>CM042257.1:20109969-21427469 GCA_023566225.1 Romanogobio albipinnatus | reverse complement strand
GATAGAAAAATTGCCTGGGGAGAGACATGGAAAGAGGACGGGTGGATACAAATGTCTTTTTCACACATTCACATTATCCGTTCCTACTCTATTGCTAATGGTTGGCCTTTTTAAAGGCATTCACAGAGATACCCAGTGATGCCACATTTAACTTTTGTTTTCCTACCCCCTGCTGTGCATACAATAATGTCAAACTATATTTGACCTGTCTTAAGTTAGTAATAGAATAGGTTGCTAACATTTAAGCATGAAACATTTGTGGGTGGGGTAAAAAAACTTTATATTCCCTTACAAGGAAGATAATAACTTATATAATATAATACTCCTTTTTGTGTTTTAGCCTAATATTTCTTACATTTTAAAGGCTAAACCTCGAAACGGTCATATGATGTGACTGTTTGATTAAACAAGACCACAAGTCACAACAATCTTGTTTAATTGGTATTTTGTCACTAATTATAATTGGTTTGACTAGAATATTTTTCACCATTATATGCACTTCATATCATAATTTTTTAATGTGGGACAACAGATAAATACTTGTTGGTCTCACACAACAAAATATTATCAGAAAACAGCAATTTATTATTGTGTATTTAAAAAAAACAATGGTGTTCACAGGTAAATTAACTTCAATTAACTTAATATTTTCTGTTGAAATAATTTTATAAACATTACTTGAGTTTTTATTGTATTATTTTCTTTATTTTATTATTAATCACATTAGTTAAGATAAATTGAATTATTCAATCATCTTAAATTACATAGATTATTAATTTTAAATCTAATGTTTTTGACATTTTTATTGTTGTAGTCTAATAATTGTCTAGTTGCGATTTGTCAAAAAAATAAAACCATCAGAATGTGCAATGTTAAGTATAGGGATCTTGTAGTTGATCTGTTCTGGCTCTGAACGCATGTGATTTGCGGATTAATTGCACAGTTTAACCATCATAGAGTGAATGTTCATTTGCATGTGTTTTTAAATCCTGTCAGTTTAAACATTAAGCGCAATAATACTGGAACTCAGATGTTTTCTGTGCGCACAGACAGCACCTGAACACCAAATTCTAAGCTTGAATGGACAATTAAGTCAAAATGCCCGTCGCGTAGCCTGACAAACCAGACCCACATCAAGATGTTGGGTCTGGGAACTCGCCATTGGCAGGGCTCAATCCGAGGGGCAGGATAAACGGTTGTCTTTCAAATTCCCTCTGCACACAATAGGATAGCGCTACAACCAACCAGAGCAACGCAGAAGGTGAAGCGGAGCTAGTTGATAGATTAAACTTTAACCGTATCCGGTCGGCAAAACTCTGAACACATCTTCCTTTCTTAAGAATGACTTCAGTGCCGTTCTTTTCTCAAAGAAAAGCTTAACAACAAGTCTTCCAGAGTCGCAGCCAAAGCTGATTCGAAAGACTGTTCGCCAGCTTCTTTGTTTACGAGTAGCATGTGGAACCGCAGCAACTCGTCATTTATGGTAAGCCCGCCCACCGACTCTATACACGATGTGATTGGTCTGACCAGAGTTTGGTTTTTCCAGCTCACAAGCCAACGGAGAGTTGTTAGACTACCCTGGCTGCAAATAAGATTTGCTGCTGTTAGGGTGTGTCTAGATTTCTAGGCTACCCGTTGCGGTGAATATCCTCGTAAACACAGGCAGGTATGTGTTGCAAACAATTGAGAAAGAAAACGGATGCGTATATTGGACCTGTGCATTTGCCTTAAAGTGACAGAGCAGACTATGCAGTGTTGTTAAAAAAAAATATTTTTCAATGTCTGTACCTTAAGGCCATGTGTCCACCAAAGCGTTTTTAGCCAGCTATGCTAAAAATGCCTTGCTGTGAGCGCTTCAGATTGTTTTGGTAGTGCAGCGTTTTTTTCTTTTCTTCTTTTCAGTCGAGACTCTTTGCTTGCTATGATATGGAATATCCGCAGAAGTATTGACATTGCTCAAGCAGAATGTGGTGGTTGGTCGGTGTTGTATTTGTCCCGCCCCTCCTCAACTGTGATTGGACAGCTGGGTAAAAAGGGACGGTGATGAGCACTGCGTTTTACTCAAAATGTAACATTCTTTAACTTTCACCGACCAGTAAAGAGAACAGAGCGCCCAGCACTTGAGTGTGAAATAGATGCTCAGCGCCCTTACGCGCATGGCATTTTAAAAACGCAGTGCTCACATTGAAATAATTTGGAAAATACTGCCAGCCATGTGAAAAAAAAAACGCTTTGGTGGAAAAACATAAAGCACTACTTATTTTTTAAAATCTTTGTTCTATTGTATTTATCTATGCTTGTAATTAGTTTATTATTTTAGCTGCAGATGTCCTAACGAATAAAGAGGCTACACTGATTGTGTGTCTGGCCAGATGGACCAACTGGCATCGTTCCATGATATTTAAAACGAAATGTTTTCCTACCATGACCCACTTGTTACCCTCATTAAAAGTTTTTCGTGATGATTTGTGCCTCTATCAACATTGCAGCACTAATGAACTGTTATCTCCATTCATGTGAGTTCTTGATGAATTGGCCAGCTTTTTGTTATCCCTCTGTGCCCCTGGTTTGGGCCAGCCATTGTAGCTTTGGCATGGTCCAATGTCTGTTTTATGCCTGCTATCCTAAAAATCTCTTGCATCTTACCGGTCATAAAGAGTTAACCTCTAACAAAAACACTCTGTGGTATCAAAGCTGCTTTAGTGTGAAACCACATCACGGTTTTGGGCACATTGTCCTGTCACGTGTTTCTCAGTTCACTGGGCTGTCTTGTCCTTCCCAGACCATCCCATTTGGCATGCCTGTCTCTACAGTGACTACAGTCTTTGTAGGCTGGATCATCTCTGATCCTAGATTTCACTGTGGTGTCCCTGTGCAAGAGAAAAATGCTAAAGGGAGAGAGCGTGTTGAGAGGTAAAGTGCTTATAGGTTTAACGTATTTTTCTTTTCTCTTTGTTTCACTGCTGTCTTATGTTTGCTTATTTAATCTTGACAAGATGTTATGCAGATAATGCTTAGCCAGAAATCTCTTTCTTGCGCTGTTTATCGTTGTTTCTTATTTTGTTAAACGTCAGTGAGGATAAAGTTGTGAGTGATAAGGATTCATATGGTTTTGCCCATATGTAAGAATACGTTTTTGTGTTGGAGTTTGTTAACTCAGAATCGTTTTTGCTCCCTATGAATATGCATTGTCACCACTGATCTATATAAATTAATTTATGACCTCTTCATAAACACACAAACACACTATTTGTCTAAATGAGGACATAAACTGGCGTTCAAAAGTTTTTGATCTGTAAGATTTGTAATGTTTTTAGAAGAAGTCTCTTATGCTCACCAAGGCTGCATTTTATTTATATATTTAAAAAGAAAACTGTAATATTGTTAAAATGTAAAAATAACTTTTCTATTTGAATATATTCTAAAATGTAATTTATTTCTGTGATGCAAAGTTGAATTTTCTGCATCACTACTCCAGTCTTCAGTGTCACATGATCCTTCAGAAATTAGGGGGGCTCCGATTGATCAGCAACCAATCACTATCGGCCGATAATCGCTTTGGGATGATTGATCGGCGGTCTCTAAAAAGGCCGATCTCATGAACCGATCTCATGCTGACGACACATAAAACCCGCGCCTGCCGTGAGAGCTAGGGCATGACATGCAGCGACACGGTCTCATTCTCTTTCCGGTGCGGGTAAAATAATTATAATGCTGAAGGTGAGGAACAATTCATATTTCTGTATTAAATAACTTACGAAGTCATTTGAAAAACGTTCTGTGAGACGTAAGTTCACAAACAGAGCGCGTGAATCACCGCGTGCGTGCACTCTCTCTTTCCCTCAAAATGCTCAAATGGCTTCACATCAGCGCATCGCATCTGCACTAAAATCGAGCTGCACAGTTGACACAGGATTTGCCACTTGCACAATCGAGGCAGTGTCGCATCGTCACTAAAGTTTATCGTTTGCATTGATTTTTAAGTCTTGCCAGTGTTCAAACCGCTCAACACTCGTGTGCGCACACACACACACACACACACGCACGCACGCACACGCACACAGACACAGGCCATTTCACAAAAAGCTTGTGAGTACAAATTGCACTGAAACGACCAAATACACACAAATGTATGTACTAAATTACCGTCTTAGTGAGTATGCACGTAAACCCCGTCGTGACTCGCGAGTGAACACTTGTGCAACTGCATGTAACCGTTTCCGTGTTCTGTGTTGTTTGATTAACCTTTATGACACTCACTGCTCTTGAATGACTAACTTTTGCAACCTTAAGTGTAAGGATTAATCTAATTTAATTTATTCAGGGAAGACCAATATTAATTTACATTAAATTATACTGAAAATTTGTCTTTAAAAACAAAAATGCACTGCATGATCAAATATTTAGGTGAGGTAATTATATACATTTATATGACAGAGTCACCTAAGGGGGGAATTGTCAGAAAAAAAATTCAGGCCCTGAATGAATGTCCTATAAATAATTCTACATGATAAAAAGAAGGCTTCAAATAGATCGGTATCGGTGATTGTATCAGCAGATACTGCTTCCTGTGGTCGACAATCAGTGATCGGCTCCAAAAATCGTGATCGGAGCACCCTTATCAGAAATAATTCTAATATGATGATTTGCTGCTCAAGAAACATTTATGATTATTATCAATGTTGAAAACAGTTGTGTAAAACATTTTTTTCAGGATTCTTTGATGGATAGAAAGTTCAAAAGAACAGCAGTATTTTAAATAGAATATTTTGTAACATTATAAATGTATTTACTTTCACTTTTGATTTAATGTAATTTAATGTATCATTGCTGAATGAATGTATTAATTTCTTTAAGTTCTTTCCCCCCAAAAAATAAATAAATATATTCTTACTGACCCAAAAGCTTATTTCAGATAAATACTGTTCTTTTGAACTTTTTATTCATCAAAGAATCTTAAAAACAAATGTTTTACACAACTGATTTCAACATTTATAATAATCATAAATGTTTCTTGAGCAGCAAATCAGCATATTAGAATGCTTTCTGAAGGATCATGTGACAATGAAGACTGATGCTAAAAATTCAGCTTTGGATCACAGAAATAAATTACATTTTAAAGTATATTTAAATAGAAAGCAGTTATTTAATTTTTTTGTTGTATTTTTGTAATGCAGCCTTGGTGAGCATAAGAGACTTCTTCTAAAAACATAAAAAAATCATACCGATCAAAAACCTTTGAATGGCAGTGTTTATTTTTATAGTTTATATTGTTTTCATTTTATATTTTACATTTTTCGTTTTATAAAAATGTTACAAAAAAAGTATATTATGAACAATTATGTCTCCAAAGGGAAGTTTTGTTCTACAGACAGTTCAAGTATTTGCTGGAGAGGCTGTTGACCAATTCAGTCAAAGGTTACTGATGACTTGTTTACTTGACCTAAGTGACTGCATAAGTGAGGACAATAAGGAAAAAGAAGAGAAAAATATTTGTGAATTTGCATGCGCGTGTGAGGGTTTAAGAAGTGGCACTAGGTGGAGCTCTGGATTCTTTCTGGAACTCAGTACAGGTGAGGATCATATTCATTGTTTTTCTTTGTGTTATTTGTGTGATATTTCTCTCTCACGCACACTCATTTGCTATCCCCTGTTACTCCTCACTCTTACAGAATGCAGTAATCTTAAACAGACATGATCTGTTTTATCTCACGCTGACACCTAGACTCTGTCCTGCTCACTGTCCTCATGATAACTCCAGAGATCCCGCTCTCGGTTTAGTGTACATAGAACATTAGTTCAGTTTAGAGAGGAAACAACTTGGACACCTTCCTTTCACAATGTGTTACACATTGGCTTTGATCTAAGAGACAGCGAAATAAAAAACGTTTTTTTTTTTCTTTTCCATTCTTGTGATTTAGGCCTACTGTAAAGTATATCGGCCAGGAAAATTAATCACACAATAATTGGCCACTTAACAACAAACAGCAGTTTATCTTTTCACTTTGTCAGTTCCAAATTCCACTCACCGCTTTTTCAGTACAATTTTTGAGTGAATTTTCAAATTAAAATAACTTATTTTATTCAATAAGTATTTGATACTGTTCAAAAGAAAGTTTGGGTTCAGAAATAGTTTTTTTTGTTTTACTAATTTAATATTCAGCAAGGAGCATTAAAGTATATTAATAAAGACAAAGAAGACATTTATAATAGACAATAAAGACATTTGTAATGTACCAAATTCCAAAAGCTGTTCTTTTGAACTTTCTATTCATTAAAGAATTCTTTAAAAAAATGTATCAAGCTTTCCACAAAAATATTAATCAGGGATACAAGATTCTATATCCCTCCTTAAGCGTTTCAGAATTCTTTGTGTTTTATTAGTGAGATCTGCATTCATGCATTAGCTGACTCACACACCACATCAGTTTGTCAAACTTCACTTTGTCCTTGAGCTTTCATGTCACATGATCACGTTTCCACTACTCTCCTCAGTCTCAGCCTGCTATGGCATGGCTGTGGTGGGAAAGCACCGTGCTATATTTGAATACCTCTGATGTCTGTCTTGACATGGATCTTTAGTTGCCTCACAGTACTCCTGTAGAGGGAGTGTGACTGACAGTAAAGGGGAGCTTGTGTGTGTGTGTGTGTATGCCAGTACCACATGGCCTTCTGCTGTCCTCCCTTGTTCCTGTTGGTTGTTCGCTCTCTGACCTTCTCCAGAGCCGATACATCTCTCCTGAAGAGCAGCGAATGCATCTATCTTGAGTTTTACTTCGTATTTAACCCTTTCACGTTTGATACTCTGTGACTTGAATCCACTTTTTTCAAGTGAGGCGCATCTGAAAACTGTTACTGCTATAGTAAGTAGTTTGGACATTTTTTTTTTTCATTCTCATATTTAACTCCGTATGTGTTCTTTGAAGTTTTTGAGTCTTAGAATGGTGAAATATGAAAAAGCATGAGATTTTAATGAATTGTGTCCTCTAGTGTGCGTACGTTTTAATGAACCAACCCAGTATCTGGTTTCTCTTTACTGTATGTAAAGTGGGTCAGTATCAGTGCAGAGTGCAGAGAGACTGAGTCCATTAAGACTGAGTGATCTTTGATATGAGACAGACACAGAAACACAGCAGAAAGTACTTATAGACCGCTGAACTGAGTGGATTTGAATCCTAAAGGATAGGTCTATTTGTTACCTCCCATTCCTGATGAATTTCAGTGATTCATTCCTGCATTTCATTCTAGGCAAATCATTTGTATTTTGGACTTCGTGAAGTTGCTGTAAATGCTTTTTAAACATAGTGGGTAGGTCAATACTGTATTTAGCTTGTTCCACTGGGTGTCATTGCACATCTCATCTGAAAAATATAGGTTAAGTCTGAAAGCTGAGAAATTTAGATGGAGATAGGAAGCCATCAGGACACATACGACTCCAATCCTATTTTTCACTAGAATCCCTACCCATTGTGTGTGCAGTTGGTGGAAAGAAAAATAAACCTGATGATGAAGTAAATGTATTTATAAATACCATCTTATTAATTTGTACAAAGGAATATATGTAGTCACCTAAATAAAATTAGCTTAAAGCTCACTTGAATGCCCTTTAGATCACTATACATGTTGTGCCTTTCATTAAAGGGTTAGTTCACCCAAAAATGAAAATTCTGTTATTAATTACTTGCCCTCATGTCGTTCGACACCCGTAAGACCTCCGTTCATCTTCGGAACACAAATGAAAATATTTTAGTTGAAATCCGATGGCTCAGAAAGGCCTCCACTGGCACAATGTTCTTTACACTCTCAAGACCCATAAAAGGTACTAAAGACATAATTACAAAGTCCATTTCACTACAGTGGTTCTACAATAACTTTATGAAGCAACGAGAATAGTTTTTGTGCGAAAAAAACCCCTAAATAACGACTTGTATAGTGATGATGATTTCAAAACACTGCATCATGAAGCTTTGAAGCGTTAATGAATCAGTGAGTCGATTCAGCGGTTTGGATAAGAGGTGCTTTTGTACATAAACAACCCTACTTGTGAATCATTGACCTTAGATTTCAGATGCAGCCATATTGTTTTTCTGACCAGTGACCACTTTCTGTTGTGCATCCTTTAATGGTGTGTGTGTGCGGGCAGTAGGCCTAAATAACGATGCCTCATGCTTTACAGCTGTTCAGTGACCCCACCTGCTCTCTCTCCATCACTTCTCTGACCAAAATAGACCCACACAAATGGCAGATACACATTACAAACAATATTTTCTTGACATGAGGTCAGAAGAGGAAATTAGGCTTTTAAGCTTACCCATATGTAGTCAGAAGTGATTAGGACGTGAAAACACATTTTGTACTAAGCTTTTAAGCTATGTAAATATCTTAACTCTATTTCTACACTGCAATATAATTTTCCATTGGTTGAGTATTTGTGTCTGTAGTCCTTAATAGCAGTGACAGGCTTACGTGTTAGCTGTAAATTAACTGCCTTATGCTAAATATATACTCACTCTAGCTTTAGCTAAGCTTAACAGGCTAACAATGACTTATTATCTGGCTTAAGGATAATTTTCTGTGCTTTCTGTCAATGTATAATATAATTCACATGCGTCACAACAGAGTGTTTTGCTTAGAGCATTTCTGAAATGTGTCAAGCTCTTGTGATTCAAAGACTAAACACATCTGAACACGTTCTTGTATTCAAAAGACATTGAACGCAACAAACAGAACACAGGACTCTTCAGATGCTTTTTTAGAATGTTGAACTATTTTTAACTTGAGACGGCGTCTTAAAAAGAATGCTTATTCTCTGATGCACTGAACAGCCAAAGACATCCTTCTGATACGTGTCAGGTAAGATTAAAAAATATATATTTAATGCTCTCCAAAGCTGCATTTATGGTCAAAAATACAGTAAAACAGCATTATTGTTAAATATCATTACAATGTAAAATAATGGTTTTCAATTTATATATTTTAAAATGTAATTTTCCTGTGATGACAGCTGTATTTTTAGCAGCCATTTCTCCAGTCTTCAGTGTCACACGATCCCTCAATTCAATGTGTCCTTGCTAAATAAAAGTATTCTTTCTCTGACGCCAAACTTTTGAATAATAGTATGTTACAGCCAGTGTTGCCACAGTTACTTTGAAAAAGTAATCTGATTACTGATTACGCCTTTAAAAAGTAGCTTGGTTACTTTACAGATTACTTGATTTTAAAAGTAACTAAGTTAGATTACAAGTTACTTTATTAGTTACATTCAGCAGTTACCGACAACACCCTTGCCGCCTCAACATGGAAATGACAACCGTTTTTGCCAACACTCACTTTATTGGAAGTGTATTTTTAACAGTAATGTCAACAATGTATCTCCTGACATTTTAAATTGAAATAAAAAAATATGGACCCACTTTATATTAGGTGGCCTTAACTACTATGTAATAACATTTTAATTAATCATTTGATACAATGCACTTATTTAAAAAATACCTGCATGTAATTACATCTGTAATTAATTTCTGTAGTTACATTTGTAATTACACAGTTGACACTTCCCTTACTCCTAACCCAACCCTTAAACGTACCCATACCACCACACCTGTTCCTAACCCTACCTGTATCCCACCTCAATATCAGCAAAGGTGTTTTGCCACACAATTTGAACACAGTAAGTACATTGTACTTATTTTTTGATGTAAGTACATAGTAGTTAAGGCCACCTAATATAAAGTGGGGCCAAAAAAGGAAATAGACAGTCTTTCTTGACTTCACTTAAAGGGGTGGTAAAGAACACTCTTTCGAAGGCTTGATTGTGTTTGTGGGGTGCACTGTAACAGGTGTTCATGCTTCGTTTTTAAAAAATTGCATTATTTTTCATATATTTTACCTTTATTCTACACTGCTCTGTCCCTCCTTGTAAAAACGGTCTGATGGTTTCCGGATTCTGTGAAGCCAGTCCCTCAAAAATACGCAATGGGCTCAGATTGGTTAGCTGGCACAGTGTGTTGTGATTGGCTAACCGCCTAGTGCACGTTTATCAGAACGTCACGCCCCTTCCCTTCACCGGTAGCCTCAGGCTACTAGCCTGTGCTTTGTGTAGTACAATGGCGTCAATAAAACCATACCAATTTGAGCCCGAATCAGACCCAGACAATTTTAGTGAAGATGATCGAGCAGAACCTGTTCAGTCCTCAAGAGTAAAGACTGCGGATCTATAGTGATCGCTACTGAATGGCACCGTTACTTTTGTATTTTTAGAACGATTTGCCAAATATCTGTCGCAAGAACACTAAACATTGGCTTTACTATAGTATCCAAATCAAACACAGAACCATGTTTAGCATGCCTGTAAATAAACAATACATAAAAGCTCTAATCAAAGAATCATTTACACTAATGCCAAGTTCGCTGTTGAGATTTAAAACAGTTTGTAACGTTAGGTGTTTGTCAGATAACAATATGAATGAGCATTTAACAAACTGGTTTGCAGAGCAGCGTTGTCATGTTTACTTCCTTGCTACAACGTACAATTAACAATACGAACTATTACAGGAAAACATATCGACGAAAAATAAATCATACTTACAGGTTGTGGTCCGTAAACAGCTTCTGTTTTTAATCCATCTTTCAGGACAAGCCGTTGTGCGAATCCCGCTTTCATAGCGCTCGTGAAGATTGTGGAAGCTTTCCTCCGTGAAATGTGCAGCGGGAGCCGCGCGTGCCCGTCTCATGTGGCGTTCACGCCGGACGTGAATAAATCGCGCTATTCGCGCGAAGGTGGACGCTTGAACATTTTGAGTTTACTCGCTTCATTGGCGCGTGACATTCACTTCACAACAGACGCGAGTTCTCGTCATAGGAGGGGCTTCTGCCAGCGGCTCGTCTCGGTGAGAAATGGCTGACATGGGCTGTGTTTACGTCTTTTTTTGTTAAAATCTACTGTTAATGTGTGACAAAACGGAGTTTTAAGACTTTTTCAGTCGATAATGTAGTTGTTTAAAGCTCAGATCTGTGGTTTATTTATATAATGTGTATATATTATTTATATATTAGTGCCTAATTTTCTTCCTAAGATCTTATCTTCCTAATACATTTTATCTGGCGTTTTCGGAGTTGTGAGCTCCAGCGGATCAGCGGCGCTTACACTGGCTGGTTTGTCTCGCACAGCTGAATTGCGGCTCCTGTAGTGCAAATACAGACGAATATTGTCCATATGTCACATTTCCCGGTCTTCTCCTCCGACCCCTGTCTGTCTCGTGCTTTGATTTCGTCGGCATTGGCAACAACACTCTCCAGCCTACTAACTATACCACAACAACGTTTCCCCGCAGCGATACAACATGGCCTCGCTCCCCTTATTTCATATTCCCCGGAGGAGGGGTTTATGTAAATATTGGGACTGGTGATGTCAGCACACCCTGGAGGAATGTGTAGTAGTCCCTACTGGCCGTTTGCTGTAGTCCTTAGAAATCGATTTCTTTAAAAGCAAATATCTCCCTTTGCTTTAAACTTTGAACGTTGTAACTTTGCAGATGTTGTTTAAGCTCAAACAGCAACATTACACACTAGCTAAAGTTAGAAAAGTGAAATCGTGGTTTACCACCCCTTTAATATAAATACTCTCCCCGAGACGCAAGAAGAAAGCAAAAATATATATTTTTACTAAGGAAAATTACTAAAATAGTAACTCACAGTGACTTGGATAAGTTACTTTAATCTGATTCCTGGTTTGGAAATAGTAACGTGTTAGATTACTCATTACTGGAAAAAAATGGCATCACTGATTACAGCACAATACTTTTCTGTATATGAATATTCTATATACTTAAACTTAAATATATATATATATATATAATATAATATAATATAATAAATATATATATATATATATATATATATATATATATATATATATATATATAATATAATATAATATAATATAATATAATATATATATATATATATATATATATATATATATATATATATATATATATATATATATATATATATATATATATATATATATATATATATATATATATATATATATATATATATATATATTGTTTTTGACACAATTATAGGGCCAATTCAAGATAAGGGGCATCAGTATCTGAAGATAAGATTCATTACGGACCAATATGTGTGTATAATATATATTTTCTGTAAACTAGGTTTGAAAACCATGGATAAACCTGTGGGCTTCATTTAGAATGTGACTTGTTGATGCCCTAGATACTCAGTGAAGGTTATGCTTTGAACACACACACACACACACACACACACACACACACACACACACACACACACACACACACACACACACACACACACACACACACACACACACACACACACACACACACACACACACACACACACACACACACACACACACACACACACACACAACACAAACACAAACACAAACAAACAAACAAACTCCTATTGCGTTCAACATAAGGTGCAGCCACATCATTGACACCGCCCAGCCACTCAGGAAACACATTCCCTTTTTAGGATAGATATGTGTGTGTGTGGGCATGTTTTTGTGAAATATCAGGACACAAATGTGTATGATGACATGGGTATGACATAGGTATTACAAAAAGAGGGTGAAATATGAGGACGTTCCCCATGTCCTCACTTTTCAAAATGCTTATATTTCACACAGAATGAGGTTTTTTTCACAGAAAGTAAACTGCACAGTCTCCTGTGAGGGTTAAGTTTAGGGATAGGGGCAGTGTAGGGGGATAGAAAATACGGTTTGTACGGTATAAAAACCATTACGCCTATGGAATGTCCCCACATTTCACAAAAACACCCGTGTGTGTGTGTGTGTGTGTGTGTGTGTGTGTGTGTGTGTGTGTGTGTGTGTGTGTGTGTGTGTGTGTGTGTGTGTGTGTGTGTGTGTGTGTGTGTGTGTGTGTGTGTGTGTGTGTGTGTGTGTGCGTGCAAGTGGTAATTTTAGGTAAATGTGATGTGGAATGAGTGGACCATTTTCTGACCTCCTACTCCATACTGACCCTAATCAGGTGAGCAATGATTGGTTGAAACCCGACTCCATGAGCGTTTACCAGTCACCTCCCAATCTCAGGACATATATCAAGTATTGTAGAAGTCATACTGGTTAAATGGAGCAGAATGCCGCTATGGGTCATCAGTTCAGTCCTCTGTTACAGAGATTTCATTCTGCTACATCAATTACAGGGGTGAAGGGAAGCACTGATTAAATGGTGCAGTGTGATTCCTTTGCAAATTATTCACATTCCACCTAATTTTCTTAGCATAAACATAAATGGAATCTTGATCCGCCTGAAGATTCAGTTTTACATGCTAGATGTTCATCATTAAGTTTAGCATTGCTTTTTTTCTTCAGTGTCAATTACCTGAAATGGCTTCCATCAAATGAGCTTCTTTGGACCTGTATGTATGTGTGTGTGTGTGTATATATATATATATATATATATATAAATTTCTAAAACTGGACTCTCTTAGTCTAATTTTCAAACTGCAAGGAAAAAGATGGATACCAATCTAAAGAGATGCAGTTAATCTTTCTTTGTATAATCCAGTGCAAGATAAATCAGCACCTTGTGACATACATTTACGCAGAATATTGCAGACTTGGCTGGTTTCATTTAGCAGATAATTTAGATCTATTAGAAAACCAAAAGTCAGAATAGCTTAAACTTCCTTGCCAGGTTTTGTTTTTCTGGCATGAAACGCTTTGAAAGTTGATATGTGGTGAAGTCAAGAGCCAAGCTGAACATGAGTTACAGTATGTTAATTTTGTCAAGAGAGCCCAGAAACAAAACCTCTTAGTCTTTGGTTTAGTTTTCTGATAGTCGTATCTGACCCTTTCCATCTTATTAATTGTTAAAAAAAAATCTGTCTTTTCCCACGTTACCATTTCTGAAAGCAGATTTCCTTTCATTTATTATCCGTTTTTATTGTAACTAAGATCATTGTTTATGTGATCATTGTTCCTAAAAAGACCCCAATTAGGGGTGATTTGTCTGCTGGGACGTTTGACATTACGGTAGTTTTTAAAGTTCTACGAACTACAAAAGTCTTGTTTTCTTTTGTTTTTATTTATGACAATTTCTAGTACACAATAAAACTAAAATGTGATTTTTAAAATCTGGATTTAAGCTTAGACCCATTACATGGCTTTTTGGTATAATTTGCCTCGTAATTCCTCTTTATTTCTGTTTGCTTGAGTTTATTGTCACCATTTACCACTTTAATCTTTATTTACTACTGTAGCGTGCAGATGGTGTTAAACGAAGTCCAATAGTGTGTGCTGTAAATATTGAGCACATGTGCATGCAATGGTGTCATTAGATGGTGTGTTTTGGATTAAGGGATGATGTCATATTTGTGGTATTTGTCATCTGAGAAACCAGACTTGTCTCTGAGGAACCGGTAGATTACATTATGTGTAATGACAAGGCAGTGCACTTGCCCTTCTTGAGTCACATGGTGATGTCATCCCTATTCAGCTTGTAGTTAGATCCCGAAAAGGACTCAAGTGCTGATTATCTTAGATTTGAGTTCAGTCTCTGGAATGTCTTTGATTTCCTGATCATGGTCCATAATGAATCTTATCTTCTTCAGATACTGATGCGCCGTGTCTTGAACTGGCCCTATAATTGTGTCAAGAACAACAGCTGTTTTTTCTGGCCTCTTGAGACACTCACTGACACATTCTTGATTTTTGATGGGTCTTAGTATCAGGCCATCCTTAAAGGGTGTGTTTGTGTATGAGGATAAGTATTGCAGTGGAAACATTGCAGTCAGGATAATAGGCCAGAAATAGTGCAGGGCAAATGCCATTCTGCATGTACATGAGTGCTCAAATGCCCTCCTTGCTCGAATGCGCACTGAGGTTAGCTCTCCCCGCTGCTCTGTACTCTCCCCCCATTCCACACTGGCCCATTCCTCATTCGCTAATGTCTCAACGTCTTCACACTGCCTCCCTGTGATTCTTTTGTGTCCTAGTGTCCTTTCCCCCCCCCCCCCCCCTTATAGTCCATTTATAACGTTAGTCATTTGGGCTACTTTCACACAGCAGCAGAATATGGTTGTCATCCCTTAGAGAGTTTGTTGGACACATCTGTAAATACATTTGCCAGTCTCCAAAACATGTCAATTTTTAGCCTCTGTTAGTTTTTTGGGATATGTTCATGGTTGTTGTGTCCTGCAGTGGACTGGCCATCCGTCCAGGGTGTTTACTTGGCTAAGGAATCAGGATAAGCCATTTGGAAATTGGATGGATGTTTTTTTTGTCACATATTTGCTGTCACAGATTTTTGAATGAACATCCAGTTTTTGCTACATGGTTTCCATAAATGCTCCGAGTCGGACTGGGAACTCTTTTGCGTCTTAAACTGTTTTGGTATGTTTGGCTTGTAAAAAGAGACGAGAATTATGATATTACAGGCAATATATCTTGCCTGTCTATATCTTCTTTTGATATTTTTTTAACTAAGTTGCTTTAACTAATTAAATTACAAAAGTTTAGATTTATATTAATCTTTATTGTAATATAAACTATGGTTCAAAAGTTTGGGGTCTGTAAGTTTTTGTTTTTGAAAGAAATTAATTAATTCTTTAAATTAAATGAATACAGCAAGGATGCATTCAATTGATCAAAAGTGACAGTAAGGGCATTTGTAATATTAATAAAATAAAAAAAAACGTATTTCTTAACTTGAACAAAATGTATCACGATTTCCACAAAAATATTAAGGGGCAATTCCGCGGAAAACTGTCACATCCATAACACCAACACAATGCCATGGTATTTAGTTGGCGTTATGGATGTGACATTTTTGCGTGGAATTACCCTAAGCCGCACAGAAGCTCTTTCTTGTGCATCAAATGATCATATTAGAATGATTTCTGAAGGTTTCATGTGACACTGACTGAAGGATAATGGCTGGTGAAAATTCAGCCTTGCCATCACACAAGGCAAATTACATTTTAAAATGCATTTTAAATAGAAGTTATTTAAATTGCAATAATAAATATAAAAATATTAAATCTTTAGCTCTTTAGTTCTCTTCTACTCCATTATTTGACCATTATTTTTTTCTCTCTTTATTAGGGCTGCCACTAACGACTATCTTTTTATATCGACAAATTTTTTGATTAATCAATTAATCTATCGACTAATTTATCACAATAATTTTCAACAATTGTACTTAAAAACATTTAATTTAACTTGCAACGTTGGCCTTCAGTAGTGTACTATAAAAAGTATAAATGTAAACAAGCCCTTGACAAAATGTAAAAAGGTACAAATTTGTAAACCAACATAACAAAAAAAAAGAGAATATCAGCAAATACTTTTTATATAGAATAGTGTTGTCACGATACCAAAATTATGACTTCGATACGATACCAGACTAAAATGCCTCAATACCGATACTGAATCCATACCATGGCAAAAAACGGTAAAATTAATTGAATAATATGACAGAACTTGCTATTCATTGTTTTATCATTGTTTTAGGGTTAAAAAACTCACTTGGACGGCATGTTCCTGCCAAGCCTGCAGCACTTCTCTCAGAAACTGAAGCCTCTGCGCCTCGATCGCCCCAGTGGTTGGTCCCAGTATAGCTTATAAACCCCAACTCTCCATGTATTAGAATGGACGCAAGACACACTAAACAATTCAATTACTTCAAGTAATTGTTTCCTAAAGATGGTTTCTGTTTTTATCATGATGATTTAATTTCAAGTGTTCATTTTTTAAATAAGTTTAACTCGTTTAATTCCGGCCCTTTAAGAGCTGCACGGACCAAATTCATTGTAACACCAGATTTCTCATTCAACTCTAGCTGCGTGTTGCGTCCTCCAAAGGTCGCATTTGAAGGCTGCATGTGTCATCAAGGCTGTCTCATTTCAGAAAAGTAAGTAGGACACTCCGAATGCAACCTTCAAATGCGCCCTTTTTTCAGGAGGTGTGCATGAGGTGTATCCTTCGCTGCTGCAGATAACCCACAATTCTTTGAATTGGCCAAAAAATTACGCCGCCGGCAGATAAACATGCAAGCGAAATGTGGTGTTTATACTTAAGTAGTTTCAAGCTTGTTTTTGTTTTTAAGCTGTATTACCTCAAATAGATAGTTGTGGTAAACAGGATTACAAGTGTTTAGTGGTTTTTAAACGTTTAGAACAGTGCTTTGCTGTCAAGGCAAGAAACATTTCATAGTCATTTTCAAGTTATAAATAATTTTCATTCATATAACTGGTGTGAGAGCACAACTCCACTGTGAACGTGTTGGCATAGCAACGTGATACTTCCTGCCTGTGTGTCCTACGGAGGATGTCTCGTTTAATTCTGCTGTCACACATGGACACAAATTAAGAAATACTGCTCTTATTAGGGTGCTGTCATTTTTAAAGAACCGGTACTAATACAATTTCATATCGTACCCAACTTACCCAGTCGATTAAAAATATTGACGTCGACTAATTAACGGCGTCGACACGGTCAATTGTATCGACCAGTCGCGACAGGCCTACTTTTTATGCTATCATCCAGAAAACTTCAGCATTCAATGTCTTCCTCATCAATTGGTGACTTTATTACATGAGAATTTCTTAGTTTGGCTGCTAGTATGGATATTTTATCCCATTTGAACCCTGGAGCAGATGCGCACAGTCAGAGTCATTCTTTTGAAACCCACCAGTAATCCTGAGAAGAAATTGAAGCAATGAAGGTTTTTTTTCCCCGCCACTACAGGGACCAGGATAGTAAAAATGAAAAATCTAAACCTATTTAACACACAGCATCATCTGTTGATATTGGGAAAACAGAACGGGAAAGACCTGATGAGTCGATAAATCAAGTGATTTTTCTACTCCACACATCGTCTATTATGTTGTCCCTCCTTTGAGCACTTAGCACAACAATATGACTTGGCAAGTTATGTTCCTCATGGCAGAGATCTTGCTTTTCCACTCTCTCCTTCTCGAAGTACCACGCATATGTCATTGCTAAGAGATGAGAGGAATTTCTTGTTCCTTTGAGGCACTTCTCTTCTCTTACTTTCTCACCCTTTCAGCTGCCCTAGCTAAGCACACACTCACTGTATGCAGCTGCTAGTGCACACAACCGCTACTGTCTGACTAATGTTGTTGTCCTCCATCTCTCTCCCCTTTCTTTATATCTTTATCTCTCCCCCTGCGTCCCCCGCATCAGTATTGTTAATCTGATTAGCAGTGAGTAGCATTAGCACCGTAGTTACCTTGCTAGCATTTAGCAGTAGCCGTGCAGACAGCAAGAGGCTCTCCGTCAGCATAGTGTCATAGTGTTGGAGAGATACTGTTCTCCTCCTCCTCCTCTCGCAGTGTTTCTCTCTCTCTCTCTCTCTCTCTCTCTCTCTCTCTCTCTCTCTCTCTCTCTCTCTCTCTCTCTCTCTCTCTCTCTTTCTCTCCACCTCCCTTCTCTGGCTGTCCTAGGACTGCTGCAGCTAACTCTGCATCACCTTGCAGTTCAGACACTGCTGCTTTTCTGCAGTCCTCTCTATCTCTCCCATTTTCCTCCTCTCTTTGGTCCTTCACTATTCCCCGCCCCCCCACCTCCCACCTTTCTGGTCACTTTCTTTTCTTATCAGTCGTCCACTCCTTGTTTTATTTCATCAATATGTACCGGAACCCTTGGATCTCCAACTATATCAACCATGTCAAGTTGTGCCAAGGTGAGTAAATGGCAGTTGGGGTGGGACAGGACCGGACAAGACGGGCCCACCACATCTCTGTTAATGCTGCTTGGCTTTTAATGGTGCTAGATCCTCCAAGGACAGAAGTATTCAGGACAAAGGACTCTCTGACTAAAAATGAGAACTGAGGCATTTTGAAGCAGAACAAGTGTAGTCTCTTTTGCATACTGTGGTTTAGATATGAATGTTTTCAATAGTTTAAATTCTGTAGTTGGGTCTGTTAGTCACTTTAAGAGAGTTTGACTCACTGTATTGCCTTTTAATGGTTTTGTTTTGGACTGTGCACTTGCGCAACAGCACATGCTTTTCCATTTATCCTGTGTGTTCTTAGTTATATGGTGCATTTTCACATTTATAGCAGGTGTTTGTGTCCAACAATGCACTTTGAGAGATACATTTTATGCATCAAATGAATATATAGTTTTCATTACAATGTTCAATTTGCTTTCATTTTATAGTGGAAGTATTTTAGTCAGTGTTTTGACTGCTTTAAATGTAAATGGATTAATGTATGAATGGGTTTTAGAGATTCCCCATCACCTAATTCACCCTTTCCTGGAGTGCAGACACCAGCTGTCTCCTTTAAGACTCTTAAGATCTCCCTATCTGTCTGTGCATTGCTAAATGACAGTTTTACACTCTTTTGAAGGGTATAGAAGAATGTTCAGCTGGTATTAAAACATAAAACGGCATTAAAAATCATGATTTTAAGTCATACCATACATATGCACAATGGCACACTTCCTGTGTCCACATTGGCTAATCCTATTCCTCTTGAAGACTAATCCTTTATTAGATGAGACAAGTGCTTCACTAACACCCGACTGCCACATTTTGGCACTGTGTTTTCCTATTTAACAGGTTTCATCTTGTAAGTGTGTTTTGTATTCATGTATGTACTACTTGACTTTCCAAGTTTTATCATCACTTGAAGTGATTCCTTGTCAATTAATTTACTTGCTTAATTGTATTTGAGTGTGATTTTAAATATTACAATTTATTATAAATGTTTACTACCATTAAAATTTGGGGTCAGTATGCTTTTTTTCCCTGTTAAATAATTATAATTTATACTGTTTTCAGCAATATTTATATTCACATTTCATCATTTAGCAGATGCTTAGTTTTATCAAGTGTTGAGGAATACAAGCGATTCATCTTAAGATAATAAGATGAATTCTAGGAATAAATTATATTTTAAATAAAAAAAAATAATACTGTATTTTTGATCAAATAAATGCAGTTTTGGTGAGCATAAGAGGCTTTTTTTTTAAACTTTAAAAATCTTACTGGCCCCAAACTTTTGAATAATTTATAGATATCAAAATATCTATTTTAGTATTGATTAAATATTTTAAAATATTGGTTAATGTTTTCTAAATGTGCCATGATAAACTGTGACAATCATTAGAAGCGAGAGAGCCTTGGGTTTATGATCTTGTCATATGACCAAACAGGCTTTGACTTGCTTTATCTCCGACTAATGCCAGATATTGATGACTAAACCTTATATTCACGCAAGTTTATCAGTCACCATATTATTAGATACTGACTGTGCTGGGAAACAGGTGTGGGATTATGCTGGAACATAAAATTTACCTGAACAAGTTTCAGAGCTGTGCGATCAGCTTCAATGTAATGCTTGTTGTAGATCGAGAGGTATGTTGGTGTGTCACAGGGCTGTTGAATAACATGCATTCCATTTAAAGTGCTGTAAATGTCACACTTAACTGTGTCTGATTAGCATCTGTACTTTAGAGGGCACAGAGCCAAGGTTTTCTGGATATCCATTCATGTCTTTTAGCGATGGATGCTCTCAACAAGACCATGCAATGCACATAATGAGTGCTTAGGAAAATTTTTGTGATCAATCAAGTTCATCTGCATTACTAACTGTCAGTTTGCTTAATGTTTTTGTGTTTTTGTTCCTGCTTCTGGAAAACATTGTCATTAACTTTTCATTTACCCTGTAGTGTTAATTTACTGTGAAGACTTTGGAAAGTCTGTCAGCGATTTGTTTTTAACGCTGGCATCATTAATCACTTAGTTTGCCTGAATGGCAATGGCTTTGTAGTTGAATTATCCCAGATGCAATAATAAAACATTGGTTACATATGGAACAGGAAGATGTCCTCAGTGCAGGGTACCAGAACAGAGAGACTTCTGTTATTTGTTGCAAATTCACTGTTTTTTCAAGCTAAAACAAAAACTATTACTGTTAGGCATAATGCAAATACCCACTTCATTTTGCCTGTCTTCTCTATTCTTCTAAAATGTTTCTGTTCTCTCTTTCCATCCCCCTTCAGTTGATGTTGTCTTGTCCGCAGGCCCTGTGACTCTGAAGTTAGAGGAGATTTTTAGGCAATGAGGAATGTTTTTAGCAGATACTCATCCCAGCTGTGAAAACTCACTCTGTACCAAAACAGAGTCCATCAGTTGGCACTCTCATTCACTTTCGCCCCTCAAATGGTGTTAGAGAGAAGAGGAGGAAATGACATCTAAACACAGACTTCCAGACTTAAAACTGTGACATATGGTGTCAGAGAAATTCACTAAAATATAATGTCCACTACAGTGGACAAAAGTCTATTCCTGGGTTCCAGGAGGATATTATAACTGTAATTCACTGTAGGTTTTCATATATACATGACTGTATTAAATTTCAGTTAATACATTTGGAGCTGGGGAAGGTGGGGGTTTTATGAAAGCACCCGGTAAATACAGCAAATGCTAACAAAGTATTTGAAGTTTGAATCAGCTGTGCCCTAAAGAGAATAATGTGATTCCAAGCAGATTGAGTTAAAGGTGCCCTAGAATGAGTTGAAACAATATTTTAAATTGTTCTCTGATATCTACATAGAGGGTATGTGACTTATTTAAGGGCGAAAATGGTCCAGATACGGGTTTAAATGTCCATTTACAATCCTAGAAATTGTCCCTAGAATGAAATGGTCTGTTTTTGCCTTATTTGGAAGGGTCATGAATATTAATGTTGAGCCTGCGCCATATAGAGTTTCATGACATAACTTTTTATTTGTTTGTGGGTAACTATTCCTATAAGTTTAAAGATTGACCTAAATCTTTCTAATAATACAATAGCTTCTCTAAAGCTTGTTTTGCCTCTTTGTCGCCATCTCTGTTTTTGGTCTGTGTGGATGAATGTGTGGTCAGGCTATTGATCTGTGGGTAAAGTGGAAACACATGTTCTGCTCTTCCAATCCCTCTGTGAGGCTCAGATGTCAGATCTCCATGTGCTTATACATATGATTCCACACCTGGATAACAACATAAGCATTTCATTGCATTACTCATCTGAATGTTGTAAGTTAACAAAACATTATTAAATTCATCCCTTCAGAGTGAATACATTTTTTCTTTTTCTTTTTTTGAAGGGATGCTTGTATATTGGCACCATATATGTTCTTGCTTATTATTAGTTTAATTTAATTTTTATATATATATCAAAAATATATAAATTTAAACATTTATTTAATATTCACTTTTAACACTTTGAATTTAATTATTGATTATTTAAAATAATAATGATAATAATAATACAATTGATTTATATTATCCATTTATTTACTGTAAGAATGTAAATAATATAAAATATGTTTGTCAAACGATTATCGCGATTAATCTCATCCAAAATAATAGTTGGTGTTTCTGTTTACATAATGTATGTGTGTGTACTGTGTATAATTATGTAAATTTGAGTACACACACGTATATATTTAAGAAATATTTGCATGTATATACTGTATATATATATCAATTACATTATATATATCAATATTTGATCTATAAATGTTTCTTAAATGTACTGTATACATGCATGTGTGTGCATTTATATATGCATAATAATTATACACATTACACACACAGTATATTATGTAAACACAAACTTTTATTTTGGCTGCGATTAATCACGATTAATCGTTTAAAAGCGCTAATATAAATTAATAATTATTTTTTTGTATAGGGCAGAATTCATTATTACTGTTTTGCTACATTCTTTTTATATCCTTAATCCACTCAGGAGGACTATGAGTGTGTTTTGTGCAGATGAGATGCATGACTTTGTGCATTACATGGCAGTCACTTTGACTAACAAAACTGTTGAAACAGCATTCAGAACATGGGCCCAGGCAGTTGACTCTGTGCATACAGATGTACTATGTGTGTGTATACAGAAATAAGTCTGTTCAGCTATGGACACAGCACCATATTGACATCCACGAAATGGATACTATTGTTTTCGTTCCTTCCCTTCACATGGGGCCTTAGAAACATGTTTTGCAGACCACTCCTGTCACCGGCAGGAGTATTCGTAGTCTGAAGGCTATGCTTTCTTTTGTGTGCACAGGCTTCACTGGAGAAACAGCCCCTAAAGTTGGCAATACCAAACTGCAAAGGAGAGCTCTTAGGTAAGATCCCTGTTTTTATGTAATAATAATTTTGTAGAATGTTTATATAACTTGGGTTTTCATTTACTGTGCAAGTTCAATGGATAAAATCCACACCAATGGAATCTCAGTCTTTAAATGTCTTGTATAATGCTTGAACAAATTTAAGAGGACTGTGTTGTGTGTACCTGTTGTGTACAGATGTAGTCATGCTTTTTAAAATTGTGTATTCACTTGAACACTGGGATGTGTCTCCACTTTTAGATAAATGTGTGATATTTATTCTCCCTTTTGCCCTTTTCTTGTATGTTGTGACCTTATTTCTTGTCCGGAAAATATTTACTCTTGCTAAAAAAAATTCCAGTTATAAAAATACAGTTTAGTGAATATATTACATTTCACATTTTCTTTGGGATGGAACTGTGAGATGTCTGCCAAGATTCAGATGCCTTTTCGTGTGCTGCTAAAGCAGGCAATACTGAGGCCTCTTGTTCCTGTTACATTATATGCAAAATGTATTGAAAGTTGGTTTCACTCTGCCCAGCTTCCAGAAAGAGTTCTCGTTTGAGGAGAAAGACGAGGGAACCAACAAAGAATTAGATGTCAGTCTGCTGGGAAATACACCCAAGGGTAAGTACAAAATACATCAACACTTCAGGTGTGTTGTTCTTTAATCATTTCTATTATATACCACTTATGTCAGGAGCTCTGTCACACTTCAAGGCAAGGCAAGTTTATTTATATAGCACATTTCATACACTATGGTGTATATTCCACAGAAAAGGAAATGTAGTAGAGATACAAAGATGATACAGCTATAAAAGAAATTAAAAGAGTAAAAGATGATACATAGATAAACTTCTCATCTGGTGAAATATTTCAGAATATTTTATGTTTGTCTCTTGTATTTAATTAATTTCCGCACTTGCTCTGGGACTTCCCAATACTGGTTGTCTCTTTCTCTGTGTATTTCTTTTTTCTCTGTGTCTCAGTAGATCCGATCTTTCACCTAAAAACGGCCAGGCAGAGCTGGACTATATCAGTCCATGCTCCGATTAATCACCCACACAATTTTAATTTCTCTTCCAAAAACGTCTTAACAGCGCTGCATTTACTGCATTCAGTTGACTTCTGCACTTTTCTGTGTTATCCTAATGGTCAAGAATCTTAATGCAAAGGTTGCTGGTTCAATCCCAAGGTGGATTTGAACGTTCAATGATCACTGTGGTTCTTAAGCCCACTTTATTTTAGGATGATATAATCACATGAGACATTTTGTATTCACATTAGATGACAACTGTCTGCTAAAATGGCAAGTAACAAAGTCTGTAATACCGATCATAGTGCCTTAATCAAAGTTTTCACAAGTTTATTCAAGAGTCTATGTTGTTTCACTTTGCATTGTCTTGATGGGTGCTGGACACATGGGTCGGGGGGATGGGCGCTGATGACCTATATTTGGTCTGCTAGGGACCACCTGTTGTTGGGAATGTTGTCTTGCTTACTTGGCCATGAAAATGTGTTAGTTGTGTGAAAAGAGAGTGTCAAGATATTTTGTAAAAATGTTTGTACTGTAAGCCAGTCCAAAAATTGGTTGAACAGGATTTTGTAGGGCTCTCGCATGATCAGCCTGCTTCTGGTAAGCTCCAAATGATATTTTTGCATACAAAAATCTAAAAAAGTCTTTTAGTATTTATAAATGACGCTAATAGAGTGGTGCAGGGATGGCATCAGAACCCGGAAGATTAATTCACCAGTAGTTTCTTTTCAATTTATGAGTAAAATGAAGCCTGTGGTAAACGTAACTTGACGATACTTTGACGTTTTGTTTTACAACGTAAACTACACACACCCTTATCTAGTTACTTATTAGAAACCTACATTTTCAGAAATCAACATAACTGTTTCGAAATATGCGTTTCCAGAATGGAAATGTGTGTATTTTAAATTTTAGAACAAAACGTCAAAGTATCGTCAACTTGGGTTTACCACAGACATTATTTTACTCGTACATTTAAAAAATCCCATTATAAAACCCCATAGGAAAATCTTGAAGGAATTAGTGGCAAATTAGTCTTCCAGGTTTTGATGTCATCCCTGCACCACTCTATAGGCTAGTACACATCGTCAGTCTCTTGATTAGATTGTTGTTGTTTTTTTATTGACATTTAATGGTTTTTAACACTTAAAGATACAATAATGCTTAAAGAAAACAAAATTGACCATATGTCCTTTTGCTGGTGTCAAGTATAGGCTACACAGGCTATTGAATATTTGCCAAATAGCTTTGCCAAACATTTTCTAACAAACTTTATAACACTTCACCATCCAATTAATTCCTGATGGATGAAATCAAGTCACTCTAAAAATATTTTTTGTTATAAAAGTTAAATGGATTGTGGGTGGCAATTTACATTGACACACACATTCCCATTCACTTTGCTGGCGTGCAGCTTTTAGAGTTGTGTAATCCTGGCTTGTTAGAATCAGGCCTGTCTAATGTCTGATTCACAACTGCTGTTTATTCTCCCCCCCCCTTTCCAAGTGGGAACTTGATTTAAAACATGACAAACCTGAACACACTCATACTGTGTTATCTTTAATACATTGTAAATGTCTGATTAAATTAATAAAATAAGATAAATATGATGAATTGTATTTTGGTTTTTTTACAGTTTTGTTTTACAGAATTAAAGGCATAATATTTAAGATTTTTGCATTAAAATATCCCAAAAACACTAGCACACTTGTGTACTTGCATTATCCCAAAAGTTTCCAACAATGTTTAAATCCAGAGAAATTCACAATTTTAACCAGTGTAACGTTCCTCCTCATTGTGTCGCCTGTAAATTGCGTCATGTCCGCGTTATCCTCAGTTTCTGCTTCTACTGCCGTAAAAACCATGGCAACACAGTGAGTCTCATGAAAAAATGCAGAAGTAGTAGTTGTACAGTCTAGCATGCCACTCTGTTGTTGTTTCGCATGTCATCAAGCTATGCCTTTGTTATGGTTTTGCATATGTGACCTCTAGTGTCGAAAATTACATACTGTGCCTTTAAGCTAAGCAATTAGGTATCAGTAAGATGCACTTTAGCCTTACTGGGCTATGTGAAACAGAAAGGGAAATCCTGCCCTTTTCATTGCACTACCTGGATCTTTGCTTTGAATCCCAAAGAGACCAGGCTAAGGTAGCACTGTTAGAAACAAGTGTGCCGTGTGTACACATTTAGCCCATAATGAGTCCCCTCTCAATCACTTCACTAGTCACCTAGTGACAGGACACAGTTGAGTGTCATATTTCCATACTGCTGCAACAACACTCACTGTGTATGCACCTATGATTGGCTAACTTTTGTGGAAAAGCATCCATTCTCCTAGATAATGACAGAGGACTTAAGTGTAAGCAGTTTTTGTTTCAGATAATACACTGACTTCTGCCACCTCGACTATTATTGGAGTTGTGTCGTTGTGAAGACAGCAATATACTTAATAGGCTGCAGGGTTAGTAATACATCAGATACATCATGAAACATGACTTGGTATTTACAGCAAAGCTGAATTATGTAAAAAGTAGATTATAATTCAGTCTTTAAATTGTGCTCGTGGGGTGAAACATTGTGCATCTTACAGTACTGTATACACACAGTAAGCTTCGATTGCTTTGCTAGTAGAAATAGCACAAATACACGAGATATAGTGCAATATGTTTCACTGTTTGTAATGGTTTGATTTAGCCTATTTATCCTCCTGTCTCTCATTCTTTTACCCATCCATCACTTTGCCTTTCTTTTTCTCTTTAGTCTCAGAATTAAGGAAACGTTTTGAGGTTATAAGCACGAGTCAGAGTTGGGACATGAACAGGTGAGAAGTTAAATCAGTCTCACAAAGCATGCATAGCCAAAGTTCAGTTCCTGCAGGTGTTCGGCAAGAATAACAAAATCACAATATTGTCTGCATGCTGTTATTGCCAAAAAACACTTTAAGTTTCCTCTCACCACACACTACGTTTCAAGCTTCGTGCTCTTCATCAGATTTAAAGTAGCATATGTCATACATTTTTCAAGGATCATGTGACACTGAAGACTGGAGTAATGACAATTGCCATCACAGTAATAAATTGCATTTTAAAATATATTCAAATAGAAATAGTTATTCTAATTTGCAATCATTTTTCACATTTTAACATTCAATTGTAAATATATAGGTTTTCATAAAAATAAAAAAAACCAGATTGTGAATTATCCTTATTAACATTGTACCACTCCTGTTTATAGGAAAGAGCGAATTGCACGCCGTCTGGAGGGAATCGATAGTGATGTTCTCCAAAATCTCCCAGATTGTGGCGGTCTAGTAACCAATCGGCTGCTAGAGGAGGACACTCCCAGATATACCCGAGCAGCAGACATCTGTGACCCCTGTACAGGTGAGAAATGTTCTTAATATTTTTATACTTTAAATAAATGTATTCACTCCCCTATAACATGAATGAGAAATAATATACACTAAACATCTTATTAATAATTATATGATGCATATCAACACACATACTGATAGGTTTGAGTTAATTAGCTGGTGGTTGGTTACTTAAAGTTTGGGCAAATTGATTCAGTGTAAACTATGCATTGTCTTCCTGTCGTCCTCTCATCGTAGTTTCTCTTCAGCCCTATGGCAAAAATGACCCAAACGTCTCAAATCCGCACAGTGCAGAGGTTCAGTCCAGAACCCACACTGTCCAACCGGATTCTGTCTACAGCACTGGCTCCACTCATGTGGCAGAGCTGGACTCTAAAGCTGAAAGGATTGCTCGCTACAAGGCAGAACGGCGGCGTCAACTAGCAGAGCGCTATGGCATCTCTCTGGATCAGGAGATCGAAACCGACTATACCACTCGCTACACCAGAACCTCCAGAGAGCCCGATGGCTCAGACCGACAACACAGGCCAAAGTTAGAAGGAGGAGACAGGGTGGAGCATAATGCTTACACCACCAGCCATCATGGAGATAGGGCCAGCTTTCACATTCACACCGATCCAGAGTACAGCCGAGAACGCACAGACTCCATCTCTGAGCGTGAGAGGATGATGAATCTGGAGAACCAGAGGAGGGCACAGGAGCGGGATAGATTACATAAAAGTGGAGGGGTTGCACCTGACCCATCTGCATATATGGATGTGTCCGGGTCTGTCAGGGTTCCAGGGAGGGAACCAGGGGCGATTGGGGTTCCCAGCTCGCCTAACACAGGTCGAAGGGCGATGATGCCATCCTCCAAACAGGGAGCATCTCCCGGTGATCTGTTTATTGAGCAGCAGGCTCACAACATCCTTCAAAGACATGGGTGAGTCTTAACACATTAGCTGTTTCTTCTTCTGCTTTTTTTTGTCTCTCCCTCTTACAGTCACCAAGTATTATCCTAATATGTCAGTGTCTTAATTTCCTTCCCTTATTCTTTCATTTTTTGGAAAGAATGTTGGCTGGTATTCCCCTGAATCTGTCTTTCACAGATATTTTCCCCAAAAGAAAGCTGTCAGTTTGCAGGATTTGGCTTGCATGCTGTTAGGATTGTTTCTACAGCTCCCTAAAGATGGGTGGGCTCTGTTCAGTACGACACATTATCCATTAGCATTGGCCTTTACTGTCCTTTGGCAGCTGTTTCTTTATGGCATGGGTCAGTGCTCTGTGACGCTTTGGTTTTAAAGTGTGTGCCAAATTAAGCAACAAAAGACTCCAGCTGAATTAAAATTCCTAACATTAAGCCAAGCCAAAAAATTACAAATGAGTATGATAAAGAATGATATTCAGGAAAGACCCAGAGCACATTCATACTGTCAGTATAATGTTTGATTGGTTAGTTAATGTGAACAAATGAGGACTTGGCCTTTAAATCTTAGTTCCCAGCAAGCCAGACTCAATTTTCATAACTTATTTGAGGCCCTACTCTCTTTTCAGGAACCTGGTTTCTTTTAAGGTTTTTTTCCCCCTCTGTCTCTCTCTCTCCTCATAAACTGCTGAGTGGTTCACTCACTTGGGTGTTTCTCAACTAATTTAGCTCCTGTAGCCAGTCAGCTAACCAATGGTCACTTCAGACTGATTCAGAAGGAGACACCCTCTCTCCAATCAACTGGCCTTCCAGGTACCATACATTTGGGATTTATGGGTGCGTTTGACACCCTTCACTTAACAGTGGTCCCGCCTAACTTCATGGCCCTATCTCAAACCATCTCTAGTCCTGTCCTATGAATGTCCTTGCTGGAAGGTGAGGTAAGAATGACAGTCGGATAGGAGTCTTATGTTTTCTAGTGGTTTTTTGGATTATAGTTTGGGGGAAAAGTCTGGTCCATTTTGTAGGTTATTCTGGCTGGGGACCACACTTAGCTTGGAAGATGGAGACAAAGTTATAAATTAACCAACTAGTGGTTATTATTCCACTATTCCATTTTCACTCTTATCTCTTGCTTTAGTCCAGGGCCCTCATTTATCAACAGTGCATAGAAAAGGTTCTATAATGAAATTTGAATGTGCCTAAGTACAAGAAAAGCTGTATTTATCAAACATGCGCACACAGTTTACGCACATGAGTAAGCAATCATTGTTGATAAATCCCACATGTGCGTAAGTACCATGCTCATTCATGTTTGTGGTCATTAGCATTCGGAAACGCCTCCAATAAACCATATATGGTGACAACACTTCCCTTTAAATATCACGTGATTGTGTTTTTTCCTCACTGCAATAATGGCAAAGAAGAGGAACTTCACAAACATAGAATGAGTTGCGCAACGATGTTTAACAACAACAAATTTGCATCACAAATGATTTGCACGTTAATCGAATGAAATCTGGTGCTTTTATGGCGATGTGGGTGCAGTGTATGGCTCCAATTATGTTTGGGAATCTGGCGATAGCATAAATGCCTCATTTTATTTCAGCTTGTGGACAATTTCGGTAAGGGAATTGATGTAGGTTGGGTCCAAGGAAATAATTGCATCCAACATTTGTTTCAGCTGTCTTTTATAGGGTTTGACACCAATTATGCATTGTGTTTAAAATGACAAAAATTATAAATTGAGTGTTTTGTAATTAAAGGAAACACAGGACATATGTGATTTGCTTAATGCATAATGTCTTAAATGCTTTTTATGTGTAGTGTTGCTATTCTACCACTAGATTCTCTGCATAAGCATGCTCAGAAGTGTGCTTATATTTACATACATTTCTACGTATAAGTACAAGTTGGTAGATCCCACACTTTGCGTGAAATTGTTCCTACGCACTCATTACGCACAAATCTGTGCGTACGCACTGTTGATAAATGGGGGACGAGGAACCATGGATTTATTATTCTGATAGAAAGGCCAGTGACAAGATTTAAAAAAATAAAAAGGTGTCAAATTAAATATAAATGTGATCCTGGACCACAAAACATTAGTAGCACAAATATATTTGTGGCACTAGCCAACAGTACATTGTACTTTTTCAAAATTATAGATTTTTCTTTTATGCCAACAATCATTATGATATTAAGTAAAGATCATGTTCCATGAAGATATTTTATAAATTTCATTTGGACAACTTTAAAGGTGAATCTCAATATTTAGATTTTTTTTGCACCCTCAGATTCCAGATTTTCAAATAGGTGGATCTCAACCAAATATTGTCCAATCCTAATAGCCTGATGTCGTCATACTCAATTCTAGTCAGAATTTGAGTCTGATACTGCTCCGTTGGGCTGTGATTATGGGGCGTGTTTAAACCGAACCAGGAAAGCCCTCAATTGGATAGACCTACAACCAATCAGAGCAACGGAGCGACGCATAACGTTAGTTGTCAAATGTCAACAGAACTCAACTGCACTGTGTTGCCAAGTCCGCGGGTTGAAGCGACCACAATTATGTGATATACAGACACAGGAATGTGAAATTTAGTAGGCAGTCCAGCCAAAATAACACATTTTACCCCCCAAATGCCATTTTTCCCGGAGAACCCATCCCCACCCGGAAAGCTATTGGGCTTGTTTTTGGCTAGTTTTGAGTAGCAATCGGTATTGGGCGGGTTTTGTTGTAAAAACTTGGCAACCCTGTCTGCACGCACGCCCGGAATAAGTAGCCTAAGGTTAGAAGAAAAAGATGAGTGTAAACGATCTTTGCCGGTGTTGTAAAAAAAGAATTTAAGGATACACAGAGTACTTACCAACACGATCATCATTTCTGAGAGGAATAGTAAAGGTGAATGCATATACGAACAAGTTCTCCGTTTAGGATTAGAACAAATTCAACCCAAGCGCCTTTGATGACGTGGATGATTACGTTACTGTTTATCATCTGTCCATCATCGTCTAAAGCCCGCCCTGACAATTTCATTGGTCCGAACAGTTTCTGTTCGGACATAATTACTTCTCTATGGATCAAGTCCAGACCGAACTGCCCGTGCACATTTTTTTGTGGGTGGGGCTAAGTTCGTCTGGCATCCAGGCTACAATCCTAACAAACCATACATCAATGTAAAGCATATTTATTTATTTTTTTAAAAACGTACCCTTATGACTGGTTTTGTGGTCCAGGATCATATATTACTATACATTGGTAACTATGGATTGGTTGTGTATTTAAAAACAAGTGAAGATGCAGACAGAGATGCAGAGATGTTATTTTTGTTATACGTTGCTTAAAATCACAGGTGGTACTTCAAATAGGGCCTACATATTTTCAGTCACAGGGAGTTGGTTTACAAGAAAAGGTTGGAAACCCCTGGTTTAGTCTGTCAGATTGTTTGGAACCAGCAAGATAGAGGGCTCAGTGAATGGTTTTGAGTTGGGCCCATCATCTCAGTAACATAATGGCCATCCTCGTGCACATTTCTACCACCCATCCCATCCACATTGTTAATGAGTGCTGTGGGTTTGAATTTGATCATTGAATATTCAGAGCCTTTTGTTGCAGTTTACCCTTAACTCTTTCTAATATACTTTAGTCACAGTCCACTGCCCAATGACATTGCGTGTGTGGTTTATCCCTATATGGCAGGTTTTGTTCTTGTATTGCTTTTCAGTACCTGGTTGAAGAGAGTGTGACTTGAGTTTGTATTTGTGAGACTGTGGTGAGAAAGTTATTGAGCTATGAGTCACCAAACTAGACAAGAATGTAAACACAGATAATTCAGCCTGCATTAGCTCAATATGCCAAATGGAAAGTGTGATAACTTGATTAGTCATGCAAAACACCAAAGCCACATTTTCTTGGAATCCTTTCACACGCAAATTGTGTTCCTGTTTTGCATCAGTTTTCTCTCTAATTTTGCTCCTATTCTCTCAGTTCCTCTGCAGACTTTACTAGTTTAGAGGTTTATTTGCTATGTGGGCTTTTTCCTCTATAATTCCTTGTCACTTAATATCTGCTGACTTTGACAAACCCAGACATCGATAAAAGAGTTGTGTACAGAGAAATGGGCTCTTCATCGCCTCCTCATCCCCCGAATCTGCAGAGTATTTGCACAAGCATAACCTTGTAAACAAAAGAAGTACAAACCTACAGTTTTCTTGTTGTAGTGATCAAGTCTAAGATCTAGTTGCTTTTTGAGTTTATCATCTATTTTATCGTAATTTATTTATTTAAATAAGCCCTGTGTTAGGTTCTCCTTTGGATGTTTCTTGCACATGCCTACACAAATCATGTTCATAGCTTTAAACAGAAATATTCTCGTCTGTCTTTATATTTGCATTTACTGCACAGTTACGTTTTTTTTTTTTCAACCACTTTTTTACCATTTTCATGAACCATATCCCAAACATAATTTTTGGCTGCATTTTGTTACAGGCATTTTTCTAATTTAGTCTTGAAAATGCAGTCCACTTAGAGGAGGTTAAAAACAGTTCACATGACTCAACAATTACAGAGAGCAGAGCATGTTTTCACTTAAACAGGGATCCAGAGGAGCTGAAATGTATATACACTCATAGGGGGCAGCCGTCAAGCTTGGGTCAGGAGAAACCACTTTTAGCAGCTAGAGGAGTGTGGGATACAAATCATAAAAAGGATGTGATGTGTAGAGTATGATTGGATTGCTTAACTACTTTTTTAACAGTATTGTAGCTCTCAGCTGATGGAAATCGACCTTTAACTTGAGTGAATCGGTGAAAAAGAAGAGGAAGACAAAGAGAGTAACCCTGAAATAAACAGACATCTTTTAAAAGCATTAAGATTTCCTTGTGATTTAAGTCTCACTTCATTGGTAGTGCACTAACTGCAAAAGGTTTTGGATGAGAGAGTCGTTTGAGAGAGCATTGATTCTGCTGACCTTAACCTAAAAATCCAGTCATCACAAACTAAGCTAGTTTATCAGCAAACCTCTCTTACTCAGCGTGTAATGAAACTCTGTGTAGTGTGAAATTAACTGGGTATTAGGATGCCCATATCTAGACATTTATACGATATACAGGGGAGAAACCACCTTTATGTATCAAAATGCTGAAAATGGTTTGAAGCTTTTTCTACAGATCATAAATATACTTATGCAGAATCTGTTGGATTTTCAGTCATTAAAGAAGGGGTTTTCAAACTGCGGTCCGGGGATGCCCCAAGGTGATTGAGGTCCACAGAAAATTTGGGATATTTTTTTAAATGTATTATTTCTCTTTAGGTTTATGCATCAAGGACTGCAGATAATACTTTCCTGTGTAATATTTTTATTTTATTTGGCCTTAATATAATATGAATGAATATAAATAATATGAAACTACATATCAAAGCTAATTATTTAATTTAGCAAACAAGTTATATTTGCATGTTCACACTTTTTTTCCCTTTGCACAGTATAAATGGAAATATAGCTGCTTTTACTGTAAATTATAGGAATGGGCAACATCATATTTAAGGATCTTTGGCATCAAGTAGTAAGAAAAACCCTGAACCAAAGAACTAACCTTTGTTTATAATGTTTTGACTACATCCCCTATTTTGATATCATTTCAATATAGTAGATTTTTTTTAAATATGATGTATGTTCAATGTGTTTCAAATATCACACAGTTGCTGTATTTTGCTACTTGATTCTTTTTTGGTTTTTTTTTTTACAGTGATCGCAACAATTTTTCACATGGTTCTCCTTATTCCAACCCCTGAAAACATCCACTTTGACACACTTTTAGTTTCTTTTTATTCCAAACGCTGTCAGGATGTTGTTTTATCACATTCTAATAAACACAAACCATACAGTATTGAGATGCTTCAACTGGTTCTGTGGCTTAAGGGTTGTTTTGTTTGGATTAGACTCTTTCGCTTTCACTCACTTCCAGGCCCATGAACTTCCAGTTCTGTTTTTATTTTGCACAGTCAGTGAATATTTAACTCATTTTACTCTAAGTAACCAACCCTTTTCTCTTCTTCTGAAGAATCCGAGTTAGGGAGAGACTGGCCCGTGACGAGCCATTTCACAGGGGTCAAACAAAAGAGGCATCTGCGTACAACCAGTTTCCCCAGTCATACCCTCGATATAACCCTCACACTCGGCTCATCGCTGACGCTCCAGCCAAACAGCGTCTGACCTTCCCTGGGCAAGAGGAACGCCATGACCTGGGGTGCCAGAGCTACTTTTCTATGGGTAGCGAACCTGGTTCCAGGAATAAACAAGAGATTCAGGAAGTACTTGAGGAAGTGGAGGGAAAACAGGACGTGAGGACAGAGGGGCTGCTGCGGAGCAGGAAGGCTGTTTTACCCTCTGAGATTCGACGGAAAGAACATAGCACTGAAGACCCTTGCTGTGGAAGTGCTGACAATGTGGAGGTAAACCCAGGCATCAGTGGGCACAGGAGCGAGAGTGTTGCAGATGACCCCAGAGGGTGGCGTGGAGGTCGGTCAAGGCAGGAAGTTTACACAGAGCATGTGTCCCGTCTTCAGGCTGCAGAATCTACGCAAGCAAGAGCTCGAGAGGCCCATAAGAGGGCTGACGCTAGCTGCTACGCCCAAGTTCAGACCTCCAGCGGGAGATGTATGCCAAATTCATCCAAACCCCTGGATGTTGGAAATGTCCAAAAGACAGTTTTTCAACAGAAGCCCATTCAGGAACCAGTCAGAGAGGTTGTGCCCAATGGCGATCACCTATCCCATGATGCCAGGATTTCAGTAGCAAAACTCCGCCACACCTACCTGGAAAGTGTTGCGAGTCCCCGGAAAGCTGAACTGTAGGTGGTGGTACATTTATTATGTATCGTCTTACTAACCTGTCTAACATCGACAATTAACTATCAATCTCATAATGTTATTGCTCTGAGAAAATACTAATAATATTACAGAGGAATTGCTCATTCAGAGTTGATCAGCAGATTTGAATGCTCTATTCCTTTAGCTATCTTGCTGTTCAGCTTGTCTAGTGCGCACTGTCAATAATAATTAACCATCTCTGCCTGTCTTTTGTCTCACCTTGGCTTGGCATCCTTGTCTTTCTAGAGACAATTTAGGATGTTTATGCTAAATGGGCTGACAGAATAATTATTAGCCACTTTTGATGTTTTGTAGGGTTTTAATTAGTTCATTTAACCCACTATGAGGATGATCAGATGTATTGGTGATCAAGCTTTAGCGTTTTGCTCTTTATGTCATGCCTGCACCTGCCATTCTTCTATGCTGCCTCATTCAGTTATACTTTGTGACGCAATAGGGCAGAGGAGCTGCCTGTGGTTACAGAGACACCCTGGAGAAGTGAGAGAGTCAAAGATCGGTCATCTCGTCGCCCTTTGCGGTATATATGTCCCACTGAGAATAGAAAGACATCTGAGAGGTTTAGAACTCAGCCAATCACATCAACTGAGCGTGAACAGTCGGACCGGTAGGCCTCATGAGTAGATTCATGCACGGATATTGTGGAGTTAGCCTGGAGTGCACATTAAAATTACACTTGATGTAGTCTAATAAATTATGTTTTTGTTTAATCTGGTAATAACCCAGAAAACTGGAAATAACCCAGAAAACCTGTATCAGGACTAGTGCTTTTTCTTTTTCTAACTGCACTGTATTTACAAATTCACCTTTTGGAGTTAGCTTTTGGCTTACTATATATTATGCTATATACTACACATATTGTATAATGTTTTAATGTGTAGTGGATTCTAATCCAAATGTTTGGTCAGTGGTTTTTATGAAAGGTTCTTTGTATTTTCCCACCCCTCTTCTGTTTCTGTGGCATGTGGCGAAATCTATAATTCTGTCTAACGCTGTGGATTAAGCAGTTTTTACTGTTTTCTGCACCTTCCCACTAGCTGCTTTGTGTATTTTCCTGATTCTCCATTTCCTAAATATACTGCTGCATTTGTCTGCTCACATTGCAATTTTTTCCAAATCAGCTGGTTGATATAATCATTTTCCAATCCTAACGATCTGTTTAATTGTAAGACTACTTTTTGTTCTCTTTAGGTCTTGTCTAAGCCCTGAACCACCAAGCCCTGAGGGTAAGTGTAATATATTTTTTGAGTGTGTTTGCATACACTACAAAATCTGTTTTTCAGCATGTTTTTCTATTATGCCATTCTAAAACGGAAAGTCACTCTAGCAAGCTTTAGATGCTTGCTTTTTTAATGTAATTTATTATGTAATGGGGCAGGATGACGCAATAACTTTACAAAACTTTGCATTTGTTTCATATCTGTGCACCGCAGTAGTATAAACAGACATTTTAATGTTACGTGCAATAAGTTATTGTTAATTTGAGTCTGAACTGGGAAACATTTTCACTTGGAAAATCTTATGGAGACATGGCACTGTGACTTTAAAGCTAACTCTAAACAGAAGCAGTTTACTGTGCAGTTTGGCTGAGTATCCATGAATACTCCAGAGAGCAACAGACCTACTTTTTTGGGGCCTGTGAATCTGTTCAAACTAGTACTGCTTTGCTTTTCTAGCCCTACTGTATGTGTAATAAATGTCACAATTTGCATTGCAATGTTTTAGTGTTCACTGAAACAAACATATAGACTAAGGTTTGAGGTCCGTAATTTTTTTTTTAACGTTTAATGTAATTCTCTTATTCTCACCATGGCTGCATTTATTAATTGATCAGTAAAAAGAGCAATATTCTGAAATATTATTACAATTTAAAATAACTCTAATATTTTAATGAATTTTAATTTATTCCTGGCATTATAATGGCAAAGCTGAATTTTCGGCAGCCATTAGTCCAGTCTTCAGTGTCACATGATCCTTCAGAAATCATTCTTATATGCTGATTTGGTGCTCAAGAAACATTTCTTCTTATTATCAATGTAGAAAACGTTTTCTTAGGACTCTTTGAAATGACAGCATTTATTTGAAATTGAAATCTTTTGTAACGTTATAAATATTTTTACTGTCACTTCTATCAATCAATTGAATGCCGTCTTGCTGAATAAAAGTATTAATTTCTTAAAAAACAAATCATACTGACCCCAAGTGTGTTACTCAAGGCACTGCCTCAAGGACAATGTATTTATTTAATCAAAAATACAGTAAAAACAGCAATATTGTGAAATATTATTACAATTTAAAAATAGCTGTTTCTATTTTAATACATTTCAAACTTCAGTGTCACATGGTCCTTCAGAAATCATTCATTTAGAGCTCAAGGAACGCATCTTATTGTTATCATTTTTGAAACAGTTGTGCTGCTTAATATTTTTGTTAAAATTCCAGTTTTCCGGGATGGAAAATCGTCAATGAATAAGTTCAAAAGAACAGCATTTATATAAAATAGACAATGTAGGTTTTAACTGACACTTTTGATCAATTTAATGTGTTCTCTCTGAATAAAAGTATTCATTTCTTTCAAAAGATTAAAAAAATCTTACTGACCCCCAAAATATTGAGCAGTAGTTGGCATCTTACAACCATGTATCTGTCACCAAATGAATATGACTTCAGAAAAAGTTGTAATATGTACATTCTTCTCAATGCTATTTTTCCTTCATATGTCTATCCCTTCCTTTTACTTTATGTGGTGTATGTAGTTATGATCTGTTTTCTTCAGTTTTTTAATTTTGTCTCCGTTTCTTTCCCTTTCTCTGTGTGGTTTAAAGTGTCCCTGGCCACTTGTCACAGTCCAGACTGTACAAAAAACAAAACAAAACAAAAACATTCAAGGATCATATTATGTTTTCCTTGATTTTTCTATATAAACAGTGAAGTGTACTATGAACATTATAACTTAACCGATTTCGTATTGTAAATGGACTTCTGGCTAAAAGTTAAATGATGATTTTATAAGACCTTTTTTGTTGTTACAGTTCATAGATCATGCTACGCTTTGGGAGAACTGATATAAATGTAATACATTGCATTTGGTAGATGTATGGCTTTTAATGTGCACTGTTGTGCTTTTAAGGTTAACCTCTGTGAAATCAGAGTAGAGGAGAAGCAGAAACGTGCTTGTGTAATCTTTCTACAATGTGTTAAGCTTTGTGTTGTCCTCTGAAAGTCATGGGGTTTCATGAAATAGTTCTCATGAAAAAGCTTGACTCATCTCTATACTTTCTGTTTTTCCAGTCGATGAAGAGAAGCTAGATGAGAGAGCAAAGCTGAGTGTGGCTGCCAAGCGCTCTCTCTTCAGGGTATGTGGTGCTTGAGTGTGTCTGTACTTCTGTTCTAAACCCAGATTTTTTTGTTGTTGTTGTTCAAAACCCTGGCTTGTTTGCTGCTTGGTTTGGTGATTTCTTTGAAACACTCTACATTGGTATCTACGCCACAAATGGTCACTCCTGCATACCACACATATACGTGAAGCGCACATAAGAATAGCCTTTGGTTCGGAACATGCCATTGGTGCCTAACAATAGATGTTATGTGCAACAAACTTCCATGTTCTGTAAAACAGGTTGCATCGGTTCCTGTTCAGATCTTTTGTATGTGCTTCGTTAAATATAGAGTGGTTTTACTCGAGATGCCTTCAAAAATTAGCAAAGAGGAGCATAACTAATGTTCATTGCATATGCAGATTGATATCTATAAAAGTTTTTTTATTTTTCTTCTTCTCACTAACATATTTAAAGCTACACTGTGTAACTTTTTTAGTTTATTCTTAGCTAAAAACACTTAGTTCTTTCAAAAATACATGTGCTCATTAATGTATATTTACTTCTTTCAAGTAATAAAGTATTCTCGTAAGTTTATAATATGCCATTGAAAATACATACGGGTAAGGGGTTCGAATGGGGGTCGCCATGTTGCCCCTCCATCTTGAAAGTACATTAGCCAAAGAGGGACATACCCGTAAATTCAAGCTTCGCCTTTCGCGTTTTAACACTCGATGGCACCGTGTCGAATGTGAAGAGGGGGAATGCTGGATTGAACTGGAAGCCATGTTAATTTTGGACTAAATCGGCCACCGTAGGAGTTAAAACGAAATCAGAATTGGGAGGAACAGAAACTAATATTTAATGGATGGTCATATAACTTTTCACCACTAGATGGGGGAAAATATCACACAGTGTAGCTTTAAATTGACTAAAACGCCAAGTACTAGTACTCAGTTCGTATTGCCATTAGCAGTTTATTCATTTTGCATTAAAAGGTGTGTTTAAAAGAGAACACACCTCAGTCTATTACCCCACAACTCCTATACACACAGAAGAAAATGTGACCAAAAACATAATTTAAAAACCTGAGCAGAAGGAAAAATTCTGATCTATTATCCTGAATAAGCTAGTTAAATTTTTCAAAGTCAAATGCCATATTTTAATCTGTTATGTTTGTTATTGTGTAAAACTATTTCTTATGAAGTCTTGCTGTTTCTTAGGAGCTGGAGAAGACTTCAGATGGTTCAGTTCTGAAGGCATGGAGCCGTAATCCTGCTGTTGAACGGAGGTTGAGGAGAGGTCAGGATCGCTCCCGCACTCAGCCGGTCACCACAGAGGAAGTGGTCATTGCTGCTACGTAAGTTCATACTATATGTGACCTGTTAGATATTTCAAGTGAGGTCATTTTTAAGTTAGAGGGGGAAAACCCAAATGTTTACATTTTGTTAGGTTCAACATTTACAGTCAACATGAAAATATGAAAACATGATATAATCTACCATTCAAAGGTTTGGGATGTGTACGATTTTTAATGTTTTGAGTCTCTTATGTTCACCTAGGCTGCATTTGTTTAATCAAAAATACAGTAAAAACAGCAATATTGTGAAATACTATTACAATTTTAAAATAGCTGTTTCTATTTTAATATATTTCAAACTTCAGTGTCACATAGTCCTTCAGAAATCATTCATTTAGAGCCCAAGGAACATATTTATTGTAATCAATGTTGAAACAGTTGTGCTGTTATATAACTGACACTTTTGATCAATTTAATGTGTTCTCTCTGAATAAAAGTATTAATTTCTTTCAAAAGATAAAACAATCTTACTGACCCCCAAAATATTGAACGGTAGTAAGCATCTTACAACCATGTATCTGTCACCAAATGAATATGACTTCAGAACAAGTTATAATACGTACATTCTTCTCAATGCTATTTTTCCCTTTATATGTCTATCCCTTCCTTTTACTTCATGTGGTGAATGTAGTTATGATCTGTTTTCTTCAGTTTTTTCCTTTGTCTCTGTTTCTTCCCTTTCTCTGTGTGGTTTAAAGTGTCCCTGGCCACTTGCCACAGTCCGCGACTGTACAAACCTCTGTAGCACGTGTTCCTAGTCACACTGTAGTCAACAACTCTGTGACCAAATTCAGGTACTCAGAACACGCATATAAAAACTCACATGAGCGTGTGTGTAATACAGGCATAGTCACACTTATCAATACTAATGATCGTCACAGAGCATGCTGAGAGAATTTCACCTGCGTAATTTACTTTATTACATATAAACGTGTGTGTGTATACAGATTTCTCAATGTTAAGTGGTCTCTTAATTTTTTCCAGAGCTAGAGTCTTAACTGAATAAAAGTGTTACTATCCCCCAAAATGTTGAAGGTTAGTGTGTATGTATAAATTAGTTTGTCAAGGGATTGAGGTTGATGTAGGAAGACAGATGAAATTTAAGAAGCAGCACCCTCTTGTGGTACTGTCAGGCCAACACAGAACATTTGTCTAGTCATGCTTAAACTTACCTTTAGAATTAAGAGTGAGAATTAGCACATCCACTATTTCATGACTACAAATAAACTGATCCTGATCTTCACTGACTTGAACTACAGTACATGTTAAGCATCTGGATAGTACTTTATATATTATATTAGCCACTGATTTGTAAGGGAGTTGTTAGTAATGCTTTTTAAGGTCATGAAATAGTAATAATCCATCAAATCTAGGTCTGAATGGCTTGTGAAAGTATGACACATTGCTGGGAGCGATTCGAGTTATGCCACTTTTGTGTTTTTCTCAACATGTTGAGCATATAAACTGCATGACTTGTTTATCTGCACATGCTACTATAATCTCAATATGAAGATAATTAATTATGCTTGAAAATGTTTAGACATTTATTCATTTGTGTGGATAAATGGACTGTGGAATGAACAACACATCCAAAGTATTGCCTATTTTTCATCATGTGGTTACATTTACACAGCTTAATGCATATTAACATGAATCATGTTTGCTTGTATAGTCTATACAGGGAGTGCAGAATTATTAGGCAAGTTGTATTTTTGAGGATTAATTTTTACAACATTAATAATTAAACAACAACCATGTTGTCAATGAACACAAAAAAACTCATTAATATCAAAGCTGAATATTTTTGGAAGTGGTTTTTAGTTTTAGCTATTTTAGGAGGATATCTGTGTGTGCAGGTGACTATTACTGTGCATAATTATTAGGCAACTTAACAAAAAACAAATTTATACCCATTTCAATTATTTATTTTTACCAGTGAAACCAATATAACATCTCAACATTCACAAATATACATTTCTGACATTCAAAAACCAAACAAAAACAAATCAGTGACCAATATAGCCACCTTTCTTTGCAAGGACACTCAAAAGCCTGCCATCCATGGATTCTGTCAGTGTTTTGATCTGTTCACCATCAACATTGCGTGCAGCAGCAACCACAGCCTCCCAGACACTGTTCAGAGAGGTGTACTGTTTTCCCTCCTTGTAAATCGCACATTTGATGATGGACCACAGGTTCTCAATGGGGTTCAGATCAGGTGAACAAGGAGGCCATATCATTAGATTTTCTTCTTTTATACCCTTTCTTGCCAGCCACGCTGTGGAGTACTTGGACGCGTGTGATGGTCCTGCATGAAAATCATGTTTTTCTTGAAGGATGCAGACTTCTTCCTGTACCACTGCTTGAAGAAGGTGTCTTCCAGAAACTGGCAGTAGGACTGGGAGTTGAGCTTGACTCCATCCTCAACCCGAAAAGGCCCCACAAGCTCATCTTTGATGATACCAGCCCAAACCAGTACTCCACCTCCACCTTGCTGGCGTCTGAGTTGGACTGGAGCTCTCTGCCCTTTACCAATCCAGCCACGGGCCCATCCATCTGGCCCATCAAGACTCACTCTCATTTCATCAGTCCATAAAACCTTAGAAAAATCATTCTTGAGATATTTCTTGGCCCAGTCTTGACGTTTCAGCTTGTGTGTCTTGTTCAGTGGTGGTCGACTTTCTGCCTTTCTTACCTTGGCCATGTCTCTGAGTATTGCACACCTTGTGCTTTTGGGCACTCCAGTGATGTTGCAGCTCTGAAATATGGCCAAACTGGTGGCAAGTGGCATCTTGGCAGCTGCACGCTTGACTTTTCTCAGTTCACGGGCAGTTATTTTGCGCCTTGGTTTTTCCACACGCTTCTTGCGACCCTGTTGACTATTTTGAATGAAACGCTTGATTGTTCGATGATCACGCTTCAGAAGCTTGGCTATTTTAAGACTGCTGCATCCGTCTGCAATATATCTCACTATTTTTGACTTTTCTGAGCCTGTCAAGTCCTTCTTTTGACCCATTTTGCCAAAGGAAAGGAAGTTGCCTAATAATTATGCACACCTGATATAGGGTGTTGATGTCATTAGACCACACCCCTTCTCATTACAGAGATGCACATCACCTAATATGCTTAATTGGTAGTAGGCTTTCCAGCCTATACAGCTTGGAGTAAGACAACATGCATAACGAGGATGATGTGGTCAAAATACTCATTTGCCTAATAATTCTGCACTCCCTGTACATGCATGTGTGTTTAATCTTAATGTATGTAAATGGTGTCGTTTCTTTATTATTAACTTTATTGCACATGGTAAATACAGTCATGCTGCCCAGCCCTACTGGTGGTATAATGAATTTCATATGAAACGCATTGAGTGTTCCTGAGCAGTTTGGTGTGGATGTGTGTGTCATACAGCTTGCAGGCATCATCTCAGCAAAACTTTATGGTGAGGGAACAAGCCAGGGAGGTTCGGCTGGCTGAGGAGGCAGTAGAGAATGATCAAGCTCGCCATGCATCCCCAGGGGAGGATGGCCAAGAGGAACCAGACCTTTCCATGCTCACTCTGGCAGAGAAGATGGCACTCTTCAATCGCCTAGCACAGCCGTCCAGCCATGGCCCTCGGGCCAGAGGAGACACTCGTGCACGCAGAAGTAACACCCGGTACCAGACTCAGCCAATCACACTTGGAGAGGTTGAACAGGTACGAATCATATCTTTCCCTTCAGTGAACAATTAAACTTATTTTAATTTTATTTAATTTTAATTAAACTGAATTTAATCATTTATCTCAAATGAGAATTGTATCAGTTCAGTACTTTACTCCTCATGTCATTTAAATTATGACTCATGACTGGTCATGAAATTAAGCTCATAGGTGTGGTGTTTGTGTATGCACATACTTTTCACCATATCTATTAAATACTGGAGGTGAAGAGAAAAGACAAAAAAAAAAAAAAAACGATGACGCTACAAAGTCAGACAGGAAACGACATAGCCTAACAAAGACTGCATCCAAAATCGCACACTCTCTGAGTACTATAGTTGTTTTTTTTTTTTACGGAGTGTCTATTACACTAAGTGCGCAGAGGCTATTTACACTAACTCCGCCCATTAACATCTGGTTGGGCCAGACAAAATTACGGAAGACGTTGGACAATAGCAACGCCAACAATAGCAATAGTGTAGGGGTAAGGCACATGGCAGAAATTGGTTATGCAAATCGAGCGGAGTTTGTGTCCGATCTCGCTTTACTCTATTTTCCCATCCCACAGACATTTATTTTCAGTAATGAAAAATATATTTGAAAAGTGGAAATAAAGTATCAAAAGTGTGTTTAATAAAGTGTTTATCTATTAGGGGTAGGTGTAGGGCTTTATTGTCCTAATTAGGCGGCATCCATTTAATAATTTTAATAAATAGAATTTACACTCTATCGCATACCATTTAATGGACAACAACACTATGGTGCAAATAGTAACTGCCATTATTTATAAGTATAACATCTAACTACTATTTACACTTATTGCAAAGAAAATACTGCTTTTTACTTAGTGTAAATAGAATCTACTGCTATTTTAACTTGGTCTAAATAGCAGCTATCACTATTTGCACTTAGTGTAAATAGCCTCTGCCTTTTTTCATGACTATTATATTCTATATAGTATGAATGTAATCCAGATCTACTACATGTGTCCACTGGCACTGTCCACTTCCACTGGATGCACACTTCAGAATATCTGCCAAAGTAGTAGGTCATCTGGATACTTTTCACCTACTGTTTTATGAATACTGTGAATTCGGACATACTACTCTGTTCACATACTGTTTTTCGCCTACTATATTGCAGAGAAGTATGCATATTTGATGCAGCTGTTGTCTAAATTGCTCTTATTAAATTAAGTCCACATTCAGTATCTTGTTCTAAAGTCTGAATTAATGTGGAGATTCAGAATGTCTCTCAAGCAGGAATAATAATAATAAAAATGTCCAATCTCAATACAGACACAGTAAAAATCTGTGAGGTATAAAAGTACAGTCTAACCCTATTGCTTAAACATTGAACATGTCTTTCCATTAACTTTTAATAGCTGATGTAAGGTTTTTATGAAATAAAAAAATTACGTTTTGTCTATTGAACAATCAACACCCAGGTAAACAACAGACGTGGTTCTCACTCTCTTACACACACAGAGAGAGACATATATTGAGCATTTAAAGGGGTTTATCTTTGATGCAGGATGGTTCTGGTTCTGAGATGTTTGACGAGGAATCGGAGTTCTCAGAGGGTGATCTGGAACATGTGAGGATGCCTGAGTCCTCTAGAATCGTATGATGTTTCATAGAACCCAAGGTTTTACACTGCCTGCAGTAAAACCATTGTCTGTTGTTCTAATGCTTCAGAATATGTTCCTATGTGCCAGTAGGCTGAATTCAGGCATTTCTTGTAAGCATCTTGTACAACCCCAAACAAGTCTTAAAAGGCCTGTTCACATCAAGAACGATAACTATAAAGATAACTATAACAATAACTACACCAACACACAATAATATTCTTTGCTGCTCTTCTCAAGCTCTTTAAAGCAGAAAGGATTCTGATTGGCTGTTATTAATTTTATCATTCATCATCTGGGAAAAAAATACAAAGATGATGATATATCTCTGTGCTGTTATTGTTATAGTTGTGGTGTGGACTTTTCTTTTAAATTTAGAATGGGTTTATATTTGACTATATCTTTATCGTTATTGTTTCATCCTTGGTGTGCTGCTATATGAATGTAGTTCCAGATTGCTGGTAGCTCAAGTACAGGCTTTGCAGTCTTTATGTGCATTTGAAATATAACGGAGAAATGTTAACAGATATGTTTTGTCTTTGATAATCACATAATGATAATTGGGATGATGATGTTTTTTTCTTTATATATCAGAAAAAACACAAGCGGTCACATACCCTTTCAAAAGGTGCTAATGTACCATTTAGGGGTAAATAATGTACAACGGCACTTCCCAAGTGACAGTGTATGCTTGAATGTGTGTATATATACAGTGGGGAAAATAATTATTTGATCCTCTGCTGATTTTGTAAGTTTGCCCACTTACAAGGAAATGAAGGGTCTATCATTTTAATGGATCGATACAGAATATCAGCCCCCCAAAAAACCCACATTATATAAAAGGTATCAATTGCATTTCAGTAAGTAAAATAAGTATTTGATCCCCAAGCAAAACATGACTTAGTACTTGGTGGAGAAACCCTTGTTGGCAAGCACAGAGGTAAGACGTTTCTTGTAGTTGGTCACCAAGTTTGCACACATCTCAGAAGGGATTTTTGTCCACTCCTCTTTACAGATCCTCTCTAAATCATTAAGGTTTCTTGGCTGTTGCTTGTCAACTTGCAGTTTCAGCTCCCTCCACAGATTTTCTATAGGGTTAAGGTTTGGAGACCAGCTAGGCCACTCCATAACCTTAATGGGTTCTTCTTGAAACCACTCCTTTGTTTCCTTGGTAGTCATTGTCATGCTGGAAGACCCATCCATGACCCATCTTCAGTGTTCTGGCTGAGGGAAGGAGGTTCTCGTCCAAGATTTTACGGTACATGGCCCGTCCATAAGCCCCTCATTGCGGTGAAGTCATTCTGTACCCTTAGCAGAGAAACAGCCCCAAAGTGTAAGGTTTCCACCTCCGTGCGTGACTGTAGGGATGGTGTTCTTGGGCTCATAGTCAGTATTTCTCTCCCTCCAAACACAGTGAGTTGAGTTGATGTCAAAGAGCTCAATTTTGGTCTCATCTGGCCACAGCACTTTTTCCCAAGCCTTCTCTGAATCATTTAGATCTTCATTGGCAAACTTCAGATGGGCCTGTACATGTGCCTTCTTGAGCTTAGGGACCTTGCGGGCGCTACAGGATTTAAATCCATTGTGGCGTAGTGTGCTACCAATGGTTTGCTTGGTGACCACTGTCCCAGCTGATTTGAGATCATTAACAAGCTCCTCCCGTGTAGTTCTGGGCTGATCCCTCACCTTTTCCATCATCATCCTTACCCCATGAGGTGAGATCTTGCATGGAGCTCCAGACCGAGGGCAATTGATGGTTATTTTGTATTTCTTCCATTTATGAATAATCACACCAACAGTTGTCTCCTTCTCACCAAGGTTTTGGCTGATGGTCTTGTAGCCCATTCCAAGCTTGTGCAGTTCTATAATCTTGTCCCCAACGTCCTTTGACGGCCTTGCCCATGGTGGTGGAGAGGTTGGAATGGAAGATACAGATTCTATTTACAGTTATCTTTTATACACATAATGGGCCTCATTCATGAAACTTTCGTAAATATTTCATAATTTGTGAGTAAAATGGATCTTTACGAAAACTCCCCTTCAGATTCACAAACGCTTCGTATACCACGGATTTGGTAGTTAAATGTGTGTTTATTAATGAATTCCAAACATTCGTAAATAGGACGCGTATGCACGCTCATTCATAATTAGCATAATTCCCACGCATGAGTTACAACTGCAAATGATGTTGTCAGGAACGCTGTGGAATCTTCTGGAATTCTTTTTCAGGTTTGGCTCCAGTATTTTGCATAAATGCTAAAGAGACTAATTGACCATATGCCTAGCAATAAATATTCAATTATCGCGTGTCCACCAAAGCATTTTTAGCCAGTTAAAAAAACGCCTGGTGCTCTTCTGAAAACGGCCAGCTGGTGGTGCTTGAAAGTGCTTTGCAAGGGCAGCGAGATACTTTGGTTGCTATGATACAATATCCATGGCAGTAATGTGTTACTAGTATCTCATTTTGAAGAATATTACTGAATATAAAAATGCAGTAAAAATCAGCATTAACTTTGATTGGTCGCTATCGTTTTTGTCCCGCCCCTCCTCCACTGTGATTGGACAACATGGTAAAAAGTGACAGTGACGAGCGCTGCCTATTACCCAATGTTGAACAGTAAAAAAAAAAAAAAAAAACATAATTTGAACATAGAACGTTCAAATGTTTTACGCACCATTTACACATGGTAGGGAGTAGGGGTACATTTCTTTCGTACCAACTAACATTTTGAAAATACAAACATTTTCGTGAATCCGAAAATTTGCGTCAGAGCGGCTTTACGAATGATTTGCACACACATTCGTTCTGCTCGTGTTTCGTGAATGAGGCCCAATGAGCTGACATTAGGAGTACTTTCTTAAAGTGACAGGACTAATCTGGGTTACACATGGGCACATAACTAATTTGTGGGAGGCAGAATTCTTGTTGGTTGGTCAACTACTATTGCTGGGGATCAAATACTTATTTCACTCACTCAAATGCTAATCAATTTATAACCTTTATATAATGTTTATTTTTTGGTTGATATTCCAATATTTGGTTGATATTTGGTCTCTATCCATTTAAATAAACCTACAATAAAAATATAGACCCTTCATTTCTTTGTAAGTGGGCAAACTTACAAAATCAGCAGGGGATCAAATCATTATTTTTCCCACTGTAAATACTGTACATGTGCTGTGTAACTTATTAATTGGAACAGAAATCAAGGATTATATCTTGTAACATAAACCGGTGTCCTCTCAGGACCAATGAGAGGACACTTTTACATACTATATGATTTGAATAAACACATTTTGCCTTGTGAAACTAAAAAGAGACGTAAATTGTTAAAATGTAGCATTTTCTTATTAGTCCAGTTTCAGAACAAAGCAAACAATCTACAAGTCTAAAATTGCCCAAAATTAAAGAGCATAAGAATTGTCTTATGTACAATGATATTTTTTGGTTTGCGTCAATCAAGTAAACAATCGAATAAAACGTAAAGTAAAAAGAGAAAGTCAGTCAAAACAAGTACCTTTAATTTTTAAAGAAATTGCCTGTTACATTAAATAATAATAGACATTACCACATAGATAAAAATATACACCGGCAAAAAAGCTAAAGTAACTATTACAGTATATAGAGTGTTTTTGATCATACTGGTGGTCCAGTGGGTTAAACCATGGAACTGATACACAGAAGGTTGCTGGTTCGATCCCAGCGGTCACCACCAGTGTGTCCTTGAGCAAGGCACTTTACTCCATGTTGCTCCAGGGGGACTGTCCCTGTAATAAGGGCACTCTAAGTCGCTTTGGATAAAAGCGTTTGCCAAATGCATAAATGTAAATGTAAATACTGCCCACCCCTATGCATCAGTGTTTCTTGTGAGGACTTGTCATAGACAAAAATGGAGAGAAGTAGATCTGGCTACAATGTTCTTCCACAAAACTCATACAGTTTTGTTTATTAAACACTAGAGCGACTAGTGTACCTTTTAAGAGAGCAGGACAAATGAGTCAGTGTAATTTGCTAAATGATTACTAATTTGGAAGTCGGTGTCGGTGATCTTGTTCTGAATGTACACTGCAGCTCTGCCTAAAGCCCTGCTGAGTCTGACACAGTAGAGTTGACATGTTATCGATTGTGTCTGTGACTCAATGTGTCTGTTTCTGAGGGCATGATGGGGAGTTTGGTTCAGTGTATAAAGGGCATGGCTTTGTGAATGGTTTTGTTAGTGGCTGATTTGATGCCTTTCAGCTACAGGAAATGCACTAAGTCAGCCTCTGATTAGTCAGCATGATCGACACATGTGCTGATAAACTCTTGATGAATGTGCTGCTTCCTGCCCTGTGCTGACTCAATTTTTTACTCTCATCCCACCCCTCTCCCTTTCCCCTCAATCTACCATCTTGCTCTTATCTTTCTCTCTCTCTTTCTCACACTGCTCACTCAAATACTTCCATCTTTCATTTCTACTCTATTTCCTATAATACCATCTGCTCCTGTCCTCCATCCCTCTCTTTTGTGTTCCTATAGCTGCAGCCTGTGAGTGGAGCTCGTTTTGCGTCCACCTCTACCCTGAGATCTTCCACTGTTTCCACTGAACATGCCGGGGACATCCACTTGACCATGTCCAACGTATCTGGCCCTGCCTACTATGAGCAGACCCTCTCCCCACCTCACCACTCTCAACCTGCCCAAGAGATCCAGACACACCAGAGTCCAGATATGTCCCTGGCGACCCAAGGAGAAAGGCTGGTATTGAACATGGGGAAAAGGAAGCACCCCTCTCCAGAGAGCATGAAACAGACACCACATGCTCAGCCGGCCAGAGAATGGGAGGAGCTTAAAGGGCACAATAAGGCTCTGGTGACCTCTCAAGACCTTTTAGAAGCAGATGGAGAGCACAAGCCAAAGGCAGCCATGTCAGGTAGAGGGATATTGGTGGTGTATTTGATTGTTTTAAGTGCCATTAACAATAAGACAAGATTATCTCCGTAAGAGCATCAACCAGTATATTATATTTTAGGGAAAATCGGTGGAAACAGTTTTAATTTAATCTTGCCTCACTAATAAGATGAGGCCCTAAATAGGGCAGAAAGCCCCCTGGGATAAGGGTCATCAGATCATTTCATCAGATATTTGCTCAATATGTTAAATATATCTGATATTATTATTAATAATTTACTCTACCAAGCAAAACTTTGGGATCAGTAAGATATGTTTTTGAAATAAATTAATACTTTTATTATTTATATATGCATTCAATTGTTTAAAAGTGACAGTAAAGACTTATAAGACTATTTCAAATAAGGGCTGTTCTTTCGAACTTTCTATTTATCAGAGAATACAACCTTTTTTATTTAAAAAAAAAAAATATATACTGTATATTATATTACAAAATAAGTTATTTTAAATTGTAATAATATTTCCCAATTTTAATGTTTTTACTGTATTTTCGATTGAATCAAATGTTCAAATTAAAATAGTCTCAAAATCAGAATCTTCCTAATTCCAGTTAATTGTTATTTAAAATGATACCATGCCATATGGAGGCTTTTTCTGCATCTTACCCCAAGTTTCTAACTTTTTACCTTTTAAAATAGAAAAAAATATATATTTTTCTCTCCAATTACTGTGCCCGCAAATCCACATAAACAAAAATACATTAAAAACATTTAGATTTAGTTACATGTGACTAAGAGGAAACTAAAGTTCATCTTACCCCATCATACGCTACAATTCATACTAGGGGTGTAACAATATATTGCAATACAAAAATGCAACAATATGTGACAGAGTGCAAGCATATTCATCTAAAATAATTCTGTATTTTCAGCTTCAGAATCATGAATATTTTTATTCTGGTGTCACCATTGTCCTGTTCATTGGGTTCATTGGGTCCAAGCCTATTCATTTCCACTCCCAATATAATGCCAACAGTACATTTTTTTGTTAACTTTTTACCATGTCTTGGCATATCGCAATAATAACATATTGTGAGTTCAGTTCCGTGATATGTATCGAATCATGACATGAGGGTATCGTTACACCCCTAATTCATACAGTCATGTACTGTTTTATCAGGGATGGCTTGTTATGATGGTTTCCTGCGGAGTCAGCTGTACATGTGCTCTGTGCTGATATCACTGTGACTTTACAAAAAGATAGGTGTGGATAGGATGTGATGTGCATCTCTTCTGTACCGTCTTCCTGTTTTGTGTCTGTCAAGCAGGCTGGTGGTTTTAAAGTTTTCCCCCTAAAAAGACACAAAGATGTCTGTGTAAGCCACATGTTGCGCAGCATTAGCAACAAAGCTTCCCTTTGTGCTAAGAAACTGTTCACACTTCCTGTGGTGCAGTTCTTACATATTTATCAAAGTGTTCATTACTGCGTGTGTATTAGCATGCTTACGCCAGCATCCTCTCTTGACAGGACTGAATGTGTGTGAGAGAGTTTGGCTGTGTGTCTGGTGGCTCCGCCTGTTACTGAGTTGTTATTGATTGTATCACTGAAGCTACTCTAACCCTTTCCTGTGTCTGTGTTCAACAGATCTTCCTGTGCACACAGCCACAGTACGTGCAGTGGCAGCTGTATCGCAGGGCTCATCCTTATTACAGAGTGGCTCTCTTGCACAACACACGCACGAAGAGTCAGCCGGAGACCTCCTAGAGGACGACAGGAGAGAAGAAGAGCAGGAGACGGACTTTAAAACAGAGGAGGGAGAACAGCTCTCAGACATCATGTCTGCCAGACAGATGTCCATCAAAGAGAGGTCAGTGTATGAAAGTGTGAAATACCCCTAATGATATTTCTGAAAAGTTTGTGTAGTTTGTTATTGTTTTTTATGTGGAAGTCAGCCAGAACAATGTTGTATGATTGCTTTGTCCCTTGAATAGGAAAATGTACATTAAACTATAGATGTATATTGAAAACAGGACATTGTAAATTATATATTTGTGAGGCTGCCTTAGTCTTTTCAGAGTGTGTGTGTTTGACTTTGACTCTATTTGTGGAAAGTAGGTTTCACTGTGTTTCTTTTGAATATATGTCAATTAAATATAGTCGCATTGTCCTTTCCATTTAGATTGAGTGCTAGGATAAAAATTACATTAGACATGGAAACATACCAGATGCTCAAAGTCCTTGTACAACATTTTTGACTTAACTAGTTCATTGTTGATAGAAATGATACCGTCTCTCTGACTGCATCCTTGTGTTGTGGTCTGACATTAAGCATACAGATGAAGAGAGACAGATATTCCAGTTCCGTATAACTATGTTATGGTCTGTATTTCCATTGATTGGTTTATTTGTTTTAGTCCAATCTGCTGTGTCTGGTTAGAGATCAAAGTATTGTGTAACTGATGGGCAGCTGCCTGCAGTAATAGGAAGCAAGCTGATGCAAGCTGGTTAAATTGATTTATAATGACATCATGAAAACCACTGGTCTGTATGCATATATAAATACAGTATGTACCCACACTTGAAATTAGTTGTCTTAAATGTGCTTGAATATGCATGAAAAATGCCTATGCGTTGTTGTTTATTTATCCACAGAGATAGATTTGCAATTTAATTTTCTGTTTGTCATGTTTGGCTATACAATCCTAATCAAAAATTTTAGCACACCTAATTGTTCTTTAAAGGGTCATGAATCCCTAAAACACATTTTTTGAGATGTTAACAGATATGTACAGGTTGCATGTCAATGAAACAACAATATGTTTATTATTAGGGAAAAAGTGTTTTTTTGAAAAGCAAAGTTGAACCAACATCATGAAAAGTGAGGTATATGCATTAATTGGTGCCGTGGGTGGAGAGTACGCTTTTACATCATCAGTTTCGCTGTATTATTAATGAGAATAGACTCATGTAATCCAATCACTGCACTCTATTACGCGTCACAAATCATGAACGCATTGACATGATGGATTGATACACGGAAAACAATAATGTAGACCAAACATTCAAAGAATGGGCAAAAATATGCCTTTCTTTATTCTCCCAAGTCTCTCCAAAGCTTTTGTTTGTTTGTTTGTTTGTTTGTTTTTCTCCACTCATGTTTTAATATTCATTTGTCTGAATAATGAGTGTGTTGCAGGTCTGTGTTTTTTATTGGTGGCTTTCTCTCTTCTTTTTGAATATACCATTATTTTTTTACCATTATTTTAGAATAATAGCAGTTTTTAAAATAATGAAATGTCATAAATCGATGTTTGCAAATTATGCAGAGAACAAATAAAAAATCTAAACTTAATCTTATATTTTAGCTTCTTCAAATAAGACGTCATTTGTCTAGATTACAGTACTGCATCCCTGGGCTGAGGTGTCCTCCTGGGTTGGTTTTCCAGCAGTTCCCATGCATGATTGGCTCTTGTTTTGCCAATTTTTTCTTCACTATCTGGTTTTCTTCACTATCTTTTTCATCTATTAAAATAATTAAAATATTTTGAAATGCAAAAGTAGGATACATTTCAAGTGCATCTACAAAATTAATATAATTTTAAATGCATGAAATAAATTTAAAGGTGTCATGAATTGAGAAATCATAGTGAATAAAGGTTCATTGTGATATAAGAATATCTTGTACGTTTCGGTGCTGAAAACTTCCTTGTTAGTCAAAGAAAAGCTTTTATAGACACCAGGCCCAACAAAGGCTCGATCTCAGAATATGCCAACCCTTGACGTCAGTATGTGGTGAAACACAGACTCAACAGAAGTAGTAGTACGCCTGATTCTGTAGCCCCGCCCACCGACTCGTGGAGCTAAACGGATCGCACTACCGAGCAATAAACATGCCGAAGATAGCAAGATATTGTGTTGTGCTTGGTTGTGGAAGAACACAGTCACAGCATAAGCTTGCTTCGGATTCTAATATTAGGAATGTTTATTTTTAATGAAGATCCAGCTCATGTGGGTAAGACATTAAGCGTTTGTTCCTTCATTTCACCACGGATTCGTTTGTAAACAAGTGACTGGATTTGCAGACAGGATGAGATTACATGAATGAATGAATGAAGCAACACACTTATGCGAGTAAAATTTTAATATGTGATAGTATTGCATTGTTACAGATTGTTTGATATCTATTGATTATGTGTATGTGTCTATCTGAACATAACTGAACATGCTGTCACAGAGTGACACTTTATTTGAAGTGTTGTTAGTTCATTGTGCGATCAGAATTGGACATGTATGGGCCAGGGCTCGCAAAGCCCAACGTCCCGCGGCTAACTTATGTGTTTTCCAGATGGGCTACCAAAACGAAAGCCTGTCGTCAGACCATATTCCTTTCTTGATGTTTGTTGTTCTCTCTCTTGACTTGATATTTGAAGGAAAAATACAATCGCTGAAGTTTTGATCATGATTTATCTGACTCTGTGCGTGTGTGTTAGTGATGCACGGTTCACGGTTATATCCACCGATTGGGCGGGCCAAGTAATAAAAAATAACATTCCAATAAATTGCAGGTGGATGAGAGATAAATCATTGTTTGTTTGTTTGATAAAGACATTTTCCGAGCCCTGTGGGCGAATCATCATTCCGGCTGCCGTTTCTCCACACACTTTCAAAACAATCCCTCAAGTGTACTCACGGGGGAGCCGGAGCTCCATTATAATATGCAAAGCTTATCCAATCATAGCAGTGGGCGTTTACACCAAGTCTTCAGTGTGGCACATAAAAACAGAGCGTTCCATGAAAGAGGCTCAAAACCAGGGTAGAAAATAGCCTATTTCTTATTCATAATGATGTTTTTGAATGTAAAACCATGCGAAAACATCATAAGTTGATCATAAGTCAGACTACAGTATACATTTTTTTTAAATCCAGTTCATGACTCCTTTAATATTTTGTTCATAAACTCAAATGTGTTCACAAGGCAAAGCATTTAAGAATTAAGAAGGCTGCAAGAATTCATATGATTCTGTCTCTTGCAGGTTGGCTCTCTTGAAGAAGAGTGGAGAAGAAGACTGGAGGAACAGGATAAATAAAAAACAGGATGTGGTGCAGGTTGCTGTGTCTGAAAGACACGCGCAGCTATGGGAAGTGGAGCAGAGCTTCAAGAAGAAGGTAACCTCTGAACCTTGAACTCTCTCACCTGACCGTTCAGGTCATAGGCCACAGTTCATTGTCTATTTCGTATACCATATGTATTCAATAGCTGTTTTGTTAGGTTGATAAATAGCATATTGTATTGTCAGCTCTAGGCGATGCAGAGCAAATATCATGCAACTGGTTAATTGTATGATTTTAGTCATTTTGTTTGCTTTTGTTGCATAGTTTAGCATTTCAGAAGAGTTCATCCTTTAGTATAGAACTGGCCTTTGTGCAGTTGAGTAACTGTAAACAGAGAAGGGTGTGTGCTATCCATTATTTTGTCTTCTTGTATCATTTCTCCATGTTCTGTCCTTTCTGCATGTTCTTTTGGTGTGCATTGGTCATATTCACAATGTTATTTATTTCTCAAAAATACAAATTTGCAATAATTCCGTTTGCTCAGTGCAAGCTGCCCTATTTACAGTGAGGAAAATAAGTATGTGAACACCCTGCTATTTTCAAGTTCTCCCACTCTAAATCATAGAGGGGTCTGAAATTGTCATCGAAGGTGCACGTCCACTGTGAGAGACATAATCTAAAAAAAAAATATCCAGAAATCACAATGTATGATTTTTTAACTATTTATTTGTATGATACAGCTGCAAATAAGTATTTGAACACCTGAGAGTACAGTAGCCTTTGTTTGCAATTACAGAGGTCAACGTTTCCTGTAGTTTTTCACCAGGTTTGCACACACTGCAGGAGGGATTTTGGCCCACTCCTCCACACAGATCTTCTCTAGTTCAGTCAGGTTTCTGGCCTGTTGCTGAGAAACACAGAGTTTGAGCTCCCTCCAAAGATTCTCTATTGGGTTTAGGTCTGGAGACTGGCTAGGAACCTTGATATGCTTCTTACAGAGCCACTCCTTGGTTATCCTGGCTGTGTGCTTCGGGTCATCGTCATGTTGGAAGACCCAGCCTCGACCCATCTTCAATGCTCTAACTGAGGGAAGGAGGTTGTTCCCCAAAATCTCACAATACATGGCCCCGGTCATCCTCTCCTTAATACAGTGCAGTCTCCCTGTCCCATGTGCAGAAAAACACCCCCAAAGCATGATGCTACCACCCCCATGCTTCACAGTAGGGTTGGTGTTCTCGGGATGGTACTCATCATTCTTCTTCCTCCAAACACGTTTAGTGGAATTATGACCAAAAAGTTATATTTTGGTCTCATCTGACCACATGACTTTCTCCCATGACTCTGGATCATCCAAATGGTCATTGGCAAACTTAAGACGGGCCTTGACATGTGCTGGTTTAAGCAGGGGAACCTTCCGTGCCATGCATGATTTCAAACCATGACGTCTTAGTGTATTACCAACAGTAACCTTGGAAACAGTGGTCCCAGCTCTTTTCAGGTCATTGACCAGCTCCTCCCGTGTAGTTCTGGGCTGATTTCTCACCTTTCTTAGGATCATTGAGATCATCTTGCATGGAGCCCCAGTCCGAGGGAGATTGACAGTCATGTTTAGCTTCTTCCATTTTCTAATGATTGCTCCAACAGTGGACCTCATTTCCCCGTAGCCCTTTCCAGCCTTGTGGATGTGTACAATTTTGTCTCTAGTGTCTTTGGACAGCTCTTTGGTCTTGGCCATGTTAGTAGTTGGATTCTTACTGATTGTACGGGGTGGACAGGTGTCTTTATGCAGCTAACGACCTCAAACAGGTGCATCTAATTTAGGATAATAAATGGAGTGGAGGTGGACATTTTAAAGGCAGACTAACAGGTCTTTGAGGGTCAGAATTCTAGTTGATAGACAGGTGTTCAAATACTTTGTTTGCAGCTGTTTCATACAAATAAATAGTTTAAAAATCATATATTGTGTTTTCTGGATTTTTTTTCTGGATTATGTCTCTCAGAGTAGACATGCACCTACAATGACAATTTCAGACCCCTCCATGATTTCCAAGTGGGAGAACTTGCAAAATAGCAGGGTGTTCAAATACTTATTTTCCTCACTGTATATTTAATTTAAATGGTGTAGACTTTGTGACAGTTTCATTGTTAATCATGTTTGGAAATGATCAAATTAGACTATAATTTATGCACCCTTAATTTATAGTGACTGATATCAGAAATGTCACGGCACGAATGTTGGTTCCAGAGTAATAACGGGTGATCTTTTTGCTTTTTGTGCTTTTTTTTGTGGCTTTTTGTTTTTGTTTTTAGTAGGGCTAGTAGAGGGAAGTTGGTCATCATTGCAATCATCTTTGTAGCAATAGGTTCTGGATTATTAGTACATTACATTAGTACATTATTTGATACATTGTGTTCTTAACTTGCATGAATCTGTCTTTCTGCCAGTCCACTGCTTTACTGCATGTTTTTGTGTTATTATTGTTATAATATAATTTATTATAATAAACATTTTTTTTAAATCTTTGCATGCTTGATAGTAATTCTCTAGTGCATGGGGTGAGGTTTCACGTGCCTTTCTCTGTTTGAATTTATTCTGAATGTCACTTTATTCCAGGTTTCGTAAGTTTTGTAATGTGGTAACATCAATTATCATATGCTACTTCAGAGAAGGGAATGAGCTATTGTTATATCCAATATTCATCTGATGATCTGGCATATCAGATTTTGTAATAAATCACAATTTAAAAGTAATGAGGGTGACGGAGAACAGAAAGAGAAGAGTTTATTTTCTAAATGTTAACTTATTGTAAATAATTTATCCATAAATATTTCTTTTTTTTTACCTCGTAATTTGTGAAATTAAAATATAATTCGATCTTCAGGTGAAGCGACAGACTTCTCTTTGGTGATGTATGTCAGTCTTCTCCAGTAATTTAGTCTGCTTAAACCCCGCCCCTTTGTGTAATGGATGCCAGCTAGTAAAGAGCTGTGCGTGTAAACCTCACTCCCCTGGCCTCAAGAGGTGCACTAGCAACTGACAGTAGAAGCTTCGGCCTTTAGTGTCCTTGTTAGCATGGCCGCCTTCCATACCAATGACATTGGTTCGAATCCTGCTCCAATTGGTGCAAGTAGGACCCGTTAAATTGGTGCCATGACCCGAATGGGAGTGAGGTTTAGGGGGGTGAGTGTAATGGAGGCCAGCTAGTAAAGAGCTGTGCGTGTAAACCTCACTCTCCTGGCCTCAAGAGGCGCACTAGCGACTGACAGTAGAAGCTTCGGCCTTTAGTGTCCTTGTTAGCATGGCCGCCTTCCATACCATAGACATTGGTTCGAATCCTGCTCCAATTTGTGCAAGTAGGACCCGTTAAATTGGTGCCATGACCCGAAAGGGAGTGAGGTTTAGGGGGGTGAGTGTAATGGAGGCCAGCTAGTAAAGAGCTGTGCGTGTAAACCTCACTCCCCTGGCCTCAAGAGTCGCATCAGTGAGGCTGCGGTCTTTAGCGTCCTTGTTAGCATGGCCGCCGCTCTGGTTTGAATCCCGCTCGAAGCGGTGCGAGTATAACAGGTTTCACATGCTTGCATTCAGATCTGATTCAGATTTTTCTGCTAATGTTTCACTCATACGTCACATTACATTAAACAAAAAAAATCTGTCGCTTGCTACTTCTGTTTCATTGACATTTTTACATTTAAATACTTTATACAGTTTTTCATACTGAGTTAACAAATGAGATTGCAATAATATCAAGAATTACATTGCTTTATTTTTGTATAATTTTCCTCACAGTAATCAGATTCAATGTGAAGTTTAATATCCAAGCTTTAAGTTGGGGGTCATTTCTCCCCTGTTCATTTTACCCCTTTTTCTAGGACGATGAGATGATGATAGATGACTTTGCAGTGTCTGATCAACTCTGGGTAAGGCTGTTCGCCGTTGGCCACCATGCTAACAGGCTTAGCACGGGTTTTGCCAGTGTATGAGGGTTATGCTTTTGTGTTTTGTATTTAATTAATCCTTGACCTTGTAATCTTGGTGATGTCCTGGTTTTCGGACCTTGTCATCAAATCAGGATAAGCTAGTTGTTTGTGGTGGTGATTTTATTTGCTTGGTTCTCTTGCATTGCTACCATGGTGACGGTATGAATTTTACATTGCAAAAAAGTATTTTCTGTGTTATTTTAACAGCCATTTTGGTGGCTTTGTCATTTTACCCTGTGGTGACTTCATGGTTATGGTGTGGTTAATTAATTTCCTTGTTCAACCACTCTTATAGATACATCCTTTTATTTAGCTTTAGTCAGTTTTTACTCCTAGATTTAGTTTCTATTGATCTGCCTCCTCTGGGACCGTATCAGTCAAACAGTTAAAGTTTCAATGATGAGCCTGTGAATTTGTAATATATATTTCTTTATAGTATTGTATCTGCCCACCAATTTCTCTTGCACTTTTCATTGTGGTTTCTTTTGAAGCTGCTTGATTGACGGCAGATATTTTGGAGAAAGAGTTGAGTAACATCAGATTCAGGGTGGTTGTACGAGACTGGTGGTTGAGTGTTGTATTTTGACCATAGCATTCTAGCAAATTACTTTGACGTCATGTGGTTATTTGGAGGTGGCATTGTTTCTAAGAACCAATATCACCTGCCTTATGTCTGTCCCTAGACTTCCTCTTCATTCCCTCCTGCTTTGTCATATGTCTCTCTGTCTTTTGTCTTGATTCCCCACTCTGTCCTGTAGGATCCTGTCTTTTCCTCCTCCTTTTCATGTGCATCTGAACCACTGGATCAAATAGCAATCCTCCCCAAGGTGAGCAAAAACACCCACCCGCTGTAGGCTCTCCTCGACAGTCCACCCTCTGATACTGATAATCTGCCTCACTTTTTCCCCATTTGTAATTTCTACACTGTACAAAATCCTATTAAATGTATTGAAGAAACTGTTAGGTTTCCATAAATCCATCATACAAAATACAGGATAGTGTTTTTAAGCATTACTGGATGGCATTTTAAAGGTAACAAATGTGATGTCAAGCACAGACTTCTGGGAAATAAATAGTAAAATAGTATGAGTACACATTTTTGCTTTAAATAAACAATTGTTACTATTTCACAGTATATTTTATATTACACTCTAAAACGTGCTGGGTTGAAAATGGACAAAACCAGTTATTGGGTTGTTTTAACCTGGCAGTTGGGTTAAATGTTTGTCCAACCTGCTGGGTAGTTTTATTTAACCCAACTATTGTTTCAAAATTTCTGCATGGCTGGCTTAAAATAAACCCAAAATAGGTTGGAAATTAAAAATTAGACACATAATTACTAGAGGCAACAATAATAATCAAAAAGTGAACATTTAATAATAAGCAATTTAATAAATGTTTATTGTTTAATTATTATTCATTAAACTTATTTATTAATATTAATTTATTAAACAAAATATCAACATATTTTGGGTTCATTTTAAGCCAGCTATATATTTATTTTTAAACAATAGTTGATTTAAATAAAACTACCCAGCAGGTTGGGCAAACATTTAACCCAACCGCCAGGTTAAAACAACCCAATCGCTTTTTTTTTTTTTTTTTTTTTAGAGTGTATGTATATACAGTGGGGAGAACAAGTATTTGATACACTGCCGATTTTGCAGGTTTGCCCACTTACAAAGTACTCTTCAACTGTGAGTGACGGAATCTAAAACAAAAATCCAGAAAATCATATTGTATGATTTTTAAGTAATTAATTGCATTTTATTGCATGACATAAATATTTGATACATCAGAAAAGCAGAATTTTAATATTTGGTACAGAAACCTTTGTTTGCAATTACAGAGATCATACATTTCCTGTAGTTCTTGACCAGGTTTGCACACACTGCAGCAGGGATTTTGGCCCACTCCTCCATACAGACCTTCTCCAGGTCCTTCAGGTTTCAGGGCTGTCTCTGGGAAATACGGACTTTCAGCTCCCTCCTCCAGGACCTTGAGATGCTTCTTACGGAGCCACTCCTTAGTTGCCCTGGCAGTATGTTTCGGGTCGTTGTCATGCTGGAAGACCCAGCCACGACACATCTTCAATGCTCATAGTGAGGGAATGGGGCCAAGATCTCGCGATACATGGCCCCATCCATCCTCCCCTCAATACGGTGCAGTCGCCCTGTCCCCTTTGTAGAAAAGCATCCCCAAAGAATGATGTTTCCACCTCCATGCTTCACAGTTGGGATGGCTTCCTTTAAACACGGCGAGTGGAGTTTAGACCAAAAAGCTCTATTTTTGTCTCATCAGACCGCATGACCTTCTCCCATTCCTCCTCTGGATCATCCAGATGGTCATTGGCAAACTTCAGACGGGCCTGGACATGCACTGGCTTGAGCAGGGGGACCTTGCATGCACTGCAGGATTTTAATCCATGACAGCGTAGTGTGTTACTAATGGTTTTCTTTGAGACTGTCGTCCCAGCTCTCTTCATGTCATTGACCAGGTCCTGCCGTGTAGTTCTGGGCTGATCCCTCACCTTCCTCATGATCATTGATGCCCCACAAGGTGAGATCTTGGATGGTGCCCCAGACCGAGGGAGATTGACTGTCATCTTGAATTTCTTCCATTTTCTAATAATTGCACCAACAGTTTTTGCCTTCTCACCAAGATGCTTGCCTATTGTCCTGTAGCCCATCCCAGCCTTGTGCAGGTCTACAATTTTATCCCTGATGTCCTTAGACAGCTCTCTGGTCTTGGCCATTGTGGAGAGGTTGGAGTCTGTTTGATTGAGTGTGTGGACAGGTGTCTTTTATAAAGGTAACGAGTTCAAACAGGTGCAGTTAATACAGGTAATGAGTGGAGAACAGGAGGGCTTCTTAAAGAAAAACAGGTCTGTGAGAGCCCGAATTCTTACTGGTTGGTGGGTGATCAAATACTTATGTCATTGCAACTGATCCAGAATGCAGCGGCGAGGGTGGTCTTTAACGAGCAGAAGAGAGCGCACGTCACGCCTCTCTTCATCAGTTTCCACTGGCTGCCAATAGCCGCTCGCATCAAATTCAAGACAGTGGTGCTCGCCTTCAAAGCAACCACTGGCTCTGCACCAATAAACCTAAACTCGCTTGTTCAGACTTACACACCCTCCAGGAGCTTACGTTCTGCCGGTGAACGATGCCTTGTGGTGCCATACCAAAGAGGCATGAAATCACTCTCACAGACCTTTTCCTGGACCGCCCCCACCTGGTGGAATGACCTGCCTATCTCAATTCAAGCAGCCGAGTCTGTAGCCATTTTCAAAAAACAGCTAAAGACACATCTCTTCCAGCAGCACCTGACCAATCAAGAATAGCACTTAACATTCTATTCATTTTCTGTAGGTCTAATTTATAAAAATAAAAATAAAAGTTCTGTTCTGTGCTAGATTAACTGAGACTTGTTACAGCTAAATGACTAAATGTAAATGTCATGCAATAAAATGCTAATTAATTGTTTAAAATCATACAATGTGATTTTCTGGATTTTTGTTTTAGATTCCGTCTCATAGTTGAAGTGTACCTATGATAAAAAATTACAGACCTCCTACATGCTTTGTAAGTACACTTGTAAGTACAAAAAACTTTGTGGCACCAAAAATGGTTCTTGGCTCGTAATCAAAGGGGAATCTTTTTAAGTGCTATATAGCACCAATTGTGGTGCTTCAGTGGTTCTTCAGCGGTTCTTCAGATCTTCAGAGGTTCTTCACCGGTTCTTTGACTAAGCTGCTATATAGCACAGCTAACTAAGGTGCTATATAGCCAGGGGCGCCGCTAGCAATTTTGGGCACTATGAAAGAATATGAGGTTGGGCCCACCCTAACACACCTTGTATATTCTGCACCAAACATACAAGCCAAGCTAGCTATCCAAAATCTAATACTGACCTCAAGCTTGCTCATTCCGCTCAGCGCTGCTCGCTCATCCCAGAATACACATTGTGACATTGGTTCAAAAATATGTGAAATATGTAGGGCTGTCCCCGACTAAAGTTTTTTTTTTTCTTTATATAATAGTAGGCCTAGTTGTTCATTTAAGCCATTCGTTGACTAACTAAACTCGAGCGTTTACGTATGCTAATATATTAATATCATGAGAACTTATCATGAGCGGAAAAAAATTGTTTTAGTCACATAATATCAGTTAATGGAAACGCGACTACTGATGAGTGCCCTAAGGCAGGACCAAACCATTTCATGCAGATACAGGTCAATATGGATGTTTACTTTTTGGTCAATGGGGATATTTAACTTTTATTGCCAAAATAAGTCAAATCAAAGACATCATTAATTGTATTATTATTTGAAATTACTCAATGATGATGGTTTATATAGTGTATAATATAATGCAAAATTTTAATTTGTTTTTACCTATTTGTTGGGCCCCTGTCAGTCAGGGCCCTTGGAATTGTCCTAACGGCGCCCCTGTATATAGCACCGCTACCATATACAGAACATGTTAAGATATGGTGCTATATAGCGCCAAAAGTGGTTCCTCTATGATTATGACGAAGAACCATTTTTGGTGCCATATAGAACGTTTTTTTTTTTTTTTTGAGTGTAGGAAAACCTGCAAAATCAGCAGTGTATCAAATACTTGTTCTCCCCACTGTACATTACATAAATCATTATGCACAAAATTACACTTAAGTTGTATTATATCCATATTTGGTAAGGTATTTTAACAGCAACAAAATATCTTCACTAATTTTCAATTTCATTATTATGTAGGTCTGTAGTCTGCACTTTTCTTAGTCTTATAATCTAAGAAATTACATTTTTGTATCTCTTTGATCTCATTTGATAAGCACTCTCAAATGCTTTGTTCTTGTCTTCTTGACAGTTTCTTGTATTCCATGAAGTGGCTAAACTTCAGTCCATAAAGCTCTCTGAAGAATGTGTTTTCTTTATTTTAATGCTTTTTAAACCTTCATTTATTGAAACTCTTTATCTTTAAATGGCTTTGTATGTAACTTTTTATATGTTTTAAACCTTGAAATCTTAAAATCTTTCTACCTATCTTCATTATCATGACCAATTGATAGGATGTGTACGAGCCTATATAGTTAAAGACAACAATGATTGACTGTAAATCTAAATGAGGAGTCTTTAACAGGTCAGCCGTGAGGTCTCAAGTGAAGTATCACCTTCCTCTGTCTATTAATAAGAGCCTCTCTAGTCTAGGATGCATCCTCTCATCTTTCATCCTTTCTTTCCATTCTTTTCTCATCCCTCTCTTCCCGTCTGTCTTCCTGCTCTTCCCTCCGTGTGAAGGCTACCCCCCTGCCCGTGCAGGTGGATGAGCGTCACCCCTGGAGACGGAAGGTGCCTCTCACCCCCAAACACACATCCACTATTCTTCCATAACACAACTCTGAGACTGTTGTTGTAATGTATGTAAATGTATGTTCAGTGTTTTTTTTGTTTTTGTTTTTTGGTGTCTTTTTTGGAGTCAGTTACTAGCTATTTTGCTATATATAATATAGTCTGTTATTTTAGGCTTTTGTATTAGGTTTGCAGGTTAATATTAGGAAAACAGTTCTGTGAATAAACTAGTTAATTTACACTTCACAGGCCTCATTCAGTAATTTCTCGTAAATATATGAATAAATTCTGAGTAATTTGTACGTAAAGCGCTTCGTAAACATCCGATTTGATAGTTAAACATGTATGTTAGTGAATTCCAATCATTTGTAAATAGGACACGTGTACATGCTCATCCACAATTGGTATAAACCTCCGCCCCTAAGTAACAACTACGTAAATTACGTGTCCAGGAATGCTGTGGAATCTCCTGGACTCCCTTCTCAGCCATATGCCTAACAATTAAATATTTAACCCTCTGGGGCTCTTCTGTCATTTCTGACCCAAATTCTTTTAAATAAAATTTTTAAAAAATCGTAGCTTCATCGGAATGGTCCGAAACTTGGTGACTTTATTGGTACTTGGTATATGAACATCCAAAAAAATGGGGACAGGATTTGAAAAGTCTAAGTGGTCGTAAAAAAAATAGTCACACTCAGGACCTTTGGGTCAAAAATGACCCCCATAGGAAATGAATGGGAAATTGGCAAAAATATGAAAATACAGAGTTTTTTTGTGCATACAATCTACAAATCAGCCAAGATGCAGAAAAAAGGACTCAACAGTGAAGGGGTGTATTTCTAAAACATCAAGAGTGCAAAACAGACAAAAACACACACACACACACACACACACACACACACACACACACACACATACACATACACATACACACGCGCACACACACACAAAAACACAATTAGCTTTTGGAATGGCACACGTTAATTTGTGTGCGTGTGTGTGTGTGTGAGAGAGTATTTTTGTTTGTTTTGCACTCTTAATGTTTTAGATTTGAATTTCCCATTCATTTCCTATGGGGGTCATTTTTGACCCGAAGGTCCTGAGTGTGACTTTTTTTTTACGACCACTTAGACTTTTAAAATCCTGTCCCCAATTTTTTGGGGTGTTCATATACCAAGTACCAATAAAGTCACCAAGTTTCGGACCATTCCGATGAAGCTACGATTATTATTTTTTTTATTTATAAAACGCAAGATCCACTATAGAGGTAAAAATTTGCTATTGCGTGATAAAAATGCTCAATGTGTCCACCGGATGGCACCGATCTCATTTAAAAAATTGCTTTCATGAGGCCTAGGCTTGACTCTAAAATGAAATACAGCTTTAATAATAAAAAAAAAAAATATATATATATATAAAATTTTTATTTTATTCAATGGGATAAAATGGGTCATAATTATTGCATAAATATTAATTATAAATCATAAAATTATCTCAAAACACCAAAAAATAAAATAAAAAATATTATTGAACTAATTAATGTGTGTCCACCAAAAAATGCCAGCCACTCTTCTGAAAACGGACAGCTGGTGGTGCAGCGTTTGTGGTGCTTGCTATGATGATACGGAATATGCCAAGCAGTAATGTGCTCATTTTGAAGAATATTAGTGAATATAAAAATGCAGTACACCAGCAATATTAACAACTTCATTGTTGTTTAGTCGTTGTACAAGGAGGATGGTTGGTCGGTGTAGTATTTGTCCTGCCCCTCCTCCACTTTGATTTGGACGGCTGAGTGACGAGCGCTGCGATTTACCCAAAGTTGAACTGCTTTCAACTCAGCTACAGAATTAATAAATAAGATATAATTTAAAAAAAGAACTCGTGAAAATATTATCAAAATGCAGTGTCATCAGTTTGTCTAAAAGAACACAGAATATTCTGTTTTATGCACCATTTACATGTGGTAGGAAGCAGGTGTACATTTCTTTCCTACCAACTAACATTTTGAAAATACAAAAAGTTTCATGAATCTGGAAATGTACAAATGATTTACACTTAAATGTGCTCGTGTTTCGAGGATGAACGAGGCCCCACAATTGTATTTTGACTAATTGTTTTGACTAAATCTCTTATCAGATGTAGTTTCTCTCACTACCTTTACAATTGTAATATTATATTATATTATTACAGTGTAATTATACATCTAAGTACTGAGTAATAATAATAAACTACATGCACTTACTGTAAGGTTAGGATTGGGATTAGTTGTATTTAATTATGCAGAATTTATAGTAATTTCTATAGTAACTACATGTAACATAACAAGGACACTGTCATAAAAAAAATTACCATTTAAATTTTACTCTCAGAAGTGTGAAAAAAGTTGCCCTGACAATGCTGTAAATACTTTTCTCAGATGCTTAATTTAGTTTCTCCTTTGGCATCTCAGAGGATGGGAAATGAGGTGTTGGAGAGCCAGCAGATTGATCGAGTAGAGATGTCTATTCAGGAACGCAAGCAGCTCATCACCGCACAAGAGGATGCATGGAAAGCCAAAGGTTACAGAGCAGCCAATGACTCCACTCAGTTTACAGTGGCTGGCCGTATGGTTAAAAAAGGTCAGTGAAAAAGGCACATATTCATATTTTATTACTTAACTACAGTGACACAGATTGAGGCTTTTTGATGTTTTCTTTCTTTTTCTACTGTGTGGACACAACTTGAAAATGGTTTTACTGTGTAACAATGTGCAGTTAAGAACAATTTCCTCTTGGTTTTCTCTTTCCTAGGCCTGGCAGCCCCTTCTGTTCTCACAAATCCAGTTCTGTCCCCTCTGTCCTCTAAAAACAAGAATGCCTCCCATACAATCTCAAAGCCACATGAAGGTGAGAAGGCATACTCATACTTAGATTGTCATTTCCTCGTCCCACTCCCCTTTTTTCCTATCCTCTTTTTTTCACTGCTTTATATCACTGCTGTATTTTCTCCTGTAGAGATTGAAGTCAGCCAGGACATGAAGCTGGAGTCAGACAAGAAGCTGGAAAAGTTGGAGTCATTCCTTGGTCGTCTCAATGGTAAAGGTGAGTATAATAAGAAAATGTGTTACCTAATAACCTTAGAGATCAACTATATCAACCTATATCTCCTATATCAACTATACTATACATATCTTAGTTTCAGGATTTCAGGAGGCCACAATTGCAGTCACAGAGAAGTCTGTTAAAGAAGTCATGACTCTGGATGATGAGACCTTCGATAAGTTTTATCGACACACAGAGGATATGGCCAAGATCACCAGCAGAGTGGAAATCAACGCTGATTTTGATGACATCTTTGGAGTGGAGCTGCCCAGGTAAAGCCAATCAAAGTGTGGCTATTAGAGTTTAATATAATCTCTGTAGCAATAACTAACCAGACATATTTTGTTTTATTGGCTATTAAATTATCTTTTTACAGCTTGAAAATAAATAAGACTTTAGATTAAGGAACTACCTCTGAAACATTATTTGATGACCTGTCTGTGGTATATTTTTTTAGGTTGACCTCAGAGATGGTGCAGCACAAGCGGGCGGTACGACCCACCAGAAATGTTCAGTCATCCAGAAACCCTCTGAAAATGCTAGCTGTTCGGGAGGACATCAGACACGAATACACAGAACAGAGGCTAAACATTGGCCTTCTGGAGAGCAAGAGGATGAAACGGGAAAAGAGTGAGTGATAGGAGGAGGTGGAGTGGTCAGTTTTTTTTTTTTTTGGTTAGTATTCACACATTTATAATATAGTTCTGTGTTGGAACCCTATTTTAGTCAGCCAGTGTACCTGACCTACATTTCAGTTCATCAGTTTCCTGCTTTTTAGTCTGTGTGATGCTGACAAGAGTCATGTCTTCATTGTGTAAACATTTAAATTAATACATAAACGAACCCTCTCATGAATGGGTACTTCTACATTAAGCCTGTAAATGTCATTTTGGCTCACTCTGTGTTCATTCATGAAAACCAATCATAAAACACTAGGCTAATTTATAATTATGGCACTAAATAAGCAATGAAGATTTCAATTAGCATAACATCATAATTGTTTGATTTGCAATAAATACAACTAATAAAAGTAGACAATTATTAGACATTTAGTTATGAACAGCAACTTTTAATTATTTCTGCAGAGGGATTCAGTGAATCATTTTTAAACCTTTTGCTTTAAATGACCCACCCAAAGTCCCAAACTAAATACAAAGGAAGATATTTGGAAGAATATTTGTAACGAAGCAGATCTTGACCCCCATTGGCTTCCATAGTAGGAAAAAAATACTATGGTACTCAATGGGGTTTGAGATCTGCTTGGTTACAAACATTCTTCCAAATATCTTCATTTGTGTACAGCAGAACAAAGAAATGTATACAGGTTTGGAACAACTTGAGGTACTTTTTCATTTTTGGGTGAACTTTTTTTACATGACACTGTAAGCACAATACAATGCACCAGTGTTTTGAGTTACCCACTTTAAAGTTAAGTTAGTCTAGTCGCTACTTTACCATTCAAACCATTCAAATTTTTGGTCAGTAAGGTTTTTTTTCTGGAAAGAATTTGATACTTTTATTCAGCAAGAATGCTTTAAATTGATTAAATAAAAATGCTGCATTAAAAGACATCTACTGTATAATGTTGTAAAAGATTTCAAATACTATTGTGGTATGCTATAGCTAATACTTTTGCACTCTCTCATTCTCTCTCTGTCTTGTTATTGTCCTCTCTTTCATAGTGAATAAGAACAGCGGTTTCTCTGAGGTTGCTCTTGCTGGGTTGGCCAGTAAGGAAAACTTCAGCAGTGTGAGCCTACGAAGTGTGAACGCCTCTGAGCAGAGCTCCAACAACAGTGCCATGCCCTATAAAAAACTCATGCTCATTCAGGTTAAAGGTGAGTGACCGTGACAACAACAGCTGTTTGTGATCTGCAGTGTTTGAGCTCAACGACAGGATGGAGGGCTCCTTTTATAGATGGCACTGCAGACTTGGAGGTCAACAATATTCATCATCCATTCTGACCTTGTTTGGGCACAGCTTTATTCACAACTATGTTTGATATGAAGAATAATGGTCTCTGATTAGAAGCCAGTCATATAGGCTACATTCACACTGTTATTTTTTGGGATTGACAACCGCATTTATAGTGTGTGCTGTTCTGTATGTATCTGTGTGTAGAGATGTAGCCTACTTATTTGGCAGTGAGACAGCCATGAATGGTGTTGTTTACTTAAAATGAATAGGGAGAACCTCTGTCCTCGTGTCGCATGAGATGCGGCTGTTGAAGGATGTAGAATGGCTGTGGATACCAATTCCTCATAAGGCATCTCTCTCAATCTATCCCCACCTGCATGTTCCCAAAACAACATTCTGCACTTCCCTTAATCAAAACAGAGAGAAAGAAACCAGATAGGCTTAATGGAGAGAACAACATGTGAGCAGTCTAAAAAAAAAACAGCATCCTGTCCAACTGTAGTAATGTTCTGCTTACCAGAACGTACCAGAATGTGATTTTCAGATCACATTTTGTAACATTACAATAGGGCTGCACGATTAATCGAAATCGAACCGCAATTCCTCTGCTTGTAAACAGACCTTGTTGCCCTTCCGGCAATGTCGGGACATCATCTCGTACAGTAGATGGCGGTACTACTCCGAAAGAGTGAGCAGCCAGTAACAAGTAGTAGTAGAAGAAGAACGCCGTAATCTCAGTTCTCGCGCATGCGTCGTGGCACTCCCGCGAACTCTCGTCAGAGGCTCAAATTGAACAACAATAATAGTGTGATAAAGTCGTTATTTTTGTTGTTTTTCCGCTCAAAAAGTATTTTCGTCGCATGATAGACTTAATACAGAGCCACTGTAGTCATTTGGACTCCTTAAATGACGTTTTTACTTACTATTCTGGGCCATCAAGTTTCATTCCCTCTGAAAGCCTATGGAGGAGTGAGACAGCTCTCAGATTTCATCAAAAATATACTAAATTATGTTCCGAAGATGAACGAAGGTCTTACATGGTTGGAACAACATGAGGGTGAGTAATTACTGACAGAATTTTCATTTTTGGGTGAACTAACCCTTTAAATGCTATTTTTTAATTTTTAATAATGAAATATAGTCATAATTATTATTAGCCATATTCATATATAAACACAAATGTTATATACACACTTTTCATTTGTAAAAATAAAAATGAATAATAATCGCATTTTAAATCGCAATTTTAACCAGAATAATCGCAATCAGATATTTTCCCCAAATCCTGCAGCCCTACATTACAATATAATATAGATAATGCTGTACAGTCAAAGCAAATCACTTTGTGTCAGGGGGTTTAGCATGTGACTCACATTGTTATTGTCCCATTGTATGCATTTCTCTATGCATTTTAATTAGGTCGTCGGCATGTTCAGACCAGACTGGTTGAGCCCAGAGCTTCCTCCTTGAACAGTGGTGACTGCTTCCTCTTGATCACACCCCATCATTGCTTCATCTGGATTGGAGAATTTGCAAATGTTATCGAGAAGGCCAAAGTGAGTGTGTCCTGCTGCATGTACCAACAAACTCACATCACACTATCACTTTAACATTACTTAATCGCTGTTAGCAGTGTTGCTATTGTCAAAAAAATATATTTTAAGCAATTTAAATGAATGTGAAATTATTTTAAATAGTTAAATAATAGTTATTTAATAATTTTTTTATTAGTAATATGTTTTAATTCATAATTTAATCATTTGTACACATTATTAAATTATGAATTAAAACAAATTATTAAAAAAAAATATTAAATAACTATGAATTAGCTATTTAAAATAATTTCACATTCATTTAAATTGCTTAAAATATATATAAATTTTAGAAAAAATTTTGAATATTAGAAAAATAATAGATTTTTTAAAAATGTTTTAACTAACTGAAAAAAAATAAGTTGAAGTGCTAAAATCACAAACAAACAAAAAATTTAAGCTAAATAAAACTATTAAAAAACAAATAGAAATGACAAGCTTGTAACAAAATTAAAATGGAAAATATAACACGCATTAATAGATGCAATTTACACTGTGTAATTAGCAACTAGATTCTATTTACAATAAGTGAAAATGGCATATTTTCTTAGCGATAGCTGCTATTTACACTAAGTGAAAATAGTAATATATTCTATTTACACCATGTAAAAGTTAGGGGTGTAACAATACATAGATATAGATTGATACATTGATCTAATATCTAACGATACGATGCATCGATGCAACGCTTAAAAAATCGATACCTGTAGGCTATTTATATATTTAAGAGGCACATTTGTTTTAACACTCTCCACATTTTCACACAATGTCAGTCTATGTATTATCGCCAACGCATGCTTTCTCATTCAAATTACCTTTCAGAGCTTGTGAAAGATGCTCAAGACAGTCAATGTACAGTATTGTCGTTCTTCACACTGAAATTTAAAACTGTTAAAAGAGAAAATGCTCAATAAACTGCTGCATAGGAACGCTGCATGCTCTGACCCTGTGTTGCTTCAAGTGTTTTGACACATTTTAGCACAGAAGCCTAAAATACTTTCTTGACTGTTGTCATGTCATAAGCTGTCATTAGATTCCTGTGTGAATTTTCAGGAATCAGGTTGCAGGATGTGAAATTTTGAAATAAATGTTTGTTATATATTATGGTTGCAGTTGTAAGTTAATAAAAATGTAAATTGTTGTGTAAAATAGGCACATATCATAATATCGAAATATTGATTGATATACCCCTAAATTGAATCGTATCATAATCGTATCGCAGAAATTGGAAGTATTGGAAAATATTGTATCGCTGGCTATGAGAATCGATATCGTATAGAATTGTGATGAACCATCCAATTTACACCCCTAGTAAAAGTAGCAGTTCTTTGCAATGTGTGTAAATAGTAATTAGATGCCATTTATACTTTATTTTGGCGGCATACATACTATTTGCACCTCAGTATTGTTGTTCATTAACAGGATGCAATAATAACATTATTATTTAATGGATGCCATCATGCCACCTAAATGGGACAATAAAAGCCCTCCATACACCTCCCCTTAACCCTACCCAATAAATACTTTATTATAATTAAACATTTCATTAGGCACTTTATTTCCACTTTTACAACATTTTCTTCATTTTTATTGAAAGTAAATGCCTTTCCGATATCTGATGGGAAAAGGGAGAAGAGCGAGCTCGGCAAAAGGCGGATTCAAACCCGGGTTGATCGCATCAAAAACAAGTTCCATGAGCCTTACGCTCTACTGACTACACCACTGTAGACATTGGAACATGCATGTCTTTTTTAATCTTGTCTGGCCCAACCAGGCATTGTTGGGCGGAGCTAGTGTATATAGCGCTTGCCAACAAGGCGCGCTATTTGCATTTGGTGTAAATAGACACTCCGAATATAAAAATAAAGGTTAATTCAAACTATTAATAAATATTAGAATAGTATATAAATAACACTAAAGTAGCATTGGCTCTTTTTCTGGTTCTCATTTGGATTTTGTTACAGTTAAACATATGTCATATCCTTTCAGTTCTATTCATATATCGGTGAGTCCCCCACGTGCAGGAAGTAATCAGAATTAACCACAAAGGAAATGTTTTGTACAGGAAGTAGGAGGTGGTCTCTCACACACACCTTTCTTTGTTCAAACCAGACTGCAGGCCATTAAACTCTTGAGTTTGACCTACATCTTACCACCTTACTATAATGTGATGCTCATTGTCTTAAATGTATAGAATTTTTTTTATTTAATTTAATGAGCATGTAAGGATTTTTGTACATATTATATACAAGATATATTATATTATTATATTATATTATATTATAATATATTATATTAGATATAGTATTGTATAGTATATTAATCTGCATTTGTGGTGAAAATGAAAATGAAATGTGGTAACACTTTAGAACAATGGTCATTAGTTAACTACATTAGTTAACATGTACTAATAATGAACTGCACTTATAAAGTATTTATTTATCTTAGATAATGTTAATTTCAACATTTACTAATGCATTATTAAAATCGTGTTAACATTAGTTAATGCACTGTGAACTAACATGAACAAACCATGAACTGCTGGATTTATATTAACTAACGTTAACAAAGATGAACAAATACAGAAACAAATGTACTGCTCATGGTTAGTTCATGTTAGTTAATACATTAACTAATGTTAACTAATGATCATTATTCTAAGGTGTTACCTTAAATGTTTGTATCTTTAATCGTGCAGGCTGCAGAGTTGGCCACATTCATTCAGACCAAGCATGACCTGGGATGCAGAGCCTCGTATGTGCAGACCATCGAGGAAGGTGCCAACACTCACACTTATGCTGCCAAAGAGTTTTGGAAGATTCTTGGTGGCCAAGCCAGTTATCAAGGTGAGATATTATGCAATTCCTTCCCTTAGTTCTCAGCATTTGACATTGAACAATTTTATTTTTGTACACAAGCATAATAATAGGGAATGCTGCAGTTTAATGACCTTACTGCAGTCCTTCTTAATATGGCCATCTGTACTGTACCCTACAGCCGCTGGCACTCCAGAGGAAGATGAGTTCTATGAGAATGCCGTCGTAGAAACCAACTGCATCTATAGGCTCCTGGATGATAAACTTGTTCCTGAAGATGACTACTGGGGTCGAGTCCCTCGCTGCTCCATGCTTAACTCTAAAGAAGTACTTGAAAATCATACATGCATATTGATTGATTGATTGTTCACAGTTGTTGGGCTGATTAAAACGAACCCTGGTGCGATTGCTCGGTTAGTGGGGTTCCTGCTGCAGTTTTTACTTTTACACATTTTATAAGCTCTTCACAAGTTTTCAGCTGGTCGAAATACCATCATGTGTAGGCTACGCACATACAACGAGTGCGTTTAGCCCAGCACACAGCATTGTTTTGGATGTTAGGCAAGTGTCGTCGCAAAATATACATAATAAAAGCCTGTGCCTTTAGGTTCAGTATCTTTAGGTTCGGTGTTAAAATGCCACTGTAAACGCTAAGTGGACCAGGACTAATTTTTTTTGTACCCTACCGAAGTACAATTGTGAACACACCCTTAATGTGTTTTTTTTCCCGGACCACACAAACCAAGCTAACCGAACTACAAGTGTGAACACACCCTTAATCAAGATACATTCAACAATTTTAAGAAAGATAGATAACTTGCTTTAGAATATCATAAAAAATATATATATTTCTAAAAATAAAATAACCCTGATCTTCTCAGACCAATATCTAAAAATTACATTACATACAAATGTGGTCAGCAATATATTATACATCTCTGATAAATGCTATACTATATAATATAAACTAAAGTAAGAGAAAGTGCAATTTAATTGTGAACCAACATTTTATTCTTGTTTGACATCTAGGTGCTGGTGTTTGATTTTGGTAGTGAGGTCTATGTATGGCATGGTAAGGAGGTGACACTGGCGCAAAGAAAAGTGGCTTTCCAGCTGGCAAAGCACTTGTGGAATGGCACCTTTGACTACAGCAACTGTGATATTAATCCTCTGGACCCTGGAGAGTGCAACGCGCTTATACCCAGGTACAAAACAGTATGTGCTGATGCTCTGCTGATGCGTATTGTTCTAGCATAGATCAAGTTTTGACACTTGTGACCTTTTAAAGTTTATTCACAGAGGCCTCTCAGGCCAGAATTGTGTTATTGTTGCTTAACTTACTACACCTTTTAAAACAACAGCTTAGTATTTCAGTGTTGCCAGCAGAATGTCGGAGGCCTGATGCGTCAAAATAAATATATATAATAAATATAAAATAAATGAGTGCTGTGTTCATGTCTCATGGATTTGTTCTGTTCTCACAAAGTTATATCCTTGCTTTTTATGAAATCTATATGAAATTAAAATAAGTGGTGTCTTTGCTGAACCTGTTATTAATAGGAAAGGCCAGGGACGACCAGACTGGGCTGTGTTTGGCAGGTTGACTCAGCACAATGAGACCACTCTTTTTAAAGAGAAGTTTTTGGACTGGTGTGACTCCAAGAAATCCTCTAAGAAGAATGGTGACTCGAATGTTGTTGAAAACAAGGTACATTTGCGCAGAATAAGTTGTATATCTACCTCTCTTTTCTAAAAAAGCAAGTATTAATACATTAGATACTCCTGATTATATTTAAAAATGTTGTAAATCTTGAAACTCAATTGGTTGGTTGATTTCTTTAGGAGCTTCGGAGCGGAGAATGTCGGCCCTATGATGCGTCACTGATGTTGTCAACAGTATGGACACCAGTCAAGACCGTTCTGGATGGAGTCAATGTCGGACGAGGTTATGGACTGGTGGAAGGTGATGAGCTGCGTAATTTTGAGATCAGCACACTGTCTGTTGATGTCTGGCACATTCTAGAATTTGACTACAGGTAGGATGAATCATCTATATGGTAAAACTATTAAATGAAGGAATTTGTATGTACAAACACTGTTTCTCTTGCTTGTTCTAGTCGATTACCTAAACAGAGCATTGGTCAGTTCCATGAAGGGGACACATACGTGGTCAAATGGAAGTACATGATCAGCACAGCAGGTGAGTTGCATGTTGAAGGTGTGCATAGCAGTGTTGTTTTTGTTAAAGGTCCCTTTCTTCGTGTTTTTTTTGAAGCTTTGATTGTGTTTACAGTGTGCAATATAACATGTGTTCATGTTTCGCGTGTAAAAAAAACTGTATTTTTAACACAATTTACTTATCTGTACACCGCTGTTTTCACTGTCCTAAAAACGGGCTGATGAGTTCCTTTATTCTATGAAGTCCCTCCTTCAGAAATGCGTAACGAGTTCTGATTGTGCCAGCGGTTCCCGTGTTGTGATTTGACCGCAGCTTAGCAAACGTGGCACGGTTCCTGTGTTGTGATTCGACAGCAGCTTAGCGCACGTGGAAAGGTCACGCCTCTTAACGGGAGATATATGCGCTTAATGATCTCTACAGCGTCCCTGGGAAAGCCAAACAAAGGTGATTTGACTCCGGGATGAAAATAACAGCGTCTCGACGACATGGCGACAAACACACTCAAACGCAACAATTCCTTTTCTCCACGCGACACGTCCTCTTCTCCACGTGGGACAGCAACAAGACCACGCCCCCTTTTTTCGCGTATTCTTGTGGGCGGAGGTTAGTCTGTTCTACTGTTCTACTGACGTCATTTATGTAGGAAGTACCAGGATGTAGTCCAAGCCAGCCGTTCGCTGTAGGCTTTGAAAGGGAACTTCTGTTAAATAAAATATCTCGCTTGGCATTGAACTTTGAGCTTTATAATTTTACAGGTATTATTTATGCTCTAACAGCAACATTACACACTAACTAAAGTTTGAACAATGGGATCATGAAGAACGGGACCTTTAACTAAAACTAAAGAGAAAAAAAAAAAAAAGACACAAAAACTTAGAAATTAGAAACATTGCCTTGGCAACTAAATAAATTTGCCAAAATTGCTAAAACTGAAATTAAAATAAATTAAAGTAAATGGAGATGCATAAAAACTAACAACAAAATTACTCAAACTTAAGGTAAAATTAAAATGAATTTTACAAATAAAAGTTAATTAAACATTTTAATAAATATTAAATATAACACTGGTTTATAGAAGAGAGGACTGTCTGTTGCACTTCATCCCCCTAGACACTTTATTTCCACCTTTTTTAATATTTTATGCTCATTATAAAATAAACTACATTTCCATGGTCTGATTCTGTTCCCACCATACAATCATCTATAAACCACAATAAACCAGTTACTCGCACATGATCACTGTGTAAAACCATAAGATACAGTGTGTCTGAACATGTTGTTGCTGGGCTGTTTGTATGCCCGTGATTCAAAAGTCTGCTTTTTATTTTGTGCAGTTGGCAAAAGGTTGCATTCGGAACGGATCATCGGTCCAGGGAAGGAGAAATGTTGTTATTTCTTCTGGCAGGGTCGTAACTCCACAGTGAATGAGAAGGGAACATCAGCACTGATGACTGTAGAGCTGGATGAGGAGAGAGGTGCTCAGGTACTTACTATGGATTATTTTATACTTTAAAACACATTTTTAGAATGTTCAAGCATTTCCTGCTTTACCATTCAAAGGTTTGGGGTCAAATTTTGTTTTTGAAAGAAGTCTCTTATGCTCACCAAGGGCCAGCCAACAGCTTGCGCCAGTGCGGTTTGCACTGGCGATTAAAAAAAACTACTTTCTGGATTTATTATAAGATACGCAATTAAATTTTTTTTGCAGCTGACCTTATTGCATATGCATTTGTAGGAGTTTCCCTTTCAGGCTCAAAATGTATGAGAGGAGAGTGTTTAAATAAATAATAATGCAAGATGATTTACTAAGGTTTCTGCTCATCAATTTACTGGTGTTTTTCAGTATCATTACTTTAGCCTTCAGTGTCACATAATCCTTCAGAAATAATTCTAAAATATGCTGATTTGATGCTATTATTTTTATTTATTATTATCAATGTTAAAAGCAGTTGTGCAACTTAATATTGTTGTGGAGACTGTGATACCTTTTTTTAGGATTCTTTAAATGGAAAGCTCAAAAGAATAGCATTTTTTTCAAATAGACATTATATTTATAATGTTATAATGAAATATACATTTTGTTAAAATGTAGCATTATATATGTTGTTACTGTCACTTTTGATCTATGTATCCTTGATGAATGAAAGTATACATTTCCTAAAACAAAAAAAAATCTTAATTACCTCAAACCTTTGAACGGTACTGTTCTTTTTTTTGATCAGTTTAACTGTAATGTAAAAAGCTAAAATATTAGCATAAAAACAATATATAGTCTGTTTGACATGGTGTGTTTTGCAGGTCCAAGTACAGCAGGGAAAGGAGCCTCCTTGTTTCCTGCAGTGCTTCAATGGAGGAATGATTGTTCATGCTGGAAAGAGAGAAGAGGAGGAAGAAAATACACAAAGTAATCTTTTTTGCTAACTTTACCACATTTCTTTTGTTTACATAATTTTTCCATAACCTTTTTAGATTGGCTAAATCAAAAGACAAATACATCATGAAAATCATATTTTGAACATACAGACAGAGAGACTGCTCACTACCAACAGATGGAGCAGTTGTGGTTTTAGCTTGTATTGCTAACCACCCCTTCTGCCTCACCACAACCTCCCCCTTCCCCCCTCCCAAACCCACAAACACATTGCACAAGTTGCTCTCTCTAACATAATTTGTCAACAACAAAAAAATCAGCTACACTGCAGAACATACACAGAAATTGAGTGACAAATGAAGATAGACATACGTATGCAAATGTATAACACCATGTTAAGGTTTGACTGTAATTTTAACATAATTGACCCAAAAAACCTATGTATCAATACAGAAAGTGCTACATTTTAACAGTAATTTTGTATCGTTATACTAATGATTTGTATCTGGACTGTGTCAAGCTCCACCCATTTGACTCTGCAGTGAGGACCACTTTTATGGACTTGACCCGTTTTCCTTCATGTGCAGATGACTGGCGCTTATACTGTGTGAGAGGAGAGAAACCCATAGAGGGCCATCTGCTGGAGGCGGTGTGCCACTGCAGCAGCCTACGGTCTCGCACCTCTTTGATCCTCTTAAACATCCCTAAAGCCAGCATGTACCTGTGGCACGGCTGCCAGGCACAGACACACACACGTGATGTGGGCCGTACGGCTGCAAACAAAATCAAAGAGCAGTGAGTCAACTCATACAAACAAACCAACGGCACTTGATATAAAAGGTTGCTGACCCCTGACAGACTTTCTGGTTTCCAGGTGTCCTCTGGAGGCGGGGCTTCACAGCAGCAGTAAAGTGTCCATCCATGAGTGTGATGAGGGAGCTGAGCCACAAGGCTTCTGGGAGGCTTTGGGAAGGAGAGATCGTAAGGCGTATGACTGCATGCTGCAGGGTGAGTAAAGAAGCGTGTGTCTGTTTGTGTTCATAATGACGTGGAAAGGATTTACAGGGTTCCCGAGAGTCCTTACAAAATCTTAAAGTGCCTTTATCATGCTTTTTCGAATATTACCTTTAAAGGGTTGGTTCACCCAAAAATTACAATTTGCCCATGATTAACTCACCCTCAAGTCATCAGAGGTGTATATGACATTCTTCTTTCATACGAATTAAAAAATATTTAAAAATATATATTAAAGTTATATTAAAAAATTCCTGGCTAATCCAAACATTATAATGGCATTGACTTGGTGGGTCGTTTTGAAGTTCATAAAAGTTCATCTATCCATCATAAAAGATATCCACACGGCTCCAGGGGGTTAATAAAGGCGTCCTGGAGCAAAGTGGCACGTTTGTGTAAAAAAAATATCCATATTTAAAACTTTATAGACTAAAATGGCTAACTTCCGGCAGATTGCTGTACGCCTCGATTTACGATGAAAGAGTAACCCTTGAACCCTTGACGCATGCGTATTGACCTAGCGGCAACCTTCCGCAGTTTCTTTTGAAGCCAATACAGAAGTGACTTAAACTGCAATTCATCGACTGGCTGCTAGGGACAGGCTCCAGAAGGGAACAGAATCACATTGAGCTCCATGTTAAAATGCCCAATTTTACAGCAGAAAAAAACATGTTTACAGCCTGCCTGGTACAAATTGCGATTTTGGTCTATATGGCTAATTTTGCCCTTCATGACAACTGTGAAGGGGGTGAATTTTTTTTATAACTCATTTGTTTACATTATATAAAGCCTTAAAGTTCCGCATAATTAAGGGCATGGCCATTTTGAATGACAGGTGGATAGCCATTTATCTGCTGTCTGTTAGTCATCGTGTGTTAGTCACCTCAGCTCCACCCATTTCCCGCTTCTTTGCCTATTTTCTATTATCCGGGAGTGACGTGCGATGACGCTGCCAAGATGGCAATGGCCAGCTCATCCCTACTTTACGCTTCAAACCTGCTCTTCAGAAACCTATGAGTGACGTCATGGACACTACGTCCATATTTTTTTACAGTCTATGGTATTGACTGACAATATGGTATTGCAGAAGCACAAAGTATAGAGCAAAACGTAGTGTCGGGGGTTACTCTTTTAGCGCAAGTCGACTCGCACACTGCTGACTGCCGGAAGTTGTCATGGGATAATTTTCATTTTTGGGTGAACCAACCCTTTAATGCCGTGTGTAATACAGTGCGTGCAGAATTATTAGGCAAGTTGATTTTCTGATCAATTTTTTTTTTCCAGGCACATTTTACCATTTCCAAACCACATTAATCTTAATAACTACTATTGTTTTGTATTTAATCATTTATAAGTTATACATAATTGTTCATGAAAGCTGAAAATGAAAAACGCCTTATATTCAGGTGTGCAGAATTATTAGGCACGTTTTCTTTCACAAATAAAATGAGCCAAAAAAGAGATTTCACTCAAACTGAAAAGTCAAAAATTATTAAATGCCCATGAGAAGGCTGCAATACTAGAAATTGCAGTTAAAGGGATAGTTCACCCAAAAATGAAAATTCTGTCATCATTTTCTCACCCTCAAGTTGTTCCAAGCCTGTATGAGTTTCTTTGTTCTGCTGAACACAAAAGAAGATATTTAGAAGAATGTCTATCCCTTTAAGGCATGACTATTGGACAGTGAAATGTTCATTGGGTCAAAAACAGATGGCCCCCACTTAATAAGAATCACAAGCTGAAGTGTTGTAAAGTACATGAAGACTAGTGACTCTTGAAGGACCAGCACCACATCCTCTTGTACCACTGTTTGAAGAATTCATCTTCTAGAATCTGGCAATACGTTTTGGGAGGTTTTTTTAATCTCCTATCCTGAAGTCCGTTTTGTAGAGATGGACTAAAAACAACTCCCAAAACTTACTGCCAGTTTCTGGAAGATGAATTCTTTAAAAAAAAAAAATGGTACAAGAGGATGTATTTTTAACTTGCATTTCCCATATTTTGCTCTGTAATGTGTGGCTAACGAATCAGATTCTATTCAAAACTCTGCAGATACCCTGAATTCATGTGTTTTGTCTTGTTCCTCAGATCCAGGAAAGTTCAACTTCACTCCTCGGCTGTTCCAGTTAAGCAGTGCTTCAGGAGAGTTTGTGGCAGTGGAGTTTGTATATCCATCCAGAGAACCAAATTTGGTCAACTCGATGCCTTTCCTACAGGAGGATTTGTATACAGCTACTCAGCCAGGTGTTTGACACATTCATGTTCGCTAAACACTGTAAAGAGTTCTGTCTGGTGTGTAACTCGCTTGTTAACTAGGTATCCTGGATGGGTGTCAGTTACCTTTTTAATTAGACTTTCCTACACTCATTACATGCATAATGTATTAAGGAAATTTGATTCTTCGCACTCATTGAAAAATCATGAGGTATGGTTGTGGCAGTATCATGATGTCGCTTCTTGTGTCTTTTAGCCCTGTTTTTGGTGGATAATCACCATGAAGTTTACCTGTGGCAAGGCTGGTGGCCTCAGGACATTGAGTCCACAGGCTCAGCTCGCATACGATGGGACTCAGACAGAAAGTGTGCCATGGAAACTGTACTCCAATATAGCAAAGGTGACTTAAATAGACACGCTTGTCTTTAATGGTCTTTTTAGGAAAGAAAGAAGAGTGATATTGTGTAATATCTTTCTCATGTAAACCTCTATGGTGAGGTATGCTGGACTTGTCTACCCATTTAGTCAGCTTAAGCCCTGTCCCATTCTTATAATTGCAAGCTCTTGTCATATCTACCTCCATTCAATCAGCAAACAATGGATAGAACCAAGTTCCCATCCTAGATTCTTTTTCTTCTTCAGTAATCAGTTTCACTCAGATGTATGTCTCAATAAGGAATAAATTGTCTGTTGCTACTCCTGTTACATCATGATTTTCAAACTCTCAAGTTTCCTGTTTAGTCTTTATCAAGGCTAAAAGTAATTTAATTTAACAATAAAAATAATAATTAATAAAAGAAGAAAAATTATGAAACAAACTATTTAAATCTTTTTTTTTTTATTTAATTTGTTTACTTGTTTTTATATATATATATATATTTATTTTTATTTTTTTATTGTAATTTAATTCTAATTCCGGTGTTATTAAACAAAACAATAAAAGAATAATGCAATAACAAGATTGGCTTTGCTTTTGTGTTTTTAGAAAAAAATGAGAAGAAAACTCCAAAATCATACCTGATCCACGCAGGGCTTGAGCCCCTTACCTTCACTAACATGTTTCCCAGCTGGGAACACAGAGAGGACATCGCTGAGATCACGGAGAAGGTGAGAGAGAAAGTTAAATGCACATACCAAGTTTTTTTATATATATGTTATAATAATATGGCTCAAAGAACACAATATCTACAAGCACTTTATTACACTGTTAGTAGTACACACCTACAGTACATCTGTCAAATTTCTGTCATTTACCCACCCTCATGTCTTTCCAAAGCCATATGACTTTTGTTCTTCAATTCAAGATTGTATTCACGTATAAACATTGATTAGCGAACATGAACAGAAGCTCAACCGAATCTGCCGGACGCGTGAGAACAAACCTCATTGGTTCTTCTCACACATTAAGCAAGCATGTGTGAGCTTCCGTTTACTGTATCTGATGTATGTGTTGCATTGCTGGACATTTATATGTGAATAAAGGCTTAAATGAAATCTGTAAATCATATGAAGTAGGAATGCACCAATACCAGTACCGGTATCGGGCCCGATACTGCGCTCCTCTGCTCGTACTCATAAAAATGCTCCAATACCATGCAGCGAGTACAGTACAGTGCTTGTGACAAAGAAACACTGACAACAGAGAGCAGAATGGATATATCAGTGAAGAATGTCTATGAAGTAAATGTATCGAATTAATAGAATGTTAAACAAATTAAATATTTATACCCATTTAGCTACGGTGTGCGAGAGCTGATAAGTGAAATGTGGGTGGATTGAGAGCGCAGTGGCACAGACACACAAGCTTGTCGAACGTACATCCCTTTTTCACAGACATCGCTGGAAAGTTTGTAGTTTGGTCGGATTTGGCAATAGTAAAGAAAGTAAAATGTGGAGCATTTGCGTCATTTGAATTAAAATTCAATCAAATGTGCAAGTGCAAAAAAAAAAACAAGATGGCGGCGTGTGTAGATCGCAAGGCTCAGGTTCTCTCCAGATTCTGCAATTTTGCTGTATTTTTCTTGTTCATCTCGGGTCTGTTCGTACAGAACAGTTGTGCCTTTACATCGTACACCCGTTGTGAGCTTTTGGATATTGGTTTGCGAATTTCTGACAGTTTTATGGACAATCTTCGACTCCTTCCTGAGATCGCTAGGTCACCCGAGGCTGTGCGCTCTACCCGGCCGGGCGGAAGTGCTCGAAGGCGGCGGTGTGATCGTAAACAAAGGCGTGGGAAGCGCGGAGGTCGGCGTGCTAAGCTAATGCTATCACCGCACCGGCTCTCTTTACCCAGCATTTTCCTTGCTAATGTACGATCGCTAGTGAACAAAATGGAGGAGATTCAACTCAGCATCACACACAGTAAGAAACTTTTTAACTGTAACGTCCTAATATTCACGGAAACCTGGTTAAACAGCGGAATACCGGACACCGCTATTGAGCTAGCGGGACGCCACACACTCCGGGCGGATAGAACGTTACATGGCTCCGGTAAAACCAGAGGCGGTGGATTGTGTATTTACATTAACAAAGCTTGGTGCACAAACTCTGCTATTGTTGGGAGTCATTGTTCAGCTAACCTTGAGTTTCTCATGGTTAAATGTAGACAGTTTTATCTACCGCGGGAGTTCACTTCCACCATTATCCCTGCAGCCTATATTCCTCCGGATGCTGATGCTAAGCTTGCTATGAAAGAACTTCACGCAGCCATCAGTAAACAACAGACTGATCACCCGGAAGCTGCGTTTATTGTTGCAGGTGACTTTAATCACTCAAACTTAAAGTCAGTGCTACCCAAGTTTCACCAGCATGTTTCCTGCCACACCAGAGGAAACAAAACCTTAGACCATGTTTACACAAACATGGCTGAAGCTTACGTTACCCTCCCCCACCTGGGACAGTCAGACCACGTCTCTTTGTTTCTAACACCCAAATATGCACCCCTCATCAACCGTGTGAAGCCATCAGTGAAGATCATCAAGGTGTGGCCTGCGGGGGCAGATTCCACACTCCAGGAAAGGTTTCTAAACACAGACTGGAGTATGTTTGCTTCTCAAGCCACCAGTGGCACTCACACGGACATTGACTCATTCACCTCCTCTGTATTGGATCATATCAATACCACCATTGACAGTGTTACAACCCAGAAACAGATCACCACATACCCAAATCAGAAGCCTTGGATGAATAGGGAAGTGCGACTCCTGCTGAAGTCACGCAACACTGCCTTCAGATCAGGTGATGCACAAGCCTACAGCGCATCCAGAGCAAACCTGAAGAGGGGCATCAAAAAGGCCAAGCACTGCTACAAGCAAAAGATAGAGGGACACTTTTCCAACTCTGACCCTCGACGCATGTGGCAGGGCATTCAGGCCATCAGTGATTACAAACCCACCCACTCCACCCCCGCAGCCACTGATGTCAACTTCCTGAACGAGCTAAATTACTTTTATGCACGTTTTGAAAGAGACAACAGAGAAACTGCAACCAAGCTCAATCCCTCAGCTGACCACCCACCAATCACACTCTCCTCCACAGAAGTCTGCAAGGCACTGAGCCGGATCAGCACGCACAAGGCTGCTGGACCTGACAACATCCCTGGATGTGTTCTCAGGGCATGTGCGGAGCAGCTCGCTGGGGTTTTTACAGATATTTTCAACCTGTCTCTTGCCCAAGCAGCTGTACCAACATGCTCCAACGTGCCAGTGCCGAAACACTCTAGCCCGAGGTGCCCTAATGACTACCGCCCTGTAGCACTCACACCAATCGTTATGAAGTGCTTTGAGCGGCTGGTCCTGGAACACCTAAAAGACTCTCTACCATCCACATTGGACTCACACCAGTTTGCCTATCGCAGCAATAGGAGCACAGAGGATGCAGTTTCCATGGCACTGCACTCTGTGCTCACCCATCTGGACAATAAAAACACTTATGCACGCATGCTGTTTGTTGACTTCAGCTCAGCATTCAACACTGTCATCCCATCCAAGTTAATAGCCAAACTTGGAGACCTGCGCATCAACACTTCAATGTGTAACTGGATTTTGGACTTCCTAACTGACAGACCCCAGAATGTTCGATCAGGAGCCACCTGCTCCACGTCCATCACACTCAACACTGGTGTACCACAGGGCTGTGTGCTAAGTCCGTTTCTCTACTCCCTCTTCACCTCCGACTGCAAGCCTGTGTATGGATCTAATTCCATCGTCAAGTTTGCTGACGACACTACGGTGATTGGTCTCATCAGCAACAACGATGAGACGGCCTATAGGGAGGAGATCCAGCACCTGGCCACATGGTGCGCTGATAATAACCTGCTCCTCAACACCACCAAAACGAAGGAGCTCATCGTGGACTTCAGGAAAGAGTCAAGAGGCACACACGACACCATCCACATCAATGGAATGGCCGTTGAGCGTGTCTCCAGTTTCAAGTTCCTGGGGATCCACATCTCGGCGGACATGTCGTGGACGACCAACACCTCCAGCCTGGTCAAGAAGGCTCACCAGCCCACAGACTGTTTTCTCTTCTGCCCTCCAGCAAGTGTTTCAGGATCCTCTGGACCAGAACCAGTAGACTTAAGAACAGTTTTTTCCCCAGAGCTGTCTCTTTACTGAACTCTAAACCCCGTTGATCCACTTCCCTCATAAACTGCTAACTCTCCTACCTCACATCTGCCTTCACTTTGTTATTTGCACTGCCGACTGTTTATTACAGTAACAACTGTTTACTTATGCTTTTTGCACCACCATATCTTAACTGGATTATGCTCATTTGCACTGCCGACTGTATTTATAGTACCAAATGTTTACATTTGAATTTTGCACCGTACTTCTAACTGCAATATGCAACCACTTTCCACTGCACTTTTACACTTTCTTTCGGATAGCTCTGTCCATAATTTATTGCACTACCTTAATCCACTGCTATTTTCCTCATATTAGCCTAACATATTGTATACCTCTATCTGTAAAATTCTGTTTATAGTAATAGCCATCCGTATATTATATTCATAGGACATTCACTTGTAAATTCTGTTTATAGTAATAGCCATCTGTATATTATATTCACTGTACATATTCACCTGTAAATTCAGTTCTGTTTATAGTAATAACCATCTCTCTATTTATACATATTTATATATATTCAGTACATTTCCATGTCCTGCACTTACACAACCACTGTATATATCCTGCACTTGCTGCTATTGCACTTCTGGTTAGACCTAAACTGCATTTCGTTGCCTTGCACTTGTACTTGTACTTGTACTTGTACTTGTACTTGTACTTGTGTAATGACAATAAAGTTGAATCTAATCTAATCTAATCTAATCTAAAAGTACAAACATGAACTGTCATGTGACTTATGTATAATGAGTGTTTCCTTACATTATTACAGGAAGGCGATACAGTAATCACATGACATTTTCTGTGCGCAAACATCCGAAGCGTGCGCCCAGAAAAGCTGCCTCTCAGACAGCGTGTGAATAGCCTATTAAATCGATTTCTCTTTAATGTCTTGCGCGTGAACGGACAAATTCACACAAAATTATGTCAAAATGCCCGTATAGGCAAGTATCCTTATGAAACATAATCTGTTATGTCTTAAGTGAACTTAAACAGTTCAAAAATGAAAATGCTTGTGTAACAGTATGTTGGATACATGCAGCTCTTAAAGTGACAGCAGCCTACTAAACCTACTGCTGTCTTTGCCCTCAATGTTAATCCAACAACGAAAGAAATTCACTCACTGCTCTTGACTGGTTGAGCCTGGCTGAAGCAGCTCTAAATATTCACTGTCCTATTAAATTAAAGATAAAATATAGATAGATCAATACTATGAACAGTGAAAGTAACAGTAGCTCCTATAATACTGTATTAATTAGGCATTAAAATAACTGAAGGAGATATCTATTTGTTAAGTCAACTCATTTTATTTATATTCTTCTGGTTTCTCTGCCCAATATTTTTTAAATTTTAATTAAATTACAGGTATTGGTACTCTGTATCAGCAAGTACTAATTGGCAGTTAAATTGGGACTTAATATGTCTCTTTATGAACTCTAGTGACAAAGTGGTAGTTGTATATATTGTCAATAGAGGGACAGAAATCTCAGATTTCTTAAAAAATATCTTAATTTGTGTTCTGAAGATGAACGAAAGTTTTATGGGTTTAGAACATGACACTCTCATGTCTTTCTAAACCCGTAAGACTTTTGTTCATCTTTTAGGGTTAGGTTAGGGTTTGTCTGAGTAAATGACAGAATTTTCAATTTTATGTGAACTAACCCTTTAAAGATACTGTATATTCTGGTCTCATGGTGAACCAACTCTGTCATCAGTAAACATCATCTTTGTTGTTTTCTGTGATTTTATAGGAGGCTGAAGTATGTAATCAGATAATTCTTGTTGAAGACGTCTTGACTAGACTCTGCAAGACCATTTACCCGTTGGCTGATATACAAGCCCGTCCCCTACCAGAAGGTGTTGACCCTTTACGTCTTGAGATCTACCTATCAGATGAGGACTTTGAGGTGAGAAAAACCACATTATCACTCATTTGATTATTACGGTAGTGTTTAAGGTCCATTAGTTATTTTCTAAGCTTAACTTTATCATTCTTGACACATTAAAGAATTGTACGATTTTCAGACATTGGACACAGATATTACTGAACTGTATCTGTTCTGTAAAATCTGTCTGCCTGGGTTTGCTCGTATATTCTGTCTTTTTAGTTCTATCTAGCTTTATTTTCCCATTTTCCCCTTCATCCATTTCAAATTTCTCCTCCTGCTCCCACTATGTCGTCTTTAAGCTGTCTCTCTTAACCTGCCTCTTCCTGCATCTTTCTGCTTTTCCCCTTTTTGCTGGTGTAGTCTTGCGTCTGACTGAGGTTAATTTTTCCCTTCACATGGCAGGGTGTAGGGGCTTCTGGAAAGGTGAGTTTTGTTTCATGAGGAACACTGTTTTTTTCCCACTAATGCCGCATCCTCACTGTGTGAACTGCATCACCATGTGCTTGTGTATCACATCTAGCAGTGTATTGGTCACCGTTCACCACTGACAGCTCAAAGTCTCACTTTGATTAAGATTTATAGTGTAACTGGTAAATATTGTATGCAGGATAACATACACCATGGTTCAAAAGTTGTGGTATTAAAAAAAAAAAGAAATTAATACTTTTATTCAGAAAGGATGCATTCAATTGATTAATTGAAGTGACAGTAAATACATGTATAATGTTACAAATTATTTATATTTCAAATAAATGCTGTTGTTCCTTTATTTATTTTAAATTCATCAAACAATCCTGAAAAAATGCATCACTGTTTCCACAAAACTATTCAGCTATTCAACTGTTTTCAACTGTGATAATATAAGAAATGTTTTATAAGCACAAAATCATCATATTAGAATAATTTCTGACGGATCATGTGACACTGAAAACTGGAGTAACGATGCTATATACTAAATATATAAAAATATATAAATATATTAACTATATAAAATTAATAATAGTTTTTATATATATCTTAATAACTACTTTTAATTTTGTGTGTATTCCTCACAAATAAATGCAGCCTTGGTGAGCATAACAGACTTCTTTCAAAAACATTACACAAATCTTCTTTCACATGCGCTGATACTGATAGTAAAATGAATAAGCCAGAATTATAGCCAATAACCAATAAATGGTTGATCTAAACTATTAATCGTTTTAAATGCTGCATGTGAATTTGGCTAACACAACATTATAATGTACAGTATAAAAATGTGATATTCATTTTGAAACAAGCATGAACAATTACATTTCCAACATTGACTGATACCTTTGATCTTAATATTAGATAATAACAAATATGGTGTCAATAAATTGTACATTCTTACTTTAAATACTGTACTCTAATAATGGATGTTTCCATTTTGGGATTGGTGAATGGCAGTAACCAATATCCTACAGCTGTTGTGTTTGTACGTGTGATTATTCATCCATTTTTTTTCTCCTGAGTGTGATTTAACACTTGTATGTTATCTGCGTGTTTTTATTAAATCCTTATCCCTAAATGTATGTGTGTATGTTCTCTACAGAAAGCGTTGGAGATGACAAGAAGTGAATATGAGGCACTGCCAGGATGGAAGCAAGTGAATGTGAAGAAAGCCAAAGGATTGTTTTAGAGGAACTCGAGGAAAGCTGACTGCACTGTAACTGCTTATTCGGATTTAAAATGCAAGTGGAGACCTTCTCATTCCTTTTGACCAAGACAGGACAATCGCAAGTGAAGATCTACCTGTGTCAAGCCACACAGGGAGGTGAAAAGGAGCTGGAGGAAGAAGAAAAGACTGAGATTGGCAAGGGTTTACCAGCCTCTTGTTGCACATTTCTTTCCCATTTTCTTCATTATTGGTTTTATTAGTGAATTAGTGAATTTTTTTTTGTTTTATTGTAGTTGAATGTTGTGAGTACTTCCAGCTTGTATTCCTCCCGCTTTTATTGTTCTGAATTGCTCTGTCCACATGAGGTCATTCACCGTCCAACATGCACAAGGCAGCCCTCATGCACTGCCCAGCTTAACATAAAGATCCAATTAATAAATAAAAAATTCCTTTAATAAAAGAATTATCTGAATGTAAGAAAGCTCAGAAGAGCACTTTATGTAAGTACATTCATATCTGCGCTCATAAATCTTCCAGACAAGATGCTTGAACTTGAGAACCCTATGCGTGTGTACATGGGAGAGTGTTTATGAATCTATATAGTGTGTCTCTTCAGACAGGATTGAATGAAATTGTGGAATAAGAGAAAATCTCTTTCTATTCTGCATTGTATAGTGCCTTGCCTTCATGTACAGTTTATATAAAGACAGATGCTAGTCTGCATTTTGAAGATATATTTGTGATATAAATAAATATTGGTGCAAATAAACACTGTATTATGTAGATAACAAATATTTTGTCTGGTGCTTTATCCGCAATTTCAAATCACTTTCATTTCAAATGAATAGTTACACTAGTTTTTCTACAGATACCCCTAAATAGACATAGTGATGGAAAATAATGAAATGGGAAGAAAAATTATATTCCAATAATCTGCATTTGCTCGAAAAAGTTTCTCAAGAGTGTTGCAAGGGAATGCAAAGTTCCTCATGGTAACTTGAAGTTTGATCTTGTATTTTTCCATCACCATGTCATGGATGTTCCTTTAGGTGCTCCGTGGTTTTCCACAGGCAATATGTGCTACAACTGTAATTTGGAACAAATTATAATTAAGAATTAAAAGCCCTTGAGTAGAAGACCTGTTTGTTTAAATAGTTTAACTAAGTGTTTTATTATGGTAATCTTCTAATTTGGAGTTCTTGTTCTCATATACATTTAATGTACCAGATGCACTATATTGCCAAAAGTATTAGGATACCCCTCCAAATCATCCAATCACTTCCATGGCTACAGGTGTATAAAATCAAGCACCTAGGCATGCAGACGCTTCTACAAACATTTGTGAAAGAATGGGTCGCTCTCAGGAGCTCAGTGAATTAAAGCGTGCTACCGTGATAGGTTGCCACCTGTGCAATACGTCCATTTGTGAAATTTCCTCACTACTAAATATTCCACGGTCAACTGTTAGTGGTATTATAACAAAGTGGAAGCAATTGGGAACAGAAACTTAGGCCATGTAAAATCACAGAGTGGGGTCAGCGCATGCTGAGGTGCACAGTGTGCAGAAGTCGCCAACTTTCTGCAGATTCAATAGCTACAGACCTCCAAACTTTGTGTAGCTTTCAGATTAGCTCAAGCACAGTGTGCAGAGAGCTTCATGCAAGCATCCAAGCCTTACATCACCAAGTGCAATGTAAAGCATTGGATGCAGTGGTGTAAAGCATGTAAAGTAGTGAAGTTGTGTTCTCTGGAGTGACCAATCCCACTTTTCTGCCTCGCAATCCGATGGATGAGTCTGGGTTAGTCAGGAGAACAGTACTTGCCTGACTGCATTGTGCCAAGTGTAAAGTTTGGTGGAGGGAGGGTTATGGCGTGAGGTTGTTTTTCAGGGGTTGGGCTTGGCCCCTTAGTTCCAGTGAAAGGAACTCTTAATGCTTCAGCATACCAAGACATTTTGGACAATTTCATACTGTTTGGGGATGGCCCCTTCCTGTTCCAACATGACTGCGCACCAGTGCACAAAGCAAAGTCCATAAAGACATGGATGAGCGAGTTTGGTGTGCAGGAACTTGACTGGCTTGCACTGAGTCCTGACCTCAACCCAATAGAACACCTTTGGGATGAATTAGAGCGGAGATTATGACCCAGGCCTTCTCGTCCAACATCAGTGCCTGACCTCACAAATGCGCTTCTAGAAGAATGGTCAAAAGTTCCCATAAACACACTCCTAAACCTTGTGGGAAGCCGTCCCAGAAGAGTTGAAGCTGTTATAGCTGCAAAGGGTGGGCCAACTCCATATTAAACCCTATGGATTAAGAATAGGATGCCATTAAATAAAGTTAATGTGCATGTAAAGACAGGCGTCCCAAAACTGTTGGCAATATAGTGTAAATAGTCATATAGTATGTACTCAAATAAAAAACTTCAGATATTCGTACATAAAAACATTAGAAAGACCAGCAGAGGGCACTGTTGTCCCACAAGTGAGTGTGAATAGAGTAGTAGAGTATCTGAATATCAACCTCTCCATTATCTTTTTTTTTATTCTTCAGTTTGCCATATTTCTGTTTAAAACCTTGGTTCAGATGGACAATAATACATTTTCAATTGGTCTAGAATAAATACATTATTTTAATTTCACCTAAATCTCAACAACTAAATCTTACATCGAACACTGTTCTTATATTAAGAATGCAATACTACCGTTTTTTTAAGTAATCCTGCAGTTGTTACATGTAGAAAAATGCTGTATATTTTGGGCACGAAAAAACTGCAATATTGCAGTTTTACTTCAGTTTTACTTCAATGTACTGCATTTATATTGCATCTATACTTCATTATACTGCAAATCTACAGTTGTACTTCATTATACTGAAGTTTTACTACAGTTTTACTTCAATGCACTGCAGTTATTTTTTGTATCAATGGCACAAACTGAAAGTAGTTACAAAACCAAGCAAATGAGCACTGCCATATAAGTTCACAAGAGCACAATTGGGACACCGGTAGTGAAGGCTTTGAACTTGTTGGGTCAAGTGGGATTTACAAGTCACATGATCCAATCAAAGTCAGGGCTAAACATGTTGTATGGCCAAGGAGCCACTTCCTGTCTGTCCGACTGAGGATTGAGGACATTTAGACTACTTAGACTACATCTAAGAAAACAACTCAGATGTAAGCGTACAGCCATTGTACGCTAGTAATAGCGTAAATGTTATGTTGCAAATAACACAGTTGATCATATGAACATGCGTTTTGTATAACAAGCTATGAGTGACTTCATATAGTAGCTTGGAGGGACTTGAAAAAATGAGCATGTGATTATTCTGTTATTTGATATGCATAAAATTACTGGTCATTTCAGGTGCTGTATTCTCTGTGACAACTGACACAGCACCATATTTTAGAGACTGGCAAGTGGGCCTGTTAATCCAGAATCTCATTAACAACACCCATGATCAGGGCAGACAAATCTACTTTACCTGGAATGCAATAACTCTCCAGGCAAAATAATTGATTGGCTGAATGCTTAGGTCACTGCATCTGATTAGCTGGAATTTCTGTACTGAATTTTCCTATTGGTTGGAAAAGACGCATGGGATGTGGTTGATAGGTAATTAAACGACCTTGAGGAATCTCGTGCAAGGAGCTGTGGGAATGTGGCATCTTTTTATTTTCTCTGCCATGAATATGCTAATTTTTCATTGACCTGGAGGTCTTCTTCAAGATTAAATATCTGTGAGAAACTGGAAACCACTTAAGAACTGAACACAAAATTAAACTTGGGAAAAAATTGAATTAAATTGTGAGACTGAAGGCCCACTGAGGTTCAGAAACGCACACATCTTGATCAAAATAAGAATGAGTGCCGCTGAAGGGTAACTGCACAGAACAATCTTTCCTTCTTCTGCCTTGACACTAGGTCAAGTGAATAGTAGCGCACTGGGTCAGTGCACAAGGAAAGAACCAAAGCGGATTTAAGTTATCTCGTTAGTATCATTGCCTCGGATAAACCGTTTAAACAAAGCGAAGGGCCCAATATACAAACAAAGCTTGTGTCATGCGAATGTTCCAAGCATTTTTTTGGTTAAAGGACATGTTCAGAGCAAGAAAAGCCTTTTTTCCCTCCTAACTAAATACAGTGACACACTCAAAAACTTCAGTTCTTTTTAAATGATTTTTGCTCACATATATACTATGAGCTAATGTAAAAACTACATAACCTTTCTGATACAGAAGACTCAAAATACTATAACCCCCATCCCACCCCACCCCCCTTCCTAAAATATAAAAGCAACTATATTAATATTTATTAATACTATGTGAAAAAATATACAAGTTGAAAAAAAATGTAATTATAAAATGTGATGTTTCATATACATATATTTATACAGCTTTTTGTTTAAAGTGGCTTTATTTATTTTCTTTTTTTATTCACACTTTTGAACATTTTCACGGGCCGTGTTGTGGTTGCTGAATATGCAGGGGAACACCAGCAGGGGGCGCGCCGCTCATGGCTCATTGTTGCACCCGCTGGTGTGTATGTATGAGGTTGATCGTGTGTGTATGTGAGTGTGTGTCTGTCCGTGTGACTCGTAATATGTGTCAAGAGAGTGAGGGGAGACTTCTCTATGTAGGTGACTGAAGCTGATGTGTTTAACACCAGAGGTCAGAAAGACAGAGATCTGTAGAAGTAACCAGTTTTGATCTGAATCCCGCTCCACAATAGCGACACTTATGCGAAAGTAGCGGATTTTTGTGAATAAAACAAAGATTTGTCAAGGGAACTTCTGTCAAGAGAGGAAGGAAATAAGCCGGACACGTCAGAAGAGGATATTTATTTTGGGAATCGTAATATGAAAAAGGACCAGGCCGAGATATTAGGTTTTGTCCCTCAGAAAGAGATCGTCTACAACAAACTTCTCCCGTACGCAGATAAACTAGACCGCGAATCCAATGACATTTTGGCCCAGATTAAAGGGAACTTGGGTCGGGCTGTCCAGCTCCGTGAGTTATGGCCAGGAGTTTTATTTTGGACCCGGAAACTCTCCACGTGAGTATATTCAAGACTCAAGAATGCTTTGCTGCGGTAATTGATCCTGTTTTGTTAATAAACAGCAGCGACTGCCTAGTGACTCGGGTAGCTTGTAGCCGTTAGCTCGCGAGCTAAAGGCTAAAGCGCTACCTGAGTCACTCAGCTGTCCTTGCTCGTATGTAAACATCACATATTCACCTGCCAGGGACGTTACTCCTTAATGACCTTTCAGAATATCGAGCGTAATATTACGTTGCTTTAGTTTGTCAGAATGGCTTCAGTCGGTAAAAGGCAGGAAATGTGGGACTGTTGTAAGCTCATTTCTAAGCTAATCAGCTAACAGGCTAACATTAGTGCTGGATAAGCAGCTGCCACATGCATCACTGCAACTAGTGGTTGGACATGGAGTCTTTAAAAAGACACTTTACCTGACTGCATATCATTTCTGCACATTATTTGCCTTATTCATTTCGATCTATTTATTGTTTCTAATTGACAATTGAAAAGTGATTCATGATCAGTTTTCACCGTATTGAACAGCATAGACAGAAGAATATGGAACCTTATTTTATGCTTATTCTTTATGACTTAATGTCAGATAATGGCGATGTTGTTCTATTACAATGTCGCATGCTTACGTTTTATGGTTAATTTTATTTAATGACGCCTAAAGCCTTTCACGAGTTTCGTGTGCATGATTCATACACTGATATAGGACCCTTCATATGATGAGAATTTGATCACTTATGATGTATAAAATACATTGGCTTTGCTCCTGCACTGTAGAGTCCCTACAGAGTTTGTACTATACAAAATGCTGGACAGTATCTCTGCTTAAATGGGCAATATTGTTTACAAACCTAAAACATTTGGCCTCTTACCTCATCATCAGATTAAATTCAAGGCCTTAAAAAAAGTGTTTTTCTAAAGGGTTTTGTGTTTGCAGCCAGGGCGGTCAATCCTGGAATGTTATGTTGAATTGGATATAATACGCAGTTGAGTGACAGAGTAAGTCATTCGAGTCGATTCAGTGAAGAAGTGAGTGTTTGATCCAGACCGATGACTACGGTGCTTCATTTAGATTGATTCGCCAAAGTGATTCAGCATTGAGCCCATGTTCGTTTTTGAGTACAGAGCGAGCAGAAGGTGAAAAAGTTTATACACACACACACACACACACACACACACACACACACACACACACACACACACACACTGAACGCATCTGAAAATTCAGCTTTGCCATCATAGAAATATATCGTATTTCCTCAAATAAAAGCCGGGGCCTGTATTTACCTGAACTGCAGAAGGTCACCGGCTTTTATTTGAAGCAGGCTTTTATTAGGGACAGGCCTGTATTTCGAATTCCATCTATTTGAAAAAAATAATTGTTTTAAATAAACCGTTTTAAATGAAAAGCAATAGCGCTCCAGAGGACAGATATCATCAGGGGCACGGGAAGTGGGGTGGTTTCAAAGGATTGCAAATGCAATGCAATGTTTTGTTCATTTTATTCAGTTTTAGAATTTAATAATTTATTTGTAATAAACATTTTAAGTGGCCCATTAAAAAGTATTATTTATAAGTTGAATTTTGTTTTTAAAACGTACATGAGGTCATATTGTGACTGTTGCGGTGTGTGCGTTGATCACGCTGGGCGGCCGCCTCCACCTCATGTCATTGTCTGTTATAGGCTATTTGCTTATTATTTATTAAATCTGGGCAATTTGGTTGATAAAACATAGATTAAAATTAAGATACAATTTATACAAAACGAAATTAATTTTAAAAGAGTTTTTTTTGTTATATATTTGTTGTTCTTTCATGTTTTATAGACTCTATATAAACACTATAATTTTGTTATTTTACTAACCCAACTTATGCGCTTTCTATATTCCACGTGAGGGAAAAAGCTTCCTTCCACTTAAGAAGAATTGTGTTCCTTTAAGCACTTTTTAATTTAATATATATCTCTTTACATAAATCTTATTTTCTACTTTAAAAAAAAACTATAATTTTGTTATTTTTCTAACCCAACTAATGCGTGCACTTTTCTCAATCCGTTATGGAGCTATTCAATTTTGATTTTGCATATTGTTTTTTAAATGTTCGTTCGAGTAGTTCAAATGATCACTTTACAATATTTCAATAACATAATTTATTTTGAAGCCTATGCTGTTTTCTTGTACAAAATAAAATAGTTTAAGTTAAATGCAGAGTAAGATGTGTAAAAAAGACAAGAGGCTAAGAGATTGTCAAGATCAATATTTGTGTAGATGATGGTTTCGCTCCTTCGGCACAACCCTACTGTACATTACGCTGAACTTGAATGCACATATATATTTGGTAGACGCTTTTAAATGAACATGAAATGAAAGGAAATAATTTTTCCCCGGCCTTAATTTGAGACCGGCCTTTATTTGTTCTTGCTGGCCACGCCCCCGGCCACTATCAGAGGCCCGGCGTTTAATTGACTACAGGCTTTTATTTGAGGAAATGCGGTAATACTTCTTTAAAGTTTATTACAATAGAATATTATTTTAAATTGTACTAATATTTCACAATATTACTAATATTACTGTATCTTTGTTTACAGACCTCAAAAGTTTGAACAGTGTATGTCTGTGTGTATATAGATCAAAATTATCAAAATGTTTGAAAATATTTTATGGATGTGTGTATATATACGTATAGCCTACTCTGCTCTTCCATAAATATTGTTTGCCATGGTAGTACAGTTTAATCGATGATAAGGAAACTCTGCCATACAAGTAACAGGCTCAAATAGGAAAGATTGTGTGCTTTTAACATTTAGTTGAGTGTTTTTAAAGGCTCTCTTATATAATCTATTTTGATGACCCGTTTCAATAATTGTGCCATGTTAGCCTGACTCAGCGTTAGTCAGACTCACAGGGCTCTCTGTTTGTCTCATGATCATGCCTTTGTGCTTACATGATAAGGTCAGAAGAATTGCAACAGATAACTGATGGCCATATGTGCATCCCTGGTCCCCCCCCCCCCATATTCTTTCTGAATATTCACTGTAATATGTGTTGTTTTAGGGTGGTGGCCACTTTTCTATTTATTGTGATAATTTTAAAGGGTTAGTTCACCCAAAATTTTAAATCCTGTCATTATTTACTCACCCTCATGTCATTTCAAACCCATAAGACCTTGGTTCATCTTCGGAACACAAATTAAGATATTTTTTATGAAATCCGAGAGCTCTCTGACCCCACATAGACACATAGATAGCTATTTAATTACAACTCTCAAGGCCCAGAAAGGTAGTAAAAACATTGTTAAAATAGTCAACGTGACTACAGTGGTTCAACCTCCTTGTTACGAAGCGACTAGAATACCTTTTGTGCGCAAAAAACAAACAAAAAGAATGACGTTATTGAACAATTTCTTCACATCTGTGTCAGTTCTCCTACGCTATTGACGTAGTAAATACAGTACAGCCAGTGGCGTAGCAAGTCAGTCCCAGGCCCATATGCAAAAAAAATTGTACGGGCCCCCAAGAACATCGAAAAGATATTTATAGATGTTCACTGTACCGTAAAGAAAATACCATACCAAACAATACCATGACACACCAACAACTTACCACAACCAGAACAGAACAAAAAAAAAAAGCTAAAATAACGCAGGCTCAGCCAATGTCAATAATAAACTACTGCATGCAAAGCAAACACAAACGATCTTGGCACGGCGGCCCAAAATGTAAAAATACAAACCAACTCACTATTCTCTGGGCCTTTCTTTAGGCAAATTCATCCATGACATCTTTGCACAAAGCCGTGAATTAAACACCATTCTCAATGGAAAGAATTGCCTAGGGCTGCCTCTAACGACTATTTTTATATTGATTAATCTGTTGACTAATTTATCACAATATTTTCAATAATTTTACTTAAACATTTAATTTAACTTGCAACGTTGGCCTTCAGTAGTGTACTATAAAAAAGTATAAATGTAAACAAGCCCTTGACAAAATGTAAAACTAAAAGAGTAAAAATTTACACATTTGTAAACCAACATAATAAAAAAAGAGAATATCAGCAAATACTTTTTATATAGATTAGTGTTGTCACGATACCAAAATTATGACTTTGATACGATACCAGACTAAAATACCTCAATACTGATACTGAATCGATACCATGGCAAAAAAACAGTAAAAGTAATTGAATAATATGACAGAACTTACTATTCATTGTTTTAGGGTTAAAAAACCCTTAAAGCTCACTTGGCCGGCATGTTCCTGCCCTGCTTCACACAGAATATTAGGTCCGGCCCTTTAAGAGCTGCACGAACCAAATTCATTGTAACACCCGATTTCTCATTCAACTCTGTATACGTTCACTAAAGACATCCGACTGCGTTTACCCAAATACTCGTCAGGACGGGCATTTTTACATAGTTTTTTACCATTCAAACCCAATAATCCACGAAACTGGCGCAGCGATCTGTCTGAGTGAAAGGGTGCGTGCGCTTCAAGTCAGAGTCCGGCCACGCAGCACTTTTCTGTTGCGTTCTTTTTCCTGTGCTGCATGTATATATTTGACTGTTCTGCTTCCATTGTTTAGTGAATGATGGAAGCAGAGCTCACACACACGTCCTCACTCCTGCTGTCACACATGGATGCAAATTAAGAAATACTGCTCTTATTAGAGTGCTGTCATTTTTAAAGTACTGGTAGGCTACTAATACAATTTCATATCGTACCCAACTTACCCAGTCGACTAAAAATATTGACGTTGACTAATTATCAGCGATTGTATCGACCAATCGTGACAGGCCTAGAATTGCCAGCCCCGATAGTCTGTTCTGCGACATGCTTGGCACATTTTTTTTTTATTAGTATTGTATTGTATTGTATAGTCTTTCTCACTAGGTCAGTAGAAAAAAACTCTAGTCAACTCTTTCTGAAGTCTATTTTGGGTAGTTTTTGTGTTACTAACTACTCCACTTTATCCTTCCTTTTATAGGCCCCACTTTTATGTTTGTATTTGTTGACCCTTTAATGTTTGACTAGCTAGTCACTAACCTCTCTTACACAGTGTTTTTGGCGTGGCGATGCAGCGTAAAAAAGAACCTACGGCATAGTACTATGACAGCCACAGAGTGCAAAAAATAACAAATACACACAAGAAATTATGGAGAAACAAGAAGTCACTGCACATGACATGCATACAAAAATATATTTATTGTGGCCACGAATTTCAAATTAATTCCCACGTTTTAATTAAAAGGTTCTCTAATTAAAAGGGTTACGTCAGAGCTACGCCAAAACGCCGGCTTACCATTGGCCGATGCTGTTCACGTGAGCACCACGACGCATGCGTGTGATGCTGACGCAGGAGCTGGCCAACGTAAACTGCATAGGAGACTGTCAGAAATTGTTGAATAAAGTCGTAATTTTTTTGTTTTTTGCGCAAAATGTCTTATGGACTATTTTAGCGATGTCTTTCCAACCTTTCTGGGCCTTGAAAGTGGTAATTAAATTGCAGTCTATAGGAGGTCAGAAAGCTCTCTGATAATTTTTGTTCCGAAGTTGGAACGACATGAGGGTGAGTAATTAATGACAGAATTTTCATTTTTGGGTGAACTAACCCTTTAAGATATACTTGAAATGAAGTAATGATTTGTTTTAGAAATATCATGCCGTCTGTAGACTACTTACTGTTCTAGAATATGCAAGTTTTTGTTTTGTGAATCATGCTCTCTCTGTCCCTCTCCTGTTGTGTTTTCCACTCGTATGACATGATCTCTGCCCCTTGATAGGTACCTTCGGCTGTACGGGAGGAAGTTCAGCAAGGAGGACCATGTGCTCTTCATCAAGCTTCTGTACGAGCTGGTCACCATCCCCAAGCTGGAGATCAGCATGATGCAGAGCTTTGCACGACTCCTTGTAAACTTACTGAAGTATGTAAAAGTGTCCCCAACAAACACCTGACCATTGCCATCATTGAACACAAGCCCCACACCATGATTAATGCATAATTTTATATACTAATGTTTTAAATTGACCCTATTTATAAAGTAAAAAACCTCTTTTTTAATGTACAGAAAGAAAGAACTGCTGTCCCGGGATGATTTGGAGTTGCCTTGGAGGCCTTTGTACGATCTCTACGAGAGTATCCTGTACTCCAAAACAGAGCATCTTGGTCTTAACTGGTTTCCAAAGTAAGTCTCTCTCTCTCTCTTTTTCCTCTTTCTACCTATATCTCACTGATTCTAGTTTGTTGTGAACTATGCTTACAAGTCTAATGTCCATGGATCAATATTTTATATGTGACTGGATACTTTAAGGTAAAATGTAGTTATCTGCCATTTTTAAACTCATTCAGCAGATTTCCCCCTCAAAATCATCACAAAAAATGTGCAAACAAGTGTATGTCACATCATATTTGCAGAGATGGAAAGTGTTTCTGTATTGTGAACCTGGATATGACACGGTTCACTGTACAGGGCAAGGTGAGGTCATGGGAGTGGAAAAACTTGTCAGTGCCACGTTTGGTTCATGGAAAACTAGGACCCCGATGCTACCTAAGATTTAGCAATTTGCTTGTATTATTGTATTTCTACATTTTAGAAAGCCTTTTAATGAGCACTGCTGACTCTCGTAACACAACCATATCCATTTAACACACAGTATTCTTAGAAGTACCTGTTAAACAATTACAACTGTAAGATTGATGTGATTGGTATGTCTAGCATTGGCTTATGCATCTTTCCTTTTCTCACATTCAGTTATCGAGCAGAAGCCTCAACTAAACAAAAATTGCTTAATATTGTGCGGAAGCGGTAAGCACAGTCCGTGTTTTACATGTTGCACTGTACTTTTCCAAGGGCAGTCGCTCATGTTTAATTGCATGTGTCCAAAATTAAAAGCAAATCAACTATCTAAATGACAAATCCCACCACAGCTTACACCTGCGTTTGTACTTAAAATCTTTGTTCTTGTCATAGCCTAGTCGTATCCACTTAATAACATGCTTCACAAACAGATCAGGAAATTGTGCTCCCATTAAATCTTTTAATAATTAATCTTTTTCTGTCAAACACAATTCCTGGTGGCTCAGAGGTGTCAGTCAGTTATTTATATTTCGGCTACAGAACTGTCCTGACAAACTCTAGTGGCACAATGACAAAGTTTTTGTAAATTAATGTTCTTAGCACATCCTCCTCCAAGAATGGGATAGGCTCATCGCTGTGACTTCATTCTTTTAATCTAAGAATCTTTGGATTGTTTTCACAAGGGGGCGATGGGTTTATATTAAAGAAAATTCAGGGCTGTGTTTCCCAAAAGCATTGTAAGCCTGTAGATTGCAACAGTTCTGGAAGTAAAAACTTCATACATTTTTTCCATAGGCAAATCTATTTTTAACAATAACTTATAAACCTTTAAAGACAGTCATACTGTGAACTACGATATTGTTAATCAATGGTAGATGCTTTTGTTGAAGCCATCCATGTGCATTATTCACATATCACAACTATTCAGTGTTTTCAACCTTCATTATTTCTAGAATTTCATTATCGATTCGTTGTGTCGCGCGACTATTATGCCCCTCAATAAGACACGGAGATGTTTGAGTATAAAAATGCACGGTTGAGCGCAAAGCAGAGTGGAAGCGGGCGAGCCGTGCTGTATCCGTCGTACCACGCAGTGGAAAAGCAAACCAAGCCGAGCCGTACCAGTCGAAAAGCGCCATTAATAAATCGCATGGCACGGGAGCACTGCGGTGGTGATTCAGCACCTAAAACGAAAACATCTTGGAGTCCTTTGTGAGGAGGAAGGGAGTTCAACAGCGGGGTAATGTTGAGTCACTACAAAATCCCACTTTTGTTCCGTTTCGAAGTGAGGAGCGTGACGTCCCTCCAGTAGCTCTTCTGGTGCTTGTTTACTCATTATCCAGCTTGATAAGCATGACAAGTTAGTGTTAGCTTGTTAATAACAGTAGTAAAGCAGGGGTGGTATAGTTTGCAAGACTAAAGACATGTTTTTATTCACTTGCCTTTTTTGGCCCATTCATTTTTCAATCTGTTGCTATGTTAAAGGTCCCCTTCTTCGTGATCCCATTGTTCAAACTTTAGTTAGTGTGTAATGTTGCTGTTAGAGCATAAATAATACCTGTAAAATTATAAAGCTCAAAGTTCAATGCCAAGCGAGATATTTTATTTAACAGAAGTTCCCTTTCAAAGCCTACAGCGAACGGCTGGCTTGGACTACATCCTGGTACTTCCTTCTTTAATTACGTCAGTAGAACAGTAGAACAGACTAACCTCCGCGCACAAGACTACGCGCAAAAAGGGGGCGTGGTCTTGTTGCTGTCCCACGTGGAGAAGAGGACCAATCACATCGCCGAATCTGCCGGTTTGTCCGACAAAGTGGTCAGGAGAGTTTGTAGATTAACGTCGGTGGACTTGAACTTGAAAAACGGTGTTTACTGACGTCTTTCCGCGGTTGAAACATTTCTTTTAGTGTTCATTCATGTTTATTTGATGCTTATCAATGAACTAGAAGGAAAAGAAGATCGGTTCACAAGCAGCTTTAACTGAGGCGCTACAGCGATCACGACACATTAAAGAGCCACAAAACGCTATTTGTGGATTACATTTCTTTAAAAAATACAACATTTTAAAGTTGAGACTTTGTTTCATATCAAAAGAAACTTGCTCTGTCCTGGCTGTCGGTGTGTTGTCAGTGTCCTCTTTGCTCCGCAATGTATTTTCACTACGTGAGAACGTGTATGTGGCGTGAGAGCGCCATGGCGTGTCGGACATAGCAACAGTAACTAAAGGGGCGGGGCTTTGCGAACGGTCAATTCACCAGCATACGAACGTTCGTCTATCAACAGGTATTTCTGTTTGGCCAGTGACCGCGCGCGCACAGTGTTGAAGTGGCAGTTTGAATTGAACACAGAATCGATTCTGAATTTTTGAGTATCGATTCTGAATCGTTAGATAACGAATCGCGTTGCAACGATGCATCTACCTTTTCTCCCACCCCTAGCTTTCACCAGACTGCCTTCTGTATTCAATTTATACTCACCTTGTCTTGTCTGTCTTGCCTCAGTTGAAAAGAAATTAAGTTTTTTTGAGGAAAACATTCCAAGATTTGTCTCCACATCATAGACTTCCATGGCAACCAAAATGTTGAAGGTCCAAATGCAGTTTCAAAGCGCTTCGATGGGCTTCAGAGGCTCTGCTCGATCCCAGACGAGGAATAGTCTTGTCTAGTGAAACGATCGGTCATTTCCCAAAACTTTTTTTAACCTAAACGTTAAAAAACCCCGTAAAACGTAAAGGTCACGCTAGACGAAGGCAGTAGTACAGCGCGCGTATTTTTCAAAGCGCTTGTGCGAAAAATAATACAAACGTCCTTTAGCAAAAAAAAAAAAAGGTAAAACAATGATGTCGGAGGATGGAGTTGAGGATGGAGTGTTTTTTGGTAAAGGGCATTTGTATTAGTCCTCGTACGTTCGCTTGGGGCAGTACTTCAGCCTACGTCGAGCGTGACCTTTCCGACGTGATTGCGCAATCCGTTGGCACGTCGCAGAGCAGCTCAAGATGAGCAATTTAGGTTAAAAAGTATATACATTAACATTTTTGGGGAAAATGACCGATCGTTTAGATAGATAAGACCCTATTCCTCGTCTGGGATCGTGCTGTAGCCCTTTGAAACTGCATCGTTTTGGACCGTCAACATTTTGGTTACCATGGAAGTCTACATAATCAACAACTTTAAATTAATAGTTTTATATTTCATCATATATTTTAATTTGATTGTCATTTGTAATGCTTCATAGGATTCTAGTTCTTTCTCTCACTAAAGCTGTTAAGTACTGTTAAAAAGTCTTATGCCTTTTGACTTTTTGTCAAATTTTCAAACACTTTTTTGCTTTTAAATAAAAGTTTGTAATGTTATGATTCACCTCATCGCTGGTTGGTTTGGTTGCTTTAAAAATAATAAAAAAAAATTCCTATAGGAAAAATGAATGGAAAAAATGTATACTTCCAAAACCAACACTGCTGAAAAAGTGCACGTGCCCTGATGCACTCTATAGATTGTAGAGATTTCTGGTACCAATGGTATAGTGGGACAGTTCACCTGAAAACACAAAAGAAGATATTCTGAAGTTTGGGAACCAAACAACATTGGAGCCCTTTGACTTCAGTTATATGGACAAAACGCTGACACATTTTAATATCTTCTTTTGTGTTCCGAAGTAGAAAGAATGTCATGCTAGGGCTGTAACGATTTGACCAAAAATAAAAACCTAGATTAATTTAAAGCAGCACTAAGTAACTTTTCAACCTTCATAATATATTTTCAAGACTCTTGTGATGATACATTGACTTACAATAGGTTGAATGACATGTCTGCCATAGCCTGACGGGGTCTGTATCGTTTTTAATCGTACTTTTAAACTTCGGGTTTCGGGTAGTAACCTGAGAAAAAAAAGAACTACAAAATTCGACTGCTTTACGGCATATACGTCACTTCCACCATCACCCCCACTTCCTTAAATTCGGACGTGCGAGGGTAAGCCTATGTGTAAACGGCGTGTACAAGTTTGGTAGGGGCTACATTCTCGCAAGTAAATACATAAGACGTACAAAATCATATTTTAGGATACTGTAACGCGTGTGTCCGGGTGAAAAATACAGATAGCTCACTCAACGCAACTGGAGTCGATGCAAACACGGAGGCGATTGACATCAAACAGCCGCACTTTATTCCCCGCGGAACCCCCACAAGAGTCCGGCACAAACTCCACTTCCGTCCACAGCATTACCCAACAAAACAAAAATAAATGAATGTTTGCAACAGAAGACAGAAAATAATCCGCACACATGGGAGCTTGAGGCGCAGTGTTCACACACACACACACACACACACACAGAACGCAGGCGCTCCAACCGGGGCGAACGCTCTTAAAGGGGCCACACTATTTTCCTACTCGTTACAATACCTAACATGTCTGTGATATTTGTTTATTTGTCTTGCCTCAAGCTATAATGCAAATCGACTTTTCAAATTTGAAGATTCATCTATGGTAGCTTGATATTATATTGACGATATATGGTTATTACCTACCACTCAAACATTGAATTGAAGTATCATATAGATTCTGTAAAACGGTAACCAATAGACTAGACTACTATAATGACGCTGGCTTGTAAACGCGAGCATCGCGATCATTTGGCGTTTGAAAAAAAAAATTAAACCCATGAAATTATATTCATATGACATGCTGAAACATTATGCCACTGTACCTGGGATGAAGACGTTTCACACGAGCAGAACACCTGCATGTGAACTCCTCCTGCAGTGTTCAGGGCTATCATAGTTGTCATGTCAACAAATGCACGTGCTATATGCATCCCCTAATGTAGGATGACAGAGTTTACGACAGTAGTAGAGGACAATACTGTTTCCCAACTGTAGGGGGAGCCAGAGAGCAAAAGTTACCTAGTGCTGCTTTAACATTTTACCTCGATTACGATTAATGAACGATTATTTTTCTTTCTTTTTTTGCTTTCAATTTTTTGCCCTCAAGGTTTTTGAGTAAGTTCCTGATAAGGTTTGTACTGTAAATATTTTCTACTATTAAAGGTGGGATATTTTTTTCTAATGAGAGTGATTTTAAAATACTTGAAGGAAACGGTTCACTTTCAGCTGTTATTGACTATGGGGCAAATTTCTGCTAGTTGTACATCAGATACAGATAAATTAACACAGTAGGCCTACATTACATTTATTTGAATGCATTAATGAGAGAGTGATTTTGTGTGTGTGAATTACTCGTACTGTCTCTATTCATTATGAAGCTGTGGTTTGTACTTACTTCAGAGGTTTTAGAGTTTCTAAGCTACTTTAGTGACTTTACTTTAGTCACAGGACAGCGTTGACACTGCGTTTCTGTGCTCCTCTCTGCACGCGATCTTCACGTGATATGCAAGCTTCTGTCTGAGTGTTTGTCTGTCACAATATATCAGGCATTAGTTCAACATAATACACATCTGATGGTCTAAAATCGCTCCAATGTTCAAACTGGCAGGCCTTAAAACACATACAAATGACAAAGCTTTGTGAGGACGCAGGTGAAAGAGGTCTGCCTTCAGGGCGTGCGTGCGTTGTCAGAGACGTGGCTCGGCTCGGCTCTCTATGTCACAGAAAAAAGCTGAGCACTGAATGGATACGTTTTCCGTATTGTTGTTTTTGAATAGTGCACAATCACTTTAAATGTTCAAGCCTTTAAACGCGTTTAGTTGACAAACTTTATGAAGACGAAAGTAAAAGTGATCTGGCTTCGGGGCTTGCGCTTGATGTGACTGACGGGGCGGAGTCACGTGACTAAAACCGAAATAAACGACATGATATAAAATATGTCGGTTAGAGATTCTGAATATCGGTTTCGATTTTTTTTTTTTTTCAATTAATCGTACAGCCCTATGTCATGCAGTACATTTTTGGTGAAGCTTTCAATGCTTTTGGGAAATATAACAGTCTGGTGTCAGGCCTGTTTCTTTTAGGTCAGGCTGTATATGTGGGTCGGATCACTTCGGCTCGCTGTTTTAGAGAGCAAGGTCACACAACTTTTGCCAATTTTCCCCTTGGGTTCTGGTATCATTGTGTTCTATTTTAATCTCGCCCGGAATAAGAGTGTACTGAATGTGGAAGGTGTTTGTTTACACTTGCACTGAGAGGAAGATCAACAGCTGCTATGACTTGCTAAGTTTCCCTGGGAGTGTATTTTTAGAATTAGGGATGTGGGAGACCACATATTTTAATTATGAACTAGTCAGTGGATTATCTGAACCACCTAGTTGATTTAATTGCTTAAAGGGATAGTCCATGAAACAAAAATGTGTTCATTAATATTTACTCACGCTCCTGTCATTGCAAACCTTTATGACTTTATTCTTGTGGAACATGCACACAAAAACAGACGATTAATTTTTCAAAATATCTTTTTTGTGCCACTGAATAAAGTCAGTCATACAGGTTTGGATTTGACATGCTGGTGAGTAAATGATGTCAGAATTTCTTTTTTGGGGTAAACTATCTTTTCAAGTAAGCAATGAATAAGATCCAGTAGACCCCAATCGGATGCATTTTAAGGAGGCGTTCATCAAATTGGACGTGTTCTTGCATTCAAAAATCAACTGGATTGACCACATCAGAATGGAACAGAATGCAGGTTGAACAAATCATAACTTTACAAGCTATCTTAAAAATGGTAAAACGGAAATACAATTGCACAGAATGAATTCAAAAACACAGATTCCTTCAGTAGGGTTACTAATAAATATCAAACAAATAATTTGGCTAAATATTTATAACATTTTATAGTACAATACTATCATAGTCCTCACAAAAATACTATGGACTTAAAAACACCACAGCCAAAAAAACTAAAACTAAAAAATAATTTTTAAGGTAGTTATCCTAAATAACTTTTCCACTATCCTGACCTTTCCCTATTTACAGCATTTAGTAACGTTATTGTATTCCTAAAGTCATAATCCACAGCCAATAGTTCATACATTGTGACCAACTTTAACAAGATAAAGTAAATATGTATTTAGGAGCAACTTCCTGATTTGAATTGGCTGCTAATGCAGCGTGAATATATTCAGTGTTTTTGAGCTCAGTTATAAAAAGGACACGAGGAAAACCTGATAACCTGGCATATTGCACTGATGTGCCCAGGCCGCTGGTGTTGGGAATCTCTCATTTACACTTTCACAAAACTGCTTTGCACGTGGTCTAATCGCATCTTTTGATTCAACTTGAAATGAACCTTGCCTTTTTATATTATATTAATGTACTTTTTACATTTTTACTCTCTTTTCTTTTTACTCTCTCTCTCTCTCTCTCTCTCTCTCTCTCTCTCTCTCTCTCTCTCTCTCTCTCTCTCTCTCTCTCCTCTCTCTCTCTCTCTCTCTCTCTCTCTCTCTCTCTCTCTCTCTCTCTCTCTCTCTCTCTCTCTCTCCTCTCTCTCTCTCTCTCTCTCTCTCTCTCTCTCTCTCTCTCTCTCTCTCTCTCTCTCTCTCTCTCTCTCTCTCTCTCTCTCTCTCTCTCTCTCTCTCTCTCTCTCTCTCTCTCTCTCTGTTTCTCCCCTGTTCACTCCCTCTAGCTCAGTTGAGAATGTGTTGAAGACACTAGTCAAGAGCTGCAGACTGTAAGTTCTCTTTCAATCCTCTGTCATTCACTAATGTGCCTATAAATGTTCGACCCCTTTCACAAAGGAATTGCACATTGTGTTAATCAGCTTTCCGTTGTGCTGTTGAGAGAATCATGTAATCAGGCCGTTGTTAGACAAGCCCACATCTTTCACACTGAGCCGATTACAGCTCTCTTAACACATTATACGGTTTCGTTCATATAACAACCACTTTTCATCGTTTTGTAAGAGCTCACATAACAAATAAAAAATCATGGATCTGAGAAAATGGCATGCGATTTTTGTTCTCATAATGTTTGTTTGTGTGTCTGTGTGTGCGTAGTTATTTCCCTGAGTCTGCCACACAGGAGATGCTTGATGAGTGGCGACCGTTACTGTGTCCGTTTGATGTCACCATGCAGAAGGCCATCGGCTACTTTGAGCTTTTCTTGCCCACCATCATGTCCCCAGAACAGCATCAGAAAGGCTTCAAGTAAGACCATCTTTTCGCAACCTAGTAGAGCTGCACGGGGTCATGATTTTTTTTGGTTGCAAACAGAGATCTTGATTCTCCCTTGATTCTGAACAGACAATTAAACAGTATAAAATGTAATTTATAGAGTTTCTGACAAATTTAAGTTGCTGCAGTTTATTTAAAATGTTCAATGACTCACTCATAAATACTTCATTGTTTCATTACTGGATGAATCAGCGTTTTTTTTAAACAAATCTCTTGAATGAATGATTCAATAACAAATAAGACACAGGCGAATCATTGTCATTTAGGAATGAGATTGCGTGGGTGTTTGAATCGAGATCGCAATCTTTTAATGATTAATCGTGCAGCTCTACAACCTAGTAATGAAATAACAGGGTTACAGTCTAATCATAAATTATTCGTCATTCATTAAGTGTAGCCAGCAAGTCTGACACTGGGTAATGGGAGTATTTGTGCATGTTTTAGGTTATGGTTTGATGAACTGATGGATCTCTGGGTCTCAGTGCAAAACCTGCCCGCTTGGGAGGGTGTAAGTACTTCTCATTCGAGAATTCATTTGTTAAGTGCAAAATATTATGTCACCGTCGGTTTTCTATCCTCTGTTTCCTCTTACAGAATCTAGTGAATCTTTTTGCACGTCTGGCTAATGACAACATTGGCTATGTGAACTGGGATCCATACATTCCCAAGGTACTGTCCTGCTTATATACACTACCTTTAAAAGTTTTGGGGTTGATAGATTTTTAAAAATGTTTTTGACAGAAGTCTCTTATGCAAGGCATTTATTCGATCCATACAGTAAAAACATTTATTATTATCAAGAGCTATGTTTCCATTAGGGATGAAACGATTACCGGTTTCACGATAAACCATGATAAAATTTAGTGACTGTTAGTAATATTGTTTAAAATTTAATTATCATTAAAACCGTGTGTGATTTATCACGATTTTGAAAACTCGCGTTAAATATTGGCCAGTGAGCGTCAGTCTGACGCAGGCGCAGCACACCGCTGTTTTTGAATGAGAAGAAATGGCAGAAGCCAGTGACAGCGCCGGGAGATTATTCAGACTTCTAAAAGGACCAAATCTGAGGTGTGGTCATATTTTGGCTTTTACAAAAGTCCTGAGGGAAACTTAATCGAAGATGGTCACCCTGTCTGCAGAACATGCCAGAAGAAAGTCGCTGTAATAGGGGGAAACACTTCAAAACTACGAACACAAGGCAAGTGGACTTTGACCTCAATACCAAAACTACGTCTCGGAAATAACGTGAGGCGAACGAACAAATTCAGACAAGACTAGGGTGAAATTTAATAATCAGGGCTTGAAATAACGTGTAAAGTTATTTCGGCTGCACACTAGCCACTTTAGCGGTTGAACTTATTATAGTCTTCTCAAAAGCCATCTTTTCTAATCGCGTTGCGCATTATAACCACTCACACATGTTTCTATTGAGTTTATGAATGCAATGTCTCATAATCAGAGGCATTCAGATTAGCTAGTTTTGTTCAGAGTGCGCGCCTGAAATCTGAAATCACTGAAATCTACACTCAAAGCAGAGATAAACGTTCGCTGTACGCAGGAGATTCATTCATCATACAGTGGTTGACTGTTTTTGTTCTATTTCAGCAGCGAAAATAGTTTTTTTTTTTAAACACAGCAGAACCACAGCGCATCTGATATGACTGGCATAAAGTTGGCGAACTTAGGGACCGTCTCTAAAGTTACATACAACATCGGTAACGTTATACACATTTCAAACTTCAATAGCATTTGAAGAGAATGACAGTCATAAAACTGACTGTAAAGTGTTCATCTAGGTGTCAGGTATGATGCACACATTTTGATATTTAATAAAATAAACTGTCAAATCATATGGAAATATGGATATGCATTATTTCACTAGGATACTGTTTGGGCTCTTACACAAAATATGCTAGATTTAAATGCATCATGTCTGAAAGAACACTGATGAGAATATTGCTTGAATATATTTACAGAGATAATATTAGAGATTATATTTACACTAAATTATTATTATTTATGCATTATGCGTTGCTATTGACGGCGGCCATTATAAGGAAAGAAATCCCACAGAATAGAATCTAGCTTAAAAAAGTGCATAGAGCTGCTTGATTTATTTGTTGTTTGTTGATTTTCAAATATAAAACTTGTTGAAATGTTTTAAGTATGGCATCTGTTCTTTTTGAACACTTTCATCTCATTTGAAGAAAACCGTGAAAATATTGATAACCGTGATAATTTGAGTCACTTTAATTGTGATGTGAAATTTCCATACCGTTTCATCCCTAGTTTCCATCGACCTATTTTTATGTGCATTTTGGGATATTGCATTGAAAAAGGCTTGATGGAAATACCAAGATGAGCATAAATTAAAAAAATGTGCATTAAAAAAAACGTATGTGCTCAATTGAAGTGGATACATTTTTATCAGATAAGAAGACATGCGCATAAACAACGATGGAAACATATTTACCGAAGAAAGCCCTCGATGCACAACAAATAACTTTCCCTCAACAGTGGATGAGATTGGATAACTAAACTATTTGACAGCATCTCAAATGTTGGTTTGATCATTCTGAAATGCCTGAGCCAAAGTCTGTCATCAGAATGATTTGGTATAATGACTTCCCAGAACAGTCTTGCACGATTGCATTCCCAAACGCCACGCATCCAAATGCAAGATAACACAGTGTTTATTGCGTTTCATCTGCATGCTCTGAGACCTAAAGTAATTTATGATGTAGGAAAAAAAAGCAGCAGCTTTCATTTTTATTAGATATTTTGTGATAATTTCCCAGGAAGTGACAATTTTGGTCTCTTGAACACATGGAAATGCTGCTTTATTCGCAAATGTTTTGTTTTAAGTTAAATTCGCAAATTTTGAATGGAAACAGCTAATTTTAAAGACAGTTGTGGTGCTTAATATTTTTTTGTAGAAACCGTTATACATTTTTTTTTCAGGATTCTTTGATCAATACTTCAAATGAATAGCATTTATTTGAAATCCTTGCTGGATAAAAGTATTGGTTGAAAAGGAAAATTACAGACCCCAAGCTTTTGAGCCTTATTATAGATGATAATCTAAAGACATTGGACATTGTATACTGATATTTTGTTGTCTTGTTTCAGATCTTTACCAGAATCCTGCGTAGCTTCAATCTGCCTGTTGGCACCAGCCAAATGGTTGTTCCCAGATACTTGACCAACTCCTATGATATCGGTCATGTGGTCCTCTGGATTTCCTCCATGCTGGTAAGTTTCATGAGTCACACTTCTCCTATAAATAGATTCATTATTAAAGGATGCATTTATTTTACAGATCACTTTCTATAATATTCTTTGTCATATTTTTCAGGGCGGCCCACAGAACCAGGCCCAGAAACAGCTTAATGGGCTATTCAGTAGTATTGCATCCTTCTACCACCCTTCAAACAACGGGCGCTGGCTGGTAAGAACACTAGAACAATATGGTGCAATGAAAAATCTTGCTCCCCTTGTCCCCATTAAAGTCCAGCCTACTCCTTGATTCCAGTCTAGAACTGCGCTGAACTGTCATCTGAGCTTTATGTTTGCATGCATGAGTGTGATATGCAGTGACAGATGGTCCTCAGACAGAGTGAGGTCACTCCACATTCCAAATAACTTTCCAGTTATCGACCACCTGTCATCCTGGACATGCATCCTTTTCCTGCACTAATGAGTAAAGTATCATACAATATCATGAGGGTCATTAGCAAAGTTCATTATTTAACTCCCTATGGCAATAAAGCGTTTCTTCTTTGAAACCGGATGTTATTCAAGAGTGTTAATGTCAGAAGGAAGTAGTATTACTGAGCCTTTTAATGCCTATATGCTACATTACTTTTCAAAAGTAGTTTGTGCCCAAATTATTTTATTTTAACGAAACACCGAAATTACATTTTTCATTTAGCATGAAGAACACTGAAACCGAAAATAAAGTTTGAATAATAAATTTGGGTTATTGAACATGGTATGCTGTTCAGTGTCATGTTCTCAGGTGATAAACTAGTTCTTCGGTAACTGCTTCTTCTTTTTTTTGCTCTTTCAGATGAATATTTTTTGTTGCATCACTATTCAAATGTTCAGTGATCAGTAATAAATAAATGTATTTATTTATATATATATATATATATACACACACACACACAATTTTTTTTTTAAGAAATCTTCTGCTCCCTCAAGCATCATTAAATCAATGTTATGAATGGTTTAATAATAATATATTCCAGATTTTTTTAAAAAGGTCATGACACTCCCTGTTTCAGCTCCAGTTATTGCCACAGTTTTGAAAAATACAAAAGTGAGAGTGGTAAGCTGCGGAGTGGAGGGGAAAGTGAGGAGACAACACAACAACAGTTTCAGATTCAGTTAAAAGCATCAAAGCTTCCCAAAATGCATGTTGCAATTCACCATTACAAGCAACAAAATGAGCATATATTATACTTGGTTTATAAGCTCTCAAGTCAAGTCAACTTTATTTATATAGCGTTTTTAACAATGTCGATTGTTTCAAAGCAGCTTTACAGTGTTAAACAGGAAAATAATGCAGCATAATTTTATTAAGCTGTATAGCCATTTGATGTCATCAGTTCATTTCAGTTTCCATACAGTGACAATGTGGGCTTTAGATCAATAATTAGATCAGTAATTTAGTTTATATGGTTAATTTAGTTTATTAATTAGATTTATTTTGATGTTTAGTTGAAAAATGTAGTGTCCCCAACTGAGCACACCAAGCCAGAGGCAACAGAGGCTCTCCATAATATACACAAATAATACATGCATATCCTGTGTTGCATTTGTACTTTACACAGCTGTTTGTATTTGTACTCTGCATTGAGGAAAAAAAATAAATAAATACCAAAAAAAAAAATATATATATATATATATATAATATATAATTTAAAAATGTATACACTCTTTGATAGGTTGTGTGGCCATAAAGAACCGTTACACACTCCGTGTGGGTGAATAGCGTCTGGGTCGAAGACGTAAGATCTATTGAACTTATGTGACGCAGAAACTCTTTTTAAAAACATTTTAAATCCATTTAATGCATCTCTCACTTGCTGTATGCAATCTAACTGTTTGAAGAGCCTATCTTAGGAAATCAATGTGTCCCGTTGAAAATAATTTAGCAAAACGTCTTCTTGTAGGGTAAGGACACGCAGTTTCATGAAAAATTATGAGGCGCAAATTAGTCATCGATGTTCTATAGTCTAAGAAACGTCACATCCTGTGACATTGACGTGATGAATTTTATAAACTTATTTTATTAAATAAGTACAGACAGTTGTGGTATTGGAAGAAATGTGAAAAGCCCTGTACAATGTTTTTTTTCAGATGCTAATGTATGAATTTCTAAATTCCAGTTTTGGTTTCAAAATGGCCAAAAGAATCCCATTTTTCAAACAAAAATCTAAAAAAACTTTAGTCTATGATTCTGAAGGCTGTTCCTTGCATGAGTAGCTCTACTGTCTTGGAAGAAGGCAGCTAACTGGATCTAACCAGGACTGAGCTAATTGAACAGAAATTGAACAGAACATGCCAAATAATACTTTCATCTGCAACAGTGAAGCAAAGACTTTGGGATGTTGCTGAAATTTTAAACAAGGTTTCAAAGAATATGCTTCATCTGAAACTACAAGTTTATTTATGTATTTTTTACTAAAAGTTTATTTTTACTATTATGGGGGGTGCTACAGAAAGCATGGAACAAAACTTTAGATCTCAATCTCATTGAAATCATTACGGATGAAAATCTTAATCCAAAAATACACATTTCTTAGTGATTCCAAAATCATGTGTATGTCTTATTGTCATCTCCAGATGAAGCTGATGAAGCTTCTTCAGCGTCTGCCTGCCAGTGTGGTTCGACGGCTACATCGGGAGCGTTATAAGAAACCCTGCTGGATCACCACTGTTCCCACCAGTCACAGACTCACTGACCAGGATGTGACGGACTTCGTGGAGAGCATGAAGCAGCCGGTACTGATGGCTATGTTTAGCAAGACGGGCAGCATGGACGCAGCTCAGGCCCTGCAGAACCTAGCCCTGATGAGACCAGAGCTTGTCATCCCACCTGTGCTGGAGAAGTGAGTCTGTGGAACTGCTGGAGATATTCAGGGCATATAGGCTCTAATATCAGAGAAATAGCAGACAAATTTACATAAAAAAGGCTGTGTTGAAAAGAATGATGCTGACTAATGATAAACCAGCAAAGATAAGCTATATGCAAATATATAATCTTTTTTAAAGGGGTGGTAAACCACGATTTCACTTTTCTGTTTAATGTTGCTGTTTGAGCATAAACAACATCTGCAAAGTTACAACGTTCAAAGTTTAAAGCAAAGGGAGATATTTGCTTTTAAAAAAATCAATTTCTAAGGACTACAGCAAATGGCCGGTAGGGACTACTAGACAATCCTCCAGGGACTCTGACATCACCAGCCCCAAGCGTTGTTGTGATATAGATAGTTAGTAGGCTGGAGTGTTGTTGCCGCAACGTTGTTATTTTCATCCGGATTGCAGGTCCACTTTGTTCAGCCTTCCTAGGGACGGGGGTGCGTTGCAGCGCGTTTAACATACAACATGTTATATGCATGTGTGTATGAGACAGAGCGGAACAGGTCGCATTTGCAGCAGATATATGCTGCCCATCATAAATCAAAGCACGAGACAGACAGGGGTCGGAGGAGAAGACCGGAAAATGTGACATAATGGACAATATTCGTCTGTATTTGCAATACACGAGCCGCGGTTCAGCTGCGAGAGACAAACACTGCCAGTGTGAATACGCTGCACATTTAACGGAGGAAAGCTTCCACAATCTTCGTGAGTTCAATTAAGGATTCGCACAACGGCTTGTCCTGAAAGATGGATTTAAAAACAGCAGCTGTTTACGTGTCACAACCTGTAAGTATGATTTATTTTTCGTCAATGTGTTTTCCTGTTCGTATTGTTAATTGTACGTTGTAGCACATGACAGCAGATGACAGATGACAGTGCTGTTTGGCTCTGCAAACCAGTTTGTTAAATGCTCATTCATACTTAACGTTATCCGACAAACACCTAACATTACAAACTTTTTTTAAAATCTCAACAGCGAACTTGGCATTAGTGTAAATTATTCTTTGATTAGAGCTTTTATGTATTGTTTGTCTACAGACATGCTAAACATGGTTCTGTGTTTGATTTGGCTACTAGTAAAGCCAATGTTTAGTGTTTGTTTTGGGTTAATAGTTCTTGCGACAGATAATTGGCTATAATTGTTCTAAAAATACAAAAGTAACGGTGCCATTCAGTAGTGATCACTATAGATCCGCAGTCTTTACTCTTGAGGACTGAACAGGTTCTGCTCGATCATCTTCACTAAAATTGTCTGGGTCTGATTCGGGCTCAAATTAGTATGGTTTTATTGATGCCATTGTTTCTATACTACCCAAAGCACAGTGTACCGGTAAAGGTAAGGGGCGTGACGTTTCCGACAAACGTGCACTTGGCGGTTAGCGAATCACAACACACTGGGCCAGCTAACCAATCTGAGCCCATTGCGTATTTTTGAGGGACTTGCTTCATATAACCCGGAAACCATCAGACCGTTTTTACAAGGAGGGACAGAGCAGTGTAGAATAAAGGTAAAATATATGAAAAATAATGAAATTTTTCGAAAGAATGTGTTTTACCACCCCTTTAGAATCTCTTCTGATACATTTATTAGTTTATTGTTTTTCTATAATAATGTGTTGCTGATTAAATGTTAAAATATGCTTAGTTTTATAGTCTTTAAATGGTTATTGAATATGACTTGCAGTATAATAAACATCATTACGTCTTAAAGCTCTATCATAGCCCATATAGTGGCTTCTTTTATTCACTGTCAGGATTTACAAATCCAATCTTTGTAAATCGGCTTTGTAAGCAGTCATCTTAAAATCCAACGTAAAGCAGGAGCTGGACTGTTCCCAAAGGAGGTACAAACTAAAAGCCACTGTGTTATGTGTGAATGTGCTGCCCCCCGCAGGACGTATCCTGCTATGGAGACACTGACGGAGCCACACCAGCTTACTGCCACTCTCAGCTGCATGATTGGCATGGCCCGCAGTCTTCTCAGTGGCGACCGACATTATCCCGAAGGTCCTGCGCACGTTCTGCCCCTGCTTATGAGAGCACTGCCTGGTGTTGATCCTAATGACTTCAGCAAATGCATGGTGGGTGAACTGTGAGATAAACATTAACAGTGGTGTTCTTGAAACAATTAATGACATAAAGTTCCCAAAATTGTTGCTTTCTCAGCTGTGAATTTATTCATATTTGACTTTTTTTTTAGATCACATTCCAGTTCATTGCTACTTTCACTACTCTAGTGCCTTTGGTGGACTGTTCATCAGCCCTCCATGAGAAGAATGACTTGACAGAGGTAATGCTCTGAAATTTGTTTAAAAAAAAAACAGAGTTTGTGCAGAATTAATCTTTATGTATTTGGTCATACAAATTTTTGGTTTTTGTAGATGGAAAGAGAGTTGTGTTCGGCTTCTGCTGAGTTTGAAGACTTTGTTCTGCAGTTTATGGATAGGTGAGTCATTTAGCCGTGCATGCTTCAAAAAGTATAACATACTGTTTGTTGTGGCTTATGCCCTATATTATGTGCCTCTAGGTGTTTTGCATTGATTGACAGCAGCACTCTGGAGCAGACGCGTGAGGAGACGGAGACAGAGAAAATGACTCATTTAGAGAGTCTAGTGGAGCTGGGCCTTTCATCCACTTTCAGCACCATTCTGACACAGTGCTCCATGGAGATATTCAAGGTTTTTTATTACATTTAATAGTATTTAAACACATTATAAAATTGTTTTATATATATTTTAGCATATTTAATTAAACTAAAATATTGTTTTTTGCAATAGAAGTATTAGACTCTGTTGTCATATCTTAGTAATTAGACTGATTTTGCTAATCTTACACATTTTAAATGCATTTAAAAAAAAAAAAAACTTTAATAGCATTTATGACAACAGATGTATCAAACTCTGTTGTTGTGTTTTCAACATTTTTGGCTTATAATAATCTGTGGCTCCGTTAGTAATCTAAAATTTAGTGAAGATGTGACTGAATCAGCCTATGATTCAGACCAATGTCTCTTTATAGATTGATTCACAGTTGTCTCGACTGATTGATCAGTCCGATTTGACAGCACACTGCACTGCATTGTTCTATTTGCATGAATTCTGTAGGGACAGTGCAATGTAAAGTTGTTTTGACTGTCTATATTATTTTGTGGCACCCATGTACACTACTGTTCAAAAGATCGAGGTTAGTAAGGTTTTTTGTTTAAAAAAATTAATACTTTATTCGGCATGTGAGATTAATTACCTTTATCAAAAGTGACAGTAAAGACATTTATAATGACACAAAATATGTATATTTCAAATAAATGTTGTTCTTTTGAACTTTCTATTCAAAGAATCCTGAAAAAAAAAATGTTTTCCAAAATATATTAAGCAGCACAGCCGTTTTCAACATTGATAATAATAAGATATGTTTCTTGAGCAGCAAATTGGAATGATTTCTGAAGGATCATGTGACTGAAGTCTGGAGTAATGTTAAACATTTTAATTTGCCATTACAGAAATAAATTACATTTTGAAGTATATTAAGATATAAAAAGAGTATATCATAATATTTAACAATATTGCTGTTTTTTTACTGTATTTTTGAGTAAATAAAGAGTCAATTTTTTTTGTTATCGTGCCATTAGAAATACTCATGCACGTAAGTAGACTTTTATGAGGTGTTATCTCTTTATAGGTGGCTCTTGAGAAAGTCTTCAACTTTGCCACCACCAACATCTTTGAGACTCGTGTCGCAGGCAGGATGGTGGCAGACATGTGCAGAGCAGCTGCTAAGGTAATACTTCCCCTTTCCCCAATTTGTGCAGACGGATACAACTGTGAGACCGCATTGATTCAACTTGCCTCTACTTTGTTTCAGTGTCACCCTGCTGAGTCTCTCAGGCTGTTTGTACCACACTGTTGTAACGCCATTACTCATCTAACTGCCAGTATGTACAAGAAAATAAACGAATGGTTGTGTCATCTTAAGTGTGTGTCACCATCCTCACTTGAGTTTTGGTGTGTTTCAGATGAAGATGTTTTGAAAGAGGAAGAACTGGATAAAGAACTGCTCTGGAACCTTCAGCTCCTGTCTGAGGTGAACACAACACTATATCATACTGCACACTAAAAATCTTAAGCTGTGTTCCAAAATCATGATAGCTGCCTATCTAGGCAACATTTTTAGGCATCAAATCCTCTGTCCTGACGCTGTTCTAAACAACAAGCTATATAGTATTAATCAATGCCTACTAAGATGATTTGCATCAGCATCACATGTTCTTCATGGAAAAGTGGGTAAATCAATCATATAATGAACTGCTAATTTTTTAAAATCAAAATATAAAAAAAAGATATGGGTTTCCTATGCTTGAGTTAAATACTGATGTTAAATAATCTAATTAATCACATATATCACAACTAGGGATGCATGTTGCAAATAACACCATCATGTGCAAATAAATTCTTAAAAAAATCAGACAATGTGATTTTCTGGATTTTTTTTTTACTCATTCTGTCTCTCATAGTTGAAGTGTACCTATGATGGAAATTACAGGCCTCTCTCATCTTTTTAAGTGGGAGAACTTGCACAATTGGTGGCTGACTAAATACTTTTTCGCCCCACTGTAGATTTATCGGTTTCGGCCCACAATTTTCATTTCGGTGCATCCCTAATCACAACTTTTCAGTGTTATTTTAGGTTTGAGACATTTAAATAAACACAAATACTAGCCAAAAAAAATGGTAGCGACAATAACAATCCATTCACTTACACATTTGAGATCGGAATATCAGATAGTTCTTGATATAGTTAAGAAGTTTGTGAACATTTTTGACTAAAAAAGGAAAAACTAAATAAAGCAATACATATGTCATACAGCACTATTGTGGCTGTGGTGTGTCACATGACAAGCATGACGCGTTGCAAAGGAAATAAGGTGATATGTTCTAAAATAACGGCCGCCTTAACTCATGCTGGGGGCTCAGTTACAATATTTTAAACTTGCGTGCCAAGTGTTTAACTAGACTCAACTATGAAGTTTGTCTCGCATGTACTTTCCTTTAGGAGCATTAATGGAGACACTGCCTATAAAAAGTGTTTCAAATCAGTCACCTTTCAAGACAGCCGCATGTTTTTCACAGACAATGATTGTTGGGTTATCTCAAATTGCCACTCCCTCTCACTGATCTTCAGTTGACTCGTGTGGATGGAGAGAAGCTCCTCCCGTACCGCGCACAGCTGGTGCAGACTCTGCAGTTGACCCTACGTATGCGCTGTAAGCAGGGCTACACTCTGGCCTGTAACCTGCTGCACCATATCCTGCGTTCCACAGCGCTCACCTACCCCACAGACTACTGCAGTGTGCCCGGTGGCTTCAACAGACCCCTGCAAGAGTACTTGCCCATTAAGGTACTGCGACATTTGTCCAATATATGTGTAGACTTTTGATCACACAAGTCTTTTCTGTTTTCTCAAATGTATTGGATCATTATTGATCCCATGAGTTTTCTCTTCCTCCTTTCTTGCTCTTTCCACAGGACTGGGGTCGTCCAGGGGACCTGTGGCACCTGGAGATCCAGTGGCACGTGCCCAGCGCAGAGGAGACGGCATTTGTGTTCTATGTTCTGGACCTGCTGCTGCAGCCCGAGCTCCAGCGCCTGCAGAGATACGCACAGGGAGAACAGGACATGAGCAGGTCAGAGGTCAAAAGTGTACTCTGTAATAATGGTAAAGACAAAAAAAACATCATTCAGTTTTGTATTGATTTTTACAGTGTTGAATTGCTTTTTTTTTTTTTGCTTTTTTTTCTGCTAATGCTGACTAATTTTTGCTTTTTAAACAGAGATGATGTTCTTCAGAGTCTGTGTATAGTCCAGCACTGTTTGCTGGGAGCTGGAAGCATGCTGCCCCCTCTTGATGGAACCATAGTCACCGGCCTGTAAGTCCTAAAACCCACAGAGATGTAGAACAATGTTCCCTTTAAGCAGTAGACGTGCAAATAAATATACAGCACTGATTAAATCATAATTATTTAATCTTTTGTATTTAATATCTTTTGATATTTTCACCGACCCCAACTGTTAAAACGGTAGTACTTCAATATAAATATGATTTTTTTTCTTCTTCTTTGTAGTGTTCCCAGCATGGTTAGTTTGGAGGAAACCAAGCTCTACATTGGTGTTGACTATGGTAAGCCACAACTGGTGAAATTCACAGTGAAACTGCTTCTGAAACCAGTTGTGTTTCATGTTGTTGTGATGAATGTACAGTTTAGAGCCTCTTAGTAAGGCATTGCTGATTTTTCTTCAGATAAATCCAGAGAGAACTACCGTGAAGCCATCTGTAAAGTGATGAGACGGTTGCTTCGTGAGTGCTCCTCATTTACCACACCTGCTTGCTCACAAAACTCACTTAAACTGCTCCATAATTACCCATAATTCTTGAGACAGTCACCCCATGCATTCTCTTTTGTAGATTACATTCTGGAGCACTCAGAGGATGACACCAAATCCCTTTTCGCCATTATCAAGGTGAGCGCAGTAGATATTTGAGCAAAATGAATGGATCATTGTTTATTAGGCTGTTAATTGTATTGGATCTTGTAGCAATAATAAGCCATTAAAGTTTCCGGGTTTAACAGTTGTTTGTCTCCCTCAGATCATCAGTGACTTGATGCACTTCAAAGGTTCCCACAAACACGAGTTTGACTCTCGTTGGAAGAGTTTCACCCTGGTGAAGAAGTCTATGGAGAATAGGGTGTGTAGTTGGGCCTAAGAAATCTCCTGTGGCAATTTATATTAGCAATGTATAATTGTCTTATGAATCTTTTTATTCTCTCCAGCTTCATGGGAAGAAACAGCACATCCGAGCTCTTCTGATTGACAGAGTTCTTCTTCAGCATGAGGTAGGAGCCAATGCTAATAACCTGGCATAGGAAATTGGCACATAGTGGATATTGTAGGGCTGACACAATTAGATTTTCACTACACTATTATCGTGGCCAAAAGATTTCACAAGGTGAAATCAAATATCATGGTGATAATATTATTATTATTATTATTATTATTATTATTATTTATTTGTTTATTTTTGAACTATTTTATCAGTAAAATTAATCTTTTAATTTGATTTTGTGTTTTCTGCTGTTTGGCCAATGCGCCTAAATTGTGGCATTGGCTGAATCCGAAATCGCCCACTATACCCTTAAATATGGCAATAATTGAGGGGACAGCCATTTTTAGTGGTGTCCGAAACCATAGTGGACGTTATTGAGTGCACTCATTCAATCCCACATTGAACCACAATAACGAGTGTACAGCCGATGTACACACAACGACTGTCTGACTTCACACAGTCGTTTTCATTCACTCCTTCAAGTGACCTATATTAGTGGACTAACGTATGGAATAGTGAATGAGGGTTTAGGGGGCGATTTCGGATTCAGCCATTGTCTTTATGACAACCAACATTCAGGCGCAATACTGCCACCTACTGCAGTGGAGTGACTATCATATAGTTACTATAGTTATCATGTATGAATTTGTCCTGTGTGTAGCTTTAACTTTTTTATAGATGGTATATTGTAACACGCCTAGTTTAGTTACATTTTTTTCTGCTCTTCACTTTTAGATGCGAAAGTTGTTGGTCGAGGGGTGTGAATACAAGACTGTTCATCAGGACCTTTTGAGGGACCTTTTGCGTCTTTCCACCAGCACCTACAGCCAGGTCTTAATTCCACATCCACTAAATTTTACATTAAAATAAGCCCCTTTATTTTATATGTACTCCTGAACGTTCATTTTTTTTGGCTCCTCAGGTCCGCAGCAAGGCCCAAAATGTGTTGTTTACAGCTTTGGGCACCTATAACTTCTGCTGCAGAGACATTACTCCTCGTGTCCTGGAGCTACTGGAGCCCACACGAACTGATGTCACCCAGCAACAGTTCAAGGTCTACAATCTCTAATTTTCACTTTCTATTATTAGAAAGTTAATTTATTTTATTGACTTAATACTAGGGCTGGGTAAAAAATATTGATTTCTCGATTTTAATCGATTCTCACTTTTACAAAACAATATAGATTCTTAAATCCCAAGAATCGATTAGTCATCCTGTTTTCAGTTAATGAATGAAATAAACATTGTAGTGCACCTCCCATTCAATAAATCGCAATAATCTTTGTGCTTTATTACTATTGATATGAAACAAAGTCTCAGATTTCAAATTACATAATTTTTTTTTTACGAAATTCAAAAATATATACCGTTTTGGTGCTGTGGCACGAGATCGCTCTGCTGCAGCTCAGCTCAAGAGAACCGGCAGTGCGGAGCAAACATGAACGGATTCTCTTCCGCCTTATACCAGTAACAGCGCAAAGTAAACATGAAGGAGCTTCTGAAAGTGTGTTAAAAGATACAGGACAACTTACCGAAATCCATATCATGTCACATAGAATAGCTCAATCAGTGTTTCAACCGCAGAAAGATGTAAGTAAAACGGCTTGTAAATGTCATGTAACGTAGAATTTTCCTCAGAAAAACCATATCCAGTGTCCATAAACTCATTAGTCAGCTAGAAAAATTAACTCTAGAGAGGAGCATTTTGCTAATTATATGCACCACATTACATAGGCTATTCATTGTCAATGTTCTTCAATATTTAATGAATGTATTTATGTATGTATGAATAAAAATGGCAGGTTTGCAGCCACCATTTAAATGTTTATATTTCAAAAATCTAATTGGAGTAGAATTATGATTATGTAATTGTAAAGTTATTATAACTTTATTATTATATATATTAAAAACATAATTTAGTGTCATTTAAGTGTTTGTATACAAATCTGTTAATTTGTACCTTCAATATTAGTAGGCTAATGTAGTATCAACTGACTCCCATAGTTTACAGCATTAGTTCAGAAATTTGTTTTCCTTGAGAACATTTTCCGTGTATTATACCTGATACATATCCAAAATAATCGATATTGAATTGAATCGAAAAGAAACGAAAAACGAAACGAAACGAAAGCTTGTGAATCGAAATCGAATCAAATTGTGAAATTGGTTTCAATACCCAGCCCTACTTAAAACCATTGTTTTTTTTTTATCATATTGTGCTCTAGGGTGCGCTGTACTGCTTGCTTGGGAACCATAGTGGAGTGTGCCTTGCTAACTTACATGACTGGGACTGCATCACTCAGACATGGCCAGCCATAGTGCGCTCAGGTCTCAGCTCAGCTATGTCCCTAGAGAAGCCGTCCATCGTCAGACTCTTCGATGACCTCGCAGACAAAGTCCACCGGCAGTACGAAACCATCGGCATTGATTTTACTGTGAGCAGCGTCATCTATTTTATACATAAACTTAGAGATTTTGACACTGCAGTGTGTCATTCAGACTATGTGGCCATATTAACTGTTCTACAAAAATTTGAAATCCAGTCATTTCTATAGAAATCCATGTGATCTAAAATTTCGCTTAAGGGGTCAATTTTCTATGTTGACCTAAAAAAAATGCTTGGTTCAAAAGTGATTTCATACATCGCAACACTATTGCCAATAGACAGCAACATTTCTGCAAACTTTCGTTAGTCAAAAAGTTCCAATCATCTTTGTGCGATCACCAGGCTGTATAGTGTAAAATTACAGCAATCTTGTTTTGTAAGACTCCTGTTTCCCTGGATGAATCTGTAGGTACCTGAGAGTGCAGCTTTTCTAGGCCGGAGCATCACAGATTCAAGCCAACCCACTCCACACATGGGCACTCCCACATACCAGGAGCTGGAGCAAGGGCTTACACTTCAACAAGACAAAAACCAGGATGCAGAGCAGTAAGTGCTACACACAGACTCGCAACATTTACTACCCATTAACATGTTGTGGTAAATTTTTGCTGTTCCCTCTTCCAGGAAATATGAAAAGCTTGTGAGAGATCTGTTGGAATGTCTGAATGACAGGGATCTGTAAGTATTAAATAGATGTTTAAAAGTCCTATATATTTATTTTTACAACACTGGACACAATAAAACATCACTCATTTATGAATATGCTATTTTGTGTGTCATCAGGCCTTGGAAGTTTGAGCACATTACTATTGGCTTCCTGTCTCTACTGCTAAGAGATGACTATCCTCTCCCGGCTCCTGCGGTGCTCTTCCTTGTACAGAGCCTCAACCACGATGCACTTGTTGTTCGCAAGGTTGGTGGAATGCTGTTATTTTGTTAATTTTATGTTCAGTTCATATATGTCAGGGATGTCCATTCCTGCAGCGTTAGCCGTTCCATACACTACCATTCAAAGTTTAAGGGTCGATAAGATTTGTATAAAATAAAATAAAAATTCACCAAGGCTGTATTTATTTGATAAAAAAACTGTAAAAACAGTAATATTGTGAAATATTATTACAATTCAAACTAACAGTTGTATATTTAAATGTATTTTAAAATGTAATTTATTACTGTGATGGCAAAGCTGAATTTTCAGCAGCCATTACTCCAAACTTCATTGTCAGAATGATTTCTGAAGGATCATGTAAGTGGCTGTTACACATGTAACTTTTGGCCATTCATTTACAGCATTTTCGGGTGCCTGAAAACGCAAACTTTTGAAAAACAGGTTTCAAAGTGCAAGTTTTTGAAAACGATAACCTTTATCGTCTCCGTGTAAACTACAAAAACGTGAATTTGTGAAAGCAGTGACGTCATGCGTATTACGTGTTTTGTTTTTTGTTTTCAGAAATCTTTGAATAGAAAAAACACTTCTTCTTTTTTTTTTTGAAATGGTAAACATTGTAAATGTCTTTTGATCAATTTAATGCATCTTGCTGAATAAAAGTATTAATTAAAAATAAAAATCTTACTGACCCCAAACTTTAAGTGGTAGTGTTTAATGTGGTAGTCTATTATATATTTGTGTATATTTATATTGTGTTTAACCATTGTGTAATGTGTGTATTAATTGGTTTTGCTCCCAATGCTCATTGATATAGATGGCGATTGCCGCTGTGGCAGGCATACTGAAACAGCTGAAGAGACCACGGAAGAAAATACCTGTTAGTCCTTGTGATATAAGTGAGTAAACATCCCTGTGAAAACAAGTGAAAAGTACAATCCAATGAGGAGATGATTTAAATTACACTTAACATCCATCTGTTGGTCCATCTGCAAGGTTTCAGTAACTGTGGAAGGAGCTAATTACACATGTGGTTCTTTGCAGGTAGGGTAACCGAGCCGGAGGGCCTGGTGGCAGGAGACAGGCCGGGGAACGACTGGCTGCAGTACCACTGTGACAGCCTGCCGAAAACCCAGCAGGAATGGGACAATTTCTGCTTTGTAGAAAAGACACACTGGGGCTACTACTGCTGGCCAAAGTAAACCCGGCTCAGCCTCTGATTACTGTATGATTCACTCCAAATCTGTGCTTCTAGCCTTTTCTTCCTCACTCACTCTGTTTCTTTGCACATAGGAAGTTGATAGTATATGCCCCAGCAGCAGAGCAGCCCAAGGATCTTGCCGCTGAGAACATGTGTGAGGTATACACGGACAGATCTCAACCGCACTTCATTACATTTTGTTTTACTGCTGAAGTTTTAACTATATATACTAAACATTCTTTTTCCAACAGAGGGAACGCATCATCTATGACCATTTCACAGACCCCATGTTTATCAAACAGCTCATCGAGTTCCTGTCCCTTGAGGACCGAAAGGGCAAAGACAAGTTCAATCCTCGTCGCTTCTGTCTCTTCAAGGTACCAGTTTGGCAACAAAATAGTTTAAAGGTCCCGTTCTTTGTGTGTTTTTGAAGCTTTGATTGTGTTTACAGTGTGCAATATAACATGTGTTCATGTTTCGCGTGTAAAAAAACACAGTATTTTTCACACAATTTACTTATCTGTACACCGCTGTTTTCACTCTCCTAAAAACGGGCTGACGAGTTCCTTGTTCTATGAAGTCCCTCCTTCAGAAATGCGTAACGAGTTCTGATTGTGCCAGCGGTTCCTGTGTTGTGATTCGACAGCAGCTTAGCGCACATGGCACGGTTCCTGTGTTGTGATTCGACAGCAGCTTAGCGCAAGTTGTACGGAAAGGTCACGCCTCTTAACGGGAGATGTATGCGGCTATGCGCTCAATGATCTCTACAGCGTCCCTGGGAAAGCCAAACAAAGGTGATTTGACTCCGGGATGAAAATAACAGCGTCTCGACGACATGGCGACAAACACACTCAAACGCAACACTTCCTTTTCTCCACACGACCATCCTCTTCTCCACGTGGGACAGCAACAAGACCACGTCCCCTTTTTTCGCATATTCTTGTGGGCGGAGGTTAGTCTGTTCTTCTGTTCTACTGACGTCATTTATGAAGGAAGTACCAGGATGTAGTCCAAGCCAGCCGTTCGCTGTAGGCTTTGAAAGGGAACTTCTGTTAAATAAAATATCTCGCTTGGCATTGAACTTTGAGCTTTATAATTTTACAGGTATTATTTATGCTCTAACAGCAACATTACACACTAACTAAAGTTTGAACAATGGGATCACGAAGAACGGGACCTTTAAATTACAATGAAACTTAGACAATATTGTCAGATTATATAGTCAAGTATAATCTGACCTGTACATAAATACTATATCATTTAGATAATTTGAGCTCAGTAAGATTTTTTAAAATGTTTTTGAAAGAATTGTCTTATGTTTGTCAAGGCTGCAATGTATTGTATCATTGCTGAATAAAAGTGTTAATTTAGTAAAAAAAACTCACTGACATAACATTTTTGAACAGTACTGTATATATTGTTAGAACTGAAAGAAATGCTGTGCCAATACAAATAGCAAATCTTTTCTTCACAATTTTGCATTGATTTTTGCTCCTTTATTCAATCAGTTTTCTTTACTTTCATCAGGACCTTTTAAGAGCCAGTTCAGTCCCATTCTTTGCATTGATTCATATTTTCTACAGTTCAGGACTTTTAAATGTGTAAACTCTGCAATCGGTGTGGTCAGAGATGTGAAGTGAACAGAATGAGACGGATTAAAAAAATTTTATAATTTATTCTCTCATTCACATATTTGACACGGTTTCACTCATAACCCAATAACTATATTATGATGCATTGCCATGTATTGAGTTGTGACTTATGTATCGTGATGTGTTTTTCACTCGACTCTAATTCAAATGTTGAATGGCCTTGATGTAAGCTGTAGATGTATTTTTAGATGTGCCTGTACATCCTGTTAACAAGGCAGTGTTTGTCCTGGACATTTGCTTACAGTGTCCTCTGCACTAGGGTGCATGCATAAGCACATTAAGATAGTTGAAAGGGTATTTTCAATCCCCACAAAATTCCCCTGGTTTCTATTTTTGAGTTCTCAGCAAAGAGACAACATTTAAAAAGAAGCATTTATTGGATCGTTATCACCCTGTTTATGCTCACTGATTTCAGCAGTTTTGTTGCAGTTTCCCCTGCTGTAATTTCCAAACCGAGAGATCTGTGAGGATGCATTTAATAAATTATTTGTGGAGAGCAGTAAATACAATTGTGCTCCCAGCCACATCTACCTCTGCAAATTTTAACCAGCTCATAAACCTGCCTCCCTCACCTGCCGTTTGAATTATTGCAAAATACAGATGGCTTGCTTTCTCATTCAATGCCCACAGGGACTTTTCCGGAACTACGGTGATGCCTTCCTGTCTGTTCTAAAGCCTCATATGGAGCGTCTGGCAGATGACTCTCACGAGAGCACCCAACGCTGTGTGGCTGAGATCATCGCAGGCCTGGTTAGAGGCAGCAAGCACTGGAGCTTTGGCAAGGTGAGCCCCGCTGCAAGTTTGAGGGATGCACTAAAATTAAGGAGCCACTGAGATGTTTAACCACATTCGTGAATGAATGTTTGAAACCTCTCTCTCACACACACAGGTGGATGCATTATGGACATTCCTGATTCCTTTAATGCGAACAGCACTGTCCAATATTACTGTTGAGACCTACGCTGACTGGGGTACCTGTGTGGCAACTGCCTGTGTATGTCACACATCTTTATTCCGTTACATTTTATGCCACATTATTCACTACCTGAATGGCTACTTGCAACCAATAGTAAATGATCATGAAAACGTTATAAATAGACTTCAGGGGAGAAATCTATCTATTTAAAAAAATCTCTATATAAATATTATATATTTAAATATTAGTTTTAACTTTTAAAATATTATAATTTATATTTAAATATCTTAAATTGATCAAAAATGACAGTAAAGACTTTTATATTCTAACTGTTTCAAATATATACTGTTTGCTTGTAAAACTTTGTATTCATCAAAACATCCTGAAAATAATTATTAAATTTTTTTGCAAACATTAAGCAGCACAATTGTTTTTATTTTATGTGTTTAAAATTGATAATAATAAATGTTTCTTGAGCACCAAATCAGAATATTCTCTGTTGGTTTGATGTTTTCAGGAAAGCCGTGATCCACGAAAGCTCCACTGGCTTCTCGAGATGCTGATGGAGTGTCCTCTCAGTGGAGAAGGTGGATCGTTTGTAGATGCCTGGTAAGTGTATATTGCCTTTAGGTTTATGGGCCAATTCTGACACCATTCAGACTTTAAATGCAATAGCCGCTCGCATCAAATTCAAGACACTGGTACTCGCCTTCAAAGCAACCACTGGCTCTGCACCAATATACCTAAACTCGCTTGTTCAGACTTGCACACCCTCCAGGAGCTTACATTCTGCCAGTGAACGACGCCTTGTGGTGCCATACCAAAGAGGCATGAAATCACTCTCACAGACCTTTTCCTGGACCGCCCCCTTCTGTAGCCATTTTCAAAAAACAGCTAAAGACACATCTCTTCCAGCAGCACCTGACCAATCAAGAATAGCACTTAACATTCTATTCATTTTTTGTCTGTCTAATTTATTTAAAAAAAACAAAGTTCTGTCCTAGATGTTCTGTGCTAGATTAACTGAGACTTGTTACAGCACTTACATACTGTTGCCCTTGACTGTTCTAGCTGCTTCTATTGCTCTCATTTGTAAGTTGCTTTGGATAAAAGCGTCTGCTAAATGACTAAATGTAAATGCATATCTGATATTTACCTTGATAGTCTATCTCTCTCTTCGTAGCCACCTTTATGTGCTGCAGGGTGGTCTGGCACAGCAGGAGTGGAGGGTCCCAGAGCTGCTACACAGATTGCTGAGTTACCTGGAGCCCAAACTCACTCAGGTTTATAAGAATGTGAGAGAGCGCATCGGCAGGTAGGTCTGCGGTCAGAGCGGTCACCAATCTAAAAATATACTGGCAGGTCCACTGATTCTCTGTCGTTATGATTTCTTCACTTGTAGTGTGCTGACGTACATTTTCATGATCGATGTCACCCTGCCATGCACTCTGCCTACTAAGTCCCCACACATCGCTGAGTTTACCGAAAGGATCTTGTCTAAGCTGAAGCCCCTGATTGAGGGGGACGAAGAGATCCAGAACCATGTGGTGGAAGAGAACGGAGTGGGTGAGCAGGATGAAAGGACACAGGCCATTAAACTCTTCAAAACGGTTCTGAAGTGGCTGATGGCCAGTGCGGGGCGCTCCTTCTCTACTCCAGTGCCTCAGCAACTACAGCTGCTGCCACTGCTTTTTAAGGTTTCAGATACTCCCTTTCTTTGTATCTCATCTTTTATCCATTTGTGTGGAGTGCTCTTAAGTGCATTGCTGATTTTAACTCTGTGCCTGTTTCTCTCCATCTACAGATCGCTCCCGTAGAAAACGATGACAGCTATGATGAGCTGAAGAGAGATGCAAAGACGTGTCTGTCCCTCATGTCTCAGGGTCTCCTCTATCCTGAGCAGATCCCTCTGGTACTGAAGGTGCTACATGAGGTGAGGCCTCAGCCATGCAAGACATAACAGGACAACAGCTGATTTTGACCTTGACTCATTTTTAATAACAGTTATCAGTGTTATTGTTAAATAAAAAAACTAAAACTATTGAAAAATGGTTGTCAGTAAATGGAAATGGAAATAATGTGGAAATAGACCCATCTATCCGTCATTGTGTTAAACCCGCCAATAGCGCACCAGGTGGATAAGCCAGTCTGTGATTGTTTAAAACTAAAACGTGAAGTAAAAATTCAAGCTAAACAGAAGTTTTAAAAGAAACTAATAAAAATTAGAAATGCACATAGCAAAATCACTACAACTTGCACTAAAATGAAGAAAACTGCAAATATAAAAACAAAAGTTAATTAAAAAATATAAATAAATATAATTATAATTTACAAAAAAAAAACAAAAAAAACACTGGTTATGTTAATTATAATTTGCAATGAAATGCATTTATTCAATACATTTTAATAGGAAAACACAAAATGCTCTGATTTTTGAAAAACCCTATAGTAATAAAAAGAATAAGATTTTATTATTATAGAATTTATTTATAAATGTATTTATTTTAAAATGAGTTACTTACCAATCAACCAATATGACCCAGTTCTAGTGAGTACTGTGTTTGCTGTGGAATCATGAGATTCTTGTTATATTTTCAGATCGCCGGCAGCAGCTCTTGGCATGCACGATTCTCAGTGCTAACGTACCTCCAGATAATGGTGTTCTATAATCTGTTCACCATATTGAGCACTGAGCAGGCTGTTCAAGACGTAAGAGCACTGGTCATCAGGCTACTGGAGGATGAGCAGCTGGAGGTACCGTCTGGGCTACACTGGCATGCTGGCATCATCATTTATTCAGTTTTATGCACCCTTGTTCATTAAACCTTCATCTCTGCATCTCTGTGCCTTAGGTGAGAGAGATGGCTGCCACCACTCTCAGCGGCTTCCTGCAGTGTAACTTCTTGGCAATGGATGGCTCCATGCAGAATCACTTTGAGGCTCTATGCAAAACCAGATTGCCCAAAAAGAGGAAAAGAGACTTAGGCTCTGTGGTGGACACCATTCCTTCAGTTGGTATGATCACGCTTTAATCACATGCAGTGCTGTGCTGTTTGTGTCATAACCGTCGCACAACGGTAGCTTTTATGCATACAGAATTTAAGAGCCAGTTCAGTCCCATTCCCATATATTTTTGTGCATTTTTATTTTTTTTTTATTTTTTTTATGATTGTGGGTTCATTCATTGTGCAAAAACAGCTACCTAGTCACGCTGGTTTTGTTGGTAACAATGCTGCTTCTCAGGTTCTGCGAGCAAATCACTCCCCAGAAGTAGAACAGTGCTGCGCCTTCTGAGAATATAGTTCCCAGTATGTATACGTTTATAAGATGGCTGTGTCTCATGTAACCTTGTTATTTGTACACGCTGTGACTATACGCATCACAACTTGTAAATAGGAAAACGTTGGCGTTATTTTGTCTCTTATTGAGCAGTAGGCTAGCTGGAGCTACAGTGAGGAAAATAAGTATTTGAACACCCTGCTATTTTGCAAGTTCTCCACTTGGAAATCATGGAGGGGTCTGAAATTGTCATCGTAGGTGCATGTCCACTGTGAGAGACATAATCTAAAAAAAAAAATCCAGAAATCACAATATATGATTTTTTAACTATTTATTTGTATGATACAGCTACAAATAAGTATTTGAACACCTGTCTATCAGCTAGAATTCTGACCCTCAAAGACCTGTTAGTCTGCCTTTAAAATGTCCTTAATTAGATGCACCTGTTTGAGGTCGTTAGCTGCATAAAGACACCTGTCCACCCCATACAATCAGTAAGAATCCAACTACTAACATGGCCAAGACCAAAGAGCTGTCCAAAGACACTAGAGACAAAATTGTACACCTCCACAAGGCTGGAAAGGGCTCTGGGGAAATTGCCAAGCAGCTTGGTGAAAAAAGGTCCACTGTTGGAGCAATCATTAGAAAACGGAAGAAGCTAAACATGACTGTCAATCTCCCTCGGACTGGGGCTCCATGCAAGATCTCACCTCGTGGGGTCTCAATGATCCTAAGCAAGGTGAGAAATCAGCCCAGAACTACACGGGAGGAGCTGGTCAATGACCTGAAAAGAGCTGGGACCACCATTTCCAAGGTTACTGTTGGTAATACACTAAGACGTCATGGTTTGAAATCATGCATGGCACGGAAGGTTCCCCTGCTTAAACCAGCACATGTCAAGGCCCGTCTTAAGTTTGCCAATGACCATTTGGATGATCCAGAGGAGTCATGGGAGAAATTCATGTGGTCAGATGAGACCAAAATAGAACTTTTTGGTCATAATTCCACTAAACGTGTTTGGAGGAAGAAGAATGATGAGTACCATCCCAAGAACACCATCCCTACTGTGAAGCATGGGGGTGGTAGCATCATGCTTTGGGGGTGTTTTTCTGCACATGGGACAGGACGACTGCACTGTATTAAGGAGAGAATGACCGGGGCCATGTATTGCGAGATCTAGAGAAGATCTGTGTGGAGGAGTGGGCCAAAATCCCTCCTGCAGTGTGTGCAAACCTGGTGAAAAACTACAGGAAACGTTTGACCTCTGTAATTGCAAACAAAGGCTACTGTAGCAAATATTAACATTGATTTTCTCAGGTGTTCAAATACTTACTTGCAGCTGTATCATACAAATAAATAATTAAAAAATCATACATTGTGATTTCTGGATGGACATGCACCTACGATGACAATTTCAGACCCCTCCATGATTTCTAAGTGGGAGAACTTGCAAAATAGCAGGGTGTTCAAATGCTTATTTTCCTCACTGTATATACCTCCAGTCTTTGTGCTAAGCTAGGCTAGCGGGGGTGTGTGTGTGCGTCAGACAGAGTTATGGCACGCACAGAGATGAGAATGGTTTGTATGGACTTATCTAACTCTGGGGAATACAGTTAATAAGCCAAAGTCCCAAAAACGTGGTGTGTTCCTTTAAACTTTCTATTCATCAAAGGATGAATAGAAATGAACCCTGAAACTAAAAGTTTTTATTTGTAAAAGAAATCTAATGTAAAAAGTCTTTACTGTCACTTTTGATCAGTTTTATGTGTCCTTGCTGAATAAAATTATTTATTTCTTAAATGGTAACTAAACCCTAAAGCAACTTTATTTAGTTAATGATCTGCAAGACTTATTAGTGCTGTTCATTGTTTCAAGTAAATGTTTTGCCATTTGGGTATAAAGTGTTTTAAAACGTCTGAGTCTTAAGGTTGAACGGTGGCTGCAGTTGAATTTTCCTATTGCATGTTGTTTGCCATCGTGACTTATGTTGGCTCTTCCAACCGTTCACTACTCATGCCCCTGGCACAAACTCACCACACCCTGATTTCATGAGAACAGCTTAACTCCAGTATGAACTCTCATGTTACATGAAGTAGAAACATGAATGAAACTTACTTGACACTTGCTATCAACATTCTAATAAAGAAATTTTTTTTTTAAATAATGCAGTTGTCAATACACGTCAGGCTTTTCTTGTGATATTTTTGCCGCCCGTCTTGTGTACACATACTTTTCATACATGAGATGCGCTTTCAAACCCTGACACTCAAGTGATTGCGTATATAGTCTAACTTTTATTTGAGGAAATCTGTTTATAATAGGCTATTAGGTTTAAACGTATTGGTCCTGCACTGCCTATTGATTCTGTTAATTTGAATAAAAATACATTGCATGTATCTGATCTATTTTTAGTGCCATTCAGTATAAGGATTTGACTGTTCATAGATCAGGTCAGGTGTCTCATTCTCTTTTGCGCTGCTGCTTCACTAGCATCGTCAGCATCGGGTCTTAACGCATTTTAAGCCAGCGGCTCGCATTGATAAGGCTCTGGCCCTGTGCCCACAGACAATTAACCCTCCTCCACTTCAGGTGAAGTTGGGGGAGAATGACCGCTCTGTTGCAAAGCTACTGGCGTCACTCCAGTCATTCTCCATCTTTGCGAGTCTTACAGCTGTCAATCAATCTGTCACTGCAGGTCTCAGGTGCACGCCCTCTGCTCAGTCCCGCCCTCGGTTTGTCTCCACTGGGCTCTGCCCATTTTTCCAGCATTTTTCAAATATTGCCAGTGGGTGGAGTTAGGCTCTGACCAGGGGTTGAGTTACACTTTAAAGAAAAATAATTTGTATAAAATTATACCATATGTATTTTTAATTTACAGTGACATTTAGATACTTATATTTAGAAAAAATATGTTAATCTGTCCTCAGATCTGGTGCGGCGTCACGCCGGAGTGCTGGGACTCAGCGCTTGCATTTTATCCAGCCCGTATGATGTCCCGACCTGGATGCCTCAGCTCCTCATGGACCTCAGCGCACACCTCAACGACACGCAGCCTATCGAGGTACACGGCTCGTCATTACAAACACAATTGCTTTCTGTCTCCCTCTTGTGCGCTTCGCTCTTAGGGCCCATTAAATCTAACAAAAATCAATACAAGCCTCTCTCTGTCTAATTTAGATGACCGTGAAAAAGACTCTGTCTAATTTCCGCCGTACTCATCACGACAACTGGCTGGAGCACAAGCAGCAGTTCACAGACGACCAGCTCGTGGTGCTCACAGACCTTCTCGTGTCACCCTGCTACTATGCATAGATGGGTATGTTACAAAGACCACCTGCCTAGGAAGTTTATCCTGTGATGCCCAATAAATGTTGTCTAGGTTAGAAGCTCACTAGGTTTTTACTGATTTTGACTCTGCTAATGTTCCATTCTGTTGCCAAAGTAACTCATTAAACCTCATTCTTCCCTTGCACTTTGTAACAAATCCTTCCCTTGTGGGTCAAAATTACCCAAAGCCCTTAAAATTATACTTCATTTTTTTCTTTGCTCAGAAAGCTTTTTATTTAATATTTATTATTATTATTTTTTTTATTTAACTTTTTTAATTACTAGATTTGATCAATAAATAATAAATATATTGTAATTTAAGCACATTCTTTCAACTTCTTTCAACTTTCAAAATAACTCAAATTCATGCATAACCCTTTTAATTCAGCTCAAAATATCTTGCATTGGGTGTCTCTGCCGACCTCTTGTGGAAAAAATATAACATGATATTTTATGACTCCTGCCACTAGATGGCCTTATAGCTCTGTGTGGAGCAAATGAGCTGTTCCGCTGGGTCTTAAAGTCAGTTACTTCAGTATAGACTTGGTCAGCATTACTGGGAACGCCCATAAAACGTCATATCCGCCATATGCCGTGGGGGAAAACAAGCCATTAGAATGAATGCAGCACGTACACCTTGTTAGACGCTTTATCTTTACTCTTTGTAATGAATTACGATTTATATTTGCTTGGTGTAGTCCCGAAAAGTTGCCATGTGGTGTTCTGCACCTCTAGTAAGTAAAAAAACCCTGATCTAAAGTTTTATACTGCTAAATAAACAGACGGAGCCATTCGTCAATTCCGAAAGCCTGTGCAATACGTCCACTACAATTAAACATTTGCTCTACATGATGCTGGTGTTATTGTAAAGATTAAAAAAACAGATTTCAATAATTGCAATGGCAAAAGTTTGTTGAACAAAACGGCAATAAAGTCATTCTTGTCTCGGGGCTTGAACTGCGTCAGAAATGCTGTCAATGCTGTTTTTCACTATGAGTGATAACATACCCACATAATGCGTGAGGTTATTAATGTACAAAACATTCAAAAGTCTTCTTTATTTCATGATGCGAAGGGCTGGGCTCATGCCTGTGCTTCAAGCTGATTTTATATGTATGACACTTTTACATTTTCTCATCAAAATGCAAGCGCGTGACACTCGCTTGCTGTCTTCTTTGTAGTCTCTGTCGTTTGTCACTATATGAGGATACGAACGCATAAACCGTCAATTCATGAGAATTTACCGTTTCATTTGAGAAAACAGTCATATCATGAACACAGACACTCAAAAGTGTTCACGGCAACCCGTCAAAATAAAAGTTTGTTTAAAAAAAAAAATGAAATTGGCAATATATTAGGCTACTGTTGTAGCCTACAGTAGATTTAGCTACGTCTCTATGTAATAACAATACGTCTCTACTAATAATAATAATAATAATAATTATGCCTAGATGGTTGATTATTTTTCACTTGATCTTTTTTTATAAACAATGTTTTCTTTTAAACAGCATACAGCCTTTAAATGTTTATGTATTATTTACTTATAATGATTATCATCATAAATAATACATTAAATATATATTTTTAAAATAGTTAAATAAATACAAATAATTTTTAAAAAATTTAGCTGTGGTACCGAAATTGGTACAGAGTACCATCAAATTTTGATGGTATTGGTACCGACTACTGGAATTTTGGTACTGTGACATCCCTATTATGTAATACATACTTTTAATCCATTAAATTGAGGAACACTGAATTAACGTCTTCATCGGAAGACTGGGTGATTTATGAAGTAGGCATGTCATGCCTATATGGGGTTTGGCGGAGCAGCATGTTTTGATGAGAATGACACCTCTAGCCATTGATTCCGTTGGGCCGTTTATCAGTCACAGATACTGTACGGACAATCTGACCCACTAGGGCTCAGTTTTTCTATATATCTTGCTCTGTCGAGCGGCAAAAGGGATTCTACACAGGCTAAACTGGGTTAACCCCATGCATTTACATTGTAGGGGAATTAACTGTTTTCCCCCACACCACGCCCCCAGCTATAACACGACGCCGACCAAGTCTGCATTCAGATACATATGTAGACATTTATAAAATAATTTTTGGGTAGTTTTAGGATTTTAGTATGTGTACTGAAGCATTTGTTACATTCCATTCATTCCTATGGGGGTCAAGTTGACCTGCGAGGGAAGGATTTGTTACTTTTACCACTTGTGGTTTAATTTCAACCACAAAACACGCACCAAAAAATAGTGCATTCATGGTTCAAGTGCGACAAAAGTCCTAGGATCTTGGACCACTCGGATGAACTCTCAATTTAAAAAAAAAAAAAAAAAATAGTTTTGGGTCAAAATGACCCGAGGGAAAGAGGAAAGCTGTTAGTCTATAAAAGCTGCTTAATTACATGATTGTGACCTGATTATATTTTATCCGTTTCGTTTCAGGTTGTGACACCGGTTCTGCAGGTTTTAGTTATTTCTTTTTTTTTTTTTTTTACTTTCACAAGGCTGTGACGGGAGGACACAGATGCTCAGGATTTCAGAATCTTAGCAGAACCTCTCGAACCCAGACCCAGGAGCCCACTAACCCATGAGCACATGATGAGAGGCGGACAGGAGGCACGTATAGGCATGAAGGAGTCGTATGGAGTACACATACCCGAAGCGAGTGATTTAACAACTTAGAAATATACTCTGTACGTACTGTTTGTATGTATATATCTAGCCCATATTTTTGCATTTCAACTATACTTAATATTTAAGGTTTACCAGCGCAGGGATGTACGGCCTGCAGTCTGTAATATTGTTGTACAGATAGATTATTTTTTTTCTCCCCCCTCTCTATCCTGTGTTGACATTAACTGCGTTTTGAAGGACAGAATGCCTATGGGTTGCCCCCGTAAATCCAACTCCAAAGTCCCCATCATGCTCTGTTGACGTGAGGTTCTCAGTGATCTGAGCATGTTAAGATAGTTCAACGACTGAATCCATCGTTTAGAATGATCAAAACCACTTTTCTGCATTTCACTGGAACATTTGTCATCTTTTAGCGTTTTCTTTAAACATTTAACAGTTAGCAGCATGTGATTCTTGGTTGAGTGACATCGAGACAGCATATTTTCAAATTAAATCTCCATGGTAATCTGATGCGGCATGCACCTCTTTGGAAAAATGTTGGCTGATCTATACTAGACTGGCATCAGTAACTTGATCGGGCTGAGCCCTCCTATTTTTACGTAATTGTGGTATGCATGTCGGAAGGTGGCTGTGACTGTCCTGTAGCTCTCTGCTCACTTGCCATCACAACAGGGTTTGTTTTGTGTCCTATGTGTTTGTGTATTTATGTGTGTATGAATTATGTATTGTACATAAGCATTTATCTATGCATAAACAACTGACACATCTTCTAGCGAGAACAGCCTGAGCAGATTTAGTGTGAGGATTGTGCGATTGTTGTGGAAGGCGGCGAGATACACATGCATGTTGGTGTGAGTGTGCACAATTGTAGTTTGACCAAATTATGACTGGGTCGCTCAGGTTGAGCCATTTCTTATTGGCAAGTGACAGAATCCAGGATTGTTATTTTTGTTCTTCTGTCACAAATTACTTCAGCCTCAGTACAAAACCACTTTAGATTGTTAACACAGCGCCAGGAAGGGCTTCAGGTTCTACCATGGTTAGGCCTGTTTTACATTTTGGAGTGTACATAACAGAAACATTATTTAGCTTAGTGCCAAAACTGCAGTGAAATCTGCAGTGAAACCCCCCCCCTCCCCCCCATTTTTTAGATATTTGCTTAATTTTACTCTCAAGGCCAATAAATGTATTATTGTTTTTAACAAATTAAAAATGCAAACATTGTTTTTCCCCCACAATTTTGCTTTTTTTTTTTTAAATCTGGGTTTCGCAATAAATATGTCAAACTCCTTATTAACTAGTATAATTATTATAAACAAAAACAGTACACATAATGTTATCAATGCAATGAAATGTGGTAGAGTTGTAACTATTCAGACCATGCGGCCAGAGTTAATAAAGTGATTAACTCTCAAATTATATTTAAAACATTCCACAAAGTTTTCACCATATAGGCCTGGTTTCACATATAGGGTTTAGATTAAGTCGGGATTAGGCCTTAGTTCAATTAGGACATTTAAGTGGCTTTTTATAAACATGCCTTAGAAAGAAAATAATGTTTTGCTCTGATATTATAATCATAATAATGACCCCATACATACCAGAAAAAATGACCATGTTACAGTAATAAAAAATAAAATGTTAATGTGAATTTGGTGGGAAAGCATGCTTAAATGTTATTCAAATGTTACACGATGCAAAAAATTATTCTCAATGGTCGCAAGAACATTTTGTTTATTCAGTTCATAAATTTATATATATATATATCTTTTTTTTTGTGTGACATGAACATGTTCATGAGAATTACCCTGCAATGGTTTATTTAAAGATAAGGATGGTAAGGAACTTTAGAAATAAATAAATGGCTTTGTAACATTCAAGTTTCCACAGTAAAATAAACCGGCTCTGAAAACTAAAACAAAATAAATAAAACCCTTCTTTTGCATTTTCATGGACGTAATGACTTATTAAATATTGTATTATATGTTACAGCATACACTGAAATCCATTTAAGTACCTGATTTGTATCTTAACGTTTAACACAAGACAAATAATGTGAAACGTCACGTCATAAAATCAAGTGTACATTAAAATGTTCAGTAAAGAGACTGCCTTAAATAATTCCATAAAAATAAAACTAGTTTAAGTGCTGCTAATGCTTTACCAGGTAACCCTGTTTGGTTTGCATCATTGATAAATGATCACAAAAAACTAAATTCCTGAGTTCTTCAGAAGATTAAGGACATCTTGGACGGTAGCAGATCACTCCATCTCCTGCTCCTGCAGCTCCTTCACAAGGCGCTCCAAAGAGAACAGGTGATCATCGAAGTCTTCAGGTACTAGTTGCCTGAGGGCTTTGGCGAGCTCAAAGAGGTAATCTGTATTCTTGCCACTGGAGCCTACAGACTTCACAATCTGCTGAGCAATTGCCTCCAAAGGTGCTGGGCCAAGGTAATCTGGGTTGTTACAGGATCCGATGTAGAGCAACGTGTCCTGCATTGGTTGATGTTCATCTTTGGGATGAAATGTAACTGTGATCACCCCATATCCACCTTTCTCTCGGTAGTCAAGATACTCTTTCACTTCCTTTTCTCGGCCTGATGGCAATTTATAAGCAACACCCCATACACAACCCTACAGGGAGGCGGAGAGTGAACACACACAAAACTGGATTATTCGCTTTTGCTTGTGTAACTTTTATTTAGCATTAGATAGAAACATCTACTGAATCTCACATGCTATCATTAAATGATATTACAGCTAAGTGAAAGGAATGTATTCAATCTTTCTTACTATTTTTGCTGCTGAAATTGAACAAAAACAGTAAATATTGCATCTGAAATGTTATGGATGTCATATGAAATCAGTGTAGGCTAATTTTCAGTTTTCAGCACTCTTGCTTGTGTTATGTTGCTTAACTGTATCATAAGTTATAAATATAAAAACTGTGAGGCGCTGATTTGTTTTCTAGTTCTCCTCGAGAGGCAGTGCGAGCGTCAACAGCGCAACCTTGTTACTGTCAGTTCATTATACATTATATATTATCCACTATCGATAATGCATAATCATTCTTGCATTGTGTGTACTTGGTGATTCCCTATTTGTTTTTTGTTATTGGAGTTTTAATCAGGATACTTGTCCGGTCGGGCTAGTAAAATTCTCTTTCACTTGCCCCTTCAAAAAAAAAAGAAAAGAAAAGAAAATCAACTTGTCCCGGACAAGCGTTATGTCGAGCCCTGTACACAATGTATAAAAGTACTTCATAATCAACATTTTAGGGTGGGATACAGACATTTGATGTGTTTAAAACTAGATGCATTCAGTGTTGGGTAGTACTGATTACATGTAACCTTAATCTAGATTACATTATCAGATTCCAAAAATTAAATACCTGTAATTAGATTATATAAAAATACTCATAATCATACTAGTTACTTTTTAACGATTCACAAAATGGCATTACATTATTGAGAATTAATTGATTCTTCCTAATTATTATTATTTTTAAATCCTACTTATACACATTCAGAAGGTGTTCCAGGTTTGTGGAATTGCTAGCCAGGTGACTATAATTACATGGAAACCACAAAGCATTAACAAATTTCATTTATTTTGATAGACCCTAACATAACTTAATGTTTCAGAATTCAAAACAATAAACAAGTCAGGTCAGAAGTAAAAGTAGTCCGATTATTTTACTTAAAATGTCTAATGTACTAGACTACGTTACAATTTCTATCATCCCAGTACTGGATACATTTGAAGGGAATTATAACAGTAGTATTAATTACTGTTAGATAATGTTAATCTTATGTCTTAATCTAATCAAAATGTCTAAAAAAAACGTACATGCAATTGAGAAAACTCTCATCATCGGTCAAAAAAGTGTACCGCATTCGTGGAATGTCGGCATTTGATTGTCTTCGGTCGTGTAAAGCTATCAGTATTTAATAGATGAACAGTCATTACCTCTGGATCCTCTATTAATGTCACCACTCGTCCAGGCTGAAATAAAATAATACAAAATAAGAATTAAAAGTGTTAATTGTATTGTGTTAAGTGCTCTCTAAATGTCACTATGATGGGCACTTGCTGTTGAGCAACACGTATTATTTTGATAGGGAATAATCGGGTCCATACCTTTCCAGGCACCCCTCGATGATCCGTACTTCCCTGCCAGAACCTGCGGCTAAACCCTTTGACGAAGCCCACTCGTTTCTCCTCGTACGGAAAGTCAACTTTCCAAATCAAAGATCCGTAACCAAAAACCCACATCTTTTCTGCTGCCAGCTCACGGTGTGTCCGAACACATGCCCCACTTATATGAAGATGGACGGGTTTATTTTTTTTAGACAGTGCGCAGTTGTTAGGTGTGTTGACAGGGTTGGCATAGGTGCGGGCATACAAGAGTCATTAATTAATATTGTTGAAGACTACAAAAGAAACACATACTTATCAAGGGCAGATACAGGTCTAGCAGAAGAAACTTCGTGTCAAGTTTAATCTCCTTGTCGTTTGACGTCTGATTTACAAGATGTCATTTTTTTTAAACGTCACACGTATTTTAAATATATTGTTTCGCTAAAACAAACAACAACAACAACAAGGTTAAAATCTGTACGCCATTAGTTGAAGGTATAAACTGGATAATGGAAGACTTTATTTTTTTCAAAATAAAAGCCAGTTTACGGTTTAGAATTAAACACTTTTAAAAAAAGGACCCTGGTAACCAGAATATCCGCCGACATATTTAATACAGTAACTTTCCTGTGGTAATTTTAGGATAGTTTAACGCTAATAATTTTAACAATTGCTGCTGTAGCAATTGATGAAACCTATGGCGCTTTATGTAAAGGAAGTTAAATCTGTAGAGCTGTCAAAAATAAATTAGTTAAATCAAAAATGTAATGTAAATGTAAATTTTTATCTGTTTGTTTGTTTATTCTTTCTTTTATTATTATTATACTTATTTACTTTTATATCACACCCATAAAATGGCATTTCTAGGTTTTCTGACCGCTTTTTCAATAGACAAGCCTTGTTTTATTTGTCGCTGTCATGTGTTTTGTTAAAGAGTTGAATGATGAAACTGAACAAAAGATTAACGTACTTAGCTAGATACCATCAGTTAATGAATAATAGCTCCCTTTCTGTTTTAAGGAGGTGTCTGGTTTCTGTTTAGTGAATTGAAAATATGTAAAATACGCTGTTGTTGGTTTTTATACTACCGGTATGCTTATTATTTCCGCGTATTTATTTATAGTCGGAACGCAAAGCAACACATGTTTGTTCTAGACGGAGTCCTGAATCAGCCAATCAGAAAACAGCATCGCCGGAAGTTCCGTTAAATTATTTTATCCGGTGCTAAAACGAATGGAATTCTGTGAGCATTCATTTATGTGTTTACAGATGTTTTAAAAGCGCAACATAATTTGAGCTTTTTGTTGTCTTGTGGACATCTTAAAAATTCAAAGAAAACGAACTAGATTATTAATTTATTTAAAGTGGTTAACTCGTTATTTTGCAATCAAAGCACCGTTTATCATAATTATTGATGTAACTTAACCTAGTGTGCACTTGACTTGCTGCGTTATAGAGATTTAACCTGTGGCACTGCAGTATAAGGCAGGTGTAATTCAAGATCTAGAACTGTCAACTCGCACTCAGCTAAGAGCCACTGTGTGTAAGTTAAATGATATAGCACAAACTATTTCAGTAATGTTTGAGGGATAGTGTTGTGCTTAATGAGGAATAACCGATGGACTTCACGGAGTGCTATGGAGACACCTGCTCAGCCGTCGCGTTGGCAGCCCGGGAAGGGAAGGGTCGACGTGTCCAGAAGCTCATCCAGAGAGGCTTCGCGGTGGACGTGAAAGATAACCGGGGCTGGAACGCCCTGCATGAGGCTGCGGCGGCTGGATCAGCGGAGTGTGTGCGGCTGCTCCTCCCTGCAGCCGGTAAGAGCTTCCAAATTTACACTGTAATGGTGGTACAGAAGCCCGTATGAAGTGCCCATTATGTGGCTTAAATGCATTTACACAACATTTTTAATAGTACTTTTTACTAGGGCCTAAGGTGGGTCAGAGCCTTCTTTTACTGTCTATGGTCAGAGCATGTAGTCTGGCTTTTTAGGCAACATCACGTCCTGTTATCCAGTAACATTTTGGCTTCATAATACATTTTTTGGGGGAAAAAGTTACATGTTTTTCCTATTTTTAATATTCTACCAAAGGAGTGACATGTTTAACTATTAGGAATACATATTGGTCAAGCTCAGGGACTAAATTATTATGTGTAGATTCATTGTTCAGACAGGGAAATATACATAGTTATCACAAAATGTTAACAATGTAAATGTTAAACAGTAATAAGTTTTTTTTTGGATAGTATCTTATGCCATCATGAAACAATAACAAAACAATTATTGATAAATAGAATGTCTTGATTATTAAGAACAGGTACTTTTTGTACCCATTTTCGCCAACAGAATGGTACATAATAATAATTAAAAAAATTGTTCAAAAACATACTGTATATGCTGTTAATGCTCCTCACCTCCCAAAATAAGACAAATACATAAGTATGCAAAACAATTAACGTTGCTGTCAACTTATTATTTAAAAATGACTCGTCTAACAGGGTGGAGCACCATAACAGTGGAGGAGTTTTCTGTCATTGTCCTACATGGTTTGCCATTAGTAATGTGTGGAACTGCACCTATATAATATTGTATATATATATATATATATATATATATATATATATATATATATATATATATATATATATATATATATATATATATATATATATATATATATATATAATTTGCAATATACACTAAATACAATTTATTCTATTAGAATTTCCACCCTGGTAGGTCTATGGCCCGTAAATCACACAAGAAAATATTGGGCAAAATGTGTAATCTGGTCTTTTCCTTAAAGTAAAAATGATTGGGGACTGGGGTTGTCAATCTTGACAAATGACATAAATGTTTGATTTATCTACGCAACTTGTGCACCAAGTATTATGATAGATTTGTGTGAGAAACTAACTGAAATTTTAGTTTTTAGTCCTTAAAATCTTCTTGGGGCAGACAGTTTTTCTTGTTTTTCTCAGTTCCAGTGCTGGTGTGTACTGTATTTAGTTTTTTTGTATGGCATGGTAGCTTCCAAAACTCATTCAGGGGATTTTAATAATGCACATATTCAAATTTGTTTACTAGAACTGCCCCTTAAAGAGCAACATTCAGAGCTCTTTTGACACATGTATGTTTGTGTAATTATTAATCCGTTCAAGATATGTTTTCTGTAATGGGCAGGTCATTAATTGGATCTCAATGTCCCTCTTTACTTCAGTGAATTGTGAAGACTATGTCAACACTTTGACGCATAACTCAGAGACTCCTCTTTACTTGGCTGCGAGGAATGGACACCTCCGGGCAGTGAAGTGGCTAATCAAAGGTGGTGCGGACATTAACAGGACAACCAATGAGCTCTCCTGTCCCCTCTTTGCAGGTAAACCCAAAGTACCTAGAATCACCATCTCAGATCATGTTTACCATGTGTTTTTCCCCTCTTTGTTATATATTTGTCTATTTTTTGTTCCAAGCTGTAGATGGTGGGTACAACGATGTGGTGGAGCTGCTGGTACGAAACGGAGCAGAAGTCAACGGGACTCGCTCTGTGTCAGGCTGGTCTTGTCTCCATCAAGCTGTTTACAAGGTTATAGCTTTATTCTACAATTCGAATTCATGATTCATGAAGCTTTCACAAACCTTATATACAAGCTCTGCAGCTATTCTTACTGACCTTTAAGTGTAAGTGCTTATCAGCAAGTTGTTATCAGTAAAAAAACAACTATTTATTTAAAACATCAATCAAATTATTATTTATGTTGCCAGTTATTACTCATTTGCATTCATACTTCTATCAATAAGTTTTATACTTCTAAATGTTTAATTAAACTTCAAAAAATAAAAGCCCAAGGCCATTGTGTGTGTTCTAAGCTTTTAAATCCTACATCTGAGGCAGTTATCAAAATCATTCATCTAGAAATTGAAGAAATAAATATTTGTAAATAACCTTCCAGGGCCATACTGAGATAGCGAGGTTCCTGGTGAGCATGTGCTCTCTGGAGGCAGTGGATGACTATGGGATCACACCTTTATTTGTTGCTGCACAATATGGACATCACCAATGCTTAGAGATTCTTGCAAATGCCGGTGAGAACACTTCTTTAATGATTAATCCTGTATGAACTGCATGTAGCCAGTCATATGCTTCCCTTTTTGTACATTATATGCTTTGGTCAATGTTCAGCGTTAACTCTTACAACATTAGAGCTATCACTACTGTATCCACAGTGCTATTTACAGGGACACATTCTTCAGAGGCAGATACGCCGTTTGATGTAAGGGTCAATTACATTTTGTTTCCAATTCAAACATACAGAGACTTGAATACAGTACTCTATTATGAGCACATTTTTAATTTCTCAATTAAAATTCATGTTCACACTTTTGTGTGGTGGGGGAGGGGTGGCATGAAGTAAAACAAATGTCTTGTGTCAAATGTCTAAATTTTATTTATAATGAAAAAGCCTCATTAAAAGTTTGGCTGCTTTGCTGCTTATTAATATTTAAACTAACTTAATACTTCCATTCAGCAAGGATCCATTTGATTGATCAAAAGGGAAAGTAAAGATAAAAGATTTATAATGTTACAGAATGTTTCTATTTCAGATAAATGCTGTTCTTTTGAACTTTCTATTCACCAAAGAATCCTTAAAAATGTATCACTGTTTCCACAAAAATGGAGCAGCACAAGTAATAAGATTTAAGTTTTGAGGACCGAATCAACATATTGGAATTATTTCTGAAGGATTATTTGACTGGAGTAATCATATGAATAAATCAATTAAAAAAAATCTATTAAAGTATAACAGTTATTGTTATTATAATAACTCCTGCCCCCCTGAGCACTTGGTGCCCTACGCGCAGCGCGTGATGCGCGTAATGTGAGCTGCGGCACTGCTGTGCACAATGAATCTCTTATTTGCATAATGTCTAAACTGTTTGTTATAAGAAGAGGATTTTCGAGAGTGCAGAATTCAGCACTGGACAAAAATGTGCGGTTTGAGCTGTGAGTGGATTCTAACTTAAAGATTGCCCATTTCATACAAGAAATCAATTGGCTACAAAAACACATTGTAAATAGAAACCTTTGACGCACGCTTTCCAAAAAGTGCAAACACAGATACGCATGGGATCCCTGGCTATAATATGCAAATACCCCATGAGCACTTAGCCTCATCTTAAAAAAAACCCCTACATTTTCCTCTATTCCCTCCCTATTCTAGCTTATGCTACTCTAAGCAATGTCCAAAGCTTAGTATTTCAAGCACTTTTATGCTTTTTCACCTCTTCATGACGGATCCCTTCCTGTATTCCTCAGTTGGATAAAAGTGTCTGCTAAATGAATAAATGTAAATGTAATGCTATTATTACGGCGAAAGCTAATCCTAGACCAACAGTTATGGGTAGCTTGTCCCCCTAAAGGCAATAGGCATTTAGGAGCAGACATCAGTTATGTCCCTTGCAGCTGAGTACACATTGTGGTGGCAGAAAAACAGTGGTAATTGGAGGAAAACGGGCGAGATCCACAGAGTAGGGGTTATGAGCAACAAACTTCTGTATTCTGTAAAACGGGTAGCGTCGCTTCCGGTTCAGGTCTTTTGTATGTGCTTTGTTAAATATAGAGCTGTTTTACTCAAGATGCCTTCAAATGAGATACTGCAGATGAGCATAACTAATGTCCATCTCATATATAAATTATGTATCTAAAAGTGTTTTATTTTTTTTCTCAGTAATATTTGGATATTGAAATGAAATGCAATAAAACAATAAAAGCAGGTAGGTTAGCTGATTACCTTAAAAGTACATACACTCACCTAAAACATTATTAGGAACACCTGTTCAATTTCTCATTAATGCAATAATCTAATCAACCAATCACATGGCAGTTGCTTCAATGCATTTAGGGGTGTGGTCCTGGACAATCTCCTGAACTCCAAACTGAATGTCAGAATGGGAAAGAAAGGTGATTTAAGCAATTTTGAGCGTGGCATGGTTGTTGGTGCCAGACGGGCCGGTCTGAGTATTTCACAATCTGCTCAGTTACTGGGATTTTCACGCACAACCATTTCTAGGGTTTACAAAGAATGGTGTGAAAAGGGAAAAACATCCAGTATGCGGCAGTCCTGTGGGCGAAAATGCCTTGTTGATGCTAGAGGAGAATGGGCCGACTGATTCAAGCTGATAGAAGAGCAACTTTGACTGAAAAAAACACTTGTTACAACCGAGGTATGCAGCAAAGCATTTGTGAAGGCACAACCTTGAGGCGGATGGGCTACAACAGCAGAAGACCCCACCAGGTACCACTCATCTCCACTACAAATAGGAAAAAGAGGCTACAATTTGCACGAGCTCAACAAAATTGGACAGTTGAAGACTGGAAAAATGTTGCCTGGTCTGATGAGTCTCGATTTCTGTTGAGACATTCAGATGGTAGAGTCAGAATTTGGCGTAAACAGAATGAGAACATGGATCCATCATGCCTTGTTACCACTGTGCACGCTGGTGGTGGTGGTGTAATGGTGTGGGGGATGTTTTCTTGGCACACTTTAGGCCCCTTAGTGCCAATTGGGCATCGTTTAAATGCCACGGCCTACCTGAGCATTGTTTCTGACCATGTCCATCCCTTTATGACCCCCATGTACCCATCCTCTGATGGCTACTTCCAGCAGGATAATGCACCATGTCACAAAGTTTGAATCATTTCAAATTGGTTTCTTGAACATGACAATGAGTTCACTGTACTAAAATGGTCCCCACAGTCACCAGATCTCAACCCAATAGAGCATCTTTGGGATGTGGTGGAACGGGAGCTTTGTGCCCTGGATGTGCATCCCACAAATCTCCAACAACTGCAAGATGCTGTCCTATCAATATGGGCCAACATTTCTAAAGAATGCTTTCAGCACCTTGTTGATTCAATGCCACGTAGAATTAAGGCAGTTCTGAAGGCGAAAGGGGGTCAAACACAGTATTAGTATGGCGTTCCTAATAATCCTTTAGGTGAGTGTATATCAGCGTCAGTTCATTCTGCTGCTAACACTTTCTCTGACAAGCAGATATGACGAGACACGTTTTCCGGTTTGGTCAGATGACATTCGACATAAGAGAAACAAATGTCTTGTTGTGCCTTTGGATGTCGGAATCATAATGCAAAAAAAGATGGTCTTCAGTTTTATAGAATACCATCATTGAAGATGCCCTTGGAGGCTATACCTGCATGTTTATGGTTGCAAGCCCTACAGTTGTATCATTCTTGTATTAGCCCTACAGTTCCAGCATGAAATATTTAAACCTATAACATTTTACATAGATAACATTTAAACCTATAACATTTTTTTGTCACAATTGTGAGTATATCTCAATTCTGAGGGACAAAAGTCAAAATTGCATAGATTTCCATAGACTGTCATTTTCTGCCACCAGGTAGGCTCAGCCCATAAACACATCATCGCTGTTTGCAAACATCAAAATTATTCATCAGAAGCAGCAGCTGGCAGTTTGGGTGAGAAGATTCACGCTACTGCCCAGCCTTATACGCGCTCCGCCTAAGCTTATTTATATTTGCTTATCGTTCTTATTCTGTTCATTGGTTATTTTATTTATGAATGGATTTTGTTGTTTTCACGAAACTATTGGCTGACAGTAAATCACATTTAACTCATCTTAATTGTTTTTATCCTATGTTATGTAAAGGGTGTAGGTATTTTTGTTTAAAAGTCATTAAACTTTTATAGTCATTAAATTACATTTTCTCTTGAAAATCTTACAGAAGTTTATAAAAGTCATATGAAACCATCATGAATACAAAGAGTACATTCTTACTGAGTTGTTCTAAGAACTTGGCATAAACTATTTTTAAAAAAGGTGAACACTCTTATTTAACTTAAATGGTTATTAAATAAAAGAAAGACAAAGTAAATAAAGAAAGCCACACTGCAGTCATCTATTTGATATTGTTGCCTAAGCAGCAGAACCTGATTTCACAGAGTACAACATGTACAACAACGAGTTTGTTGATCCTGGAACCACATTCCAATAAGATAATCAGCTCTGAGAGACACGTTTACAGTTTGTCAAGATTAGGTTTACAACCAGGGTTTGGTGCTCTGCTCCTACATCAGTGTTATTCACCTATAATTTCCCTCTGATATTAGGGAGAACTTATGGGTAGGGGTATGGTTATGATTACATTTGACCCAGGAACACTAAGCACAGGTTGTTTTTGCCACAGGGGCTAATGTGAACTGCCAAGCAAGTGATCTGGCCACACCGTTGCTCATTGCCGCTCAGGAGGGCCACGTACGGTGTGTGGAGGTTTTGCTGGCCCAAGGAGCTGACCCCAACCTGTACTGCAATGAGGACTGCTGGCAGTTACCCATCCATGCTGCGGCCCAGTTCAGTCGGCTTAGGTACGGCAGCTCGGTCAATTACGTACTGGGTCTGTCAAGTGCTTACAAAGACCTCATTTTAAACAACGATCCACAATATGACAGGCACTTGGTATAATATAAATAACATTTGAATGTTAACCTTTTGTACTATTTTAATGATGTTGAGAGCGTAACTTTGGCCTTTATGAAATCATTTTTGCTATTCTGGATTAATCTGGCTGCTCAACTCTTGTCTTTGTGCGTAGTCTTTTAGAGAAGCTGATTCCGGTAACAAAGCGAGAATGTGACCGGGGTGAAGGAAAGGTCAGTCCAGTTTACTTGGCAGTACTTAGCGGACAAGCGGACAGCCTTCGGACCTTGCTAAAAAAGGGCTATAGCCCAGACGCCCAGAGCTGCCGACAGTTTGGCTACAGCTGCCCTTTGGACATGGCTTTGTGGTGCAACTCTTGGAAGTATGACATAGATGCACACTGCTTTTCATTTTAAACACAATTAATTGGACGGTATGACACATTTTTCCCCCCGTTTCTCTCTCAGTTTGGACAGCGAGTGTCACCAGACTCGTGAGATCACTCTGATGCTCTTGGCAGCAGGGGCCCATGTGAGCATGGGCATCTATGCCTTTGCATTGCAGGGCCACGTACCAGAACACCTGCCCTTGATCCTGGAGCACGCTGGCCTCCCTCAGGGTGACCGACTGGGAGAGCTGACCAATAGAGCACTTGCTGAGCTGCAGAGTGCCTCTTTTTGGCTCCCCCTGCTGCTCAAAGCAGGAATGAACCCCATGCTGCTCCTACAGGACAAAATGTAAGCAACACATTGGGGTTGTTGAGCCACACATTTTTTTTTATTTTAATTATGAGTGGATTCACCATGCATGGCTTTTAATAAATGATTGTGCTTTATTAACGTCAACGTAAAGCTCTTCACTTCTGCCTGTTATGCTGTAATTGGGTGCAGGCTTGAAGAAGCTGAGAACAGAGTGCTTAATTTCTTTCTGGAGTTCATTAATTGGAAGACTCTGCCCTCCGCAATGCTTCAGATTCTCTCTCACCGTCGAGCAGATGGCACCTGGACGCCACGGAAGCATTTCGGTATGACCTGTAGACTTCTGTATGTATGGGTTTTATTTGATCAGGTGTTTTTCAACAATATTCATAGTTTTCAGTCATGTGACTGTTGCAGAGCCTTGGAGGGCAAAACCTCCATTGAACTGCAGCACAAGCCTGTCAAATTCCCATTTTAAAACAAAAATATGTGAAAAAGATGCACATTTTGGGCACTTGTGATCCGTATACAGCACCTGCTGCAGTATTTCAATCACTAAAAACAGCGGGATGTTTTTAAACGACGAGGTGAGTGGCACCAATAAGGATTCAATTTAGCAAAGTTTAACACTAATCTAGGATTTGTTGATATGGGTTTTATTTTAAATCGAGTTGTTGCAACACTTAATTTTAAACACCGATTAATTACGTAGTAAAACCATCTGATCAAGCAGCAGACGGAGGGTGAACTGACGACTGAATCCTTATTTGTGCAACCCACCTTTAAAGTGTCGTAATGTACTAAAACATTGATATTAAAAGATCAAATTCAGTTTACACTTTTTTGATGATGCATACTATATACAGGCGAGCAGATGAGCCCAGAATATGAACGCAACACATTTTCTGTATAATGGTTTTCAATGGGAAAAATACGCTTTACTAGAAAATTTATATTCTGTTCATCTGCTTTCCTGTACAAAGTATGCAACATCAATAAGGTGTGTATTGAATTTGATTAATATTACTGTCTTACCACATTAAAACTTATTACAAACTTGGTAAAAATGACTGAAAGCCTTGTTTTGCCCTCCAGGTGGGCTCTCCTATAAGCGTGTGACGTCACGTGAAAACTATGAATACTGCATATATCATATGTACAGTAAATTCACAATTATTTTGCTTGTCAAATTAAATTAAGCAAAATAGTTGATTTATTTGTCCATTACGTTTCCTGAAAATGTTCTGCATTATAGTTGAAGTGCCGCCATTATGCTTTTTCGAATATTACCTTTCATGCAGTGTGTAATATAGCTATTTGTAAAAAGTTTTAAAGGTCAAAGTGCATGACAAATAGGTAGGTTTGTAACAAATTTGCATAATGCCAACCTATGGTCTTTATTGGCTACCAGCAAGCAATGCCTATTTTGACCCGCTCTCAAACACTGTAGTTGTAGCTGAGAAGCAACATGTTGTAGCAGCATGTCGTGTTTTCGATGCTGTTTTCTTTGCTGCGAATCCAATTTGCATGCACTTCCAAAGGATGAGGACTGTTTGTATCACAATGTGTACAAGTGCTGAGGAACCCTCCAGGAGCTGAAATTCAGATATGGTACTGGGAGTTCAGATGGGGCCATCTGACCAATCAGAGTAGAGCAAGCTCTCGGAAAGGCAAGGTTTAGAGAGCCTGAATCCTTTATCGAACCATTTCAGACACTGCGAGGAAAGAAGTGATGCTATAATTTGTATTATGAGAAAATGTTTATCCTGGATGCATCTAAACCTATTGTAGGATACCTCTAAAACAAAATTAGGAATATTTAAAATGGCATAATAGGGGCACTTTAAGTTCAGTTCACCTTTTAGAATCAGTTCAAACTGTTTTAATGAACCAATAAAAAAACACTTACCCCACTAGTTTGCATTAGAACTCAAAAATGTTTTTATTAAAGTCCCCCTGAAGTCAATAATTGTATCCCTTAATAATGACATATGTGACCCGTGCTGACCCGCAATGAGTCAAAAATGTGTTATTTTCATTGATATTCTCTAAATTATGCATGATTTGTTTGAATCGGATAAAAAAAATATTGAACTACACCGAGTCGATATAAAAAGTATATAAAGTCGATATAGTCAGCAAAGTCAATTTTGAGAAAAAAAAAAGTTTTCTGAAGCTTCCAAAATCACCTAGCAACCATACCTTTAAAACCCCTGGTAATAACACCACATTTGACACACCAAGTCAAAACCAAATATCTACAGTAAAAATATATATTCAACTTTTTTCCCCCCATGGTTTATGAAACAGACAGCCTATATATTAGACCTACTGTACCACACCGAGCTAAAATAATGTCACACATCAGACGTTTTTCCTCAACAGTTAGCAGTCTGTGAAAAAAATGTCTTCATCTTCATGCCTTAAAATAACTTGACTGTAACTCTACACCCTTGCTTCATTTAGTATACGCGGAACCATGAATATGCAAATGAGCCCTGCCTCCACTCACACCATCTCAGAGACCCACTCGCTCAACTTAACTGTAAAACACTGCACAATGGCAAGAGCAAATACTGGTTTAATTCAGCCATATACACTATATTGCCAAAAGTTTTGGGTCGCCTGCCTTAACATGCACATGAACTTTAATGACATCCCATTCTTAATCTGTAGGGTTTAATATGGAGTTGGTCAACCCTTTGCAGCTATAACCGCTTCAACTCTTCTGGGAAGGCTTTCCACAAGGTTTAGGAGTGTGTTTATGGGATTTTTGACCATTCTTCTAGAAGCGCATATGTGAGGTCAGGCACTGATGTTGGACGAGAAAGAGCGGACACTGCGAGCCAGGCTAATTCATCCCAAAGGTGTTCTATTGGGTTGAGGTCAGGACTAGCCAAGTTCCTCCACACCAAACTCGCTCATCCATGTCTTTATGGACCTTGCTTTGTGCACTGGTGCATAGTCATGTTGCAACATGAAGGGGCCATCCCCACACTGTTCTGGCAAAGTTGGGAGCATGAAATTGTCCAAAATGTCTTTGTATGCTGAAGCATTAAGAGTTCCTGGAACTAAGGGGCCAAATCAAACCTCTTAAAAACAACCATGATCCCCCCTCCACCAAACTTTACACTTGGCACAATGCAGTCAGGCAAGTACTGTTCTCTTGACAAACCCAGACTCATCCATCGGATTGCCAGACAGAAAAGCGTTCGTCACTCCAGAGAACACATCTCCATTGCTTATAGAGTCCAGTGGTGGCGTGTTGTACACCACTGCATCCTTAGAGCGTTAGTGAAGAAAGGCGTAGTTCATCATAACGTAATAATAACATAATATACGTAATTTACTCGCTATATAGCTAAATGTACACAATATTTCATATCAACAGAAAAATGGCTTCTCTTGAGACTCCCATGCTTCAGAGCGGTCATAGTTAATGATTTGCTAAAGCCCACCCACACGTTGACGTGACTAGTTACAAGGTAGTTTGTCATGTAAGAAACACTGTCTTTGGTTCACTGCAGTTTTAAGGACTTATGCATTTGCACATGGTTTGTCTCAAAGCATATTAAAAACACCACATGGACATATAAACAACATATAAAAAAATCACCACAGGGGGACCTTTAAAATGTTTAGCAAGAAACTAAGAATATCTATAGGTAAATGTTGCTGAACTATGTATTTTTATATTGGTGCATGTAAATGGTCAAATATAAAATATTCTTCCTTAATTATTTTAACTGCATTTTTACATAAATATTTTGAATTGGTTGGACTCAATGGCTGATTGAAATCAAACATATGTAAGTAATTTAAATATTAAGATGCATTAGATATATGAGGATATTCAGAATATATATATATGTATATCTGTGATGGTTCAGTGACACCTGATCCTTCCGAAATCATTCTAATATGCTGTCTTGCTGCTTAAGAAACATTCCTTATTATTATCAGTGTTGAAAGCAGTTGTGCTGCTCAATATTTTTGTAAAAACAATTCTAGGATTCATTGATGAATCGAAAGTTCAAAAGAACAGCATTCATTTGAAAGAAGAATATTTTGTAACAACCTTTTACTGTCACTTTTGATCAATTTAATGCATTCCTGCTGATATAAAATTATTTTTGAAAAAATATATAACTATATTAGCCAGTCCAACTGCATTCTATATATGTATCTGTGGCCACAGCTCAGTAACCCTTTGCTCTTGGTTCCAGAATCAGTCCCTGCCCTCACCCATCTGTGCAGGCTGGCAGTGCGGGCATCAGTGGGCAGCGATGCTCTGTCTAAGACCTCCTTTATACAACAGCTGCCCGTCCCCACACTGCTTCAGGACTACCTTCAGTTCAGCGACGTCTCAGGCTTGCTTACATAGCAGCCTGACACTCATCTGTGGCTAATTAAGTTATCTCGACTTGCTCCACTGCAGTATTTTGTATATAATGTTAATAAAATTTTAATGACTGCTCAACTGAAGCTGGCTCTTTTCATTACCTTGGTATTTGGAAAATGTGGAAGGACAAATGGAGAATTTCACCAATTTATCTTCACTGTTCTGTTCCCCTCTTACACAGCTGGCCTTCATACTGAGTTGATGTTGAAATTCACCTCTGCTCCGTGTCTTTGGTCTGCCTCGTTATCTTCTCTCTCTCTCAGCGGCTCTCCTCTCTGTCTGCCTCCAAGGTCACTCTGCCTCAAAGACGCATACTCTCTTCGAATGTTAATTGCCAACGCAGTCACACTCATTCAGAGATGTTACTATCTGCCTTTGGTCATACTATTTATTTAACATTGTATGTTACCTTTTAGGAATGCCCATAGCACACCATCAAAAGCTCGCTGTTAATTTAAAACCATCCGTATCGCTGTGGCGTGATGCACTCAATCCCCTGCTGCTTTCAGAATAGAGTCGTACCTTCATGAATAGGCAGTTAATCTGTTTCACACAGACATCAGTGTTCCAGTATTTTTAATTCATTTCTAATGCTCACATATCCTGGCAAATTGTCTTCACCTCTTTAACATTAATTACGGAAAGACCACGTGATGCATGCGTTATTGTACTACAAAAAATCCTGTTATATAACATCAAGGTGTTCCTTATTTCCAAGCCGTTTCTTTTGGAGTACCGTGTGCAAACAGCAGGGGGAGAACACGGATAACTGACAGTCCTACCCACAGTAGCTACCTAGCAGCCTGACTACATGAAAGAGGGGAGCCATTTCTGCTCCCTCCCCGATATTTTGAATTCAGAGCAAACCGGAGGCTGTCTCAGCAACTCTGTGCCTTGTTCTAGACAATCAGGCCACCTCTCTGTGGGAGACTCTGGAAAGGCAAGGCATCAGTAATCATGTGCATTAAGCTTTTCTTCTGCTGCAGGTAAGCTCAGGTCCAACAGTTCGGCTTTGATTAGCAATCAGGCTTTTGAAATACAGCCAAAGGACTGACTGACTGACTTTCTGTCGTTCTTGCACACACAATCTCCTTTGTATAAAAAGTATGAACAGAAATCTAATTTCTAAATTTTCAAACCTTTTTGAACAGATATTATATATATATATATATATAAGAGAGAGAGAGAGAGTATATAATTTGTTTTTGTTATATAATATTTAGAGAAATATATTTTAAAAAAAATCAAGATTAATTATATATACATTCACGAACAAGTCATAACATTATGACCACATTCCTAAAATTGCGATGGTCCCTTTTTGCTGCCAAAACGAGAAAGGTCTAACTGCAGAACCCATATACGTCACTCACAACAGTCTGAGGACAACAGCGCCACACCACGGTCTCATGCCGGAAGTGGGCGGAGCTGATTTATCTTCGTATACAATAGCTGTGTCTCATTTCGGAAGGCTGCATCCTCCGGAGGTCGCATTTGAAGGCTGCATGCGTCTGAAGGCTGTCTCATTTCAAAAAAGTTAGTAGGACACTCCGAATGCGACCTTGTGTGTGCATGAGGTGCATCCTTCGTTGCTGCAGATAACCCACAATTCTTTGCGTCGCCATTAACAACCGTCATGTTTTTTAAATATTATTTGAAAAAAATGGCGCCGCCGGCAGATATACATGCAAGCGAAGATGTGGTGTTTAAACTTAAGTAGTTTAAAGCTTGTTTTTGTTTTTAAGCTGTATATACCTCAAATAGATAGTTGTGGTAAACAGGATTACAAGTGTTGTGATATATATATATATATTTTTTTTACGTTTAGAACAGTGCTTTGCTGTCAAGGCAAAACATTTCATAGTCATTTTTAAGTTATAAATAATTTTCATTCATATAACTGGTGTGAGAGCGCAACTCCACGGTGAACGTGTTGGCATAGCAACGTGATACTTCCTGCCTGTGTGTCCTACGGAGGATGTCTCGTTTAATTCTGATTAAGGACACTCCGTATACCGCATCCTTCACAGGATGTGTCCTCCAGAGGATGCAGCCTTCAAAATTAAATGAAATGAGACACAGCTATTGCTCCATTTGGAGTGTTTCAAAAAAGTTTAAAACCATGTTAATATTGTCAAATTTTTTATTAATACGTTCTAATTGAAGAGAGATATAGATAGAAAGATAGATATACTCACTTTTTATTAATAGTAGATAGTTAAATCATAAAAAATACACACATTACACTTTGAAAATATATAAAATGTAAGTGAATATAATATAATATATATATATATATATATATATATATATATATAAACCCCATTGCAACGTTTTGTTAAGGATTTTTAAAGTAAAAAGTTGCTATTTATATTGTCTTAAAAGATTATATTAGATCAATTGAACATAAAGCTTAAAACACTAAAAATGAAAACAAATATTGAGCATTTGAACATTTATTTATATGACAAAATATTTTTTACTCAGGCATTTCAGAATTAACCTTTTTTCTTAGTACATAATACACATTACACAATTTTACACTGGAATGCAATTCAAGCAATTTAATCAAATCCCAAAACAACACACAAAAATTATTTCATTTTAATAAATGTACTTCCCTAAAGGCATCATATACTAGCTGTGGTTTGCTTTAAAAAAAACACACACACAATCAGACCAAAGAGAATATTGAACTAGGTTGAAAGTTATTGCACAGCAGGTACATGACATATTAAATCTAAAATAAATGAAATCTCCATAAACATGCAATTAATTCTGAGACTCCTTTTGTCCAAACACTAAACACTTAAAAAACACTAACTTTGGCAAGTTGTTGGTCAACCATTTCAGCCTGTGAAAGTTGAAGGGCTTTTTCCTGGTCTTTCAATTTCAGAAATCGCAGCTCTTCCACTAAACCTTTGAAAACTTTTGGTTGTTTCACAGTCTTTCAACTGCAGTGCAGAGGTCTTCTGTGGTCCGTGGCTCCTTCATGAGAGGAGGGTAAAAAAATGGGATGAATTGTTGGAAGTGTTTTAACAATATCATGTGTTGAAGGATGTAGCATGTATAATGAAGTTTTGAAATTCAATTTCCCTCATGTCTATATTTGTGACATAAATCATACCCTGTCACAAATCAAATTAATTAACCATTTTCAGTTCAAAATGTATACAGAAATCAAAGGCAAGCTTTTCACACGGAGCTTATCGTCATTCTAAACACACTTAACCCCGGGTAAAGTAACATTTCACACTTTTATATTTACGTGCTTTGTACAGTCACTTAAACATTGTGCATTCTATATAAATAATAAATTCAGCGTTGGAGAGGAAAAACATCAAATGCTGACAGAAAACGCAACAATTGCAGTGAAGAAGAGACTATTTTAATTATTTTATAGTCTGAAATGTCCATTCAGGATAAACTTGTAATACGAGGACATGCAAGGCTTGAGCATTTATGTAAACATATTGTGTGCCGTGTTCGTCCAATCAGTGACACGGCCACTGCAAATAATGATGTAAATTATCCCATGGTTTAGTACAGTACAGTGTAGAACGGCAGTGTATGAATACCCAGGATTAATTGTTAATCTCAGGTAAATAATGATCAGTGTGAAACGTGAAGCAAGATAACCCAGGATTCTGTATACCCAGGGTTTACTATTTCAAGTGTGAAAAGCCCTAATGTTTTTCATCCTAATGAAGAGAAGCTCTTATTTTTTTTTTTTACATTTCTTACCATTAACATGAATATACCACAGTTAATAGAGTCGACCAACTTTTGTGGAACGGTCTAAAACAATAGTATTCCTGGAAAAGATGTGACAGATATAACAACACACTATCTGTATAAGTAGCTTATGTCTTTATGAGAACCTTTTAAAACTAACCTTGTTTTTGATCAGCTTCCATTGTCCTGTCCTGGGGTGAGTCTGCTTGTCAATTTACTGCAACAAAATCAAACAGAAATATATTATATATAAATAATGTAACCATAAAAATTGTACAAGAGAGCCAAGTTTCATTGTTCTAAAGCAAAAATTACCACTTACTGCATTGCAAAAACAAAAGTTTAAATTTAGAATATAAAATAAACTCTCAGAACATCATCCAAATGAACAATATCTATATTTGGCAATACATATCACATGTTTGGTTGTGTATTTGATTTGATTTTAATAGGACACATTTAAACACATGAAATATTGTTTGTATTTTGTTTAAGCACATTGTGCTTATTTATAAATATATATACTTGAAACTTTGAAGATGAGATGACATTTTTGACCAAATTATGCAGAAAACCAACTAATTCCAAAAGGATAACAAATAAATACTATTTCTTGCCACTGTATATAAACAAATAACTCAAAACATTCATACCTTCATAGACAGCTGTTTTTGAAGTGAATTTGAAGGTGTGCATTCAACTAGTGCCATCTGGTCAGTTAAAAACACTGGGCAGTGAAAACTGTTGCAGAATGCCTTGCATTGATGAAAATGAAGTAAAGCTGAGCCTCTCCAAATCGCAATATGCCTCTATAAATCAGAAAAAAATCCACATAAAACACATTGGTCAGTATCAGAAAAAGGTAATTCAATAAAACATACAGCGCCAACAACAAAGTAAAATCACAAACAATGAATATGTAACTTAAAGCAAGACCATATCAACAGACGCGATAGAGCCATCGTAAAGCTTGTTTAAAAAAAGATTAGAGCCACGTGCTGTATAAAGTGTTAATACAACAACGATGGATAAAATACACAACACAAATAAACTTGATAGATTAAAACCACAACACAAAAACAACTGTTTACCATGTTCTCTTCTTCCGCCATGCCGATTATTTAGTTTTCGTTAACTCCGCCCACTTCCGATCTGAGGCTGCTACTCCACCCACTTCCGGCATGAGACTGTGGCGTGGCGCTGTTGTCCTCAGACTGTTGTGAGTGACGTATATGGGTTCTGCGGTTCTGCAGTTGGTTAATATTGGCCAAAACAGCCTTGACCCGTCAAGGACTCCACTAGACCCCTGAAGGTGTGCTGTGGTATCTGGCACCAAGACATTAGCAGCAGATCCTTTAAGTTCTGGAAGTTGCGAGGTGGGCCCTCCATGGATCGAACTTGTTTGTTCAGCACATCCCACAGATGTTCGATTGGATTGAGATCTGGGGAATTTGGAGGCCAAGTCAAAACCTCATTCCTGAACCATTTTTGCTTTGTGGCAGGGCGCATTATCCTACTGAAAGAGGCCACAGCCACCAGGGAATACCTTTTCCATGAAAATGTGTACATGGTCTGCAACAATGCTTAGGTAGGTGGTAAGTTTTCAAAGTAACATCCACATGGATGGCAGGACCCAAAGTTTTCCAGCAGAACATTTCCCAAAGCACCACACTGCCTCCGCCGGCTTGCCTTCTTCCCATAGTGCACCCTGGTGCCTTGTGTTCCCCAAGTAAGCGACGCACCCAGCAATCTACGTGATGTAAAAGAAAGCATGATTCATCTGACTAGGCCACCTTTTTCCATTGTTCCGTGGTCCAGGGGGTTTTGATGCCCACTGTTTGTGCTTTCGGCAGTGGACAGGGTTCAGCATGGGCACCCTGACTGGTCTGCGGCTATGCAGCCCCATACGCAACAAACTGTGATGCACTGTGTATTCTGACACCTTTCTATCAGAACCAGCATTAACGTCTTGAGCAATTTGAGCTACAGTAGCTCATCTGTTTGATTGGACCACACGGGCCAGCCTTTGCTCCCCACGTGCATCGATGAGCCTTGGACCCATGAACCTGTCGCCAGTTCACCACTGTTCACCACTGTTCCTTCCTTGGACCACTTTTAATAGATATTGACCACTGCAGACCAGGAACACCCCACAAGAGCTGCAGTTTTGGAGATGCTCTGACCCAGTCGTTTAGCCATCACAATTTGGTCCTTGTCAAACTCGCTCAAATAATTACGCTTGCCAACTTTTCCTGCTTCTAACACATCAACTTTGAGGACAAAATGTTCACTTTCTGCCTAATATATCCCACCCACTAACAGGTGCCGTGATGAAAAGATAATCAGTGTTATTCAATTCACCTTTCAGTGGTCATAATGTTATACCTGATTGGTGTATATAATAAATAAGCAAAAATATAATTTCTCATTTATCAAGCCTCTATTTTGAAGAGATATTTTTTAAAATTATATTTTGATATACACTATATTTTTAAGTATATATATTTCTAATATAGATATTTTTAGAGAAATATATATAAAAAATATAGTATGTGTGTATATATAGTAAAAATGTATAGTTTTTGTTATAGCTTTGTTTTTTATAGAAATATATTTTTCAAGATTTATTATAACAAGGTTAAGCAAAAATATAATTTCTCATTATCTGTTAAACCTAATTTTTGAAGAGATGTTTAAAAAAAAACTATTTAGATAAATATATATTTAAAACAATATATAGTGTGTGTGTATATATATATATATATATATATATATATATATATATATATATATATATATATATATATATATATATATACACACACACTATATATTGTATATATTGTATATATTATATATATATTATATATATATATATATATATATATATATACATACACACACTCACCTAAAGGATTATTAGGAACACCTGTTCAATATTTCATTAATGCAATTATCTAATCAACCAATCACATGGCAGTTGCTTCAATGCATTTAGGGGTGTGGTCCTGGTCAAGACAATCTCCTGAACTCCAAACTGAATGTCAGAATGGGAAAGAAAAGTGATTTAAGCAATTTTGAGCGTGGCATGGTTGTTGGTGCCAGACGGGCCGGTCTGAGTATTTCACAATCTGCTCAGTTACTGGGATTTTCACGCACAACCATTTCTAGGGTTTACAAAGAATGATGTGAAAAGGGAAAAACATCCAGTATGCGGCAGTCCTGTGGGCGAAAATGCCTTGTTGATGCTAGAGGTCAGAGGAGAATGGGCCGACTGATTCAAGCTGATAGAAGAGCAACTTTGACTGAAATAACCACTCGTTACGACCTAGGTATGCAGCAAAGCATTTGTGAAGGCACAACATGCACAACCTTGAGGCGGATGGGCTACAACAGCAGAAGACCCCACCGGGTACCACTCATCTCCTCTACAAATAGGAAAAAGAGGCTACAATTTGCACGAGCTCACCAAAATTGGACATTTGAAGACTGGAAAAATGTTGCCTCACAGTGGACATGCACCTACGATGACAATTTCAGACCCCTCCATGATTTCTAAGCGGGAGAACTTGCAAAATAGCAGGGTTTTCAAATACTTATTTTCCTCACTGTATGTATGTGTATATATATATATATATATATATATATATATATATATATATATATATATATATAAAATATGAAGTGTGTATGTATGTATGTATGTATGTATGTATGTATGTAGGCTATATATATAGCTTGTAGCATCTGGTATTTACAATTCAATTTTACAGAGATGTCAAAACTCAGCCTCTAACCCCTTTGAATTGTCTCCCTAATTAAAATGTGACAGCAGCACAGAGGAACGAAGTCTAGAATAGAGCACGTACATAATTGATGCAACATAATCTAAAATGTATCAGTCCTGAAATGTGGTGCACGTTCTATAAAAAGCCAGTGTGACGTGCAGCCCTAAGCCAGTCCACTCAGTTGGAGCTGGAAGCCTGAATTGTTGAACAGCCACCACCCTTCACACTGAATTTAGTTGATTCCCGAGTGGCTCAGGATTTTGTGGCTTTGAGCTCTCGTAAGAAACATCACAGTGGAGCACATCGCTTGTCTCTTTATTTAATCATATGGTGCAACTCACATCTCAGGCATTTCATAAATGTGTTAAAGAATTCTTTAAGCTTCTCTAAGTGTTAATTGCACAAACCGTAGTCGATCATGGCTCTACAGTAAATGTAACATTTTTGATGATCTGATATTCTTATGTGTGGGGATTTAATTTGTCTTAGTTTAAGATCCAGCTAGGAAACGGAGCTCTGATCATTGCCTCATTGTGCTATTCTCACCATGGACCTGAATCATGAGGACACAGTTGCCTGGCGACCTGCTGAAGGGAAATATCTTCTAAAATATTACCAGGGGAGTTTTTTTTTTCCTCAAGACCTTCTAGAACATCTCAAAAAAGGTGTATTCGTGCTAATACTGTATAGATTTCAATCAGTAAGGATGAAGGCATTAAGGCTGCTTTGCCTCAGCCGTCACCTGTTGGGAATCGTCCAGCTTTGATGCTGTATGGATGATTTATTTTCGTCAGTATGATTAGATAATTCTTGCCTTTTTGATGGAAGAGTTCTGGATCTTATTACATTTGTGCAGTCTGTTACCCACTGCTAACACACTCTAAGGAAATAAACAAGGGTGATGGGCTTCTGTTTGCTTTCACTGAACATGAGATTAATGTGTTTTTCCAAGTCAATTTGTTGTTTTATCTTCCAGGTCCTACATGTCTCATCTCATTGATTTTACTCTTTGCCACCTCACAAACAGGTCATTATGTATTCGTTTGCTTGTGTTTGTGTCAGTGTGTTTGTTTTGTCAGGAGTAATCTGGACAGAGGAAATGGGCCATTTCATTTGGACATTTGTTTCAGGGAATAGAAGAGAGCTGCAGTGTTGATATAAGGCTTGCTGTTGGTGGGTGGAGATGTTTTCAGTGATTGGAAGTGTTTTGCTGAAAGAATAGTTCACCAAGAATTGTTGTATTTTACTCACCTGTTCCAATCCCATACAACTTTATTTTTTTTCTTCTGTGGAACACAAAAGATGATGCAAAACATTCATGTTTTTTTTTTTTTTTTTTCATATAATGAAAGCATAGGAACTGCCAAAAAAGCACCATAAAAGAGGTCCGTATAGCCTATTCCACATCTTCCGAAGCCACCAAATGGGTTTGCTTACTGTTGTTTCATGAATATCTTCCCCTCAGCCATAGCTATCAAATCTCATTTGCTTTGTCCATATTCAAATGGACTTAAATGCAAATGATTCTCACAAGCAGTGTTTATTTTGTCAATAAAATTACTAATGCAAATGTTTGTTGCAAATCGTTTTTTTGTATTAGCGAAAAAAGACGCATCATGATGATAAAGTTTAATTAAAACAAATTTATTTTTGTGAACTATACACTGATCAGGCATAACATTATGACCACCTTCCTAAAATTGTGTTGGTCCCACTTTTGCAGCCAAAACAGCCCTGACCCGTCGAGGACTCCACTAGACCCCTGAAGGTGTGCACCAAGATGTTAGCAGCAGATCCTTAAAGTCCTGTAAGTTGCGAGGACTCGTTTGTTCAGCACATCCCACACACACTCACCCGGCCATCCTCGTGATGTAAAAGAAAACGGGATTCATCAGACCAGGCCATCTTTTTCCATTGTTCCGTGGTCCAATTCTGATGCCCACTGTTTGCGCTCTCGGCTGTGAACAGGGGTCAGCATGGGCACCCTGACTGGTCTGCGGCTATGCAGCCCCATACGCAACAAACTGTGATGCACTGTGTATTCTGACACCTTTCTATCAGAACCAGCATTAACATCTTGAGCAATTTGAGCTACAGCTACAGACGAGCCTGTTTGATTGGACCACACGGGCCAGCCTTCGCTCCCCACGTGCATCAATGAGCCTTGGCTGCCCATGACCCTGTCGCCGGTTCACCACTGTTCCTTCCTTGGACCACTTTTGATAGATATTGACCACTGCAGACCGGGAACACCCCACAAGAGCTGCAGTTTTGGAGAGGCTCTGACCAAGTCGTCTAGCCATCATTGGCCCTTGTCAAATGCTTGGCCATTTTTCCTGCTTCTAACACATCAACTTTGAGGGCAAAATATTCACTTTCTGTCTAATATATCCCACACACTAACAGGTGCCGTGATGAAGAGATAATCAGTGTTATTCACTTCATCTGTCAGAGTTCATAATGTTATGCCTGATCGGTGTATACTAGCTTTGTAAAACTGACTAAAAAGAATTAATTTGACATGACAAAATATTTACTACATTTAAAGAATGAATGAAATACAATTACAGCATTTGGAATTGCATACTATTACAATATGTGCAATATAAAGGTGTGGTAAAAACAGTAGTATTATGCATGCAGTTCTATTTGACCATGTGACCGAGCTTAAACACATAATGAGATGTAGAGATAAGTGGAGGAATAATACTTGAAAATTAACATATTTAGGTATGAAATTGTATTTTTTCAGTAGACTTAAGGTGCGGTGAGACATAAGTGAAATGTCAGCGAAATTTCAGAGAGCTGCTGTGTTCACAGTCACACGTGGTACAAGTCATATTTCTCAGAAAATGTCATTACAATATCTACAAGCATGTGAAGACTTTTTACAGTCCAGAATCATTACGGTAATTACGGCATGGAATGAACGCACCTAAAAAGGTCTATCCCACCTCTCCTGGAAGGTCTGGTGTCTCCCGCATTACCGTTACACCTGGTATTATCACACATTTCAAATGCGTCTTCTGTGAATACTTGAGGTCAGATTTTGTCGAGACTCTCGCCTCTTTTTTCGTCACACTCAACTACACCGCTTTCACTTTTGCCACACGAATAGTCGAATAGCTACTATTGAATGAACGAACTCTACTTAAAGTCGGATGAAATCAAATAAAGGTTTTTTTTTCTTTTAGAATGAACATGTTAGCCTTACTGTTATCTATAAGCTAGTGTGCTCCAAAACAATGACAAATTTCATATTTAGAAGATATAAGCATTCAAAACTTACAGTCTCTCGCTTCAGCTAGTATGCATCATGATTTTGATGACATCACTGCAGCTTCTCATCATATTTTCTGTCCAATCAAATGCTCTCTAGAATATAAAGCGTCCCGCCCCTACTTTATAAATGACACTGAGGCTGCGGCTAAAATCTGTCATTATTCACACAATTACTGTTTTCTACATGGTGAATAGCACACTGCACTATATAGGGCACAGGGAACAATTTAGAAAGTTTAAATACACTCACTTAAAGGATTATTAGGAACACCATACTAATACTGTGTTTGACCCCCTTTCACCTTCAGAACTGCCTTAATTCTACATGGCATTGATTCAAAAAGGTGCTGAAAGCATTCTTTAGAAATGTTGGCCCATATTGATAGGATAGCATCTTGCAGTTGATGGAGATTTGTGGGATGCACATCCAGGGCACAAAGCTGCCATTCCACCACATCCCAAAGATGCTCTATTGGGTTGAGATCTGGTGACTGTGGGGGCCATTTTAGTACAGTGAACTCATTGTCATGTTCAAGAAACCAATTTGAAATGATTCGAGCTTTGAGATATGGTGCATTATCCTGCTGGAAGTAGCCATCAGAGGATGGCTACTTCCATCCTGGGATGGCTTTTGCCATCAGACAAAATCATGGTGGTCATAAAGAGATGGACATGGTCAGAAACAATGCCCAGGTAGGATTGTGGCATTTAAACAATGCCCAATTGGCACTAAGGGGCCTAAAGTGTGCCAAGAAAACCCCCACACCATTACAGCACCACCACCAGCCTGCACAGTGGTAACAAGGCATGATGGATCCATGTTCTCATTCTGTTTACGCCAAATTCTGACTCTACCATCTGAATGTCTCAACAGAAATCGAGATTCATCTGACCAGGCAACATTTTTCCAGTCTTCAACTGTCCAATTTTGGTGAGCTTGTGCAAATTGTAGCCTCTTTTTCCTATTTGTAGTGGAGATGAGTGGTACCCGGTGGGGTCTTCTGCTGTTGTAGCCCATCCGCCTCAAGGTTGTGCGTGTTGTGCCTTCACAAATGCTTTGCTGCATACCTAGGTCGTAACAAGTGGTTATTTCAGTCAAAGTTGCTCTTCTATCAGCTTGAATCAGTCGGCCCATTCTCCTCTGACCTCTAGCATCAACAAGGCATTTTCGCTCACAGGACTGCCGCATACTGGATGTTTTTTCCCTTTTCACACCATTCTTTGTAAACCCTAGAAATGGTTGTGCGTGAAAATCCCAGTAACTGAGCAGATTGTGAAATACTCAGACCGGCCCGTTTGGCACCAACAACCATGGCACGCTCAAAATTGCTTAGAATCACCTTTCTTTCCCATTCTGATATTCAGATTGGAGTTCAGGAGATTGTCTTGACCAGGACCACACCCCTAAATGCATTGAAGCAACTTCCATGTGATTGGTTGATTAGATAATTGCATTAATTACCAAGATGGCTTTTAAAAACCAAGATGGTGGCGCGTGTAGATCGCGAGGCTCAGGTTCTCTCCAGATTCTGCAATTTTGCGGTATTTTTCTTGTTCATCTCGGGTCTGTTCGTACAGAACAGTTGTGCCTTTACATCGTACACCCGTTGTGAGCTTTTGGATATTGGTTTGCGAATTTCCGACAGTTTTATGGACAATCTTCGCTAGGTCACCCGAGGCTGTGCGCTCTACCCGGCCGGGCGGAAGCTCTCTTTACCCAGCATTTTCCTTGCTAATGTACGATCGCTAGTGAACAAAATGGAGGAGATTCGACTCAGCATCACACACTGAACTGTAACGTCCTAATATTCACGTAAACCTGGTTAAACAGCGGAATACCGGACACCGCTATTGAGCTAGCGGGACGCCACACACTCCGAGTGGATAGAACGTTACATGGCTCCGGTAAAACCAGAGGCGGTGGATTGTGTATTTACATTAACAAAGCTTGGTGCACAAACTCTGCTATTGTTGGGAGTCATTGTTCAGCTAACCTTGAGTTTCTCATGGTTAAATGTAGACCGTTTTATCTACCACGGGAGTTCACTTCCACCATTATCACTGCAGCCTATATTCCTCCGGATGCTGATGCCAAGCTTGCTATGAAAGAACTTCATGCAGCCACCAGTAAACAACAGACTGATCACCCGGAAGCTGCGTTTATTGTTGCAGGTGACTTTAATCACTCAAACTTAAAGTCAGTGCTACCCAAGTTTCACCAGCACGTTTCCTGCCACACCAGAGGAAACAAAACCTTAGACCATGTTTACACAAACATGGCTGAAGCTTACGTTGCAACACCCCTCCCCCACGTCTCTTTGTTTCTAACACCCAAATATGCACCACTCATCAACCGTGTTAAGCCATCAGCGAAGACCATCAAGGTGTGGCCTACGGGGGCAGATTCCACACTCCAGGAAAGGTTTCTAAACACAGACTGGAGTATGTTTGCTTCTCAAGCCACCAGTGGCGCTCACACGGACATTGACTCATTCACCTCCTCTGTATTGGATCATATCAATACCACCATTGACAGTGTTACAACCCAGAAACAGATCACCACATACCCAAATCAGAAGCCTTGGATGAACAGGGAAGTGCGACTCCTGCTGAAGTCACGCAACACTGCCTTCAGATCAGGTGATGCACAAGCCTACAGCACATCCAGAGCAAACCTGAAGAGGGGCATCAAAAAGGCCAAGCACTGTTACAAGCAAAAGATAGAGGGACACTTTTCCAACTCTGACCCTCGACGCATGTGGCAGGGCATTCAGGCCATCAGTGATTACAAACCCACCCACTCCACCCCCGCAGCCACTGATGTCAACTTCCTGAACGAGCCAAATTACTTTTATGCTCGTTTTGAAAGAGACAACAGAGAAACTGCAACCAAGCTCAAACCCTCAGCTGACCACCCACCAATCTCACTCTCCTCCATAGAAGTCTGCAAAGCACTGAGCCGGATCAGCGTGCACAAGGCTGCTGGACCAGACAACATCCCTGGACGTGTTCTCAGGGCATGTGTGGAGCAGCTCGCTAGGGTTTTTACAGACATTTTCAACCGGTCTCTTGCCCGAGCAGCTGTATTCAAGGAGCTTTATTGCCAAGTACATTTTTACACATACACGGAATTTGTTTTGGTGTTGTGCGAGTCACACCGAGTCGCCATTCTGCGGCGTCTTCTTTAGTTGGACAGAAAAAATACAGCATAACATGAGGAGAGGTAAGGAGGGAGGGGTGAGGAGATGAAAAAAAAACAACCCCCAGACTATGCTCCTTTCGAGAGCACAGTTTGGGAACAGTAAAAAAAACATCTCAGCAACATGAGCGCATACACATTACAACATGAAACACGACTTGCAACAGGGGAGAGGAATGGGGGGTTGAGGTTTCCCAGCACAGCCAGTAACAACATGCTTCAAACACACTTCCATTGTGCCAGTGCCGAAACACTCTAGCCCGAGGTGCCCTAATGACTACCGCCCTGTAGCACTCACACCAATCGTTATGAAGTGCTTTGAGCGGCTGGTCCTGGAACACCTAAAAGACTCTCTACCATCCACATTGGACTCACACCAGTTTGCCTATCGCAGCAATAGGAGCACAGAGGATGCAGTTTCCATGGCACTGCACTCTGTGCTCACCCATCTGGACAATAAAAACACTTATGCACGCATGCTGTTTGTTGACTTCAGCTCAGCATTCAACACTGTCATCCCATCCAAGTGAATAGCCAAACTTGGAGACCTGCGCATCAACACTTCAATGTGTAACTGGATTTTGGACTTCCTAACTGACAGACCCCAGAATGTTCGATCAGGAGCCACCTGCTCCACGTCCATCACACTCAACACTGGTGTACCACAGGGCTGTGTGCTAAGTCCGTTTCTCTACTCCCTCCTCACCTCCGACTGCAAGCCTGTGTATGGATCTAATTCCATCGTCAAGTTTGCTGACGACACTACGGTGATTGGTCTCATCAGCAACAACGATGAGACTGCCTACAGGGAAGAGATCCAGCACCTGGCCACATGGTGCGCTGATAATAACCTGCTCCTCAACACCACCAAAACGAAGGAGCTCATCGTGGACTTCAGGAAAGAGTCAAGAGGCACACACGACACCATCCACATCAATGGAATGGCCGTTGAGTATGTCTCCAGTTTCAAGTTCCTGGGGATCCACATCTCGGCGGACATGTCGTGGACGACCAACACCTCCAGTCTGGTCAAGAAGGCTCACCAGTGCCTCTTCTTCCTGAGGACACTGAGGAAGAATCAGCTCTCCTCGGCTATCCTGGTGAACTTGTACCGCTGCGCAATAGAAAGCATCCTGTCCAACTGTGTAGCAGTATGGTATGGGAGCTGCTCTGTTGCGGAGCGCAAGGCACGGCAGCGGGTGGTGAAAACTGCCCAGCGCATCACAGGTACTCCACTACCTGTCATCGAGCACATCCAGAGGAAACGCTGTCTGCATCAAGCTTGCAGCATCCTCAAGGACTCCTCTCACCCAGCCCACAGACTGTTTTCTCTCCTGCCCTCCGGCAGGCGTTTCAGGATCCTCCGGACCAGAACCAGTAGACTTAAGAACAGTTTTTTCCCCAGAGCTGTCTCTTTACTGAACTCAAACCCCCGTTGATCCACTTCCCTCATAAACTGCTAACTCTCCTACCTCACATCGGCCTTCACTTTGTTATTTGCACTACCGACTGTTTACTTATGCTTTTTGCACCACCATATCTTAACTGGATTATGCTCATTTGCACTGCCGACTGTATTTATAGTACCAAATGTTTACATTTGCATTTTGCATCGTACTTATAACTGCAATATGCAACCACTTTCCACTGCACTTTTACACTTTCTTTCGGATAGCTCTGTCCATAATTTATTGCACTACCTTAATCCACTGCTATATTCCTCATATTAGCCTAACATATTGTATACCTCTATCTGTAAAATTCTGTTTATAGTAATAGCCATCCGTATATTATATTCATAGGACATATTCACTTGTAATTTCTGTTTATAGTAATAGCCATCCGTATATTATATTCATAGGACATATTCACTTGTAATTTCTGTTTATAGTAATAGCCATCTGTATATTATATTCACTGTACATATTCACCTGTAAATTCAGTTCTGTTTATAGTAATAACCATCTCTCTATTTATACATATTTATATATATTCAGTACATTTCCATGTCCTGCACTTACGCAACCACTGTATATATCCTGCACTTGCTGCTATTGCACTTCTGGTTAGACCTAAACTGCATTTCGTTGCCTTGTACTTGTACTTGTGTAATGACAATAAAGTTGAATCTAATCTAAATTAATGAGAAATTGAACAGGTGTTCCTAATAATCCTTTAGGTGAGTGTATGCTTTCCATTTGGGCGATAGAAGTCTGGTTTTGCGTTAATGTTCTAAGAGTTCTAAAATTCTTTCAGTTCACACCACAGCTATAACAATAATGGCACAGAGAAATTATATTGTTGGAATCACTTTCAGAACGATTTTATCCAGCTTATGAACGATAAAAACATGAACAGCCAATCAGAATGCATCATGCTTTAAGAGCTTGAGCATTTAAAGCGGCAGACAAGCATGTGTGTAGAATAAACAGAACGATATTGTCCGCTGGTGTGGACGCTAATATAGTTATCTTTCTTGGTGTGAAAGGGCCGAGCTGTTATCTAAGCTAAACGTTATTGGCCATTTTAAAAAGGGGAAGGGATTATCGATATGTCTTCCTGTTTCAGTGGAAATTACGTCAGCACATTGTAAAACGCATTTCAAGGCACTTCAGTGGGTCTTTAAGTCTGATTTATACGTCTGCGTCGTAGCCTCTACACCGTAGGCTTTGCGTTGGTTTTCATTTATACTTCGTTTTCCTCTTCGACGTGCGATTACACATGCAGGCTGCTAATAGTGTCCACAGGCCAGTGTTGCCAACTTAGCGACTTAGTCGCTATATTTAGCGACTTTTTTTCAAAAAAGCGACTAGCGACAAATCTAGCGACTTTTTGGATAAACGATAGCTACATTATTTTACAAATGTCGCCAGTACTGTTCTGCGAGCGCGAGGTCTTGCTTTCTCCCTGCCGTCACACCTCTCTTTGCTTTTACCCTGTTCAGTGAGTGGCTGAGAGGAGCAGCGCGTGCCACACACAGCAGCTGACAGACGCGAATGAGCGAGCTACACATGAGCACACAGTGTTGCTCTGCTTCCTTTGTTTTACATTTAAAGAATTTAGTTTGACCCGTTATGATTTCCATTCTTCTTGTGCTTATCACTTATATTACTCACTATCACAGAGCTTTAGTTCATCCAGTTTCATACATCTCTCAATTCAGATTGTAAAAAAAAAAAAAAAAAAAAAAAATGTAGTCATTATCTATATCATACTCGTTCTACTGTATGAAAAAAAGATGGAAAGATAGGAAATGAGAATATATTTTTGGGACAGTTTGTAACACTCATTTTGTCGCATATATAAATGAAGGAGATCCGTTTATCCCAGAGCAGAGAAGAATATATTCTATATATATATATTCTATAATATTCTATTATATATATATTTAAAGGGTTAAAGAGAAGACATCCCAAACAGCAATTTTGTTCAATATCACCAAACATTACATTAAAAGAGAAGGAAATTCACAATTCACATCTTGTTAGAACATTTCAGCCCAACCACAAAATGTAGAGTTCACTCGGAAATAAAGTCCATTTCTCAGAACTCCCACCTAGTCAGGTAAGAAGTGTGCATCTTACCCCATCCCGACAGTTCAATGGAAGTCCACAAAAGTTCAACATACAGTGTCCCAAACTATAACCAAACGTCAGTCCAAATAATCCAAGGTGTGGAAGAAAACCATATAGTCCAGATGAAGTGTCCTTGCTTGACGAATGATGCCAAAAGAAAACCTTCTGAACAAATATGCAAAACAAAAATCAAAATAGGTAATTGAATGCAGAAAATAAACATAAAATTACAAAATATATACACAACTTACACTGAGCTGTAGAACCAAAGAGGTTCCTCAATACAGGGTCTCATGCATCACAAAGTTGAGAACAGTCTTACTTGTCCCTCTTAAAAGGCTAACTTGTCCTTCAGAAACCTCCCTAGATCCCCCTTGAGGTGGGGAGGAGCATTACATCACATGACATGAAACAGCTTCTCAAAACTGTTACAAGTTGGCTGTATTGTATTATTTTAAAATACAGTGTGTGAGTACGGATTAAGAGAGAAAGCACATTAGGCAGGAAGAACGCAAGGACGACACGGTGACGTCACGGATATGCTAATTGACGCATGACTTCATCTAGCAACTTTTTTGGCAGGCTTTAGCTACTTTCCATGGAAAATAGTTGGCAACACTGCCACGGGCATGTTGATGGTGTAACCCACAGTATCAAGGCAAAAGCCGAAGAAGAAGCAGCTTGTTGTGTACGTTGTTGGAGATGCAGCAGCAGTGATGGCGGCAAAAGCGACTTTTGTTGCCGCTTGAGTTGTTAAATATAGACAAACATATAATTTTTAATCCGCAAGGGGAAATGTGTATGAAGAAATACGAAGCAGATTTTTTTTTACCTGAGGGAGGGGTTCTAGCAGACCAATCACAGTGCTTGCGGTCCATGTAAAATGTATGTGTTGTTACCAGAGGTGCATGTCAAGACTACTCCATAAGCTATGCATGCTACACACAGCCTACGATGTAGCTATGGCATAGGTTCGATGCAGAAGTAAATCCCTGTTAATCACCAGCCCTCCAGTGAAAATGAATGGGATTGTGTCGCTTTGACATTGTGTGTTGCTGGGAGTGGGGTTTGGTCTCTCCCGAAAGTCACAAATCTCAATTTTGTTGCGTCACTAGACATGCAGGTATACTGTCGCCAACAGGCTACTCTCGCTCATCGCCAACTTTCCTGGCTATAGTGCAAGAGTCGTTTGGACTATGTATCTATGGTGTTTGCTTGTTCATTTTAGAGTTTGACAGCATCTGGACACGGTCTGCTTTCATTAGATGGGAAAGGGCATCTTGAACATTCAGCAAAACAATCCTTTTGTGTTTCACAGAAGAATGAAATGTAGTAAATGAATGACAGAGTTTTAAATTTATAGATGAACAATCCCTTTAAGACACTTCAGTCAGTTGTGTATTCCGCATTGTGCTCACTTACCGGAGCAGATTAGTGGAAATAATTGGTGTGGATCGGTACTGTCATCACATGGGTGTTCCAGGTGTGAAACCGTCGCTGATTGTGTGAAGAAGTTGCTGATTGAGAGAAATCTGAACCTCCCCGGTGAGGTAACGTCCGTTTAAATAATGACTGCAGTCAATCACTTAGACATTGTGTTAATCAGTGAGGTACAGAGCCCTGCAGAAGAGAAGATGGAGGAGATTACTTCAATAGGTAAAGAAAGAGAGAGAGAGAGAGACTCCGGCCGGAAACTAATCCTCCACGGTCCTATACTCTCCATCCAGCCGTTCATGTTTATCTATTTTGTGCGTGCGTGTGTTATTGTCTTTGCATGACTACATCAGCCTTATCAAAGACTCAGAAATAAAAATTTTAATTAACCTATATTAAAAGCAGGCCACTCTTCTTAATGAGTTCCCTGAATAATTAAACAGGCAAACCGGGGGATTTTCACACTTCGCATGCTTTGTTTGCTAGGAATATCCACAGTCACTCGACACCTGCAGTGACCCCGCTGCGGTTCCCCAGGCAAAGAATCGGTTTTTGATCTCTGTGTTTGAACAGTCGCTCCTTTCTTATCAAGCTTATTCTCAACAACTTGCAAGTCCATAAGAAGTGACCCTTTGGCAGCCTCCACACCAGAAGACTTAACTCAGTCACAGACCCCGTCAGCTCCCCAGCCAGATGAACATAAGTGCTATCTGATGAAACGGCATCACAGAAGGTTACAGTGACAGCCGCGGCAGAGAAAAAAAGACAAGTGTTAGATCATTTAAATGCTAATTATCCATTTTCAATCCCTCATAAACTTTAACTGCAAGCCTTTGAGATTTTAACAAAAATAACATCTTGAGAAAGAACGTCCCCTATGGGAGGTGAAATCTTTTCTTGAAACACTTTTCTTTTTTTTTTTTAGCTGCACAAAAATAAGTATTACTCACAAGAGGAAATTAACACGCCTTACCATTTCAGACCATAAGAGTATGAGTTTCTCCCATTTCTAATCTGTGCAGGTATTACTTATGCATGCCACAGGCATCCTTGTCCTTGGTATTTTATTTTGTTTTCATTTATGGAGTAGTTCCATTTGAGATAATCAAAAGCCTTTTTACTAACCACACTGTGGCATGTGAAATATAACAATCTAAACCATTTCCCAGCTTACAGTATATTTATTGTTGCAGAGGTGTAAAGAGTAACTGAAAATCATACTTGAGTAAAAGTACAGTAAGTCACCAATTCCAATATGATTTGAGTAAACCCAGCAAGCAATAGCCGTCATTTTCACTGTCTCGGTTAACTATAGACCCGATATAGTCCGCTATGAGTAACCCTACAGCCAAAATAACCTCGAATTTGGTTACATGTAATTTTTGCCAAAAATAACTTGCAAGATGTATGATATTCCATAATGTAAGCAAAGTCAACAGTGATTACAAGGTGTTTCATTTCATTTCTTTGACATGTTCATGTTCTAGATGACTAGTCTATTCTTGGGCTATGATTAGACGTATATTCAATTTTGCTCAATTTTGATGTCTTTTAAACAGTGGTGTAAAATATTTGAGGGAATGTAAATTAGTTACTGTACATAAGTATCTTTTTGGCTACTTTTTGGCTTTACTTTTTTTCACTGGTATGTCTCTCAGGTGTCGAGAACTAGTGCGTCGCTGAGCCTATATTTAGTACGAGTAAAATACTTAAGTGCTGTTAAAATCAGATACTTTATACTTTATTTTACTCAAGTCATATTGGAAGTGGTGACTTATAACTTGTAGTCATTTTCGCTGTCATGGTTTTCTTGTGCTCTTTACACCTCTGCTTTAAAATGCAAAATTGCTTGCTGGGAAAGTCTTAAGAGTATCTCATTTCAAGTCCAAATAAAACACCTCACTAATCGACACAGCAGCCTCTTAAACATCTACAGACACTCAAGTCTCATAAGCTCAAGTGCTCAAAAAGGGCACAAGTAAACCAACATCCTTCAAAAAGCTCTCTTTTTTGTGCTGGTTTTGGCCTCATCACTAGCTGCGTTTCGATTACCCTTCAAATTGCGCAAATTGAAATTAAGAATTGAAAATACATCCAATGGAAACGCGTCAATTTTGCCAAAAACTCCCATATATCGCGAAACAGTTTTTACACTCGTTAGTTTAGGTGCCACGCAAAATATAATGAGTAGTTGCATTACTCGTAATGGAGTAAAGATTACATATACTCGTTCGAAAATGTAGTAGAGAGTAAAAGTTGCTAATATCTTTGATACTCATTAAAACTACAAAGTAGCCTATCCAAAAAGATACTTAGGTACAGTGACTAATTACATTTACTCAAATACTTTACACCATTGTATTGTTGTCACTTCTCATAAGTTTAGTCGGCATGAAATGGATATTCACCTTGATGTTATTGTGACCAATTATTCCATGCACATTTAATTTTTACATTGTAATTTGGATTTAAAAAATGTTTGTATTGCTGAATAATACATGAACAGGGAATATATTCAGATCTTGAATATGAAACACTAACAACAACATTAGATCAAAAATCTAAATGCATTCACATACACAGATAAAAGTAAAGCTCAGTATTTGTTAAGTCACATCTTTAAATAAACGCTTAAAGAATAAAACACTTGTGTATAAGTGTATGGGGATGAAACTTAAATCATATTTGTGACCCGGGTCATAAAGGGTCATTTTTTAATTATACAACATCTGAATGCTGAACAAATAAGCTTTCCATTTATGTATGGTTTGTTAGGATAGGGCAATATTTAACGGAGATACAACTATTTGAAAATCGGGAATCTGAGGGTGCAAAAAAATAGCCTTTAAAGTTGTCCAAATGAAGTCCTTAGCAATGCATATTACTAATAATAATATATATTTTTTATAACTGTATATATTTACAGTAGGAAATTTACAAAACATCTTCATGGAACATGATCTTTCCTTAACATCGTAATGATTTTTGGCATAAAAGAAAAATCTATGTCTGGCGACTTATGACTGGTTTTGTGGTCCAGGGTCACATTTATTAATGATTTTCCAATCAAAAGTAAAGCTGTTTCTTCTAAAAGACCAAGAAATGAGCATGGCTCATCAATGTCAGAATATTTATAAATGAACAGGGTAGATTTTCTGAAGCATTTTAAAGTTCTCTTTCTTACAATTGACTGCTTGCTCACATTCAGATTTGCCTCCATCCAATCAACATCCGAATACCAGGACCAAGTTCTAACCCTACAATTATTTATTTTTTATCAATCTATTTCATTTGGATGTACTGTACGTCACAAAATGATCTGTCGCTACTTCCAACCTTAATTTGGAACGTGTCTCCCACAGGACTCTTCTGACTCACTTCCTGTAGATTTTGTGAAGATCAGCTTTTGTTGTGGTGTTTGTCTGCTTATTATTGTCTGATCTATGGGAAACACATGTCTTGTTTGCTCATGAATTTGCCTTATGGCACTACACAGCTTAGCAGCAATAAATAGCCTATATCATTTATATAGTGCTGCATGTAAACATGTGACTACCATCAGTTTTAATTGCATAGTTTTAATATTTCTGTTGTGTGTTCTAATCAATAATGCCGATAAAAAGACTGATGGGTGACGTGCATGAACCGTGTATGAGAAATCTCCAATTTGACAGGCCATCAATCAACTGGTTACCACTAGATGTCACAGTGCAATAGTCCATTTTACATTGTTGTTGCTGACAACATCAGCCATTAAGATATAATAGACCTCATGATGTCAGTCTCATTCCATTCCTTCTTTGGTGTGCTGCATTACAATTACTGCAGGGACTAGTACATGTGTTTTACACCCAAAAGATCTTCTAACGCACACAAAAACACATTATACGTGATACAAAGTGTTTTGTTGTTGTACCCTTTGTATAAATGGTAAAACATACAGGTAAGCATGTGAGCGTATTGTGCAAATATTGACCCATGTCTTTTGTCTTCGGTTAGTGTGATTTCCTCAGCCGTGGTCCTTCAGGGTGAACAGCAATTCACAGAGCTGTTCCTAGGGACTGTGCAGAGCTTTGCCTGATTGAGACTAGCCTCAGGAGGGAACCCATTGCTAAAGTGCGACTGCAGCCTTCTCAAGGTCCTCTAAAAGTCAAAGGCAGAAAATCAACTTGGCTCCCAGCAAACCGTTCACAGACTCGGAGCGGGGCTCTGATAAAAGCGAGACACTTTGAAAGGCCGTTAAGCAAAAGCGCCAGCTCTGCATCCTGCATCCGCGCTTTTAACTGCGGAAAGATCGGAATCCTGCCTTTGGCCTCCAATGTAACAAATGTTATCTTGGTAATTGTATTTGCTGTATTCCTTGCTTAATGTTTTATCACTGATTCTAAATGTCATCGTCTTGGGCTTGTTGCCATGGTGACGTTCCCTCCAGAAGTCAGCTCAGCCCCTCCATACAAACACCTTTGAAGCAATTACTTTCATCCTGCAAGAAAAGAGTGGGCCATTTTGAACCACGCTACATTTGACCAGTCTTTGAAGCTTTGCACTGTGGGAAATGTGGTTTCTTATGGCCTTGCTTATGGTGTTACCAAGCCCCTTTATGGACTTGGGACCTTAAAACATGCTCCAAACTGGCAGCCGAGAAGAAAAACTGACCTGCGTTCCATATTTAGCTCTTGGAAAATCACCACGCTTGATGCTGTTTTTTTTTTTCAAAGGTGATGCATATACTATACAACATTTGCCAAGGAGGCCAAAGCTCTCTGACGGAGATGCTCAGAAGAGGGAGAGGGAGGAATGCAGAACCCTGTAATCATGCCTCATTAAAACAACCTCAACTTGTCGTTCAGAAAAGCCTTGCACAATCAGTTGTCATCATCCATTAAATTACGGCCTTCATCTGTGCCAGATTTGAATGCTTCAGCCCAGTTGCACTCTCAGCTTTGTCCTCACTTGCCAGTGAGAAGGCCAGAGTTATAATTATTTTACAGCACTTGGGGTGGTTTAAAAGAAACAGTTGAGCTGCATATGTGTTAAATATGTAATAATGTGAATGCAGTTTATGACATGATGTGACAAGTGTGTCAGATACATATTGATTATAGCTCTGGTTAACATGCATAAGAACAGTTTCTGATTGACAGAAGCATTAAAGATTCTAAAGGAAGGCCCGCACATTTTCCAATAGAATTGATGCAGGTATTATTAATTTAACGTTTTCCACCTCGAAATAAACATACGGGTAATCATGGATTGGGTAACGCAAGCTCTTTTCCTTTTTCAATCCACAATCCCTCTTAACAGGTTTGAACTTCTGTTGCTGTACAGCGAGAGCATAGATGGCAAGAGAAAAGTCAAAGCGATCATGTTGGAAATATCAAAGATCTGAATGCCAAAATATGAAAAGAAAAAGAGTGCAGCAGCAGCGCATGGCATGAATTACTTTTGTTCTTTCCAAGAAAGCTGAATTTATTAGCTGGCGAGTTATAGAAATAGAACACATTCTGTTAAATAACACATTTTTCTGTGCTGTGTGAGTTTCCAAATTCATTGTAAAAAATTCACAGACTCAGAAGTGCATTAATGACATACCAAAAATAAAATGGTTCCCACTCATATGTCCCTCTGACTACGCACGACTCACAACGTTACTCAAACTGTTAGACATACAGAAATATAAAAACTTAAAGGAGAACTCCGGTGAATTTTTAAGTTAATCTTGATCGTTATACCTTTGTGAGTACTGTCTATAGAAAAAAAAAATTCTAACACACGGAGCTGTTACAGTTAATGCCCAGAGCTCCCACTCAGCTAACACGGCAGCTATGGGGGCATATACATAAAGAGTGTCTTTGTGCCTCTTAACAGACACAAAATGCAATTAAAATGTCTGTCCAACATGAACAGGGCCCTTACATGACAACGAGATGCGTTTAGCAACTTAGCCATTGTTTAAACTCACCGAAATAGTGTTTTAGACGGCTAGCTGTAGTCTCGTGCTGAAGTCCCGTGGGAACTCAGTTGTAGCCAGAAAAATGTAAATAGTCCAGGGGGGAGGAGCCTCGTGTGTGAAGAGTGATGATCGGCTCACAAGTGAAGAAGAAATGGTTCGTAACGCTCCTCCCCCCTGGACTATTTAAATTTTTTCCGGAGTTCTCCTTTAAGTTTTTCTGAACATAAAAATATGGCTGTGAGAAATGAGTCACTGTGAATTTGCCCAGTAAGACATGTTCCTGTGTCAACATATTTTGTTGATTCATATTTTGAAATGTAACCCATACCCATATATCTTAAAATCAACTAATCCAATTAACCCTAAAATCAGAGGGAAAAGTAAATAAAACTGACGTAGACGCACCAAACCCTGGTTGTATGCTTAAACTTAACATTAACTCTAAACGTGTCTTTTAAATCTGATTGGTTGATTGGAATGTACTTCTTCCAGAATCAACAAAGATGTTGATCCAGGAACATTTAGTACTTGGTGAAATCATGTGATCTTTATAGAAACACAATTGAGCTAAAGTAACAAGTATTTCCATGTTCTTTGGAATTTGAGAATAATACAGTAACTTGAGTTTCATAAAACATATAGGCTAATATTGTTTACGATTATTTAATGGGATTTTTTTCAAGCTCATTTCTGCCTAAGCCTAAACATCTGCCAGGTATCAGGCAACAGTAACGTCCACATCATTCATCTATTTATCTGACTCCTCCATCATCTTCTTTACCTGTCCAGTTAGATTATTTTGATTCCACTCAAGATTGACCCGTTTTCCCTTAACAATTGTCTTTCTATTAAAAACAGAATGAGCCCCATATTTATTGTGTTAATACAATTTATATTACAATACCACAATGATGTGAGCAAAATTCTGACTCTATGTGGATTCCTTTCAATGATGCAGATATGTTATCATTTATTATATTTTAGAATTTATTATAGACCTAGGCTATATAGATAATATTATTATTATTATTATATACAATACTCAATGTATTGTATTATATATACAATACATTTCTCATATAAAACAACAATAACTACATATGACCCCCACATTGTCGTAATCATTAGGCTATTGGCTTCATGTTTCATCGTTCTGGCTTTATGAACACGAAAATAAACAACCTAAATATGTGTAACCAGAAATAGCCTATATAGATATTAAAGATTTACAGCCTGCATGGGGGTATATTAGGATAAACAAAACAAAAAGATAATGAACGAAAATAAATAAAGAATTATGTAATAAATAAAACCATTACAATGTTTTCAAATATTGATACATTTTACAGCATTTTTTTCAAACTTAATATGGTTTTTAGGTATTGCTGAACTCTTGCCATTAAAGAGAGAGAGAGAGAGAGAGAGAGAGAGCTGTTTTGTGTTTAAAGGGCGCCCTCTGCCTTTCTGGAGGAATTGAACAAAACATGTTTGACCGCCATGCTCGTCATATCATATAATTTAGTGGAAAGTGAACATGAAGAATTACTCGTTTGTAAAAAAACAAAACAAAAACAAATGGACGTTGTTTACTGAAGCCTGGCCCTGGCAAATAAACAGGATTTAATAGGTATGTACTTTTTTTTATGTCGATATCACTCGTTTAGATTTTTGCTTGTTTGATGAGTAGCCTATAAGACTATTGAAGCCAGAAAGTTGTGTTTTGTTAATATGTTTGCTAATAGCGTGCAATGTAGTGAATGTAAACAACTTCAATCGAGATCTTCGTATATTTAAGGTCAACGTATATTAAAGGTAGCCTATATTTAAAATCAAAATGTAAATGTTTTGTCGTTACAAGGACACACCTATTTCTCCATGAGTTTTTTGCGGTATAAAAACAACGACGTCGAAGTATACATGACAACACAAAACAAGAAACTTGAAAAACAATAAAAATTATAAATCTTTTCAAATTAATTTAACTGTCCAACTGTTAATCTTATGTATTTGACAAAAAATTAAAGGTACACTATGTAACTTTTTTGTTCAAAATTAATAAAACAAGTCAATCGTCAATCCTTCCAAAATGTGTTTTTTTTTTCTTTGACACTGATTAATTATGCTTAAGTGTTTATATTTTAGACCTTTTGCTGGAACACATTTGCGTAAGTTGCATAACTTACATCTTGCCCTTGCCTGACATATCCATAGAGAAAAGTTCCTCTGGCTGGCTACTTTGACACATTTAAGGTGTGGCAGTGGCTTAGGTTAGTTGTCACAACAAGCCAGAAGACATGGAGCTGCTAAATCTCAAACCTCCAGGGAATCGTCCATTTAAATAAAAATAAAAAACCCACACAGAACAGAGGGGGAGCTTGTAATAAAACGAGAATCAACATTGTCTTGGCTTGGCTTTTCAGAGATGGTGAGAACTGAGGGATTTGATATGTTGTAAAAGCAACGCAGAGATGTTGTTTTTATTACTCAATAGGTGAGTAAGGTATTTTATTGAACAGATTAAATTGCCATGTAGCTCTCTAACAGATTTCATTGTTAAACATTATCTATTGTGGAGGGTCATATTCATCCGCACAGTCAATAAAACAATGTTCTTCCACAATGCATGCAGTTTTGTTTAGTTTTTTCCCAAAAGTTATATGGTGTACCTTTTAAAAAACAGTGGTAGTGAAGCATAACCATTACCAGGGCAACCACTACTAGCAATGCTGTGCTTTAACCTTCCCATTCTTGTTTTTTTTCCAGTTATGTAGCATCATAGAATTAGCTTTTACTGTTGCAAATTGTTTTTCTTGTCTTTAATAAGGGATGCAATGCTGCCAAGCTACTTTAATAAGTAACATCTTCTAACTGTTAACTGTAGCAGTAAGTGTCCCTGGAGTTTCATATACAGGGATAGTCTATTCTTTCACATCTGAGAATGATGCAATTAATGGGAAACTTAACTAACAAAATTGATGCATACATTTTCTTTTGTTGCAAAACAGTGTGTGCCTGATCTGATCTGGTGCTTTTTTAGTTTTATCGAGAGAGAGAAAAAAATTGCATTTTCCCTTAGCTGGAACACACTTTCTCAGTGTCGTTTCCTCCAAGGTGTTAAACATTCATTTGAATGACATCAAAGAAAAAGTGATTTCCAGAAATTACCAGCATAATTCTAATTTTTGGCCGCAGAAATGGGGTAACACTAGTAATGCCATTTTTAAATCAGGAGACCTGTAGTATATCTCTTTAATTATACTTAAAGAGAGAGCTGAAAGTCCTTCAGGCACTGGAGAAATCAGCTTTTGTATTACATAATGTGGCAGGGAATGAAAATGAGCACAAGGAGTGAAAATGCCCAGGAGAGCCACTTTAAAATAAAAATTCACATGACAAAGTCTCTAGTGCCTTTGTCAAGGGAATAGTATGCACGAGGTTCTTAGGCGCTATGTTGAAGTCAGGTGCATTGCAATGATGGCAAACCAGGGTGAGCGCGAGGTGACAGGCGGCTCAGGTTAGACTTCTAAAGCTGAAAAGGACTGGAAATCTTGGCTTGGAGTACTTGCTCACCTTATGAAGGTGCTGATCAGTCTTGATGAGGCACAGCTGTCCTGATGTGTTATTTTTGTATTTCCTTTTCCACTTTCTCATATGATTGTGTTTTTTTTTTACAGAGTAGCTGCTGTCCATGGGCCAGAGAGCAGTATCTACATATCTATATATGGGAGTTCTGGGTACCTACACTGCAAAGAAAGAATCCGTAGGAAACACTTGCCAGAAATATTCTCCAGTGCCCACAGGCACAGAGTGAGTAATGTTGTCAATGATTTTCTGGCACCATGTGGAATCTGACCTAATGTAATAGCAGCTAATGGTATGTTTCTAACTTGAAGTGCTGCGTTATGTGTATGTTCATGTTATTCAAGGTTACCAAGGGTATTTAACTCTGCAGGCAGTGCCTGCATGTGAAATCAGTTTAATGCTATGCCTTATTTCACTCAACATAATGTGGTTTGCTGATGAAACGCATAAATGTACGCTAACGTAAGACCACCACAGAGAGTCCTTATCATCAGCTGTGGATGCTTATTAAACCTTTTCATAGACAAGCCTTTTAGGCGTGCGGTGCCTGGCAGTGTGACTAAAACACAGCTAAACAACATGTTCGCACCACAGCGTGTAACTGTCTCTGTTTTTCCACTCTAGTCTGTCAATCAGCTTTCAGGATATTGTGGTGAACATATAGTTTGTCTGTAAAATGTGACCGTTTATGATAAATAAGAGCTCAAAGCAGGACAGAATCTAAGGCCTGGTTTCACAGACAGGGTTTAGTTTAAGCCAGGATAAGGCCTTCGTTCATTTATGACATGTAAGTAGCTTTTAAAAAAAGACAAAGACTTGAGACAAAGCATGTCAGCAGGGAAATACAGGTGCTGGTCATATAATTAGAATATCATCAAAAAGTTGTATTATTTCACTAATTCCATTCAAAAAGTGAAACTTGTATATTATATTCATTCATTACACACAGATTTATATATTTTAAATGTTTAATTTTTTTTTTAATTTTGATGATTATAACAGACAACTAAGGAAAATCCCAAATTCAGTATCTCATAAAATTAGGATATTACTTAAGTTTTATTACATGAAAAGTATGAACATGAAAAGTATGAGCATGTACAGCACTCAATACTTAGTTGGGGCTCCTCTTGCCTTCTGACGCTGTCTGTTATTCAAGAGTGGCTTGACACAAAGAATGTGACAGCTGAAACCCATGTCTTGCATATGTCTGTGCGTAGTGGTTCTTGAAGCACTGACTCCAGCTCCAGTCCACTCTTTATAAGTTATAAGTACACCTGTATAAGTTTACATTTCCAAACATTCCTTTTCCATTAACTGTAATAATCGAGTGAGAATTTTGTATGCGATTTTGTATGAGATTTATGCAATGTTTGTTTTGTATGTATAGATTTTGAGATTTGTGTCTGACAACAGCCGGTATGTTCCACACGGAGATCTGATCTCACCATCATCGAGTCTTTCTATGATTACATGAAGAAACCGAAAAAACTGAGACAGGCTAAATCCAGAAGAACTGTGGCAAGGTTTACAAGACACTTGAATAAACCAACCTGCAAAGCTGGACGTTGCCACAGTTCTTCTGGATTTGGCCTGTCTTTTTTCAGTCATAGCTTTAAATATGCAACGTCGCTGGATAACGAATGCATAAAAGCAACCAGGTTCTCCGGAAAAGAATGACATTTGGGAGGTAAAATATGTTATTGGCAGGGTTGCCTGCTAAAATTCACATTCCTGGGTCTGTATATCATATAATTGGGGTCGCTTCAACCCGCAGACTTGGCAACACAGTGCAGTTGAGTTCTGTTGACATTTGACAACTAACGTTATGCATCTCTCTGTTGTTCTGATTGGTTGTATGTCTATCCAATTGAGGTCTTTCCTGGTTCGGTTGAAACACGCCCCATAATCACAGCCCAACGGAGCAGTATCAGACTCATATTCTGACTAGAACTGAGTATGACGACGTCAGGCTAATTGACTACCATAGTATTTTTTTCCCTACTATGGTAGTCAATGGTTGCTCTATCTGCTTGGTTATATCTCCAATGGTATCCATCTGAAAGAAGAAAGTCATATACAACTAGGATAGCTTGAGGGTGAGTAAATCATGGGGTAATTTTAGTTTTTAGGTGAACTATCCCTTTAAAGCTATTATATGACTTCAGCAGACTTTGAATTTAGTGCATAAGACATATAGGCCTGGTTTCACAGACAGGATTTAGATTAAGCCAGGATTAGGCCTTAGTTCAATTAGGACTTTTAAGTAGCTTTTATAAATGTTCCTTAGAAAAATAGATTATTAGTGTGCATCTTGAGACAAAACAATGGCGCTGACATATTTTAAGATATGTCAGTGTAAGTTAGCCTGACAAGCCAATCAAGATGTTGGGTCTGAGAACTCACCATTGGCAGGGCTCAATCCGAGGGGCGGTATAAACAGTTATACACGAACCGACGAACCGACTCTATACACGATTTGATTGGCCTGACCAGGGTTTGGTTTTTCCAGCTCGCAAGCTAATGGAGAGTTGCTAGACTACCCTGGCTGCAAATTAGATTTGCTGCCGCTAGGGTGTGTCTAGATTTCTAAGTGTAAGAAAGTGCTAAGTTTCTAAGTGCTAAGTGTAAGTTGCTTTCAGTTAGAACCCGCTCAAACATGCATTTTAGTCTGGGACTAGGTTTAAGCTTTGTGTGTAAAACTGAGGAATTGAGTACTTTTATGATGCTTTCAAGTCCTTTTTTCTGGTCTCCACCAACTTTCATTGTATAAAAAAAGAGAGCAGCATGGACATTCTTCAAAATGTCTCCTTTTTTGGAGAAAGTCCTAACTGAGTAGATGATGACAGATCAAGCTATCCCTTTAAAAGCACTATAAATTGCATTGATTCGCTCTCATTGATGTTTTGCAGAGGCATAGGGCATTACTGTCGAGGGTAAGTCAGTCTCCGCAGAACAGTACATAGGCGACAACAATATGAACCTCTGCCTCTGTAATTACCATTATCATTGAAGTGTTTCTGCAGGAATTGTGCGCACTAAATTCTGCCCTGTGTTCAGTTGTATATCTCAAACGCATTACAGATAATGCGGTTACACCGCAGGAGTGGAGCCAGCACGCTTCTCATTCTGCATCAAATGAAAGAATTAAAGGCTGAATATTTTATTGCATTTTGACATTTATCTGACATTTGACGTCTTCATTGCTCCCCCCTGAAAATATGCTAATGTGCAAGTGAATGCCGTGACCCATCAAGTCATAGTGTGTCATCAATGATGTTTACAGAACAGCTGGATTGGACGAGATCTAGATTTGAGTGAGCAAATATGTGCCTTTGATTATGGGTGCAGAGAGAGCCTGTCGTGGAAACCTTGCCGTAGGATATTAGGAGGCTGTTGCCATGGTAACAGCACCTCGGAATATGAGTGGAAAGCAGAGGTGCTCTCTTCTCCTCCGTTTGTGCTGTCATAGATGTGCCGGAGGTGTATTTGATGGAGTTCATCAGCTAGGCACTACTAAGAAAGTCCTCTAAAGTTTCACATCAACGATGACTAAAACATCCATTAGCTGATTTATTTCAGCCGTGTTTAGTTTATGCCGTGTGAGAGGAAGTTGAAATGTGTGTGTGTGTGTTTTTGTGTGCATGTTTGGGGTCAGTGCGCTTCTTGCAGTCATTATCCTTCTTTTGTTCATAGCTTCACTCTGCTTCGATTTCTGTCCCAGCCCATTGGCTACTCTAAACGACCTGGTCAAATGCCTGTTCGATCCAGTGAGTGTGGACCGAAAGCCCCAGTGGTTTCTTAGAAAAACTGTAAAAACATTACAGCATATGGACTGTTCATCTTCAAGGCTTTAGACCAACATAGAGGCAAGGTGTGATCTGTTTCCCCCCCTAGCTTTTCTGTTTTGTATTTCTTGTATGATTCTAGTTCAGCATTTGATTCTTGTATGGTTTTCTCCCTTTCATCACTTTGGTCAGCTCAGTAGGACATACTGCTAGCAACGGAAAGGTCATGGGTTTGATTCTCAGACAATATATCGCTTGAATTCAGTATAAGTTGCTTTGAATAAAAGCGCCTTCCTGATGCACAAAACGCGTATTGATGGGCCGTACGCATCAATTTCCCGCTAAAGAGTATCCCCTGACCTGATGCATGATGTATTGACGAACGCAGAAGTGCAGAGGATAGAGCAAAACAAAACACCGGTCATGAATTATAAGTCTAAAACAAGATTTTTTAAAGAGAAATGTCAGAGGATTTCGATATAAGAGAAGAGGAGCTTGAGTTTGTTGCCCAGCCCTATTTGTTTGAACCACGAGAGGCATTAAAGCATACGCTACTCCTACATTGCGTTGGGGTTACTCTTTTGGTGTAAGTCGAATTGCATAAGCTGTCTGCAGGAAGATAGTTATTTTAGTTTTTAAAGTTTCACATATGGATACTTTTCTTACACACTCACATCGCTTTGCTTCAGAAGGCCTTTATTAACCCCCTGGAGCCGTGTGGATATCTTTTATGATGGATGGATGCACTTTTGTTGGGCTTCAAAATATTATCCTCTATTCACTGCCATTATAAAGCTTGGAAGGGGAAGGGTTAGGGTTATTCAGACGAATACAATCGGAGACCTGAACATTATTTAATATATCTCTCAATTGTATTCATCTGAAAGAAAAAAGTGTGGACCGAAAGCCCCAGTGGTTTCTAATAGGGCTGAACGATTTTGGAAAAAAAATCAAATTGCGTTTTTTTTTTTTTAAACCAATATTGCGATTGCGATTTAATATGCGATTATTTTTTAAACTCTTTATCTTCTGTATTATTCAACAATACATCATTGTATAGTAATGGTGGAAATCTTTAATTGGTACCTCACGATCCGATTCTGGGAGTCACAAACTTTTTTCCTTATTAAATATTAATATTAAGCTTATTAATTTATTAAAAACTTAAAATGTTTTTTTATTATGATATATGTAATTATAAGCTTTTTGAAATAACTACACATTATAACATTTTAATTAAAACAATTGCATGTTAATAATTTTAAATATATAAACTAATATAGCTGCAAAACATAAGCTAGTAAATCATAAAGAGGAACAAAAAAACATTACAAGCAATGAACAAAGAGTGCTTTCAGTATTTAAGAGTGTCTGAACTGTGAGTGATTTTTCTCTTTCTCAGCTTGATTATTAATGATGACATCATCATAGACAGTGGGAGACCTGCATTCACACTAATGCACAGATCTCTTTTGAAATATAAGCTGTTTTTGCCCTGTCTGTTTAATTCATTAAGACATTACTGATGGTGTTTACATTAATGTTGGGTCATAAAAGCATTGAGAAGCACACAGACACGTGCTCACGAGCACTCTTCACAAAGCGCCGCGTGCATTTTAAATGGAAAGCCTGTCAGTGAGTTTATTATTTTTAATATACAAGCACACTGCATTCCTAACGACATGAATGAAGCCTTCGTTGAGCATTTGTAAGGAAAATACCGGCGGGCGAGAACACACACTGTAAGCGTGACATCAAGCAAAGTTTCTCACAGCGCATATCCTGTGCAAAGAAGCCGCGAATGCCATTGTAATTCGCGCCGTCAACCTTTTCGGAACGTTATGGTTATGGACCAGACGTTACGTGACCAGACTGTAATCGCAGCCTTTGCGGTTAGGAAATCGTGTTTTTCCGTATCGTGATATTATCGCAAATGCAATTAATCGTTCAGCCATAGTTTCTAAGTAAAACTGTAAAAATATTAAAGCATATGTTTTTAGAGCATATGTTCATCTTCAAGGCTTCAAACCAACATAGAGGCAAGGTGTGACCTGTACCAGCATTTGATTCTTGTATAGTTTTCTCCCTTTCATCACTTTGGTCAGTTCAGTAGAACATAGTGCTAGCAACGGAAAGGTCATGTGTTCGATTCTCAGATAAAATATATTGCTTGAATTCAGAATAAGTTGCTTTGGATAAAAGCACCTTCCTGGTGCACAAAACATGTATTCATTATCATTTCTATGATTATCATTATTGTTATATTGGAATATTATTCTATTATATTGGTAGAGTGGGACTTTGAAGTCCACACTGAAAGTCTGGTAGTCTAAATGTAATTTAAAGCTTTTATTATACGTTAGCCTTATTGTTATCTATAAGCTAGTTTCCTGGGTCAAAAATGGTCTTCGGTGGTGGCTGACAGACATGGTCATCCACACACACAGTAAAAAATGTGCCCTACCCATATGATTTGTGAGCGCAATACTAGCACAATACATTTCAAATAAATGCAAACAAACCGTTTGTAATTTTTGCTTATCTTATTTTGATATCTGACATTATGTATGATCTGATCTCTTACCTTGATATTTGTTTCTTTTGTGCCTCATGTTGCTGATCGTTTTCTCTGACATGCGCCGTATCACAAGTGCAGCAGTCATCTACTACATCACTCATAAATCACAATAACTGATCAAATAAGGCTTTGGCGGGACAAAATCGCCTTGGCGGCTGCCAAAAAATGTTCAATGCTGGAAAAACCCTGTGTAAGCATTCAAAATGTATAGTCTCTCCCTTTCGCCAATATGGATCATGATTTTGATGAAATCAATACGCATCAGATTTTCGGTCCAATCAAATGCTCTCTAGAATCTGAAACGTCCCCACATTTTCTATTTTCTACATGGTGAATGGCACATAGTGCACTATATAGGGGATAGGGATCGATTCAGACAATGTAAATATGCTTTCCATTGGGGCAAATGGAGTCTGGTTTCACGTTAAGGCCCCGATATACTTCAAGCAAAATCAAACTGATGTGACGTAATTTTGAACAAAATCAGGCCGAAACGAAGTTCGTTTAGAACTAGTTTTGGGAACGTTCCAGAAAAGTTCACTTCAGCTGGTAAACACCTGTGTACTATCATTGGTCCTTGGTGATTATGTACTAGGTAGGTGTGGACAGAGTCTCCGCGCTGTGACATTCAAGCTATACGGTAACAGTTCCTCTGTTTTCTATGGGAATTGAACTCATGGAAAACGTATACTCTCTGAGTAAGCACTTCTTTTGAATAAGTAATTACTTATTGACTGCAAAAAGTATGTTCTATATAGTATGAATGTGTATTGTATGACTGCAATCCGGGCAAACTATATTCGCCATGTTGTAATTTTCTTTTTGTGACCTACTAGTGTCAGTTTAATTGCTTAACTGCCATTCACAAATCCTCTCCTGTGGCCTCATGTGTCCATCAGATGCACAGTTCAGAATCTTGCTGGAAGTTAGTAGTAGGACATCCGGGTGCTTTTTGCTTACTGTTTTATACTGTGAATTTGGATATACTGTTTGACTTAGTAAGGAAGTATGTGATTTTGGATGCAGCCACAGTCTTGGTGTTTTTAGCACCATATTCTACAAGTTGAATGAAGCTCAGGTTCTTTAATCACCCTGAATAACATGTCATGATCCAAAAAGTTTGTACTCAACCTTGTGGAGTTGCAGCTCAAGTGCTGATTTTATTAAAGCGTTCCAAAGATATTCAGAACTTTTTCTAATTCAACTTCAAATTCACTCTTAGTCATGGTGATAATATAATTTGCAATGGAACAAAAAAATGTCTCTGTGCTGAAGCGTGCATAAAACTCTGGCCATTTTGGAGTGCGACAGCCTTAAGTTTATTTATAAACCATTACATCTCACTGTCGCATGTTCTCCAGTCATCACACATGGCTCTACACACCGGATGTTATGTAGAACTTTTCAACCTCTTTAAATAGTTGCAGCAGTGTTCAGCCGGGCAGCATTAACAGCCTCCATCAAGATGGCCACAGAGGAGTTCATGATTACGCATCCTACATGGGGGGAAACAGTCATACACAAACAAGCATCTGAATTTATAAACTAGTCAGCCTTAATTGCCTGTGCAAATAAAATCATAAACTCCCACTCATGTATCCCTCATTTTCTCTGCCTTTTTTGTCCTACAGTCGATCGATGTAGTCCAAGAAAGTGTTGAGATTTTCGCACACCGTGACTCACAGAATCCCACCAGATCCTCCTGCACAGTCTGAGGCTCAGCACAGCAGAGGGTGGTGGAGACACACTGATTTAAAGATAAGTAAAGTAATCTACCCTAAAACAAATCCAAATCGTAAGGCATGGGGTTGTTGTCTGGTCACTCCATAAAGAATATGACAGTCTTGCGAACAGACAAGGGATGTCTGGAAGCGGAAATCAGAGTACTTTTCGGCAAAGTACTGTTTCCACAGTCTGTAAGAAGTATGAGGCTGATCTGTTGGTCTTTCCCTTAGGCTGTGCAGCCTGTCATGGACACGCTCTGAAAACTGGGCCTGTGTGGTCACATGAAACTCAACACTTGACCTCTCGAGAGGCGAACAGAAAGCTGCCCTCTGGCGGGGCAGAGGTGTCCGTGCTTGCTTGTGGTACTTTCTGCCTGTTAGAGGTGCCATGTCAATCCCATGGGGCAACTTTGACCGATTTAGAGTGAAGAGATGGAGCAGATCACCATCTTGCCTTAATTAACTTATTTCAGACGTCGATTTGCATATACACTCACACACTGTGCTGCTCTCACTTCAGTTTAAGCTTCAGGTTTATTAAAACCTCATTTAAATATCACCTTAAACATTGAATCACACTACTTTACCAATTAGAATATTATTCCTCAGGAAATTAAATCAACTTTCCATACTTGCCAATAATTAGCTGTGAAATGAAAATATCTTGCACTTAATGTTGTACAGGCATTATAATGGTACTTTTTGTGATGATAATTTGGGACAGAAGGGTGTGAAGGCTATATTATGCTGAATTCCATACAAATATAAACATTTAGCTACATTTAACCACTAGATTTCATGAAACCCTCTGATTGTGTTGTAGCAAGAATTTAAGGCTTGTTGTGAAACATTGTCTTGTGTTTGTGTGTATGGTTTGTCTAAAATTAATTTTCTGAGATTTATTGGAGAACTCCGGTGAATTTTTAAGTTAATCTTGAACGTTATACCTTTATGAGTACTGTCTATAGAAAAAAAAAAAAGAACCGGATTGGTGCTTGCAACACGGAGCTGTTACAGTTAATGCCCAGAGCTCCCACTCAGCTAACACGGCAGCTATGGGGGCATATACATAAAGAGTGCCTTTGTGCCTATGTAAATAGTCCAGGGGGGAGGAGCCTCGTGTGTGAAGAGTGATGATCGGCTCACAAGTGAAGAAGAAATGGTTCGTAACGCTCCTCCCCCCTGGACTATTTACATTTTTTCCGGCTACAACTGAGTTCCCACGGGACTTCAGCGCGAGACTACAGCTTGCCGTCTAAAACACTATCTCGGTGAGTTTAAACAATGGCTAAGTGGCTAAACGCATCTCGTTGTCATGTAAGGGCCCTGTTCATGTTGGACAGACATTTTAATTGCATTTTGTGTCTGTTAAGAGGCACAAAGACACTCTTTATGTATATGCCCCCATAGCTGCAGTGTTAGCTGAGTGGGAGCTCTGGGCATTAATTGTAACAGCTCCGTGTTGCAAGCACCAATCCGGTTAATTTTTTTTTTTTTTCTATAGACAGTACTCACAAAGGTATAATGATCAAGATTAACTTAAAAATTCACCGGAGTTCTCCTTTAAACAATTTTAAAAGATTCAACATGTTATGTTTACAGTAAAGACTGTATGTTTATGTTTTACAGTACAGTGTAGACTATTATGTTTTTTATTTCAAATAGATGTTTTTTTTTAAATCTTGTATTCATCATGGAAAAAAAAAAGTCAAAATGAAATTAAAATTGAAATTCATTTTTTAATAGAATATTTCAGTATTATAAATCTGTGTACATCAGTATTTTTTTAATTCATGTGCCCTCATAATCTTTAAAGGGGTCATTTAATGGTACATGCACTTTTACAAGTTGATGGAAATGTGTGTTGGCAGTGCCTGTACACAACCATCCTATAATGATAAAAATCCATCCAGTGTTTTTTGTTGTTGTTGTTTTTTTAAAATCTCCTTATATGTTTTCCCCTGTCTCAAATCGAGCCGTCTGACCATGTGACGTCACACGGTCGTACGCCCCTCCCACAATTGTTAATTGACAGCAGCGTTTCAACACAGACCCGCCCTGAGCGAGAGGTCATCATAGTCCGCCATTGTTGATACGCTGGAGCGGAATGGCGTCTAAGCGATTGTGGTATTCTGTTCTTGGGTGTAATAACGAACCCAGCAGTCATTTTGATGTTCCCAAATCCGAACCGCTGAAGACGCAGTGGCTGAGTTTTGTTTTCGAATGGAATATTCCCCCCGATCAACGTCAATGCTTTCATGTATGCGCGAATCATTTCTCACCAGACTGCTTTATAAACGAGGGTCAGTATAAAGCAGGTTTTGCTAAGAAGCTGCTCCTGAAAAAAGGATCGCTACCAACTATTCGTGTTCCTGCTGCACCTCCAGAAGAAGTGAGTGTAATGTTTTATTAACCTTTATATTAATCTTTGCAAATCGCTTGCACCCTTCACGATGAATGCGGCTAAAGTGTACAGAGTACAGATGCTTTCTATGTATGACATTCTCAATATAATTCATAATCCCACGTTTATAATGAACAACGCGTTATGGTTATTACAAACTGTGTACGCTGGTGATAAAGTTAACGTGGTAACAATGAACTAACGTATACATCAGTAAACACATAGCATTTGTATCTCACTACGTTACCCTGCCAGTACAAAGATAGATCGAAGTGACATTACGTTAACCAACCATTCAGAAACTATATAAATGTCAGAAACCTTAATTGTCGAACTTCGTTGGGGCCGTCATCTTGTTCCGGGTCCAACTCCGGTTCAAATTATGTCCTCAGAGACTCCCGTTGCCATTTCTCCAAAATATACCCTCAACTGTTGCCAAGGCAACACTCCACGTGTGTTGTGTCAGAACGCCCCACAGAACAGAGGGGCGGGGTGAACAAAGCTCATTATCATTTAAAGTCACATGCACTGAAATGGCTTGCTGAAAACAGAGCTGTTTTTGACCAGGTAAAATTAGTGTTTTCTTACAATACTAATGAGAATTTGTAATTAAAGTATATTACAAACTTTTCATTTAGATACTAAAGAATCATATTAACAAACAAAAAATGGCATTATATGACCCCTTTAAAAAAATAATTTGCAACGACACCTAACTGTTCTCTGATGAGATCGCAGCAATATTTTAGATTTTAGCAACAATGCTAAAAATCGGAGACATCATTCTATTAAAAATAGCATATTTTCCAAAGCTACAACCTCAAGACTTAATGTAGTGTTAAAAATGTGTTTAATTCCCTTTGCAAATTATTTTCCATAATTGGCTTAATAAACTGAAATTGCCATAAGGTGGTGCAAATGATGATCGCCTAAAAGAGCATCTGCACTAGGCTGGCAATACTGTAAATAAGACCGATCCAAGAGAACACCTGTCCACTGCTGTAATACATGGCTGCCCATGTGGGACTGCCGTGGTTGAATGCATTAAATGCACAGATGACTGGCTGTACCAGTCATCTAAGCTTGTTCATATTTTTGTTCGCTTTTATCATTTTGAAAGAAGGACTAAAGACTTAGTGGTGGTCCACAAATAGCCAGACCAAAACCTTGAATGGCAGACCTTGTTGGCAGACCCTCTATGAAACCTGCCTGAAAGATCAGACATCGGCTCTGTTTCATAACCCTATGAGCTGCCTTACCATCTACATGCAGTGGATTGTGGGATTGATTTCTCTGTAAATTATACATGTGATGCTCCCAGACAAGGCAGCATAATTATGCTCCATGCCTTTTGGCACAGCTTTTGTGTCCTATGATGCATTAAAATGCTGCCTACATGGGTAGTTCACTGGGCTTTGGAAAGCTCAGGGGGGTTGTAATGTTAGCTGGCACTTTCTAGTGCATGCTCATCCTTCAGATGAGGGTCTCTTGAGATTGTGCCATCTTGTATCGGACAATTCTGGCACCATCTCAAGCTTCCACTACAAGGATCCTTTATTCTGGGAAGTAGTGTAGATTTTGTCACCAGTGTCAGTTAAAAGTATTCAACCCAGTGATTTATTTCTTCAGCATTATCGTTTCTCTTGCCTTGTAGGTGTTTTTTTTTCTTTTAGAAAGACATGGGTACATTTATTTAATAATAATAATAATTATAATAATAATAATAATAATAAAATGTTTAATTTATATAGCGCCTTTCCCAAGCTCAAGGACACTTTACAAGCAGTAACAGAATAGACAGTCGATTCACATAATTATAAACAGTCATTTTCATATAGTTAATTAATCAGTTAAATGTATGGTAGACATTTGCCCAGTCCGGTGATAGAAATGAGATTCAGTTGCAAATCATGGTACAATTATGAACTGAAAACGGAGATACAGCACATGGTTATTAGGTAAACAAAAAATCAAGTGTCGATAAGAAAAACAAAACAATAAGTACAATAGTAGATTCAACATAGAAACACAAATATTAATATACAAAAACATAAATATTCAGAGAAAAACAGCTGATAGCATAGGGTTAGAGGTATGTTATGACTGATAGTACTGGTTAAACAAGTAGGTTTTGAGTTGTGATTTAAATACAGAGAGTGAGGTTACAGTTTTTAGTGCCAGTGGTAGAGAGTTCCATAATTTAGGTGGAATGACGGAAAAGGACCTTTAGTGCATACTTCCTTTTTTGATTTAAACCCAAAGCACCCTGTTTTTTTTAGGTCAGTCGCTCTAGCTCTAAATGGTGCTGTAAGTGTTTTTATGCACCCGCATTTTCATGCTACCTTTAACGTCAAGCCTGGCCAAACATATATATATATAATATATATATGTATATATTTAAAAAAAAAACCAATAATATGAAAAATGTGTTGTTCTTGACTGAAAATCTTGACATTTGCTCCAGCTCTTCAAAGAATCTGTTGATCTACTTTACAAAACGTCTAAATTATTTAAGGAATCAAACTGATCCAGATCTTAAGTTCATTTTCATGATCGAGTCATTACACTTAACAGCTCATTGAATTGGAAGATAAATCTGTGAATAATGACTTTCGCCATTTTTCTTCAGAAAACTTGGATTATAGTGCATGACCACGTTTTTAATGTAGGGATTCGATTCCCAAACTCCCAATACATGCAATTTATATTGAAAAGAGTAATGTAGCAAATTAGCCCAAAAGGGAAGTATGTATTATTAATTATGATAGGTAAAAGTATTTGGACCAAGTAACTGGGAGGGTTTGGGGGATTACGCATAGATTCAGTCTTAAACGTCCTGCTAACACTTGCCCAGTGTAGTTTAGTGAGAACATCTATAGACTGTAGTAGGATATCACTCTTTTGGGCTTAGACAATAATAGGGCTGTGTATTAGATTAGATTAGATTCAACTTTATTGTCATTACACAAGTACAAGTACAAGGCAACGAAATGCAGTTTAGGGCAATTCCATGCAAAGGTCATCTTTACCATGAAAAAAAAAAGTTGGCCACACACAAACATACTTATTCTTAAAATGTTTATTTAGGTCTATACTTTATTGTATGTAACCTCTCTCATTGAATTGTATAGATATTTACTGTTTTATTACATCATATACAAGGTGTGTGCCAATGCAAGCAGAGTTTTTAAAATGTCTGTGTTTTACCGTTTTCAAGAAAGGGAATAGATAGACTCAATGGTTCAACAAAATGTTATTATTTGTCGATTTCCTGTTGAACAAGGGGATGATTATGCATTGTGTACACTTAGCTTGCTTTAACAGTAAAGCTCTAGAAATTTATAAGCCTCTTGTTAAATGTGTCGTGAGTTCCAGGGCCAAGTAACATCCATAACGTTTTAGAGGATAAGTTCATGCTACACATACAGTGTTGATGCAAAAATGTCCAACGTTTCTGTGCAATGCTAACTTATATGTATGTATAATGTGATGAACATTTCGTGCCCTTTTGTTTCTTGTAAACATTTTAATTTTGCGTTATGGATGTGACGTTATGGATGTGACGTTATGGATGTGACGTTACGGATGTGACGTTATGGACGTGACGTTACGGACGTTACATTTAAAGAAAATTCTAAAATCAAACCCACGTGACATAACGTGTGTTCCTGTTGCTGGCGGCATGGCAGTGATAAACACATTTCTCCTCTGTGTTTCAGTGAAACATAATATTGCCTTAGGTCATTAGGCTATAAGTACAATCATAAGTAAACTTTAGCAAAACAAATGGTCGCTTTCTGGACATATTTATGATGTGATAAATAAATTAGATTGCGATCGACATCTCAAACAATAATCAAAATCTGACTATGTTCCGTAATCGACTCTGCTGTAATGTCCCGTGTGTTCATAGTATTCACTTCCTAGTAGAGAGGCGTATTGAAAGTGCATGAGGAACCTGATTGGTTTAGGCGTGAAACAGGCGCCTCTAATTCGCTCGCTCTTCCTGTCCTTCAGGAGGTTTTGACAGCTCGAAGATAGCGTTTTCTTAAAGCTGAATGCCTACCACAACAGATTGATAAAATGGTAAGATACTAACAGCACACAATTCGGGAAAATAATTTGAATAGAAATCTAGTTATATCAAGTCTTATATCAAGTAGCTTGACCTGATAGTTCAGTTGAGATAGCCCATTCTTTCATTACCTAAGATGGGTTTAAAAAAATAAACATGTAGGCTAAAGACATATATTTTTATATTATATATATATATATACATATATATATATATATATATATATATATATATATATATATATATACACATACACAGGGAGTGCAGAATTATTAGGCAAATGAGTATTTTGACCACATCATCCTCGTTATGCATGTTGTCTTACTCCAAGCTGTATAGGCTGGAAAGCCTACTACCAATTAAGCATATTAGGTGATGTGCATCTCTGTAATGAGAAGGGGTGTGGTCTAATGACATCAACACCCTATATCAGGTGTGCATAATTATTAGGCAACTTCCTTTCCTTTGGCAAACTGGGTCAAAAGAAGGACTCGACAGGCTCAGAAAAGTCAAAAATAGTGAGATATATTGCAGAGGGATGCAGCAGTCTTAAAATAGCCAAGCTTCTGAAGAGTGATCATCGAACAATCAAGAGTTTCATTCAAAATAGTCAACAGGGTCGCAAGAAGCGTGTGGAAAAACCAAGGCGCAAAATAACTGCCCGTGAACTGAGAAAAGTCAAGCGTGCAGCTGCCAAGATGCCACTTGCCACCAGTTTTGCCATATTTCAGAGCTGCAACATCACTGGAGTGCCCAAAAGCACAAGGTGTGCAATACTCAGAGACATGGCCAAGGTAAGAAAGGCAGAAAGTCAACCACCACTGAACAAGACACACAAGCTGAAACGTCAAGACTGGGCCAAGAAATATCTCAAGACTGATTTTTCTAAGGTTTTATGGACTGATGAAATGAGAGTGAGTCTTGATGGGCCAGATGGATGGGCCCGTGGCTGGATTGGTAAAGGGCAGAGAGCTCCAGTCCGACTCAGACGCCAGCAAGGTGGAGGTGGAGTACTGGTTTGGGCTGGTATCATCAAAGATGAGCTTGTGGGGCCTTTTCGGGTTGAGGATGGAGTCAAGCTCAACTCCCAGTCCTACTGCCAGTTTCTGGAAGACACCTTCTTCAAGCAGTGGTACAGGAAGAAGTCTGCATCCTTCAAGAAAAACATGATTTTCATGCAGGACAATGCTCCATCACACACGTCCAAGTACTCCACAGCGTGGCTGGCAAGAAAGGGTATAAAAGAAGAAAATATAATGATATGGCCTCCTTGTTCACCTGATCTGAACCCCATTGAGAACCTGTGGTCCATCATCAAATGTGCGATTTACAAGGAGGGAAAACGGTACACCTCTCTGAACAGTGTCTGGGAGGCTGTGGTTGCTGCTGCACGCAATGTTGATGGTGAACAGATCAAAACACTGACAGAATCCATGGATGGCAGGCTTTTGAGTGTCCTTGCAAAGAAAGGTGGCTATATTGGTCACTGATTTGTTTTTGTTTGGTTTTTGAATGTCAGAAATGTATATTTGTGAATGTTGAGATGTTATATTGGTTTCACTGGTAAAAATAAATAATTGAAATGGGTATAAATTTGTTTTTTGTTAAGTTGCCTAATAATTATGCACAGTAATAGTCACCTGCACACACAGATATCCCCCTAAAATAGCTAAAACTAAAAACCACTTCCAAAAATATTCAGCTTTGATATTAATGAGTTTTTTGTGTTCATTGACAACATTGGTTGTTGTTTAATTATGAATGTTGTAAAATTAATCCTCAAAAATACAACTTGCCTAATAATTCTGCACTCCCTGTATATATATATATGTATATATATATATATATGTTCATGAATTATAGTAATTATAATATTAATGACAGAAGAAAGTGTTAAGCATGAACAAATTAAATAAATAAATAAATTCCTTCACCCTCATCTTCTCTCATTGTCAATTATTTTATATATCATATTGCAATCATATTTCTTAATATCAAAACTGGCATTTAGAGTTATTTTATGTGTCGACAAAAGTGCCATGATAGTTTGTTTGTTGATTTTCCAAACAGATTTTATGTGTATTTCAGACTCGTCACATCCATAACAGGGTTTTGTCACATCCATAACGTTGGTTTTTCCTCATGATACCCTTCATAAAAAAATGTACAATTTAAACATTGATATTTTTATGTTCAGATAAGACCCCTTCATCATGTGGATAGCAATATTTAAACATTAGACTTAAAAGTTCACAGACTTTAAAGAAAATCGAACAGTCTACTGAAAACTCTGTCATTTCCTGTCACATCCATAACGCATAGCTGTTTTCCTTTTTTGGGGGGTCTTAAATATATTTTTGAAAAAATTTTTTTTGCTGTCAATTCCCCAGATTGGGTGCTCTGAGAATATGCAATGCCGAATTAAATATGGTTAGAAATAGATTTTTACTGAGACATTTCAGTTGTCATTATGAGTTCAAATGTCACATCCATAACGCTGGAATTGCCCTTTAGGTCTAACCAGAAGTGCAATAGCAGCAAGTGCAGGATATACAACGGTTGCATAAGTGCAGGACATGGATATGTACTGAATATGTATAAATAGAGAGATGGTTATTATAATAAACAGAACTGAATTTACAGGTGAATATGTACAGTGAATAAATATACAGATGGCTATTACTATAAACAGAATTTTACAGATAGAGGTATACAATAATATGTCAGGCTAAGATGAGGAATATAGCAGTGGATTAAGGTAGTGCAATAAATTATAAATTGTGGACAGAGCTATCCGAAAAAAAAAGTGTAAAAGTGCAGTGGAAAGTGGTTGCATATTACATTTAGAAGTACGGTGCAAAATGCAAATGTAAACAGTAGGTACTATAAATACAGTCGGCAGTGCAAATGAGCATAATCCAGTTAAGGTATGGTAGTGCAAAATGCATAAGTAAACAGTTGTTACTGTAATAAACAGTCGGTAGTGCAAATAACAAAGTGAAGGCAGATGTGAGGTAGGAGAGTTAGCAGTTTATGAGGGAAGTGGATCAATGGGGGTTTGAGTTCAATAAAGAGACAGCTCTGGGGAAAAAACTGTTCTTTAGTCTGCTGGTCCTGGTCCGGAGGATCCGGAGGTCTGCCGGAGGGCAGGAGAGAAAACAGTCTGTGGGCTGGGTGAGAGGAGTCCTTAAGGTTTCTGCGAGCTCGATGCAGACAGCGTTTCCTCTGGATGTGCTCGATGGCAGGTAATGGATGGCAGTTTTCACCACCCACTGCAGTACCTTGCGCTCCGCAACAGAGCAGCTCCCATACCATACTGCGACACAGTTGGTCAGGATGCTTTCTATTGCGCAGCGATAGAAGTTCACCAGGATAGCCGAGGAGAGCTGGTTCTTCCTCAGTGTCCTCAGGAAGAAGAGGCGCTGGTGAGCCTTCTTGACCAGGCTGGAGGTGTTGGTCATCCACGACATGTCCGCCGAGATGTGGATCCCCAGGAACTTGAAACTGGAGACACGCTCAACAGCCATTCCATTGATGTGGATGGTGTCGTGTGTGCCTCTTGACTCCTTCCTGAAGTCCACGATGAGCTCCTACGTTTTGGTGGTGTTGAGGAGCAGGTTATTATCAGCGCACCATGTGGCCAGGTGCTGGATCTCCTCCCTGTAGGCAGTTGCCTCGTTGTTGCTGATAAGACCAATGACCGTAGTGTCGTCCGCAAACTTGACGATGGAATTAGATCCATACACAGGCTTGCAGTCGGAGGTGAAGAGGGAGTAGAGAAACGGGCTTAGCACACAGCCCTGTGGTACACCAGTGTTAAGTGTGATGGACGTGGAGCAGGTGAATCCTGATCGAACATTCTGTGGTCTGTCAGTTAGGAAGTCCAAAATCCAGTTACACATTGAGGTGTTGATGCCCAGGTCTCCAAGTTTGGCTATTAACTTGGTTGGGATGACAGTGTTGAATGCTGAGCTGAAGTCAACAAACAGCATACGTGCATAAGTGTTTTTATTGTCCAGATGGGTGAGCACAGAGTGCAGTGCCATGGAAACTGCATCCTCTGTGCTCCTATTGCTGCGGTAGGCAAACTGGTGTGAGTCCAATGTGGATGGTAGAGAGTCTTTTAGGTGTTCCAGGACCAGCCGCTCAAAGCACTTCATAACGATGGGTGTGAGTGCTACAGGGTGGTAGTCATTAGGGCACCTCGGGCTAGAGTGTTTTGGCACTGGCACAATGGAAGTGCGTTTAAAGCATGTTGGTACAGCTGCTTGGGCAAGAGACAGGTTGAAAATGTCTGTAAAAACCCCAGCGAGCTGCTCAGCACATGCCCTGAGAACATGTCCAGGGATGTTGTCTGGTCCAGCAGCCTTGTGCGCTGATCCGGCTCAGTTCCTTGCAGACATCTGTGGAGGAGAGTGTGATTGGTGGGTGGTCAGCTGAGGGTTTGAGCTTGGTGGCAGTTTCTCTGTTGTCTCTTTCAAAGCGAGCATACAAATAATTTAGCTCGTTTAGGAAGTTGACATCAGTGGCTGCGGGGGTGGAGTGGGTGGGTTTGTAGTCACTGATGGCCTGAATGCCCTGCCACATGCGTTGAGGGTCAGAGTTGGAAAAGTGTCCCTCTATATTTAGCTTGTAGCAGTGCTTGGCCTTTTTGATGCCCCTCTTCAGGTTTGCTCTGGATGTGCTGTAGGCTTGTGCATCACCTGATCTGAAGGCAGTATTGCGTGACTTCAGCAGGAGTCGCACTTCCCTGTTCATCCAAGGCTTCTGATTTGGGTATGTGGTGATCTGTTTCTGGGTTGTAACACTGTCAATGGTGGTATTGATATGATCCAATACAGAGGAGGTGTAGGAGTCAGTGTCTGTGTGAGCGCCACTGGTGGCTTGAGAAGCAAACACACTCCAGTCTGTGTTTAGAAACCTTTCCTGGAGTGTGGAATATGCCCCCGCAGGCCACACCTTGATGGTCTTCACTGATGGCTTCACACGGTTGATGAGGGGTGCAAATTTGGGGGTGAGAAACAAAGAAAGGTGATCTGACTGTCCCTGGCGGGGGAGGGGTGTTGCAACGTAAGCTCCAGCCATGTTTGTGTAAACATGGTCTAAGGTTTTGTTCCCTCTGGTGTGGCAGCAAACATGCTGGTGAAACTTGGGTAGCACTGACTTTAAGTTTGAGTGATTTAAAGTCACCTGCAACAATAAAAGCAGCTTCCGGGTGATCAGTTTGTTGTTTACTGATGGCTGCGTGAAGTTCTTTCATAGCAAGCTTGGCATCAGCATCCGGGGGAATATAGGCTGCAGTGATAATGGTGGAAGTGAACTCCCGCGGTAGATAAAACGGTCTACATTTAACCATGAGAAACTCAAGGTTAGCTGAACAATGACTCCCAACAAAAGCAGAGTGTCACCTCCCTGTTTATGTTATTCACTGGCTACAATTTTAACATCCATACCACACTTTGGTTGTGAGCACAAAATCTGTGGGAATGAGTAAAATTATGCGCAATACGTGCAATTCGACACCAGAATTCAAGCCCTGTAACACCAACAATATTCATCCAGAGCAAATGAAACGAGGGAGTAAGGGGAGGCGGCTTTGTGTGTCAACGCACTGTCGGAGATGAAAGAGTGAGAAAGCAAAGCTGGTCTCATGTATCTATTCTGCGGAAAATGACTATTGGAAGCTTTCAGATATTTCAATATGTATAGAAAAATCTTCATTGCACTTCATTGAACAACACTTCATTGCACTACGTTTATTATTTCAGATGCCTTTTTTAAAAGACTACAATTGAAAAAAGTATAAATTATACAGTGGTGGCAAAAATTATTAGAACACTTGACAGATCTGAAAATAATGACCTTTTTTTGCCTCCAAATTGTTACATGCAGATGGTTGCTCTGGCCATCAAATATCAGATGAAGTGAGTCATACTGTTTTTGCTGGAACATTGAAAATGATGGACTGGCCCCCTCAAAGTCCGGACCTCAACCCCATCAAGCACATTTGGGGAAAATAAATTGTTGGAAAATAAACTGGACAGATCTATTGTACATTCAATTCAAAGGAAGGCCTTTGACTTCAGTTGCCGAAGGCATGGGGTAACATAAGTGTTGATGTTCTCAGAGGAAATATATTCTCCATCGACAGCCGCCTCAAAGTGTGGAGTTTTGTTCTGAGGTTCAGGTGAATACTGAATTTCGTTTTTGCTCGCTGAAGGTCCGTCCTCCCAAGCTTCCCTAAGGACATCCAGCAACCCCGAGGCTGGCGACCAAAGAGAAGCTCGAAGGGGGAAAACCCCGTGAAGGCTTGGGGGACCTCGCGGACAGCGAACAACAGAGGCTCTAGCCATTTATCCCAATTTTTGCCGTCCTCGTGAACGAACTTACGAATCATGGCTTTTAAAGCAGCACTAGGTAACTTTTCAACCACAGTGTTTCCCCTACCATTGTTTTGGGGGGGCGCCCCGCCCTCCCAAAACGACCTCCCCGCCCCCCCTGAATGAATGACAAAAAATATTTGTCATTACGGTCGACAATAAGAATTACCCGATGGTTCAGTGCCAGCGTGAAAGACACTCCCAGAGATGCATCTTCACGGAAACTGATCATTTGAGCGTTTTTAAGCCTTGCCAATTTAAATTTTCAAGCGCTCATAGACGAGAAAGTGTGTCTCTCAGTTTGCTCGTCGCGAAGGGCAGCAACACACCACACACACACACGCACACGGCCACGCGTCTCACAGCGCGCGAATATTCACACAAAATTATATCAAAATGACTGTCTTGTTAAGTATCATCGTAAACATAGTCGGTTAGGTCTTTTAAATGAACGTAAACATGAAATGTGCCAGTCACCGCCAGCATTTATGGTCATTTTCACAAGTTTTAATGGTCCACAGAATATCTAAACATGCAATATATCAAAAGAAAGAACAGACCCACTGTTTTATTCCAGCTTCATATATTATTTTTTTAATCAACACTTGAATGTTGCAAGTTTCATGAAAAAGCAACATTTTGAGCATAAAGCTGAAAAAAAATCACGTTTTTGTAAAAGACTACGTTACGTCCGAACGATGAACAAAACACAGATGTTGTAGATCGAGTCCATCAACACCCCTAAGCTTGACAGTCCTATAACTCGTCCTGGGCTGACATTTCATTCAATAACATTAGGCAGTTTTGATTTATATGCTGTTAAATGGTGATGATCACGTTATTTTATGCATCTGCTTACACATGATATCGCACGTTGCTTCTTCGGCAGTGTTTTGATCAGGAGATTCTGTTCTCGTGCAGGAAATGCGCTACAGCGCTCCCTACCGTATAACAGTGAAAACATGGAAAGCCGGAAAATATCGTCATTGGCTATATAAATATTGAGATAACAAAAGACAAAACAAAAAAAAATCACTCACTGCTCTTGACTGAATAACTTTTAATAAGGGTTAATCTGTATTTATATGCAGTGGCATATCATTTTATGCAGACTATGCAGTTATATTTTACATTTGATTACTATTTTTGTACCTGACAATCTAGTTTTGACCTACATGAAAAGGACTGTTTATTTCATTTGTATATGTTTGTTCTGCTTTATTTATTTGTGCTTTTGCTCATAATTTGATTATTTGTTCTTATTTTATTACTGACGGTCTTTAACAATATAACAAAAATATATGAGTTAGGATATTAGTTTTTAGAGTCATAACCTTATTTATTAAGCTTGTATGGCTCAAAAACATTACTAGGCCTATTTTATTTTATTTGTCATTTTTTTTGTGGTGGGGTCAGTGAAAATTCTGACAGGGCAAGTAAAAATTTGAACCCCTGAAAAAAATCCTTAGCATTGAGCCCTGAAATATAGTATATATATTGTTTATATTTATTTACCAAATGAATTAATTGATTGTCTATGGCAACACCACGTATCCGTAACACTCCCGCTCCGCGACACTAGTAGTTTCGGGAGCCCCCCCCCCCCAAAGCTGTAAACCTAGGGGAAACACTGAACCTTCATAATATATTTTCAAGACTCTTGTGATGATACATCGACTTACAATAGGTTGAATGACACGTCTGCCATAGCCTGACGGGGTCTGTATCGTTTTTAATCATACTTTTAAACTTCGGGTTTCGGGTAGAGAAAAAAAAGAACTACAAAATTCGACTGCTTTACGGCATATACGTCACTTCCTTAAATTCGACGTGCGAGGGTCAGGGTTAGCCTATGTAAGCCTATGTCTAAACGGCGTGTACAAGTTTGGTAGGGGCTACATTCTCGCAAGTAAATACATAAGACGTACAAAATCATATTTTAGGATACTGTAACGCGTGTGTCCGGGTGAAAAATACGGATAGCTCACTCAACGCAACTGGAGTCGATGCAAACACGGAGGCGATTGACATCATGATGTGCACTGGCGTACATGATGTCAATCGCCTCCGTGTTTGCATCGACTCCAGTTGCGTTGAGTGAGCTATCCGTATTTTAACAGCCCGCACTTTATTCCCCGCGGAACCCCCACAAGAGTCCGGCACAAACTCCACTTCCGTCCACAGCATTACCCAACAAAACAAAAATAAATGAATGTTTGCAACAGAAGACAGAAAATAATCCGCACACATGGGAGCTCGAGGCGCAGTGCACACACACACAGAACGCAGGCGCTCCAGCGCTCTTAAAGGGGCCACACACACACTATTTTCCTACTCGTTACAATACCTAACATGTCTGTGATATTTGTTTATTTGTCTTACGTGAGCATCGCGATCATTTGGTGTTTGAAAAAAAAAAATTAAACCCATGAAATTATATTCATATGACATGCTGAAACATTTGCCACTGTACCTGGGATGAAGACATTTCACACGAGCAGAACACCTGCATGTGAACTCCTCCTGCAGTGTTCAGGGCTATCATAGTTGTCATGTCAACAAATGCACATGCTATGCATCCCCTGATGTAGGATGACAGAGTTTACGACAGTAGTAGAGGACAATACTGTTTCCCAACTGTAGGGGGACCCCGAGAGCAAAAGTTACCTAGTGCTGCTTTAACGTACGATTAAAACGCTCCACCAGACCGTCCGTTTGTGGGTGATAGACGCTGGTGCGAATCGATTTAATGCCCAATAATTCGTAGAGCTTGCGGACCGTCTGTGACATAAATGCCGTGCCTTGATCGGTGAGAATCTCTTTCGGGATTCCCACCCGGGAGATTAAAGAAAACAGTGCGCTCGCAACACTTTTCGCTGAAATAGTGCGTAGCGGAACTGCTTCGGGATTTCGCGTTGCGTAGTCCACCAGGACTAATGCAAAGCGATGTCCTCGTGCCGATCGTTCTAATGGCCCGATAAGGTCCATGCCAATTCTTTTAGAAGGGGACCTGCATCAACGGGAGAGGGCACAATGGGGCTTTTGGGTTGGCCTGTGGATTCACCAACTGACATTCACGACAGGACGCACACCACTGGCGTACATTCTCGTGAATGCCCGGCCAGAAAAATCGGGCCATGAGACGGTTTAGTGTAGGCGTTTGTCCTAAATGCCTGGCCATTGGATTAGAATGAGCTGCCTGGAAAAGCATTTTGTATGTTTTCCTCAAGAGGCATCCGCACACAAGTGCCCCAACAATTTATTAAATGCTGGCCAATTGGTCCCCAAAATTACCGGATGCCGGAGGTGCGGATTAACTGCCACCTCAACACTATGCGTTTGTCCCCGAAATTGAATATCCACAGGCAACAATGGATAGTTCACCACTTCCCTGTGCACCGTACCTTAACCATGCGGCCATTAACCAATGCCTTAGGTTGAATCAGACTTTGATGGATGGAGGTCTGGTTACAACCTGAATCCACCAAAGCCTGATAAGTACCCCCCTTGATACTCACTGGTATCTGGTACAGGCCAGCTTGATCGGGGGCAGCTTGTGGCGCGTCACCTCCATCACCGGACACCGATCGCTAAAATGGCCTGGGTCCCCGCAACGCCAACAAGCCGGCCCAGACTTCCCCGCCACCCTAGTGGCTGGAAGCGGTTCCAGGAATTGGCGTGGAGAGAGCGCTGGTGCGGACGATGAGGGGAACGGGTCGTTAGTCCGCTCCCCCTCCCCCTCCCCTAGGCGCCGGTCTGGGAGCTGCTGGAGGCTCTGCCGGAACTCCTGTCCTCCACCGTGGGGCCGGCCTGGGCAGCATCCCACCGCGAGACCTGGGAAGGGGGACAGGTTTGGAGAGAGCAGGGGAGGAAGAAGGAGAAGAGAGAGAGAGAAGCCGAAGGAAGGGGCTCGCCAACCCTGTGGCACGCCACTGTAAGACTGAAAATACTGGTTGTGGCCTGGTCTGAGACAAAAGGTCCCCCATACGACCTCACTTCCGCAAAATACTAAGAACTCACACAAGAATATGGTTTAATGTGAATGTTTATCATTGACTGTTATGTTTTTGGTGTCATTTGAAATGTCTCAAAGTGAGTGGTACAGATATCTCATATCCAGATAGATAAAACAAAAGGTAATAAGGTTTTAAGAATTTATGGATAACTGACTTAGAAAGGAAGGTGGTTTTCTCAAGCAAATGGTTACCCACCCCCATGAAGGTGCGACCACTTCATGTAAATTTCTTTCGTTAGCACATGTTTCCATGTGAAAGAGGTCTGACTATTTAATGAGATGAAGCAGAGAGTTCGGGGCCTTTCCTGTACTTCAGATCGGCCCGTGAGGCTGAGAGAAAGAAATCTCTCAGCCTCACATATTTCTTAAAGTTGGGTTTGCATCTTCTCTCTATTCCTGAGCATTTGATGTTTTGTATCGATTATCTTTGAATTGATTTTGAAATTGGCATGATACATTTACCTGACATAATAAATTGTTACATTTGATTATTCTAACTGATTTTGGACATTGTTCACTTAATGGTTAAAAGGAATAGTCAAACATTCGCTCACTTTTAGTGAGATTGGACCAGTTTCACGGGCCTTACACCACCATCTGGTCCTCCGCCAACTGGATGGCCTGGTTCAGCGACGTCGGGCGGTAGCACTGGACCCACTGCGCGGTCTTCCTTGGAATTGCTCCAGCACCACACGGTCGATGAGAGGCACGGCAGCGGTCGAGTCTGTGGCAGGGGTGGGGATGGCCCGAATCTCCCGGTCCATCCAGCTCCGGAAAAGCTTGCGGTCTTTGTGCTGGGCGCGGAGGAGGGCCTCAAAGCGTTTCTGCTGCTCCTCCCTCACGGCCAGCAGGTCTTGGTGGTGCTCCTGGTGAAGATCGGCGAGCGATTGGACGATATCCGCAATTGGCGTTCTTGGCAGAGTCTGCATGGCGGCGGCGATCTTCTTTCCTCCCGGGTTTCGGCACCAGTGTAACGCGGTTCGTAGACTTTAATGGGCAGGACTTTCTCAAAACACTTGCACTACATCTGACGTCAGTTACGCTTTCTTCGTAAGTTGAATACGGAAGGCGGTCTGACGAAAGCTTGATATTTTATTTTATAAAGTGTTAAATATGGATATTTTTCTTACACAAATGCATTGTTTAGTTTTAGAAGGCCTTTATTAACCCCCCATGTGGATTACTCTTATAATGGATGGATGCACTTTTTTGGGTTTCAAATTTTGGGCTCCCATTCACTGCCATTATAATGCTTGGATTAGCCAGGACATTTTTTAAATATAAATTAAAGATTGTATTCGATTGTTTTCGTCTGAAAGAAGAATGTCATATACACCTAGGATGGCTTGAGGGTGAGTAAATCATGGGGTACTTTTCATTTTTGGGTGAACTATCCCTTTAAGGGAAAGTAAATATTATGTCTTAAAGTGATAGCAGCCTAATATTTCTGCTGCTGTCTGTTTTCAATGTTAATCAAACAACAAAATACTCCATACAATACCGTGCATTTCACACCTAGGCCTTCAGTGGTATCCTACCTGAATTAATTCACCTCTTAATAAAAGCATTAGAAACCATTAATATTATACAGAAACGCAGTATTACAGGGCGTTGCGTCTCTCATGGAGCGAGAATGAATGATTAAATTATTAAATAATTTAGGAGTTAATAACGCAGGAAACCCAATTGACACAATTCAACAAATCTCCTTTCACTGCAGCCACAGCTGCGCCACATACATCATATCTAACAGAAGCTTCGATCCGCTCCGGGTTTTCTACCCGTTTGGTTCGCTCTACTCGGTTCGGAGCGCGTGCATCGCATGGTTCGCGCATGCGCAATGTATCCTCGTTCCCGTATGTTACCTCAGACAGCGGGTGTCCTTTTCGCGCAAAATAAGAGGTGTGTGTGGACATACAGTAAAGTAAAAGTGGAGTGCTGCAGGTCACGTCACATGTAGAAATGAAAGTGGGAGAGTTAAGGAAGGCTGCCCGGAGTTGGAGGATGCACCAGCAACGTATAGTAGGGCAGATGTGCACGCACGCACGCACACACACACGCGCACACACACACACACACACACACAGACACAGGCAGTGTTTGTCTCGTGAGTCGCGCAGCTGAACCGCGGCTCGTGGATTGCAAATATAGTCCATTTTGTCACATTTTCCGGTGTTCTCCTCCGACCCCTGTCTGTCTCGTGCTTTGATTTATGATGGGCAACATACCGGTATATCTGCTGCAAATGCGACCGTGTTCCCCTCTGTCTCATACACACATGCATATGTTGTATATAAGTAGTTCACATGATAAATGTAACATTTAAAAGTTAAGATATGCTTCTAGTTCTAATAATTTAAACATGCCTTTGAAGTTTGGGCAAAAACTTCTGGCAGTGTTGTGTTTTCGTGTATTTTATTTTTTCATATGGTGATTGTGACACTCATATGGTTAAATGTGTTAATCAGGTCAGCTGAATTAAAGCCACAGTGCATTGTTCTGATCAAAATTGATATGATTAACATGAAAAATGTTACGCCAATGTGTCGCACTCGGTAGACAGCCAGTTAGGAAACAACTTGATATAACAATTTGTAATACTGTATCCTAAATTGTGGATGATTAAGCCATATATACCATATGCTGAAGTAAATTTCTGGAGTGTTAACGATAAAAAACAACAACAACAAGAACCGTACAGAACCGAAAACCGTGACCCTAAAACTGTGATACGAACCGAACCGTGGGTTTTGTGAACCGTGCCACCCCTAATTGGCACCGATAGTTGATTGGTGGAACAATCGGTTATCTGCAAAAATTCTCACCGATAGTTTTCCCATGTTGCGTCCGTTGCTGGAGCGGCTGAGATGTGTGCGCTGTTATTACACAGTACTGCACGCTGAACGGAGAGCACACGCTGCACAGAGAGCGCTGACACTTTAGATATTTAAAACATGCCAGCGAAACGGTATGAATACAGAGCACTACGGTACTTGTTGCCAAATCATAATAAAGTAATTAATTTCTTGACTAGATGCTGCATTAACAGGTAAATAACAGCAATGTGTATGTTTGTTGATGAGGCTGAGAGGACGCTAATAGCAGTACCTCAAGCAGTTAAAACAATGCGATAAAAACACAAGCAAGTCCGACCCAAATGTTGCACATATAAAATTAGTGATGTGAGAACGCAAACTGTATCATCATGCTGCCGACAGAAACATAAACAAAGCAGAAGCGCATTCATTTTTTATTAGAAAATTTCCTTCTAAAAAGCAGACTGTTTGGATTTGTATGAAATGGTAACACTACAATACGATTCCATTTCTAACATTGACTAAGGTTAATAAATGCTGTGGCAGTATTGTTCATTGTCAGTATGTTAATTTCAACATTAAATTGTTTGAATTTTTATCTTTTAACCTTGGTTAATGCACTATGAACTAACATGAATGATCAAGGTACAATTGTATTGCTCATATTAATACATGCTGTAAAAATGTATGCATAATGCATATAGTTCATGTAAGCTAATACATCCTTGTTGCATAGGGACTTACATAGTGTTACCTATGAAATTTACATGCATGTTTCTAGATTATATAGGTAAAGGAACAAATCTGACCTGTAATATTTTAATGTTTAAATTATTTTCTGAAGAATTTATGTTAGAACTTAATATTCATATTTATACAGCACTGTTTTAATTGTTTTTTTTAATCCAGTATCCATTAAAAAAAATATCGGTCGATTAATCGGTTATCGGCAAGAGCGGTCCAACCTAGTTATGAGAGCATTTTCTTGTGGTGCCCCCCTGAGCACTTGGTGCCCTACGCGCAGCGCGTGATGCACGTAATGGGAGCGGCGGCACTGAGCACAACCAAGAGAAAAGTGATGAAGTTAATAAAATAGACTATTGGGAATAATTTAACACATATTCATGGAAAAAAAATATATAAAAATTTAAGCCTGTGATTCTAATAGTGATTAGGCCAGCAGAGAAGGCCTTGCTGGCCCTGACGGCCCACCACTGCTACAACGCATGTGCTACGTGGCTGTTGGCTATAGTCTTTGTGGTGTGTTCAAGCGCAGCTTTGTGGCCCAGACGGAGTCGACGTGGGGTGACAACACAATCAGCTTCTATCACTGCTAGTTCTTTGACATTGGCTTGGTGTGTCACGACCTTAATGCATAGTTTGCTTGTTGAGTGAGGGGTATTGCAGACTATTTATTAAATATAACAAACAACTGCATGTCTGATCTGTCTCGGACACTATGGTGACCAGTATATACTTATAAAAATGAAGATACTGTAAACAGCCATTTATGTTGTAATGCTAGCAAAATGATAATGAACAAGCTAGACTCCCCTACAGTTAGGGGAGCAGAAGATGAGATGTGCTTGCCAAAAGTCCAGATTCCACTGCAGGGATGCATTGATTTACTGTAGTAGCATCATTCCCTGTTTAGATCCATCACTGTTTGCACATGAGAGATGAAGGAAAGCTGGATGTGTGACTTCTCAGGCTGTAGAAGCCACATAAGAGAGGGATCTTCCTTCTGCTTTGTATTTCACTATTATTGTTAGGTATAAAACACCTGCTTTTTGTTACTGTAGGGGGTGCAAAAGGCTATAAGACTTTGGAGATCTCTCAGGTACTGGTGGCTAGATTGTTTAGAGCTGAACATGTCAATAGCAGTATTTTTAAGTCAATAAGAAGCTGAATAAGGAGCCAGCAGGGTGGATAAAATATCCCTGCCATGCTAAAACTTTATGGATCCATGAACTTCAAGGCTGCTCTGTTTTAGACGGGCTGAAACTTGATTATGGATACAATGGAGCATCCAGCCATAGTACATTATATAATCCGTGGCAATTTGAAGTTATGAATGTATTATTTATCTCACTACTCCAAATCAGATATTGAAAATATTTTCCTTATTTTGGCTACACTAAAAAATAAATCAAGGCATTTGTTTATTATTGTTTTTCCATCTATTTGATTATTATTCAAATTCCTTAAACCTTTTAAAGCCCCAGGTATACTTTAATTTCTGCATCCGGATGCATCTCATGTGCAGTCGTGTTTATTTCATGCATTTTGACTTATTTACACTGTTAAAGAGTTGGATTCTCATGCTAAACATGGCCAAAATTTCCAAAAACAAGTTAGACGTATGACAGTATTTCTGTGCCAAATGCACTCCTTTAGGATTCAAACAAGTTTTGGAAAAAAAACAAATTCGAGTATGGGCGAGTATGGAATCATACCGGGTGGAATTCCTTGTACGGGCACTTCTTCCAGATGAGCACGTGCGCACACTAACCAGAACTAGAGCACAAACACATATCCATCAACAAGCTTTGTTACGGAAGTCTTTGGCAGTGCTGTCATTTTGTTTTTAGACCATGAAATCAACAATGCCACTAAAGAAGTGTGTTATTGGTTTTAAATGAAAGATAACCTTGTTCAGCTTCCCAAATAACCCAGTGTTAAGGAAACGGTGATGCAGTTTGTAGGGCTGTAATCAACCAAATAAAATCTTGGTCGACTGAGGTCCTGAAATTTTAGATTAAAATTGACTAAAAATGACATTAGAAAAAAAAACAAAAAAAACGTTAAATTAATTAGCTGCGCACTGTGCGCAGTACTTGGTGGCCTTGTTGTATGCCTAAATAAATTACAAATAAACATAAAAAACTAGTAGGCTATTTGCAGTATATTAAATCTTTTTTGACATTTTTATTTTGGACTGAAATGAGTCTGACACACGAGTCTGTCTTGGAAAAAGAACTTTTGAGGAAAATGCAACACAAAAAGGAACAATTGTTTTTGTCATATGTATTATAATAACTGTCAGACACTATGATTTCAGCCACTCTGTGCAGCTCGAACAAAGGAGCTCAGCTTAGCTTCGCGACTGAGACACAAATAGACTATTAACTTAAAGCTTTTACTCTTAAAAATAAAATGCACGTCAACTTTAATAAAAAAGTAATATTTATTAAACATGCCAGATCAAGAGCAGAATTGGAAAAAGGCAAATAGTCCAGGAGGGAGGAGCGTTGTGTGTGTGAAGAGTATGGGGGTAGATTTGTTGCGTTATTCCAAACAAATAGATTATTATCCACAAATAAATGTAAAGAGATTCACAAAAATTAAATAAATTCACAAATAAATAGAATGATATCCACAAATATATGCAGGAGTTTCACAAAAATGAATTCGATTCACAAATAAATACAATTACATTTGTGAATAAAAGAAATATCCACAGATATGTTTTTATGTCACAAACAAAACTCTGCCTTGCATTCATTTGTCAATCGCTTCCTGTGCATTTGTGAATCGCTTCCTCTGCATTGGTGGATCTCTTCTTGCACATTTGTAAATCGCAGCACAGCGCGTGGATTTTGAAACATTTCTAGCATCTACACTCACACAAATCCACAAATAGGTGGACTCCACCCACCGTCTACTTAAGCCAATCAGATAACGGCCATATTGTGCTGACTAGAGCCACAGAGCTCTCAATAGTTCTAAACAACTCCGCGCTGTCAATCTGTTTTAATAGGATTAAGCAGGATAGACAGCATTTTCACTGTATTTGCAGCGATTTCTGGCAAATATTAACACAATATGTGCATTGACTTCGATTAGGCTTTACAGTAGCGCGTGTGGTCACGTGGTTCACGGAGCTCTCATAGAAACGCTTTTGGCAGAAAGATCTCAGATAATCTAAAAACTGTTGAAATGACAGATAGCATCTGGATATAGTAGCTGTTGCAGCAGAGTCTAACGATATATTATATAACAATAAACATTAACCTAGTTATGAGAGCATTTTCTTGTGGTGCCCCCCTGAGCACTTGGTGCCCTACGCGCAGCGCGTGATGCACGTAATGGGAGCGGCGGCACTGAGCACAACCAAGAGAAAAGTGATGAAGTTAATAAAATAGACTATTGGGAATAATTTAACACACATTCATGGAAAAAAAATATATTAAAATTTAAGTCTGTGATTCTAATAGTGATTAGGCCAGCAGAGAAGCTTAAGTAGACCGTGGGTGGAGTCCACCTATTGGATTTGTGGATTTGTAGACGCTAGAAATGTTTCAAAATCCACACGCTGTGCTGCGATTTACAAATGGGAAAGAAGAGATCCATCAATGCAGAGGAAGCGATTCACAAATGCACAGGAAGCGATTCACAAATGAATGCAAGGCAGAGTTGTGTTTGTGACATAAAAACATATGTGTGGATATTTTTTTTATTCACAAATGTCATTGTATTTATTTGTGAATCTAATTCATTTTTGTGAAAATCCTGCATATATTTGTGGATCTCATTCTATTTATTTGTGAATTAATTTAATTTTTGTGAATCTATTTACATTTATTTGTGGATAATAATCTATTTGTTTGGTATAACGCAACAAATCTACCCCCATAGAAGAGTGATGATCGGCTCACAAGTGAAGAAGAAATGGTTTGCGTTTGTGCCGTTCCGAATTGTGGCAACAGAATGCTTAAATACAAGAATTTACATTTTCATCGTCTTCCTTTTCATGACCTCGAGATTCCGCAGCTCCTCCCACCTGGACTATTTGCCTTTTTCCAGCTACAACTGAGTTCCCACGGGACTTCAGTGCGAGACTACAGCTAGCCGTCTAAAACACTATTTCGGTGAGTTTAAACAATGGCTAAGTTGCTAAACGCATCTCGTTGTCATGTAAGGGCCCTGGTCATGTTGGACAGACATTTTAATTATTTTGTGTCTGTTAAAGGGTTAGTTCACCCAAAATTTAAAATAAAGTCAGTAATTACTCACCCTCATGTTGTTCCAACCATGTAAGACCTTCGTTCATCTTCGGAACATAATTTAGTATATTTTTGATGAAATCTGAGAGCTGTCTCACTCCTCCATAGGCTTTCAGAGGGACTGAAACTTGATGGCCCAGAATAGTAAGTAAAAACGTCGCACGACGCATGCGCGAAAACGGCGTTCTTCTTCTACTACTACTAATCTCAGTTTTCGCGCATGCGTCGTGGCGTCAGAGGCTCAAATTGAACAACAATAATAGTGGGATAAAGTCGTTATTTTTGTTGTTTTTCCGCTCAAAAAGTATTTTCGTCGCATGATAGACTTAATACAGAGCAACTGTAGTCATTTGGACTCCTTAAATGACGTTTTTACTTACTATTCTGGGCCATCAAGTTTCAGTCCCTCTGAAAGCCTATGGAGGAGTGAGACAGCTCTCAGATTTCATCAAAAATATACTAAATTATGTTCCGAAGATGAACGAAGGTCTTACATGGTTGGAACAACATGAGGGTGAGTAATTACTGACTTTATTTTCAATTTTGGGTGAACTAACCCTTTAAGAGGCACAAAGGCACTCTTTATGTATATGCCCCCATAGCTGCCGTGTTAGCTGAGTGGGAGCTCTGGGCATTAACTGTAACAGCTCCGTGTTGCAAGCACCAATCCGGTTCGTTTTTTTTTTCTTTTTTTCTATAGACAGTACTCACAAAGGTATAACGATCAAGATTAACTTAAAAATTCACCGGAGTTCTCCTTTAAGATTCCCACCCTTATAGGTACTCAAGATTAACATGAGACTGGCAGAAACGTATATACCTTTTAAACAACGAGCTTATGCTGCGTTCATGCCATGTCGTAAGTGTAATTACGAGCGGGTTCTACCTGGAGTGGTTCACGTCCTCAGACTCAGATTTATGCATTTCTCTGTCAACACTATCAACGCCGAAATTAATTTGCAGCAATCAGGTGGTACAACTAGAGCTCTAAGTTGTTTCCGTTCATTTTTATTGTAATGTTATGTGCTTTGAGACACAAGGTAATTTAACGCCACCCCTCGTCTTGTGACACTTTGCAGAATCTGCTGCATGTGTGTGTTCATGTGTTTTGAAGGAGGCATGGCTTTGAAGGGAGGGAGGGATCTCATGATTTCAAAGCTTGTGATGTGCTAGCCTCTCAGAAATTGTTTACCCTACCTTTTAATTGAAAAAGCAATTCAATTTAATCAGTTAAGTATGAAAGCAGTTCAAATATGGCTAGCTGTGGATCAAGCAAGATTTAATTAATAATAAGTAATTCAATTAAATTAATTAAAATGTACATGAAATAAATTCAATTTTTTTTCTGATAAATATATAAACTTGGTTATTGTGCATTTAAAACTCATTCAGTTTGTTAGTTCTATTACATAAATCTTATTTTTACTTTGTTTCAATTATGTATGACTGACAAATTAAAAGACATCCATCTTAATTACGGCCTCAATATTCAAGGCTGTTTTTCATTTTCATTTAAAGGTGCACTTTTAATTTTTGGTTTTAAGTTGTATGATAGTAGTATTCAATTTGTTGTTTGAACTTAAAAAAGTAATCTCACTGCTTTTATTAGTAGTCGTCTCCCAGAAGTGCACCTTTAAATTACTGTCAGTTATGACACCACGTCTTGTAGTACATGAAACCATCAAAATGAAAATTGCACTTGTGAATAGTGAGATTTATTCAGATGTTATTTAGGTTTAGTGACTCATAATTCTGTTTTATCAAAGACGAGGAAGAGAAAATTACTGGTCATCCAGCCTATGTCCTTATTACTGCCAGGTGCCAGCTAATGTAAAAAAGAAAAAAGAGAAAATTCATCTGGCTCAATCTGACAGATGAGATAATATACCAGGCAAGCAAATGCTGACATACAGTAGTTCTCAAACTTTGAAAAAGGATATTATGATCTGTAGTGTCAAATGCAGCAGTAAGGTCTAGTAATAGAAGCAAATGGATACATCCATCATCAAATGTAATTAAGTTACTCTGACAAGTGCTGTCTCCATGCTATGACTAGACCTAAACCCTAAAGCTCTTCATTAAAGCTCTACATGAACAATATTCCTCTGGAAGGAGCACAGCTGAGAAGAACATTTATGTAAAATCTGAATGTGTCCTGGGAAATTTTTTTCACTGTAATAGAAAAATATTCTTAGGCTGCAACTTAGAGAACTGGATTTTGTAATTGAAAAAATATATGTGGGTCAATGACAAATAAAGCTTCAAAAATGTTTATTTTTTTATTTAAATGTATATATATACCCAAAAAAATGTGTCCGGTGGTACAATCAAATATTTGTATGCATACTGTGTATAATTATATTAATAAGTGAAATCTTAGCAAAGTAACCCTAAGGTGACTATACACGGGGCAACTTTTTGAGCAATGTTGCACAAAAAAGTTGCGCTGTGTATCACCTTTAGAGTGTCTACACTACAGTGCCTAACACATTATAATTTTTTGGTGTTTTTTTTAATTAATATTAATTTAAAATTATTGCATTTTAGTGGCCAGGTATGTAGCATCGGATTTTACTTTTAAAGACAGAAAAAATCATCATAACTGCCATTTTCTCACTTTAAATCAAGAATTTACATGGTTACAGCACCTGATGAATATTCTGTGCCTCCTGACAGCGGAATAATGTTGAATAATAGTTTTTTTTTAATGTAATAGTTTATTTACATGCAATTAAACTTAATTATATATATATATATATATATATATATATATATATATATATATATATATATATATATATATATATATATATATATATATATATATATATATATATATATATATATATATATATATAATATATATATATATATAATATATATATATATATATATATATATATATTAGGGCTGGGTAAAAAATATTGATTTCTCGATTTTAATCAATTCTCACTTTTACAAAACAATATCGATTCTTAAATCCCAAGAATCGATTAGTCTATTTTTTTTATTTTTTTTTACGACATTCAAAAACTCTAGAGAGGAGCATTTTGCTAATTATATGCACCACATTACATAGGATATTCATTGTCAATGTTCTTCAATATTTAATATATATATATATATATATATATATATATATATATATATATATAATTTATATTATTTTATATTAGGGATGCAACAATACAGTTAGTCCACGGTTCAATACATACCTCGGTTTTTAACCACGGTTCCCTTTCAGTCGGTCACGTTCGACGTATGTCGGACGTAACTGACGAATTGGGATCACTTCAGGGAGCCCCTATCAGCTTCGAGATACAGAGAACTGGCCAATGGCCATTGGCGTGCGAGATTTGCATCTTGCGCTCCGCCCTGCACCACGGGTATAAATAGGAAGCGAGAGCAGCGCACTATTGTCATTCACTTCGGAGCCGAACAGGTGTTATCACGGAGTTTCGACTGCTTTATCAGCAAGAGAGAGCAAGTCTACTACAGACCAGAGGACTGCACAGACTGCACGTTAAAGCACAGATCAGTGTGACCACGTGCTCACAGTTGCACAAAAACTGCTGTTCTCACAGCAACCCAAAATTTCTGTTGGTTCGGTGAGGGCGTACAGTGAGTCAAGTCAAGTCAAGTCAACTTTATTTATATAGCGCTTTTAACAATGGAAATTGTTTCAAAGCAGCTTTACAGTGTTAAACAGGAAAATAACGCAGCATAATTTTATTCAGCTGTATAGCCATTTGATGTCATCAGTTAATTTCAATTTCCATACGGTGACAGTGTGGGCTTTAGATCAATAATTAGATCAGTAATTTAGTTTATATGGTTAAATTAGTTTATTAATTAGATTTATTTCGATGTTTAGTTGAAAAATATAGTGTCCCCAACTGAGCACGCCAAGCCAGAGGCAACAGTGGCAAGGAAACCAAAACCCCATTAGGTGACCTAATGGAGAAAAATAAACCTTGGGAGAAACCAGGCTCAGTCGGGGTGCCAGTTCTCCTCTGGCCAATTAACAAACAGCGTATTATTATTATTATTATTATTATTATTATTATTATTATTATTATTATTATTATTATTATTATTATTATTATTATTCTGGCTGCTTTACAGGTCAGAGGTCATAATAGATCGGAATATTCAAAGGACCGGAGGCAACACGCTGGAGACGGGTTTATTGAGGATGATGTTGATTAAATAATTATTAAATTGCAATATTCGAATGATCGGAGGCAACACGCTGGAGACGGGTTTATTGCGGATGACATATCGATTTAAGTATTATTTAATGGTAATATTCGAACAATCGGAGTCATCACACTGGTGACGGGTTTATTTAGATGCCGTGTCGATGAGGCAGTTGCAGGGGGAGGATAATTGACACGGTCTCTGCAGACACTTCGGGGTCCTGTGTTGGTCTTCTCTGGCGCAGGTCCACCATCTGATTTGGATACGGCCCGGATCTGGCTGACTGCAGTAAACCTCGGGATAAAACAGAGAGAATATCATTAGCGTAGATGCCATTCTTCTGATGATGTAACGAGTAAATCAGGTGTTATGGGAAGTGTTCCCGGTTCCGGCTGACCTAGTTAATGCAGCCTAACAATCAATTAATTGAAAAAGTGTTTTATGTGTATGCCACAGTAAAGAGATGTGTTTTTAGTCTAGATTTAAACTGACAGAGTGTGTCTGCTTCCCGAACAATGCTAGGAAGACTGTTCCAGAGTTTAGGAGCAAAATAGGAAAAGGATCGACCGCCTGCAGTTGATTTGGATATTCTCGGTATTAACAACTGGCCAGAATTTAGAGATCGAAGTAGACGTGATGGAGTATAATATGTTAAGAGCTCGCTCAAGTATTGGGGAGCTAAACCATTTAGTGCTTTGAAAGTAATAAGCAAGATTTTAAAATGTATGCGATGTTTAATAGGTAGCCAGTGCAATGTTGACAGAACTGGGCTAATATGGTCATACTTCCTGGTTCTAGTAAGTACTCGAGCTGCTGCGTTTTGGACCAGCTGGAGTTTATTTATTAAGCGAGCAGGGCAACCACCCAGTAGAGCATTACAATAATCTAGCCTTGAGGTCATGAACGCATGAACTAACTGTTCAGCATTTTGCATTGAGAGCATGTGCCGTAATTTAGATATATTTTTAAGATGGTAGAATGCAGTTTTACAGATGCTAGAAACGTGGCTTTCAAACGAAAGATTGGTATCAAAGAGCACACCCAGGTTCCTCACTGACGACGAAGACTTGACAGAGCAGCCATCAAGTGTTAGACAGTATTCTAGGTTACTACTTGTGGAGCTTTTTTGTCCAATAATTAAAAATTCTGTTTTTTCTGAGTTGAGTTGCAGGAAATTAACGGTCATCCAATGTTTTATGGCGGCTATGCATTCCGTTAATCTTGTGAATTGGTAAGTTTCTTCAGGGCGTGAAGAAATATAGAGCTGAGTATCGTCAGCATAACAATGAAAACTAATGCCATGCTTCCTAATAATATCTCCCAGTGGTAGCATGTACAGGGTGAAGAGTAGCGGTCCTAGCACTGAGCCTTGTGGTACTCCATACTGAACTTGCGATCGGTGTGACATCTCTTCATTTACTGCTACAAACTGATAACGGTCGCATAGGTATGATTTAAACCATGATAAAGCAATTCCACTAATACCTACATAATTTTCGAGTCTATTCAAAAGAATGTTGTGGTCGATGGTATCAAATGCAGCGCTAAGATCGAGTAACACTAATAGAGAGATACAGCCACGATCGGATGATAAGAGTAAATCATTTGTAACTCTGATGAGAGCAGTCTCAGTACTATGATACGGTCTAAATCCTGACTGGAAATCCTCACAGATACCATTTCTTTCTAAAAAGGAACATAATTGTGAAGACACTGCCTTTTCAAGTATTTTTGACAGAAAGGGTAGATTTGAGATTGGTCTATAATTGACTAATTCTGTAGGATCAAGTTGTGGTTTTTTAATAAGTGGTTTAATAATAGCCAACTTAAAAGTTTTCGGTACATATCCTAATGACAAAGATGAATTAATGATATTAAGAAGAGGATCTATGACCTCTGGTAGCATCTCTTTTAATAGCCTAGTCGGTACAGGGTCAAGCATACATGTTGTTGATTTTGATGATTTAACGAGTTTAGCCAATTCTTCTTCTCCTATAGCAGTGAATGATTGTAGTTTTTCCTCAGTGACACTACAATGCTCTGTCTGATGTGATACTGTAGTAGGCGGCTGCATGGTTAAAATTTTCTTCCTAATATTATCAATTTTACATGTGAAGAAGTTGATAAAGTCATTACAGCTGTGCTGTTTACAATCATCAGAAGTTGAAGCTTTATTTTTGGTTAATTTAGCCACTGTATCGAATAAATACCTTGGGTTGTGTTTGTTTTCTTCCAAAAGAGTTGAGAAATAAGCGGATCTAGCAGTTCTTACCGCCTTTCTGTATGTGATCATGTGCTCTTTCCACAAATTACGAAAGACCTCTAGTTTTGTTTTCTTCCAGCTGCGCTCCATTTTTCTGGCTGCTGTTTTAAGGGCCCGGGTGTGCTCGTTGTACCACGGCGTTGGACTATTTTCCCTAATCTTCTTTAAGCACAGAGGAGCAACTGTGTCTAAAGTACTGGAAAAGAGAGAGTCAATAGTTTCTGTTGCAACATCGAGTTCTTCTAAGCTATCTGGGATGCTGAGGAGATGATACTGATGAGGAAGATTATTTAAAAAGCAATCTTTAGTAGCGGCAGTGATTGTCCTGCCATTTTTGAAACGAGGGGGCGGCTTTGCAACTTTAGCTAAATTAAGTATACAAGATACTAAGTAATGATCTGAGATGTCATCGCTCTGCTGCAGAATTTCAACGGTATCAACATTAATTCCATGTGACAATATTAGGTCTAAAGTATGATTATGGCGATGAGTGGGTCCTGACACGTGTTGCCTAACTCCAATAGAGTTTAGTGTATCTTTAAATGCTAATCCTAATACGTCTTTTTCGTTGTCTACATGGATATTAAAATCACCAACAATTAGTACTTTATCTACGGCCAGTACTAATTCTGATAGAAAGTCAGCAAATTCTTTGATAAAGTCTGTATTATGCCCTGGTGGCCTGTATACAGTAGCTAACACCAATGTTGAACGGGTTTTGTCATGTACACTACATAGCGTTACATAAAGCACCAAAACTTCGAAGGAATTATATTTGAAACTAGACTTCTGAGTAATACTGAAGATATTATTATAAATTACAGCAACCCCTCCCCCTTTACCTTTCAGACGCGGTTCATGTTTATAACAATAATCTTGGGGGGTGGACTCATTTAAGGTAATGTAGTCGTCAGGTTTTAGCCAGGTTTCTGTCAAACAGAGCACATCTAGATTATTATCTTTAATAATATCATTAACAATAAGTGCTTTTGGGGAAAAGGATCTAATATTCAGCAACCCAAGCTTTATCAATTGTTCATCTGTATTATATCTTTTGTTTATTTGTTGGACATCAATTAAATTTTTACTGTTGAATGGTTTTGATGTTTTTTTGTATTTACTAATTCGGGGAACAGACACAGTCTCTATATGATAATATCTCGGTGAAAGAGTCTCTATGTGCTGGGATTTATCTGACTCCGGTGACGTGAGACAGCTAGCAGACGGTCGGTTTAGCCAGTTTGTCTGCTTCCTGACCTGGGCCCTAGTGAGTCAAGGTTTAGCTCTAAGACTATGTGCCAAATTACTAGAGAGAAGAGCGGCACCACCCCAGGAGGGATGGATGCCATCCTTCTTCAACAGGTCAGGTCGGCCCCAAAATTTTTTCCAATTGTCTATGAACCCTATGTTATTTTGCAGACACCACTTAGACAACCAGCCATTGAGTGATGATAGCCTGCTAAATATCTCATCACTCCTTCTAACGGGGAGCGGACCAGAACAATAAACAGCCTCTGACATCGTACTAGCGAGTTCACACACCTCTTTAATGTTAATTTTGGTGATCTCCGACTGGCGAAGTCGAACATCATTAGTGCCGACGTGAATAATAATCTTAGAGAATTTACGATTAGCTTTAGCCAGCACTTTTAAATTTGCTTTGATGTCAGGCGCTCTGGCTCCCGGTAAACAAGTGACTATGGTGGCCGGTGTCTCTATTTTAACGTTCCGTGTAATAGAATCGCCAATGACTAGGGCACTTTCAACAGGATACTCAGTGGGTGCTTCACTGAGAGGGGAGAACCTGTTTGATGTTCTAACCGGAACGGAAAAGCAGTTTTTTGGTCTGCGACTACGCTGCCTCACTGTCACCCAGTTGCCCTGCTGCGAGGGCCCTGCAGCCGGAACCGAAGAATGTACAGAGTTCACTAAGCTATTCGCATCCAAATCAGTGTCTAAAGCTGTTACATCCTCACTACTCTCAGATAAAGTATGGATGCGTGTTTCTAATTCTGAAATCTTCTCCGTCAGCCTAACTATCTCCTTACATTTATCACAAGTGAAGCCCTGTTCGCCAGCGGAGAAGCCTATACTGAACATGCAGCATGAAGTGCAAGTGATAATGACAGGAGAAGACATGACTTACCGTGTTCGTTGATTAATCCAATTTACCACTTACCACAATCGTATGCTGGACACTATTTACTAATCCAACTAATGAACTCAGAGAGCAGGAGACCCGGGTGCAGAGATGACAAGCTAACAGGCTAGCGAAATGCTAACGTGTGATGGTGATTTAGATTAAAAGCTAGCGATGTCAAATTTAACGTGATAGGCAATTTTTAAACAATTTATGGTGATGAGTAAGTTATATTTAGCAGTAGAATAAAGAGGAAATATCAAAATAAAGATTAAAACGTGAGCAAGGCTGTACAGAGCTACAAACAGGCACACAGGAGGCACACAGGAGACAGGAGCAATCAATCAGGCCTGTATCTGTGAGTACAGATACAGGTTGCACTATCTCCTGTATTCTGTCGCGGTCTTCCCAGGGTGCTCCAGCACATCTTTAAGAGCGTTTACTCACAAAAGAGCAACACGGCTGTGACACTGCGTCTTTTTCAAGATGTCATTCCACACGTGCGTTTCTGGATGTGGTTGTTCCCTCTCACTCATTGACGGTCACAATCGCTGTCTCACGTGTTTGGGCGTTCAGCACGCTGAGGCAGCGTTTGTGGATAGTTTGTGTTCCCACTGCGGGAACATGACTATCTCGGAGCTTAGAACGAGACTCGCCTACCTTCGGGAAGGTGGAGTCCCCCTCCGCATACCTCGATCTAGTGCTATCCCTGCCTAGCAGGATAGACCTACTTCAACGGATGCCAGGGGTGATCTGAGGATTCTCCGCCGCCGGCCGCAGCACCTCCGCCTGCGTGGGCGTGGAGCCGGCTGCGGGAAGGCCGTCCAGCCCGCTCAGGCCGCTGCCAAACCATCGTAAGCGACCCTGAGACGGGCCACCCAGAGATGGAGGAAACTGCTCTGCAGGAGATGGTTGCAGCACCACTCCTTCCCCCGGAGGAGGGCCGGGGGAGAATCTTTGTTTCTGTTTGTTCTGTTCCGCCACTGGCCCCAGTGCCAGTGGTCCCAAAATTCTCAATAAAAGAGCAGTTTCCAATATCTCTGGGTGCCAAGGGTGTTCGACGCTTCCATGCCTTGTCACTCTCAGACGTCTCTCTGTTCACCAGCAGGGGGTGCCGGCTGTGGGGACGCACCCCAGAGGCCTTCCCACACTCGCACACCCCCTCAGCGGAAGCAGGTAAGTGTTGCACAGCACACTCAGACCCCACTTCGGGCCCCCACCAGGCCGTCCGAGTCGGGTCCCTGCATGCTGCCCCGCTGTGGGTACGTCTGTGGTGCCCGCTGGTCCCGCTTGCACGGTCCCTTGGAGCGCTGGCTCAGCCGTACCATCAGACTCGGCTATGCGATTCGGTTCGCCCGGCGTCCCCCCAAGTTCAGGGGCATTCACTTCATCTCCGTGTCGGAGGACAATGCTCCTGTGCTCCAGGTGGAGATTGCGGTCCTACTGGCGAAGGACTCGACAGAGCCGGTCCCTCTAGCCGATATGAAGACCGGCTTCTACAGCCCGTACTTCATTGTACCCAAGAAAGGCTGCGGGTTACGGCCGATCTTGGATCTGTGGTTCTTGAACCGGTCCCTTCACAGGCTGCCGTTCAAGATGCTCACGCAGAAACGCACCTTCAGGTGCATCCTTCCCCAAGATTGGTTTGCAGTGATCGACCTGAAGGACACGTACTTTCATGTCTCGATTCTCCCTCGACACAGACCGTTTCTTCGCTTTGCGTTCGATGGACGAGCATATCAGTACAAAGTCTTACCCTTCGGGCTAGCCCTGTCGTCGTCCCGCTTCTTCAAGAAGGTTGCGGAGGCGGCCATTGCTCCCATGAGAGAGCGTGGTGTTCACATCCTCAACTACCTCGACGACTGGCTAATCCTTGCCCAGTCGCAAGGGCAGTTGTGCGAACACAGTGACATATGCTCAGACACCTCAGCCAGTTGGGACTTCGGGTCAACTGGGAAAAGAGCAAACTCTGCCCCACGCAGAGGATCTCTTTTCTTGGGATGGAGCTGGACTCGGTCGCCCAGATAGCGCGCCTCACAGAGGAGCGCGTCCAGTTGGTGTTGAACTGCTTGAATTCATTCAAATGCAGGACAGCAGTACCACTGAAACATTTTCAGAGGCTCCTGGGGCATATGGCATCTGCAGCCGCAGTAACGCCACTTGGATTGCTTCATATGAGACCGCTTCAACGCTGGCTACACGATCGAGTCCCGAGATGGGCATGGCACAGCGGATCCCTCCGTGTCCAAGTGACGCTGAGATGCCGCCAAACCTTCAGCCCGTGGCCGGACCCTTCATTTCTATGGGCTGGAGGGCCTCTAGAACAAGTGTCCAGGCATGCTGTTGTCTCCACGGATGCCTCATCCACCGGCTGGTGTGCCACGTACAACGGGCTTGCAGTTTCAGGTCTGTGGACGGGGCCCCAACTGCAATGGCATATCAATTGCCTGGAGTTGTTAGCAGTTCGTCTTGCACTCAGCCGCCTCAAGGGGCCACTCAGAGGCAAGCACGTTCTGGTCCGTATGGAGCACTGCGGCCGCTGCATACATCAACAAACAGGGTGGTCTACGCTCCCATCGCATGTCACAACTCACCCGCCATCTCCTCAATCGTGCAGCCGACAAGCTCTCACGTCAGCAGGTGCTTCCCGGAGAGTGGACACTCCACCCCCAGGTGGTTCGGCTGATCTGGAGTAGCTTCGGGCCCACTCAGGTAGACCTGTTTGCTGCCCCGGACATGACCCACTGCCAGTTTTTTTTATTCCCTGACCGAGGGGACCCTCGGCTCGGATGCTCTGGCACACAGCTGGCCCCGGGACCTACGCAAATATGCGTTTCCCCCAGTGAGCCTTCTTTCACAGTTCCTGTGCAAGGTCAGGGAGGACGAGGAGCAGGTCCTGGTGTTGGTTCCGTATTGGCCCAACCGGACTTGGTTCCCGGAACTGATGCTCCTCGCGACAATACCTCCTTGGCACATTCCTCTGAGGAAGGACCTTCTGACTCAGAGACGGGGCACCCTCTGGCCTGGATATGTGCCCAAGGTTCCCACCACTTCCTTCTGGGACCAGGTGGTGAGCCTGCAAGCACTGCCTTCGGAGGAGGCAGACCCAGCCCTAGCTTTTCTCTGTCCGGTCCGTGCCCTGCGGACCTATGTAGATAGAACACAAAGCTTCAGGACCTCAGAGCAGTTCTTCGAGGACAGCAGAAGGGAAAGGAGATGGTAGTCCAGTGGGTTAAACCATGGAACTGATACACAGAAGGTTGCCGGTTCAATCCCAGCGGTCACCACCAGTGTGTCCTTGAGCAAGGCACTTTACTCCATGTTGCTCCAGTCCCTGTAATAAGGGCACTGTAAGCACTGTAAGTCGCTTTGGATAAAAGCGTCAGCCAAATGCATAAATGTAAATGTAAAGGCTGTCTCCAAGCAGAGGATGGCCCACTGGATAGTGGATGCCATCGTCTTGGCATATGAAACCCAAGACGTGCCCTGCCCGCTCGGGTTAAGAGCCCACTCCACTAGGGGTGTAGCTTCTTCCTGGGCGTTGGCTCGTGGCGCCTCGCTGACAGATATTTGTAGAGCTGCAGGCTGGGCGACACCCAACACGTTCGCTAGATTCTATAGCCTATGTATAGAGCCGGTAGCTTCCTGTGTGCTCGCTTCCCATAGTCAGTAACACCGGAGTGCCCGTTCTAGTGTTGGCTTGCTACGCCATTCCCTTCCCCATGGAACGGATACGTGCACTTATTCTGCTCCAGTCGAGTTCCCTTAGGGATAGGCAAACCCTGTCGAGTCCTTTGCAACCCGCGGCAGTCAGATGTGCGGAGCATCCGACGCCAGGTCTAACACTCGTATGCAATGGTGGAACCTGTGTTAGGCTGGGTTCCGTATGTTGTGACCCCCACAGTGGTCCCATATGTGTATTCTTCCCCAGTACGGTGTTGTTGGTGGGTGCCGGTACGTCTCCTAAAAATACTATTTTTTTTATTGCAATACTCTTTCTTTATTTTACTTAAAAGACTTAAAAAAGACTTTTACTTGAAAACCCTTACTTAAACTTAAAACTTTACTTAAAAAAAAACACCCTTGTACACATTCCTAGTGTATTGTATAATATAAAAGAAATATATATAAAGATTTACAGTGGCAGCTCAGAGCTGTACAGCAGCATTTAAGTATGAAATTGAATGAATAAATGTATTAATGTATATTAATGTATGAATAAATGTATGAATAAAACACTACATAGACTTCACTATAAAATATACATTGATTCTTATTAAAGCTACTGTATTACAGTTCTTCAGTCAAGAGCAGTGAGTGATTTTCTCTTTTGTCTTTTGTTGTTTTATTAACCACTAAAGGAATAGTTCACTCAAAAATGAAAATACGGTCATCTATTATGTTCAGTGAAAATAAAATTTTAATTTTGAGTGAAGACCTTAAGCTATGATTAGTACAATGCATCTTTTTTCATGGGGATAATTATTTGGAAGTCCTTTATTGGGCCAATATGTAATGATCAATTTGCACAATTTGCAAATGTTTTTTTTTTTTACAGTGCAGTGCTGCTTGCCTTTACGCTTGCCTGCAGACTTTGCGGATCCCATGGCGGGGTGGGTGCCTCCCTTACGCCCAGGTGCTGCAGCCGGCGACTGGGTGGAGGCAGCAGCTGGTCATCGGTGCAGGATGTTCTTGATCGCCTCTGTCTGCTTCTGGGCTACCGAGAACTGCTGGGCGATGCTTTATTGCTAATGCTAATTTTAATGTTCACCATAACTTTTTTAGGTCAAAAATTTTAATAATTTTTTGAGCAAGTACATAACCAGTCAGTGTTCAAAACGATCTCCTGATTCACAATGGCAAGCTTGTAATAATGTTATAATTTTAGTGGTACTGTAGCTTTCTGCAGGAAATACGAGATTCCACCATTCGTCTTTGCGTCATTACGTCACGTTTGTAAACATAAAGGAGTCTGGGCTAGTAGGCTTCATCGTGTGTGTGGATGCTGCAGGTGGAGATATCATATGTGGCCTCTTCTTACAGCAGTTGGAATGTAATTAAACTTGTCATTTTGATGGCGGCTTGTAATACAGAAAGTTCAAAACGACAATAATCATTAACAACTTGTGCGTTGATAGACATCCCACACACACCTCAAAACTTTAGATTCTTCCGCGCTGAGAAGCCGTGCCAATGCACAACCCATGTAAAGAAGATAACGCCACAAATAATGAAATTGAATAATGAATCAATTTCAGGGTACAAACAGAGATGGCGACAAAGAGGTAAAACTTACGGACCGCAGCTTTAAGCTTTAATGTACTAAAAAATAAATATAGAATAAAGTGATGCATGTCATGAATTTATTTGCATGTTATATAATCAGCAAAACTTGAGTGAAACATTGCATTGATTGAACAAAAGTAAAAAAAGATCAATATCACAAATTTGCTTATTTGATTAGTGACTTATAAATAGCGCGGAATCTTTCTAATTAATTTTAATGTCAGCTTTCTCAAATTTTTGGTTTGGTGTCTGACTTTTGGATCCAACTACAGACCTTAAAGAAAATCACTAAACAAATAGTTAAAAAATATAATTATAATGTAGCAGATCATATACTTGTATATTATATACTTGTACACTATATAGCCAAATGATGTACTTTTTAGTAGACTGATGGTGCAAATAAACTGTAATCTGATCAATACAATACAGAGTAATGTCAGCCGTTCTCTCACCTCTCTCTTGTTAATTACATTTGTCTGTGTTCCTTTAGTCAAGATATAAATAATCATTCAATGATAATAATAATAATGCTGGTCACATACTTTACCAGGAAATCTTTCTCAGTGCGTTTCTTACACCTACTGTCAAATCATCAATAGGTTTCTGTATTTGTAGCATCTTAAAAGATCTCCATCTATTAGAGGTGCCTAAAGATGCTTACTTAGCACTTAGTCTAATGTTTTCTGTGTCATGAAGGATTTCAGTTGTTGTGGATCATGTTTCCATGAGGACCATAATTTTTCATATGCAATCACACTGTCAAACAACTACTGGACTTGCCATCATACATTTTTAGCATTTGTCCATTATAATGTTTTTGCAAAATGCAAAGATTTTGTACTTAAATTTAGTTTTTCATTTACCATTTAAAAATCATCTTTCTGAATTTTTTTTTGCTGTTGTGCCTTTTAAAGTACCATCTTAGAAATAAACTTCAGCCACTCTTTCTTAACGCTGTGATCCTTTTTAGGCAATATGTAGAGCAGCAGGTTCTTCACAGTCAGAAACATAATTTGACTTTTTCACATTTCAGTATTCATTAGTTTTTGTGGTGCTGGGCAATATGGCCAAACATATTGTCACAAATGTTTTTTCCATATCATACAATATTGATATTTATCACAATATTAATTTACCATTAATGGGGAAGGAAATGCTTTACATATTAGACCTAATGAATGTAAACATGCAAACCTGTTTGTTCACATTCACATTTAAACTCCACAGAGTAAGCTGCCTTTTAATTTAGGGCCCCATGAAATACATTTTATTTTATTCCCTAAATTATGTGTTTTCCATTAAATTTTTTGGGGGATTCTCTGTTTTATGATTTAATACAAATTAAATAAACTTATATAAATTGCAATCTCGATATGATATATTTTATTGCCCAGCCCTTTTTTCTCCTTATTTTCTTACTATGACTGGGTTGAAATTTAAATGTTAAATGTGGGCAGTCATATATTAATATTTCAGGCTTTTAACATCAGAAATCCAAGGATTTCAGAATGAGACATTTTTGTCAGCTTAGTTTCAATCTATGGTCTTTTTGCACACTGGGGAGAATTTTTTTAATTTTTAAACTCTTAGTTATTGGATGTTTTCATGTACAGTGGTGGCCAAAAGTGATGTCCAGAGGGAATATTTGTTTTAAATGACACTACAAGTTTGATTAAACCAACAATGCAACAACAACAACAACAACAAAAAAATATTTCGGTCCTCTCCTCAGAATAAAAAAAAAAAATTACAGAAATATACAGAAAAGCCTTTGCTTATGCCTACCCTTTGTACATATTTATCTAACGTCATTTTTCTCACTGAATTTGATTCATACAAGATAAACAAAAACAGTTACATAAGACATTTCCAAAAATGTACATTTAAAGGTACACATTTCAGACATTTATAGTTTAAAAATTACATACACAAATTATTCATATTGAGTTACATAATTATCTCCTTATTTTAAAACATTTTCTTGAATTTATGAAGTGAAATAGACATTTTTAATTCCTTATCACAATTATTATAGGTTTACATTCCCCTTAGTTTATACTTTAAAGCATAATTTAATGAATAATATATTTGTTAGTTTGTAATATACCTGTTTTATAATCCTTATAACAATCCTCTGTAACGTGTATTGTTTTTATAATGGTTTTATATGCATGACCCCATACCTCCACACAGGAAGCATTGTTTGGAACTATAAGCGAACAATACAATATATAATGAGATTTCATTCAAACTATGTTTTTTATATTTAATGCAGAAGATTTACACATTTTCGTTTTTTCATTATTTATATGTGGTTTTATTTCTATACACTCTTTCTATTTCCTCATTATTAATTCTAATTTTAGCTTTATTACTTTGCTGATTACTAAATATTATGAACTGTGTTTTACTTAAATTCAACAAAAAAACATCAAAATATGAGAAAAAAAGTATATATGAGGGAAGAACAAAATACTACGCAATATTCTTACATAATTTTCAGCAAAAAGTTTAGGGACCGTATGAATACATAAATTAATATATTTATTCAGCAAGGATGCACTAAATTGATCAAGTGACAAAGACATTTCCAGTATAACTTTCTCTTCCTCAAAGAATCTTAAAAAAAATTATCACAGTTTCCACAAAATTATTAAACAGCACAACTTTGGAGTAATGACTGCTGAAATTCATCACAGGAATCAGTTACATTTTAAATAGATTAAAATAGAGAAAAATGAATATGAATAAAGCCTTGGTGAGCATAAGAAAATCTTTCAAAAATAAAAAGAATCTTAGTGATCCCAAACTTGGTATAAAAGGAATTAATATTTATTTTGAAAGGTAAATGGACAGATACATTTTATTGCTTTAAATAATAATAATAATAATAATAAAAAAATCACATCATAATCCTTTTTGTCAAGACACGAATTGAATGAATGAATTGTGGTAATAAATGTATGTATATGCTACCTGACACAAAACTGACAGGGTGTAATGAAATTATTTATGTGGGCACACTCATAGTGCCTGTGCTTGTATGTGTGTTTGAGAGGGAGTGTGTTAATTAGCTTTAACACAGAATGATAGGCCATGTGTCTCTGCTGTATTCTTTTTTTTGGCCAGAATGGGATGCTTGACCTCTAGTTGAGGGCTGCGCTAATGGGCCAGTTGCACACAGCAGATGTATGCTGAGAGCACGTGTGCCAGTGTGGACTCTGTCCAGATCGACAGCTGGGGAAAAATGACAATGCTAGTCACTGACATCATTTATGAGGCCATTAAACCTTCATTCCACTGTGATAACGACATGTGATGTAGCAAAGGACGAAGGACATGACATGAGGCCTTTTTGACATGAATCTGTGCATTCTGTTAAATCTATATAGATCCTCTCAAGGGCAGATAATAAACAGACAATGTCAACCAGAACTAAATGGATTAACTAGAATAGGCAGTGTATTTTGTGGGTTTTAACCTTAAGTATAGGCTTAAGGTTTATAAATGAAATGCAATTAATGAGTTAAGAGTATTTAGAATAGTCTCCCTTTTTAGAGATTCATCGATTGCACTTTTCTTGTAAGTGTGACCTGCCGAACTTTTCTTCAAGTTTTTCAGGTGGCTCTAACAGTAGGTTAATATTCTGGTACTAAAAACTACAGAAATTAATAAAATAATACTGAATAGTCTTTGTTGTAAAAATTAAATACAGATTAATGCTTACAATTAAAGTTACAAAAGTAATTCCAATATACTGTTACACAACATGCGTCATCTTTCTCAACTATTTGCATTCCAAGACTGACTGTTTAACTGAATACTCGCCAAGACGGGCATTTTGACATAATTTCGTGTGTATTTGACTGTTTAGGGACAGTAAGACGCTCATTTTTGTAGGCCTACTTGCCACTTACAAGCTGTTTGAGAGGTGACTTTATCTGCATGCCACTTACATAGATCAGTGATATGCAGGCTTTCGGTGAATTTGTAAATTATGCACAGTACAAGCGCATAAATTAATCGGAGCAAATGAGATGAGTGAGTGAGAGGAGGCGGAAGTGTGTCACTTAGCCATTGGAGAGAAGAGCGAGAACACGTAGCTGACGTTATTGCCTGTGCCACAGGCAACAAAACGAACGGGCTCCGAATCGGAAAGACATGAGACTGACCGGTGTATTCTACTTTGTTTTTTTTGGGGGGGTTATTTTTGCAAAAATGTGGGCAGAACACAAAATGTGCCCAAGGCTTCCGTAGCTGAATGACTAGTTGATCGCAGAAGAATTGATTTCAACACGAAATATAAAAGCGCCTATTTAAGGGAGTTTGTTTGTACTGTTTTGTTGTTGTGTTTTTCATCAAGAATAATAGGCTAATGAACCCACCATTCAAGCAACCCGCCTCCGAAATGGCACTAATTCTAAACCGAAACTAAAATGCACACGGTCGCTCTGTCATTTGTCCACGGCCACGTGGGAAAATTTTCTCACCGTCACATCCCTAACGGGTAAAAAGGCTAATACATTTTGATTCTGTTATTCTATTTTCCACAATGTCAAACCAACGCAGCTTAACCCAAAATGCAAGCTAAGGCATGTGCTTTAAAGGTGCCCTAGAATAAAAAATGTAATTAACCTTGGCATAGTTTAATAACAAGAGTTCAGTACATGGACATTGCATACAGTGAGTTTCAAACACCATTTCTTCCTCCTTCATATGTAAATCTTGTTTGTAAAAAATGCCACGGAAAAATAGGCGAATCTCAACATAACACCGAGTGTGACGCAACCGTCGGGATCATTAATATGCACGCCCCCAACATTTGCATGTTCAAGGCCAGGAGGAACTGCATAGCCGAATCATCGGGAGTTACATATTTGCAGGTATTGTGAAGAAACAAGCGTGACGCGAGGATAGCGAATATGGCAGATCATGGAAATAAATGTTATGTTCCAGGCTGAGCAGGGGACGTGATGACTTGTCATACCATTCCCACAGAACAAACCTGTCAACAGACATGGTTGATGTTTATCTATAACCGGATACCAAAACAATTTAATTCAAAGTTCGTTTGCTCTGTCCATTTCACCACGAGGGGTCTGACCATGGGCTGAAGGATTGGCGGCAGGCCGGTGTGATGCTCACCCGGTGAGTGCCGCGTTGCCACGCCCATCTCGGGACTCGGCCGTGTAGCCAATGCTGAAGCGGTCTCATTTGAAGCAGGCCGAGCGGAGTTACTGCCGCAGCGGCTGCCATATACCCCCAGGAGCCTCTGAAAATGTTTCAGTGGAACCGCCATCCTGCCCTGAAACGTGTTCAGGCAGTTCATCATCGACTGGACGCGCTCCTCTGTGAGGCGCGCAGTCCGTTCGACCGAATCCAACTCCATACCGAGAAAAGAGATCCTCTGCACGGGGGCGAGTTTGCTCTTCTCCCAGTTGACCCGAAGACCCAACTGGCTGAGGTGTCTGAGCACCAGGTCCCTGTGTTCGCACAACTGATCCCTGGACTGTGCTAGAATGAGCCAGTTGTCGAGATAGTTGAGGATGCGAACGCCCTGTTCTCTCATGGGCACATGGGCCCCCTCCGTGACCTTCGTGAAGACACGGGGGGACAGGGCCAGCCCGAAGGGCAGGACTTTGTACTGATATGCGCGGCCCTCGAACGCAAAGCGCAGGAACGGCCTGTGTCGAGGAAGAATCGAGACATGAAAGTACGCGTCCTTCAGGTCGATCGCTGCAAACCAATCTTGGGGACGGATGCACTCGAAAATGCGTTTCTGCGTGAGCATCTTGAACGGTAGCTTGTGGAGGCTCCGATTCAGAACTCGCAGGTCCAAGATTGGTCGTAACCCACCGGTTTTCTTGGGTACTATGAAGTACGGGCTGTAGAAGCCCGTCTTCATATCGGCTGGAGGGACTGGCTCTATCGCGTCCTTCGCCAGTAGGACTGATATCTCCGCACGCAGGACATGGGCATCTGCAGCTTTCACCGAAGTGAAGCGGACGCCATTGAACCTGGGGGGGCGCCGGGCGAACTGAATCGCATAGCCGAGCCTGATGGTCTGAATGAGCCAACGAGACGGACTGCGGAGCTCTAGCCAGGCTCGCAGAGACCGTGCAAGTGGGACCATAGGGACCACTGGCGTACCCACCGTGGGGCAGCGAGGTGGAACGCAGGTACCAGGCTGGGGCGGCTGTCTCGTGGAGGCGGCCCACAGCGGGGTGAGAGTGTGCTGTGCAACACTTACCTGATTCCACCTGAGGGCAGGAGGGACGCGGGGAGGACGTCCACTGCTGCCTGCTGGCGAGGGGGGAGGATGAGTGTGGTCCGGCGTTTGACCGGCCATCACTCTCCGCACCCCCTTGGGACCCAGAGATGGAGGAAATTGCTCTTTTATTGAAAATTTGGGTACAGAACAGAAACAAAACGGAACATAAGATTCTCCACCCAGCCCTCCTCCGGGGGATGGAGCGGTGCGATCACCGTCTCCTGAAGAGCAATCCTCCCCATCTCCGGGTCGCCCGTCTCAGGGCCGCTTGCCCTTACTCTTGCCACCCCTCTTCGTGGCAGGGGCCTGGACGGGCGGGGCGGCCTGCTTGCGTCCGGCTCCACGACGTCTCTTGGGTGGAGGCTGCTGCTGCGGCGCGGGAGTGGAGGCAGACGCAGGCGGCCGCCCTCGGCGACGAGCAGTCTGAGGCGCTGCCGGCGGAAGGTGGAGACAGCAGCTGACCGCCGAGGCAGGATGTGACTGATCGCCTCAGTCTGCTTCTGTGCGGCCGAGAACTGTTGGGCGAAGTTCTGGACAGCGTCGCCGACGAGGCCAGTCTGGGACACGGGGGAATTAAGGAACCTGATCTTGTCGGTTTCCCGCATGTCAGCCAGACATAGCCAGCGCTGTAACCTTCGTCGCACGAAGCGCGAGGTCCATTGCAGTTCTCAGTTCTTGGAGAACTGCGGGATCGTGACCACCCTTGTGCAAGGTCTTCAGTGCCTGGGCCTGATGGACCTGCAACAACGCCACGCCATAGCGTGTAAGGCGGAGCCTGCCTCTCCACAAGCCTGGTAGGCTTTCCCGATCAGATCGGAAGAGTACCTACAGGCCCTGGAGGGGAGACACGGGTTCCCCCTGGAAGTGGATTTAGGGCACAGTTGCATAGCAACGGCCCGTTCCACGGGAGGAACCTGCGTGTATCCCTTTGCAGGTCCGCCATCGAGGGTGGTGAGGGAGAAGGATCCACTAGGCCGGTTTCGGGCAGTAAAAGGTGCCGTCCACGACCTAGTGAGCTCCTCGTGCACTTCCGGGAAGAAAGGAACCGGGGTGGGGTGCTAAGAACCAGCACGGGCCACCCCGAGATACCAATCATCCAGCCTTGAGGGTTCGGGACATGGTGGAGGGTTCCACGCGAGCCCGCGGCACAGTCAGGGAATAGTGCAGCCTGACGTGCACGCTCTCTCTCACTGGACGCTCTACCAGCCGTAAGAACGGCTTTTTAGCGCTCTCCACCAGGCGCACCGAACCAGCTGTGAGAACAGCCCTTGTGTTTGCTCTCACGAGCAAAAAAGAGAGATGATCGTAGAACCACACGACCCGCTGCTGTGCCATCACACCAACACCGACTGAAGAGCGCTTCTCGACGCACGTCGGAGTACCGACGAATAGGAATCTCGCTCGCGAGAGCCAATCTACTTCGAGTGAAACTAAACGAGCCAATGCACATTGGCATGCAATGATTGCACCAGGTGATCATGCCACGCACCACGGGTATAGATGAGACACAGGTGCTTGCAAATCAACCTTTTGCTTCGGAGCCGAGTGGTATCTGGTTATTCTAGACATCACTCACCTACTTCGCAGTCCTGACTGGAAGCCTGCCCTTTTGGAAGCGCTCTTCAGTCTCACTCCTCACGCACTCTGCAGCCAGTTGAGCTTCCGTTGGAATGGGCTGGGCCATCCACGAGGTGTGCACCAACTGTATCCTTCGGGGCTCCCCCCGATGACCAGATGTCCATCGCTGCATCGGAGGGAGGGTCAGAATTCTCTGGAGATGACGTGTCGGCGCAGGGGGCTCCTTCGGGAAGATTCGCTGTGCCCGATACCGATCCGGAAATGATGGCCATGCTTTCCCGGGCCACCGAGAGAGTCGGGCTCGTGTGGAACCCTCCACCGTGTCCCGAATCCTCGAGGCTGGATGATTGGTATCTCGGGGTGGCCCGTGCTGGTTTTCAGCGCCCCACCCCGGTTCCTTTCTTCCCGGAAGTGCACGAGGAGCTCACTAGGTCGTGGACGGCACCTTTTACTGCCCAAAACCGGCCTAGTGGATCCTCCTCCCTCATCACCCTCGATGGCGGACCTGCAAAGGGATACACGCAGGTTCCTCCCGTGGAACGGGCCATTGCTATGCAACTGTGCCCTAACTCCACTTCCAGGGGGAACCCGTGTCTCCCCTCCAGGGCCTGTAGGTACTCTTCCGATCTGATCGGGAAAGCCTACCAGGCTTGTGGAGAGGCAGGCTCCGCCTTACACGCTATGGCGTTGTTGCAGGTCCATCAGGCCCAGGCACTGAAGACCTTGCACGAGGGTGGTCACGATCCCGCAGTTCTCCAAGAACTGAGAACCGCAACGGACCTCGCGTTTCGTGCGACAAAGGTTACGGCGCGGGCAGTGGGTCGTTTGATGTCCACTATGGTGGTCCAGGAGCGCCATCTCTGGCTATGTCTGGCTGACATGCGGGAAACCGACAAGATCAGGTTCCTTAATTCCCCTGTGTCCCAGACTGGCCTCTTCGGCGACGCGGCCCAGAACTTCGCCCAACAGTTCTCGGCTGCACAGAAGCAGACTGAGGCGATCAGTCACATCCTGCCTCGGCGGTCAGCTGCTGTCTCCACCCCGCCGCCGGCAGCGCCTCAGACTGCTGGTCGCTTCGGGCCATTCATGTCCCTGGTGTGCACAACCATGTGGCCGACGAGCTTTCACGAGCTGTGCTCCCAGGGGAGTGGCGACTCCACCCCCAGGTGGTCCAGCTGATTTGGAGACAGTTCGGGATGGCACAGGTCGACCTGTTTGCCTCTCCAGAAACGTCCCATTGCCAGTGGTTCTATTCGCTGACCGAGGGCACACTCGGCACGGATGCTCTGGCGCACAGCTGGCCCCAGGGGCTGCGCAAATATGCGTTCCCCCCAGTGAGCCTACTTGCACAGACATTGTGCAAGGTCAGGGAGGACGAGGAGCAGGTCCTGCTAGTGGCGCCGTACTGGCCCACCTGGACCTGGTTCCCAGAACTTATGCTCCTCGCGACAGCCCCTCCTTGGCCGATTCCTCTGAGGAAGGATCTTCTAACTCAGAGACGGGGCACCCTGTGGCACCCGCGTCCAGACCTGTGGAAGCTTCATGTTTGGCCCCTGGACGGGACGCGGAGGTTCTAGGTGACTTACCCCAAGCGGTAGTTAATACCATCACTTCGGCACGAGCACCGTCTACAAGACAGGCCTACGCCCTGAAGTGGAACCTGTTCGTCGAGTGGTGTTCTTCTCGCCGAGAAGACCCCCGAAGATGCTCGATCGCGTCTATGCTTTCCTTCCTGCAGCACGGGTTGGAGCGTAGGCTGTCCCCCTCCACCCTCAAAGTCTATGTTGCTGCGATATCCTCCTATCATGACCACGTAGGTGGTAAGACGGTTGGTAAGCACGACCTGGTCGTCAGGTTCCTTAGGGGTGGCGAGACGGTTAAATCCTCCTCGTCCCCCCTCCATACCCTCTTGGGATCTTACTCTGGTGCTCCGAGCACTTCAGAATGCCCCATTTGAGCCTTTGCAGTCAGCAGAGCTAAAGCTTCTCTCTATGAAGACTTTGCTGTTGGCTGCATTGGCCTCCATCAAGAGGGTAGGGGGCCTGCAGGCATTTTCGGTCGACGATTCGTGCCTAGAGTTCGGGCCGGGCGACGCCCACGTGGTACTAAGACCCCGGCCTGGCTATGTGCCCAAGGTTCCTACCACTCCCTTCAGGGACCAGGTGGTGAACCTGCAAGCGCTGCCCCCGGAGGAGGCAGACCCAGCCCTAGCTTTGCTCTGTCCCGTCCGCGCCCTGCGGATCTACGTGGATAGAACTCAAAGCTTTAGGACCTCAGATCAGCTCTTTGTCTGTCACGGAGGCCAGCAGAAGGGAAAGGCTGTCTCTAAGCAGAGGATGGCCCACTGGATAGTGGATGCCATCACCTTGGCTTACCAAGCACAAGGTGTGCCCTGTCCGCTCAGGGTGCGAGCACACTCTACTAGAAGTGTTGCATCCTCCTGGGCGCTGGCACGTGGCGCCTCGCTGTCAGACATCTGTAGAGCCCCGGGCTGGGCGACACCTAACACGTTCACTAGATTCTATAGCCTACGTGTAGAGCAGGTTTCCTCCTGTGTTCTCACCTCAAACGGGTAGAAACACTGAGGGGCCCCGGCTCTTGTCGGCTTGCTGCGCTACGGCGTTATTTTCTCCAGAAGCAAACTCTGTGAGTCCTCCATCACCCTCGGTGCCGGACGTGGCGGAGCGTCAGGCCCCTTGCCGCTGAATCCTTGAACCGGTATTGGGCTTGGGTTATATGAGTGACCCTGTGGGAATCCCATATATCCGTCCACGGTCGCTCCTACGGGAAGCCCGTGTCTTTCCCTTGGGAGAGCCTTCCCTTCAATGGGATTGAGCCCCCTCTCTCTCTGTCGCAGGCTACGGCTCAGCCTGTACTCCTACATAACTCCTTCGGGGTACGATGTGGGCTCCTCAGCGTTCCCCTTCAGTAGGGCACGCTTTCCCAGTGTTATCCAATAATCACTGAATGGGTCATGCGGAACAGCAGTGATGGTCTTCCCGGTGTGAGCCCCGTCTCATCAGGTAAGAGCTCAGGGCACTGGAGGGGGGGCACTGGAGGGGGGCAGAGGCCATGGCGCTTTGGTAGGGATTCCTATTCGTCGGTACTCCGACGTGGCGTCGAGAGTGACCGACTGAATGGGAACGTCTCGGTTACGTATGTAACCCTCGTTCCCTGAAGGAGGGAACGGAGACGCCATGTCCTCTGTACCCTGCTGGGGTGCCAGCTACCTACTCGGCTCCTCAGCAAAAGGCTGATTTGATGCAAGCACCTGTGTCTCATTTATACCCGCGGTGCGTGGCATGAACACCTGGTGCAATCATTGCAAGCCAATGTGCATTGACTCGTTTAGTTTCACTCGAAGTAGATTGGCTCTCGCGAGCGAGATTCCTATTCGTCGGTACTCCGACGTGGCGTCTCCGTTCCCTCCTTCAGGGAACGAGGGTTACATACGTAACCGAGACGTTATGCGTTAACGTGTAAAGTTAATGTTATATGCTAGTTCACATGTAGGCTGAAGTTATAGTACTGACAATACGTTTTGCAGGTTCTGCAAAATAAAAAAAGAAAAAGAAAATAAAAACTTACCACTCAGAAGCGTTAATTTCCAATCTCAAAACAATTGGTTCCTTTGAAAAAAAATCTGCATCTTTGTCAGAAACAGGATCAAACATATAAGATTGGATGCATAATCTCTCCATTGTCATGGTGGACCGTATAGATGTGTTTCTGTTACTAAAGCTACTGAAATGCGCAGTGAAAAGCCATTCAGAGCAGAAATCTACATTAATATTCATGACTCTTCCAAATAAGGCAAAAACAGACCATTTCATTCTAGGGACAATTTCTAAGGTTGTAAATGGACCTGTAAAACCATTTTTGGACAATTTTTGCCCTTTAATAAGTCACATACCCTCTATGTAGATATCGGAGAACAATATAAAATATTGTTTCAACTCATTCTATGGCATCTTTTATTGCCGTTATTAATTTGTGAAATTTACTAGCAATTTCTGGGTGAAAATTGTTTAATAGAAAATCCCACAACCCCCAGTGTGTTGAAATGCTGTTGATTCAGCTTGACTTGTATTTAACCCAAAATAATTCTGTAAGCCAGAGAAGAAGTTAAAGCTAGAGAAGGGTTAAATCCACAAAATTGTGAAAAGAATCTCAGGGTGGGCAACATGAGCAAAAAAAAGGGGTAGATGTCTGAAATGAGTCAGTAATGTTCTCAGCCAGTTCTCTCCCCTCCTGTGGAGAGAGACCTTTGGTGAATATTGAATGATGCTAATGTCAGTCTGCCTCCAAAAGTCATTCTCATTTTCCATCGACCAAAGCAAAGAAAACAATTCTGGCCGACCAGCAGAGCAGGCAGTAATGAAGCAGGGACGACAAATTAGAGCTGAAATTAAATAAAGGAGATTACATAAAGCAAGGGCGTGGGAGCATGAAATTCTGCTCAAAGATTTTGTGTAGTGGAGAGTGGTAGAAATGAAAATATGAATACAAAACTTTTTTTTAATTTCATTTCTTTTTTTTTTATCTTAGTCAAAAAGGCTACATTCAGACAGAAAATACAGTAGGCATATATGGCAATCATAAAGCAGCCTTTTGTTCACTTTCACTCAGCATGTAGCTTCAATGGTGAACCCAGAAATGATCCTATGAATGGACATTGAACTGAGTCTACCTGATCACTATGGTAACGTCTGAAGCCGACGTAGAGCTGCTGGTTCAGATCTGAAGAGAGGAGAGAAGTCTCTTGAACAGTGCTGTGTTAGGGCTCATTAATTACAGCAAAAATCAGTTACGCTTGGCCAAGTCACACATCTGTTCAACACTCCTGCCTGCCTCTGTCTAATGCACCACTGATCACACAGAACACAAACCTTCACGTATAATGCTCCGCATATCATTCTCTCTCCTCTTCGTCGTCCACTTTCCCCTGTTTCAGTCTGGATAATCTTGATTTCTTTCTGTGCGTTTATGGCCATGATTTACTAACATCTCAGATAAAGGACACTAATGTGTGTGTGCGCTTCGCTGGCATATCGTTGCTGATTTGCAATATCTTCTCAAAAGAAATGTCTCCAATATTTTTTAGCCTATTGATGACATTCAGTATTTATTTGTTCTAAAATATTTTAATATATGAAACATGACTTTAACTTTAACTGAGCAAAGTTTTAAGAGGTGAAACAAATGACAGAATCAAAACTTGACTCGACTTTTTCCTGGGTCAAAAATGTTCTTCGGTGGTGGCTGACACACACACACACACACACACACACACACACACACACACACACACACACACACACACACACACACACACACACACACACACACACACACACACACACACACGCACGTGATCTGCGAGCGCAAGACAATAAAAAAAAAAAGCAAAGTGTTAGTAATTTTGCTTATCTTATTTTGATATCTCATATTATGTATGATCTCTTACCTCGACTACCTTTTGTTCCTCATTTTTACACTATTTACAGATAATTGTTTTGGTATATAATCATATCAATATTAAAAAGTAGCATTACAAATTAACAAATAGCCTAATTTTCTGCCATAAACAATTTAATAAAATTATCAGCTAGCTAACAACAGCTTTGTTCTGGTTTCACCTCACTCCAGTCTAAATGATTGTAGGCTATTTATTTTACTACACATTGTCAACAGAAATAAGCTGAAATACTGTGGATAATTAAAACTAATTCTTACTATCCACTCTTGCTAAAGTGGGTAAGCACACTTGTGTTCTCATTTCAGGTGTTGTTCTGAGTAAATGATTAAACTGATTTGTGAGTTCAGTGTTGGACAGATCAGTTGTTTTAACCAGTCGTTAAAATGATTCACTTCAAAGGAGTCATTAGGTCACGAATCGGACATTATCAGACGCGTTGTGTGCGAATCCCGTCTGTTAGAACATTGCGAAAGATTTGTCAACTCACAGAAAACGCTTCATAACTGGATATAATTTGTTTCCCGTTTATTGAAAGTATGCTTTATGTCAGCTGGTCAGAGAAGAGTAAACATTTTTTTGAGCGCAATTCACACCCAGCGGTAATTCAAGGGAAAAAAATTCTGAATGCCATGTGCAACATGGATTCGGTCTTCCGACCTTTTGATTTGGATTAATATGTGAAATATGAGAGAGCGAAGACAGTGCTTATTTTGAAGACCCATACCTCTTTTCCACCAAAGCAGTGCTGGTGCTAGTTCGGAGCCAGAGCCTAGTTTCAAATCGGTTCTTTGTCTTTCCACACCCAAAGCACCAGCTCCGAACCAGGAAAAGTAGTTCTTAAAGGTCCCGTTCTTCGTGATCCCATTGTTCAAACTTTAGTTAGTGTGTAATGTTGCTGTTAGAGCATAAATAATACCTGTAAAATTATAAAGCTCAAAGTTCAATGCCAAGCGAGATATTTTATTTAACAGAAGTTAAGAGGCGTGACCTTTCCGTGCGTGCGCTAAGCTGCTGTCGAATCACAACACAGGAACTGGGAAACGTGCGCTAAGCTGCGGTCAAATCACCACACGGGAACCGCTGGCACAATCAGAACTCGTTACGTATTTCTGAAGGTGGGACTTCATAGAACAAGGAACTCATCAGCCCGTTTTTAGGACAGTGAAAACAGCGGTATACAGATAAGTAAATTGTGTGAAAAATACTGTTTTTTTTACATGCGAAACATGAACACATGTTATATTGCACACTGTAAACACAATCAAAGCTTCAAAAAAACACGAAAAACGGGACCTTTAAGTAGCACTAAAACATTGCTGGGCTAGAAGTAAGAACCGATTGCGTCAGGCGCTGGGGGCGGGGTTACCGTGACCAACAAGACGAACACAAACTTGTGACTGACATTTTTTAAATAGCAGCTAATCGAGCTAATAGCTGCTGCTCGTAACTGTAATCTCCGTCTATACAAATCACGGCGAGCTGCACGAATGCGTTGGATTCACTGTGTTTTGATATCGATGTAGGATCGTAAAGCCATGTGCATCAATAGTAACGCAATGTTCATAATTGTTGATGGAAGTCTTGTTCGGCATCGGTGCTGTGCAGACCGATCGCCGTATGACATCAGAGTACAGCGAGGGCACACGACTCCTTGTGCTTTTGATTCATTCATGTGATGTTTTGATATCATACGCTGATCGGTCTGCGCAGCGCCGATGCATCTAGAACAAGCCTGGTGTGTTTGTGTTTCCCGCTGCCTCGCTAGCGTTGCTGAGAAAGATGAGACGTATACTGTGACGTAAGACCTGGCTCTGTTGTGGCTCTCAGCCTGTGGAAAGGCAAACCGGTTCTTAGAAGGCTTGTCAGTGGAACCAACTAAGAACTGGCACTAGCACTAGCTCTGAACTAGCACCAGCTCTGAACTAGCACCCGGTTCGCGGAGGAGGAACTCTCTGATCGTTCTCTCTGTCACTCAGTTAACATGTGCCATGTCACAAGCGCAGCAGTCATCTATTCTACATCACTCATAAATCACAATAACTCATCAAATTATGCTTTGGCGGCACAAAAAAATGTTTTTGCCGGCCGGCAAAAAAATTTCAATGCAGGAAATTCCCGGTATTGCAAACGTCTGACATGCTCTTTAGAAGACTTTTAAGCATACAAAAAGCATAGTTCAACTAATAATTAACTTTCAATTAAAATCATTATGCTGTTGATAATGTCTCTTAATTTTATATCAGCAGCTCAATAAATGTGAATCTATGTAATCAAGGCTTCATTCAGGCTTAGTGGTATTTTAATAAATGACTCTCTCTACACATTGCTCTGTCCTTCGTCAACAGCCGCTTGCACCACCTGCTGGTGAGACAGACTAACAGCAGATGGAGATTGTGCTTGGTAATCTACTGCTATTCCTGCAGTTCCCGGATGTGAACGGTTGAATTTTTTGTAGCGAATTTGTAAAGCGACATAAAATGGACCGAAAATTGCCTGTCGAATATTATAGGTTGTATTTTTAAACAAAATTAATATTTTTGAAGTGAAATCTGAGGTGAATATGGATATCATTTTTAATAATGAAAATGTGTGTGAAATGTTTTGAATATGAAATGAAATATTCACATCTTAAAGGTCCCGTTCTTCGTGTTTTTTTGAAGCTTTGATTGTGTTTACATTGTGCAATATAACATGTGTTCATGTTTCGCGTGTAAAAAAACACAGTATTTTTCACACAATTTACTCATCTATATACCACTGTTTTCACTGTCCTAAAAACGGGCTGAGTTCCTTGTTCTATGAAGTCCCTCCTTCAGAAATACGTAACGAGTTCTGATTGTGTCAGCGGTTCCCGTGTTGTGATTTGACCGCAGCTTAGCAAACGTGGCACGGTTCCTGTGTTGTGATTCGACAGCAGCTTAGCGCACGTGGAAAGGTCACGCCTCTTAACGGGAGATATATGCGCTTAATGATCTCTACAGCGTCCCTGGGAAAGCCAAACAAAGGTGATTTGACTCCGGGATGAAAATAACAGCGTCTCGACGACATGGCGACAAACACACTCAAACGCAACAATTCCTCTTCTCCACGTGGGACAGCAACACGACCACGCCCCCTTTTTTCGCGTATTCTTGTGGGAGGAGGTTAGTCTGTTCTACTGTTCTACTGACATCATTTATGAAGGAACTACCAGGATGTAGTCCAAGCCAGCCGTTCGCTGTAGGCTTTGAAAGGGAATTTTGGTTAAATAAAATATCTCGCTTGGCATTTAAAAAATGTCAGTCACAAGTTTTTGTTCGTCTTGTTGGTCACGGTAACCCCGCCCCCAGCGCCTGACGCAATCGGTTCTTACTTCTAGCCCAGCAATGTTTTAGTGCTACTTAAAGGTCCCGTTTTTCGTGTTTTTTTGAAGCTTTGATTGTGTTTACAGTGTGCAATATAACATGTGTTCATGTTTTGCGTGTAAAAAAAACTGTATTTTTCACACAATTTACTTATCTGTATACCGCTGTTTTCACTGTCCTAAAAACGGGCTGATGAGTTCCTTGTTCTATGAAGTCCCTCCTTCAGAAATACGTAACGAGTTCTGATTGTGCCAGCAGTTCCCGTGTTGTGATTTGACCGCAGCTTAGTGCACGTTTCCCAGTTCCTGTGTTGTGATTCGACAGCAGCTTAGCGCACGCATGGAAAGGTCACGCCTCTTAACTTCTGTTAAATAAAATATCTCGCTTGGCATTGAACTTTGAGCTTTATAATTATAATTAGTTACACACTAACTAAAGTTTGAACAATGGGATCATGAAGAACGGGACCTTTAAATATACAACCATGTGGAATTTCAGCCCATAAAAATGCAAGGCCTAAAAATACAATTATTATTTTACTTTCAAAAATGCCAAAATAGGCATTATTTTACTTCCATAAAAAACACATGACGAGAAGTGTTAGAATAATACAACATCAGCAATCACAGACATTCACATTCGGACGGGATTAGAATTCTCTAGGGTGTTTGTCCGCGAACCCACTAAATTGACTTCCTCAGAGGATCGTTGAGTTTGGAATTTTTTCACAGAGGTTGTGTAAGAAAAACACTGGCAGATTCGAACGAGATTAAAATCGCATGGTATGTCTCTGAAACGTATTTCTCTAACGTCCCCCTGGAAAACTGCTCGGGTTACGACTGTAACCCTTGTTCCCTGAGTAGGGAACGAGCACTGCGTCTGGTTAAGACACTTTGGGGATACTCCCTAAGCACTAGCGAATCTGAAGTCCGTATAGCCACTAAACCAATCTGATTGGCGTGCGTGATGACGTCATCGTGACGGCGTACCCGGAAGTATAAAGCGGGAGCCGGCGCACAGAAACGGCAGCTATTGCTCTGAAGCATGCGCTCCAGGCGTGCCGAGGTGTGGTGACGAGACGCAGTGCTCGTTCCCTACTCAGGGAACAAGGGTTACAGTCGTAACCCGAGCAGTTCCCTTTTGAGGGAACTCTCACTGCGTCTGGTTAAGACACTTTGGGGAACGAGTACCCACTAGCCCACACCGAGGGTACCGCCTGCCCTAGTGTGAAACCGGAGACCGGGCACAACTAGGACTTGAGTACCCTAGCGCCAGCACCGTAGGGAGAAGTTCTCCACTCCTTTTCCTTCCGTGCCCCAGCCGATGAAGGGAGGCGTCTGTTGAAACGGTTTCCCGGCAACAGGACGCTCCCAACACTGGCCCTTGGGACCTTTACCGAGGGTAGTGCCTGCCCTAGTGTGAAGCCGGAGACCGGGCACAACTAGGACTGGGGAACCCAAGCGCCTTCGGCGCCCCAGCCAATGAGGGAGGCGTCTGTTGAAACGGTTTCCCGGCAACAGGACACTCCCAACACTGACCCTTGGGACCTTACCGAGGGTAGTGCCTGCCCTAGTGTGAAGCCGGAGACCGGGCACAACTAGGACTGGGAAACCCAAGCGCCTTCTGCGCCCCAGCCAATGAGGGAGACGTCTGTTGAAACGGTTTCCCGGCAACAGGACGCTCCCAACACTGACCCCTGGGACAGAAACCAAGGTTTCTTCCATATAACTAGGGAACGAAGGCATCTGCGCGTTACCCTGATCATACGAAAGAGATTCCCTCTGGGGGAAACCCCTTGGTTTCCAACCACCACTGTCAATGCCTCACGTGCAGCAGGTCAAAAGTTCTCACCTTGGACGCTGCTGTACTGAGCCCCAGCACTCAAAAGTGCTTCACAGTGAAGGTCTCTTACTCCGCCGTCACGTGAGGCGGGGGATGTAATGCCTGAAGAACCAAGGAACTGACCAATCCTAAGTTCCCTGGTTCATCCGACTCCAATGGTCCGAAGGGGGCCTCAGCCAGCCTTCGAGAACCACTGCCAGATCCCAGGTTGGGAGTTCTGGAACGAGCCACAGGCCGCATCCTCCGAGCCCCACAGGGGAACTGCACAACCAGATGGTGTCTACCCAAGCCCATCACCCAAAGGAGTGTGGAAAGCCTTATGGCAGCCACGGACACCCTGAGTGTGGACGGGGTTAGACCCGCAGAGAAACGATCTTGGAGGAACTCACGCTCCCTGCACCAAGTGGCTCACCACTTGGGGCTGTACAGTCTCCTGAAAGATGGAGCCCTAGAACTGAGTAAGGTCTCTATCACCTCTGCCGACAGGCCAATATCTAGGTACCTGACCCCCTCAAGGGCCAGACCCAAAGGTTCCAAACCTCCGGCCGGGGGTGAAATATAGTGCCCCCTGCCTGAGATAGGAGATCCCTCCTCAGAGGAATCTGCCATGGAGGACCTGCCAGCAAAGCTATGATATCCGAGAACCAAACTCGCGTTGGCCAACGGGGTGCTACTAAAAGTAGGCTGACCCCCTGTTGGCGGACTCTGTCCAGGACTCCCGGGAGCAGAGCAATCGGGGGAAAAGCATACAGACGCAGCCTCGGCCACGTCTGAACCAGCCAGTGAGGAAGGCGTCTGTTGAAGCGGATTCCCGGCAACAGGACGCTCCAACACTGGCCCCTGGGACAGAAACCAAGGTTTCTTCCATGTGACTAGGGAACGAAGGCATCTGCGCGTTACCCTGATCATACGGAAAAGATTCCCTCTGGGGGAAACCCCTTGGTTTCCAGCCACCACTGTAGAGGTCTCATGTACAGCAGGCCAAAGGGTATCCCGTTGGACGCTGCTGCCCTGAGTCCCAGCACTTCCTGAAAGTGCTCTACAGTGATGCTGTGGCCTAGCCTAATTTCTGAGACCATGCCAGTATGGTCTCGACTCGCGCGGGAGACAATTGTGCCCGCATCGTCGTCGAGTCCCATACGATCCCTAGAACCGTAGTCCTCCGGGACGGCGTCAACACACCTGTTGTTCACAGAGCGACACCTCAATGCCGAACTGCCATCCCGTACGACTGGGCCAATATGAGCCAGTCGTCGAGATAATTCAGCACACGGATGCCCTGGAGTCTCAATAGAGCCAGAGCTGCATCCATGCACCTTGTGAATGTGCGTGGGTGAAGAGCTAGACCGAAGGGAAGCATTCGATATTGGTACGCCTCGCCCCCGAAAGCGAACCTCAAGAACTTCCTGTGACATGGAAGGATGAAGATATGGAAGTATGCGTCCCTCAGATCTATCGTGACGAACCAGTCCTCGAACTGGATCTAACTCACGATGATGGAGACCATGAGCATTTTGAAACCGAGCTCTCGAGGCTGGCTTCGGGTGTTACACGAGCGTCGTCCCCAACCCCCTGAAGCGGATGACCGGCAGGAAGTGGTTGGGAACGATTCTCTATGTGCGGATGCGTTAGCTTCCCAGCCGCAAGTCCTTCCGGAGGCGGCTGGAGCAGCATGCGTTCGCGGGAAATCGATGGGACCCGAAGCGTCATAGACGGCGGGATTACCTCGATTTCCCCGGAGCGGCGCAGAGGAAGCAACCTCGGTTGCTCCCCCGCGGGGGGGACCGCTCTTAGAAGTCCAGCCGAAGCTAGGACTTCTTCCCAGCAGCCTCCCTCCCTGGAGTACGTTCCTCAGATCGCCTCCAGGAGCGAAAGACCGCTGCTGGGACTACTGGTGAGAACGCCACCTCTGTTGCCAGGCTCCTGGAGGAGGGGCTCTAGAGGCGATGCTCTCCTTCTGCACCTGCCGGTGCGAGGAGCTGGTAGATGGCTGAGGCTGCCCCTTAGGGGCCGCTTTCCCAGGCTCTGAGTGGCGAGGGAGGCACTGACGGAAGGCCGCTGACTGCATCTTCGCCTCCTGGTACCCGGCGACAACGGTCTCAACCGCGTCACCAAATAGACCAGAAGGCGAAATCGGGGAGTCTAGGAGGAAGGACTTATCCTTCTCCCTCATCCCCGATAGATTCAGCCAGAGATGCCTCTCCACCATCACCACGGAGGCCATGGCCCGGCCGATAGCACGGGCCATCTCCCTGGTGATGCGGAGAGACAAATCTGCAGCCCTCCGTAGCTCCATCACATCCTCCGAAGAGGGACCATCGGACCATTGAGCTCTTTCAGGAGGTCAGCCTGGTAGGCCTGCAAGACAGATAATGTGTGCAGGGAACTACCAGCCCGCCATATAAGCTTCGCCCACCAACGATGAGGTGTCCCGACAGGGTTTGGTGGGCAGCTCCGGGGTTTTAAGGGACGACACAGAATCGGGGAAACGATAACTCGTGAGAGCCTCTTCCACCCGAGGCATCGTCCCCTAGCCCGCCTCGCGCGCCCCCAGAACATTGGAATAATCCAATACTGGAGGAATACGCGAGGAATATGGCTTCCTCCACGACCTACACACCTCGATGTGTAGGTCCGGGAAGAAAGGTAAACCCCGGCGAGGTGTTTGGACCCGGCGAGAAAGAAACCGGTCGTCCAGCCTACTAGGTGGCTGAATTTCCGGCACTTCCTGTGGCCAATTGATCTTCAATTTGGCCACCGCACGAGTCAAAAACCTCTATTAGCTCCTCTTGGGCGAGTGGATGAAGCGATGAAACACTTCCTGCTTCTCCACCTGCCCTGATGCACCACTCATCCGGCTCCTCGGAACCGGAGAGAATAAGCATCAGATCCTCAACCCCAGGGGAAGAAGCCGCAGCACGGGCTTCCACACGGGGAGGAAGATCTTTAGAACTGTCAGACAAGGATTGGGAAAGTGCCGCAGCAGTCCCAGATCCCGCTGACAAGTCCTTCTGTGAACCCCATAGTCTGTGACACCGAGACGCCTCAGCGATCGCGGGTCCAGAACCCTGGGGCTCACAAAGCTGGCCGGCCTCATCGAACACGGCCAGCCGAGAGCGGAGCAGTCTGAGTGAGAGCAGCTTTTCCACTGACAGGCAGTTCCCTCGAGAACTGCCCGAGCATGCTCAACACCCAGACACTGCACACAAAGCAGGTGTGCATCTGAGCCCGAATAAAGCAGGGACACAGATGCACACACTGCTTAAACTCTCTCACATTCTTTTCCATTCTTTCTTTTCATTCACACACTTTTGCAACTGTGACAAACAACAGTAAATAGACAGACAATTTCAACAGAGAGCGCTATGCTGAAGAGCAATAACTGCCGTTTCTGTGCGCCAGCTCCCGCTTTATACTTCCGGGTACGCCGTCACGATGACGTCATCACGCACGCCAATCAGATTGGTTTAGTGGCTATACGGACTTCAGATTCGCTAGTGCTTAGGGAGTATCCCCAAAGTGTCTTAACCAGACGCAGTGAGAGTTCCCTCGAAAGGGAACTAGTCCTGTCCTAATGTCCTAATAGGGCTAAAGTGCAAGTTTTTTGAAAACTATACTGTTATCGTCTCCGTGTAAACTACAAAAACATGAATTTGTGAAAATGGTTATGTGCATGCATATAATGTGTTAAGTATGTTTCTTTATAATGAGACATCGCCAACTACTGGCCTGACATTCATAATACAGCATTTTTTGTCGTTTTCACAGATCCGTGAGAATATGGATCGTTTTGACAAAGTTGTCTGTACGTGAAAAACGTTGAAATTCAGCTTTGTCGTCACAGGAATAAATAATATTTCCAAATAGTTATTTTAAATTGTAATATTTCACAGTATTACTGTTTTTACTGTTTTTGATCAAGATCAGGGTCTATGTTTTTCTCTCTCTCTTTTCTGTCACCCTCTCTCTGTAAGCTCCCTGGATTGCCGTCTCAAATGAGAAGTTGAGAGCCGTCTAAGTTCATTTATACCCAAGTGGCTCTTACTTGAAGCACTTCCTAAGACATATTTTAAATATGACTCTGTTGAGTGTTTGGGTGAAAATTAAAAGCTTTAGGTTTGTAATATCAGCCTGCCATTCTCTTGTTTGATGCGCACGCTGAAAATGTCCCTCTGAAGACTTGCACATAAATTGTAGTAGTATGTGCTGGTAAAGCTAACTATGGGGGTATTTTTGCTTTCCATGTCTGTTGAGAATTTTAATTTCCATCTGCTACTGTCAACAAGAAAAAGAACAGAAGGATTAGTATTATAATTTATGTAGGCTAGTCCTTAGAAACTCAATGATAAATATAAGCTGAGTCCCTGCATGGATTTCTTACATTCTGTTTATAATATGATCATATGTTGATAATTAAGTCACTCTGTTTCTCCAAGCCTTTAAACAATTAAACACATGATACATACATGCATAGTAATGCTAAACTTAATTAAAAAAGGAGAGGAATGGATTAAGACTGAGAACTCCTTTAATAACTGTAATGAGGTTTAGAAGCACAGCCATCAGCGCTGAACAGTATACAGGACTAAAACAGCAAGCCCTTTTCACCAAAAGTCTTTTGGTTTGCTCTTGGCAATACTGTGCTTAAATATGCTAAAAACAGCTATCTAAAATTAAAGTTAGGATTTTCTCACTGGCACAGTCTGATTAACACTATTTCTCTCACAGCTGGGAAAGCTGATAAATCCTGGTTCCCTTATTAAAGGTATGAGTTTTGGGGCTTGTCCCTTTGCCACAATGTTGATCTGTTGTTTTGCTCCTTTGCTACCTGCTGGATAAACATGTCACAGCAGTGAATTTACACAAGGCGTGCAATTTATTTTGGGCTTTTATGTTTGATTTTACCATTTAAAAAGGTCACAAATTACAGCATAAACTGTAGCATTATTGGAGAAGTGGCCTAGTGGGTAATGAACGTGCAACAATGTGTTGCATGTGTGGGAGACCTGATAATGGGTCTGGCTCGGGTCTTTTCCCAGATTTCTCTGTGTGTTTTCTGTCTTTTCCTGTCACCTTTGCTCAGTCCTATAAATAAAAGCGAGACAAATACAGAAATGCGCTGATAGATACAAAAACTAATTATAATGGAAAGTGGTGCAATATGAGTAGATTCAAAAATTAAACCAATCAAATTAAAATATTAAATTACTTTGATAAATGATTAAAATAATCTGTATATTTGTATTAAATCAGTCATTTTTTCCCCATTTTCCTTTTTGTTTGTTTGTTTAGGTCTCTCAAGGTCATGAAATTATGTGAATCAATAGTGTTACACTTTTATCAGTGTAAATAGCGCAGGTTGCCAATATCGGTGATGTTTAAAGGTATTCTAAGAAATTCATTATCCCTCTTTTTATGCATCTGCGAAATGGAACACAGATCTACAGTATGTGTTGAGTGGACTTCAATAGCATTTATTGGAGAAAAAAAAAACATAGGGAGAATATTCTTAGTGTGCCCATTACAGCAATTATGATAGTGGTAGCTGCCTTATTTAGATGAAGGGGAGAATACATCCCTCAAATATCAGAGAATGGCACGAGGCCATTCAGATATATCAAAACTATTTGTGATCATGCAAATGGTCCAAAATGGGAGTCTGTCAGACAAGAAAGTATGTTTTTAAAAGCTTTTCTTTGTCAAGCAACCGGATAGAACAGCCAGTTCCTGCTGTGTAATATAAATAAAACTCAATTTTTTAAACATTTAAAAATTTTGATAAATGGTGAGTGCATTACAACTAGGCCTACTATATAAAGCTATATGGAGGTAAAATTACAGGAAAATAAATACATACTGGAAATGAATTGTGATTAATTACCTCAATCGTTTAAAATTATTATTTGTAAATGATCGCCATATTATAAATTAGACATGGCTAATAAATCAGTGCCAATAGGTAGAAGCACCGCATCATTAGAAGGACACACAACAGAGATATGATCAGTTCCCCTCAGGGTTTCCTTCTCTGTCTCCTCTTCTTCAAACCATGATTGTATTTGTACTCCCATCCTCCTTATCTAAAAATCTAGTATCCTCCACTCCAGAACTAATAAAGTTATATTTGTTCTGTAAAGACTGCTGACCTAAAGCTTGGCAATATCAAAGCATCTACTAGTGGTGTTGAATTACCATTACAATGTTTCTACAGAACCCAAATTGTTTCTTGTTGTATAATGGATAACCAGATACTGTCGCTTAACAGGAACTCATAGAGGCAACTAGTTTCATAACATTTTTTAGCATGTCAGCACTTGTAATGAAAATGTAAAGTGAAGGTAGTACTAAATTATTTTCATAATTTACTTTCTATTACAGATATCAAACTGAGTAGTTCATATTAATGTAAATTCACTACTATTCATGCATTACATCTGCATTGATGGCATTATACAATTGTTTTCATGGAATACAAATTATTTTATAATATGCAATTATTTTATTTGTCATACTTATTTTGTTGTACTTATAACGGACATTAATACCCCATTCTGCATGACCATATTCTACATCCCTTAATCCTACCCAATACTTAAATGCTACAAAAACTATTTTAATATCTATTAATAATTAAGAGTTTATTGAGGCAGAAGTCGTTAATATTGAATATGTGTTCCCCAATTCTCACTATTAACTATTACTTAGCATATTAGGATATTGGCTGTTTATTAGTTTAACATATTAATGCCTTATTCTGCATGACTAAGTTCTACGTCACTTAATCCTTCCCAATACCTAAATTTAACAACTACCTTATGATTTATTAATAAGCAGTAATTCATTGATGCAAAAGTCGTAGTTAGCAAAGGCCTGGTTTCAAAGTCAGGGCTTAGATTAAGCCTGAAGTCTTCATTCAATTAGGACATTTAAGTAGCTTTTATAAACAAGCCTAAAACATTACTGCATCTTGAGACAAAACAATGGCACTGACATATTTTAAGATATGTCAGTGCAAGTTGCTTTCAGTTAAAACCTCTAGTTTTTCGTTTAGGGAAAAACGAAGTTCGAAATACGCGATTATATGGTATACTGTTAGCGCACATCTGACACCGCCCACATGGCTGTATGTGCTGTGCGCTTTCCTCTCAATAACAAAATAAACACTAAATTGAGAAAACGGCAAGTATTTTTATTAAAAGCATAAAAAAAGCGTCTGATCATGGCAACAATATGTTTGCACAAGCTCTGCAATTTGGCACTCTAGTAAAGTCACGTCACGTTTAGCACTTTATACAAAATCGAAATGGCGTCACATCAGTTTGTTCTTCGATTTCGCTGGAAGAATATCGGTGCCTTTAAATTGTCGCAATGTAGATGCAGACATTTTGTACTTGGATGTTGTTAAACAAGTACATTTTAACCACAAGGAATAGCTTTCTTGGTACCTAAAGCACTTTGAAAAGAGAAATCCGGCTAACAGCTCAGGCATTATGGGATAGCAAAGCGTCTGCTGGTTGCACACTTCAAAATCTCAGCAGATGCAGTTCATCATCCGGGTATTGTTCACCTACTATGTCATGAATACTGAGTGTGGATATCCTACTCGTTTGACATGCTCTTTTTGCATTCTGTGGAGCAGGGAAATACGTTTCTTCGGACACAGGGAGAGGGAGAATGTCAGCTCTGAATGCTCGTCGTCTCTCGGGTTGGTTTGTGTCAATCCATGAGGGAGCTGGTAAAGAACATTACCTTTCCATGCCTCACTCTCTTTCCGCACCGCATCCTGACAAAACAGCTTCTTTCAAGAGAAGACATGTGACTTCAGGTGTCAGGCTGTGCATTCAGGGACACTGTTAGTTTCACTCTGTGGTTTTCATGCATCGTCCCTAATCTGCAGAGAACAATCATTAGCAATTGATGTCGAGCTTTATAAATGGTTATGACTGTAGTCTACATAAACCGTGCCATAAAAAGTTTGGCTAGAGTTGTTTTCTACATTAATGACCATATAATGGTTCTCCCACTTTCTCCAATTTGTATTCTGCCCATGGGATGCAGTATGTACTAGGTTTTTCTGCCCCTCCCACCCCTTCCTTCATCCCTGTGCTAAATCCCTCCCCCCTCTCTTTCTCCAACGCTCCACTTCTCCAACGCTCCACTTGTCTGTTGAATGGCAGCCTGATTTTTTTTTTTACACAAGCCCATTAAGCTCTGGAATTCCACTTTGCCAGTGAACCAAATCCCTGTCTCCTGTCTCTTCTGTCTTTCCCTATGGACCGTCCTGTGAATATACAAGATGGTTTCTGTCACCACGTTGCCCTGCGCTCTCAGACGCAGAAACACTGCGGAACAGTCCGTCCGTGGGCAGATCTCACAGCCTGTCATTTTGTGAACCCATTGCTTCCTGCTTTCCTCTTCAAAATACCACTTTAATTAGTCATAGTCCTTATCTTCTCCAGCAGAAGCTGTTTTATGTGCATATCTTTAATTAGGAACATAAATGTAAAGCATATGATAGATGCTCCCTATCATAGGGTGGATTATAGGGATTCACTAATAGGATTTTTTGGGGTCGATACCAATACCGATTTTAACAAACAGTTATTGGCCGATACCAATATTTGTCACTTGCCCTCTTATTTGAAATTTTTTCATTAAAATAGATAGTGTTTTGATTATGTTTTAAAACTGAAATACAGTGCTTTTTAGGTAGGTTTAACAGTTTCCAGGTACAGAAATAAAGTAAACCAATGTTAAATAACACTGCATATTCTTCACTGTATAAATTAAATGCATGTATTATTATTACATTGAGACGTAGCTAAGTTCTACTGTACAACATTAATATATTTCGGTCATAATTACTTTGTTAAACTGAACTTTTATTTTGATGGGTTGCCGCAAAGTCCTTTGAGTTTCTGTGTTTAAGTGTGTTTATGATTTGACGATAGATGTTGTAGAATGAAACGGTAAAATGCTCATGAAGTGACTGGAGATGAGGTTCATGCATTCATGTCCTCATATATTGAGGCAGCAGAGGCTGAAAAACACTAAGCAAGTTTCAGTGTGTGTGAGGTAAATGGAACCGCACATCTGCGCCATTCATTCACACAGAGACGCATGTCTTTTTGCGGCTTAATATTCACATACACTAGTATAGTATATCGCAATTTGATTTAAGTGTACTGACCTACATTTTATTTATTCATCAAAACTTTGACGAATTTCGTGACATTCCGCGTTATGCAGTAAATTCTGTTTTTATGACTAGATTCCATCTGTGCTTTCTGCATCACGGACATGAATCCTTATGAAAGTTAATCAAGAGTAGTGAGCGAATGTCTTTTGTTGTTTGATTAACATTAAAACGCAGACAGCAGCGCAGCAGAAATATTACATTATAATTGTCACGATTCACCAGTGAGAGTGCCCCTGATTAGCACTAGAGGGCACTCCACCCCGGACTGTCACTCCATCAAGGACTACATTACCCATAATCCTTTGCCCGGACTCATCATCACTCATTGTTTACATCTGTACCTCATTTCCTCTGCCTATATAAACCATGGCTGTGTTCGGAATCGCCCCCAATACTCATTCACTATTTCCTACATTGGTCCACTGATATAGTCCACTTGAGGGAGTGAATGAAAACGAGTGAATGAATTCGGACACTGAGTGAGCCGGAAGGGCTGCCGCTTTTGCAGTTTCTGCTTGCTGTTTATTTGAAATGTAGCAAACCGGAAGCTCCAGTAATAACGAAAAGATTTATCTTGAACTCTGTCGTGGAACTCCCATGTATAAACCTTAAAGGAACATGCCAACTTTTTGGGACTTTGGCTTATTAACTGTATTCCCCAGAGTTAGATAAGTCCATACATACCATTCTCATCTCTGTGCGTGCCATAACTCTGTCTGATGCACCCCCCTGTTAGCCTAGCTTAACACAAAGACTATATGTTTACAGCTAGCCTACTGCTCAATAAGTGACAAAATAATGCCAACATTTTCCTATTTACATGTTGTGATGTGTATAGTCACAGCGTATACAAATAACAAGGTTACATGAGACAGCCATCTTATAAATGTATACATACTGGGGACTATAGGTAAATACTACAGTCCAGAGAATTACCTCTAGCACCACTCATTTGTTACTGTGACAGAGCGCGTTCATGACAACACAATACTAGCATTACAGGGGATACATGGAGCACGGGAAAAACTTCAATACAGTAGTGACCACCCTATTCATGTAACTGTATCACAAATGTTACATTAGATCTAGCTAATGGTAACGTTACAGTAGGCTAGTCATCTAAAAACATAACGGAACACTTACCGCAGCCGCGGGTGATCCGAGTCTGTACTATCGATGGGATAGCCGTATCCTTCAGCACACATTTCATGGTCCGTGTGGCAAATTCCATAACAAAAAAATAAATAAATCTATATCCAGAGCAAGTAGCCATCGATTCATCAGGTCAGCTTTTTGGATTGAAATTCTATGAAATATCATTGTATTACCTGGTCTCCCCTGTTTATTGTCGCAGTTCTTTACAATACAGCAAACACTCATGATTGTAAACTATCTAGTCCAACTCTGAGCGAACTCTCCTCCTCATCGTGGGGCTTCTCAGGTGCTGCGAGCAAATCACTTCGCACTCTACAGAAGTAGAGCAGTGCTGTGCCTTCTGAGAATATAGTCCCCAGTATGTATACGTTTATAAGATGGCTGTGTCTCATGTAACCTTGTTATTTGCACACACTGTGGCTATACACATCACAACATGTAAATGGGAAAATGTTGGCATTTTTTTGTCACTTATTGAGCAGTAGGCTAGCTGAAGCCATATACCTCCAGTCTTTGTGCTAAGCTAGGCTAGCAGGGGGGTGCGTCAGACAGAGTTATGGCACGCACAGAGATGAGAATGGTATGTATGGACTTATCTAACTCTTGGGAATACAGTTAATAAGCCAAAGTCCCAAAAAGTTGGTGTATTCCTTTAATCAAACAATTTAATAATCAATTAAAAAGGAATTTATACCTGTATGCATGATATTGCGCTGGGCCAGTGCAGATGGATGGATGATTGATTCAGCTGCGGGCGCCATCTCCTGGCAGAAATCTCCCCCTATACCTTTGAATAGGGCACTATTTGAGGGAACAATCATTGTAGTGGTGTCCGAAACCATAGTGGACGTTATTGAGTGCACTCATTCAATCCCACAGTGCACCGCTATAACGAGTTTACAACCGATGTAAGCTTGACGGCTAGAGAATACCCATAATGCACTGTGAAAGTCGCACAGTACGTCGAATTAATTCCTGCGTCTCGCCAGGAGATGGCATCTACAGCGGAATTCTATAGGCATGGGCGTCGGAACCAATGATATTGGACCCACTCACTTTTACCATCTCTAATTCAGCACGTCTGTTTACGTACCCCTAACTGAAAATACTTATTATTAAACACATGTTAGATGCTTTATTTCCACTTTTCTAATATTTTCTTAATTTTTATTGAAAATATATGCCTTTCCGATCTGATATGTGATGGGATAAGGGAGTAGAGTGAGTTCGGTAAAAGGTGGATTCGAACCGTGGGTAGATTTGCATCAAATCTTTCTACCATGCGTCTTACCACTACACTATTGTTGCTGTAAATAATTCTGGGTTTTCCGTAAATTTGTCTGTCCCATCCAGACGTTTAGTAAACAAGGAGATATATTTGTACTTAATGTAAATGGCATCTAACAATTACTCCAGTAAAAATGTTCTGTGAAAGGAATACCCACAATTTTTTTGTTGCTTCTGACTAGGGATAGACCGGTATGGATTTTTTTTTCATCAGCCTTAGCCGATGACCGATACGGGCTGCCGATTTTCTTGAGCCGATATTTGGAGGCGATACTGCTTTTGCTCCCTCAATTTACACAATGATCACGATGATAACAATGTTACAAGTCATTAGACTCAACAGGCAAATGAGCACTGTCACGGTCAGGACACAGGAAAACCCCTTTACTTGTAAAAGGACAAGATATCGTAGTGGACATTAAACTGAATTTTTTATTATGAACATAGGACTGACCTTAAAAAATATGCTAAATTTGAATGCAGGTAATACACTCTGCCACTCAATCTCTCTCTCTCTCACAATAATATAAGCTTCAATTAACAATATCAATGAGAACAAACATATGTTTATGTTGCTAAGAGTGGTTGCTAAGGGTGTTGTGCAGTGATACAGAGAACTGTTGGGTGAAGTGGTCATAGCCGTGTTGTATTGTGAATAAAACAATAAAGTAATAACAATAAGCTTCATGAAGCGACTCTACATTCCTTTGTTACTAGTTCCTTTGTGAGATGGTGGTCCAGTGGGTTAACCCATGTAACCGATACGCAGAAGGCTGCTGGTTCGATCCCAGCGGTCACCACCAGTGTGTCCTTGAGCAAGGCACTTTACTCCATGTTGATCCAGGGGGATTGTCCCTGTAATAAGGGCACTGTAAGTCGCTTTGGATAAAAGCGTCTGCCAAATGCATAAATGTTAATAGTTCTAAAGTGACGTTTTAGAATTAGTAACGGAGGCTTGGGCACAACTGTTAAACTGTCAACTTGAGATTTGAATTAGAGGGTGCCACGGGAGTGGATTTTCAAACCTCTCCTGTCCCACCCCCCTCAAAAAAATCCTGTCCCATCCCAGTCCCACAAAAAACTGGGGGAAAATCCCATCCTGTCCCAATCCCAGAAGAATGATTCCCATTCCCTCCCACTCCCATGTTGTTGTTGATTTTTTTTTTGTCAGTTACAGTAAAAAATTCAGTACAGATCACAGCATGCCCACTTAGTTGAATAAAAATCTAAAAAGTTTATTTTATTGAACTGAAAGCCAGCTTAAACAATGCACACACATTAAATTTAATGTAAATAATTTAAGCAATAACACACAAACACAGAAGCTTCCTCTCACAAAAAGAGCTTGCACGTGACGCGTCCTTTTCAGGATGTCTCGTCCGTGCACTTCAGGGTGCGGTGGATTTCTCGCGTCTTCTGATGGGCACGAGCGTTGCGTGACGTGTTTGGGCTTTCAGCACGCTCAGGCAGCGCTCGTGGATGACTCATGTTCCCACTGCGGGAATATGGTCATCTCGGTGTTACGATCGAGACTCCGTGAGCTTCGTGCTGATGCCGGAGAGAGAGTCCCCTCTGCCACACCCCAATCTGCGGTCTCCAAGCGAGGCTGCACTTTGGCTGGTGGCCAGGGTGATCTGAGGGTGATGGTGTGGAATGATGCGCCGACGCTCATGCCTCGGCCCACACCCCCCTCTCAAGCACCTGACCCGCCCCGTGTTCAAGCGTCTACATCGGGGCTGGCTCATGCTGTTCCGACTGTGGCGTTTGGCGCGGCGGAGGGCAAGGAAATGTCCATCGCCGCATCACAAGGTGGGCTGGAGTCATCCGAGGTTGATGATTTGGCTGTGCTGCCGCCTTCGGGCGTTGCAGCATTGCCCGAGTCGGACCCGGAATTGACAGCCATGTTATCTCGGGCCGCCGCTGCGCTTGGGTTGGAGTGGAACCCTCCGCCCCGACCTGAGCGTTCGCGGTTGGATGATTGGTTTTTGTCCGGACACCCGTCCGGCCACTCCTCCAATTCCTTTCTTTCCCGAGGTGCATGAAGAGATTGCGTGGCCCTGGAAGAACCCGTTGTCTTCCCGTGACCGTTTGGCGAGCTCTTCCGCCTTCTCCACCCTTGATGGAGCAGTGGCTAAAGGGTACATTGGGGTACCCCCCGGTCGAACGCTCTGTTGTGATGCAACTGTGTCCGCAGAGTGCTTCGACCTGGTGCGGTGATCCAAAGCACCCCTCCAAGGCCTGTAGGTTTTCGTTGTCTCTGGTGGCGAAGACCTATAGAGCTGCGGGGCAGGCTGCTGCTTCGCTGCATGCCATGGCAACTCTTCAGGCCTACCAGGCCAAGTTGCTGTGCGACATGCAAGAGGGTGGAGCTGATCCAGGACTCAGCAATGAGTTGCGTGCCGCCATCGGCCTCGCTCTCCGGGCGACGAAGGTGACCGCGCGCTCCCTGGGTCAGGTGATGTCCACAAATGTGGTCCAGGAGCGACACCTATGGCTCACCCTGGCCGATATGCGGGACGCCGAGCGGACACGTTTCCTCGACGCCCCCATATCCCAGGGTGGGCTATTCGCCGGGGCGGTCGAGAACTTCGCCCAACAGTTCTCGGCCGCTCAGAAGCAGACTGAGGCCATCAAACATATACTGCCCCGGCGGTCCGCTGCTGCCTCCACCCAGCCGCCCGCCCAGTTGCCTCAGCCTGCTCGCCGCCGAGGACGCCCTCCTGCGGTTCCCTCAACCTCCACCCAGGCCGCGCAGAGGTAGCCGCAGGAGGGCGTCCCCGTCCGTTGCAGCCCCGCAGCCCGCGAAGAAACGTCTCTGGAAGCATGGCTACAGCTTCCGGGGCTGTCCCGCTGGGTCGCGCGGACCATCAGGCTCGGCTACACGATTCAGTTCGCGCAGGCTCCTCCCCGTTTCAGGGGTGTCCGCTATACCGAGATCGGGGCCAACGCCCCCGTCATGCGTGCAGAGATTGCCACCCTGCTGGCGAAAAGGTGCGATCGAGCCTGTCCCTCCAGCAGCAATGAAGTCGGGATTCTACAGCCCCTACTTCATTGTACCCAAGAAAACCGGTGGGTTACGGCCAATCCTGGACCTTCGCATCTTGAACCGAACCCTACACAGGCTTCCGTTCAAGATGTTGACTGCGAAACGCCTTTTCAAATTTGTTCGTCCGGACGATTGGTTTGCAGCGATCGACCTGAAGGACGCCTACTTCCATGTCTCCATCCTTCCTCGACACAGACCGTTCCTACGGTTTGCTTTCGAGGGGCGGGCATATCAGTACGCGGTCCTCCCATTCGGGCTGTCTCTGTCCCCTCGCGTCTTTACGAAGATTGCAGAGGCCGCCCTTGCGCCCCTTCGGCAGAACGGGGTCCGCATCCTGAATTACCTCGACGACTGGCTCATACTGGGCCACTCTCGGGAGCAGGTTTGCGGACACAGAGATCGGGTGCTCCATCACCTAGCCCGTCTGGGCCTTCGGGTCAACTGGGAAAAGAGCAAACTCTGCCCAGCACAAAGGATCTCTTTTCTCGGTATGGACATCGACTCGGTCGCCATGTGCGCGCAGCTTTCATGCGAGCGCGCGCTCTCTCTGCTGACTTGCCTCCGTCAAATCGAGAGCAAGAGTGCGGTTCCATTGAAACTATTTCAGAGGCTCCTGGGGCATATGGCATCTGCAGCCGCGGTGACGCCGCTCGGATTGCTACATATGAGACCGCTTCAGCACTGGCTACGCGATCAAGTCCCGAGGTGGGCATGGCAGTCTGGCACGCTCCGGGTACAAGTGACTCGGGCCTGCCTACAGACACTCACCCCGTGGTCGAACCTCAGTTTTCTACGGGCCGGTGTGCCCTTAGAATGAGTTTCCAGGCATGTTGTCGTATCGACGGATGCCTCTGCCACGGGTTGGGGTGCCATGTGCAATGGACAAGCAGCCGCGGGCTCCTGGACAGGACCCCAGCGCCTTCTGCATGTCAATTGCCTCGAGTTACTGGCAGTACGGTTCGCCCTGCACCGCTTCCGGGCGTTGCTGAGGGGTCAACATGTGCTTGTCAGGACAGACAACACGGCCGTAGTAGCGTACATCAACCACCAGGGCGGTCTACGCTCCCGCCGTATGTCTCAACTCGCCCGCCACCTCGTTTTATGGAGTCAGAAGCGCCTGAGGTCCCTTCGTGCTGTCCATATTCCGGGAGCCCTGAACCATGCAGCCGACGAGCTCTCACGGCTTCACTCCCGGGAGAATGGAGACTCCATTCCCAGACGGTCCAGCTGATTTGAACAGTTCGGGGACGCGCAGGTAGATCTGTTTGCCTCCCACGACTCTTCCCACTGCAGCCTGTTCTATTACCTGACCGAGGGCACGCTCGGCACGGATGCACTGGCGCACAGCTGGCCGCGGGGCCTACGCAAATATGCGTTCCCCCCAGTGAGCCTACTCGCACAGCTCCTGTGCAGGATCAGGGAGGACAAGGAGCAGGTCCTTTTGGTCGCCCCGTACTGGCACGGCCGGACCTGGTTCCCCGAACTCTTACTCCTTGCGACAGCCCCTCCCTGGCCGATTCCTCTGAGACCGGACCTCCTCACTCAGAGACGGGGCACCCTATGGCACCCGCGTCCCGATCTTTGGAACCTCCACGTGTGGCTCCTGAATGGGACGCGGCAGGTTTGAGTGGCCTACCACCCCCGGTGGTCGCCACCATCACTTCCGCTAGGGCAGAGTCCTCTCGGCATGCCTATGCGTTGAAGTGGAACCTCTTCGTCACCTGGTGTTCTTCCCGCCAAGAAGACCCCTGGAAATGCCCGATCGGGTCCGTGCTTTCGTTCCTCCAAGAGGGGGTGGAGCGTAGGCTGTCTCCCTCCACCCTTAAAGTTTATGTGGCCGCTATATCTGCCTACCACGATCTCTTGCGGCTGGTACCCTAGAGTTTTTCCATATGCAGCCCTTAGCGGGTCATATGTGTACTCTTAAGTCCTCCCTACGGGCAGGCATCTTGGCATTCCTTCACTGGGATATGCTTCCCAGTGTACCTTGGTATTCCTGTGTTAAACGTGAGTCCTTCGTCCGTATTAGTCTTATGACAGGGAACTCACACTTACGCAGGGCACTGGAAGACGGCTGAAGTGGCGGGATTTTATTGAACCCCCATTCGTTAGTCACTAACGTACGTCGTAGTGACTGAACGAAAGGGAACGTCTCGGTTACGGATGTAACCCTCGTTCCCTGAGGAGGGAACTGAGACGTATGTTCCGTTGCCACTTCAGCTGTGCTACCTGGAACGCAGGAGTTCAGTCTTGGCTCCTCAAGCAGGTAACAGAATGCTGTATTGCCACGTACTTCCTTATATACTCACGCGGTGAGGCGGAGTTACGTATGCAAATTTCGCATGCCCCATGGCATTGGCACGCCATTGGGCGTTTTCTATATGCTCGAAGATGATAGGCTTCTAGGCGAAACCCCCATTCGTTAGTCACTAACGTACGTCTCCGTTCCCTCCTCAGGGAACGAGGGTTACATCCGTAACCGAGACGTTTTCACTGCGTCTTTTTGGTTACTTCAGACTGCCCAGAAATGTCTGTGAGCACAACTGAGGTAATCCTTTTCTGACAGTAGTTGTTGCAGCATGGCTTTCATGTCTGACTCCATTTTGATTATGATTTTCGTGGCTACAAAGTGCATGGGGAAGCCTCCTTCTCTTATGTTATTGGTGGTTGTCATTGGCATACCAGCTTGGTGCATTAGCCCACCGCCACCAACTGTTACGGGTGTGGAGCACGTCATTCACTTAACCAGCCACACCAAAGCTAACATGTGAGCATAAAGAGACAGGGCAACTAGAATTGAGTTCAAAATGAAAAAATAGTTAATTTATATAAACGGTATTGTGGCGAGCAGCTAGGCCGAGGGACCGTGAGGGCGGGACGAGGCGGCGCTCATCAGGGAGGGTGAGCGCCAGCTGCGATCTCGGCTCTCGCGGAGGAGTGAGGGACTATAAAGGAGGAGCGACGACAGTGAGGGACGAAAGAGGACCAGGCCTGGATTTTATGTTGTATTTTATTTACGTTATGTTATGTGTTCGCTGCAGTCGTCCGTGAGGGGCTGCAGCTTTTTATTTTCATTTTGTGCTTGTTTGTGTATAGGCGGCAGTCGTCCGCGAGGGACATTTTATTTTGTGTTTATTTATTAAAGCTTTGTTTAATGTTCGCCGGTTCCCGCCTCCTTCTTCCCGTACAAACAAGCTTTACTACAGGTATATTTGTGAATATAGTATCATTACGATTCCCGGTCCCGCCCACTCCCGCTGAATTTTTTTCCACTCTCGTCCCAAACACGTGATTAATAGTGATTTTGTTTCCCATCCCGTGGGATTCCCGAAAAAATGTCAGCCTCTTATTTGAATCCGTGGTGGAAGCAAGTAGTTCTGCGCAAAAAAAAGTATGTTTAAAGACACTCCGTTGTTGAAAATATATTTGGCAATGACGCTAAGGACCTCGTGGGCAACTAATTTAATCGGTGTACGGCCACTGGTAACACCGTCTACCGCAGGAAACCAAAGCAGTTTATAGATGTTGGAGGACATGGATTTAGATCCATTCAAGTCGATTTGGTTCTTTTGAACAGAACATCGCCTTTTGGCTCTTTCACACTCTGATATACAAATGAACTGATATACACATCAAAAGTGGGAGGCTTCCCTCCTGTGTATGACCTCTCCTCTTCAGTGGTCTTACCTCCCTCCTAGATATCAAAGACAGTGAACATCAGGAGATTTTGTGTGTGTGTGTGTGTCTTTGATATTTTTGTAGCTTGGGTTGCAGCTGCAACTGAGGTTTTAGACATCGGACATTAACTGTTTTTCTAAAATATCTAAACATCCTTAGAATAAAACTATACTTGAGTATAGTGAATATTTTATTGTTTTAGTCATAAAGCTCATTAATGCTTAAATCAAGAAAAGCAATTGCCAATGCAGTGAAAAATGTAAGACAAATTGTGTGAAAACAATAATTCATATTTATGCAGTTTTAAAGTAAATTGATTTTAAGATTAAAAATACTGATTAAGAAAACGATTCTTGCTGTGCACTCATTGGCATAAACATTTGAATGAGTTTTCTCTCTTTTATATTTAAATTTTACATCAGATTAACATTTTTTTTTCTCCTCAATAGAGTGACTGACTTACGGAATAACTAACCAAATAACTAAACACGACTCATGTGGTTAAATGTAATTAAATGGATTCACTTCAGTGAAAAATGAAGTTCTTTTGTGAGTGCGTCTGTGTGTGTGAGAAGTTGACCAAGGGAAGCGGGGTAGTTACAGATGTAATAATTTATATGCAAATCATCACAAGAATTTCCAGTAATGAGATGACATTGTGAAAAAGAACAAAAGTGACCCTGATGCAAAAAAAGGATTTAATTAATGCAATCAAAGGGCTGTGAGGTAGATCAGTTGGGTGATGAATATGCTGTTGCATCAGACCTGAGCAAAAAAGGCGTTTTATTTATTTATGTCCAGGAGAACATTAGGTAAAGGTTGTGTTGCTTGAAGCTTAAGGACATTCATGATTTCATTTCAATGCATATTCTATACCTTCCCACCCCCCCATTCATATTAATAATGTAGGAAGGATTCATCCATGGTGACCTTGATTTTGCTATGTATGTCTTCTCCTAGTTTAGCCTCCTTATTTAAAGATGTGGACCTCAGCGGTGAGCTTGGTGACAATGCCTCACGGGTGTAGCATCTGGATCAATCAGACACACACATATTATTCATTTAAATAATGAATAATCCAGCAAACTCACTCTCCCAAATAAGGCCTGTGAAACGTTCCCCAAATGAAGCTAACACACACTGGCAGGACGCAGTGTCTTGTTACAGGACACACACTGAGACTGGGTTTTACGACGGAAAAGAATGTCCTGAGAGCTGTGACTCTCACTTAAACTCTTGCAGAGGAAGAGGAATAAAAACCCTGTTAATCCTATATATAGTCTATATATAACCACTTGATAAATGTGTAAACATGTATCTAATTTTCCCATCTCATGATTTTCCCTTTTATGTGGCGTTTGTATTCTTGTAAACTCAATTGGGTTAATGTTTCAGACTTTGTTGCTAACTGTGTGATGCATTAGTATTATAAGAATCTTAAAGATTCTTTTCTTAAACACCCAATGAAAGTACATATTCAAATGCCCTTCCCAAAGGGAAATCTTCTCAGCGGCCTTGTCTTTCCATTCACCAAAGATACTCTGACTACCACTGGTTCTCTCTCATCAAGACCTTATCAGCAAGGATCAACTGGAGCCTCAGCAAATTGCATCAGGACGGTTTAATTCAAATGGGTGAGACATGCAAGTATCAAACTTAGTCTCATTATTTGATACATTAAGTATCCTTACCCCTTTTAAAGAAGGGCATGTTAGAACTAAACTGATGGTTTGCTCAAGGCTGTTGATCTGCTGAATTTCAGACAATGCTGTAACTTCTTGCTTTCCTGTATTCTGCTTCAGCTCTTTTTCCCTTGGTAAACTGTGTGTGTGTGTGTGTATGTTAGAGTAGTTTAAGTGTTTAGACTAGTTAATAAAATCTTGTTCATGTTACACATAAAGTTGTCCGTGTCTCAAGCTCATAACTGGAGTCACTAATCATTTAGATCTTGGTTACTGCTCTCTTAGTAGTATTGTAAATTAAGAAAGACATTTCCCATGCCCCGGAAATGTACATTTCTTAGAGTTAATAAACAATTGATCCTGAGTGTTCATGGGACAAATAGGTTAATTGATTGTAATATTAATTTACGACAGTAAATTAATTATATTAACTAATCCAAATATTAATAATAAATTAAAACCAGTTATTATTTATTATTAATATTTCATATAGAGCTAATTTGCTACACAGGCATAAATCAAGGCTGTGGTGAGTGTAGGAATAAAATACATGTGAGAAATGTTCTGGCCTTGTATTCCTCAGGTGAAAGAGCATTCAATGTATGTATTAAATGGATGCCACAGCAGTAAGGAATGCGGACTGAAAAGAGAAATGCATGAGCGCCAATACTCGCACTTTGCATTTAACGTGAGATGTAAAAATGCAGATCATTTTTAACATTTCTGTCTGCATTATCCGTCTCTCATCCGTCATCATCTGTTGTCTTTGACAAGCCATTTAGAACATTTCGCACAATCTGCACGTCTAGCCGGGATGCCGCGCTCCTCTGAGAGTCTGATGATCTTTGTTATCATACTCACAGTTGTTTCTTTGTTTTCAGAAAGAAGTGTTGACTCATTATCTCCTGCATGCTAAGTATGGAAAGAAATGGACAGCAGGAGGAAGAATGGTTGCCTGGGGTTGCTATCGGCGCTTCTAAAGCTCCTTGTGCTTTTACGACCCTGTGAAGCAGACCATTCTTCATCATTATCTGTGGTTGTTAAGAAGCAGCCTCATCTGTATGCCCCTCATTCGACGCATGGCTTGCTCACACAGCACACATTGACATTCAAGTCCAGGTGTGGCTCAACTACAAAAACACAGCTCAGTGCTACACCAGAGCTATGTGCGAGAGATTTCAGACCTTTTGGTTTGTGGTTTCTTTAGATTTTTCTAGTTGCTTTTTTAGAAACGTGTCTTGTTCTGGTCTGCATTTTTTTCTTACTTTTAATACTGTGTTTATAACGATCCTGGCGGCTTTAGTTGGCACTGGTCATGGCCAAGGCTCTTGCAGACAAGTGCCCGATCTGTGTCGGTAAGTGTGGAAATGGTACTCTAGTCTGATTACGGAGTGAGGCAGTCTGACCATTAAGCCTTTTAAAGCAGACGTCTATAGTGCTGTTTTCATCCAATCACAATAAATGATTTATTCCCCAACCGACATGCGTTGCTGTAAAACAGAGCTATAACTGGGCACTTATTCCCTACTTAAGGAGCTGGCATGACGCAAAGACTAGACGGCAGGCTTTCTGCAAAGGTAGCGACTCAGCAAAGTGACATGGACCAGAACAACAGATCCTTTTTTCCACAGTGTGGTGTTACTTAATACCGCTATGGGCCATCCGTGAACTAATTATATGGTAATGAAGCTGTCAAAATATGGCTGGTATTTATGAGCTTAGGCCTGGCGAGCTGAACCGAAGGAAATGTTTCAGTATTTTCACTGCCATCATGTGATGATGCCTGGGGATCGGAGTTGCAAGGAATCAGACGATTCTGATTCTGATCCAGTTATTGTTCCTTAGCATTCATTTAGTTTTTGCTGCATTCATTTAGTTTTTGCTGTAGTACTTTTATTAAATTTTTTAATCGCGATTAATTGCACCTTTGTTGTCAGACAACAATCAGATTGAAGGGTGATTCTCACAAAACTGTATTTTCTGCAAGCTTCAAGGATCATTGGAGACTCCAAAATGGCACCAAATAACCAAATATAAGGAGTCCATATAATTATATTATATAATACATTAATACACAACTAAGCACCCATGGAAAAAAAAAAACATTACATAAAAAACTTTCCAGAATCCACAGTGTATAGTAGGGCTGCACAATTAATCGAAATCGAACCGCAATCGTGATTTGGGTTATGCGCGGTTATGAAAGCACAAAGGCTGCGATTTTAATGAAATAAATAAATGCCCAGCGTGTTATTGAAGAGCGGCTCTGTGATCAAGAGTAAACTCTGCTCCGTCTGAAAGACTGCGAGTTTGAGTCGCTTATAATGGGCGTTTGAAAAAGCAACACGCGTCAAAAATCTTCACAAACTAGTAATGTGAAGCATTCATAAACCTGTTGTCCAACAAAATACATTTAATAACATGTTTTAACTCACTTCATATTGTCAGTCGAGCTGATGTGGCTTCTTATCACAGAATGTCAATCAGCACTGAATATTTTATTATTATGAAAATACCCGAGAAGGCTTGAAGAATACACCATACACCATATCTTGTCGCAGAAGTATTATCTTCATGTTTAATCAGTCAAAGCGTTTCTATCTACGTTTTATTCAGCTTACAGGGCAAGCTTCACATTAGGGATTTCCTGAAAACGATTACTTCTCTGGCGCAAATGTGCCGTTTCTGCTCGAGGATGCCCTCTGGCTTCCAGTATGAATGAAACTTTTGGGTAGAAAATAAGAAAAATAAAACTTCTCTCTAAATAAATGTATATGACAATCCATATGTTTTTCTTCAATGTACAGGAGTTTTAATCCCCACAGTGGATGCATAAGAGGCTCATATTTCATATTAAAGACAGACTTTAAGAAATTGGTATCACAGATAAAAAGCACAGATTTTTATAATGTTAGTCTTCATACTAACAAGTAACCCATCATTTTTTTTGTAAAATAAGTTTTCTGTAAATTATAAATAAATATTATTATTATTATTATTATTATTATACTGTTATATTTATTCTTAAATGCCATTTTAATTTTTTCTTGAATGTAGGCTATCAAACAAAACTCGAGTCTGGGCACAGAAGACAACAAGAGCATTTAGAACAAATACACACAATACTAAAAGCCACTTCAGGAGGTGGTCTGGGTAGCATTACAGACATTACAGTCCATTACTAAATGCATCTGGTTGTAGAAACCACATATATAAATTTTACTCCTCGCAACAATGTTAAAAGAAAAATTAACGTGTGAGTGTGTTATGGGCTATATGACATGTTATAGCCAGATATGACAGCGCTACTGAAGCACGCTTCTGCTATTTGCCATTGTCTGCCATTGTTTGCTACTGTGACAACGCACATACGCTTGTTTTTCAGGGGTCAGCCTTGGCCCCTTAGTTCCAGACAGTGAGTTACACACAAACCCGCCTCCCTTCACTCAGTCATTTCATTTGCTCCGGATGAATATTGTTGGTGTTACAGGGCTTGAATTTCAGCATGGGATTGCACATAATTTTACTCCCGCAGGTTTTGTGCTCACACCCAAAGTGCGCACACATAAAGCCAAGTATATTGTGTATATATATATATATATATATATATATATATATATATATATATATATATATATATATATATATATATATATATATATATATATATATATATATATATATATATATATATATATATATATATATATATATATAATAATAAATAAATAAATAAATAAAATATATATTTAAAATTTTTAAGGTCCCGTTCTTCGTGTTTTTTTGAAGCTTTGTGTTTACAGTGTGCAAAATAACATGTGTTCATGTTTCGCGTGTAAAAAATTTTTTTTAACACAATTTACTTATCTGTACACCGCTGTTTTCACTGTCCTAAAAACGGCTGATGACTTCCTTTATTCTATGAAGTCCCTCCTTCAGAAATACGTAACGAGTTCTGATTGTGCCAGCGGTTCCCGTGTTGTGATTTGACCGCAGCTTAGCAAACGTGGCACGGTTCCTGTGTTGTGATTCGACAGCAGCTTAGCGCACGTGGAAAGGTCACACCTCTTAACGGGAGATATATGCGCTTAATGATCTCTACAGCGTCCCTGGGAAAGCCAAACAAAGGTGATTTGACTCCGGGATGAAAATAACAGCGTCTCGACGACATGGCGACAAACACACTCAAACGCAACAATTCCTTTTCTCCACGCGACAGGTCCTCTTCTCCACGTGGGACAGCAACAAGACCACGCCCCCTTTTTTTGCGTATTCTTGTGGGCGGAGGTTAGTCTGTTCTACTGACGTCATTTATGAAGGAAGTACCAGGATGTAGTCCAAGCCAGCTGTTCGCTGTAGGCTTTGAAAGGGAACTTCTGTTAAATAAAATATCTCACTTGGCATTGAACTTTGAGCTTTATAATTTTACAGGTATTATTTATGCTCTAACAGCAACATTACACACTAACTAAAGTTTGAACAATGGGATCACGAAGAACGGGACCTTTAATATATTTTTTAGTGCTGTGCAAATTAGTGCGTTAACGCAGGCGATAATTTTTTCAGTTTAACGCATTAAAAATATTTAACGCAGCGTCTGTTTTTATATCCATTTTTGCCTAGCGTTACATTATATGATCACGCACTTTTTTTATATTTCCAGAAAGAATGTGGTTATTTTTTGTGAGGCTGAGCTGTATTTTTATCATCTAAACGCATCAAAGCGCCATGGAACGTCTCGGTTACGTATGTAACCCTCGTTCCCTGAAGGAGGGAACGGAGACGCCACGTCGGAGTACCGACGAATAGGAATCTCGCTCGCGAGAGCCAATCTACTTCGAGTGAAACTAAACGAGCCAATGCACATTGGCATGCAATGATTGCACCAGGTGTTCATGCCACGCACTGCGGGTATAAATGAGACACAGGTGCTTGCATCAAATCAGCCTTTTGCTGAGGAGCCGAGTAGGTAGCCGGCACCCCAGCAGGGTACAAAGGACATGGCGACGGGACGGGACGTGGCGTCTCCGTTCCCTCCTTCAGGGAACGAGGGTTACATACGTAACCGAGATGTTCCCATTCATTCGGTCACTCTCGATGCCACGTCGAAGTACCGACGAATAGGATTCCCTACCAAAGCGCCATGGCCTCTGCCCCCCTCCAGTGCCCTGTGTTTACCTGATGAGACGGGGCTCACACAGGGAAGACCATCACTGCTGTTCCGCATGACCCGCTCAGTGATTATTGGATAACACTGGGTAAGCGTGCCCTACTGAAGGGGAATGCTGCGGAGCCCACATCGTACCCCGAAGGAGTTATGTAGGAGTACAGGCTGAGCCGTAGCCCGCGACAGAAAGAGGGGGCTCAATCCCATTGATGGGAAGGCTCTCCCAAGGGAAAGACACAGGCTTCCCGTAGGAGTGACCGTGGACAGATATATGGGATCCCCGCAGGGTCACTCATATAACCCAAGCCCAATACCGGTTCTCAAGGATTCAGCGGCAAGGGGCCTGATGCGAGACGCTCCGCCACGTCTGGCACCGAGGGTGATGGAGGACTCACAGAGTTTGCTTCTGGAGAAAATAACGCCGTAGCGCAGCAAGTCGACAAGAGCCGGGGCCCCTCATTGTTTCTACCCGTTTGAGGTGAGAACACAGGAGGAAACCGGCTCCACACGTAGGCTATAGAATCTAGCGAACGTGTTAGGTGTTGCCCAGCCCGCAGCTCTACAGATGTCTGACAGCGAGGCGCCACGTGCCAGCGCCCAGGAGGATGCAACACTTCTATTAGAGTGTGCTCGCACCCTGAGCGGACAGGGCACCTTGTGCTTGGTAAGCCAAGTGATGGCATCCACTATCCAGTGGGCCACCCTCTGCTTGCCGACAGCCTTTCCCTTCTGCTGGCCTCCGTGACAGACAAAGAGCTGATCTGAGGTCCTAAAGCTTTGAGTTCTATCCACGTAGATCCGCAGGGCGAGGACGGGACAGAGCAAAGCTAGGGCTGGGTCTGCCTCCTCCGTGGGGCAGTGCTTGCATGTTCACCACCTGGTCCCTGAAGGGAGTGGTAGGAACCTTGGGCACATAGCCAGGTCGGGGTCTTGGTACCACGTGGGCGTCGCCCGGCCCGAACTCTAGGCACGAATCGTCGACCGAAAATGCCTGCAGGTCCCCTACCCTCTTGATGGAGGCCAATGCAGCCAACAGCAAAGTCTTCATAGAGAGAAGCTTTAGCTCTGCTGACTGCAAAGGCTCAAATGGGGCATTCTGAAGTGCTCGGAGCACCAGAGTAAGATCCCAAGAGGGTATGGAGGGGGGACGAGGAGGATTTAACCGTCTCGCTCCCCTAAGGAACCTGACGACCAGGTCGTGCTTACCAACCGTCTTACCATCTATGTGGTCATGATAGGCGGATATAGCAGCAACATAGACTTTCAGGGTGGAGGGGGACAGCCTACGCTCCAACCCGTGCTGCAGGAAGGTAAGCACAGACGCGATCGAGCATCTTCGGGGGTCTTCTCGGCGAGAAGAACACCACTCGATGAACAGGTTCCACTTCAGGGCGTAGGCCTGTCTTGTAGACGGTGCTCGCGCCGAAGTGATGGAGTTAACTACCGCTTGGGGTAAGTCACCTAGAACCTCCGCGTCCCGTCCAGGGGCCAAACATGAAGCTTCCACAGGTCTGGACGCGGGTGCCACAGGGTGCCCCGTCTCTGAGTTAGAAGATCCTTCCTCAGAGGAATCGGCCAAAGAGGGGCTGTCGCGAGGAGCATAAGTTCTGGGAACCAGGTCCGGGTGAGCCAGTACTGCGCCACTAGCAGGACCTGCTCCTCATCCTCCCTGACCTTGCACAATGTCTGTGCAAGTAGGCTCACTGGGGGGAACGCATATTTGCGCAGCCCCTGGGGCCAGCAGAGTTACTGCCGCAGCGGCTGCCTTATGCCCCAGGAGCCTCTGAAAATGTTTCAGTGGAACCGCCATCCTGCCCTGAAACGTGTTCAGGCAGTTCAGCATCGACTGGACGCGCTCCTCTGTGAGGCGCGCAGTCCGTTCGACTGAATCCAACTCCATACTGAGAAAAGAGATCCTCTGCACTGGGGCGAGTTTGCTCTTCTCCCAGTTGACCCGAAGACCCAACTGGCTGAGGTGTCTGAGCACCAGGTCCCTGTGTTCGCACAACTGATCCCTGGACTGTGCTAGAATGAGCCAGTCGTCGAGATAGTTGAGAATGCGAACGCCCTGTTCTCTCATGGGCACAAGGGCACCCTCCGTGACCTTCGTGAAGACACGGGGGGACAGGGCCAGCCCGAAGGGCAGGACTTTGTACTGATATGCTTGACCCTCGAACGCAAAGCGCAGGAACGGCCTGTGTCAAGGAAGAATCGAGACATGAAAGTACTCGTCCTTCAGGTCGATTGTTGCAAACCAATCTTGGGGACGGATGCACTCGAAAATGCATTTCTGCGTGAGCATCTTGAACGGTAGCTTGTGGAGGCTCCGATTCAGGACTCGCAGGTCCAAGATTGGTCGTAACCCACCGGTTTTCTTGGGTACTATGAAGTACGGGCTGTAGAAGCTGGTCTTCATATCGGCTGGAGGAACCGGCTCTATCGTGTCCTTCTCCAGTAGGACTGATATCTCCGCACGCAGGACATGGGCATCTGCAGCTTTCACCGAAGTGAAGCGGACGCCGCTGAACCTGGGGGGGCGCCGGGCGAACTGAATCGCATAGCCGAGCCTGATGGTCCGAATGAGCCAATGAGACTGACTGCGGCGCTCTAGCCAGGCTCGCAGAGACCGTGCAAGCGGGACCATAGGGACCACTGGCGTACCCACCGTGGGGCAGCGAGGTGGAATGCAGGTACCAGGCTGGGGCGGCTGTCTCGTGGAGGCGGCCCACAGCGGGGTGAGAGTGTGCTGCGCAACACTTACCTGATTCCACCTGAGGGCAGGAGGGACGCGGGGAGGACGTCCACTGCTGCCAGCTGGCGAGGGGGGAGGATGAGTGTGGTCCGGCGTTTGACCGGCCATCACTCTCCGCACCCCCTTGGGACCCAGAGATGGAGGAAATTGCTCTTTTATTGAAAATTTGGGTACCGCTGGTGCTGGGGAGACACGGGTTCCCCCTGGAAGTGGAGTTAGGGCACAGTTGCATAGCAACGGCCCGTTCCACGGGAGGAACCTGCGTGTATCCCTTTGCAGGTCCGCCATCGAGGGTGGTGAGGGAGGAGGATCCACTAGACCGGTTTCGGGCAGTAAAAGGTGCCGTCCACAAACTAGTGAGCTCCTCGTGCACCTCCGGGAAGAAAGGAACCGGGGTGGGGCACTGAGAACCAGCTCGGCCCACCCCGAGATACCAATCATCCAGCCTCGAGGGTTCGGGACACGGTGGAGGGTTCCACACGAGCCCGACTCTCTCGGCGGCCCGGGAAAGCATGGCCATCATTTCCGGATCGGTATCGGGCACAGCGAATCTTCCGGAAGGAGCCCCCTGCGCCGACACGTCATCTCCAGAGAATTCTGACCCTCCCTCCGATGCAGCGATGGACATCTGGTCATCGGGGGGAGCCCCGAAGGATACAGTTGGTGCACACCTCGTGGATGGCCCAGCCCGTTCCAACGGAAGCTCAACTGGCTGCAGAGTGCATGAGGAGTGAGGGTTCCCCGGGGGTTGGTTTCCTGGGGGAAGCGCGCTCACCGTAACCCTCAAATCACCCGTGCTACTGCCTGAAATAACCCTTTGTGGGGGGTTAGATCGAGGCAGAGGCACGGGGACTCTGCCCCTTGCGAGACGGAGTCTAGACCGCAACTCTGAGATGATCATGTTCCCGGAGTGAGAGCATGAATCATCCGCCATCCCTCGGTGACAGGTAACCACCACATCCAGAAACGCACAGAAAGAATGTCATCTTGAAAAAGACGCAAGCTCTTTCAGTGTTGCTCTTTTAGAGGATCGTTCTCCTTGGTGCTGAAGCACGCAGGGGGGTGGGGTCGCGGCGACACAGTCAGGGAATAGTGCAGCCTGACGTGCGCGCTCTCTCACCGAATGCTCTCTACCAGCCGTAAGAACGGCTTTTTAGCGCTCTCCACCAGGCGCACCGAACCAGCTGTGAGAACAGCCCTTGTGTTTGCTCTCACGAGCAAAAAAGAGAGATGATCGTAGAACCACGCGACCCGCTGCTGTGCCATCACACCAACACCGACTGAAGAGCGCTTCCAAAAGGGCAGGCTTCCAGTCAGGACTGCGAAGTAGGTGAGTGATGTCTAGCATAACCAGATACCACTTGGCTCCGAAGCAAAAGGTTGATTTGATGCAAGCACCTGTGTCTCATTTATACCCGCGGTGCGTGGCATGAACACCTGGTGCAATCATTGCATGCCAATGTGCATTGGCTCGTTTAGTTTCACTCGAAGTAGATTGGCTCTCGCGAGCGAGATTCCTATTCGTCGGTATACCGACGTGGCGTCGAGAGTGACCGACTGAATGGGAACAGCACTAGTAGAATAGCTAGCCTTCAGTTGAAGCTGCCATTTTCCATTGGATCATAACTTTGACTTACGTGGGTCATCAGCCAATCAAATTTTGATGTGTAGTGATAGTAAACAAAATCAATCAATCAATAAAACGCCCCTGAGGCCCAGAGATGTGTCGGCGCTACCCCCGCTGATGTCATCCACCGTTTGAACTTTTTGCGGGTTGTGAGCATAGGTTGTGAGCGATCAATGTGAAATGAGCTATGTCCACTGCGGATGACAGGCAACGCGAGCTTTGTGTTCATCCTGATGTCAAGTCGGTAACGTTAGCTGACAAGCTGTGTTTGTCTGTGTCTCTTTTGATGTTCTTGTTATTCTGTGTTTTTGTTTGTTTGTTTAAGAGTATTTATGTCAGTGAGTTGATTTTGAGTCATTTCACCAGTTGCCTAAACGGTGACACGTGAGTGCAGTGGTATCAATAAATAGTTAAATTGCCTTTTTGTCTCTCGTGTCCTTTTATGTTGATTGCCCCCTTCCCAACGGGCACTTTGAAAGCAGGGTTTGTAATAGTGTAAAGTGCATACAGTGCATCAGGGCCGTTTTTAGGCATAGGCAAACTAGCGGTCGCCTAGGGCGTCATCAGCTGAAGGGGCGCCAATGAACGCAATTCAGGGGTGTGTGTAAAGGGTGTCAAGGCCACCCTGAAATATGATTGCCGCCCCCACTGGTTCCCCTAACGCTATTGGATCAGAGTACTGTCAATTACTGTCTGAATGTTGCATGTAAAGTTTGCATTTGGAGCGCTCAACACCATTAGATCAAAGAGCTTGGTCAAAGCTTTGGCAAGGTAACACTTTAACCATAAAATAAAGCTAAATTCAAAGGCCAATTAAAAAAACAGGTACAATAAAAAGTGCACAGATCTGTATTTTGTTGGGGCCGTATTTGTGGCAGTCGAGAAATCACGCTGTGAAATGGGCAGATAGTGTAATATTGCTCGGTGTGTATTATAGAGGCAAGATGTAGGCTAACCACACTCACTTTAGCATTTCATGATATCATTATATTTAGACTCTATTAAACTTTCTTCTCTTACTTGCACCTCCAAAATGTGTGTGTTTTTGCGCTAATGCATTGTTAAAGGATCAGTGTGTAATTGTCCCATATAAAACTTCAACGGCCAATTTAAAAATAGCATAATAAAATGTGCTAGTTCACAATATTTATTATCCTTTATTAAACCGCTTTGTCGAATTTAATGCATCTTTACGGGTGGTGTTGAAAGCTGAATCGATTCATTCAGTTCTAATAGTGTCGCACAGGGCATAGCGTCACATTATTTAAAGGGGAAGTGCAAGCGTCAATGAGAAACAAAGGAATCAATCCTTTCCAAAGGAATCCGCACTGAATCAATATTTATTCTTGTTACTTTCATGTGACTGAAACAGCTTTTAAACGTACTTTCCAAATTGTATTTGTATATATTTTTTAATAAGGATTACAGTTCCAAAATGGTATGTATGTTTTTGTTAATAAGGATTAAAATTAATACCAGTAATACCATGTTGCTTTTTAAGATTTGGCTGGGGGGTGCCAATAAGGATTTCACCTAGGGCGTCAAAATGGCTAGAAACGGCCCTGCAGTGCATGATTGTATCTGTGTGTGTGTGTGTGTGTGTGTGTGTGTATGGGTATGGTGGTGTTATTATGGCAGTGGCGTGGGGTGTGTTGATCGTTAGTGAAGGCCCTGACTGAAACCCCACAGTATGACACTGTGTATATATATATACATTAGGGGTGTAACGGTACACAAGTCACGGTTCGGTACGGGTTTGGTACAGCAGTTTTACAAAATGGCTTTTTTTTTTTTTTTTAAATTAAACAGTGGTTTACTGAAAAAAGAGTGTCTGTCCTTAAATGAATTAAATTATAACTAAAAGTTTATTGAAGATATTGCTGTAAAATATATAGGGAGCCCTTACTTAAACATTATAATATTAAATGTTAACAACAGAGCCCAAACTATTAGCCTAAATTCAGTTTATATTTATTTTTAGGTATAATAATAACAACACTCAAATAACATTGTACGCAAACATGTAAACTTCACATTAGGCAGTTTTTGCAGTAACTTCTAAGTCTAATTATTAAATAGTTTTTTTCAATTCGATGTTGAAATCTAATAATTTATACACAGTGTCTGTCATTTTCATGACCGGTTTATTTAAATATACATGAAATAATCAAGACACCACTAACAGGTTAACCTCTTAACCTGCGCCCCTATTTTTGAGAATTTTTTGAAAACTACATACCCAAATGAAAATGTCTGCAGCTCTTAAACCCTATGGTCTATATTCATAAATCCGGTCTTATTTTAAACTAGACACTTGAAATGTTGCTACCCAAGAGTCACAATAGCTCAAAGTAATATGGGAACAGAGTAATATACATGTAAATATACATGTAAGTGAGCTTCTGTAAGCTTTTATGTCAGGAAAAGTCTAGGCGTCCTTCCAAAAAGGCCATTTATTTCAGAACATTTGCAATTGTAAAGAGTAGTTTTTCATTCAAATAAATCTGCAATAAACTGCTAATTATAATGGATAAACAGTTACTGAAAAACTAAAGCAACTATTTACAGAAATTACAAAGTGTAAAAAAACTAATTTAGCTGATAAGAAGTGTCAGTCAGAGTCTGCGCGGTCCACTGCAGTTTCTGCCCTAAACACTGGCAGAGGCGTGCCGGTGTTATGAAAGCGTAAGCACTAGTAGTATTTAGTGCTGGGCGGTATACCGGTTCATACCGAATACCGGTATTTATTTTTTTAATGATATGAATTTTGATGATACCGCAATACCGGTATATGTCGCTTAAACAACGTTCGGAACGCGGCGCTGCGCGTCATTGTTTGAGAGGGGACCCATTTCATTGATGCACTGTAGTAAGAGCAGTCAGAGCACAGTTGAGATCGCATTACAGCACAGCCTGGCTGAATCCTATACTCGCATTCACTATTCCCTACGTTATCACTTTATTTGAAGGAGTGAATGAAAACGTGCGTGAAGTCGGACAGGCAATGTGTGTACATCGGCTGTACACTCGTTATTGCGGTGCAATGGGATAGAATGAGTGCACTCAATAACGTCCACTAAGGTTTCGGACACCACTAAAAAGCGCTGTGCCCTCTAAATAATGCTATATTTGAGGTTATGGGGGCGATGTCGGATTCAGCCCTTGATTATAGTTGAGAATTCAAACTACACACGGCGCGCGAGAGAGAGCGGTTTCTGCACGGAGCGCCGCGATGGGTTTAACAACGCTCCACATGGATCATATAGCACTGATATAGACCGGAGCGAGCGCGTTTAAGTTTTTTATGGACATATTTCATAAACTCTAGTGCTCTAGACATGAGCCAGAAGCGTGTATGCGCGCATATTTCATCACGTCTTATTAAAATGAAATGTATGCACTGATTACACTGATAACCTATGTCTGATCACGAACGCGCTGACACGATGGATTATTCAAAAGACAATGATGTAAGTATCAATAGTATCAATAAATAAACTGACAATTCAAAGAAGAATGGGCCAAAAAGTAACTGCTTTATTCTTTCTGTGTTAAACTGATGTGTGTCATTCGTTCAGAGTGCTCTTAATGTATTGCAAATATCCGCGTTTCTCCCTTGTTTTGGCAGTTTGTTGTTATATAGGGTTAGATTTTTAAAATGCTTAAGGTGCCCTCAACTCAACTTTTAATATTCAGGTGTCTGTAAGTATGATTCTGAGCATGTTGCAGGTCTGTGTTTTATTGGTTGTTGTCTCTCCACAGCATCACTTTGTAAACCTGTAGACCTATTAACTCTAGTGTGGAATTTTTCTACAATATTCACTCGTCATGACTGTAAAACAGGGCATTCTAATCAATCTAGTGCAGTATTTCCTCTCTCAAACAGTAGAAAATGTGATTAACACCCTGTCATGCATAGGGGAAAAAACCGTCATATACCGTGAAACCGATATAATTTAGAAAAATACCGTGATATACATTTTTGGTCATACCGCCCAGCACTAGTAGTATTCACCAAATCCTACTTACATAAACTGTGCAAGATAATGCCTTTTGATTGGTTACTAAGTCCATCAATCAAACCTTTGATGGAAAGGCATTGGCTAGGCACCGAGTGCTTTTATCCAACGAAAACCATGGACGCAATGATTGACAGCTCACCAAGCCTATAAGGTGCTTCCTCTATATGATGCATCACAGGAGAGACTCTGATTGAAGGAGAGAGACGAGGGAGGGTTTATGTTACGGAGAAGAGACTATTCTTGCAGGGGGAGTTTGCCAGAAACGGATTAGAATTGATATTTAATTGAAAATGGACATGATTTATTACGTCAACTCAAAACTCCCTTGCAAACAACAGAGGATTTTTTGTTTTTTCCCTATTTTTTCGTTGTTTTGGATTATAAAGTGGGATGAATTTTGAAGAGTGGACCCTTACACAGAGATGTATGCGGGTGTTTATTGGATTCGTCCGATCTGATCTGAACGTCAGGAGATTAAAGACGAGTACCGCTAATATTATGCTAATGTTTACATAGCCGGTCCTTTAGCATTTCATTTAACCCTTTCCTCTCTGGTGTATTTATTGCAAAAACAAGTTGAATATTTTGTAAAAAACAAAAGTAGATAAAAGTACAGACACGCCCACTCACGTCAACCTCCCCAAGCGCACGCGTGCATTGTGCGGCCACTTAAACTGTAATCAGTCACGCCACATAGAGCATCGAAACTTTGTTTGAATCGTTTGAATTTCGTGATAAAATTGCCTGAATACTTAATATGTCATGTGGGAACTCGGATTGAATTGTGTTCCGCGCTTACAAGCCTTAACTGTTAAAGATTGCATTCGGAAACCACCGAACCGAAATCCCCGTACCGAATGGTTCCAAAACCCACGGTTCGGTTCGTATCATGGTTTTCGGTTCTGTACGGTTCTTGTTGTTTTTTTTAATCGTTAACACTCCAGAAATTTACTTCAGCATATGATATATAGCTTAATCATCCATAATTTAGGATACAGTATTAATTTTTTTTTATATCATGTAGAAGTTGTTTCCTAACTGGCTGTCTACCGAGTCCGACACATTGGCGTAACATTTTTCATGTTAATCATGTCAATTTTGATCAGAACAATGCACTGTGGCTTTAATTCAGCTGACCTGAATAACAAATTTCACCATGAAGTGTTCCGTGTGTTTCACAATAACCATATGACATCCAGCGCTGTGTAAAGAAGAAAAAAATACACGAAAACACAACACTGTCAGAAGTTTTTGCCCAAACTTCAAAGGCATGTTTAAATGATTAAAACTATAAGCATCTTAACTTTTAAATGTTACATTTATCATGTGAACTACTTATATACAACATGTTATATGTGTGTATGAGACAGAGGGGGACACGCTCGCATTTGCAGCAGATATATGCTGCCCATCATAAATCAAAGCACGAGACAGACAGGGGTCGGAGGAGAACACTGGAAAATGTGACAGAATGGACAATATTTGTCTGTATTTGCAATACACGAGCCGCGGTTCAGCTGCGGAGCGTGTGCATTGCCGAACCAAGACAAGCAAACCGAACGGTTCTGTTTTTTTTAATGTACCGTGCCACCCCTAATATATATATATATAATTTTCTTCTATTTTTTTTTTATTAAAAAAAAATGCAGTTCATGGTCCCTTTTAAAAAATCGTACTGGTCAGAAACATTTAATTAGTAGTGCGTGTAATATAATAATCTATAGAAAATCTCAAATGAATATAATGAAAGGTTTATTTCTATGCTATTTTGTCTAAATAAGTGTATCATTCCTAACTAAAACATCTACAGTTGTGATGCTGTAGATACAATAGCACTGCAGTGCAGGAAATTTAGGGGCATTTAGTGTGGTGCCCTGTACACATTGGTGGATTTGTGGATGAACAGAAAACCATCCATTTGGTATTCGTTTTCTTTTTTTTTTTTCCCCCGTTTTGTTATGAAATTGGAACTGGTTTTCAGTTTGTGAGGTTGGGAATGTCCCGAATGTGTGATTTTGACTTAAAGCCCAGAGAACGCACATGGCTTAGGGATCCTGCACTGTCTCTGATAGATGGAGTGTGAGGTGGAGTAGCCTGTTCGGCCTGTTCCCATCTAACAGATTCATGAGTCAATCACACGGCCGCAAATAACTCTGGCCAGCAGCATTTCTGCAGGAAAAAAACGGCTGCAGGAGGTGACATCCTGCACTGGATGAAATAAACGCAGGCCTGCCCTGTAGACAGAAATCCCATGAGCCCTGTCGGAGCTGCCATTGTGCTCTTTTAAAGGTGAATTTAAAGCCTGACCTCAGGAACAGTAAAGGTTAAGTAGAATCCGCTGTGAGGCCATATACCATGTACTGTGTATGTGTGTGAAGGTAAGATGCACAGTGTCATAACCACCCCTCCTCCTTCCCCTCCCCTCTTCTAGCCTCCCATCCCATATGAAATACACTCAACCCTTCCTCCAGTAGGGGGAGGGAAAAAATCACACCACATCAATATCGAACGGAGGGAAGATTGTATTTTAAAATTCAATTTACTGAAGCTGAATGAGGTGAAAACGTGTCGGCAGGCTTTCGCTGACCCTATAAGACGGTGGCAGCCTTGCTAGTGGAATGAGGTCATGCTCTGATGGGGCAGGGCAGGGGTGTGGCACTTGGCCCAGACCTGGGCATGATCCAAAGCACTACTGCTTGAAGGACTTATTAGTATGTATTAGTATGAATTAGGAAAATAGGCTTAAGTAATTATTTACTCACCTTCATGTCAGACTTTCTTTCTCACATGATTTTTTTTCAGTATAATGACAGTGAGACCACTGCAAAATTATCAGTTTCTCTGGATTTATTATTTATATTTATTTCATTTATTTGCAGAAAATTAATGTTTATATGGCAAAATATGCCATGTTTTTAGACCTCGAATAATGCAAAGAAAACTAGTTTATATTAATTTTTAAACAACAAAATACTAATGTTTTAACTAAGCAAGAGTTCAGAAATCAATATTTGGTGGAATAACCCTGATTTCCAATCACAGCTTTCATGCGTCTTGGCATGCTCCCTATCAGTCGGTCACATTGCTGTTAAAGCAGCTTGCCTTTATTTAATGGCTGGTGACCCTCTTGCTTACATTCCAGAGTTTGTCAGCAGGGTTCTGGAGTTTGTGCTGGCCATGACAGGGTCTTGATCTGGTGGTCCTCCATTCACACCTTGATTGACCTGGCTGTGTGGATTGGAATATTGTCCTGCAGGAAAAAACAATCCTTTGAGTTGGGGTACATTGTCAGAGCAGAAGGAAGAATGTTTTCTTCTAGGATGTACGTGGCTTGAGTCGCGCGTCCTTTACAAAGACAGATCTGCCTGATTCTGATCTTCCCTGATGTGTCCAGTTTTCAGCTTTGCCCAACACCTGTTCCTCTAATGGTTAGACAGAGACCTGTGCTGCGTTCCAGTCGGTTTTTATTATGCCCTTCACTTGCTAACTTCCCTCCATCTCGTTCACTCGGATGTGTGTCATTGCTTACGCTGCATGAGTGCCCACTACTGGCGGAACCTTTGCCATGGGCTGAACTGGAACGTCCTAAGCCCTTGATCACTTGGAATCCACTATGGAGTTGATTTATTATTATTTATTTTTTTTCCATTACAAAATTGTTTAATGCAGCCTTCTATATGTATATAGGTGTGTTTGGGCTGTTTTTTTTTTGTTTTTTTTTAAAAGAATACAAATATCATAGAGTTGTTTGTGGTGGGGTAAATTAAACGCGATATGCTGTGATATCACATTCGTGTTGCATAGTGGTATATGAAGCTGCCTGGAGTGTACATATGAAGTAGACTCGCTCCCTCTGTCAAAATCAAGAGAGCAAGGGTCTGTCCATATAAACTTCCCTCGTCCACTTCATGAAGTGGAACGCACTTCAAAATGGCAGCAGGGATTCCCCAAGGGAAAGTGTTCAGGGAAGTTCGCAAGTGCGTGTCTAAAACTGGAGTGGAACGCAGCACTGGAGAGGCCTACAACCCACAGTCTCACACACCCACAGTGTAATTTGGTGGAGGATCGGTGATGATCTGGTGGCTCTTCAGTAAGGCTAGAATCAGGCAGATACATCTTTGTGAAGAATCCATAACTCAAGCCACGTACAAGAGATTATCCTGAAAGAAAAAAAAAAATCTTCGTATTGCTCTGACAATATTCCCCAATTTGAAGGATTCATTTTACCCGCAGGACAATCAAAAATGTTCATTTTACTCAAACAGATAAGTAATAAATAATACATTTTGCAGTGGTATCTTCCACAGCTGTGTGTGTGTGTGTGTGTGTGTGTGTGTGTGTATATATATATATATATATATATATATATATATATATATATATATATATATTCTTTTTTTTTCTGTGAGTCTATGAGTCTAAAAAAATGAAAACTGAAATTGAAAATAAACCTTTTCAAATGACCTTGGCAAAATTACATTAAAAAACAATTAGGAGAATTACTAAATTAGAGTTCTGACTTCAATATATTCCAATAGAGCTCATGAGGGTTTTATTGTATGTTGAAATCTGCTGCATGAGAGGAAAGGATGACACGTGTGAGTGGGATTTATGAGGAGGGATGGAAGAAACTTTGATCTCTCTCACACACTAAGGCAGGTGTACCTCCCAACCAGACAGGTCCTGTCACCCACCATATCTGCCCTTTTCAGCATACACACACACACACACACACACACACACACACACACACACACACGGACACGGACGTGCTAATGGAGGGATTGGGATTCTGGGTACAAGGTGTGCAGGACAGCGTTGGTCATCATTTCCAGACAGCATGAATCACAGCTTAGAAAAGGATGGCAAAAATAAAAACATAGCTTGCTTCAGTCAGCTCACCAGACACAACCCCACACACAGTAAAGCACCTTTCAAAATGTCGAGCGGCTGCGATTGCTTTACGGTACACGGCTTGTGCTTGGGCTCGTATTTCTTTCACAGTAAGAAGCGCAGGCTCCAATTGACATGTGGCTGCAAATAAACACTGTATATTGTGACCTCTTGACTTCCTGTCCTGCTGCATTCAACGGCCTGATAAATAAAAGATTTGATTTAGCTTTACTACTTCTTCTGCTTAAAGGATTCGGCCCTCTGAATCAAATTCCACTTCTGCAGGAGCTAAAAGCCGCCATAGCTGTGCCCGTAGGAGCCGGTAAGTAGGGTGGCAGTTTCCCAACATATTATTTATAGCCCTGTTTGCTCAGACTTTGCGTCCTGCACACGTGGAAAAAGAAAAAAGCCAGACTTGCTCCCAAAGTGCTCTCTGAATGTCAGAGACTAGCTTTGAATGTTAATTCTCCATATTCCTCACTGGGTCTATTGAGCTCCCTTGCCTATTTCATTGATATGTTTTCTGTTAAAGGCACAGCGCAATACTTAATTTGGACTATGATTCAAGAATGGGCTTCAGAAAAATGCTTGGGAATCCAATTTTAGCTTTTGTCGTCGATTTGTTGTCTATGATTCTTAGAAAACACATGGAATTCTTTTATTGTCTCGTCACATCTGGAGAGAAATCAGCAGGAAGGTTAAATTCAATCCATCATGTGACTAACTGTGTAGTGGAGACTATTCCTGTCTTTACAAACAGGTGACAGAGTAACTGCATCAGGTTTTTTTCCTTTGAGTGTTGGAGCTGAGTAATGTAGAATGATTCCAAGCTCTGAATAAGATGCTAACACAAACAATATCATATGAGTTGTAAGGAAATGATGCTTCAAAGTCAATGTGGCAGTTTAGGAGCATAAAACCTGCCAGGATTTTGACAATTCAAGAAAACTAGCTTAGTGTGTTTAGCCTAGATGACTCCAAGTATGCCTTTAGCAGTATTTCAACCATCTGAATATTCAAACAGGTTCAAATGTCTGTGACTGCTAGAGATTTTTAGAATATGTTTTGATCATTTTGATGCATTTCAATCATTATCAACAATTTGAGAGTAAAGACAAACTGAAAAATTAACACATTTCTGAATGTCTTCCTTTTGTTTTGAACATGTTCACATGACCAATGTCACAAATTTGCTTATTTATTAGTGACCTACAAATAATGCCGAATCTGAAATATCGCTTTCATTTTACATGAAATGATTTGTCGAATTTTCCAAAATCATAAGATTTGGTTTGTTTTCAGGTTTAAATTAGATTTTGAATCACAGTTGTTCAATGCGGCCTCAGATTTGGACCCCACTGTACCTTGCAAATGATAGTATTCAGACTCTCATCCAATTTGTTTTATTGAATTGCAAATCCTCTTTTGAAATGACTTCAATTCACAACATGAATAGCTAATCATTTCTTAGATTGAGAAATTTTTTATCTAGTAGTTATTTTGAAGATTCACAGGTTGATTGTAAAGTGACTGTGTCCTTGTCAGTTGTGTACATTTAAAGCTTCTGCAACACACAGACTTATGTAAAGAGCATGAAATGGTGTTACAGTTAAATGCATTTAAAATTCCATAAAACACAAAGCATTAAAATGACTTATTTTGAGTTTAGAAATGTTCTAACTTCCTTATCTGACACCTATGGTGGACTCTAACCCCCTGTTCCATAGATGGAATTAACCCAACATGGGGTACGGCGTCCCATCCAAGAAGACACTATCACTGTGTGTGTTTGCTAGAATCTTTAGTGCATCCCTTCTCTTTAGTGCTCCATCACTCCAAGTTTCCCTTTGGATAAATTCAGTTTTATTTACGGCCGGGAGTCAGCTTAGTCACAACAACACTACAACAGATAGACTTCCTTAAAAGAAGATTACACACTCTTTTATATACTGTGGATTTGCTGATTCAGAAAAACACTGAGACAAATTAACATCAACATTTGCCTTGCACGTTTAACACATATAACGTGACATGACGTTATCCATAAATAACATTCTCCATTTTTATTGTTTACACTCATATCACACTGACAAATATTCACTATTGTTTAGACAATTGAAATCATGTGAGTATTTGCAGATTTGACATTATTAATGTGCAAACATACCAATTTACTATGTGTAAACATACAAGATGAGCACGCAGATAGGTTGCAGAAAACCAGGGAGAGGATAGCGTTTACGTATAGAAAATTACATGGATACGGTACAAAATCGTTCAATTTAAAAAGATTATAGATTATTTATAAATATTAATAAATTTAAATATAACATTTATTTATATATATATTTTTATATTTCAATTTTATATGACTATATATATTCATAGACGACTAATTATAGATTATTAGATGTTATTTTAAAAATGTTGTCCGCATATTACAATAGTTTGTCACCCAGCGATGAGGCTGTACGTGATAACAGCACCACCGCAGTGGCTGATCACACTTTTATTTTGTATGTGAAGCTGTTTTACGTGAATATTATGACACGAGTGAAGCACAAACATTTATTTACTAAATGAATAATAGGTTTGCAATTAAATGTTACATCGCAGCCATGGAAACATATTATATTCATGCCGAACGAGAGGGTGGCTTTGTGAGCTGAGCCAAATTTAAGCTTATGTTTTGCAATCTGGTCACTCCATTTCCCACAAATTTTTAAAATAGGCTTACTCCATTTTATTGTACTGTACATGGAATCTCTTATTTATTTTCCATCTACGTCTTTGCAGGGGATTATACACGTTTCTTCCTTGTTTGCTTTTAATTAGGAGATTGCATAATTTACTGGTAAAGTAGAAAACGGTGATATAGGACGGATACATTTTACTTCAAACTCTATTTTGTGCTTGTTATTAAACTTAAGGTGTGTCAAGTTTATGTGTATAGCGCATTTCATACATGCCGGATATTTTTAGTTTGGCTTTCTCTTGCAGTGCATAATCAAACAAAGCCTAAAGTTCTTGACCCTGCAGAAGATATTTTCGCTGTTCACAACTTTTAATACAATTATTCATCAGGTATTAGAAAAACTATGCTCTCTTTCCTGCTCGTGTACATCTCTTTCCGAGCAAAGCGGCATATGAGCGCCTCTGTGGGGAAATAGGGAGAGGAAATATATTATTAACTAATATTTTTAACTTTCTTATATCATTTATATTACAATTATTTACTGATATTTATTTAAATGTTTTACAGGCAGAAATGTCTTTCAAATTTTCATTAGTGTCAGCAATTTAATCAAACATTTAATCAAAATTAACTGCTTATTTGCTGAAATCATTCAACTGTTGTTATATGTATAGCCTAAATCACTGTTTAAACCAATGTGTTTCATACATTATAAAATTCCAGACCATCTTTTGGAACCGACATGCACAGTTGAACCTGTGTGACGTAGGCTGTAAATTGGTCTATTTTACCCTCCTTCAAAGGTTGTAAAGAAGTTATCCACGACCTTCTCAAGACACAGAACATTACTGATTTCAACATATATTATTTTTTTAATCATAAAGTGTGTGTGTATATACACATACCGTTCAAAAGGTCGGGGTCAGTAATTAAAAAAATATTATAATATTCAGCAAGGATGCTTTAAGTTGATCACAAGTAACGGTAAAGACATTTATAATGTTACAAACATTTTTTTTATATTTTAAACATGCTCTTCTTTTGAACTTTCTATCCATCAAAGAATCCTGAAAATTTTTTGTTAGCCCTAAAAATATTAAGTAGTACAACTATTTTCAACATTGATAAGAAGTGTTTCTTGAACACCAAACTAGAATATTATAATTATTTTGAATGCAAACGATATTAATAAGCCAATAAGTCATTTGCACAGAACACGTTTTTCTGTTCCACTGCCTTCCATTGTTTTTCAATGTAAGCATGTGCTAGACAGACGCCTTTAAGCATGGCACAGCATTCTAAAAAAAAATGCAGCGATGAAGTTAAAATAAGTTCAACTCTTAAAAGCTTTTATTTAACAGCAAAAACATGATCAAAATTTTGATCAAATAAATGCAGCCTTGGTGACTGGTGAGCATAAGAAACCTCTTTCAAAAACATAAAAAAATCTTTCCAACCTCAAACTTTTAAACTTCGATTATGTATCTAGTAGTGTATGATGTTTGACAACTCACATTTGAAGTCCTATGGTGACAAGCCAATGCAAATTGACCATTTAGAACCTCAAATCTCAAACAGTGTATCTAACTAGCTAGCTAATTTTCTAATTCCCTTCCAAATCACTTTGCCATTTACAGAGGCCTTATTGGCCATATCTTTTTCTACCCAAGTCTGCACACAAATGTGCTTGGCCTGTTTCTTTTCTAACTTAGAACATAGAGTAGCAACAGCAGCCAGTTCCCAAATGTTTGTTTACATCTGAGTGTTGTGTCTTCTAGTAACAGGAGGTTGCATGTTTCTCTCAAAAAATGTTGTGTTTGGGTTGACTTGTTGGTTGGGTAGGTTGTGCGCGTTCCCATCATTTTTATCATATGATCAATATTTACACTGCATTGAACTGAAGTCTGCAGAAGATATCTCAGGTCAAGCCAAGACACAAATAATTGAAATAAAGTTTTTCCCAAATGAAATCTAATGTCTTCAAATTTATGAGTCAAATGTGAGTCAAATCCAAATAGTTTTGAGGCTATGTCTCAGTTCACTGATGAATGAGAGTGTCTGAAAGAGCAAACGATACGGTTAACACTTACCAGGTGGAAACACTAACCGAATTAACCCAACCTGGCTTAAAAAAGACCAAGCGATAATCAGGCTACATGGCAAACCTACAAGCTAGAGGTCTGTCATAACAAACCTCAAACCTCAGTCAATGCATTGGATACAGTCCTGTCTTCTTTAACCATGTTTGTTCGGTAATGTTGACAGGTTTACTGTAGAGAAGTGAAATGGAAAAACTGCCAGGAACAAGCAGCTATGTTTAATGTCCTTTACTCTGTGGCTATTACGGTTTTCATTTTTATTTATTTTTATTTTTTTTGAAAGACATGGACATTAGAATTATGAAATATTCATAAGCGAGCAATCAACTCATTTTAAATGTTCTTTTAGACCATTATGCACCATGATAATGTTCATGCCTTCATTTTTTAATGCTAATTGCATGACATAAAGATATTAACTGAAATGCCAACTAATTATTTCACACAATATGTGGGATATAAATAGAAAATCAACCATTTCTAAAATGATTGTTAGATTAGATTCAACTTTATTGTCATTACACAAGTACAAGTACAAGGCAACGAAATGCAGTTTAGGTCTAACCAGAAGTGCAATAGCAGCAAGTGCAGGACATACAATGGTTGCGTAAGTGCAGGACATGGATATGTACTGAATATATATAAATATGTATAAACAGAGAGATGGTTATTACTATAAACAGAACTGAATTTACAGGTGAATATGTACAGTGAATAAATATACAGATGGCTATTACTATAAACAGAATTTACAGGTGAATATGTAGATGAATATAATATACAGATGGCTATTACTATAAACAGAATTTTACAGATAGAGGTATACAATAATATGTTAGGCTAATATGAGGAATAGCAGTGGATTAAGGTGCAATAAATTATGGACAGAGCTATCCGAAAAAAAGTGTAAAAGTGCAGTGGAAAGTGGTTGCATATTACAGTTAGAAGTACGGTGCAAAATGCAAATGTAAACAGTTGGTACTATAAATACAGTCGGCAGTGCAAATGAGCATAATCCAGTTAAGGTATGGTAGTGCAGAATGCATAAGTAAACAGTTGTTACTGTAATAAACAGTCGGTAGTGCAAATAACAAAGTGAAGGAAGATGTGAGGTAGGAGAGTTAGCAGTTTATGAGGGAAGTGGATCAGCGAGGGTTTGAGTTCAGCAAAGAGACAGCTCTGGGGAAAAAACTGTTCTTAAGTCTGCTGGTCCTGGTCCGGAGGATCCTGAAACGCCTGCCGGAGGGCAGGAGAGAAAACAGTCTGTGGGCTGGGTGAGAGGAGTCCTTGAGGATGCTGCGAGCTCGATGCAGACAGTGTTTCCTCTGGATGTGCTCGATGGCAGGTAGTGGAGTCCCTGTGATGCGCTGGGCAGTTTTCACCACCCGCTGCAGTGCCTTGCGCTCCGCAACAGAGCAGCTCCCATACCATACTGCAACACAGTTGGTCAGGATGCTTTCTATTGCGCAGCGATAGAAGTTCACTAGGATTCCCGAGGAGAGCTGATTCTTCCTCAGTGTCCTCAGGAAGAAGAGGCGCTGGTGAGCCTTCTTGACCAGGCTGGAGGTGTTGGTCGTCCACAACATGTCCGCCGAGATGTGGATCCCCAGAAACTTGAAACTGGAGACACGCTCAACAGCCATTCCATTGATGTGGATGGTGTCGTGTGTGCCTCTTGACTCTTTCCTGAAGTCCACGATGAGCTCCTTCGTTTTGGTGGTGTTGAGGAGCAGGTTATTATCAGTGCACCATGTGGCCAGGTGCTGGATCTCCTCCCTGTAGGCAGTCTCATCGTTGTTGCTGATGAGACCAATCACCGTAGTGTCGTCCGCAAACTTGACGATGGAATTAGATCCATACACAGGCAGTCGGAGGTGAAGAAGGAGTAGAGAACGGACTTAGCACACAGCCCTGTGGTACACCAGTGTTGAGTGTGATGGACGTGGAGCAGGTGGATCCTGATCGAACATTCTGGGGTCTGTCAGTTAGAAAGTCAAAAATCCAGTTACGTATTGAAGTGTTGATGCCCAGGTCTCCAAGTTTGGCTATTAACTTGGTTGGGATGACAGTGTTGAATGCTGAGCTGAAGTCAACAAACAGCATGCGTGCATAAGTGTTCTTGTTGTCCAGATGGGTGAGCCCAGTGTGCAGTGCCATGGAAACTGCATCCTCTGTGCTCCTATTGCTGCGGTAGGCAAACTGGTGTGAGTCCAATGTGGATGGTAGAGAGTCTTTTAGGTGTTCCAGGACCAGCCGCTCAAAGCACTTCATAACGATGGGTGTGAGTGCTACAGGGCGATAGTCATTAGGGCACCTCGGGCTAGAGTGTTTCAGCACTGGCACAATGGAAGTGCGTTTAAAGCAGGTTGGTACAGCTGCTTGGGCAAGAGACAGGTTGAAAATGTCTGTAAAAACTCCAGCGAGCTGCTCCGCACATGCCCTGAGAACACGTCCAGGGATGTTGTCTGGTCCAGCAGCCTTGTGCGCGCTGATCCGGCTCAGTGCCTTGCAGACATCTGTGGAGGAGAGTGTGATTGGTGGGTGGTCAGCTGAAGGTTTGAGCTTGGTGGCAGTTTCTCTGTTGTCTCTTTCAAAGCGAGCATAAATGTAATTTAGCTCGTTCAGGAAGTTGACATCAGTGGCTGCGGGGGTGGAGTGGGTGGGTTTATAATCACTGATGGCCTGAATGCTCTGCCACATGCGTCGAGGGTCAGAGTTGGAAAAGTGTCCCTCTATCTTTAGCTTGTAGCAGTGCTTGGCCTTTTTGATGCCCCTCTTCAGGTTTGCTCTGGATGTGCTGTAGGCTTGTGCATCTCCTGATCTGAAGGCAGTATTGCGTGACTTCAGCAGGAGTCGAACTTCCCTATTCATCCAAGGCTTCTGATTTGGGTATGTGGTGATCTGTTTCTGGGTTGTAACACTGTTAATGGTGGTATTGATATGATCCAATACAGAGGAGGTGTATGAGTCAATGTCCGTGTGAGCGCCACTGGTGGCTTGAGAAGCAAACATACTCCAGTCTGTGTTTATAAACCTTTCCTGGAGTGTGGAATCTGCCCCCGCAGGCCACACCTTGATGATCTTCACTAATGGCTTCACACGGTTGATGAGGGGTGCATATTTGGGTGTTAGAAATAAAGAGAGGTGATCTGACTGTCCCAGGTGGGGGAGGGGTGTTGCAACGTAAGCTCCAGCCATGTTTGTGTAAACATGGTCTAAGGTTTTGTTTCCTCTGGTGTGGCAGGAAACATGCTGGTGAAACTTGGGTAGCACTGACTTTAAGTTTGAGTGATTAAAGTCACCTGCAACAATAAAAGCAGCTTCCGGGTGATCAGTCTGTTGTTTACTGATGGCTGCGTGAAGTTCTTTCATAGCAAGCTTGGCATCAGCATCCGGGGGAATATAGGCTGCAGTGATAATGGTGGAAGTGAACTCCCGCGGTAGATAAAACGGTCTACATTTAACCATGAGAAACTCAAGGTTAGCTGAACAATGACTCCCAACAATAGCAGAGTTTGTGCACCAAGCTTTATTAATGTAAATCCAGTCCACCACCTCTAATCTTACCGGAGCCATGTTCTATCTGCCCGGAATGTGTGGCGTCCCGCTAGCTCAATAGCGGTGTCCGGTATTCTGCTGTTTAACCAGGTTTCTGTGAATATTAGGACGTTACAGTTCAAAAGTTTCTTACTGTGTGTGATGCTGAGTTGAATCTCCTCCATTTTGTTCATTAGCGATTGTACATTGGCAAGGAAAATGCTGGGTAAAGAAAGCCGATGTGGTGTTAGCATTAGCTTAGCCCGTAGTCCTCCACGCTTCCCACGCCTTTGTTTACGATCTCGCCGCCGCCTGCGAGCACTTCCGCCCGGCCGGGTAGAGTGCATGGCCTCGGTGTCCTAGCGATCTCAGGAAGGAGTTGAAGATTGTCCATAAAACTGTAGGAAATTCGCAAACCAATATCCAAAAGCTCACAACGGGTGTACGATGTAAAGGCACAACTGTTCTGTACGAACAGACCCGAGATGAGCAAGAAAAATACAGCAAAATTGCAGAATCTGGAGAGACGCTGAGCCTCGCGATGTACTCGCGCCGCCATCTTGGTCAGATATGTTACTTATTATGATGGCAATCATTTAAAATCTAGTGGTCATTGGAGACTGTCAAGACAACTTTGTGTATGTCAATACCAAGCGGCAAAATCCCGCAGTTTCTCTTGAAGCCAATACAGAAGTGACTTAAACTGCAATTCATCGACTGGCCACTAGGGACAGGTTCCAGAAGGGAGCAGAATCTCATTGAGACCCATGTTAAAATGCCCAACTTTACAGCAGAAAAAAAACATGTTTACAGCATGGTACAAATTGTGGTTTTGGTCTATACAGCTAATTTTGCCCTTCATTACAACTGTGAGGGGGGTGAATCTTTTTTATAACTCATTTGTTTACATTTTATAAAGCCTTAAAGTTCTGCATAATTAAGGGGGCCTGGCCACTTTGAGTGATAGCCATTTATCTGCTGTCTGTCATCGCGTCACCTCAGCTCCACCCACGTCCCGCCTCTTTGCCCATTTTCTATTATCCGGGAGTGACGCGCTGCCAAGATGTCAACGGCCAGCTCGTCCCTACTTTACGCTTTAAAACTGCTCTTCAGAATTCTATGTGTGACATCACTGACACTACGTCCATTTTTTTTTTTACAGTCTATGGTCAATACCAAACTGGTTTTATTAGATCTCATCTTGTGAGGTGTATGTGCTGTTTGATTCACAAACAACCTATGACTCCTATGAATTGGTTCTTTATAATAATAGATTCATGAAACAGCCACACACTTGCTTGTGACTTTTGCGTTTCGGCCAAATATGGCAAAATTGATACCTATGTTCTTGGCATGACTCAATGAATCTGTTAAGTTTCATTACAATAAGTAAATTTTATCAAAAGTTATTAGCATTTTTGAGAATTTTATTATAACTTTTGACAACAAGGTGGCACTGCCCCGAAACTTTAAGTACTGTCAGGGCTTGGTGGCGAAGACACATACCGAGTTTCGTAACGATATGCCAATGTGTTCGTAAAATATAGCATTTTTTGACAATATTCAAAATGGCCGATACCCAAAATGGCTAATATGGGAAAATTGGACATTATGATGTGATGCCCCGAATCTAAAGAGACCAGTTTCTTGATTTTTGGCCAAATCGTTCAGAAGTTATAAGCAAAAATAGCCAATTTCTGTATCTCCGGACAACTAGGTGGCACTGGGCCGAAACGCTGCAAGTGACCTCAGGTCATTGTTGTCATAACACACACCAAGTTTGGTCTGAATATGCGAAAGCGTTGCGGAGATACAGCCTCACGTTCATTTTGGCAGGCACGTTGTCAAATTCGTTCACTCATTATTCAAGAACGGTTTGAGAAATCGCCTTAAATTCCTTAATTTTTTGTCGCCATTGTCTGAAGATGATGTAGTTCAATATTCGTGAAAATCAAGAGCAAACAGCCTAGGAGGAGTTAGAAATAGTAGTTTTTTTTAGGAAATGCAAATTGACGGAACCAGGTTCATGATGAAAAATTACGTCTATATTGAGCCAAGAAATCAGAAATCAGAAAATCATTTTTGTTTCTAGCCCTTATGTTTCAAAAGTTATGGTTACAAACGTAAGTCAAACTTTGGACAGGTGGAGGGATTGATTTAGAGACTCCAAATTTGCTATGGTGACAGCAGTTCAGACAGTCCTCTATCAGTGTGCCAAATTTCATAACTTTCCTTTAAGCGGTTCTAGGGGCTGCCATAGACTTCCAGAGCAGAAGAATAAAAATAAGAAGAACGGCAACGATTACAATAAGTGTCCTACTAGGTATAGGTAACCTTTGGTGCTTGGCCCCTAACTAGGAACGTTTTTTCTAAGCTAGGAACAGTATTCTAAAAAAACAAACCTTTTTTAAGCAATTTTGTAATTTAAACCTAAATGATTTTTGTTTGTTTTTTAAGCCAGTGGTTTCAGTAGTCTTATATAAAAAATTTTTGCAAGCATACTTGAGCATTTGGGGAATTTCTGTCCATTTATGTATAGCCCTCCTCTACAGATACAGTTCTGCAGTGTTTCAAAATTCAATATTTCATTTGAGTTGAAGGCCTTGCATCAACTGTGATAGGCACACATAATGTTGTGAAATTTTGTGTGTTGTTGTCTTTGCCAAATTTGATTCCAAAAGGATAAACTGTTATAGACGTTGTCAATACCGTACCTTTAACTTTGGCAAAGACTCTCAAAACCACCTGCAGTTTTGAAGCTAAGTTGATAGAGTGGACATAATCCACTGAATATTAAATAAAACCATGCTCAATTTTATTGACATGACTGTTGTGCTTCTTCCCATGTTAAGATAAATATATGCTGATTGATGTGCATGGCATATTTATAGAGTTTTTCACCTCCGTGTTTCTCTCACTTTGTGGCATAGCAGAACAGCTGTCTCACAGAACTGTTCATTTATTCAAGTTCTTTTCCCCCGGAATTTGGAAATTCCCAGGCTGTTAATTAAAAACCATGAAAGAGAACACAGTACAACGTGCTGCGTCTGCCAGCCTGCTGTCCCCAGCAGACCCAGCAGGAATTCATTCTCTCTCTCTGTCTCTGTCTCTGTCTCTGTCTCTCTCTCTCTCTCTCTCTCTCTCTCTCTCTCTCTCTCTCTCTCTCTCTCTCTCTCTCTCTCTCTCTCTCTCTCTCTCGCTCTCTCTCTCGCTCTCTCTCTCTCTCTGATGGAAGAGCAAAATTACAGCACACAGTCTGAGCAGATCTTCCTAAACCTTTATCTTTATCTTACATGTAACTAAGTGACAGAACAACATGGTGACGTATGAAATTGTCTATTTGTTTTTATGTTTAATATAGTTGGTATGTGATTAATCATGAGATGTTCATAATTACACTATGGGGCTGTTGAATGCTTGAATCTGATTAACTGACGAACATTCTAAGGTGTGCAATTATTTTCAGGGAAACGCATGGCTAAATTAGTTCAAGGCAGGTCTTGACCATATTACAGTTCCATATCACTTCGCCAAATTATTTCAGTTGTTTCAAATCAAATGTCTTTACAGCCGACAACAGCAAAAGAACCAAAACCCACAGCGACACTGACAAAGCAAATAAATATAGTAAACAATAGAATAAAAACAACAAATTATTTCCATGTTCACCCCCCCCCCCCATTCAGTAAAAACGTGTCACTGATTTCATGACACTGACAGTACCATAAACAATTAATGTTTTAACAAAAAATTTAATGTCACTTACATTTTAGTTGCAACATTGAGTGTTTTTGATTTCAGCAGCGAAAATAGTTCCAAACAAAGATCACAGCAGAACCATAACGCAACAGTGTGTTAATTAATTTACAGCGTTTGGATTAATCGGTTGAATCAAAGATTCAATGACCCGCTCATAAACGACTGCCTCATTCCTGAACGAATCAGCCGTTTGAACGAATCGACTCAATGATTCACTCATTAATACCTGCCGCCACCTACTGGCAGTTTAGTTTCATGTTTAAACATTCTTTGCAACATTTCTTATTTGAATTCAAAAAAATATTTATCTCATAACATTATTTAATGTAGTTGTAATTTTTTCAGTGTAAATTATTTAATTATTTGATTGGCAACAGCCCTATATTGTCGTATTCTAATTTAATTTATTAATCAAATTTAAGAATATATAAGGAAAGCTGAAGCATAGCCTATATTTAAGCATAGCCTATATTAGGGGAAAAAATGCCCTTTATAAAAGGTACAAATAGCATATGTCAAAGCTGATCACTGAACACTATATGGTGAGAATATTGCTTCTGAATAATGATATTTAACTCTGCAGTTGATATTACCCTGATTGATAACCAGAATTGTAAGTCAGAATGTAAACTGGGCCACAGATGATAAGCACAATTACATTAACCCAAAACTAACTTAATTAAAATGCCACAGCACGTACTATTTATTATTAGTATTATTATTAGAATATAGGCATTAAGAGAATAAATTGTTATGCAAGTACTTTTACTTTTAATACTTAAAGTACATTTAAAATCAGGTACTTTTTACTTAAGTATGGCTGTCATTGTGGTACTTATTCTTTTATCTTTTTTTCTTATTATATACAGGTCCTTCTCAAAAAATTTGCATATTGTGATAAAGTTCATTATTTTCCATAATGTAATGATAAAAATTACACTTTCATATATTTTAGATTCATTGCACACCAACTGAAATATTTCAGGTCTTTTATTGTTTTAATACTGATGATTTTGGCATACAGCTCATGAAAACCCCAAATTCCTATCTCAATAAATTAGCATATCATGAAAAGGTTCTCTAAACGAGCTATTAACCTAATCATCTGAATCAACTAATTACACCTACAAAAGATTCCTGAGGCTTTTAAAAACTCCCAGCCTGGTTCATTACTCAAAACCGCAATCATGGGTAAGACTGCCGACCTGACTGCTGTCCAGAAGGCCATCATTGACACCCTCAAGCAAGAGGGTAAGACACAGAAAGAAATTTCTGAACGAATAGGCTGTTCCCAGAGTGCTGTATCAAGGCACCTCAGTGGGAAGTCTGTGGGAAGGAAAAAGTGTGGCAAAAAACGCTGCACAACGAGAAGAGGTGACCGGACCCTGAGGAAGATTGTGGAGAAGGACCGATTCCAGACCTTGGGGGACCTGCGGAAGCAGCAGACTGAGTCTGGAGTAGAAACATCCAGAGCCCCCGTGCACAGGCGTGTGAAGGAAATGGGCTACAGGTGCCGCATTCCCCAGGTCAAGCCACTTTTGACCCAGAAACAGCGGCAGAAGCGCCTGACCTGGACTACAGAGAAGCAGCACTGGACTGTTGCTCAGTGGTCCAAAGTACTTTTTTCGGATGAAAGCAAATTTTGCATGTCATTGGGAAATCAAGGTGTCAGAGTGTGGAGGAAGACTGGGGAGAAGGAAATGCCAAAATGCCTGAAGTCCAGTGTCAAGTACCCACAGTCAGTGATGTTGGTGTTGGTCCACTGTGTTTTATCAAGGGCAGGGTCAATGCAGCTAGCTATCAGGAGATTTTGGAGCACTTCATGCTTCCATCTGCTGAAAAGCTTTATGGAGATGATTTCATTTTTCAGCACGACCTGGCACCTGCTCACAGTGCCAAAACCACTGGTAAATGGTTTACTGACCATGGTTTTACTGTGCGGATGAAATATGCTAATTTATTGAGATAGGAATTTGGGGTTTTCATGAGCTGTATGCCAAAATCATCCGTATTAAAACAATAAAAGACCTGAAATATTTCAGTTGGTGTGCAATGAATCTAAAATATATGAAAGTTTAATTTGTATCATTGCATTATGGAAAATAATGAACTTTATCACAATATGCTAATATTTTGAGAAGGACCTGTATATATATAATATTTTTTATATTTTTCATTATGAAGGTATTCAAATATAAACTATTGTGAGGCAGACAAGAATATGGAGTTTTATTGTCTCTCTTACACTGTGCCTTTCTTTCTTTCATACACACACACACACACACACACACACACACACACACACACACACACACACACACACACACACACACACACACACACACACACACACACACACACACACACACACACACACACACACACACAATCCCTAGGAGACAAAGTTATGAAGGGGAAGGGGAAGGTGACATATTTAACCCTGCTGGAGTTTTTTTCTTCTTTCTTTCTTGGTATCATTTTGTGCTTTTACCCTAGTGTGAAGTGTGCAATTTTTAACAGGTTTTCTATCAAGCTGCTAAAACAGTCTCAAAGAGGACAGTTTTTATTTGTATCTTTAAATATGGTCATATTTACCCTCCTCCCTAAAACACCCCTGAATGTGCATTTGTTTGTTTGTACCTTGCTGTCACCTTCTGGGCCAAAAATGAAAATTTTGTAATTTAATCACCCTCAAGTCGTTCTGTTGAAAACCAAAAAATATTTTTAAGAAAGTTGACAATCAAACAGTTGACGTTAGCCATTGACCTCCATAGTATTTTTTTGTTCCACTATGGCAGTCAATAGCTACCGTCTACTGTCTGGTTATCAACATTCTTTAAAATGACCAAATGATAACAAGCATTTAAAGTGGCAGACGACAAACTACAGCGTGCATTTAGAATAAACAGAGCATTATCATTCGCTGGTGTGGATGCTAGTATAGCTATCGTTATAGTTATGTAGGCCCAGAAATGTAGTAAATATAGTGTTTAAATAGTCCATGTGACTACAGTGGTTCAACCTTAATGTTACAAAGCTACGTGAATGCTTTTTGTGCGCAAAAAAAACTAACAAAAATAACGACTTTATTCAATAATTTCTTCTCATCTGTGGCAGTTTACGTTGGCCAGCACCTACGTCAGCATCACTCGCATGTGTCGTGGTGCTCACATGAATTACATGCTCTGACGAAACTTGGAAGCACTGCACTGTATTTACTACATCAATAGCGTAGGAGACTTACACAGACGTGAAGAAATTGTTTAAGATTTTTTTTTATAAAGTTATTTTTGTTTGTTTTTTGCTAAATTAAATTGCTGTCTATGGAGGAGCTCTCGGATTTCATCAAAAATATCTTAATTTGTGTTCCAAAGATGAACGAAGGTATTACGGGTTTGGAATGACATGAGGGTAAGCAATTAATGACCGGAATTAAAATGTTTGGGTCAACTAACCCTTTAAGGCTGCATTTACACTGCAGCTTTTAATGTCCAATTCCGATTTCTTTTTACTATATCCATATCTGATATCTGCATTTACACTACACTTTGCGAAACTGACCAAAAATAACATTGATATCAATAAATCAATTTAAATAGTACATTGAGTTTAATTTTAATGCTTTTAATAGTTTCACCCTTATATCAAAATCATAATATAGTACAAATTATTCAAGATGGTGATTATGTACATAGATCTGGTATTAAAGATTTTTGTTAAAGATTAAGAGAATTTTGTTAATCATGTCAGAGGTTCTGGGTTCGAATTTACCATTGTATATGATTTTTTTCTCGCATTAAAACCAAGAGCATTTTATTTTGTTATTTCACTGGAACGAATAGAGAGTCTCCACAACGGGACTGAAGCGCGCAAAATTAATACCCTGCTAGTCAATTAGAATTGTTTAATTTGTTTGATATACACTCACCTAAAGGATTATTAGGAAAGCCATACTAATACTGTGTTTGACCCCCTTTCGCCTTCAGAACTGCCTTAATTCTACGTGGCATTGATTCAACAAGGTGCTGAAAGCATTCTTTAGAAATGTTGGCCCATATTGATAGGATAGCATCTTGCAGTTGATGGAGATTTGTGGGATGCACATCCAGGGCACGAAGCTCCCGTTCCACCACATCACATGCTCTATTGGGTTGAGATCTGGTGACTGTGGGGCCATTTTAGTACAGTGAACTCATTGTCATGTTCCAGAAACCAATTTGAAATGATTCGAGCTTTGTGACATGGTGCATTATCCTGCTGGAAGTAGCCATCAGAGAATGGGTACATGGTGGTCATAAAGGGATGGACATGGTCAGAAACAATGCTCAGGTAGGCCGTGGCATTTAAACAATGCCCAATTGACACTAAGGGGCCTAAAGTGTGCCAAGAAAACATCCCCCACACCATTACACCACCACCAGCCTGCACAGTGGTAACAAGGCATGATGGATCCATGTTCTCATTCTGTTTACGCCAAATTCTGACTCTACCATCTGAATGTCTCAACAGAAATTGAGACTCATCAGACCAGGCAACATTTTTCCAGTCTTCAACTGTCCAATTTTGGTGAGCTTGTGCAAATTGTAGCCTCTTTTTCCTATTTGTAGTGGAGATGAGTAGTCTTCTGCTGTTGTAGCCCATCCGCCTCAAGGTTGTGCTTGTTGTGGCTTCACAAATGCTTTGCTGCATACCTCGGTTGTAACGAGTGGTTATTTCAGTCAAAGTTGCTCTTCTATCAGCTTGAATCAGTCGGCCCATTCTCCTCTGACCTCTAGCATCAACAAGGCATTTTCGCCCACAGGACTGCCGCATACTGGATGTTTTTCCCTTTTCACATCATTCTTTGTAAACCCTAGAAATGGTTGTGTGTGAAAATCCCAGTAACTGAGCAGATTGTTAAATACTCAGATCGGCCCGTCTGGCACCAACAACCACGCCACGCTCAAAATTGCTTAAATCACCTTTCTTTCCCATTCTGACATTCAGTTTGGAGTTCAGGAGATTGTCTTGACCAGGACCACACCCCTAAATGCATTGAAGCAACTGTCATGTGATTGGTTTATTAGATAATTGCATTAATGAGAAATTGAACAGGTGTTCCTAATAATCCTTTAGGTGAGTGTATATTTATATATTTAAAAAAAAAAGTAACTTTTTTCAATGACGTATGACTCGCATTGACAGGGGAATATCCGATCTGTCCTCTTACATGCAGACACAAATGCACGTAAACGATTCATATCAGATTTATTTCCACATATGAATGAGGCCTGAAACCGATCTAAGAATATCGGAATCCATGCGCTTTTTTCTTGCTTACACGTTCACGGGTCATATCCAATCCGTGCCACATGGGAGGAAAAAAAATCGGAATTGGGTCACTTGAACTATGTAGTGTAAATGCGGTCACCATCATAATACTGTTCTTAATTGAAGTTATGAACTGTAACCCTTTTTATTGCTTTCTCCTTTGGCAATAGTCTTTATGTTTTGCTCTGTGTATGGAAAAGCATACACACCAAGGACAAGCGTATTGAAACTACATGAATCACACAAATATGGTCCGTGTTATTGCACACACACACAATCCGCCAGCAGTAGTAGTTACCTACAGTCATATTAGAATAGAATAAGTGCAAGTCCATTTTAAGGGCTAATAAGATGACTCCTTGAGCACCAATAATATTTTCATTAATGATTATATTTTTTAATACTTTGCAATAGATTGAATATAAGCCTTAGCTGACTGTGAGCTGACAGAATCTTTCAATTTGCCTTCTAGGCTTTTTCCAATCCCATTATTTCAAAATATAAAGAGCTGTCTGGCGTAGCTCATTATTTTAAGTCTGATGTATTTGACTGTCACATTAAATGTATGCAGTATATGATGACACAGTTATTAATGGTTATGTAACCTTTATGTGTGATTTATTAGCATCTGCACCCTGACAGGAGCTTCACTGACATTATAACAACAGGATTTAGAGAGCAAATAATTGTAGTAAAGTATGTTTGTACGGGAAGAAGGAGGCGGGAACCGGCGAACAATAAACAAACTTTTAATCAAAATAAAATGGCGGCGACAGCCCCTCGCGGTCGACTGCCGCCTACACACAAACAAACAAACACAAAATGAAAATAATAAGCTGCAGCCCCTCACGGTCGACTGCAGCAACACATAAAACACAAATAAAATACAACGTAAAATCCAGGCCTGGTCCTCTCTCGTCCCTCACTGTCGTCGCTCGTCCTTTATAGTCCCTCACTCCTCCGCGAGAGCCGAGATCGCTGGCTCACAGCTGGCGCTCATCCTCTCTGATGAGCGCCGCCTCGTCCCGCCCTCGCGGTCCCTCGGCCTCGCTGCTCACCACATACCCCCAACGCCCTTCGCAGGCCGGGGGGTACCCTCGAGACTGCGCTCTACTCTCCCCCCCCCCCCTCCCCGGGGGGTCCGATCACGGCGGCCGCGGGACCTGGGGGTAAGAACAGCGAGGTGAGAGAACGGAGCGAGGAACATGAGGAGCGACAGAGACGAGAGAGTGGAGAGAGGAGAAAAGAAAAAAAAAAAAAATTCTGGTCCGGTTCCCAGACACACTGCCGCTCGGTCCTCAGCCAGCCGAGAGGCTCTTCCTCGCGGTGCCATGCGGTGGTACTGGACGGCCGGTGGACGGCTCGACGCTCCTCCGCCCCCTGGCGGCCGGCGGTGGCTCCTCCTGTCGAGGGCAGCCGGCAGCGAGTCCCGCGCGCTCCCTGCCCCTCCCCTACACGGCGGAGGGATCCAGGCTCCGGCCCACGGCGAACGCCGGTGACTCCTCCGCGCTCCCTCTAGGACGGCCGCCACCCCACCTCGACCCAGGGGCACGGCAGCGAGCTCTTCGTCCCACCGACCTTCATCCGCTCCAGCACCACCGCTTCGGGCAGCCGCTCGCGGACTTCATTCCTCCGCGGTGCCCGAACTCCGCGGCACCGCGATCCCCCTCAGCTGCGAGGGCTCTTCGACAGCGCGTCCCTCCTTCCTCCCGGGTTTCGGCACCACTGTAGTAAAGTATGTTTGTACGGGAAGAAGGAGGCGGGAACCGGCGAACAATAAACAAACTTTTAATCAAAATAAAATGGCGGCGACAGCCCCTCGCGGTCGACTGCCGCCTACACACAAACAAACAAACACAAAATGAAAATAATAAGCTGCAGCCCCTCACGGTCGACTGCAGCAACACATAAAACACAAATAAAATACAACGTAAAATCCAGGCCTGGTCCTCTCTCGTCCCTCACTGTCGTCGCTCGTCCTTTATAGTCCCTCACTCCTCCGCGAGAGCCGAGATCGCTGGCTCACAGCTGGCGCTCATCCTCTCTGATGAGCGCCGCCTCGTCCCGCCCTCGCGGTCCCTCGGCCTCGCTGCTCACCACAATAATTTATTTAATATTATAATCAATCTTAATAGATCTGCAGTGACTTGTTTGTGAAGGGCACTCAAATACCTGTCAACACAGAATAGATAATAAACATTCAAACGTTCATTATCTGCATCGACTGCACCATCTTTATATTTAGGGTCCCAGATAATCCTGTACTGTACATGAAAATATGCAATATAGCAACATGTATGTCTGTTTGGGGTCAAATGGACCCCAGGAAAACACATCTGGGGTCTCTGAGATGAGAAGTAACATATTTCAAGAAGAATGTTTTATGCATGATATGAAGTTAAAGGGATCATTCAACCAAATTTTGGCATCATTTACATTGTACACCTGCATGACTATGATATTCTATGCAAAAATGAAAAAAGAAAAAAAAAAACCCCTGCAAACTGCTTGAGCTGCTTCCAACACTTTAATATATTGCAACATTTCAACCAAACAAATTCATCGTCAGGCAATAAAAGCAACAAATATGAAGAGATTTTATATTCACATATAAAAGGCATTGGGTAAACTAGCCAATTATTCAGTTTGTTCAATTGAAGACATCAAACAATAATATAGAAATATAGCAATATATTAACGTTTTATGGGAGCTGATAAAGCAATGTGCGGGTTTCTTTAATTTCGATATGTTTTTTTTTTTGTTGACCAAGCACCTTCCCAAGTTGGGATGTGCGCGTACTGCTTATATATACTATATATACACACACAGATCACGCATAACATTATGACCTAATATTGTGTTGGTCCCCCTTTTTCTTCCTAAATAGCCCTGACCCGTCAAAGCATGGACTCCGTGAAGGTCTGCTGTGATATCTGGCACCAAGATGTTAGCAGCAGATCCTTTAATTCCTGTAAGTTTCGAGGTGGGGCCTCCATGGATCGGACTTGTTTGTTCAGCACATCCCACAGATCCTCAATTGGATTGAGATCTGGGGAATTTGGAGGCCAAGTCAACACCTCAAACTCATTGGTGTCTGATTCATTCACCTTCTTCCATTGCTCTGTGGTCCAGTTCTGATGCTTACATGCCCACTGTTGGCGCTTTCGGCGGTGGACAGGGGTCAGCATGGGCACTCTGACTGGTCTGCGGCTATGCAGGCTATGAGCCTGTCGCTGGTTCACCACTGTTCCTTTCTTGGACCACTTTTGATAGATACTGACCACTGCAGTTTTGGAGATGCTCTGACCCAGTCGTCTAGCTATCACAATTTGGTCAAACTCGCTCAAATCCTTATGCTTGCCCATTTTTCCTGCTTCGAACACATCAACTTTGAGGACAAAATGCTTACTTGCTGCCTAATATATCCCACTCACTAACAGGTGCTGTGATGAAGAGATAATCAGTGTTATTCACTTCACCTGTGTTAATCAGTGTTATTCATAATGTTATGCCTGATCATTATATATATATATATATATATATATATATATATATATATATATATATATATATATATATATATATATATACTAATACAATTCTTGAAATATCTTTCTCTATGTTCCGCAGAAGAAAGTCAATAATTACATGAGGGTGAAAAAAATTATACAATAATTTTTTTCCCCTTTATTTTTTAATGAGTTCTCATAAGATAAAAGACCTGATCCTTTGTTGTTAAGGTTTTTTTTTAGCTATTACAAGGGCCGTGGAGGCTCTGAGACCCCAAGCAGAACATTGAGGTTAAACGAGATCTGAGTTTAAGATGATAATGTATACTGTTTTGAAAAGCAATGCAGGTATATCTTTAATGTTGTTTCAAAAGTGAATAGAAAAGTATAAACATGTTCTCATGCTTGTCTGATACCTTTGCTTTGATATAACAGTATCACCTAATGGAGGTCCTTCTAGCAGCTTAGCATGCTAACACACACAAAAACAAATGTTTGCTTTTAATCTTCAGACCACATGCTGTGAAATATGTCTCAGAATGACACGGTAAAATAAATACTGACTGGAGATCCGAGCCATATCTTGAGCCGTTGACAAGGAAACGCAGACTTGTTGCTGTTTGGCACAACTCAGACCTTTAAAGAAAAAAATAGAATGGCACCAAAAGCCGTGATTCAGTTTCCTCCTCCTCCTCCTCCTTTCTGCGACACCAGTGCAGAGCAAATTATGCTCATATTCAAAGTGACCTTTTGATGCAGATTAACATGGCATACCTCCTCAGCTAATTCAGTTAGTCATTCTGACACATCATTGATCATCAGGGAGAACTGAGCTATTGAGACGTTGTCACGGCTGTGGCGTGCATAGCAAACATCATAGAGCAGGTTCTCTCCGATGGGAAAGAAAAGAGGGAAAAGGGAGGGCGGCAATGGTTAACATTGAAGAAAGCAAGGGAAAGCGCTCAAAATGGCTTCCCTTTGACAACTTAATTCGCTCTGTCAAAGACCTGTAGGATATCGGCGTATTCTCATTTTTTAGAATTTGCTCCGTAAATACGCCTACGTCTTTTGTGTCCATATATTTACGTCTGTAAATTATCTCTTCATTATCTAGTTTGTATGGTGGTGCTGAATACTCTGAAATAGTAACATCTCGAGGGTGCAAACGTTGTTAATACATCACAAGTCTGGCTATTGTCAGCGGTGAAATTTCTCACTTCCTCTCATTGCACATGTGAGCGGTTCACACTCTGTAGCACGCAGAAGCAGCGGTGAATGTACGGCAGGAGAAGCAAAATAGAGGCTTTATCTTCTCTCCCACTCTCCCTCACCCCCACTTCCCCCTTTCTTTCTTTTTTCTTGCGCTGTCAGCTCTATTAAATCTGTGTGAAAGTGCGTGGAGAAGGAAATGCACGTTTATCTTTACAAATTACGGCCTTTGCATTAAGCATTTCATCTTCTGATGAATTATCTCCAAAGCGAACTGCTGCCTGTACTCATTTTTTTTCTCCTCAATTTGTACGAAGTAATGCTAGCTCAATTAAATTCCTTTCAGCCTGTTACATCCGGTCATGATTACGGTACATAAAAAAATAGACATGTGTCATTTCAGGAAGATGGATAAATACTGCCAATATTGTGTAACCACTGAAACAGCAGTCAATCTGTGGAGCAGACTATTCGCTGAGAACAAAGTGTGTTGACGTATCTTTTTATTATTATAAAAGTTCTGTGAGTCGAAACACATTATCATTAGCATGATTCATGCTTAATTTTAATAATTTTTTTGTGCTTTTTTTCTTCATTTTTTTAGTACTACTGTTATTGACTAAACTAATGGGTTACTGGTGAGCAGTGTTGAGAACAACAAACTAAAACAGTGGTTCTCAACCTGAGGGCCAGGGCCCACTAGGGCAGCCATTCCCAAACTGTGGTCCGCGGACCACTAGTGGTCCGTGAGGGTACTGCAGGTGGTCCGTGGAAAGGCAAAATAATTTTTTTTACCTTCATTTTACCAGGAAATTCCCATAAAAATAAAAAGAATATGTAGGCCATATTGATATAACATTTTAATTAAATTGTTAAGTTATTGTGTGATTACTAAAATAGGCTAGAGGCGTTCGGCCGTGACGTTCAAGTTCAGTGCCTCACTTTTTGAGGACTTGTAAACTTTAAATAATAACTCTAATAATCCCCTAAATTTGCCAAAGGTTTTGAAATGTTGACTATATCCAAGTGTTCTTATTACTGTATATATTTCATACTCCATTGCAAAATAAGCCCGTTATTTAAATGAACCCGATTATGCACTTGAGTAAATAAATAAAATAAATATGTGGCAGCCGTTGTATACAGTAAACTTTCTTTTAACAAGCCTGTTGTACTGATGTGATGACCAGTTATAGTTTTAGTGCTAGTAAGCCTATTTAGAGGTGCGGATTAATTCAGGTAGGTCTGTGTGTAGACATATATTTTATTATGTGCGTTATGAGGTGGTCCGCAAAATTTCTTGATTACAACTAGTGGTCCACACACACAAAAAGTTTGAAAACCCCTGCACTAGGGGACCTCAGTAACCTTCCAAGGGGCCTCAATGTATTTTTCACCTTTTTAAAAGTGCCCCTATTATGTTTTTTTGAATGTTCCCTTCCATGCTGTGTGTAATATACTGTAGCTGTCTGTGAATTTAAACGTTCTGCAAAGTTGTAAAGTCGAAAGTGCACAATAAGTAAAGTTATTGTCTCCCAAAAGAAAGAATCAACTCTAAACCACCTAAACAAGTCTTTTTTTGATGCGTTACGATTCTACATCACTACAAAACACATTTGCATAATGCTTGCCTATGTTGTATGTTGTTCGCCCGTGAACAACTTGACCAGCCCTCAAATGTCATTTTACTGACAACTGCTTCTCAAATCTCGGAGTTCAACGCAGGATCCGCAAAACGCTTGCTCGTGAAAGATGGGACAGTACTCCGTTTATTCGAACCAGCTTGCTTGAATCACAACCTGTAAGTATGATTAATTATTGATGTATACATTTTCTATTGGGTGTTCAAAATACGTAGTTTTGAGTTCTATATTGTGCAATTTTTTACATATTAGTGTCTTATTGAACTACTTCTGCTAAGCTGCTGTGGGCCGCTATTACCTAAAACTTTGTCTATTAATGCAGATTGTCTAACTTTAATGTTACATCAGTCATTTACGTTAGTGCTCAACTATTAACTGTTATTGATATAGTTCCCGCATGTGCACTGCAATAAATTAGAAATATATACATTGGTTTGTTGATGGACGCACACTTAATTGCTGATGGTGAGGAATTACAGTCGCAACATCTCATAATTTACCTCAAACTGAGTAGCATCACTGAGAAACGTCCTGCTCAAGTCATCCTTGTAATGGATGTACAGGTTGAATAACTACAACTTCCAATGTTTCAGCATTGTACTCGTTACTGTCTTTACAGTGTGTACAATCGCTGGGCTTAATGCTGTCTTCACACCCAACGTGAATAGAGCATCAAAATCATGTCTTCCGTGTCTAGTTGGACGCTTGAACATTTTGAATCCATTTGTGCGTCCACAGCGTATAAATTGAGCCTTTGAAGCGAAATAGACACGCGTGCAAGACGCTCCAGGAGAAATTTGTCATAAAACACCACTCTGCCTCTTTTCATTTTCATTAAAAATATATATTAAACATTAATAGACACACACACATGTGATCCAGGCAACTCCAACATTATCTTCACTGCATGTATATTTAAATATCCTAAAAAAATAGAGTTATGAAACTTCTCTTTGCCCTCAGTCAAAACGATTTGGCAGACAACAAATTATAGATTCATGAGAGCAAAGATCGCCCGTTAGATCCACACAAGACGAACCACTACAGGACATCAGAGCCAGCGGCAAAAGTCAGAAGGACTAGCCGATGAAAGGTTGCTCTCGTTGGGGTTAATGAGCGCTGAGTGCCCGGTGATCGCCTGGATCTCACAACTCCAAAAACGCATGACTATTTTTTTTAAATATGCGCTCTCTTTATAAATAATCCACAGATTTGAGCTTTAAACAACTACATTCTCACCTGAAAAAGTCTTAAAGCTACATTTTGTAACACAATAGTAGTATTTTTAAATTATGCAGGGTTTCTCATCACGTCACTTTACCACGTGACAGCAGCAAGCAGGCTCCTGATTGGTTAACGCGGCGCGAATTGATGCCAAAGGTCAAATTTTTCAACTCGGGCATCAGACGCAAATTCGCTTCGAATGCGTGAATGCACAAATGCACCACTCGCGTGTAACATGCGTATCGTGCAAGACGCTCAATTCGCGATGAGGCGGAATCGCGTCCATCGCGCCGCGCAAAACGCATGTATCGCTCCACAAGACTTCCAGACGCATGTCAATGCGCCTTTCCATTGACTTAATGTTGAAATCACTCGCTCCTGACGCTCTATTCTCGTTTAGTGTAAACGCAGCATTAGGAAGCCTTCGGACAGAGAAGTTCAGTTATGGTAATGGTTTCCGAAACACACGCTGAACGCAGTAGACCAATCAAAACAGACTGGGCCATCTTGCCAATCAGAGCAGAGTAGGCTCAAGGAAAAGGAGGGATTTACAGAGACCGATACATCTGACGAGTCGTTTGAGAATCATTGAAAAATGTTGTGATGTGAACTCTCGTAAGCAGGTCTGCGGACACAGAGTTGAAGTGCTCCGGGACTTAGCCCGTCTGGGCCTTCGGGTCGACTGGGAGAAGAGCGACTCTACCCCGTGCTGAGGATCTCTGTTCTCAGTGTGGTTTCAAAACTCGGTCGCAGGTGCGTGGTGCTTACCAGCGAGCGTGCACGCAGTCTCGGCTGACTTGCCTTCGTTAATGCGAGAGCAAGAGTGCGGTCCCACTGAAGTTTTTTCAGAGGCTCCTGGGGCATATGGCATCTGCAGCCGTGTTAGCGCCACTCGGATTGCTTCATATGAGACCGCTTCAGCTTTGGCTTCGCGATCGAGTCCCGAGATGGGCATGGCGGTCTGGCACGCTCTGGGTTCAAATGACTCGGGCCTGCTTACAGACTCTCACCCCGTGGTCGAACCTCAGTTTTCTACGGACCAAAGTGTCCTTAGAACGAGTTTCCAGGCATGTTGTTGTATCAACAGATGCCTCCTCCACGGGCTGGGGTGCCATGTGCAATGGACAAGCAGCCGCGGGCTCCTAGGAACCCAGCGCCTTCTGCATGTCAATTGCCTCGAGTTGCTGGCACGCCTTGTACGGTTCGCCCTGCACCGCTTCCGAGCGTTGCTGAAGGGTCAACATGTACTAGTCCGGTAAGACAACACGGCCAGTAACGTACATCAACCACCAGGGCGGTCTACGCTCCCACCGTATGTCTCAACTCGCCCGCCATCTCGTCTTATGGAGTCGGAAGCATCTGAGGTCCTTCATGCTGTCCACATCCCGGGAGAACTGAACCGTGCAGCCATCGAGCTCTCACGGTTTCAGCCACTTCCTGGAGAATGGAGACTCCATCCCTAGACGGTCCAGCTGATATGGGAATGGTTCGACAACGCACAGGTAGACCTGTTTGCCTCCCAGGACTCTTCCCATTGCTCCCTGTATTATTCCCTGACCGAGGGCATGCTCGGCACGGATGCACTGGTGCACAGCTGGCCGGGGGGCCTACGCAAATATGCGTTCCCCCCAGTGAGCCTTCTCGCACGGGTACTGTGCAAGATCAGGGAGGACAAGGAGCAGGTCATGTTGGTCGCACCGGTCGCGGCAGTTTTGAGTAGTCTTCCACCTGCGGTGGACGCTACCATCACTTCCGCTAGGGCAGAGTCTACACGGCACGCCTATGCGTTGAAGTGGAACCTCTTCGTCACCTGGTGTTCTTCCCGCCAAGAAGACCCCTGGAAATGCCCAATTGGGTCTGTGCTATCGTTCCTCCAGGAGGGGTTGGAGCGAAGGTTGTCTCCCTCCACTCTTAAAGTGTATGTGGCCGCAATATCTGCCCACCACAAAAAGGTAAGTACAGCACGACCTGATCATCAGGTTCCTGAGGGGAGCAAGGAGACTGAATCCTCCTCGCCCTCCTCTTGTTCCCTCTTGGGACCTCGCAGTATTCCTAAGTGCTCTGCAGAGGCTTCCCTTTGAGCCTTTGCGGTCGGTTGATATTAAGTTCCTGTCGATGAAGACGGCTCTGCTGACCGCATTGGCCTCTCTTAAGAGGGTAGGGGACCTGCAGGCATTTTCAGTTGACGAAGCGTGCCTGGAATTTGGAGCCAGCTATCTCTCACGTGATCCTGAGACCCCGGCCCGGATATGTGCCCAAGGTTCCCACCACTCCGTTCCAAGCCAGGTGGTGAACCTGCAAGCACTGCCTTGGAGGAGGCAGACCCAGCCTTGGAATTGCTCTGTCCAGTACGCGCTCTCCTCGCTTACGTAGACAGGACTCAGTGTTCAGGACCTCAGACCAGCTCTTTGTCTGTTATGGTGGAGAGCGGAAGGGAAGAGCTCTCTCAAAGCAGAGGTTGTCTCACTGGATAGTGGACACCATTGTTTTGGCTTACCAGCAGCAAGGTCAACCATGTCCCCTTGGGGTTTGGGCCCACTCCACCCGGAGTGTGGCCTCCTCTTGGGCTTAGCGCATGGCGCCGCGCTAACAGACATCTGCAGAGCTGCAGGCTGGGCGACACCTACACATTCGCCAGATTCTACAATCTCCGAGTGGAGCCAGTGTCCGACTATGTACTCGCCCCTACGGGTGGCCGGTAATGGACCAGGCTCAGGTGTCTTCGCTTGCTCGCCATTCCACTCCACGGACTGGATACGTGCAAAATTTTTCCCTGAGAGCCGTGAGTTCCTCCAGCACTATCGACGCCGACATCAGTTCAGTCTGCCCTTTCGAGCCCAGACCCTCATGTCCGGCCAGGTGCCCCGTGTGCATGGTTCCCCTCCGGCGACCCCCACACGAGTATTTCCGCCGTAAGCCTCCTCAGCGAGCAGGTGCCTTTCCCTTGGCAAGTCCCTGCCACCCCTAGGGTTAAAAATCCACCCTCTGGCTGGTACCCTAGAGTTCTTCCATATGCAGCCCTTAGCGGGTCATATGCGTATTCTCTAAGTCCTCCCCACGGGTAGGGACTTTTGGCATATTCACATTGGAATATGCTTCCCAGTGTACCTTGGTATTCCTGTGATAAGTGGGAGTCCTTCGTCCGTACTAGTCTTACAACAGGGTACTCACACTTGGAACCCCCATTCGTTAGTCAAAGGGAACGTCTCAAATCAATCAAATCAAATCACTTTATTGTCACTCTACCATATGCACAAGTGCAACAGTAGGTGAAATTCTTAGGTGCAGTCCGAGCAAACATAGTAGTCATGACATGACATGTACAACATTTAAGCAACAACAGATTACACATCTGATGCGCACACAATTACTCACAGCACAGTATACACTACAATAAACAATAAATAATTTACACAATGTGAGTGTAGTTCTCACAGCTTTAAACAATATACACATACTTACAATATACATATACTTTAAACAATATACACTAAACATACATTAAACAATAACAGTATACATTAAGCTATAGTAATAATATACAATGTACAGTATACAATATGTTCACAAATTGAAATCCAAAGTGCAATAGATGCTGTATGATAAATAAATGTGTATATAATGTGTGTGTATCTCCAGTGGTTTGTGCTGAGTGATATTCTGTCCAGTGTGTGTTATGATCCTGATGGATCAAGAGTTAAGTAGTCTGATTGCTTGTGGGAAGAAGCTGTTCTGGAGTCGGCTGGTGCGTGTTCTGATGCTGCGGTACCGTGTGCCTGATGGCAGCAGTGAGAGCAGCCCATGGTACGGGTAGCTAGAGTCTCTGATGATCCTCTGAGCTCTCTTCACACACCGCCTGGCGTAAATGTCCTGGAGGGAGGGAAGCTCACCTCCGATGATGCAGCTGGCCGTGCGCACTACCCTTTGCAGGGCTTTGCGGCTGCGGGCGGTACTGTTGCCGTACCAGGTGGTGATGCAGCCAGTCAGCAGACTCTCTATGGTGCAGGTGTAGAAGCGTGTGAGGATGTGGCGGTTCATTCCAAACCTCCTCAGCCGTCGCAGGAAGAAAAGGCGCTGATGAGCCTTCTTCACAACGGCCTCGGTGTGGACGGACCATGAGAGTTCCTCTGTGATGTGGACACCAAGGAACTTGAAGCTGCTGACTCTCTCCACCGGTGCTCCATCGATGGTGATGGGGCGGTGTTCTCTCTCATTCCTCCTGAAGTCGACCACCAGCTCCTTGGTCTTGCTGACGTTGAGGGAGAGGTTGTGCTCCTGACACCACTGTGTCAGAGTGTGCACCTCCTCTCTGTAGGCCGTTTCATCATTGTCAGTGATGAGACCTACCACTGTCGTATCGTCAGCAAACTTGATGATGGTATTGGAGCTGTGGGTTGCCACACAGTCATGTGTGTACAAGGAGTACAGGAGTGGGCTGAGAACACAGCCCTGAGGGGCTCCAGTGTTGAGAGTCAGTGATGAGATGTTACTGCCCATTCTGACCACCTGGCGTCTGTTTGACAGGAAGTCCAGGATCCAGCTGCATAACAAGCTGTTTAAGCCTAGAGCCCGGAGTTTCATGTCAAGTATGGAGGGCACAATGGTGTTGAATGCTGAGCTGTAGTCTACAAACAGCATTCTCACATATGTGTTCCTCTTTTCCAGGTGGGAGAGAGCAGTGTGAATTGTTGATGAAATGGCATCATCAGTGGAGCGGTTTGTGCGGTATGCAAACTGCAGTGGGTCCAGTGTGGGGGGGAGAACAGAGCAGATGTGGTTTCTGATTATTCTCTCAAAGCATTTGCTGATGATAGGGGTCAGAGCAACAGGACACCAGTCGTTTAAGCAGGTGGTTTTTGACTGCTTAGGTACAGGAACAATGGTGGACGTTTTAAAGCATGTGGGGAGAGGGACAGGTTAAAAATGTCTGTGAAAACTCCAGCCAGTTGGTGCGCGCACGCTCTGATCACGCGGCCCGGGATGCCGTCTGGACCCGCGGCTTTACGGACGTTCACCCGCCGGAAGGATCGGGTTACATCCGCTAAAGATACGGAGAGTGAACTAACCTCTGCATCTTCAGCCGCAAGCTCTCTCTCCGCGAGGGCGGTGTTAGTTCCCTCAAAGCGAGCATAGAAGGTGTTGAGCTCGTCCGGGAGAGAGGCAGCGGTATTCACGGTGGAGTTTTTGTTCCCTTTATAGTCCGTGATGGTGTTAATTCCCAGCCACATGCTTCTGGAGTCGGTGGTGTTGAACTGTCCTTCAATCTTGTCCCTGTACTGCCGTTTTGCTGCTCTGATGGTTTTCCGGAGGGCATAACTTGCTTGTTTATGCTCCTCCGCATTACCGGAGTTAAAAGTGAAGGTCCGCGCATTGAGTGCCGCGCGAACATCCCCATTTAGTTTGGGTACAGCCGAATTGTTTTGGTCGGAACAACGTCTTCTACGCACTTCCTGATGAAACACGTTACGCTATCAGCGTAGACCTCGATGTCGTCATCAGAGGCCGACCGGAACATCTCCCAGTCCGCGTGATCAAAACAGTCCTGTAGCATAGAGTCCGATTGGTCCGACCAGCACTGGATGGTTCTGAGGGCGGGTGCTTCCTGTTTCAGCCTCTGCCTATAAGCGGGCAAAAGTAGAATGGAAGCGTGATCCGATTTGCCGAATGGTGGGCGCGGGAGGGACTTGTAACCATCCCGGAAGGGAGAGTAGCAGTGATCTAAGACGGTTCCCTCGCGTGTTGAAGCTAACATGTTGGTGGTATTTAGGTGCAATGCGTTTGAAGTTGGCTTTGTTAAAGTCCCCGGTCACAATAAACGCAGCCTCAGGATGCACGGTTTCCTGCTCACTCACTGTCCTATACAGTTCCTTTAGTGCCCGGTCTGTGTCGGCTTGTGGGGGAATATACACAGCTGTGATGATGATCGCTGTGAATTCCCTCGGTAGCCAGAATGGTCGGCACAGAACCATGAGAAGTTCCAGATCGGGGGAACAGAAAGACTTGATAGAATGTACGTTCCTCTGATCACACCAGGATCTGTTGATCATAAAACACACACCCCCGCCTTTGCTTTTCCCTGAGAGATCTTTTTCTCTTTCCATCCGATGCACGGAGAACCCCGTGGTTTCGATGGCCGAATCTGGAATCTCAGCAGACATCCAAGTTTCTGTAAGTCAGATAATGCAGCAGTCCCTCGTCTCTCGTTTGAAAGAGATCCGCGCTCTCAGCTCGCAGAGTTTATTGTCCAGAGACTGAACATTAGCCAGTAAAATACTGGGAAGCGGGGGTCGGTTTGCGCGGCGTCTTACTCTGATGAGCACGCCGGCTCTCTTCCCCCTTCTCCGGCTGCGTTTGCGCGGTCGGGCCGCCCATACAAAAGGTTCAGCTGCCGTGTTTGTAAGCAGCGTGTCGTTGTTGATGAATTTAAAGTCCGGTTTTCGGTGTGCGATTGCCGAACCAATGTCCAAAAGTGTCTGTCTGTCGTACGTAGTAAGGCAGACAACATCCAAGACAAAAAACACAAAAACTGTAAACAGAACAAACAAAAAACTACAATGATTCAGCGGAGCTTGCGACGTAGCGGCCATCCTCTGCGCCATCTTGAGGGTTACGTATGTAACCCTCGTTCCCTGAGGAGGGAACGGAGACGTACGTTCCTTTGCCACATCAGCTGTGCTGCTGGAACGCGGAGTTCAGTCTTGGCTCCTGCAGCAGTAACACAATGCGATGTTGCCAGCGTACTTCCTTATATACCCACGAGGTGGGGCGGAGTTACGCATGCAAATTCCGCATGCCCATGGCATTGGCACTGCCATTGGGCGCTGTTAAATTCTTGAAGGTAATTGGCTTCTAAGCGAAACCCCCATTTGTTAGTCACTAACATACGTCGCCGTTCCCTCCTCAGGGAACGAGGGTTACATACGTAACCGAGTCGTTCGAGCGATTTGATTTCGCCCTGCAACTCAGTCTGGAAACCTGTACATTAATTTCTACTGCTTCTGTTACACTTTTGCGGGAACCAATCACAGACTGGCTTATCCACCTGGCGCGCTATTGGCGGGTTTAACACAATGATGGATAGAGAAACGATGGGTCGTTGCCCGTTGATCACACCTCTTGTGGTCTGATTGGTTGAAGGACTGTCCAACTGCGTACAGAGTCATTTGAATTATGCTCATTTCTCATGCCTCTTGTGCAGTAGAAAATATATAGCAGACTCCCCAGAACAATGTTCAATCTTAAATTGAGCTTGGTCTGGTGATAGCTAGACAAAGGGTTCTACTCACTGTCATGGGAAACCTGGATATTTGAGGTAGCTTCATTTTAAAGCGTATTTATCAATCATGTAAATTAATAAAATGTTATGACTCCATGAGCATTTTATGATGAATTTACATTTTTCTAGTTATACCAAGCTCTAAAATATGTTATTGAGTGGAAATTGTGAATAAATAAATAAAAAAGAATTCTAAACCTTGTTCATTAAAGCTACACTGTGTAACTTTTTTTGTTTATTCTTAGCTAAAAACACTTAGTTCTTTCAAAAATATATGTGCTCATTAATGTATATTTACTTCTTTCAAGTAATTAAGTATTATCGTAAGTTTATAATATGCCATTGAAAATACATACGGGTAAGGGGTTCGAATGGGGGTCGCCATGTTGCCCCTCCATCTTGAAAGTACATTAGCCAAAGAGGGACATACCCGTAAATTCAAGCTTTGCCTTTCGCGTTTTAACACTCTGTAACGAGTAGGAAAATAGTGTGGCCCCTTTAAGAGCGTTCGCCCTGGTTGGAGCGCCTGCATTCTGTGTGTGTGTGTGTGGTGTGTGTGTGTGCACTGCGCCTCGAGCTCCCACGTGTGCGGATTCTTTTCTGTCTTCTGTTGCTAACATTCATTTATTTTTGTTTTGTTGGGTAATGCTGTGGACGGAAGTGGAGTTTGTGCCGGACTCTTGTGGGGGGTTCCGCAGGGAATAAAGTGCGGGCTGTTTGATGTCAGTCGCCTCCGTGTTTGGATCGATTCCAGTTGCGTTGAGTGAGCTATCCGTATTTTTCACCCGGACACACGCGTTACAACTCGATGGCGAATGTGAAGAGGGGGATTGCTGGATCGAACTGGAAGCCATGTTAATCTTGGACTAAATCGGCCGTAGGAGTTAAAATGAAATCGGAATTGGGAGGAAAAGAAACGAATATTTACTGGATTGTCATATACCCTTTCACCGCTAGATGGGAGAAAATATCACACAGTGTAGCTTTAAATCACATATTCGAATATTGTTGTGTATTATGGGGGGCCTTGGTGTTGAGAACCTATTAAAGGTAAAGTTCACCCAAAGATGAAAATTCTGTCATTTTTTAAACAAAAAAGAAAAAAAAATTACGGAAGTCAATGTCATATCTTCTTTCATATATGACATATCTTCTTTTGCGTTCAGCAGAAGAAGAAATTCATACAGGTTTGGAACAACTTGAAGGTGAGTAAATGATGACAGAATTTTAATTTGGGTGAACCAACCCCTTAACTAAAAGTTTCTATACTACTAAATTAAAAAAAAAAAAAAAAAAAAAAACAGTAATAAGCTACTTTTTCCAACAGCTAACCGTGTCACATCACACAATGCTACATTGCCGTTTGGCATGATGCATTTTATTGCATATTATTTAGTGAGCCAAGGTTATAGTCAAACATGCTCTCCTAAGACTTTGTCTCATGTAAAAAAATGAATAACAGATTGAGTCCCAAATCTTTATTGTATTTAATTTAATTGCTGTTTGTTATTGTTTTTTTTTCACTCAATAACTTTAGTTAGTTTAATTAGTTTTATTAGTTGCATTTGGTGCAAATGTATCTGTTAAATGTATTACTATAAACCCAGCACCGCCGCTCCCACCACGCATGCTGCACGTAGGGCACCAAGTGCTGAGGGGGGCAGCAAAAGAAGACCCATCGAACCACATCACCTGTGTGCCTGTATTTAATTTGTGCACTGGTGCGCAGTCATGCGGGAACAGGAAGGAACCATCCCCAAACTGTTCCCACAAAGTTGAAATTGTCCAAAATATCTTGGTATGCTGAAGCATTAAGAGTTCCTTTCACTGGAACTAAGGGACCAAGCCCAACCCCTGAAAAACAACCCCACACCATAATTCACCCTCCACCCAACTTTGCACAATGCAGTCAGGCAAGTATCGTTCTCCTGGCAACTGCCAAATCCAGACTCATCTATCGGATTGCCAGACAGAGAAGCGTGATTCGTCACTCGAGAGCACACGTCTCCACTACTCTAGTCCAGTGGCAGCGTGCTTTACACCACTGCATCCGACACTTTGCATTGCACTTAGTGATGTGAGGCTTGGATGCTTCCATGAAGCTCTCTGCACACTGTGCTTGAGCTAATCTGAAGGCCACACAAAGTTTGGAGGTCTGTAGCTATTGACTCTGCAGAAAGTTGGCGACTTCTTCGCACTGTGTGCCTCAGCATGCGCTGACCCCACTCTGTAATTTTACGTGGCCTACCACTTCGTGGCTGAGATGCTGTTGTTCCCAATAGCTTCTACTTTGTTATAATACCAATAACAGTTGACCATGGAATATTTAGTAGTGAGGAAATTTCACAAATGTATTGCGTATTGCACAGGTGGCAACCTATCACGGTAGCACGCTTTAATTCACTGAGCTCCTGAGAGCGACCCATTCTTTCACAAATGTTTGTAGAAGCGTCTGCATGCTTAGGTGCTTGATTTTATACATCTGTGGCCATGGAAGTGATTGTATGATTTGGAGGGGTATCCTAATACTTTTGGCAATATAGTGTATTAGTTTTGTTATTATTATTTGTTGTGCATTCATTAAGCAATATAACTGAACATTTAAAAAAAAAAAAAAAGCTCTCTTAAATAGCTTTAGTCGCCTTCAGTCTAATTAGCTATACCTTTTGTTTGTAGCTAGCAGTGTAGTTAACCAAAGTTTTAAACAGGTATTTTGATTGTAGCTAAACTACTTGAAATTATGAGTAGCTTGTACCTTGACAAGCTAGAGTTTTAAAATGAGTTGGATAGGAGACCAGCTTTATGAACAGGAAGTGAGATTGGAGCACAATGGCACAGCAGCCACTAGCCCAGGTTGGCAGACAGACAAAGAGTAAGTAAGACCAAGAGAGAGAGAGAGAGAAAAAGTGAGACCGAAGCATAAGGAAGAAAAGCGATGCTTCCTGCTGCTGTTTTGTCAGGGCCTCTAGCACCCCATTAGATAATTGGTGTTGTGGGCTCTGTGCTTTCTGTCTCTCTGTTCTTGAGACAGTGCCGGGGAAGATGCAGGGGCCAGAAGGGCCAAGAGGGTCTGAGGCATACAGAGGCCACACACGGCTTCCTCAGGGGCCATGCTGCTGTTTGAAGTTGAGAGCAAGAAACAGCAGTATAGATCAGAGGTAGGTGGGGTTACTGCTTTATCTCGGCATGGCACACTATCCAGGGCGATGGAGAATGCTGACATTTCTGTATAAACCTTCTTCTGACAGGAAAACATCTAAAACGGCTGTCGTGCCCTCAGAGCGTTTCGCATGACATGCTTGAGTGTGTGTGTGTGTGTGTCTCTACAGTTCTCATGGCTTCGATTAATGGTGGTATAGTTTGGTTTTGTATTTGAATCGTAATTAAGTTTTTAAATCAAACAAGTGAAGCTAACTATCAAGTAAACACATAAATATAAAACTTATGATATTAGTAAGGTCCAGGTTTTATCCTCATGGACACTTCTTTGTTTTGTTGTGCAATTGTAACATTGTGGAGCTTAGCCAAGTGTCTTGTCCCTCCCTTTTGCATTACTTCATTTGCTTAATTGCCTTATTTCCCTATATAACTATATTATATTTGCGCTGCACTCTCAAAATCTGTCTAACAGTCACTAAACCATTATCATAATCCACGTGACCCTGTTGTGCCATCTGCAATGCTAATTTGATCACTTTTCTGTTCATCCAAGTGGAAAAAAATATATGGACAGTTTAGATAATTACTGTATTTGATTACTGTATACTGTATGTTTCATTAGCATTTTTTTTCTACCAGTCAAGGACTTTGCAGCTAGACTAGAGCTATATGCAAGATTCCCAGTCAATATAAACCTTGAAATATCAGGGACATTTGGAAAGGCTTACAAACTGGAATTATTATTATTTTTTACTGGAAATTAGTTTTACACTGGTCAAAAATCTTACACCAGCTTGAAACAGAGTAAAATAATTGCCTATTACACCAGTCTGTTAATTGAGGGTTAATTGGTGCATTTGTACTATAATAAATATACAAAATATACAAAAATAATAATTATTATGCTATTAAAAATGTGGACAAAAAATAATTTATTATTGATAATTAATTATAAAACAACAATACTGATAATAACAATAATAAGTAATAGTAATTATGAATAATAATATAAATTAATTATTATTCTAATTAATATTATTAGTCTAAAATAACTTTTCTATTTTTATGTATTTTAAAATGTTATATATACGGATCAGGCATAACATTTTGACAAGCGTAAGGATTTGAGCAACGTGGGGAGCGAAAGCTGGCCCGTGTGGCAAACAGACGAGCTACTGTAGCTCAAATTGCTCAAGACATTAATGCTGGTTCTGATAGAAAGATGTCAGAATACACAGAGCATCACAGTTTGTTGCCTATGGGGCAGCAAAGCCGCAGACCAGTCAAGGTGCTCATGCTGACCTCTGTCCACCGCCGAAAGCACCAACAGTGGGCATGTGAGCATCAGAACTGGACCACAGAGCAATTGATGGTGGCCTGGTCTGATGAATCACTTTTTCTTTTACATCACGTGGATGGCTGGGTGCGTGTGTCGCTTACCGGGGGAATACATGGCACCAGGATGCACTATGGGAAGAAGGCAAGCTGCAATCCATGTGGATGATACTTTGACATGTACCACCTACAGGGAATACCGTTTCCACCTTTCATGGAAACGGTATTCCCTGGTGGCTGTGGCCTCTTTCAGCAGGATAATGTGCCCTGCCACAAAGCAAAAGTTCAGGAATGGTTTGAGGAACACGAGTTTGAGGTGTTGACTTGGCCTCCAAATTCCCCAGATCTCAATCCAATTGTGCATTTGTGGGATGTGCTGAGCAAACAAGTCTGATCCGTGGAGGCCCTACCTCGCAACTTACAGGACTTAAAGGATCTGCTGCTAACATCTTGGTGCCAGATACCACAGCACACCTTCAGAGGTCTAGGGCAGCAAAATGGGGAACAACACAATATTAGGTCATAATGTTATGCCTGATCGGTATATGTGTATGTATGTACAGTATGTGTGTTTGTGTGTGTGTATATATATATATATATATATGTATATATATATATATATATATATATATATATATATTAGGGCCGGGACTCGATAAATAAAAAAAATCTAATTAATTAGAGGCTTTGTAATTAATTAATTAATCGAAATTAATCGCATTTTAATTGCATATAAATATTTGACCTGAGAACAGTGATAAGTAATTTTTTTCACATGGATTTTTAGTATACCATTGAAAAATTACCATTGAATAATGAATAATGACATAAGCTTAATCAACAAAATATTGTTTATTTATTTCAGTCCAGCAGACCAGTGCAATGTTTGCCATTAAGTGTAGCAATAGCATATTTAGATGTAACTTGTTATTTAGATAATTACTTGTAACTTTACTCGGAGTCGGGGTAACATCCACGCTAACTCCTATGTGTTTTGCGTTGAGGTGATATTTGAGGCTCGATGTGCTGCGGTGATACGCAAATTCCTTGTTGCATAGCTTGCACACAACCATGCTCTTGTCGACGCTTCCATCCTTTCGTTTTTTAAAACAAAAATTCTCATCCACGGGGCCAAGCAAAGCGGTCTCGTCAGCTTCTTCGTTTATGTTCACTGTGGTTTGTTGTTGTCAAGAACGCTAGTTGGTGCTCCAGTATAATCAGTCCGTCGAAACTCATTCATTGAAAAACGTTCCGCGGTGCAAAAATAAGTGTGGTTAAAATTATTTTATTTATTTTTTGCGTAATTAATCTTAATTAACGCGTTAAAGTCTCGTAATTAATTAATCTTAATTAACGCGTTAAAGTCCCGGCCCTAATATATATATGTATGTGTGTATATGTGTATATATGTATATATATTAGGGGTGTAACGGTACACGTATTCGTATTGAACCGTTTCGGTTCAGGTATGGTGCGCGCGTGTACCGAACGGTTATGAATGTAATCTTTAACAGTTAACAGCCTATATATATATTCATTATATTAGCCGTTATATATTCATTATATACTACTTAGCCTGTTAGTGAGGTCTTGTTTATTTAATGTATGTTTAAATAAACCTGTCATGAAAATTACAGCCACTAAATGATTATATTTAACGAATAAAAATAATTAGATTTAAAAGTTAATGCAAAAACTGCCTTATGTGAAGCTTATGAGTGTTGATTATTATATCTAAAAATAAATAGCAACTGAATTTAGGCTAATAGTTTGGGCTCTGTTGTTAATCTTTAATAGCTGTATGTAAGTAAGGGCATTATCTTTAAGAAACTTTTAGTTATAATTCAATTCATTTAAGGACAGACACAATTTTTTTTCATTAAACCACTGTTGAAGAAAAATTAATAAAAAGCAATTTTGTAAAACTGCTGTACCGAATCCATACCGAACCGAGACTTCAAAACCGAGGTACGTACCGAACCATCAGTTTTGTGTACCGTTATACCCCTAATATATATATATATATATATATATATATATATATATATATATATATATATATACAGTGAGGAAAATAAGTATTTGAACACCTGTCTATCAGCTAGAAGTTTGACCCTCAAAGACCTCTTAGTCTGCCTTTAAAATGTACACCTCCACTCCATTTATTATCCTAAATTAGATGCACCTGTTTGAGGTCGTTAGCTGCATAAAGACACCTGTCCACCCCATACAATCAGCGAGAATCCAACTACTAACATGACCAAGACCAAAGAGCTGTCCAAAGACACTAGAGACAAAATTGTACACCTCCACAAGGCTGGAAAGGGCTCTGGGGAAATTGCCAAGCAGCTTGGTGAAAAAAGGTCCACTGTTGGAGCAATCATTAGAAAATGGAAGAAGCTAAACATGACTGTCAATCTCCCTCGGACTGGGGTTCCATGTAAGATCTCACCTCGTGGGGTCTCAATGATCCTAAGAAAAGTGAGAAATCAGCCCAGAATTACACGGGAGGAGCTGGTCAATGACCTGAAAAGAGCTGGGACCACCGTTTCCAAGGTTACTGTTGGTAATACACTAAGACGTCATGGTTTGAAATCATGCATGGCACGGAAGGTTCCCCTGCTTAAACCAGCACATGTCAAGGCCCGTCTTAAGTTTGCCAATGACCATTTGGATGATCCAGAGGAGTCATGGGAGAAAGTCATGTGGTCAGATGAGACCAAAATAGAACTTTTTGGTCATAATTCCACTAAACGTGTTTGGAGGAAGAAGAATGATGAGTACCATCCCAAGAACACCATCACTACTGTGAAGCATGGGGGTGGTAGCATCATGCTTTGGGGGTGTTTTTCTGCACATGGGACAGGGCGACAGCATTTTGGGGAACAACCTCCTTCCCTCAGTTAGAGCATTGAAGATGGGTCGAGGCTGGGTCTTCCAACATGACAATGACCCGAAGCACACAGCCAGGATAACCAAGGAGTGGCTCTGTAAGAAGCATTTCAAGGTTCTGGCGTGGCCTAGCCAGTCTCCAGACCTAAACCCAATAGAGAATCTTTGGAGGGAGCTCAAACTCCGTGTTTCTCAGCGACAGGCCAGAAACCTGACTGATCTAGAGAAGATCTGTGTGGAGGAGTGGGCCAAAATCCCTCCTGCAGTGTGTGCAAACTTGGTGAAAAACTACAGGAAACGTTTGACCTCTGTAATTGCAAACAAAGGCTACTGTAGCAAATATTAACATTGATTTGCTCAGTTGTTCAAACACTTATTTGCAGCTGTATCGTACAAATAAATAGTTAAAAAAAATCAGACATTGTGATTTCTGGATTTTTTTTTTAGATCATGTCTCTCACAGTGGACATGCACCTACGATGACAATTTCAGACCCCTCCATGATTTCTAAGTGGGAGAACTTGCAAAATAGCAGGGTGTTCAAATACTTATTTCCCTGTATGTATGAATGTATGTATGTATGTATGTATGTATGTATGTATGTATATATGTATATATGTATATATATATATATATATATATATATATATATATATATATATATATATATATATATATATATATATATATATATATATATATATATAAAAATCAGCATACAATGATTTATGAAGGATCATGTGACACTGAAGACTGAAGTAATGGCTGCTGAAAATTCAGCTTTGTGATCACAGAAATAAATTAGATTTTGAAATATATTAAAATAGAAAACAGTTATTTTAAATTGTAATAATATTTCACAATATTACTGTTTTTAACGAGTTTGATCAAATAAATGCAACCTTGGTGAGCATAAAAGACTTCTTTCAATTATATTAATTATCAACTTTTGACCGAGAGTATAGAAATGTCCAAGAACATTTCTCCAACACCAGTGATTTGCCTAGCAGCTCATCTCCAATGTGTAGAAGATCAGGAATCAGTCTGTATTATTAGCAAAATTAACAAGGTACAGTAGCAAGTGTTTAAGGTGTTAAAGGAAACATCTGTAAAAAACAAACAAAAAACATTCAAAGTTATTCACAAGTCTTGTAAGGTGCAAGGAAAAGGTTTCTTGAGATGGTTAAGTCATACAGATCTATGCCTATGATGCAGTTGCCTGGTTTAATCTAGAAATGTTTGCATCCTTGCACACCCACACATTTAGTAGGTTATGTTTGTCTGTGGGCTTGATGTGTTGCACCATATGCGTCTGTCTCTCAACGGGAAGCCCACCACCTGATCCTCTCTTCTAGTAGAGCAGAGGTGGTGGTGGGGGTGGGGTAATGGGTTCTTATGGGAAGAATTGCCTCTATTTTCACACTTTAATTTTGAATTTGTGACCCATTGCGTTTAAATATTCATAATTCCCACCCCCTAAGAATATCTAATTAAATAATATTAAAATGAATCCGCTAATGTCATACTAACATAAAGATACCGACTCTTTACATTCACTGCAATAGTTTCCATAATGCTCCATTTTGTATAAATGCTATCATTAGGTTATAATTACACTCTCCATGGTCTAATGTAGATTTGCACCTTTGCTCTCCTGCTCATAACCTCCTGGGATGGAGATGCTCTGGGGAAGTGATCTAACTAAATATGATTAATAGAGTCCAGGTCCAGGAGGATAGGTACAGGATGAAATGTAGAGGGCATTGCAGTGTTCACTATGCTAATCTGTCCTCCTGTACCCACAGTTCCCTTGGAATATAACTTTTGCACAATGATCAGCGGTACGTCCATCCGTGCGTTTTCTTAAACGCCACATCTGTCATTCCTACGTCTTTTTTTATGTCACCTGTCCAATCAGGGTGAGGCATTTTCCTTGTCAGTGTTATTGTGGGGTGTTTCGTTCTTACTGCTCAGGAAGAAATCGCACAAGCATAGGCTCTATTCCCTTGGCACCAGCTCTACCATGGTGGCTCACTGAGCTTGGACCTAATTAAGCTTTTTGAAGTAAATACTCCGCACTGTTGCATTCTAACTCCTGCTGCGGCTCACTGAAAGCGTTCAGGGCTTTCGTGCTTTTGTCCCCAGGCTGAGGGAAGGCTGGCTGCTCACACTTTCATTAGATTCTCATTTGTTGATCTCCCCCACCCACCATTGGAAGGGATTCGAAGGCTGTTTTTATGGTTAATTAAGACAGACATATACAGTATAACAAGTGTTTATTAAAAAATGTCAGTCATCTAGACATGAGCTCTGTATATGTCTATGGACCGTTTGCAACAGTGTTATTTTAGTAAGATTGAGATTATATTACACCATTATAGCTTATTTTATATATATATATATATATATATATATATATATATATATATATATATATATATATATATATATATATATATATATATATATATATATATATATATAGGGCTGTCAATAGATTAAATAGATACAATCAATAGATTATTTTGAATCACGATTAATCGCACACTTATCGTGAAATTAATCATATGCCATTTATCTAATTAAAATTTAATAAAATTTTTTATAATTTGCTATATCCAAAGTAAACAGATTGAAGGGTGATTCTCACAAAACTGTATTTTCTGCAAGCTTCAAGGATCATTGGAGACTCCAAAATGACACCAAATAACCAAATATAAGGAGTCCATATATTTCTATTATATAATACATTTATACACACCTAAGCACCCATGAAAAAAGCATTACATAAAAAAACTTTCCAGAATTCAAAGTGTATAGTATGTGTACAGAGCAACAACAACAAGATTGTTTTAATTTTAGACGTCAAGCTCCGATACAGCAGACGAATACAATCAGAGTTATATTTTAAAAATGTCCTGGCTTTTCCAAGCTTTATAATGGCAGTGAATGGCTATTTCTGTTTTGAAGTCCTTAAAAGTGCATGTATCCATCATAAAAGTGCTCCACACGGCTCTAGGGGGTTAATAAAGGGCTTCTGAAGTGAAGCAATGCTTTGTGTAAGAAAAATATACATATTTAAAAACTTATTTAAACTAAAATAACTAGCATCTGGCAGACGGCCTACACAAGTCGACTTACGGCAAAAGAATAAAACCAGATGGGATGTGTGACGCAGGATGTAGGAGTATCGGAAGCGTTGATGCCTCTCGCGGTTCAATACAAATAGGGTTGTGCAACAAACTCAAGCTCCTCTTCTTTTAAATTGAAATCCTCCAGCATTTCTCTTTAAAGATTCTCATTTTAGACTCCTAATTCATGACCGGTGTTCTGTTTTGTTCTGTTTCCATCCTCTGCACTTCTGCGTTCGTCAATACGTCATGCATCAGGTCAGGAGTTTCTCTTGTCTGTCGTAAAGCTAGTAATTTTAGTTTATAAAGTTTTAAATATGGATATTTATTTCACCGTTCCAACACTTTACAGTAACGTTATTATCAAAAAAATCACGAAGATGGAAATGACTCCTTTGAACAAGCAAACACATGAATCATATTCCTGTTCGGATCAAGCCTGTAGCACTCCTCACAGAAACTGAAGCCTCCGCGCCTCGATCGCCCCCAGGTGGTTGGTCCCAGTATAGGTCATAACCCCCGCCCCTCCCTGTTTTCTAATGGATGCGAGACAAACTAAACAATCAAATTACACATCAACATTTTTTTTCCAAAAATTGGTTTCTGTCATTGTAGGCAGACTTTTGATATCGCACCTCTACTTCCTGCTCTCTACCGTGCAGATTCCAGTCCCGAGATCACTACTGCGCAGACTCTTTCCCCAGGAACTAGGAACTTTGGGGTGGTACTCGGTGTGTTTCGACCGCAGGAACCAGGGTCTAAATGAAGTTCTAGGTAAATATTGCCCCCTACAAACGGCCCTGCTCGCGAGGTAGTACTTTTTCAAAGTTCCGGAACTTTTCGGAGGTGGGACTTAGCTGCTGAACATGCTGATTGGTTGAGCTCACGCAGCATTTTATTTCAACCGGCATTTTTAAAAGTCTTGCGAGGATCGTTCTGCGTTCAGTAAATATCAGTCTTGCTCTTTCTGTCCAATGTCGCGCGTTTGTCTCAGCCATCTCATGGTCAATGTCCGTAATAGCCATAATTGACACAGCGACCCCATTGACTTCGCGGAAAAAAGGTGAAGTCAAGTAGAAGCACTCACTTCCTGATGGCTGAGCGTACTGCACAGCCTCATACTGAGCTTGATGATGTAGATGTGACGTGAGCAGCCTGTCTGAGAGTAGCAAGTCTTCTAGTAGTTGTGCAAAGTGAAATCTGAATCACGTTGAAATATTTTGGCCCGTTGCTTTTGGCTCTCTATGGGCTTCTAGCTTTCAGACTGCGCTTTAGTATCAGTGCTCGTCTCTCTTCCGCCGTTTTGTTAATGACCTCTTTAGTAAACCAATACATAACCAGCAAAAGCAGCGCTGTTTGAATCTCCTCCATACTTGTTATTGTTGCAGACAGTGTCGCACAAAAATGATTACTGTCCGTCGGTGACTGGGAGGAGCAGCCGCGCGCTGTCCTACATAACCGGACTAATTTGCCTAATCTTCACGGTACTTTAGACCGCAGTGGAAACACAGACAGTAGCAGGGGAAAAAGGTTCCTGTAAAAAAAGTTCCTGGTACAAATTGTTCTGGGTAATTTCGGTGGAAACGGGGCTAAATACTCTTATTATCCTTAGTTTTGATCGTCTTTGTTAGCCACGATTTATGATGACGACATCACGTATTGCGTCATACATAAAAAAAGCTGAGTATCTCAGCTCTCTATAGACACGTCGATCATGCTTCTAGACCAATCAGAGCCCGAGATCTTCCTTTACAAAGTTGAGGAGGCAGGGCCTTCTTTTCGATTTCCCAGTGGCAGGCTTAAATAAATGCAGATGAGTAGGAGTTATTAGATAGTTTGCACAGATTAATCTCAAAAACTTTTTTAGAAGGAGATTGCAAGAAAATGTTTTTTCTGTTTACTGCCAACTAGTGGAAACTTTCTGAAATGACAGATTTTCAAATAGCATATTAATAAAAAATATATATAAAAATATGACTTTTTATATGTGTTTATCATAAAAGTATGAATAAATACAATATAATATATGCAATATTCCACCACTGTGTTAAAATTTAGAGTGTTTTCTGTAAAATGAGACAAATTTGATCAATTTACTCCAATGTATGTGGGTAGGGCGCTCTTTTAAATTCAGATATGCCTAATTCTCTAAAAAATTCTAAATATGCTGCAGAGCTGAAGTGGTTAAAAGCATTTGCATGAATAAGAGTGTGATCATATAATGTAACACTAGTCTAAGGATTGCGTTAAATAATTTTAACTCCTTAAACTGAAAACTCATTGAAATAGCATGTGTTAACACATGTTAACTATAATAATTCTGGCTATCAAAACTGTATTTGGTTTGTTTACCGGTTTTGTTACTCCAGCATGCCTTCTGGAACATTAGTCAATTACTGTTAAACACTCCTGGAGAATTAAAAGTGAAAATGGATTCAGTCAATTAATTTTTTTGGTGTTTTTTTTGCTCAATAACAGGCAGGTTCATTAAGAGAGGGAAAACTTGGAGTTTGGAGTAGCACTACTAGATACGTCAAGCCTAGTGAGATTATGCCTGGAGAGGATTATTCTAGTAATACAGTTGTTATGGTAATGATGAGCACACTCTATAATAAAGACCTCTGGGCTTCCGACCTGCGGCAAGGTGTGCTTCTAACTGATGCGCTGACTTATTGCTGTGTGCATATATGTGGATGCAGGCATGTAAACGTATGCCGTGTGTCTCTTTTCATGTTGATTCATTCTGATCCTGTCTGATTGGCAGATCCGCAGTCGAATCTAAATTGCAGCCGAAACCTATGATAAATCAAAAGGCACCTCTAGACATGCAAAGTCTCTGCTGGGAAATGCTTGACATGTTAAATGTCCTCATTTATCTCCATTCACTTTAAACTGCATTGAATATAGGAACATTTTATATTGCACTCAGCCGCATTGGTTTAATTTGTTAGCCACTATGTTCTGATTCTGAAAGGCGGTGAACCATGTATAGTTAATTTTTTCTCCCCTTCAGTCATGCTTTTTTTTGATAAGCAGTTCCTAAGATTAGATGTGTATATTAAACTGGTGAACTAACAAATCGTGATCTATGAAGACATCTTGACTCTGAAGTAGGTGTCTTAGGAAGCTTTCATTGCGTTAATGGTAAAATGGCCGAATTTCTTCATCTCTTCCTCTCCCTTTACTCACTCCCCCTCTCTCTCTTGGTTGCTTTCTCAGTTAAAACATCTTAGCTGGGCATTCCTCACAGATGAGGGCCTTTGACACAGAATGGATGGGAGGCATGGCCCCTTTATTAACCTCTCCTTTTAGCAGAGCCAGTCTCTTCACACCAAGCCACTTCTCCTTATCGAACACACAGCACACTGGAGATTAAGGGCATAAAGAAGGAAAGGACAGGCAGAATGGATGTGAGCAACACAGGGCTGAATTAAGAAAGAGAGTCATTAGTGCAGTTTGGGGCTTTTTAGATGCCAAAAATGTAACATTTTTCACATTTATATAGGGGAGGTTGTCCTGTTTACATTTTTCAGTTTTAGTGAGAACTCTATAATGGGCTGTTAAAAGGCATGTTGCATTTGCAACATCTTGCCGCATATAGTGTGAAAACATGCCCCTCTATTGAGGTATGTTGTCACAAAAGGTCAGCATATGTATTTTTTCCTGGACAATGGTGGTGGAAATATTCTGAAACTGCTTTTTTGTTGGCAACATTTTTAGGTACACAGTAATAAACTTTCAAAAAGAAACTTGAGAAACATCCAAAGTGTGATTTTTGGGGTCTGTAAAATGTTTTATTGTGGTTACCAAGGCTGCATTTTTTTTATCAAAAAGGCTATAAAACTGCAACAGTACAAAATATTATTGCTATTGAAAGTTTTTAAAATATATTAAAATGTAATTTATTCCTGTGATGGCAAAGCTGAATTTCCATCATCCATTACTCTAGTCTTCAGTGTCACATTATCCTTATGAGCTTAATAAACATTTATTATTAATAATGTTGAAAACAGTTGTGTTGCTTAATGTTTTTGTGGAAATCATAATACTTTAAATTTTTAAGGATTCTTGAATGAATTTAAAGTTTAAAAACAGCATGTATTTGAAATGTTACGTAACCTTAAAGGTGCAAAAGGTGATCTGGAAAATGCTAACTTTAGCGTTAGATACGATCCCACCCTCCCTGAAAATCGCTGTGCAAAGCCACGCCTCCTCCAAAACACACAAAAGTGCACAGACCAGAAGTGAGACGACCAGAATCCGTTATTGGATTACATCATGTGTCATTTACCGATGAGAAAACTTTAAAGTACAGTGAGTAACGGTTCTACAATAACAAACTGTTTGCCTGCTACTCGCTCTGTCTGCACAGTGTACGTGAATGCGCTGATTAGGGGTGTGCCATATCATACCACCATATAATAATACTGAATGTTTACATGATAAGAGAGTGTCAAATCGCGATAACAATGATATAGCGGTGCGATGACATATGGCACATTTACGTTCCCTAGCGTGCACAACAACAACACCTGTTTGAGAGTAAAAGCTGCATGTCAGCCTCCGATGACGATTTAGTACCTAAAAAGGGAGCTATTTGCTTACAAGAGGTCAGCCCTCTTGACAACTGACAAAATACCGGAAAGCGGTTATTTTCGTCAGTTACGGCTCGTTAGATCTAGCATTCTGCCTCCTTTGAATCAGACACAGAGATAAAGTTGTGCGTAAGATTACATTTATTGGAATGAATGGGGAGGTGGGGGATCTTCTTGTGGTGCACCCTCAGCACTCCCTACAAACAGCGTGTGTTGTGTGTGTTAGATGCGGCTGCGCTGTGTGCGTGTGCGCTTCAATACCCCCGTTTACATGCACACTTTTACGCCATTCTGATTAAAATCATTCCGATTGAACGATTCTGTGGACAGTTTACATGAGACGTTATCTAAACCGCTGTTGAAGTAAAAAGTGCCTGCATGGGACAAACGCTGTCAGATGAGATGGCGTAGCCAGGCTATGTCTGTGTCATTATTCCAACATTATCTTCATAACTTGTTATGAAATAAAACTTTTTACACTTCAGAAAAATTTACTTTCCTCTCGTCAACATTATAGCCTACTGTGAGCGCAGCGTGCGCACTTCAGTAGTGGAGGCGCTCGTTGTATATCACGTCACAGAAGGACGTACACTCAAAGTTTGATCGGTTCATGCAAAGGTTTATCCCACCCTCAAACCAATTACAATTTCATTCGGTTCGATTGATGTGTTTATACAGGGAGCGCAGAATTATTAGGCAAGTTGTATTTTTTAAAGGGTTAATTTTACAACATTAATAATTAAACAACAACCATGTTGTCAATGAACACAAAAAACTCATTAATATCAAAGCTGAATATTTTTGGAAGTGGTTTTTAGTTTTAGCTATTTTAGGGGGATATCTGTGTGTGCAGGTGACTATTACTGTGCATAATTATTAGGCAACTTAACCAAAAAATTTTTTATACCCATTTCAATTATTTATTTTTACCAGTGAAACCAATATAACATCTCAACATTCACAAATATACATTTCTGACATTCAAAAACCAAACAAAAACAAATCAGTGACCAATATAGCAACCTTTCTTTGCAAGGACACTCAAAAGCCTGCCATCCATGGATTCTGTCAGTGTTTTGATCTGTTCACCATCAACATTGCGTGCAGCAGCAACCACAGCCTCCCAGACACTGTTCAGAGAGGTGTACTGTTTTCCCTCCTTGTAAATCGCACATTTGATGATGGACCACAGGTTCTCAATGGGGTTCAGATCAGGTGAACAAGGAGGCCATATCATTAGATTTTCTTCTTTTATACCCTTTCTTGCCAGCCACGCTGTGGAGTACTTGGACGCGTGTGATGGAGCATTGTCCTGCATGAAAATCATGTTTTTCTTGAAGGATGCAGACTTCTTCCTGTACCACTGCTTGAAGAAGATGTCTTCCAGAAACTGGCAGTAGGACTGGGAGTTGAGCTTGACTCCATCCTCAACCCGAAAAGGCCCCACAAGCTCATCTTTGATGATACCAGCCCAAACCAGTACTCCACCTCCACCTGGCTGGCGTCTGATTCGGACTGGAGCTCTCTGCCCTTTACCAATCCAGCCACGGGCCCATCCATCTGGCCCATCAAGACTCACTCTCATTTCATCAGTCCATAAAACCTTAGAAAAATCAGTCTTGAGATATTTCTTGGCCCAGTCTTGACGTTTCAGCTTGTGTGTCTTGTTCAGTGGTGGTCGACTTTCTGCCTTTCTTACCTTGGCCATGTCTCTGAGTATTGCACACCTTGTGCTTTTGGGCACTCCAGTGATGTTGCAGCTCTGAAATATGGCCAAACTGGTGGCAAGTGGCATCTTGGCAGCTGCACGCTTGACTTTTCTCAGTTCACGGGCAGTTATTTTGCGCCTTGGTTTTTCCACACGCTTCTTGCGACCCTGTTGACTATTTTGAATGAAACGCTTGATTGTTCGATGATCACGCTTCAGAAGCTTGGCTATTTTAAGACTGCTGCATCCCTCTGCAATATATCTCACTATTTTTGACTTTTCTGAGCCTGTCAAGTCCTTCTTTTGACCCATTTTGCCAAAGGAAAGGAAGTTGCCTAATAATTATGCACACCTGATATAGGGTGTTGATGTCATTAGACCACACCCCTTCTCATTACAGAGATGCACATCACCTAATATGCTTAATTGGTAGTAGGCTTTCCAGCCTATACAGCTTGGAGTAAGACAACATGCATAACGAGGATGATGTGGTCAAAATACTCATTTGCCTAATAATTCTGCACTCCCTGTATGGAGCATTTTCATTCGGTTTGTAATTTTCAATGATTACAGTGCTCCATGTAAACACACCTAATGAAAACGGAACACAGACTTGGAACTACCTGTGTATTAAATGATTTTATTGCACACCTTCCAGCCAATCAGAATTGAACATTCAGACAGACCATGGCATAAATTACTTTAGTTATTGTTAAACTAAAATGTTATGTTATAGTTTTACTTAAAGCTACACTGTGTGATATTTTCCCCCATCTAGCGGTGAAAGGGTATATGACCATCCAGTAAATATTAGTTTCTTTTTCTCCCAATTCCGATTTCGTTTTAACTCCTACGGTGGCCGATTTAGTCCAAGATTAACATGGCTTCCAGTTCGATCCAGCAATCCCCCTCTTCACATTCGCCATCGAGTTGTAACGCGTGTGTCCGGGTGAAAAATACGGATAGCTTACTCATCGCAACTGGAGTCGATGCAAACACAGAGGCGATTGACATCAAACAGCCCGCACTTTATTCCCTGCGGAACCCTCCACAAGAGTCCGGCACGAACTCCACTTCGGTCCACAGCATTACCCAACAAAACAAAAATAAATGAATGTTAGCAACAGAAGACAGAAAATAATCCGCACACATGGGAGCTCGAGGCGCAGTGCACACACACACACACAGAACGCGCTCCAACCGGGGCGAACGCTCTTAAAGGGGCCACACTATTTTCCTACTCGTTACAGAGTGTTAAAACGCGAAAGGCGAAGCTTGAATTTACGGGTATGTCCCTCTTTGGCTAATGTACTTTCAAGATGGAGGGGCAACATGGCGACCCCCATTCGAACCCCTTACCCGTATGTATTTTCAATGGCATATTATAAACTTACGATAATACTTTATTGCTTGAAAGAAGTAAATATACATTAATTAGCACATATATTTTTGAAAGAACTAAGTGTTTTTAGCTAAGAATAAACTAAAAAAGTTACACAGTGTAGCTTTAAGATTTCCATTGAAAACACTAATAATTGATTTACACTTCAAATTAAATATTCTCTCATCAATGACAGTAGCTCATTGGAAAAGGATGGATAATGCCCTTCATTTTGTTTGCACTAATAAACGCTGCTGCCTACTAGCTACAATAACCAATGAAACTTTGTACCATATATTTGTTTCTATATCGTCATATAGATCGTTATCACAAATATTGTTGAAATATCGTGATATAATTTTGAGGCTATATCACCCACCCCTAGCGCTGATGGCATATATGATGTGTGCGTGAACAGGCTCCACAGTGGTATGTAAACACATTGACTGATAGGGAACACATGCTATCATTTCATTTGGACCGAATACAATGATTGAACAAATATTTTATGGTCCTACGCCTTCCACAGACAATCTATATTTATAAAAATACATTTAGACCGCTTACCATAGGGATTGCTATCAGGATATGAGGAGACTTTCACCCAGCATAACAAAAAAACATTCTGTAGAGAATCACCTATTGCACCTTTAACAAATAATGTCCTGGCATAAACCATTTTTTTCTACTGATTTTTCTTTTCTTACTCTGTATTTATAAATGGAAAGCAGCAAAGAATGTGGCTTTTCTTTTTTCAAAAACATTTTGATGAGGAAACCTATCGTATAGTGAGAGCTAAGTGGCAGCACCACCCTCTCTCAGCTGTGATGTAAGCTTTGATGCAACTGAAATGTGAGAAAATACTTCAGTAAAATAGAGCAGACATAAACATCAGAGCAAATAAGTCTGTTTATTCCTCCGTACTCTGAGGGATCTTCGAGCTTCTGCTTGGCATCTTTTGTATCATATTACCCACACGCTGTGTTTGTAATCTCTGAACTAAACTAACAAGCCCAATAAAACAGTGGTTACTCTGCATCTGCACATAATTAAACTAATGATTGCTTAACAAACAAAATACAGCTAGAATCCAATGAAGATGATAGATGTGGAGGATTTGGATATGTAATTAACTCTCACATCATGTTACAGTTGAAAGAGATCCATTTTATTGTTGTTGTTTTTAGCACTGAGCTGTTTGCTGACTGTTCGGCTTTCGGGAAGCCAGAACGCGAGAACCGTTAACCGGTATAGATTTAAACAAGGCTGTTTCTCATTTGTATTCCTGACACAGGCTCTCGCACACTCAACCCGCATACATACGCCTCACACTCACTGCCTTATTTGACTCCCTGTTTCTGTTGGTTGATTAGCCTCTCGGCAGAGAAATACGCAAAAATAATCTCTGATCGTGGCTCCCCTGCATACAAAAACATCACACGCTACTCTGCCATTGCCATTAACGACGGAAAAATAAATAACTGTCATTATGCAGAGCAGATTCCAGGGGATTTACTCCCTTTAAGAGTCTTTGATACCCCATTTGCATTTTGCATGCTAAAATAGGTAAATTATAACCATTTGTTCCCGAAATGAATGTTTGTGCGAATTCCCCGTTTACCTCTAAACATCGCTCTGCGTGATTCACAGTCAGATGTGTTCAGTAGAAAAAAGCAGTGCTGAGCAGCCTGTGTCACACAAAATCTACATCACCTTACCCCTCAGGGAGATGTTCCTTTAAATACAGGAAATCTAATGGTACGTTTAAATAAATGTGAAGGAAAATAACCTGCATGCAGTAAGAGGGAATTGTGGGTCGGATTAGCAAAGCTGTTGTGATGATCTTCCATTGCACCATCAACACCGTTTTCGACGACCTCAGCAAATGGTCTCCTAATGCCGCTGTTAAATGAACTCTTCACCAATAGTCCAAAATGAACTGTATTGGAAATATAACTTGTAACACTGAAGTAGATGTACCATAACTATAATGCGTGCAAGATTTTCTGTTAAATATCAAAAGCACTTTATCTTAATTAGACCGCCAGTTCTGCTCCCAGATAACAGCTACTTCCCACAATTGCCAAAATCTATAATACTTTGTAAATGTCAGCTAATATGGGAGGCGAGCATGCAGCTTAGCTCTTCAGTAAACCAAACAACCCTCTTTATGTTGTGTATCGCTATTTTTGTATGCTTTCTATGGTGTTTAACTCTTTTTCAGTTCAGTGTGAAAGTCTTTGACATCACTTGAGAAAACAGACAATTATTTTGCTGTCAGATGTCGTTTACCTAATTGCCTTCTATATATAGTCACCTTTTTGTCATCTGGTGCATGCTATTGAACAAGACAATTGATGCGATCTGTGAAGTCAATCAAGCTGGACAGAAATTAGTCAAGCTCTTGTCAATTGGCGTAATTGAATTCTAGATGGCCTGCTGATAATCCCAATAAACTGTTCTTAACTAATATAATTTTGTTGTTTTGTTTAGAAAATGTTGTCTCAAAATCAATGTTTACAGGTGAGTACTGTGCTTATATACCAAATTTGTAGTGGTCGACGATATTTGTTTTTTGATTGCCGATGAGCAGGGTGGCCGATACATGTGTATATATAAATTGTATATTTATTTGAATTAATATTTAATAAATTAGAAAAAAAAAATAATTAAAAAGAAATCTCTAAATTAAACAGACTTGCTTTAGATGGCAGCAACTTAATTCTGTCATCGTATTACAGTATTTACAGATTATATGAATAAAAAGGAAGTAAACACTGTAACAAACAGTAACCGTAATATGGTAAATTTGTGCTGTCAAAATTAAAGTCCAGCGTGCTGTCAAAATAAAAGCTTCCGACACATCAGCCAAATAGAAAAACTTATCGGCAGATGCCGATATTTAAAAAAATTCCAAATATGAGATGACTACATATTTGTGTTGGTATAGCAGTAAAAGTATAGGCCCACAGTAGAGCCATTATAGTTAGAAGATTATAATGGTTAGTAAATTATGAGGTTTAACCTTTAAAGCATAATTGAAAAGCTTTTTTTTTCTCTCATCATGAGGAAATTGTAGATTTTAATGGAATATTCAGCCCAAAAATTTTATTTCAACTTTGATGTTGTTACAAACCTGTATGGAGCACAATTAGGCCAAAATAATTTTCACACAAATTACCGTAAAAATGCCAAAATTACTTTACCGGGAAATACACAAATATGCACACAAGCAATGGCGTTCTAGCTTTATACCAGTAAGATACCATTCACACATCAGCTCCAAAATACTGGTAAATTCTGTGATGTCATTCATCGAAAGTGATCTTTAAATGCTGTGCCGTTATCTTCATCTGCCCGCATGAGGAGAATCTGTTCAATTTGACAACATTTTTTGATGTCTGAGTGAAAGGCATAAGGGGATGATCAAACTGAATGCGCTTTTGCTCTTAAAAACACGAGGCGTGCATAATAGTATCCAACTGCAGAGCCGCAATGCTGATGAATGAAAAGAAGGTTGGGTCTCTAGCACGACATGTTGAAAAAGCTGCTAGCTAAAAATTATCTGTGTAAACTTTGTACGAAGCGAGTGCCGTATGCTCTAATATGACCAGTCATTTACGCTGTCTTCATCTGGGTGTTAATAGCCCGAGAGCGCAGGTGAGACCAAAAGCGCACACATTGCCTTCTGTGTTTAAACAGGCACTCAGTGGTAATTCGGACAGGAACAAAACAATAAAGAAAGGTCTGGGCAGGGCTTGACAATAAGGACTGCCCAATGGTCCGGTGCCAGCATGAAGGACACTCGGGACGGACTGACCGAACTGTCACTGTCCTGATTGGGCCAGTGCTGCATCACCACAGAAGTATCATTTGCACATGTTTTTAAGCCTTGCCAATTTAAACATTCAAGCACAACTTGCACATCTGAAGCGTGCACACAGAAAGACAGGGATTAAGATATTTAATTTGTGTGAAGATAAATATAAAGATAAAAGAACTCTTTAGTGCCAGCACATTCCCATGAAGCACTGCAAATTATGTTTAAATGTGTGTGCTGGTTTGAACTACAGTGAATCTGGAAAGTATTCACAGCATTTCACTTTTTCCACATTTTATGTTACAGCCGTATTTCAATATTGACTAAATTAAATTTTTTTTCCTCAATTCTACAAACAATACCCCATAATGACAATGTGAAAGAAGTTTGTTTGAAATCTTTGCAAATTTATTAAAAAAAAAAAATGAAAAAAAAAAATCACGTTCAAGTATTCACAGCCTTTGCTCAATACTTTGTTGAAGCTCCTTTGGCACCAATTACAGACTCGAGCCTTTTTGAGTATGATGCTACAAGCTTGGCACACCTATTGTTGGGCAGTTTCTCCCATTCTTCTTTGCAGCACCTCTCAAGCTCCATCAGGTTGGAAGGGGAGCGTCGGTGCACAGCCATTTTCAGATCTCTCCAGAAATGGGGAGAAATGGGCTCTGGCTGGGCCACTCAAGGACATTCACAGAGTTGTCCCCTAGCCACTCCTTTGTTATCTTGGCTGTGTGCTTAGGGTCGTTTTCCTGTTGATCTTTTCCTCGATCCTGATTAGTCTCCCAGTTCCTCCTGCTGATAAACATCCCCACAGCATGATGCTGCCACCACCATGCTTCACTGTAAGGATGGTATTGGCCAGGTGATTAGCGGTGCCTGGTTTCCCCCAGACATAACGCTTGCCATTCAGGCCAAAGAGTTCAATCTTTGTTTCATCAGACCAGAGAATTTTGATCGTCAGGTGCCTTTTGGCAAACTCCAGGCGGGCTGTCATGTGCCGTCTGGCCACTCTATCATACAGGCCTAATTGGTGGAGTGCTGCAGGGATCGTTGTTCTTCTGGAAGGTTCTCCTCTCTACACAGAGAAACGCTGGGGCTCTGTCAGAGTGACCATCGGGTACTTGGTCTCCTCCCTGACTAAGGCCCTTCTCCCCTAGATCGCTTAGTTTGGCCACGCGGCAAGCTCTAGGAAGAGTCCTTGTGGCTCCAAACTTCTTCCATTTACAGATGATGGAGGCCACGGTGCTCATTGGGAACTTCAATGCTGCAGAACTATTTGTATTATGTACTATTATGTACCCTTCCCCAGATCTGTACCTCGATACAATCCTGTCTCAGAGGTCTACAGACAATTCATGGCTTCATGGCTTGGTTTGTGCTCTGACATGCACTATTAAAGGGATAGTTCACCCAAAAGTGAAAATTTGCCCATAATTTGAACTGAACAAATGAACTATCCCTTTAACTGTCTGACCTTATATAGACAGGTGTGTGCCTTTCAAAATCATGTCCAATCAACTGAATTTACCATAGATGGACTATTTTTAATAAATTTGCAAACATTTCAAACAAACTTCTTTCACGTGGTCTTATGGGGTATTGTTTGTAGAATTGAGGGAAAAAAGTATTAATTTAATCAATTTTGGAATAAGGCTATAACATAACAAAATGTGTAAAAAGTGAAGCATTGTGAATACTTTCTGGATGCACTGTACATAGTCCTATAGTAGTGTGTATTCTGGTTACAGGCCACGCCTGTAATTACAATGCCTTTGTAATTAAAATTGCTAAATAAACATAAAAACATTTTTTTATTAAAAATGTAAAAATGCTGAAAGTTTTCTGTGATGGGTAGGTTTAGGGGTATGTTTAAGGTTAGGGGCTAGAAAATGTCATTAGCTCAGTATAAAAACCATTACGCCTATGGAATGTCCTCATAATGATAGTCCTGTCAGGACCACTATTGTCAATTAGTCAATCAGTTAATTAACATACAGTTTGAATTAATGGTACGGTTCTTTTCTGGACAAGAACACCCTAACTAACCATGCAGCCTATCATGGATAAGAGCACACAGAATAATGATTACCACCCAAAACAAAATCACATGCCGACATCCCCCAACTACAAACTGACAGCGATAAACCTAAGTGCAATTTTTCTTTCTTATTTTTGTCAATACCGGATATGGACATAATTCAGGCCTGATGCTAGAAAAATGTAGACAGACAAGAGTAGGCCCCTTTACATGGTGAGTGGCAGTGAAGGGTTGCTCTTCTGTTACAAGCAGCAGAGAAGAGCAGCATTACCCTTAATATGCAGTTACCCGAATGAGCTTAACCCTTTAAGCCCTGAAGGCATTTTAGAGTTGTTTTTACACAAAAGTAAAATTAAATCATAACTCCAAACCATAGCAAGGAGAGTAAAAAGGTAGGCTTCATATGATAGAAAACTTTGTACATTTTTTGAAAATAAAAATGTTCATTACATTTGGACATTCTCATGCTGAGAAACTGATAAAAGACAAAATTGCTCAAGGGGAATTTTACATATATTTCTTATTTGACATACAATAACTCAGGAAAGAAATAAGGTATGAGGACTATTCTTCTTTTTTTTTGGTGAAGTTCCCCTATGTGAGCTGCATCTGCATGTGGTGATAGCATAAATTAATCAAAAGTTACAGCCTTTGGAACCAAGGTAGCCTTTTTGTTGAGCCCTTGACACCCGGAAGGCATTTTTAAAATTGTTGTTCCTCCGTGAGGAATATCTCGTGATCGATGCAATGGATTAGGTGGCGACCACTGCCGGTAAACTCAGGTTTATAGGGACGACTCAGTACTTGTTAGGAGTTGAGCTTAGAGTTTCTAAGGTTTAAAATGATACCTATTTTGTGTTATTCCATTCAGCGGTGGATTAGTAATTTGATTATGAATTTTTTCAGGGCCCGGTGACGTTAGCAAAACTTTAAAAAAGTGTCTGTTGTCAGTAATGCATGAGCACCGCTTACTCTGAGGTCAGTTCCAAACCAAGCAGTTCATATTAGCTGATGCAGCGGATTTTCATTTTCAAGGTTCGATAAACTTGCATCCGATGCAAATTCAGCGTGGAGAATGCGTCCCTCACGTGAAATACCTAATTGTGTGGATTCCTATTGAGATGACAGTTTTTTGCATGCAGAGTTTTACCCTTTAATTAGCTCCTGAGCAACATGTTAAAGCTGCTGATAATACTTAATGGACCTTTTTATAGGGATGCTGTGAATAGACGTCATATTCCTATAGGTAGACGAAGATCAGCTTAAATTGAATGAGCTGACTGATGTGACCTGCCAGAACTGACACTACACTCAGTGTTGGGGAGTATCTAGTTACAAGTAACGGAGTTATGTAATTTAATTTTTAAAAATGTAACTGTAATCAGTTACAGTTGCTTATGTTGACGATAAAAAATGAGGTTACATCTGAATATTTTCTATGTTGAGTAATATTCATATAATATAATATTAGCACAAGTTGACTCGCATACCACTGACTGCCGGAAGCTAGTTATTTAGTTTAAAAGTTTTAAATATGAATATTTTTCTTACACAAATGTGCCACTTCACTTCGAAAGGCCTTTATTAACCCCCTGGAGCCGTGTGGAGCACTTTTATGATGAATAGATCTTCTATGGACTTCAAAAACGACATAACCATTCACTGCCATTATAAAGCTTGGAAGAGCCAGGACATTTTTAATATAACTCCGATTTTATTTGTCTGAAAGAAGAATGTCATATACAACAAGGATGACTTGAGGGTGAGTAAATCATGGTCTAATTTTCATTTTTTCAACTCTTTAAGGAGTGGTTTAGCTGACACAAAAGTTGGGGACTTCTTGCATTGCATGTAAATAGTAAATTACATGAATTTGTACATTTTAATGTGTTTGAAAGACAAAAGCCTTCCAAAGAAAGTAATAGACCTACATGGTTTCATGACTCACTGAGTGATGATTCAAATAATGTGTTTGTCAGGAGGAGCTGATTATATATGCAATGTTGCGATGTTGAGAAAACGCTTCTTAAAGGTGAAATGATTTGTGTAAGTCCAGTGATCAAATGCTGTGGCTCTCAGTTTTCAGTGATAGGCAGATGACTAGCGGCTGAACTGTGTGTGCAATTCTACAAATCTTCTAAATGTATAAGAAGTAGGCTTTATTAAAAGGAACAATTAAAAGATTAAAAAGTAGTAGTAGGGAGAATCAATGAACTATGAATGATTTATCGCCATTGTGAAAATAACATGTAATCATTTAATCAATTAATCAATTAAAAAGTAACTAGTCTGATAACAAGTATTTTAAAACATATCACATTACAAGTACTTAATTTTTGGAATCTGATTATGTAATCCAGATTAAATGTAATCAGTTACTACCCAGTTATAACTTTCAAAATGAATGGGAACCAAGGCATCTGAATAGTGGGTGAGCACTTTTGCACTTATTAATAGAAAACTTGATTCTGATTGGTCAGTCATGGTACTTAGTGGTGAAATATTTCTGCAAAATGACCATTGTTTAAGACAACACTGTATTATTGACTGAGAGTACATTTCCTTGTATTTCAGTCAATATTTAATGTCCATATATTTATGTATTTGTTGAAGAAAACGTAGCTGTGTAATAAGTACAATAAGCAGCTGGTCATTATCACAAACTAAACCCTTCTGCTTCTTGTTGGGGTCCTGAACACACTGGCATTCTTTATTTTACTGTAATGATCAATTGTTAAGCCCAATTTATACTTCTGCGTCGAGTGTACAACGTAGCTATGTCGTTGGCTGTGTGTTACGCGGACCGCAAGTGCTGTGGTTGGTCTGCCAGAACCCCTCCCTCAGGAGTACACATGCTCCCTCTGCATGTGTAACTGCACGTTGACGCGGACAAGACGCAGAAGTATAAATGAAAATTGACACGTAGCCCACGGTGTAGAGGCTACGGGGCAGGTCCGACGCAGAAGTATAAATCAGCCTTTATCCCTTACATAGTGACTGCAGCTGCAATACTTTACAAAGGGGAAAAAGCACTAAAACAACATGATTTCATATGACTTACCCTGTATTACAGGTCTTATGAACAGTTATTAACAGAACAAACCTTTATCCATTCACTGATGATAATTTAAAATCAAATGTGGTACCATGGTGATATGGATTACATTTATGATGCTTCAGTGTAAAGTTTCTCTAAATAATATTTCTTATGCGTGTTCCACAGGGGAAAATGATATCATACGGGTTTGGAAAAACGTGAGGCTGAGTAAATTATATCAGAATTATCCTTTTAACGCTTAAAAATGCAACAGTTGGCATCTTTACACTCCCACGTCTTTTGATAACATCTGCCCTATTGCTGATACATTGAAGCAGAACTAACAGCATCTAGCATCGCTCGCACTATGAGAGCCAGTTTCAGGTCAAAACGTGTGCATTTGATTGACAAGTTCATATTCTAAATCCTCTTGATGTTAACCGTACGTTAATCTGTTTTCAAAGGCGGTGTCAATCACATCTTTCAGACCAATATTCGTTCTCCCTTAGGGATTGTTTCAGTTATTATTGGCTGTAAAGTATCAGCCGCAGAGGGGACAATCCCTCTCATGTGCTGGAGTGTAATTTACTATGGCAAAGATAGAGAAGCCATTAAATCTGGTCATTCAGGCTTCCTCACACAGACAGAAGAGTTATGGAGGAGCTGACGCTCTCCAGAGCGCGTATAACGCAGGACACCTGATCCAACATTTATCACTTCTTAAACAACAGCGACAAGCCGAGCAAAAATCAATTACACATCCACTCAGGATGGAGACGCAGGCAGGATGGGGGTGCAGAAAACCTTTCAGCGTAATCGCACCAATCTGCCTGGATCTCCAAACGTCACTGACTGAACATCTTGCTCTGTATACGTATGCGTGCGAGCCCACATGTGGGCAGTTGTTCAAGTGCAGTTCTTTTGCCACCATTCAGATGTCTAATTTACGCAATCCCGCTCTTTGTGATCTGTGTGGGCTCGCTGTTCCGTTTCGTTGGCGAGCCCGTTGGGATGTATGATCTTTTCAGAGATGCTATGTGCTTCTAAAACCATGCATCATTTGTGCCAAGCTCCTCTTGTTTGGTATCCAATGCTAGAGCAGTTTCAAAGGATCTCGGCTGCCATTCTTAAGTAAAAAGCGTTCTTAATCTCTACAAAAGGTTGTTGCTCGGCTCTCATCAAATAGCCTGAGACGTTTAAGACTACTTAACTGTATTCTTCTGTTATCTGCCAGGAAAAAATAGCACTCTCTCAATAGAGAACTAAACCTCTGGTGATGGATACCCATAATCCCCCTCATGTGGCTTCTCTAAGTATGGAGGAAGCACTCTCGGTTTCTACGATAGTAATACACACTTGTTCTCACCCTTGTGCAGGCATGTGATAGTGTTCAGGGTGGAGGAGATCCAGATGGCTGTGCTTGTTTGAAGCCCAGCACACCGTAACAAACCCCTTGGCCAGCTGCTCCACTCATCCAAGGCTGCTGCAGGATTTAGACCGGGTCCTGGGAGCCCACTCGAGTGCCACACATACCCACACACAACTGGACAAATAAATACACGCATTCATAGACATTGAGCCATCATTTAACTTGTTACATTTGCTTTCATTAATTGCAGCTGTCATGTTGTCTTCTGTTTGGATACTTTCATTTAGACATTACCAGCTTCAGAGAAGATTTTGATAGTCAGGGCAAGACTGACAACATTTATTATGGCACAGTGCAATTATTTATTTTAAGGATCACATAAGCAGATGTTCTTTTTCTATACAATAAGATGATACTGGGTCTGTCAAGCTACAAAAATGATAAAAAAAAAAAACACCACAAAGCATCTTTAAATTAGTCTGTATGATTCATGCCCTGTAATAGGCCTATACGTCTTCTGAAGCCTCTTCCTCTTAGTCGTAGCTTTAAAATCTAAATCGTTGTTCATTCAAGCCTGGCACATTGTGGTCCCAAGTAGGGCTGTGTATTGATGCAGATTGTTTGATTCTGATTCACAAACTCTTAATTGGATACATTTCAAAAATGTATATAATTCCAATCAATTTCAGTATGTGTATCCATTTGTTGTGTCTCAGAGCACTCAGACGAAATGTAATAAACGCATTTCAGAGGAAGATGCCTGCTGTTTGAAAACGCAGTCATGTTTGATCAGGCATTTCAGAACCACCAAAACAGCATTTCAGATGCTGTGCAAAAAGATCAGCCTGCTGGTTGGTCCAGTTATGCCGTCCCATCGTGCAAAATCACACAATTTTTTTATGCATTCTGTAAAAGTGTTTCCATCGTAGTTTATTCGCATGTTTCGGATAAGAGAAATGTTTCCGACTCAAACGAGCACATTTTGTTTTTTTATGCGCATCTTTAGAATTTTTGCGCATCTTGCCGTTTCCATCCAGCTGTTTTTTGTTTGTTTCATGTGACACTGAAGACTGGAGTATGCTGAAAATTCATCTTTGCATCACAGGAATGAATTACTTTTTATAATATATTAAAATCAGTTATTTAAAATTATTTTAAATTGTAATAAATCACAATATAATTTTTTTGTTTAAAATAATTGTATTTTTAATCACATAAAAGCAGCCTTGGTGAGCATAAGAGACTTTTTCAATGGTAGTGTATATTTTCATTTAACTTTAATTCACAAGTCACAATATGTGTATTTTTTTTAACAATATGAGGGTGAGTGAATGAGTTGAATTAATTATTTTTTTATGTTTATTAAAATGTTCATGCCTTTAAAGTTTTGCATTTATTTTAATGTAATATATTCAGCGTAATGTATTTCAGTTTTGTTTTAGGATCAGGATCAGGATTTTTGGTGCTGATCACTGATCACTGGAAACAGTATTTGCTAAGACCGATTGCCAAAATGAATAATACTACATAAGTAGAAGGTAAGAAGAAGGCAAGTAATAGCATTCCTGTGGAAAAAAGAAAGAAAAAAAAACAGACCAAAGAGTCTTTATCTGCAGAAAGTAATCAAAACAACACTGCATTTTCTTCACTGCATAAATTCAATATAGATTATTCTACCGAATTACTAAAAAGCAGCGAGTAATTTTCTCTTTGTCTTTTATTGTTTGATTAACATTACTGATACAGAAAGCAGTATGTATAGGCTATTAGGCTGCTGTCACTTTAAGACCTAATAAATTGATTCAAGCTACTGAAACTTATTTCCTAAAATGTTTGTTCGCTTAAGACATAACCAACTGTGTTTAAGTAAGTATTCACCAAGCCAAGCATTTTGACTTTTTTTTTTTACATTTGGGCGCAAATATGAAGCCCAAAGTTGCTATAGGTGCGTTCACAGCATGCAATACAATTACCGTAATTGAGATTTCATTGTAGAGCTCGTAGTTACAGCTTGTAAGATGGTAGGAGCTCCTACCATTTGACTGATATACCACCTGACCACTGCAGATTCATTAAGACGTTGATAGTTTTGCCATAGCCAAAAAGTTTTGCTAAAAGCATAAATCCCAGTCTGAGCATGCAAAATGCTACGAGTTACATGCTGTCATCTCCAGACTACGTCATTACGACATGGTGTGAACGCAGCATATACTTTGCTTGTCCGTTTTCCAGTCCTTGTCAGTGCTCTCACACCGAAAGCCGCTTAAGGTGAACTTTTTTCATTGTCAAGCAACAATCACTGAACATTTCACAACAATCACTGAATCAAGCTGATTTGGACGATACGTTTGGGTCTTTAGGGAGGAATGAAATCACACTGCTTTGAAGGAAAGAAATGCACTAAAATTGCACGGCCCTAGTTAGCATTCATTTTGACAGCAAATTTTTATTTAGTTTCAGACGTAGTCTTTTCCCTAAAATGCCATTTTAGTTTTAGTCATATTTTAGTCATCTGAATTGGTTTCGTTTTAGTCTAGTTTTAGTCTTGTCTGGCTATCACCAGACCAAGCTCAATTTAAGATTGAACATTGGTCTGGGGAGCCTGGTATGTATTTTCTACTGCAAAAGAGACGTGATCAACGAGCATAATTCAAATGACTCTGTACGCAGTTGGATAGTCCTTCAACCAATCAGACCACAAGAGACGTGATCAACGGGCAGTAGAAATTAATGTAAAGGTTTCCAGACTGAGTTGCAGGGCAAAATGAAATCGACGGCAGATCAGGCTGGGTTTATCCAGTTTAGTTTTAGTCGACTAAGAAACTAAAATCTAAAAGGTTTAGGTAAATTGTAATGCATTAATTAAGCATTTCATATACTCCCGGAGAAAACATCTATTAACCTGTTAATATGAAAGATATTAAGGTTTGAACATACAATACAGATTTAACTTCAGTATAACATCTTTATTTATCTTAAAATTAAATAAAGCAACTTCTTTTTAGAAAAAACAACGCAGTCTTATTTTTAATTAATGATATATGCATTCTTTATAACAACATGCATACAGCATTCTTCATTCTCTTAAGCAGAAATATTTATTTGTATAAATTAAATAAAGATGAATCCTTATTAAATCTATTAAAGTTATTCAGTCAAGAACATTGAGCGATTTTTCTCTTTTTCATTTGTTGTTTGATTAACATTAATGATGAACAGCCGCAGGTTATTTGCAGGTTGCTGTCACTGTAAGATCGAATGCATGGATCCAATATACACATCCAATATTCTCCCAACTTGTTACGTTCACTTAAGACACAACAGACTGTTTTTATGTAAATATTTGCCAAAATGGACATTTTGACATTATCAAATAATTCAGTATCTGTGCGCTAACGTCTGAGAGGCGGCTTTCTGTGTGTGTACAGAAAACCTGACTGAATTGAGCTCTCTTTTGCATCGTCATGCTTTTTCAGATGTATCTTCTCTTATGAGACATGCAGCAAGTGTATGTCAACACCGGGTAGATCAGTACGTTACAATTCAAATGTGCACTACTACCACGCAGGATATCATTCTAACTGAATCAGTTCCCTTCTTGTTTTTATTCGTTGACGAAAATGTCAATGATTTCTGTCATAGTTTTTGTTATTCACAACTGTTTTCTCGTTTTCGTTGGTGAATTTTTTTTTGACAAATTATTTTAACAAAATTAACAGTTTTCCATTGCTGTAGGTTTGTTGTCATTGCAATGTCTCCTCAATGATGTTGCAAATGTATTGTCCTTTTCAGACACCTGGCAGAACGGTGAATGTAGTAAAGCAATTTTAGCTGCGCATAGAAAAATTGTCTTACGAGTTTTGCATAATCTGATCAGCTCTTTCTGATCTGCCTTTTATAGACCCATTTGGAACAGACGTCACAGTTACGTCACTTGCAGTTGTGCGTGCATAGTGGTAGCAGAAGAAATAGTGTAACAAGTGGAGGTAAATGGGCAAAATCCACAGAATTAGAGAACATTTTTTTGTTGTGGCTTTGTTTGTCAGAATCAGAATGACAAAAATATTCATTTTTATAAAATTCTATAGTTGAAAGTTGCAAGTTGCAAGTCACAGACCAGACTGATGAAACCTGCAATGATTAGTCTACTGTTAAAGCATGAATTTGTTGTAAACAGTCTACATAATATTCACATATGTGGTTCATAGGGGACATATAAACATAGCAGTTAGTTACAGCATAAAATATTTCAACTTTTTATAATTTTAATATTATAAACTTTTATTCCATGGCTTCCACAGATTGCTATTGCAGAACAGTCATTTTCTGCTACCAGGTAGGATCCACCCACACACACACACACAAAAAACGATTAGCATCGCTCGATCGATCAGGGCACCCTTAGTTCCCATTCAGTCGGTCACTCTCGATGCCACATCAGAGTACCGACGAATAGGAATCTCGCTCGCGAGAGCCAATCTACTTCGAGTGTAATTAAACGAGCTAATGCACATTGGCATGCAATTATTGCACCAGGTGCTCATGCCACGCCGTGCGGGTATAAATGAGACACAGGTGATTGCATCAAATAAACCTTTGCATCAAATAACCTTTTGCTTCGGAGCCGAGTGGTAGATGGTAACGCCAGATATCACTCACTACTTCGCAATTCTGACTGAAGGAAGCCGCCTTTCGGAAGCAATCTCTTCAGTCGGTGTTGGTGTGACAGCACAGCAGCGGGTCGCGTGGTTCTCGGATCATCTCTCTTTGTTGTTTGTCAGAACAATCACAATGGCTGTTCTCACAGCTGGTTTGGTACGCTAGGTGAGAGCGCTGAAAAGATGTTCTTACGGCTGGTAAGGGAACATGACCATCTCGGAGTTGCGGTCTAGACTCCATCTCGCAAGGGGTGGAGTCCCCGTGCCTCTGCCTCGATCTAACCCTCCACAGAGGGTTAATTCAGGCAGTAGTGTGGGTGATCTGAGGGTTACGGTGAGCGCGCTTCCCCCAGGGAACCCTCATCCCTTTCACACTCCGCAGCCAGTAGAGCTGCCGTTGGAACGCGGTGGGCCATTCACGAGGTGTGCACCATCCATATCCTTCAGGGCTCCTCTCGAGGACCAGATATCCATCGCTGCATCGGAGGGAGGGTCAGATATTTCGGGAGATGATGTGTCGGTGCAGGGGACTCCTTCGGGAAGATTCGCTGTGCCCTATACTGATCCAGAAATGATGGCCATGCTTTCCTGGGCCGCCGAGAGAGTTGGGCTCGTGTGCAACCCTCCACCGTGTCCCGAACCCTCAAGGTTGGACGATTGGTTTCTCGGGGTGGCCCGTGCTGGTTCTCAGCGCCCCACCCCGGTTACTTTCTTCCCGGAGGTGCACGAGGAGCTCACTAGGTCATGGACGGCACCTTTTACTGCCCGAAACAGGCCCAGTGGATCCTCCTCCCTTACCACCCTCGATGGCGGATCTGCAAAGGGATACACGCTGGTTCCTCCTGTGGAACGGGCCATTGCTATACAACTGTGCCCTAACTCCACATCCAGGGGGAACCCGTGTCTCCCCTCCCGGGCCAGTAGGTACTCATCCGATCTGATCGGAAAGGCCTACCAGGCTTGTGGAGAGGCAGGCTCCGCCTTACACGCTATGGTGTTGTTGCAGGTTCATCAGGCCCAGGCACTGAAGAACCTGCACGAGCGGTGGTCACGATCCCGCAGTTCTCCAAGAACTGAGAACCGCTACAGACATCACGCTTCGTGCGACGAAGGTTATGGCGCGGGCCGTGGGTCATGCGATGTCCACTATGGTGGTCCAGGAACACCATCTCTGGCTGTGTCTGGCAGACATGAGGGAGACCGACAAGATAAGGTTCCTTAACTCCTCCGTCTCCCAGACCGGCCTCTTCGGCGACGCGGTCCAGGACTTCGCCCAGCAGTTCTCGGCCTCACAGAAGCAGACTGAGGCCATCAGTCACATCCTGCCACGGCGGTCAGCTGCTGTCTCCACCCCGCCGTCGGCAGCACCTCAGTCTGCTCGTCGCAGAGGGTGGCCGCCTGCGTCTGCCTCTGCTCCCGCGTCGCAGCAGCAGCCTCCACCCAAGCGACGTCGTGGAGCCGGGCGCAAGCAGGCCGCCCTGCCCGTCCAGGCTCATGCCAAGAGGGGTGGCAAGGGCAAGCGGCCCTGAGACGGGCGACCCGGAGATGGGGAGGACTGCTCTTCTGGAGACGGTGACCGCACCACTCCATCCCCCGGAGGAGGGCCGGGGTGGAGAATCTTGTGTTCCGTTTTGTTTCTGTTCCGCCTTTCTGGCCTTTCTGGTACCCAAATTTTCAACAAAAAAGCAGTTTCCTCCATCTCCGGGTCCTCAGGGGGCTTGGAGAGTTGTGGCCGGTCAAACGCCAGACCACACTCATCCTCCCCCTTCGCCAGCGAGCAGCAGTGGACGACCTCCTCACGTGTTCGACCTCCTTAAGTGTTGCACAGCACACTCACACCATGCTGCGGGCCGCCTCCACGAGACAGCCGCCCCAGCCCGGTACCTGCATTCCACCTCGCTGCCCCACGGTGGGTACGCCGGTGGTCCCTATGGTCCCGCTTGCATGGTCTCTGCGAGCCTGGCTAGAGCTCCCCAGTCCGGCTCGCTGGCTCATTTGGACCATCAGGCTCGGCTATGCGATTCAGTTCACCCAACGCCCCCCCAGGTTCAAGGGCGTCCGCTTCACCTCGGTGAATGCCGCAGATGCCCTACTGGCAAAGGACGCAATAGAGCCGGTCCCTCCAGCCGATATGAAGACCGGCTTCTACAGCCCGTACTTCATTGTACCCAAGAAAACCAGTGGGTTACGGCCAATCTTGGACCTGCGAGTCCTGAATCGGAGCCTCCACAAGTTACCGTTCAAGATGCTCACGCAGAAACAAATTTTCGAATGCATCCGTACCCAAGATTGGTTTGCAGTGATCAACCTGAAGGACACGTACTTTCATGTCTCGATTCTTCCTCGACACAGGCCGTTTCTGCATTTTGCGCTCGAGGGTCGAGCATATCAGTATAGAGTCCTGCCCTTCGGGCTGTCCCTGTCCCCCCATGTCTTCACGAAAGTCACGGAGGGGGCCCTTGTGCCCATGAGAGAACAGGGCATTTGCATCCTCAACTATCTCGACGACTGGCTCATTCTAGCAAAGTCCAGGGATCAGTTGTGCGAACACAGGGACCTGGTGCTCAGATACCTCAGCCAGTTGGGTCTTCGGGTCAACTGGGAAAAGAGCAAACTCGCCCCCGTGCAGGATGGCGGTTCCACTGAAACAGTTTCAGAGGCTCCTGGTGCATATGGCAGCCACTGCGGCAGATACCCACTCGTTCCTTCGGGCCGGAGTGCCCCTGGAATAGATGTCCAGGCACGCTGTGGTTTTCATGGATGCCATGGGCCTGGGAGCCACGTACAACGGGCATGCAGTGTCAGGGGTTTGGACGGGGCCGCACCTGCATTGGCATATCAATTGCCTCAAGTTGCTAGCAGTGCATCTTGCTCTGAGCCACCTCAAAGCACGGTTACGGGGCAAAGATGTACTAGTCCGCACAGACAACACTGCGACCGTTGTGTATATCAACCGACAAGGTGGTCTGCGCTCCCGTCGCATGTCGCAACTCGCCCGCCATCTCCTCCTCTGCAGTCAGAAGTGTCTGAGGTCACTTCGGGCCATTCATGTCCCTGGTGTACACAACCGTGTGGCCGACGAGCTTTCACGAGCTGTGCTCCCAGGTGAGTGGCGACTCCACCCCCAGGTGGTTCAGCTGATTTGGAGACAGTTCGGGGTTGCACAGGTCGACCTGTTTGCCTCCCCAGAAACGTCCTGCTGCCAGTGGTTCTATTCGCTGACCGAGGGTACACTCGGCACGGATGCCCTGGCACACAGCTGGCCCCAGGGGCTGCGCAAATATGCATTTCCCCCAGTGAGCCTACTTGCACAGACTCTGTGCAAGGTCAGGGAGGACGAGTAGCAGGTCCTGCTAGTGGTGCCGTACTGGCCCAACCGGCCCAGGTCGACCTGGTTCCCAGAACTTATACTCCTCGTGACAGCCCCTCCTTGGCCGATTCCTCTGAGGAAGGACCTTCTGACTCAGATACGGGGCACTCTTTGGCACCCGCGTCCAGACCTGTGGAAGCTTCATGTCTGGCCCCTGGACGGGACGCAGAGGTTCTAGGTGACTTACCCCAGGAGGTAGTTAACACCATCACTTTGGCACGAGCACCGTCTACAAGACCTGTTCGTCAAGTGGTGTTCTTCTCGCCGAGAAGACCCCCGAAGATGTTCAATCGCGTCTGTGCTTTCCTTCCTGCAACAGGGGTTGGAGCGTAGGCTGTCGCCCTCCACCCTCAAGGTTTATGTTGCTGCAATATCCGCCTATCACGACCATGTAGAAGGTAAGACGGTTGGGAAGCACGACCTGGTCGTCAGGTTCCTTAGGGGGACGGTTAAATCCTCCTTGCCCCCCCTCCATATCCTCTCGGGATCTTGCTCTGGTGCTCCGAGCACTTCAGAATGCCCCATTTGAGCCTTTGCAGTCAGCAGAGCTAAAGATTCTGTCTATGAAGACTTTGCTGTTGGCTGCATTGGCCTCCATCATTTTCGGTCGAAGAATCGTGCCTAGAGTTCGTGCCGGGTGATACCCACGTGGTACTGAGACCCCGGCCTGGCTATGTGCCCAAGGTTCCTACGACTCCCTTCAGGGACCAGGTGGTGAACCTGCAAGCACTGCCCCCGGAGGAGGCAGACCCAGCCCTAGCTTTGCTCTTTGCTCTTACATGGATAGATCTCAAAGCTTCAGAACCTCAGATCAGCTCTTTGTCTGTCACGGAGGCCAGCAGAAGGGAAAGGCTGTCTCCAAGCAGAGGATGGCCCACTGGATAGTGGATGCCATCACCTTGGCTTACCAAGCACAAGGTGTGCCCTGTCCGCTCAGGGTGCGAGCACACTCTACTAGAAGTGTTGCATCCTCCTGGGCGCTGGCACGTGGCGCCTCGCTGTCAGACATCTGTAGAGCTGCGGGCTGGGCGACACCCAACATGTTCGCTAGATTCTATAGCCTACGTGTAGAGCCGGTCTCCTCCTGTGTTCTCACCTCAAACGGGTAGAAGCACTGAGAGGCCCCGGCTCTTGGCGGCTTGCTGCGCTCCGGCGCTCTTATTCTCCAGAAGCAAACTCTGTGAGTCCTCCATCACCCTCGGTGCCGGACGTGGCAGAATGTCTAGCATCAGGCCCCTTGCTGTTGAATCCTTGTGAACCGGTATTGGGCTCGGGTTATATGAGTGATCCTGCGGGGACCCCATATATCTTTCCACGGTCGCTCCTACGGGAAGCCTGTGTCTTTCCCTTGGGAGAGCCTTCCCGTCAGTGGGACTGAGCCCCCTACTCTGTTGCGGGCTACGGCTCAGCATTGTACTCCACATAACTCCTTCGGGGTACGATGTGGCTCTGCAGCGTCCCTTCTCTAGGCACGCTTTCCCAGTGTTATCCAATAATCACGCTTTTAAAAAAAGGCTGATTTGATGCAATCACCTGTGTCTCTTTTATACCCGCACGGTGTGGCATGAGCACCTGGTGCAATCATTGCATGCCAATGTGCATTGGCTCGTTTAGTTACACTCGAAGTAGATTGGCTCTCGCGAGCGAGATTCCTATTCGTCGGTACTCCGACGTGGCATCTCCGTTCCCTACTTCAGGGAATGAGGGTTACATACGTAACAGACGTTTTGTGAGAACAAAATGAATCACTACTTGATATATGAAAGTATGTGAACCATCAATCTTGTCCATAAAATAGTATTTATTGCAAGTGATTCCATTATGTAAGTGTAGTAAACATGTTGTTTTTGGTACAATAAGGCAGGCAAAAATATCAACATGCAATCTTCACATCACTTGTTTGTTTTAATTTAACACTTACACCCGACTTCTACTGTATGTAGTCTAGACTCATTTGCAGCTTTATGCAAATTACTTTTTCTCCAGGAAGCTTCAGCTCTGGCATTTCAGATGAAAGCAGTTGTATTTCTCTCTTAAATCACCTTTGGAATATTAGATGCCATGTACAGATGGTTTGAATACCGTTTCTTTCCTCGCTGACAGATGATGTCAGCACTTGTTTTTCTCAGTGGCAGAGTGTCTGACACATTAGGAGCTATTGTTGTCCCCTCAGTAAGTCACAATTGTCCATGCAGTCATCACATTCAGGCATCGTCAATGATAACTACCCCCTTCCTGAGTCTAAAGAATTATCATCAGGCTCTCTCATCCTTCCTCATCAGCATGAACTATTAGCCTGGTCTCTAACGCATCAATAGCCTCAAATCCAAGGGAATGGGCAACAAAGGCTCTTACGATGTTGATGATAATGGCAGGGCTTCTCTCTGAGAACAAGATGGGTAAATGCAGGTAAACCAGCATTTTGGATTTGGTCAATGGTGTAGGAAAAGCTTTTATCAAAGAAAAGTTTACATTTTTTGTTGCTTTTATGAGTCATGATCAAGCTGCAGCTGGTGCGTGCGTAGTTGAGCTACAGTCTATCCAAGTATACCGTATATGGCACAATGCGTAATCAGATTTTTGTAGGATAAAATGCTCAATGCATGGCGCTGCTGTCAAGCTCACAACACAGACACAAGTTGGAGTCTAGTTAACATGTATAAATACTGGAAGAAGCTTAGCACTATCACATTATCTAGGGCTGTTAGTCCAACTTCACAAAAATTGGACAGGTAGGATTTCAGGCATTTACGTGTCATTTTCAAAGAGGAATTATTGCTTTAGTATAGTAGAAATCAACCTTATAATCCCTTATTGTTATGTTTTTCAGTGCAAACACGCCTATTTTCTATGTAAATTAATCATTGTGTTGTCACTTATTTTAGATTAAAACGTTGTTCATCGTTCATCATAATTTAGAAATAAAAGGCATTTTTTCTATACTGATGTTTGCCCTCTGGCTGAATGCCCTGTTTCAAGGGGCGTGTCTGCTGTGAGACTTCAGTGAAAACGCCCACTGTTGTGATTGGCTGACATCTTTGGATTTGATATGAGCGGAGGGGGCGTGGTTTAACGAGGTCTATGAGGCACAAGCCTGCTGCCAGAGAGACGGATGTCACTTCTCATCAGTTCTCTTAGCACGTCTCAGTTCAGTGAACTGTTGTAGTTACTAGCATATACTTCAGGTTATTAGTTTATTTCTAGTCGGAGGGACTGTCACTCATGTCAGAAAGTTAGTAACTTTAGTAAATGGATCAGCGCTGACTCGAGACGTGAACCGTTTAGAACGATTCAGTCCGATTTGGTGAACTGGTTCGACCGATTGAGTCAGCGCAAAAAAAGACAACAGCGCAGTAATCGAATGTAATCCAGTTTATTATGGAGATAGCTGGCTAGCCTAGCCCAGAGACCCTCACGCTTACCCCGCTTCTACTTAATCTCGCGCCACGTATGGTGCCCCCGCTGTGGGCCAGATGCAGTACTGGGGGTCAGTGATGTTGAAGGCCGACCGGCCAGTGCAGCCCGAGCCTCGGCATGCGTGAAGTTTATCTCTAAAGATGTGGCTCTGCCGATGTTGAGCAGAAACTCACGACTGTATGCACATTTTAGAACAGATAGATGCGACAAGGACGTACAAAAACACTGACTCACAAGATAGAAAACACCGTTCTGTTGGGAGAGAGAGAAGCCGCAGCACGAATAATAAAGTTCTGTGTGAACTTGAATAATTAGCTACACATCAGAAGTCACTGATCACAGATCAGAAGGAACTGAAAAAAGACTTCTGTTTTCATTTGTACATCCAAACACTGAAAAACTGCCAGCATTCACTCGTTCACAAGCCATGATCTCTCGAGGACAAACAAATATGGCGCTCACATGGGCGTGCCAAATTCTCTGGGCGGAGGAAAGGGAGGTAACCGTTCATGTTATGTCGTCATAACAGGAAAATTCAAGATCAGCTCGTCTGAGCTGTCATTTTCTCAAAGGCAGAGAAAGACAGCCAGAACTCGGTTTACACCGATCGAAATTTCTAGCCACTTGGGGACAATATTCAGGCTAGGGGAACTCATATTAATGTTAAACCTCATAAAATGAAAATTTCATGCCATGGGACCTTTAATAGACGTCTAACCATAGCCCAAGAATAGATTAGTCATCTAGAACATAAATATGATCACTGTTGACTTTGCTTATATGATGGAATATCATACACCTCGGAAGTTATTTTGGCAAAAAAGCCATGTATCCAAATTCAAGGTTATTTTGGCTAGAAGTGGGTTACTCATAGCCGGGTCTATAGTTAACAGAGGCGGTGAAATGACGGCTATTGCTTCCTGGGCATGCACAACTGCAATAACATATCGCCAGTGACTCTCTTATATTTACTTCAACAGAAAGTCAATTATCTTTGACCAAATTGTGTGCTTGGTATGTTAATTATGAAGCGTATACATTTACAATAATTTGTGAGGTACATTTACACAGAATCCTTAAATGTGCATAGTTTCCAGCAAATGAATACTGTACAATTATGTATCAGCATTATGCCCACAAATAATTTATAAGTTATGCATTTTATGGTCCCAGTAAAGCATAACAGATAGTCTACTGGATCCTCTACAACAGATCACTCAGAAACAATCTTCCCACAATTTTTGGGGTGTGGTTGATGTACTGTTACCATTATTTATTTGGTAACAATCAACTTTGGTAACAATTGATTTAGCCAAATTGTTTAGCCAAATTTGGTAACAATTGATTTAGCCAAATTTATTTGGCTAAATCAACATACACAGCACATGCAAATAAACAACACAATCAGTAGGCACATTTTTATTCACTTTTACAATGGCAAGTTCTTAAAAAAAAATGTCCATGCGACTTGTTCTTGTTGTCTATATGGCTAGTTTCTAGGGCTGCCCCCTAACAGTCGACTAAGCGTTAGTCGAGGAGAAGAGGGTTGGTCGACCAAAATTGTATTAGTTGTTTAGTCGCAGGAAAAATAGAAAAGAAAAAAAACTCCACAGGATCTGGTGAATTCATAGACTGTGACGGACAGATCGTTAAAACAGCCACTTCATGTGGTAATTACAGGAGGTCGGGCAAAAAAAAAAAAAACTTTTGCGTATCATTCATCAATCTCAAATATGGATTATCATTTGAAATATGCAAGTAGCACTTTACATTGCCGCTGTAACGGTAACCTAGATAAATGTGTGCTATTAGGCTCATATTCAAGCAGTGCACTTACTGCATGACATGGAGGTACCAGCGTGATGACAGCAGAAAGAACTTTAAATACTCCGTCATTTTTGTTTATACAGATAAGAGATTAGCATCATTCAAGACTGTATGTGAATGTGGAATGTGAATTTGCTGCTGCAAAATCTATTCTAGTGTGTCACATGGTGTGACCTATGCCTTAGAATATCTATAGTTTGTGCTACCATTTTGGGAAAGGATGTAACCTGGATGCCAGCCGAACTTAGCCCTGCCCACAACATTTGAGGTCAGTCTGGACTTGATCCGTTGTGGAACAACTATGCTTGAACCAGAGCTGTTCAGACCAATCAAATTTTCAGGGTGGGCTTTATACAATGGTGGACAGTAATGTAATCATGCACGTCACCAAAGTGAACGGAGAACTTGTTCGTATATGCATTCACCTTTACTATTTCTGTCAAAAATGATGATCGTGTTTGGTAAGTACTCCGTGTACTCTTAAATTCTTTTTTACAACACCGGCAAAGATCGTTTACACTCATCTCCTCTTCTTCTTCAGCTTGCGTGCAGTTGAGTTCTGTTGACAACTATGCGTCACTCCGTTGCTCTGATTGGTTGTTGGTCTATCCAGTTGAGTGCAGAGGCATTTTCTTTCCTGGTTCGGTTGAAACACGCCCCTAAATCACAGCCCATTGGAGCAGTATCAGACTCATATTCTGACTAGAATTGAGTATGACGATGTCAGGCTTGAAAGGATGTATGTATGGTATATATTTGTAAATGGGGCAGAAATCTGGAGCCACCCCCTGCAAGAAGCTTCCTCGGCTTTGTTCCGGTAAAGAATAAAGTCTATTTATGGAATAAAAAATCCTGAGATCGACCACGAAGGGACTGGCTTAGGAGCTGGTGACAAACCACTGCAGGCTTGATGACCTTGAATGACCAACACAGACACTAAGTGGCCACTATTTTGAGTTGAGCAAGTTTTTGCTTTTGCTTAAGTTTGGGTTCGCCTAGAAGTGGTAAGAAGCTTGGTATTTGTAGCTTCTTCAAATTTAAAGAACTAAAAAAGAAAAAGGATCTTTGATTCCAGAATGATTGCATGCACTGTGTTTACTGATAAGGATATCAGATCTGTGTTTACTTGTCAAGAGGGCCTAAGATGGATGGCAAGTAATGCATGTACACATAAAGTTTAAGCGTGCATAGTTTAATAAAGTTTAAGTGCAAAGTCTACGGTTACCATTTCGTCAAACAGTGTTTAACGAAAGTCTGCTTGGGTAGACTACATTTGAAAAGTCTGTGTGTGTGTGTGTGTGTGTGTGTGTGTGTGTGTGTGTGTGTGTGTGTGTGTGTGTGTGTGTGTGTGTGTGTGTGTGTGTGTGTGTGTGTGTGTGTGTGTGTGTGTGTGTGTGTGTGTGTGTGTTTCTGTCTGTCTGTGTGGGATCCTGTTCCTTGCTTGAATATGCTTGTGGTTAAAAATAGTGACCCCCTCCCTGGTCATTTGATAAGAGTGAATGAGAGAATGAGCCCTAGGAACCTACATTTTGTGTATTAAAAAAGTAAAGAGAATTAGAAAATTGTTACAAGATATTGGCTTTGCAGGGAAAAATAATCAATGGGAATTATGTGGAAATTGTTTAATTCTCTGGAGCTCAAACAGATGTGAATGCATAAATCTGCTTTTGTGCTTCATGCATAACACGCATAACGATAAACAACACACTCACTCCAAAATACACCCACTATTTGCAGTCAGAAGCATTGTTTGAGAGCTCTGGTTCCCTGGTCTATAATTATTACAAATGTACATGTTAAATGGTTAAGTGATAATCAAAAGACCAGTGAGTTTTACGCCTGCCTCCAAGTGTTGGCAGCTCAGGTTGTATTGTGATGGAAAAGGCCATTAACATCAAACCGCTTTTTTCAGATTGACTGGTGCGTGAACTACATGTGGTATTGGCAGTGAAAATGATGAAACATTATATATACGATAGAGCTCATTAAAAGCATATTACAGTTTTAACCTTTCCTATGCACTTGAGAATGGCTTTTTTACAAACCGTGTTTTTTTTTTTTTAACAAACATGAAGTTTGCACAAAAGAAAGTTTCACAATACATTGTAAACAAATCTTATAGATAGTGTAGTAGATTATTTTCACGCATGTATTGCACTTGTCTTCCCTAACAAAAATGTGCATTTCCTAGGGACGGACGCAGAAGAACATTTTCTGAATATCTGACCATCAATCTCTCTCAAACTTATTTGCTTAGAAATTGCTCCTCTATCCCTTCCCGTTCGAGATTCCTCTCGCTCAAGGCTGCCGTCGACTCCAACGTATTGACGACCGGTTTGCCTCCCCAGACGAATGCATTAGTAATCTGCAGGCAAGGCTGCGTTGAGGAGAGGGAGAGAGCATCTCATTGCACTCTACAAACATCAACAGGCATGTACCATATTCATCGACCTTATCAGAGTGGTGCTCATCAGGGGCCTGGGCTCTTATGCCCCTCAGCCTGGCTCCAGTAGTCCCACTCTGCCTTATTAGAGTGCCAGTGAGGCCTTCTTATCACCATGGCAATCTGCGCCTCATAAACAATGCAGCAGCCATGGGAGATCCACCTAGACCAGAGGAGACGGAGAGATTGAGACATGGAGGACATGGGCTATGAGGCATACACACACAAATATACATGATTAGTTTGATTGATCCTTACACTAATCATTGAAATGAAGTAATAAATGTACAGTATCCCTTTGCATTCTTTTTCATAGATCCACACTTGAAAGCAGTTTGGAAGAAACAATATAACCCTGTGTGTGTCTGCTTGGAAAAGGAAGAGGAAGTCAGTCAATAAAGGCATATATGACAGGTCACTTAAATTTGATATATATATACAGTGAGGAAAATAAGTATTTGAACACCCTGCTATTTTGCAAGTTCTCCCACTTAGAAATCATGGAGGGGTCTGAAATTGTCATCGTAGGTGCATGTCCACTGTGAGGGACATAATCTAAAAAAAAAAAAAAAATCCAGAAATCACAATGTATGATTTTTTAACTATTTATTTGTATGATACAGCTGCAAATAAGTATTTGAACACCTGAGAAAATGAATGTTAATATTTGGTACAGTAGCCTTTGTTTGCAATAACAGAGGTCAAACGTTTCATGTAGTTTTTCACCAGGTTTGCACACACTGCAGGAGGGATTTTGGCCCACTCCTCCACACAGATCTTCTCTAGATTCTCTATTGGGTTTAGGTCTGGAGACTGGCTAGGCCACGGCAGAATCTTGATATGCTTCTTACAGAGCCACTCCTTGGTTATCCTGGCTGTGTGTTTCGGGTCATTGTCATGTTGGAAGACCCAGCCTCGACCCATCTTCAATGCTCTAACTGAGGGAAGGAGGTTGTTCCCCAAAATGCTGTCGCCCTGTCCCATGTGCAGAAAAACACCCCCAAAGCATGATGCTACCACCCCCATGCTTCACAGTAGGGATGGTGTTCTTGGGATGGTACTCATCATTCTTCTTCCTCCAAACACGTTTAGTGGAATTATGACCAAAAAGTCCTATTTTATTCTCATCTGACCACATGACTTTCTCCCATGACTCCTCTGGATCATCCAAATGGTCATTGGCAAACTTAAGACGGGCCTTGACATGTGCTGGTTTAAGCAGGGGAACCTTCCGTGCCATGCATGATTTCAAACCATGACGTCTTAGTGTATTACCAACAGTAACCTTGGAAACGGTGGTCCCAGCTCTTTTCAGGTCATTGACCAGCTCCTCCCGTGTTGTTCTGGGCTGATTTGTATGTGTGTGTGTATATATATATATATATATATATATATATATATATATATATATATATATATAATATATATATATATATATATATATATATATTTGGGGTGTAACGGTACACAAAACTGACGGTTCGGTACATTCCTCGGTTTTGAAGTCACGGTTCGGTACGAGTTCGGTACAGCAGATTTACAAAATTGCTTTTTATTTATTTTTTATATTTAACAGTGGTTTACTGGGGGAAAAAAGTGTCTGTCCTTGAATGAATTAAATTATATCTAAACGTTTATTTAAGATATTTCTGTAAATTATATAGGGATCCCTTACTTGTACATTAATATTAAAGATTAACCACAGTGCCCAAACTATTAGCCTAAATTCAGTTGCTATTTATTTTTAGGTATAATAATCAACACTCAAATAACACATTGTGTGCAAATATGTAAACTTCACATAAGGCAGTTTTTGCATTAACTCCTAAATCTAATTCTAAAAGAGTTTTTTTTTCCTCAGAATTGTTGTTGAAATATAATACTTTATATACAGTTTTTGTAATTTTCATGACAGGTTTATTTAACATGCATGAAATAATCAAGCCATCACTAACAGGTTCAGTAGAATATAATGAATATAACAGCTAATATAGAGCATATATTTAGTGAAAGAGTTGATTTCTCTAGTGAATATAATTCTGTGGACACTGAATGACTGCCTGAGGTAAATGTGATGCTAACGTTACATGACATTGTTTAGTTTACAGCAGTTATATTGACGTCTTTCTGCCGTTGAAACACTGATATAGCGAATACACCACATACATACATGACAGTAAGTTGTAATGTATCCTCAGCATACTTTCAGATCGACGTTCATGTTTATTCTTTACGAAGAGATGATCGATCGCCTTCACAGATGATCGCACTCACGTCGCGCGGCCGCTTGAACTGTGATCAGTGACCAGTCACGCCACATAGAGCATCAAAACGTCATTTATCGTTTGAATTTCGTGATAAAATGAACTGAATACTTAATATGTTTGTGTGGGAACTCGGATTGAAGTGTGTTCCGCGCTTACAACAAGCCGGCTGAACTGTTAAAGATCACATTCATAACCGTTCGATACACGCGTGCACGTTCACAAATGATCGCGTTCACGTGCGCGCGCCGTGCAGCCACTTGAACTGTGTTCAGTGATCACTGATCAGTCACGCACATTAAAGAGCATCAAAACGTCATTTATCGTTTGAATTTCGTGATAAAATGGACTGAATACTTAATATGTTCGTGTGGGAACTCGGATTGAAGTGTGTTCCGCGCTTACAACAAGCCGACTGTTAACTGTTAAAGATTACATTCATAACCGTTTGGTACACGCGTGGACCGAACCGAGAGCCCTGTACCGAAACGGTTCAATACGAATACGTGTACCGTTACACCCCTAATATATATATGCACACACACACACACACACACACACACACACACACACACACACACACACACACACACACACACACACACACACACACACACACACACACACACACACACACACACACACACACACACACACACACACACACACACACATACATATGTACACATATATACATACACATCTTTTTATCCACGTCATTTAAAATATGAATACAATTTAAAATAAGTTTTCTATTTTAATATATTTTAAAATGTAATTTATTCCTGCGTTGGCAAAGCTGAGTTTTCAGAAAAGAAAATATTCCAATTTGCTGATTTGAAGCTCAAAAAAGTTAATATGTAACCATATGTATTAATATGTAACAATGTAAACAAAAATGCAAACAAATTGTACAGTTTATGTAAAAAAAAATGTAATCCTCTAAAACTGGCCCCATTTACATCCACTGTAAATGCTTCACCATAACCATAGTTTTTGCTTTAATTAAAGAAAAAGAGGGACTAGTGGAAATTAATTTATGTGGTAATCATCATGTCAATCACGCTTGATATTCCTTCAAGTAAATAATTTGCTTAGTATAAAATTTGTAGGGTCTTTCAAATTGTTATGCGTTCTCCCTACAGCTTCTAATAAATAATTCTGACAGGATTGAGAAATCAATCAGTTTACTGAATTCTATTTGCATTCCAATATTCGTCAATCTCAGAGGAAAAGCGGCATCCAAACAATGCTCCATGCTGAGCCATATCTGGGCTGCGGAAGGCAGTTACTGAACTCAGACGTGTGATCTGTTCTGCTTCCCCACACTCTTTCATGGCACTCGCCTTTTTAAAGCGGACCACATCAAAGTGTGAATGTGTGGCAGTGGCTGCCATAAATACTGATGAAACAATAAAGCGAGTGTAAACGATTCCACAGCGACTCTAATACCCATTTTAAGAGAAACTCTGCCTGAAGGAGCGCCAGAACCATTTCCTCTTTCCACTCTGTCCTTCCGTCTCTTTTCTCTCCCTCTCAGGCGGTAGGCTGAAGTGACAGATGGAGGTGTGTGGCCTCTGCTTTTCAGCTTCCTACTTTCTCTTTAGTGTTTTATTTTGCCTCGTATATTTAATGGGGCGCTCTGTGGTGCTTCAGCCCTGACCTCACAGAAGTGCTGACTGGCAGTGATGGAGGGTCGACACGGGTCACCAATGCCTCTATCAGTCGCTGACACCGTCTGTCAGGCCAATGCACAGGGAGGAACAGAACGCAAAGAGAGGGATTGTGGGACAGCACTAATTTCAATGCCTTTAGTTTAGCCGCTCATTTGCCTGAGCAGCCAATGTCTCTTCGCAAAGGTGGGCAGTTACAGTAGTTGACCACAGCGACGAGGAAAAAACAAATGACTCTGACAGAGAAGGAAAAATCAATCTGTTTGCAGTGAATTAATCTACATTACCACTGCAGCAGATCCCGCGGCAACCGAGAGGAACATCCATTATCTTTTGTGTGAGGGGGCGCTGTTATTGGCTAAGTAAAATGATGTATTGACTGATAAAAGAAGCAGTGTGCATGGTTAGCGCTACTCACGGAATACCGTAGCTAGCCGGTCTCACTCGGCGGTAAAGCGGATGCTCTGCTTTCCTTCCTTTCCAACTCCCCAGCCGAAATCGAAAACCCACCGCTCCAAGCGCATATGCTGACCACAGCTATTGATTTCTACATTATTTGTATAAAAACGGAATTGGAAGAAAGGCACGCAGTCAAACCCCATTTCTGGAGTGCTAAAATCTGCACCTTACGCCCGCACAGCATTAATTTCAATTGATCTGGGAATGACTCAGCATCTGTGTCAGATATTTCCTTGTATGTTTGAAGGAAAAGGGAAAATGGAAAACACAGATGGCATGAGGTAATAGACCCAAGGCAATATCCTTTTAGTTCTGGATGGTGTATTTAGAGAGAACATTAATACTCAGGATAAGAATCATGTTCAAAGAGGCCACGCTGTGGCAGATGGCCATTTTCTACAGATCTACCGTGAGTAAGTGACACAGGCATTTTCTGTATCCACAGACATATGCAGCAATTACAATCTGAGTGGTGAGCGTCGAGCTCTAAATGGCTTTTTTCATTATCTGGCTAAATGGTTTAAAATGAATAAATTCATTAACTGTGTTTGTAATTCAAATAGCTCAGCCACTTGTGCCACTGAAAAGCCAAAGTGATGATATCACGCCATCACTGTTGAAGCCCTTAAGCTTTTAAATGTCACTGACCTGAGGAAATTAATTTACACTGTATTGCTATTGCGCTACATTAGCGCATCTCTTATATGACTCTATTTCATCCTCCTTTTGCACCTTCAGTGATTCAAATAATAAACAGCTAGTTTATAGTGTTCTCCTCCACATCATGAATGCAGCTCATTATGCAGTGACTCGATTCTGTCATGCAAGATTCAGTCCCCCTTGGATTTCTGATGCCTGATCTATTGTGTTATCAAGCTATGATCTTCTAGCTAATCAAAATAGCCCTTTTGGTAGCTTCTTGTAGCTGAACTGTTTTGTCTGTTACACTTTGTTAAAGGCTAATTCACACTGCACTGTCAGACACAGACTATCACCAGACTACAGTATGTCACTTTTCAGACGTTCCATGAACTAACAAATGCAGATTGAACAAAACAAGTATCATGACACTGTTGAATGTGCAACCCATTTGAATTCTATTGAGAATTTACCTTTAAAACACTATGGAAGAAGTTAAACGTGATCTAAAACATAAACTAGAAAAAGGACCACATAAAGGAGAAAACATAATCCTGCACCGACATAAATTAGAAAGCGTTTTAAGCTACTCACAACCACCTTAGAATGTATCACATTCTATTGCATTTATTGTGGTACATTTTGACTAACTTGTAGAATTTATAATAGATTATCTGTTAAGGGAATAGATTTTTCACTAAAGATTTATTTTACAACTTAGGCATGCTGTAGCTATAGTTTCTAGGTTTCCATTGCTATACTATAGTTAAACAATTACAATAACTATTTTCACAAGGCCAAGCACAAGGTAGAAAGAGCTTAAAGTATGGACCTTCTTGAATTATTGACTAAACAATTGATTTTCCCCATGTGCAAAATGTGTTCTGCAACTAATGACAGATACTAGGAAAACCTGGCGTTCAGATATTCCAAGAGATGACAGGAAAGTGTTTTAAGTTTTAGGTGCCTAAATAATATAAAATACATTGTATATCCTATGCAAACAAGTAATTGTCAACTAGGCTATTGCTTTATTACAGTTGTCAATCACCTTTGCATGTGGATGATACCACAAAAGACCATTTTGCAAAAATAAATAAACAAACAAGCAAGCAAACCAATAAATCTCAAGAGGGAGCATGCCCCGGGACCCCTGCTAAATGGTTCAACTGTGGTAGCTTCTTATAGCTGTACTCTGTTATCTCTGCTACGCTATGTTAGCAGTATTTTTGCTATCAAAAAACTTGTGATGTTTGTAAGTATTAACATTTAAATGCTGTTATGTGTAATATGTCCCAGCTAACAGCGAATGTTCCAATAACTTTCACTAATGTTCTTTAAAAGTTATGTAAATGTTAAGACAAAACATCCTTAAAATAATGTTTATGTAACGTTCTTATAATGTTATGTAAGGAACACTCTAAAAAAATGCTGGGTTAAAAATAACCCAAGTTGGGTTGAAAATGGACTATTGGGTTGTTTTAACCCAGCGATTGGGTTGCTTTAAGCAAACATTTAACCCAACCGCTGGGTTAAAACAACCCAGTTGCTAGGTTAGTCCATTTTCAACCCAACTTGGGTTATTTTTAACCCAGCATTTTTTAGAGTGAATAATTGACGACGGGCCATTGAATAATTAGAAAAATAATGCACAACCGAGGGGGTAATGCGGCTACGACACAAAGTGAAATATGTTGTGCAACTCGGGTGTGCAATAGGTCAAGACTTGCCATGGAACTACTTTAGCTGTGCGTTTCCTTGAAAATAATTGCCCACCATAGAACATTCATCAACCAATCAGATTTGAGCATTCAACTCTTCCCATAGTATAAGGAACTGTAATGCGGTCAAGACTAGAGTTTGGGTATCATTTGAATTTTAACGATTCCGATTCTGCTTATCGATTCCTAATTTCGATTCCAATAAAGTACAAAATAAATTAATAATAATTAGATGTCATTCACATTTATTCTAAGTCTTATTGTAAAACATTTCATAGGAGCTGAATACCATAAACAAAAATCAACAGGCTAAGAGCACTTACACAAGGAACTTTTGCCTATGGTTTAAAAATTCCAGAGGAAAAACAACTAGCCTAACTAATATACATTTCAAGCGTTATTAAAGAAAATTAAACACTCAGTAATTGAAAAAGAACAAATAATTGATCAAATGCACAAATAAAAACAATTTAGCAAAGATTAAATATAGAAAGAAATAAAATTTTTCCAGTATTCAGGTACAGACACTGTATAATCAAATGTAAAGTAACACTGCACTTTATTAATAAAATATAGGCTATACTTTACAAATAGTTCAATTATATTCTGTCTAGAACAGCGAGTGAGTTTTCTCATTGTCTTTCGTTTGATTAATGTTGTCATAGAGACGGCAACCGCAAAATCTGCCGTCACTTTAAGAGCTGCATGGATCACACGGATTACACATACGTTTTCATCTTTTCTTTTCAACTGTCTTAAGACATAACCAGTTGTGTTTACAAGAATAGTTTGAATATTTGTGCTGTGAGAAAAGACGAGGAGGAGTTAATTATCGCGACAAGCCACTCTGTGCGCATGTGTGTGTGTGTGTGTGTCTGTTGAACAGAATGTTTAAAATCACCTTTTCTGTGTGCACGTTTTGGATGTGTGCAGCGCACGGAAAACAGTCTTTTGCGCACACACAAACTGATAAGTGGAACTGAAATGCGCGTTTCTTATCGAATCACTGTTTCTGCGGAATTTGGAACCGGTTCTCGATGCCCATACCTACACTGAAAAAAAATATTATGGCCCGATTAAATTAAGCATAATAAATTTGTGCTCGTTTAAATAATTTAAATTTAGTTTTTTGATTTTAATTTAAAAAAAATGTTTTGGTTCTACAGGAATTGAATGTGTTTTTGTTTAAATTGAGATCAAATAAATTGATTGCAACCACTTACGATAAAATTTTTTAGTAAATTCAACGAATAATTTTTTTCAGTGTAGTCAAGACCTGCCTGGAGCTATTTAGCCGTGCGTTTCCCTGAAAATAATTGCACACCTTAGAACGTTCGTCAAGCAATCAGATTCAAGCATTGAACTGTCTCGTAGTATAATAATAGTTAATATACGTTCTTGTAATGCTGAGAGAAAACATTCTAAGAATAACGTTCTCTGAAAATCCTTATAATGTTATTTTATTTTTTCACAATGTTATCATAAAACATTCTAAGTACAACGTTCATGGAACGTCCTCATGATGTAATTTGGACTTGATGAATGTTCTCGTAATGTTGAACAACATTCATGGAATGCCTTTATGATGTTATTAATATTTAATTAATGTTTTTGGAATGTTTGCATAAAATGTTGTAAGAACAATTTTAATGAAATGTCCTTAAGTCTAAGACACATTTTTTATAGTTGTGTACTGCTTTTCACAATACACATTGTTTTAAAGCAGCTTTACAGAAAATTATGATGTTGTAGTGTTGATCATTAAAGAGAATTGAAGAGAACATGAAGTCACAAGACACATGTACAAATAACAACAAATAAATGCAAATTGTATTTAAAATATACAAGCAAGCAAGGACCTCATCCCAGCTAACAAAATATGTTATTGGAATGTTTTGCTAACATTGTTATTTTTGAACGTTCTGTTTTCTAAACGTTCAAAACATCCAGTTTTTAAAATGTTTTAAGAATGTTTTGACCTAACATTACACTAAGCAATCAGGACTTTGAACTTCCCATTCTGTAACAGCATTTCATCATGACTCATCTGAACTAAATTCTCTCATTGTCTTTCTGTTACTCACATCTCTGCACATGTGCTCCATTTCATGCCATTTTTAAACCAAACGTCTGAGTCTGCAGACAAGGTCTCTTCAGCATGAAGCATCACAACGCATTTTGTAAAATGACAGTGTTTGAAACTATACGTAGAACACAATTTTGTGGTGTTTTCTTTTTCTATTGTGCTGTTTTCCTTGCGTCTTGTTAAAATTGACTTGTGTGCGGTCTAGTTGTATGTTTGAGTTTGTGTTCTTTTTTTAGTATGTAATGTTCCTCTAATGTTCACATAAAGCCTAAGCTGGTTTACTGATCTCAGTTGGTCTCAGCCTGTGCGTTTCTCATACGATGTAACTAGCTGCTTAGCTTCTATAGAGTATCATTGGAGAAATTAGCTAACTACTCATGATTGTTTCTCAAAACCGTGGTCACTTTGTTGCACATTTGTTCGACATACAACTGCCGTCAATGATTTCAGACACCACACAGGCGGTGGAGTAATCATTTCTGCTAATTATCTAGTTCAAGATCGAATCAATGTCAGATTATTGCTGTAAATATCAAACATGGCATGTTTGATCCCATTGCAGGTTCCCTTATATGTCATACTGTGGTAGAGCACATTTGCACATGCTCACTCTTCATTATCCTAAAAAACTATGAAAAGTGTTGATGAATATATAAACATATTATATATATATTAACCACAGGCCATGAGCTGTAGTTCCAACCAGCTGCTTTGTCATGTTCTTTGCGAATGTTCATTGGAACAATGGTTTCAGAAAATTATGGTAAGAATGGAACTTGCGGCCATATATGGCTAACAACGCCTTTGGGAAACACCTATATATAATATCCATAAATGTAGTTTTGAACCAAGTGGGACTAAATTCTAAAGGAGAGCCAAATCGTCCCTGTTCTTTTAGCCTCTCCGCCCATATTTAATGGCTTCCCCGGTCTCTGTCACGCCCTCATTACCTCCCCGCATCTCGGGTCTCCCGAACGGACGGCTAAATCACACCCGAACAGCTTGCGTCCTCCTAAAACCACATTCAGTTTTACAGCCGTTCCGTGGAGGCTGGGAGATGGATGGAAGAGGAGCATTAACATGCTGAGTTCAAGGCTTGCTCTCCTCTCTTCTCCTATCGAGTCCAGCGGTGGAGATCTAATTACAGAATCTGAACAGAGGTAGAGGGTCAATAATGAATGTTAATGTGCAGTATTTCAGTCGCTCTGCCATCGTGAGCCTTTCATCCGTGTGGGTGTGTGCTCAGAGAAATCGGCCTTGTCAAAGATGACATGGCAGCCTGTCTGGCATCTGCCCTGGCACCTCTGATGAAGGTCACTCTGTGGCAGTGACAGCGATGAATGCAGCCCCACTGATTGTGCTCTGAGTCTGATGATTAAGAGAAGTTTAAATGAGGTTTGGCTCGGGCTTGCAGTGGAGCCTGCATTGACGCTCTTTATGCGGGGGTATTAAAGAGCTGTTCCACGAATGTCCTCGGGGTCCTTTGTAAGGAATGATGAAAAATGAAAATGAATCTTTCATGAGATTTGGCGCAGTTGACTGGACCATATATTTTGTTGTGATTTGCAATAACAAAAGAGCAGAATGACATTTTCCTGCCTTGTACTGGAAATTTATATTGTGATTAAAATGGGTATATGGATTTTTTTTTTGCCTTGCTTTACAGAAGATCAAAGGCCATCTAATGGCATGGGCCCTGAAAAATGGCTTTAGTAGGTCAAAATGTCATTAACCTTTAGAGTCAGAGTAGTCATGGTGTCCACAGCTCCTCCCTCTCCTCATGCAAATGCGATGAAACCGAGAGCAACAGATACAAAGATGCAGTTCAAAGGAGGGAGAGACAATACGGAATTTATGAGTGTTGTCAAAAAGATGAATTTTTCATTCTTACAATGTATGATGCTTGTAGCGGAGAGTTCAGGGTGTAGTGGATGGAGCTGTATCGTATGAAATACAGTGAAATACAGCTTTGCTATGTGTATTAAGATTTAACCACATCTATTCTGAGCGTTAGAAAGAGCATCAAACAAACATTTAAAAAGGAGAATCCATTGGAGGTTTGGTCTCATTACAGAATTCCCAGCTTGACTCAGATTCATTTTATTGATTCAAATTATTTTTTATTTTTTAATATTCTATAATTATGTAATACTATTCTAATAATAATTTATTAATACTATTTTCAATTATGATGTAAGTAGTCATGTCCATTCTCTCTCTTGTCTTGAACAGTACATTAAACAGGACAGTGTTTTAGACTGAAAAAAATTTATGGTTGCAATCAGAGTCATTTAGGGACTCATTTGTTTGTGAATTGGACTACATGGGCTGTGCTTTATGTTTGTTTTTAGCATGCAGTCTGCAAGAATAACTGAATATAAAGAAGTTTCTTGCATTACATCATGGGCCTGTAAAGACACAATGCTACACATGTTGGGTTTGCATGTTTACTGGGGACTTTCTGTAGACATGATATTTATACTGTACAAACTAAACACTAATCACAACCTTTACAGAAAACTTTCTGCATTTTTACATTTTCAAAAAGCATAATTTAGTATGATTTTATAAGCCGTTTTCCTCATGGGGACTAAAAAATGTCCCCACAAGATCAAAGATTTCTGGTATTAATATCGTTGTGGACCCTATACACAATGTAAGGAAGACCTGAACCACACATATATATATATATATAAACACAGAATGGGGAGAACAAGTATTTGATACACTGCCGATTTTGCAGGTTTGCCCACTTACAAAACATGTAAAACAAAAATTCAGAAAATAACTGTATGATTTTTAAGTAATTCATTTGCATTTTATTGCATGACATAAGTATTTGATACATCTGAACAGCAGAACTTAATATTTGGCACAGAAACCTTTGTTTGCAATTACAGACATCATACGTTTCCTGTAGTTCTCGACCCCGTTTGCACACACTGCGGCAGGGATTTTGGCCCACTTCGCCATACAGATCTTCTCTAGATCCTTCAGGTTTCGAGGCTGTCGCTGGGCAATACGGACTTTCAGCTCCATCCAAAGATTTTCTATTTGGTTCAGGTCTGGAGACTGGCTAGGCCACTCCTGGACCTTTAGATGCTTCTTACGGAGCCACTCCTTAGTTGCCCTGGCTGTGTGTTTCAGGACCCAGCCACGACACATCTTTAATGCTCTTACTGAGGGAAGGAGGTTGTTGGCCTTGATCTCGCAATACTGTTATGAATGTTACAAATTCGTCAGTGCAAGAAGACTTGAAAGTGAATTTGTGGAGAAGATGCTGCTTTGAGCACGCACTTGGATGTTTGTGCACAGTAAACCTCTTGTCCTGTAATAAAGTAGGGAACCACTCATTCTACATAAATAATATAACGGTTCAAGTTTTTACTTAAATATATGATTTAATTTGAATTCAAATGACGCATGTGTGCTGAGCAATCAAGAGCATGCAACAGAAGGGCATGCTCTCTCTCTCTTTACTGTCAATTAACATTAGTAATATGTGCCTCATTTTACCTTCTTTGCTATTGATATATCCGACTGAACTACAAACTTTGCAGCGATGTCTATGATAAAGGGTAATGCGCTCAACGAGCTTGCGCAAATGCAAGGCTGCAATCCACTCTGCATTTTGCTCGCACAGCAGCTATAGAGGCGAATATTTAATTTGTTTAACGTTCTATTAATGCAATACATTTACTTCATAAACATCCTTCTCTGATACATCTATCTGTTCTCTGTTCTTTGTCACAAGCACTGTACTGTTCGCTCTGTGTGGTATTGTTTGTTGATAACGGAGCATTTTAATGAGTATGAGTACGAGTACAAGAGCACAGTATCAGGCCCAGTATCGGTGCATCCCTAATTTATACATATGTGTGTATTTGACTGATTTAGCTTGAGATATTAAGAATCAATATTAGGGATTATCAATGTCTATTCAGGGTTCCCGCGGGGTCTTAAAAAGTCTTAAAATGTCTAAAAAATTTTTTTTTACATTTAAGGCCTTAAAACGTCTTAAAAACGGCCAGATTTTCACCCGAGGTCTTAAATTTAATTTAGTTAGGTCTTAAAAAAAGTGTTATCCTCGTTCATTTCCAGAAATGCTGGCCGCAGAAAGTTATTAACGTTACACTGTAGCAAAAAAGTATCGAATCGCGAAAGCGGAGCTCAAAACGGAGCTCTAGAGTCTTTGCTGCGCCGCCCTCAGCACATTTGTTCGGTGTGTTGTAGTTCTTTCTGGGGGTGTTGGTACACGTACTCGGTGATAAAACTACAAATCTCGTGATAAATGCAATTACCTGCCCGCAAAATACGTCTACATTTAATAACATTGTATTTTTCTGGACAGAATGAGGCAGACATGCATTGTTTTATATTATTCTAAACAGTGATAAAGTCTGCACTCAATCAGCACTGCATACCTTATTATTATGACAACAGTGAAGGCTTTTAGCCTATTTTCATTTTGGGCCTAAGGTTTTGGGCAGGCCCGTCGCAAGGGGGGTGCGAGGCCCTGTGCGAACGTGATGTGCGAGGCCCATGGGTATATTAACGGGGCTGTTTCTATAGTGATGTATTATTAGTTGTTTATGTGGATATTTAAGGGGAAAAATAAAATAAATTCAGTTTAGAAGTTAAACTGTAGGCTACCTGAACTGCGCAGTGCGCACATTGTGATGTTTAAATGTTGTAAAATTATGAATGGGTCAAACGCGTTTGCAAAATGGCCTGAATCCACTTGAATGAGTTTGGACTGCTCTCTCACTGAATCATCTGAAGCCATTTCTCAGTCAGTAAAATAAACAGACAGTACTGAGAGAACAACCAGCTCTGTTGTCCAGTTGTTTTCCTCTGTGAATATGCGCTAATGGAGGTTTGACTGTTTAATTGCTTATTGCAGTTTTCATATTTAAAAACATTTAAAACGTCTAGATATAGAGTAGCCTATAGGCTTTACTCGTTCTGCGGCACTGATGCTCCGAAAGATGCGTAATAGTTAGGCTATATGGTTATTTTATAGTGTTAAATAAAAAACCTTTTGTGCGTACGTCAGCTGAAATGCAGGCGTCCTGCTTTCTCCGTCCATGCAATAAATGCACATCCTTCAATGAGCGCGCGTTTCTAAAGCCTATTTACTTGAACTTCTTAGGTAGCGAAATATCTATGGTTTAACCCATTTCAGAGGAAGCCAAAATCAAATTTGAACGGACTGATTAAAGCTCTCCAGGAACTTGAGGTGCGATGCCCGCTGACTGACATGTATATGCGCATGAATCACTGTCACGCGCGTTAATCACTCACGCAAAGAGAAATATTGCAGCCTATAGTTACTGCATAGCCTACATTTTTAACAAGCAGAATAATACAGCATTATGACATGTTTTTAGCCGTGTCTTTTTAACTATTATAGTATTTTGAAGGACAAAAAGGCTTTTACATCAAGTCAGCTGTCACTTTACTTTGCGAGGCCCTGGTGAGGCGCGAGGCCCTGTGTGGTTGCACACTTGGCACAGCCCTTGCGACGGTACTGGGTTTGGGCATTTGGCTCGTTGTTGGCTGTGGAGGGTTACTAACGTCATTGCTTTATTGCTTTTTTTATTATTTTTTTGATTTAAATAATTTTGGTAATGCGTCGTATAGGTCTTAAATTTCAATCTTTATGGTCTCAAAATGTCTTAAAAAGGTCTTAAATTTGACTTTCTGAAACCTGCAAGAGCCCTGTCTATTGTTGACCATCTCTAATACCTCTTTTTGTTGACAGCAAAGACTGTAAGAAAATTCAATAAATACTTTGTTTCAAAAATTTCAATATGTACTTTTCGTTGTAACTCATTGAGTTTGTTCTGGAAACCAGCAAAGCATGTAAAAAACATTTCCCATTAATCCTGCGTCAGAAAGAGCCCCGGGCCGATAAGAGCTGACCTATGGACCATAAATCCTCACCCTCCTCCAGTCGGTCTCCGTGTTTGGGCTAATTACTCCGGCTGCATTATCGCCCCCCGGCTTGAGGCTGACCACCCAAATAACATTGCTGTGAATCTTTTCATTCTCATACGTGGGATTTTGTGTGTGGGGCTTGTGCCATGCATGGATGGTTTGCTCCTGCACTCCGGCTCCATATTTCGCTGACTGTGCAGCGTCGCGGAGATGAGGCTCCTCCACAGTGGGACAGTGGGAAAATTACTGCTGTCATTCCTGCATTGGTTGACTGGTGTTGGATTTGTGGTTGTACAGAAAAATGATGTGATAGATTTATTCTCCAACAGGGTGCACGGCCATTATGATGTATACCAATCAGATAGTTTCTCAATTTGAAGAATAAACCTATCAATCTCACCTCTGCATAGATCTGCCTTTGAAATGCATTGCAGTGGAGCACTCTTTTTGATGTCCAGAATACATTTCTGTTGTTCCCTGGCATGAGATGCATGCATAGGAAAATCAATAAAGCACATTTAAGTAACTCCCGTTATAAATATTACACAAACTACTTCCCTTGTTCATTTTGTCATTCCTTATTCAGTGTAGCTAATCTAAACGGATGGGATTGCAATATCACTTGCCAAAGCACAAGACAGCTGAGCGCATTTCGAGGGAAATTGCCATCATTTGGCTCTCAACCATCACACATGGAAAGTGCAGGTCAGAGGAGTAATTTGTAGAAATTGGCAGACTCTGTCAGGGTCTGCTATTTTTGCAGTTCCTTGTGTCGGCCAGAGGTGGCAGCTGTGAGCTCTGTTGTGTTGACTGTTGTGTTCTCCTCCCAGCCTTCTACAAATGATCTGTGCTGGCTTTTGAAGTGTCACCATCTTCTTGTTTACAGTAATGCTATTGAAGAGGATGAAGTTACAAAACGAGGAAAAAAGCAATGTAAGATGAAAAACCACACACCATCGCAGTGTTTGGGAAAGTGCTGTTGTGCCTGATTTGACTTCTCTGCTAACTTTGACTGTATGAAAGATGAATTACCACTGAGCATCAAATGCTCCCTCTGCCAAATCAGGCAATCAAGAACCTCCCAGCTTTAATGATAGCGTCCAAAAGGACAATGCAAGAATCATAATCAACTATCTTTTCAGGAGTAAAAGGGATTTGCAAGTGTGTTCACTTGTTTGTGTGTGTGTGCTGGCTTATGTGAGTATGTCTGCTAAGGACTGGCAGTAATTTGGCTTTTATTCAAAGCAGACACTTCCAATTTGACCATGCTTCAGGGAGCAAGGTACAGAAATGACTTTAAAGAACAATAACAGATGTAAGTAAGGGTATTGTTAAAGGTTCATCATGCACTAAAGAGCTTTGGTGGCCCACTGCATCGAGTGCCAATGCGAGTCGTGCTCGTAGACCTGAGTTTAAAGAGAAGGCGACGAGCGCCTCAGGATAAACATGCTGCTGACTGACATCACTCAAACCCAATGCTGCGATTTCTCCACTGTGCACTGCTGTGAGACAAATCGAGCCTGGTCTGCAGGGAAATGCACGGTATGATCTCATCTGCGACATGGCGCATGTCCTGATATGGTTCTGTGTGTGTTTGTGTGGCATTCATGTACAGTGCATTCACGTGGGAAAGATTTGCATTATAATGTGTGAGTTATGTGACTGTTGATTTTTATGAGCAAATACAGTGGTGTTCAAGAGGACACCAAAGAGAAGATTTAGAGATATAGAATTAAATTTGAACTTGAAAATATTCAGAACATTTACAATTTTGAAAAATGAGCTCTATAATATGTATTAATTTATCATGCATAAGTATTAATTAGGGGTGTGATGAGACACAAAGCTCACGAGATGAGATTTTTTTTTAAATCCTCAATGACAAAATTGAGAAAAATAACTGGAAAAATAGTCTGCAGGTGCATTTTGAAATGTCTAACTCATCATCTTGTAATGAATGTAATTTCAGTTCTACTTTGAGGATGAATTAACTTGTGCATTGAAATACAGCAATATACAAGCACTGGAAACGGTTTTGCCACAGACTCGACTGACTGGCTTTTCTGCTGTATGATTTCACAGTCTCTTCTTCAGACCTTACTGTACATGAATTATGAGCTTCCAGAACTTCTGATTGAGGCTGTGTTTGACCTCCTAATTGAACTCCTTTCCATGAATTGAACATAGAAATAAAAACAGTATAAATAACAAAATAAATATGTTTTTTTCTTAGTCTTATTAAGTGCAAACAATAAGTGCAACCATAATCAAAGTACTAAGTAAAGTAAGTGCAAACAGAGACCAGAGCTAAGAGGTGGCCTAAGATAGCGTTGATATTGGGAGACAGGCTATTATATGTAATGCGATAGTATATGTGATTGCACAGGAATTTGCATTTGCATATGCTCTGCGTATAGACGCTTGGGCTCTTTTGCACAACGAAACTTTGCAGCTTGTGCTGGATGAGCAGAGCAGATGTTTACAATTGTTTACAATTGAAGCAACCTTTTTCCAATGGATTAGTTTTTATTTCTATAAAGAAAAAAGCAAAACGACAGTGGAGGCGGTGCCGCGTTGGGCACCATAATGTAATGTAAACGTAACGGTGGCATATTCTATGATAATTCCACCCTCATGCGCCGTCATGATGATATCGTGAGACAGCTTTTCACCTCGTCACATTTTAATATCGCAAGATCTCGTGGCACGTGATCTCGTCACACCCCTAGTATACATACATATAGTTGGCTGATAGGTCCTTTAAATGCAATCTGCAAGCTTTTACATCATTGCCTCATGGCACAAGCTGATTGGCCTCTGTTAATCCTGGAATCAATGAGATTGCTTGCTCAACATTTAAATATTCTGATTCATTGTTTGCTGTTCCTCTGAAAGTGATTTCCCTCCACCTCCCCCAGCTCCACCTGCCTTGATCTGCTACGGGATTTATGTATGTCACCTTGTGCAGCTGCAGCTTAGCTTACATACTCTCAATTTTTTCATATAATTTTATGATGCATAAACTAATTTGTAACATTTAAAGTTTAATAAGGTTACAATAAGGTTTCATTAGTTAACATTAGTTAAAGGGTACATAACACACACAGTCTCATGTTAATCTTGAGTACCTATAGAGTAGTATTGCATCCTTCATATCTCCGAAGAGTCTTTAGTTTGAATGTTACACCAGCAAGGCTTTAAAACGCATGCAAATAATGAACTTTCGTGATTGTGAATAACTATAGTGTTCCACGAGTATAACTCTACCACTAACGCGTTATTGTGAATGTATGTCGTTGTTCAGTATATTGGGATGGAGGCAAATTATTTGTAGAAAAACAATTAATTAAATGCAAAACCGAACAAGCGCGTATTGAACCGTGAATGCCGTACCGAACAGTTCAATATTATATTGAGAATTGTGGCATCTTCAATAATGAACTACACTTATAAAGCATTTATTTATCTTTGTTAATGTTAATTACAACATTTAATAATGCATTATTAAAATCTTGTTAACATTAGTTAATACACTGTGAACTAACATGAACAAACCATGAACAGCTGTATTTTTATTAACTAACATTAACAAAGATAAACTAATGCTGAACAGAGGTGTTGTTCATGGTTAGTTCATGCTAACTAACTAATGCATTAACTAATGTTAACTGATACAACCTTATTGTAAGTGTTACCAAAAAAAGATTTATGTTTTTAAAGTATAGTTTAGAAATTGAATGTCTGTCAGCCATAAGTTAACATGAAAATAATAGCAACATACCAAATCGCAGCATATTGGTTGACATGCCAAATTCAAAATTCACGTTAATTACAGTTCATCTTTGCACATAAATTATGTACATACCATGTTTTGTCATTTTAAAAATGGCATTAAATGAGAAAAATGCAAAACAGAAGCATTTTCACAAACAGGCTTTTGAACCCCAGTATATTGTGTCTGAAAACATCTCCAGTGGAGACTCGAGCTGCTGGTGGTTGGCATTTTCAAAAGCTCTGGCCACTGAACCATGTAACCTCTCTGCGAGCACCGCCTTAGCTCTGTCCCAGATCACTTTCATCACTAGGCTAGTGTCTAATCAATCAAGTGGAAAAAGAGTCACAGTCAGCAATGAAATCACCATGAAATACTGTCTGGATGCAGGATGAAAAACACAAGTCCCATACACCAGCTCTCTTGTAGAGTTAAATCAGTTGATTTCCCATGGTTTTGCCAGTTTTACATGTGCTGTTATATTAAGCGCCTCATTGATCTCATCTGAGCCAATTGTACCTGCAAATTCCTTCCTGTGAGTCCAGCCATTGCCAAAATCAGCATTCAGAGCTACTAGCCACCACTGCAGGATTTGGATTCAGGCTGTCCCACACGTCGTTGCTTTTTAACGTCCATCTTGTGTACGTAGTTGAATTAGATGTGCTCTGATCCATGTCATGGCTAATGTAATAAGGTGCACCCTGACACAAGAAAAAGAGGCGTGATTAGAAATGCATTCAGAGCAACTGTACCATGTGACACACCCTGACACTAACACTCAGCAGGCGTCACAACTTGCATGCCGCGACTGTAAAACGATCCACCCTTTAACATATTTTTTTGATGTAACAGCTCATGAAATTGACACGAAACAGTGACAAGTGTGCTCACTATGTGAAAGAGCCGTGAAGACATTACTCACTCGTGATGTCTTTATGTTCCATGACATCCAGTTCCATTAGACGAGGTCTGCACTCATAAAAGGAATTGGGTCTAATAACATTGATACGAATGGCACGCTATACACTGTCTCTGAAAGAGCACTCGATTATTCACAGAGTTGTCAACTGCCTGGCGCCTAAATGCTTGCCCGTCTGTGTGACACAAACCACACACCGTATGATTATACTAATATGTAATTACATTTTAACTATGCGTACATATAGCTAGGTAGACTACAAATGCTGGGATTTCAGCTGTGCTGGCATCAAAAACATTAGTGTTTAGGTATTGTTGGGACACGAAGGCGGAGTGAGTCTGTCTGTCTGAGCGCTAAAGAACGTGTCAGTTTCTGTGAGGGAAGGTGGCAGGCATTTATAGCCATTGAGCGATGGGATTCTGGGCTGATGGAAAAGATGGCTAGGCTTCTCCAGAGCCCGCAGGCATGTTGAGTAATCAATGCACACTTAAAAAAGGAGGATAAAGGGGAGAAAAACGAGCTGTCTACACAGAAAACAGCAATCTAGTGACGATGAGTATCATAAAGCTGGTTACTGAGATGGCATGGGGTATAAAGTAACAAAGCTCAGCCTAGATTTGTGTGACTTTTTTTGTGTGAACTAGATTTTTTAACTTTCGGGTTATTTTCTTCTTAAGACCCTGAACTAGCGCCGTCTTTCCCTCAGAACTGCCTACGCATGTTGACTCATTGCCTATGGCCAAACATTGACTCGACTCTCGGTTTGTGGTGTAAAAAACACTTGCTTTGGAAAGTGGGAGAGATTGATAGTAGTCAGGCAGAGGAGATAATTGAGGTCTTTTGTGTTTCAGTTTATCCTCTGGCCCTAAAAAGTCTGTTTTACTCATGATTAGTACAACACCAGTGTGATTCGCTTCTCAGGGCATTGTCCAGACATACTACCTACTCAGATGCTTGTGCCATGCTGCTAGATGGGGAGGAATGATTGACGGCTATTTGAATAATAGACGAGCACCCTGCATGTTTAACCATGAGATTCTATTTGCTGCTCACATTTTTATTAGCAATTATTACTGCCAGAGAGCACAGCAACACCGGGATGCCTCTAATTCATGTTTACTGATGTGTAAATTCTCTGCAATCTGAATAGCTTTGTTAAAATGTCAGGGATGCTATTTTGTCTGACTTCAAAGTGCAATCCACAGATATTGCTGCCAATTTGCTCATTTACAATTTTTATTTATAGGCATTTGCATGTTTGAACAAAATGCTGGATTGCAAACTAATGTACATCATAAACGATGATAAAATTAGCTTATAAACAATTAAAAATGTTTCAGATTGTGTAGGGTATTTAAGTAGTAAACTAGAATACTGTCTAACACTTGATAGCTGCTCTGTGAAGTCCTCGTCATCAGTGAGGAACCTGGGTGAGCTCTTTGATACCAATCTCTCATTTGAAAGCCACGTTTCTATCATCTGTAAAACTGTATTCTACCATCTTAAAAATATATCTAAATTAAGGCACATGCTTTCAATGCAAAATGCTGAACAGTTAGTTCATGCGTTCATGACCTCAAGGCTAGATTATTGTAATGCTCTACTGGGTGGTTGCCCTGCTCGCTTAATAAACAAACTCCAGCTGGTCCAAAACGCAGCAGCTCTAGTTCTTACAATAACCAGGAAGTATGACCATATTAGTCCGGTTCTGTCAACACTGGCTCCCTATTAAACATTGCATACATTTTAAAATCTAGCTCACAGCACTAAATGGTTTAGCTCCCCAGTACTTGAGCGAGCTCTTAACACATTATACTCCATCACGTCTACTGCAGTCTCAAAATTCTGGCCAGTTGATAATACTGAGAATATGCAGAATATGCAGGCGGTCGATCCTTTTCCTATTTAGCACCTAAACTCAGAAACAGTCTTCCTAGCATTGTTCGGGAAGCAGACACGCTCTGTCAGTTTAAATCTAGACTAAAAACACATCTCTTTACTATGGCATACACATAAAACACTTTTTCAATTAAATGATTGTTAGGCTGCATTAACTAGGTCAGCCGGAACCAGGAACTCTTCCCATAACACCTGTTGTACCCGTTACATCATAAAAAGAATGGCATCTACGCTAATGTTAGTCTCTCTGATTTATCCCGAGGTTTACTGCAGTCAGCCGGATCCGAGCCGTATCCAGATCAGATGGTGGACCTGTGCCCAGACATGATCAACGCATGACCCTGAAGTGTCTGCAGAGACCGTGTCAATTAGACTCCCCCTGAAATTACCTCACAGACATGGCATACTCAATCAAACCGTCTCCGGCGTAATGACTCCGATCTTTCAAATATTCCTTTTTAATAATTGTTAAATCAGTTCGTCATCCTCAATAAACCCGTCTCCGGCGTGATGACTCCGATCTTTCGAATATTCCAATCTAATATGACCCCTGACCTGTAAAGTTGCCAGAATAATAATCATACGCTGCTTGTTAATTGGCCAGAGGAGAACTGCCACCCCGACTGAGCCTGGTTTCTCCCAAGGTTTATTTTTCTCCATTATGCCACCTGAAGGAGTTTTGGTTCCTTGCCACTGTCGCCTTTGGCTTGGCTTGCTCAGTTGGGGACACTACATTTTCAACTAAATATCCAAATAAATCTAATTAGTACACTAAATAAACTATATCAACTAAATTACTGATCTGTCCACATTGTCACTGTATGATAATTGAAATGAGCTGATGACATCACCGTTTTCTCCGGAGCGGCTGTACGGCCGAATAAAATTCTGTTGTATTATTCTACTGTTTAACACTGTGAAGCTGCTTTGAAACAATCTGCATTGTAAAAAGCGCTATATAAATAAAGTTGACTTGACTTGACTAGGGATGCACTGATGTTATAGCTGGAAATGATATACTATTTTGCCTAAATAGTTTAAAAATAAAATAAATACTAAAAAGCTGATGTATAGTATAACAAATATTAATTTCTGTTGATAATTATTAATACAAATATATATTTTGTAATTCCTTAAAGATAGTTGCTAAAGGTGTTATTCAATTAGTTTATTTTTATATTAAAGGTGCTGTGTTATGCCAGAAGATAAGAATAGACAGAAGATCCAATAGCGAATCGAACAATGGTGGTTTATTCAACTCAGATACACAATAGTTCAAGACGTCCGGTGGCAGAGAACGAAAACTCAGGATTCTCAGATACACAATAGTTCAGAACGTTCAGTGGCAGTGAACGAAACTCAGGATTCTCAGATACACAATAGTTCGGCACGTTCGGTAGCAGAGCACCGAACACCGGATCAGACAAGAGAGGAAACAGGGTGGCAGAACCCAGGACGCTGCACAGACGGTGACGCAGGGATGCAGTGGGCAGACGAAGACGGAGATCTCCAGGAAACCGGAACAACGGACATAAAACCCAGAACCCACGAGCAGACAACTGCAAACACACTGACAACAAGGCAGAGTGAGACACACGTATAAATAACCCTGGTGATTAGTGCAGCAGGTGGCCGTGATCAGAGTGATCGGTAATCAGATACCACGCCTCCAACACAACCACACACACACATAGAGCAAGGGAGACAGTGCATTCATGAACCGTGACAGTACCCCTCCCCCTAGGAGCGCCTCCTGGCACTCCCAGGAGGACCTACCTGTTGATTGTAATCATCAATAAGAGAGTGGTCCAGTATGTCCCTAGCCGGAACCCAACTTCTCTCCTCCGAACCGTAACCCTCCCAGTCCACCAAGTATTGAAATCCGCGTCCCCTCCGTCTTGAGTCCAGAATACGATTAACCGTATAAGTTGGTTCCCCATCTACGAGGCGCGGCCGGGGAGGAACCGGGATCGGCGTATTAATATGAGAATGAAAAACGGGCTTCAATTTAGAGACATGGAATGCGGGGTGAATCCTCCTGTACGCGGGAGGCAGTTTGAGGCGGACTGTCACAGGACTAATGATCTTGGTGACAGTGAACGGACCAATGAATTTGGGAGCCAGTTTATTACTCACGGAATGCAGAGGAATGTTCTTGGATGAAAGCCACACCTTTTGACCCACGGCGTAGACGGGAGGCTTAGACCGGTGGCGATCGGCTTGAGCCTTGGTGCGTCTTCCCACATTGAGGAGAGTCTCGCGGGCTCTGCTCCATGTGTGACAACACCTCTGGACGAAAGCGTGAGCGGAGGGAACCGCGACTTCGGATTCCAAACTGGGAAAATTGGTGGCTGGTAACCTAGACTACACTTAAACGGAGATAGGCCCGTAGCCGACACTGGTAACGAGTTATGTGCGTACTCAACCCAGGATATCTGTTGTCTCCAGGAGGAAGGATTCTTGGAGACCAAACATCGCAATACTCTCTCGAGATCCTGATTGGCTCGCTCGGTTTGACCATTGCTCTGGGGATGGAAACCCGAGGACAGACTAACCGTCGCCCCCAGTAACTTGCAAAACTCTCGCCAAAATTTGGATATGAATTGGGGCCCCCTGTCGGAAACCACGTCCGTCGGAAGGCCATGTAAATGAAAGACGTGATCTACGACAGCCACCGCTTTCTCCTTGGCAGAAGGTAATTTGGGCAAGGGAATAAAATGAACCATTTTCGAGAACATGTCCACTACGGTCAAAACGACCGTCTTGCCCTGGGAGGGCGGTAATAAAATCTAGAGCGATGTGTGACCAGGGTCTCGAAGGAACAGACAGCGGTTGGAGTAACCCATCTGGAGGGCGATTGGAAGTCTTACCCACGGCACAACCCGAACAAGCCAATACAAATTATCGAATGTCGCGAGCCATACCAGGCCACCAGAACCGTTGCTTGACCAAAAATTTGGTTCTATTAACCCCTGGGTGACAAGCTACATTGGAATCATGGCCCCATCGTATAACGTCAGACCTAACTCCCTCAGGCACAAATAACCGATTCGGTGGACCACCGGCCGGAGGCGTTACCCCTTCTAAGGCCGTCTCGACCTTCGATTCGACCTCCCATCTGAGTGCCGAGATGATGAGTCTCTCAGGAAAAATACACTCGGGAGTAGACGGGCGTTCGGAACGATCAAAAACACGAGACAAAGCATCAGGTTTGATGTTCTTAGAACCTGGCCGGTACGAAAGAGAAAAATCAAAACGTCCGAAAAAAAGAGCCCACCGAGCCTGCCTAGAGTTAAGTCTTTTAGCAGATCTGATGTATTCCAGATTCTTATGGTCGGTCCATACGATAAAGGGAACCCCCGAACCCTCTAACCAGTGACGCCATTCTTCCAATGCAAGCTTGACTGCCAACAACTCCTTGTTACCAATGTCGTAGTTGCGTTCGGCTGGCGATAAACGATGGGGAAAAAACGCGCTTGGATGCATCTTATCGTCCGAGAACGAGCACTGGGAAAGAACCACACCTACCCCCACCTCTGACGCGTCCACCTCCACCACGAACTGATGTGATGGATCAGGGGCCACAAGAATGGGAGCCGAAACGAAGCGGCTCTTCAGTTTGGAAAATGTAGCCTCGGCTACACCAGACCACCTGAACGTCCTCCTGGGAGAGGTCCACGCTGTCAGAGGCACGGCTAGTTGGCTGAAATTACGAATGAAACGTCTGTAAAAATTGGCGAACCCCAGAAACCTCTGCAGGGCCTTACGGGAATCTGGACTTGGCCAATCTACCACAGCCTTAACCTTGTCGGGATCCATGCGCACTCTCTCAGACGAGACGATAAATCCCAGAAAGGGAACTGACTGTGCATGGAACGCACATTTCTCCGCCTTGACAAAAAGCCCATTCGCTAGCAACCTCTGGAGCACTAGTCTGACGTGCTACACATGTTCCTGGAGAGAGGAAGAAAATATCAGTATGTCATCCAGGTAAACGTAAAGAAACTGATCTACCATGTCTCTCAACACGTCATTGACTAGTGCTTGGAAGACAGCAGGGGAGTTGGACAGCCCGAAAGGCATGACCAAATATTCAAAATGGCCCCTGGGGGTATTAAATGCTGTCTTCCATTCATCCCCCTTCCTTATGCGGACCAAATGATAAGCATTACGCAAGTCCAATTTTGTAAATACGGATGCTCCCTGCAACCTCTCGAAGGCTGAAGACATCAACGGCAAAGGATAAGTATTCTTGACCGTGATGTTGTTCAGCCCCCGGTAATCAATACAAGGTCGCAGAGTACCATCCTTCTTACCCACAAAAAAGAACCCCGCCCCCGCTGGAGAAGAAGAAGGGCGGATGAACTTGGATGCTAGCGAATCAGAAATATATTTCTCCATGGCCTCCCTCTCAGGATTAGAAAGTGAGTATAACTTGCCCTTGGGCGGAGACATACCTGGCATAAGATCTATTGCACAGTCATAGGGACGATGAGGAGGAAGAGAAGCAGCCCGGGACTTACTGAACACTTCCTTCAGGTCTTGGTACACCACCGGCACGTTAGACAAATCCACCGTCTCCTCCTGCAACACAGAACTAGACACAGACGAATGAGCAGACACAAGACATGAGGCATAGCACTGATCACTCAAAGTAGACACGGAACCCTGTCCCCAGTCAATCCTAGGGTTGTGCTTGATCAACCAGGGATGGCTGAGAACGATGGTGCTGAGAGGGGTGTCCGTGATAAAAAACTCCAATGTCTCCGTGTGGTTGCCCAATAAAGTCAAAGAAATAGGGTCCGTAATGTGCGGGATGGTGGGTAGTGTCTGACCATTGAGTGCGTGAACTGCAATGGGTTTGTGAAGGGAGGTGATGGGGATGCGGAGGTGACATGCCAAAGAAAAATCTAAAAAGTTACCCTCCGCTCCAGAATCCACCAAGGCCTGACAGTCGTGAGATCCGGTAGCCCACTGCAATCTTCCCGGAAGGAGAGTTGCGGACGAGGATTTCCCCAATGCTGCTCCACCCGACAATAGCCTCTTCTCTACTGTCGGGCTTGATCTTTTAGCGGGCAGCGATTGAGGAAATGCCCCGCCGCGCCACAATAAAGGCAGAGTCCCCCAGCTCTACGACGCTCCCTCTCCTCCCGGGAATGCCGAGCTCTACCCACCTGCATGGGCTCGTGTTCCCTGGATGGGCTGACCGTGCCTCTCGTGAAGCATTCCAGGTGCTCAGGTTCCCTCCGGACACAGGAGCGCTGTTCTAGCCTCGAGTCAACCCGTAAAGCCAGTTCCATAAGACCGTTTAAATCCTTGGGCAGATCCAGAGCATAAATTTCTCGTTGGACACGATCAGCCAGCCCATGCAGGAGTCCGTCCCACTGCGCCTCCTCGTTCCAGTGGCATTCGGCAGCCAGAGTGCGGAACTGGATCATGTAATCCGAGACGGGTTGTTTGCCTTGGTGGAGATCAGAAAGTTGACGAGTCGCCTCGCGACCCGTCACCGCGCGGTCAAACACCCGTCTCATCTCCTGGAGTGCCTGGAACGAGGAACAGCAAGGATCGTTATTCTCCCACACCGCCGTTCCCTAACGAGCTGCACGTCCTGTAAGCAGATTTAATACCAACGCCACTCTGGTTCTTTCCGTGGAAAATGTGACCGGTTGAAGAGAGAAAAATAATGAGCATCTAGTCAAGAACGAACGACACAGCTCAGGCTCACCAGCATATCTCTCTGGTGTTGGTATCCGGGGCTCGTGAGGATGGATGATGTCTCTGGGATTGAGGGGAACGGTCGGCGGGGCTGGTGCAGTGGGCGATCTGGTGCAGTGGGCGTTCTGGGTAACGAGCTCGGACACCTGCGCCACCAAAGTCTGAATCACCTGAGCGGAAGCGGTAGTCTATTCCTCCTGACGACTCAGACGCTGGTCACTCGTAGTGAGATAGTCCTGTAGCTCTGCCATCTTCGCTGGATCCATGTTGGTCAGACTGTTCTGTTATGCCAGAAGATAAGAATAGACAGAAGATCCAATAGCGAATCGAACAATGGTGGTTTATTCAACTCAGATACACAATAGTTCAAGACGTTCGGTAGCAGAGCACCGAACACCGGATCAGACAGGAGCGGAAACAGGGTGGCAGAACCCAGGACGCTGCACAGACGGTGACGCAGGGATGCAGTGGGCAGACGAAGACGGAGATCTCCAGGAAACCGGAACAACGGACATAAAACCCAGAACCCATGAGCAGACAGGTACCACCGGACAACTGCAAACAGTCTGACAACAAGGCAGAGTGAGACACACGTATAAATAACCCTGGTGATTAGTGCAGCTGGTGGCCGTGATCAGAGTGATCGGTAATCAGATACCATGCCTCCAACACAACCACACACACACATAGAGCAAGGGAGACGGTGCATTCATGAACCGTGACATGCTGTATGTAAGAATCACAGCTAGTGGTTGAAGTGGGTACTCCAGTCCAAATTCAAAATATTATTTGCCCCTCCTCCTCAGACTCGATACTCACGCAGGTTGCCAGTTTGAGGACACAACAGGAACGAGCGCAATTAACAATTTTGTTAAAAGCAGTTTGTTTGCTGGCTTCCATGGCAGCAATATGCTACGTTTTCCACCCACTGGCAACCTGGCGTGTCGAAATACTATTGGGTAAACTGGCAAAGTGCAATTTCGCACAGACCAAAACAAAAACAGACATTCCGACATGGAACACACATTTCAAAGTAGAATAACTGGCTGTAGCATTGTTTTTCAGAGAGACAAGTACGTGAACTTAGCATGTTTCCTAAATATCTGCAAACATATTATGGTATTTGAATGCTTTAGTACTTTCAAAAACTTACATACACCACCTTTAACTTACATTAAGCAATCGATGATGTCAAAAATGATCTAAAAGTACAAAAATAAAATAATTTTTTTTAGAAGTTAACATGCACACTTATCTTTAGAACTAGGCACTGCATTTTCAAATCAATCTGACAAAACCCCATATCAAACATGCAACTCACAAGGCAACTAAATACAACGTGTCTATTGTTGCCAAATAAAAATATTGTGCGTGTGTGTATTCAGAGCAGATGATTTATGTAACCTGTTTTTCCATCCTGAACTGGCTCAACTCAGAGAAGCGTACCATGTAGGCATGAGCCGGTATGAGTTCCCTTTCGAGGGAACTCTCACTGCTTCGGAACGACATTTTGGGGATACTCCCTAAGCATTAGCGAATCTGAAGTCTGTATAGAAACTAACCCAATCTGATTGGCGTGCGTGATGACGTCACTGTGACGGCGTACCCGGAAGTATAAAAGGGGAGCCGGCGCATTGAAACGGCAGTTATTGCTCTTCAGCATAGCGCTCTCTGTTGAAATTGTCTGTCTATTTACTGTTGTTTGTCACAGTTGCAAAAGTGTGTGAATGATGGAAAAGAATATGAGAGAGTTTAAGCAGTGTGTGCATCCATGTCCCCGCTTCATTTCGGGCTCAGACACACACCTCCTTTGTGTGCAGTGTCTGGGTGTTGAGCATGCTCGGGCGGCTCTCGAGGGAGCTGCCTGTCAGCATTGTGAGCTGCTCACACTCAGACTACTCCGCTCACGGCTGGCCGTGTTCGATGACGCCGGCCAGCCTCGTGAGCCCCCGGGTTCTGGACCCGCGGTCGCTGAGGCGTCTCGGTGTCACAGATCATGGGGTTCACAGAAGGACTTTTCAGCAGGATTTGGGACTGCTGCGGCACTTTCCCAATCCTTGTCTGACAGTTCTAAGGATCTTCCCCGTGTGGAAGCCCGCACTGCGGCTTCTTCCCCCGGGGTTGAGGATCCAATGCTTATTCTCTCCGGTTCCGAGGAGCCGGATGAGTTTGGCATAGGGGCGGGTGGAGAAGCAGAAAGTGTTTCATCGCTTCATCCACTCGCCCAAGAGGAGCTAATTGAGATTTTGACTCGTGCGGTGGCCAAATTGAATATCAATTGGCCACAGGAAGTGCCGGAAATTCAGCCACCCAGTAGGCTGGACGACTGGTTTCTTTCTCGCCGGGTCCAAACACCTCGCCGGGGTTTACCATTCTTCCCGGATCTACACACCGAGGTGTTTAGGTCTTGGAGGAAGCCCTATTCCTCGCGTGTTCCTCTAGTATTGGATTATTCCAATGTTCTGGGGGCGCGCGAGGCGGGCTATGGGACGATGCCTCGGGTGGAACAGGCTCTCACGAGCTATCTTTCGCCCGATTCTGCGTCGTCCCTTAAGACCCCGGAGCTGCCCACCAAACCCTGTCGGGACACCTCATCGTTGGTGGGCAAAGCTTATATGGCGGCTGGGCGGGCTGGTAGTTCCCTGCACACATTATCTATCTTGCAGGCCTACCAGGCTGACCTCCTGAAAGAGCTCGATGAGGGCGACGGTCCCTCTCCGGAGGATGTGCTGGAACTACGGAGGGCTGCAGATTTGTCTCTCCGCATCACCAGGGAGATGGCCCGTGATATCGGCCGGGCTATGGCTTCTATGGTGACTGTGGAGAGGCATCTCTGGCTGAATCTGTCGGGGATGAGGGAGAAGGATAAGACCTTCCTCCTAGACTCCCCGATTTCGCCTTCTGGTCTATTTGGTGACGCGGTTGAGACCGTTGTCGCCAAATACCAAGAGGCGAAGAGGCAGTCAGCAGCCTTCCGCCAGTACCTCCCTCGCCACTCAGAGCCTGGGAAGGCGGCCCCTAAGGGGCAGCCTCAGCCGTCTTCCAGCTCCTCGCACCGGCAGGTGCAGAAGGAGAGTGTCGCCTCTAGAGCCCCTCCTCCAGGAGCTTGCCAACAGAGGCTGCGTTCTCACCAGCAGTTCCACCAGCGGTCTTCCGCTCCTGGAGGCGATCTGAGGAACGTACTCCAGGGCGGAAGGCTGCTGGGAAGAAGTCCTAGCTTCGGCTGGACTTCCAAGAGCGGTCCCCCCCGCAGAGGGGCAACCGAGGTTGCTTCCTCTGCGGCGCTCTGGGGGAAATCGATGTGGTAATCCCGCCGTCTATGACGCATCAGGCCACATCGATTTCCCGCGAACGCATGCTGCTCCAGCCGCTTCTGGAAAGACCTGCGGCTGGGCAGCTCGCGCGTCCGCACACAGAGAATCGTTCCCAACCACTTCCTGCCGGTCATCCGCTTCAGGGGGTTGGGGACGAGGCTCGTGTAGCACCCGACGCCAGCCTCGAGAGGCTGGTTCCCTTAGTAGATTATCTCGGCGCATGAAATGCCTTCCGAATATTTCTACATGGGTTCTGCATACTGTACTGTAGAGAATGGAGTGCTGGGGCACATGGCAGCAGCGTCCAACATGATACCTTTTGGCCTGCTGCACATGAGACCCCTACAGTGGTGGCTGAAAACCAAGGGGTTTTCCCCCAGAGGGAATCCTTTCCGTATGATCAGGGTAACGCGCTGATGCCTTCGTTCCCTAGTCATATGGAAGAAACCTTGGTTTCTGTCCCAGGGGCCAGTGTTGGGAGCGTCCTGTTGCCGGGAATCCGTTTCAACAGGCGCCTCCCTCACTGGTTGGGGCTCGGAGCAGGGGAGTTTGAGGTGCGCCCTCTATGCAGACTGGCGCATCAAATTCTTCTCTGGACCCTAGGGAAACTGTTGTCCATCAGGGCAATGTATGTCCCGGGGGTCCAAAATCAGGGAGCAGACATCCTGTCGAGGCAGGGGCTGAGGCCCGGGGAGTGGCGACTCCACCCAGGGGTGGTGGAGGCCATGTGCGAGAGGTTCGGCCCAGTGGAAGTGGACTTGGTGGCGTCTCGAGAGACGTCCCACTGTCCACTGTGGTGTTCCCTCATGCATCCAGCCCCGCTCGGGTTGGATGCCATGGTTCAGACGTGGCCGAGGCTGCGTCTGTACGCATTCCACCGATTGCTCTGCTCCCGGGAGTCCTGGAGAGGGTCCAACAGGGGGTCAGCCTACTTTTGGTAGCACCCCGTTGGCCGACGCAAGTTTGGTTCTCGGATATCATAGCTCTGCTGGCAGGTCCTCCATGGCAGATTCCTCTGAGGAGGGATCTCCTATCTCAGGCGGGGGGCACAATATTTCACCCCCGGCCGGAGGTTTGGAACCTTTGGGTCTGGCCCCTGAGGGGGTCAGGTACCTAGAGGCTGGTCTGTCGGCAGAGGTGATAGAGACTTTACTCAGTTCCAGGGCTCCATCTTCAAGTAGGCTGTACAGCCCCAAGTGCTGAGCCACTTGGTGCAGGGAGCGTGAGGTGGACCCAGTTAACTGGCCGGTGGCTTCAATGCTGGAGTTCCTCCAAGATCGCTTCTCTGCGGGTCTAACCCCCTCCACACTCAGGGTGTTCGTGGCTGCCATGGGGCTTTCCACACTCCTTTGATGGTCTTGGGTAGGCACCAGCTGGTTGTACAGTTCCTCCGTGGGGTTCGGAGGATGAGACCTGTGGCTCGTTCCAGACCCCCAACCTGGGATCTGGCAGTGGTTCTCGAAGGCTGGCTGAGGCCCCCTTTGAGCCATTGGAGTCGGATGAACCAAAGAACTTGACCCTAAGGTGGCTTTTCTCCTAGCGACTACATCGCTAAAAGAAAAAGAGTGGGGGACCTTTTGGCCTCGGCGGTAACGCCGACTTGCCTGGAGTTTCCCCCGTAGGAGTTAAGGCTATCCTTCACCCTAGGCAGGGCTAGGTGCCCGAAGTGTCATCAGGGGTGGTCAGGTCTTTGGTTCTGGGGGTTTTTCATCCTTCGTCTCACGTGACGGCGGAAGAATGAACCTTCACTGGGAAGCACTTTCAGAGAGTGCGGGGGAACATGGCAGCAGCGTCCAACGTGATACTTTTTGGCCTGCTGCACATGATACCTCTACAGTGGTGGTTGGAAACCAAGGGGTTTTCCCCCAGAGGGAATCCTTTCCGTATGATCAGGGTAACGCGCGGATGCCTTCGTTCCCTAGTTATATGGACGAAACCTTGGTTTCTGTCCCAGGGGCCAGTGTTGGGAGCATCTTGTTGCCGGGAAACCGTTTCAACAGACGCCTCCCTCACCGGTTGGGGCGCGGAAAAGGAAAGGGTGGAGAAGTATCTCCCTACGGCGCCTGGCGCTAGGGTACTCAAGTCCTAGTTGTGCCCAGTCTCCGGCTTCACACTAGGGCAGGCGCTACCCTCGGTGTGGGCTAGTGGGTACTCGTTCCCCAAAATGTCGTTCCGAAGCAGTGAGAGTTCCCTCGAAAGGGAACGGCTCAGGTTACGTCTGTAACCCTTGTTCCCTGAGAAGGGAACGAGCACTGCGTCGCGTCACCACACCTCGGCACGCCTGGAGCGCATGCTTCAGAGCAATAGCTGCCGTTTCAATGCGGCGGCTCCCCTTTTATACTTCCGGGTGCGCCGTCACAGTGACGTCATCACGCACGCCAATCAGATTGGGTTAGTTTCTATACGGACTTCAGATTCGCTAATGCTTAGGGAGTATCCCCAAAATGTCGTTCCGACGCAGTGCTCGTTCCCTTCTCAGGGAACAAGGGTTACAGACGTAACCCGAGCCGATTTTGACGGTAGGATAACCATAAGCAAAAATTTCACTGTATCACCATGTTGTGATTACAACTCTAAAAAGTGTTATATTAAACTTTTTTTTCAATGATTGAACACAATATATTTATTTTTAAACACCATATCGTCGCTGTCCGATGAAAACCACGTATGTCCATTTTGCCGATTTTGAGATTTTTCGACGGATTGAATGTCCAGGTTCATTTCCGTATACAGTATGCGTCACATATCTAAATGGCCAATGAAAAGTTGTGAAAACATGTCATCTGATTTTCACGTATATCCATTTGGTGTCAAAGCTGTCAATCACGCCGCGTATCTCCCGCCCTGTGGAAGCATCTCGCTGGTCTCGCCGGTCTCGTGAAATTGTTTCATCGAAGCTCAGCACTGGATAGCCGAAAGTACGACATTGAAGCTCTCCACAGTTTAGTTCTAATCTAGTTCTTCACATATTAGTTTGCTTGCTAGTATGTAAATAAACTCGGTCTCTTTGATAAGATTCAGCCTTTTTTTTCTCAGTCAATCTGATCAAATTATAGCCTGTAATGCTACTGTCATGATTGTCACTAGAACATGCCTCACTCATACTGCGATCACCGCTTGCCAGAGGCTGAGAATATCCAGCATGTATTCCTCTGTATTCCTCACGTATTCCTCTGCTGAAACGCGACTTTGCCATTCTAATTAATGATCGGAAGAACGCGTATCGACCACCGTTACTGTAAAATATGCACGTATGTCCATTTAAACTCAATTTTGGTCAAATGTGGATTATATCATTACACTGTCAAGAATATGGTTACATGTAAAGATGCTGTACCAAGTATGACAACGCTACATTCAACTGCTTTTGAAATACAGTGTTTTTTTCACTTCCTGAAAAGTAAGCGTTTTGGACATACGTGAGTTTCATCGGGCAGCGACGATATAGAATATTTGGAACAGTAGTTAACGTGTCAGGTTTAATAATTAAATAAAATTAATCATTTAATTTTTCTTCATTCAATTAAAATGATCTAAAATAAAATAAATGCTAAATTAAAATCATTTAAGTGAGCCTAAACCTGCAACTCAACAATAATAAATAATTTAATAATTTTCTATGAAAAACTTCATATGAAAAAAAACATATGAACCAGGCATATGAGCAGCAAAAGACAAAACAGAAGGTATTAGAGTTATTATAATATGATATAAATCACTATTATTTTTTTTTATTTTACAGATCAACAGTACAATTACAATACTAACATTTATGGATGTCTTTTATTTCTTACTTTCAAACATTAAATAGTTGAGCTTTTATTTTGGAGGAATACAGGAAGAAGTTTCTCTTTGACAACAGATTTATTAATGACACTCATTACGGACGGTTGGTGCCTGTTGCATTCCCAAATGCTAATTATAAGCAGCTCAAACACACAACACTTGCAGTTAAGCATTTACTGTGAATCAGAGCTGAAAGCTGTGTTTTACTCCATGCAGCGCGTTAGACTATATATTTCCATAATTACATCACAACCGTTGCGATTTAAAGTTCGCACTTAGACGCATCCCATTCTCTCCTCCATGTATTGTCAAAATTCATAAAAGGTTACCGGGAAACCGGTGAATAACACTGTATCAGCGCTGATTTTTACTCTCATTTGGCACTTTGAACCATGGCGAACATGATAATAGTGTCCTGCAAATAGCGCTGCGAGCTCATGCAGCACTGTCACAAGTAATCTGTCCATGAATGTATTTGGGGAAAAAACACTCTGATACCGCAGAAATGGAAAATTTTAGTGGTTTTGAAATGGTGACATTTTGAAACTGCGGTATACCTTGAAACCGGTAACCGGCCCATGCCTAGTGCCGTGGGAATTTTCCTAGCTCCCCAACTTCCCCAGCATCACCTGCTAGGGGTTTTCCTTTCAGCTGCTCACATTCTATTCACTGTTTCAGAAGTAGCCTTTACTCATGCAGCAGCATAGCAGGTCTAGTTTGCCAAAACTAAACCTATGTACATTCCATTCTTATATGTGTATATACACTGCCATTCAAAAGTTTGGGATCAGTAAGATTTTCTCAATGTTTTTAAAAGAAGTCACTCATGCTCAAATTCAGCTTTGCCATCACAGGAAGGAATTACATTTTTATAATATATTCAAAATGAAAACCGTTATTTTAAATTGTAATACAACTTCACAATATTGCTATTTTTATTAAATAAATGTTGCCTTGGTGAGCATAAGAGACTTCTTTTAAAAACATTACAAAATCTTACCGATCCCAAACTTATGAACGGCAGTTTATATACACACACACATGCACACACGTTATTCATGTACACCTGTTCAACTGCTCGTTGACACAAATATCTAATCAGCTAATCACATGTGCAGCAACTCAACTTAATGGCAGCAACTCAACGCATTTAGGCATGTATGCCTACTTCCACACTAATTAGTAGCTGAAAAACAGTAGTATGTCTGAATTCATGAAAAGTACCTGGATAACCTACTACTTCCAGCAAGATTATGAAGTCCGCATTTGATGGATACTTTACTATCCCATGAGGCCACGGGAGAGGATTTGTGAATGGAGGTGTAAAGTAAAACAACTGACGCCGTAGGTCACATGATAATAACAACATGGTGGATGTAGTATTGGCTGCGTCTGAAACCTGGAAAATGCTGCCTTCGGAGGACAAATTTCAAGGCAGGAAGGCACCAAGGCACGTCCGAATCTAATGTTAGCTTCACTTCCTGTCTCCTGAGATGCCTTCATCTGATCGATTTTTGAAGGCAGCATATTTGTATCCTTCGCTGCCTTTGATATCCCACAATCCTGTGCGTTCCATTCTGTGACAGCTGACCTGAAAAAAAAGATGGTGTCCGAAGGTTGTATTTGCTGGTCAGTTCATGTGTAAATGTACGGTTTTTTTTACCAACATGTTCTACTGATGTCATTTCTAGCGAGAAATTACTAATGTAGTAATTCAATATTTGTTTAGTTCTCACCAAAGCTCTCTCGATTTTGCTGTAGATCATTAAACGGTTACACTGCCTAAGAAGTCTGTTCTGTTTCGTGCGGTGCCTTCATGCACAAACGCTGCCTTACAAGCCATTTTCTGATAAGGCAGCAAGGCAACGAATCAGCTCCCTAGGTTTTTGGACGCAGCCATTGTCAGAATTTGATTCATACTAGACACATTCATACTATATAGAGCATACTTTTTTAAAGGGTAACTAAACCCTAAACCAAGTTTTTTTTTAGTTAATGAGCTTTATTAATGCTGTTCATTGATTCGAGTAAACGTTTTTTACATTTCTGTATAAAATGTTATAATTCTATAATAAATGGTTAAGGTTGAACGATGGCTACTGCGATTGAATTTTCCTATTGAACGTTGTGCTGTCATTATGACGTAGGATGGTTCTTCCAACGGCTCACTACCCAGCACCCCTGGCATGAGCTCACCACGCCCTCAGAAATGTTTTCCCCAATCACATGATGAGAACGGCTTCACTCCAGTATGAACTGTCATGTTACATGAAGTAGAAACATTATGAATTAAACTTACTTGACACATGCTTTAACACTGTAATGAAGAAAATGCGGTTAAATAATGCAGTTGTCAGTACACATCAGGATTTTCTTGCAATATTATTGCCGCCCGTCATGTGTACAGATAAGTTTCATACATGAGACGCACTTTCAAACCCTGACACGCAAGTGGTTGCCGTGGTAACAAACAATACCGTAATGTGCTGGCGTATATAGTCTAACTTTTATTTAAGGAAATCTGTTAATAATAGGCTATTAGGTTTGAACTTATTGGTCCTGTGCTGTGCTGATGGTGTAATTGTGTGGGGGGTATTGTCATGGTACACTTTAGGCCCCTGTCACGGTTCATGGTGCTTCATCGGCTTCCCTGTTGTCTGTGTTGTCCTGTCATTTTCTGCAATTCGTGACCTGGGTAATCAGCGCTGAATTATCACAAGCTGATTGCCCTCACCTGTTGCTTTTTCCCTTCCTCCCTTATACTCTTTGCTGTGTCTGTCCCTTGTTGTCAGTAGATTTTGTGCTGTTGTTTCATGTACGGTGTTACCTGTGCTGTGTGTCATTGTGTCTTACCTTCTACAGCTGGCCGTGCACTCGTTGTCCTCAGTCTCGTTCCCCGTCCCGTTGGGCATTGCACCTGAGGTGGTCTCCACAGCCTGTTTCCGCAGATGTCTGTACGGATGGCTCTGGAGTTGTTACACTTTGTTTCTGTTAGTGTGTGTGTTGCTATACACGTTGGATGTTTATTGGATTTTCTGCAGTGCTTAATAAACTGTTGCATGAATCCTCTGCGTTTGAGTCCTCTCTTCACGTGCTTGACAGCCCCTTAGTACCAATTGAGCATCATTTAAACCGTGTCCATTCCTTTATTACCAGTGTACCATCCTAATGGCTACTTCCAGCAGGATAACGCACCATGTCACCAAGCTTAGATCATCTCAAACTGGTCTCTTGAACATGACAGTGAGTTCAATATACTCAAATAGCCCGCACAGTCACCAGATCTCAATACAATAGAGCACCTTTGGGATGTGGTGTGATGTGATCTTTTTTTATTATTTAAATTTACTATATTATTTATGTCATGTCAATGATTGTTGTGTGCTGTTAGCTTATTTTCCAGCTAGGTTTAAATTGAATTTTGAATGTCTGATTTTCAGTGTGGCCTTTTGAACCCCACTTGCTCTGTCGATCTGAAAATGTCAAATACGTTGTCACTCATATCTTATATTGCAAGTCATGTACAAAGCATGCACAATTGATTATTCAGTATCGGCCGCCAATGCGGGGGTTTGCCAGATGGATTTGATATTGCTGTGTCCAGTACTGAAGTATGTGAGTTATTACTTTAGTGTCTGACACCAGCGACCAGCATCCACCATATCTGACCTTGGAATTTCAGTAGCTTGGAAATGGATCTTGTTTCCATCACTTTCGGCCTGCATGAGTACAGTGCGAGCATCCTTCATTTGCTGTCTAATGTTGACAAGACTATGAGGTGTGGGCCTTTGGCTGTCATGAGACACTATCTGTCACTCAAATGTGCTTTGACTCATTTCCTCTCTCCATAGCTGGTTTTTCCTCTCCGTCTCTGATGACTTCATTAGATTTGGGCATGCTCTCTCAATCAAAACACCATACGGACATGTCAAGACAGAGTGCAGAGCCACTCCCTCCCTGTTTTGTTCTGCTAAAATATATCCATCTTCTGACATAATCTCCGGCTTCTCTCAGGACATGATCATCTGGGTTTGGTGAGCGATTTGATTTATAACTCTTATTAACCCATTCCTCTCCTGTCCTCCGGTCATTACGCTTGCCTCATCTGTCCGGCACCTAGACTCGGTCTGTTTGTGAACTCTCTTCTCCTCCTTGAGCTGCGGGTCTTGCCGGGGCCTCTTTGATTGCGGTGTTTAATGAGAGGCAGCCACCACAGAGAGAGAGAGACAGGAAATCCATAACCCAGAGAACAGTAAACCCTGCCAGCCATTAATCACTGACAGCAGCGCTCCTCCATGGCCTTCACCGCTGACAAAACCCTCCCTTTTTTATCCTCCCTGGGAATGCGCGCCAGTCCTGCATGCAACACATAGCAGACTAGACACACTTGGCCTGCTAAACACCCCACAACCAGTCAGCGCAACCGACCCATCCAGTGCGCATCCCTAAACCAACCCATCACATGCGCACACAGCCCTGAGGGGATGTTCGAGCACTGATCCAGCCTTCACCAGTGAATGCGACTGACTCAGAGAGTTAAATCAATTTGCTCAACTGTCCCTAAGCATGAGTCTCAAGGTTCTATATGAACATAGCTGATCTAGCAGGCTGCTCTTGAATGCCACTTGTGGCTGACAGTAGTTTAGAGAACCCCTTTTATGTGTCAACCGGCCTTTAAAATGATAAAAGCAAGCTCTTCATGTAAACGTTTTGTTTTTACCTTGTATTTCTGCCACGCCCACTGAGATGTCATCAGTCCAAAATCCAACTTCTAATAACTGTATATTAAACATCAAATGTCTTAGGATGGGCTGATTGTTTCATGTTGCCCATCAAACAAATATTTGCAAATGCTGTTCAATATGTTTTTAAAATTAATTATTTTTCTCCAAAATGTATTCTAAACAACAACAAAAAAAATGTTTTTACTATTTAAAAAAAAAAATCATAATAAATATTTATTTTACATTTACATTGCATATGCACTTGGCAGATGCTTTTATCCAAAGCCACTTACATTACATTCTAAGTATTAATTTAATCAGTTTGCATTCCCTGGAATCGAACCCATGACTTTGGCTTTGCTTGCATCATGCTCTGCTTTTTGAGCTACAGGATATAATTATTATAGATATATAATTAATATACACTACCAGTCAAAAGTTTGGAATCATTACATTTTTTAAATGTTTTTAAAGAAGCCTCTACTGCTCACCAGGGCTGCATTTGTTTGATCAAAAATACAGCAAAAACAGTATTATTGTGAAATATTTTACAATTTAAAATAACTTTTTTCTATTTGAATATATTTTAAAATGCAATTTATTTCTGTGTTTCAAAGTTAAATTTTCAGCATCATTACTCCAGTCTTTAGAGTCACATGATCCCCTAGCAGCCTCATTTACAGAAATCTCGACAGCTGTAGTGGTACATTACATGTGTTACAAAGTTGGTAGAATAAGGAGGAAGACGGGCTCGGCGTGACTGGGACTCTGTGTTTATGTGTTTATTCAGAACTCTCAGATACAAACAAAATAAACTCGCGCTGACAGCGCTCTAACAACTCAGTAGTTACAATATAACTTTGTTAGTAATCGCTCCGTCTCTGGTCCATTGATGTCCGGTTCACGAACGAATCGTTCTTTTGAACTGGCTTTTTATTGAACCCGTCGAACCAGTTCACCAAATCGGACTGAATCATTCTAAACGGTTCGCGTCTCGAGTCAGCGCTGATCCATTACTAAAGTTACTAACTTTCTGACATGAGTGACAGTCCCTCCGACTAGAAATAAACGAATAACCTGAAGTATATGCTAGTAACTACAACAGTTCAACACACCACACACAAAGCTTCACAAAGCAGTGTTTTGAAAGCACCCATCACTAGTTTTATCTATCTTGATTTACTTCTTCTTCTTCTTTTTTTTTAATACCTATAAGTATTTTTTAATAACTAATAATTTCCATCTTTTCTTTGGTCTTTGAAGCACCATGAAATACAGAAACATTGGGAAAAATTACTTGCTATTATAACAAAAAAAAAAAAAAAAAAAAAAAAAAAAAAAAAATATATATATATATATATATATATATATATATATATATATATATATATAATTATAATAAATTAATTAATTCCCACTGGTTTCTTGTGTTTTGGAAAAAATTGTTGCTGCTAATTAGAGTAATCATCAAAGACCTCTGAACATTGGAACAACACAAGAATGTATGTTTGCCAGCCACGCATTATTACATTATATACATTATTAGTGGATACATTTCTTCATCTTTTGCACATCAAGATTCCTTACTATATCTACTTTGAGGTCCAAAAATACACTTTTGAATGTTTGATTGAATAAAAAATGTAACACTTTTATTCAAACTGTTATGCTGACAATATCATTATCGATGAAAAAAATTTACATTCGAAAAATGCAACACAAAAGTATATTTTCTTTTTGAAGAAAAGTTTGACTGGAATCAGAAGATGAATTTCTGTTCAGTTTAGTGAAGAATAACTTTTTGCTTTTGTACCAGCACAGGCAGTATAGTTGTGAGGGAGTTGGCGTAGTCGACAGGATGCCAGTCTTGGAGGAACAAGAAACATCTCCCCACTGCAGTCGCCGAGGGATCTCTGCCCAATCTGATTACTGCATTTGTCAACCTGCCACCCTGTTCTGCAAGTAAACAAAGCCAGCACCAGATAAGACCCTGCCGATTCCTTCAACACTGCTCGAGACAATTCCACTCGAATGTAAATGTACCCATCCCCCATATATGCAACCTAATGCACACAGGAAACACATTGGAAAATAGCCAGAATGCTTTCAGTTCTGTTTATCTGATGGACAGAAGACAAAGGTCTACATTACAATCAAGCTCTAATGCATTGCATTACACATGCCACATCCTCAGAAGACTTCTGGTCATGTCCTAGTGGCTGCCCTGAAAGGCTGCAACTATAGCTCAGTGTCTCTGGGTTTTCCTATTACAAGACTGTCCCGGCTATTTATTTTTCACTTTGTTTTATTGCTGGTTCCTAAAGGCTCAATTCAAGAGTGATTGCTGACTAAAGTTCTTGAAGCCTGTACTTGGGTTTACACCAATATATCTTGTAATACTCTCTGGTGAAAGGATCTTAACAGTCCTTATCAGGATGATGGTGGTAAAAAGACCAGTATGGCACGATTAGCATAATCTCCTCAACATACGTTTACATCATCATAGGAATGATTTTCTAATGTTATATAAATTGTATGATACCACCAAAGCACATTTTATGTACAGTGGTTTTAAAAAAAACACGTTTAATGTATGACTCAATCATTTTCTGAACACAATGAGAAATTCTCTTCAAGTAGTGTGAACTGCAGATCTTATTTTACTCGTATATCCAGAACCACTATTTTAAAAACCTATTAGGAATTCCTGAGGGGAAACTATTGTGAATTATCCTTCTGGCTTGGCCTACAAACTGATCATAACTGAAGGGCTCTATTCCAATATAGAATAATTTGCAGTCTATAAACATCATGACATAATTAGCGCCTCCTCAAAGTCATCATAAAAATGATGCCGTGAACTCCACGAAACCACATGTGTTAGACATGCGACTGCATTGCACTTCATTAGAAATGTATGGTCTTATAACAGAGGATTAAAGATACAATACTTCATTATTCAATTGCATTATTTAATAGCTGGGTGTTAAGAGTGGATGTGAGCTCTTAAGTCAAGATTTTACTCAACTTTTGTTTACACTGTGGTCCAAATCAGGCCATGTCATCAAGGAAGCAATGTTAAAACACACATTCCTCATATATGATTAATACCATGAATGAGGTTCACAAGCCACTATTGGGATGCAACATTCTTTTAACCATGCTTTCGAAAGACAAATGAACAACAGGGATCTAGTGAGGCCCATTGTGCATACATCTGAAGACTCGTCTTTTGCATTTGGTTGTGTTTACAGTTATCAGACTTTCATGAATTCTCTCTCATGTACCTTTAAAAGCCCAAGAGCGAACAGAGCATGAGGCTTTGGAAGAGGAATCATAATGTTCTGACTGAATACGCTGCACATCTGTGACTAAAATAATAATCTTGTATGTTGTAAGTAGTTATAGTAAACATTACATATAAATGCACAACTGAATATTTTGATGTGTGACATGTTATGATGCATGTTATGATACATGTTACATGTTATGATATTTGATGAGAAGCCCCATTGAAATTCTGTTTTAACATAATCTGGTATTGAGTAATGACTTTGAATTTTCAAAGTCTAAATGAGGAAATAATTACTTTGCTGAAATTAGAAAGAACTCTGGGGAACTCATAAAATGGAATCAAGATACAGGTCCATCAAAAAAGAATAAAACACAAAAAATTGGTAGTTGGTAATTAAATACAACAATACCGATGTTTCAGCAAAAAAGCCTTAATGTCTTTTTGTGCGTTTTTTTTTCTTTCTTTTTTTCAGATGCCAAAGCAGACCAAAACGGCTGATTCATTCTAGCCCCTTTCAGAGGAGACAGGTATTCTAAATTAGATTTTATTCTTATCTATCTCAAAGAACAACTGTGCTGATAAATACGCGTAAACATAAAACAAAGCTTTCCCCAGGAAGCATGCATGTCATCTCACGCCTCACCATAAGTGCCTGAGGAACTCACACCTCATGTATTAAAACACCTCCGGTTTCACACATGTAGCGATTGGGCCTGTTACCAATGCAATGTTTTGACGTGGAAAGACGAGTCATTGAACCATGCAACTGTTGAGTACAAAGCTGGAGGTTCCCAAGGGAGCTTTGGCCCACTTTTCTTGTCAAAAGATAATAGCTAACTGAGCAGAAGAGGGGACATTGAACAGATTAGTTTCGAGCATCCCCTCTGAACAATCCTATACCCACAAGATGGTGCCCAAACTGCTATTTACTGATACATTTGAATAAATCTACTTGCTCTATGTACAGTACATGTATTAAAATTGCTGACAATGTACATATTGGGTACTTGTATGTAGAGTGAAACATGCATTCACTTAGCTTTTTTTCCCCATTTTAGATAGTAAAACAATGGGGGAAAGAGGGGTGGTGAATGGCTAAATGGTAGCAAATTGCTTGCAAGATCTGCATGCAATATTCATACACTATTTTTATTTGGAGTCCTGCGGTGACCCTACTCATGATGCATGATGCTTAACCTTTGTAGCAGCAAATGTGAATCTAGTGGTAGTTGTGCAGAACAGCAGTGAGTGTATTAATTATATCAGAAGCTTTAAAATAATATTTTAGGTTTAATGTAAAAGCTTGTGTATTATTTGATCTGTAATGCTGTTTATATAATAATTTGTACAGGTGTTTTATGGTTTTAGTGTTTATGGCGTTGTAATTTTCACAGTGAAATCATCAGTCTTAGCATTTACAGATTGGCCACATTCACTTCCGTCTTGCAAATGCATCACTAACCCAGATTTCGTTTTTTTGTTTTTTTAATTGTATTCATTTATTTATTTGTGGAAAAGGAGAGAATTTGTGGTAATAATGAGCTTAACTTGTTCCAAAACTATACTTTTACATTTTAACATACATTACATTGAGTGCTGTCAATCGTTTTAATTTTTTTTACAAATTAACATACACATTGTGATTCATTTTAATTTTTAATATTTTATGTTGTAATAATTTCACAGTTACTCTCCAAAGTAATGTAGACACAACTTAAAGACAGTATATTTTAAATAGATGTTGTAATGGCATCTTTTTATGATTGGAGGACAGTATCACTGATACAAACACTGCTACTGATGTCTATGAAATATATTTTTTAAAACATTAATTAGAGATATTCAGCATTACAGTATAATTGAAAGCTATCAATTTCAACATTTATTAGGATGAATTTAAAACAATATTCACATGAACTCATTATAATAAATGTCACATTTACCTGTGGCCTTCATATATGATCAATATACAGAAAATGTATAAAGTTATCAAACACTTAACAGTCTTAACTACATAAATTATTAATCAAATCTAGATGAATCCTTATTAAAGCTACAATTTTCCTTTGTTCTTTGATTAACGTCAATGACAGACATCACAGAAACTAGTTTAATAGGCTGCTGTCACTTTAAGATCTGCAGCTACCACACATAACACGCATCTCATTTTCTCACAACTTTTTAAGTTCATTTAAGATGTTATTTAACTCATTTAAGACTGCTCTTTTGAGAATATTAGATGGGGGGTTTGGCATAATTCTCTGTTATTGTTTGTTCAAACGTAAAAGAGAACTTGATTCTGGCTTCTTTGCGTTGTCACATAGACAGGACCTTCACAGGCAAGAGAGTGATTAAATATAATGTAACGCAAGCCAAAGGATGACCGTTAATTGCATTAAACACTTTTTAATGCTTTAAACTGAAAATAATTAATTGACTGTGTTAACGTGCTAATTTTGACAGCACTAATTACATTACATTAGTCTTTTCTTCCATATCGCAACGTAAATCGGAGTGAAATGGCTATTGAACAAGAACAATGTAGGACGGGACTTGATGTTGTCCATTGGGAATTGATTGGGTCCTTGTCGTTTGCTGTGATGCAATGTGAGTGACAGGTTGTCCCGCCCTTGAGCCGATAAACACGTCACACATCAAAGGAGAGAGACAGGCGGGAGGGGATATTTTGATTAAATATTACGAGGGCATATGAATAATAATAAAAAAGGATGCGCATTGATAAATCATTTATAATAAATTCTAAGAATTGTTCATTTTGATTTCATGGTAACTTTACTATAAATAGAGCATTTGTCTTCTCTTTAATCATTAGATTTCTTCTTCTTCTTCTTCTTCTTCTTCTTCTTCTTCTTCTTCTTCTTCTTCTTCTTCTTCTTCTTCTTCTTCTTCTTCTTCTTCTTCTTCTTCTTCTTCTTCTTCTTCTTCTTCTTCTTCTTCTTCTTCAGTGAGTTAACATCGTAACTCAAACGCTCCAAGATCGTTGAGATTCTCTCATTAGTGTGTACGGAGTAAGAAAACCTGGAGTGGAGCTGGAGCCGAGTGATGAGATCGCTTCGAGCAGGGAGCAGAAATCTGTCACTCTGCTCCACACACACTGCTCCAGACCGCCTTTCAGTCTGTGCGTTGCTTGGCGACACACACAGCTTGACATTTCTTTTGGAGCTAATGAAATTAGTGGAGAAGAAACATACAAACTAAAAAGCCATTTTTTTTGTCTGGAACGTAAACTACTGAAATTAATGGCTGTGCTTAAGAGTTACTGTATATATGGCATTACAGTAACACTGAATATCAGCACGGCTGTGGGCTAATATGGCCAAATCAGTCATTCTGATATTATTCTTACATGTATTATTATATATGGGTACTTAAGATGCAGTTTACATTACAGTGCCCATGTTACAAGTATATGGTGTACGTATAATTAGGCCTAAATGTTTAGTTAAATAGCAATAACCTACTTTTATAATCAAAACAGATTTGCAAAATAAATTGCATGTAGTAAAATGATTCATTTAACTACGATATTACCTATCAGCATGCACACTGTAATGTAAAGTGTAAGCAAATGTTCTTATGTGTGGCAGTCGCGATCACGGTTAGAGCTCATCTGTATGTGTAGTTGCTAATAACGGTGAGCGCTGTCCAAGGTGCTGCAGCGCGCTCTCGCCCCGCCCGTCTCCATCACACACTAACCGGGAGACACGTGACGCGATGTGCTGACAGTCCCTGGCAAAGCTCGCCTGAGAAACACATCGCACCTTGTCTTGCACACAGAACAGGGAGCGATATCTTCTATTTTATATACACTGAGAGAGAAAAATAACACTTATATTGGACAATTTCTTAAGCTTGAACCGTTTTGTACTTAATCTTAATTGGTTGTTGGCTCCATTTTGATTTTATTTTTAATCTATTGGGACTTTGGAGATCCGCATACGCAATTGTATCGCTCCCATTTCTTCTGCCCATTCGACTCCGATGCAGTGATTTTTTTTTTTTTTTTTTAATCGATGTGGAGGAAATCAACCAGGTTCATCGGTGAGGTTGAGCTGTCAAGGGGCGCACAATGGTCCATTTCTCAAGGTATAATAATTCAGAATTGTGTAAGTGTCATTTGAAATCGTATTTGAGGATATGTGCCGTTTTCTGTTCGAGTTATGGTTGCGCTTCACGCGCTCATTGCAGTCACGCGCAGGTGAGATGATGCAGCTGGGCTTTATTTCTGTTTAATTATGCTCTACAGCCGGTTCATCCGTGTTTACTGCTGGCCTTTGCTTCATCTTAAGCGATATTTGATGACTCCATATTTCTGTCCTCAGCATCTGAAAGTGAGCGCGGTAGAGGCGTTAAAGGTGTTTTTCTTGCTCAGTTTGAGCAGATGGTGGTTGATTATTGGCTATGTTTTGCGCATCTGAGTCATCGCCAACATTAATCAAGGGAAAGGAAAAAAAGATTAACCATTGTGACAATTTTAAAGTTTAGATTTAAAAGCGCAGATGCATTGCAGGATCCCGTTGTTGCGAGACTAATATCTGATGCGCGAGGCTATTAGGTGGATTGTGCATTGTTCCAGACCCCATCTACAGTACTAATAGCAAGGCATTACCGTAATCGTCTCGCGAATACGGTAAATAAGACTGCCTTCTGTACATTAATCGCTTATGATATGTTGTGTAAGATCCATCTGTGAAAGGGGTCGGTTGTTATCTTGCTAAGTAGCCCCGTGTAAACCTGACAGTAAACACATAGGAATTCAAGCATGAAATGATTGGTTGAGATCAGTTGACAGACAGCCCAGAGGCCAGACAATTGCAGTGTCATTAATGCTTAAGAGGCGCGCGATAAGCCCCCGCCCTGGGCTCATTTTGGGATGCAGGACTTGAACTGAACGAGGTTCACGGAATCAAACGAGATTTTCCCCATTACACAGTTTCGATGCTGCCGCCCGTTTGGACGGTCTTTCGTCAGTCTGCACTGGTCCTCCTGCTGAAACAACTGTAAAATACGATTGCCTACGTCTGACTCTTCTGCATACTGTAAAAATGTAATGGGGAAAATAATGCAAAATACCACAGTAAAACCTGTACCATACGATAAAATGTTGTATTTGTTTTTATTATTATATTATATTATATTATATTATATTGTAAAACACGTATAGCCTATACGTAAAAAAGTGTAACTTAAATAGTTTATGGATAATCAATATGTATAGTTTTCAGTTAAATATTGCCTTATTTATGGGAAAAATAGTTTCTGTAAATTTGTTATCAGGTGCATGTGCACACTGGAGGGGTTTATGTTGTATGTCATATTAATTAGTCAATATTTACTGCATTGTTTTAGTGTTGGGTTATCCTAATTGTGGTTTTATGGGAACAGAATATGATTTATATTATTATTGCCACAATAAGACCAATTTTGATTATGTTTAAGCCATCATATGCCGTTGTTCTACCTGTGTTATTAGATTTTCTATTTACAGAAACATATTTTTAGGTTGGTATATTAATGCTATGTATTAAACAATATATAAATAGTTTGGAAGTATACAATATATATTGACCAGAATGCTTCCTGTAATGATTGTAACATCATCACTGTATTTTTTACAGTACTTTTTACTGTACATTTAATTTAAAAAAATACTGTACCTACCCAATTTTGCAGCAGCAGTAACATTTCATGGTATTAGAATGAATGTCATGAGAGAATCTCTTAAAAATGAAAATTAAACGGTATCAAATAAAATATGCATAATAGGTATAATTCAAAATCATTATACCATTGGATACTATTTTATCCCATTTTATTTTAGTTTCCAAGCTTTTTTCTTTGCTTTATCCCAACATACGTCTAAAAATTATAGAATTATACCCCCCCCCCCCCCTTTTTTTATCATTAATATTGTGAGTAAAAAACAATAGAGGCAAAACATCAATGCACCACATGATGAATATAAATTGCGATCATTAAGAATTATAGTGAGAAAAAAAAAAAGCAGATAAAAAATACTGTTGCAATTGAAGATTAATGCAATCAATATCAGCGTGAAATTAGTGGTTTCAATATCAATATCACTATGAAATTGTGGTTTTGTGTATGAATGATTGTATTGTGTGTATGCTGTCTTATCTTTTTGAAAGAGCCCATCTTTTCTTTTCCTTTGAAGAAATTAAGATATTCTTTTCTATTCTTTTCAGATTATGGATCAATATGTCAAAACGGATGTGAATTGAAGGTTTGTGAACACTGAGGGCCCTATTCGGGCCTGCACGTTAACACTGCAAAGTGTACTTTTTTATCTACTTGTGATTAGTGCTGACTTAAAGCCTACACAATGACTTTTAACTAGACTTAAATGACCCTGACATTAATGACCCTTTACATCCCTAATGAACTCTCTGCTGTACAGCACTACATATGGCTACGATTTATATAGATACTTTGATGACTTGGCCCCACTGTAGCACACCTGGATCCCACTGAAGGCTCTTTGAAGCAAAGCAGTAGCCTTGTTTTTTTTTTTTTTTTTTTTTAGAAGACCACTGTTTGGGCCTTAGCTACTCCCTTTATTCAGATTTGTATATCTAGAAATTGAAAAAGAGTTGGCCGTAATACAGGCCTTCTCCCTCTCTCAGTGAACAATGAGTAAATTACCCCAAATGCATAGCAGTCCTGTATGCCATTGGGAGCTCTGTTACACTTTAGGAGCACATCACTAAGAAAGCTGAATCATTTTAGTTTTGATTAGTTCTATTCTTAGTTCTAACTTCCTTTATCATTCACAATGAGCTTCTCAATGCGGAACGGCGCACATCTAATCTGGATAGGCCTACTGGTTTGTTGCCTTGTCGACATTGGGGCCAGCATGGAGTTCACCGGCGCAGAAGGCCAGTGGGCCAGGTTTCCAATGTGGAACGCCTGCTGCGAGAGCGAAATGAGTTTCAACATGAAGACCAAAAGCGCTCATGGACTTTTAGTGTACTTCGACGACGAGGGATTCTGTGACTTCTTGGAACTGCTCATCCATAACGGTAGACTCAGTTTGCGGTTCTCCATCTTTTGTGCCGAGCCGGCGATGGTGCTCTCCGACACCGCCGTCAACGACAGCCGCTGGCACGCCGTGACCTTGCGCAGGAATTTCAAAAACACTACGTTAGTTGTGGACGAAGAGATCAAGTGGGTGGAGGTTAAGTCGAAAAGGAGGGACATGACGGTCTTTAGCCATTTATTTTTAGGAGGATTACCTCCTGAACTGCGATCTGTAGCATTACGCCTCACATCTTCAGCCATCAAAGATCAGATTCCCTACAAAGGATGGATAACCAATCTGAGGGTGAACAGTTCCGAGCCACCACTCGTCGGTAGCGAGGGAGTCAACAGTGACATTTGTGAAGCCGACCACATTTGCCTGAACGGAGGAGTCTGCAGCATCGTCAACGACGAGCCAATTTGCGACTGCTCCGAAACGGGATTCCAGGGAAAAGACTGCAGTGAAGGTAAGAGGCCTGGATTCGTCGTCTCCGTTGTTGAGGTGTTGAAATGTCTTTTCAAACACAGCCTTTTCACTTCTTTTTTTCGTTTCAACATTGCACTAGTTCCTCAAAGGCAGTGCATGCTACATCATGTTTGTTCCCGGCCTCCACTACAGGCCCAGTACATTTCATGGTTAGATTACCACAATGGAGAGAGCCATTGTTCTGAAGCAAGCGATATTTTAAACAGGCTTAATAGTGCCATCTGTGTCAATTCCAGGGCATCCACAAAAGCCTGTGTTTTTGATAACATGACGTCAACAGAGGCTCCTCATTCTTAATATACTCTTGACACTGCACTGACATTACAATTAAGTATGAAATTGGGTTGAATACATGCACACAAGCCCATGATTGAAGTATGATGATTTGAATATTATTCTCCCTTTGAATTGAAGGGGTTGGATGCTCTAATTACGTAATTAGCCAGATGTTTCATAGTCGCTAAAATGACTTAGCCAAAGTTGCAATTTCAATATCCCAGGAAAAATAAAGACACACTCAATACAGCATTCAGCAACCATCACATAGCATTTATTAATACAGCTCTACAAGTCAACCTCCACGACTGCACTTACAGAATTATTGTAATTACAAATTGATGATGTAACTAAATGGGGGCGGGGTGGGGTTCTGCTTATATCTTTTGAAAAAGGATGGTTGTATGCATATCACAACAATTTAGATTTCCATGTAAAGTCTGTTCCTTTTTGAATATGTATGTTCTGGTTGGTTTCCTAGTTTGACTTACTCCCTTGGTGTCCGATTTCACTGTTTTTATGTTCTTTCCATCTTTTTCTTCATTTTTACAACCGTCTCTGTGGACTGATCTTGATGTTGGTGGATATTGTCTTAGGCCGTAAGCCGAAGAGGCACCATGTTGCCAAGGAAACTACAAACCCACTGAGTAAATTTTGTCCTCTTAAAGCACAACAGAGAGAGAGTACGTTTCACTGACAAATGTTCAAACTAGAATAGCAGTTGTGTTGTGGCACAGTTTTTGCCGGGCTCTCAGCGAAATGGCTAGTCTAGTGTATTTGATGAGATTACGACAAAAGGGCAGGGCCCGCAGATGCTCGGCAGCTTGCTTAAAAACAAGATGTGCCGCTCTCCAGCCCCTGCGCTGGTAGAAATGCGCATCTTTGCCGGGTGAGTCAGAACAGACCTGCCCACGCAGCTTTGAGTGGCCTCCGTCATGCGCTTTGGGATGACATGAGGATATGTGGAGATGTTGGAGGCCACGGGATGTGAAGCTCTGACTCATTAGCATTATTTATTTAATATTGGAGGATCTTGAGGCTAGCGGTGTTAGGCGTTGGCGCAGCATGCTTGAGCATTATCAGTTCAGTTAGATTTAGAAATATGCTGTGTTTTTTTTATTTAATGGAAACCATTGTGGTTACTGATCTACACTCTTAACTCTTTCCCTGCCATTGACAGAAATTTCCGGTTTTCACTGTTATATGATAGGAGGCATTGTTACGCATCTTCTTAAAGAGTACTGACGTTCCAGATAAAATGTGAAGAAGCAGAAACAAGCGATATCATATGTAAGAAGATACATATGAAAAATATTATAAACAGCATATAAATCAAAACCGAATGAATGAAATGCAGGATGAGCTATAGGACTGTGCAAGCTTTGATGGACTCGATCTACTCCATCTTTATTTTTTGATCATCTTTCTGAATCTGATTTAGGCGTAGTCTTTGAGAAAAACATGAATTTCTCAGCTTTTTGCTCAAAATGTAGCTTTTTTTATGTAACTTACCCATATTGAAGTGTTGATTTTTTTTTTTTTTAAATGAAGCAGAGGGTCTGTTTTTTCTTTTTATATATTGCATGTTCAGATATTCTTACAACAAAATATTTGGGGGGCCATGAAACTTTTGTGAAAATGATCAAAATGCTGGCGGTGGCTGGCAGTTATTTATTTTTTTTAAACGCCGACAGGGAAAGAGTTAAAAATAAGGTTCCAAAAGGGGGTTTTCGCATTAATAAACCATTTTTTCTTAGTGTGAAGAATATTTAATTAATCTGAAGAACCTTTTATAACTATAATAAACCTTTTGTGCAATGAAAAGGTTCCATGGATGTTAAAGGTTCTTCATGGAACCATAGATGCCAGTTAATAACCTTTATTTTTTTTAGAGCGTATGATCCCTCCTTTTTCTGTCAGAAATGTTCAGATGACCTTTCGTTGCTATTAGCACAATGTCAAATCTCCAAATGGCACCATGGAGGACAGGACAGCCATTATGAAGGCTTAATTCCTCAAATGAAATAGATATAGGGCCGGCGTGTCGTTCATTAAAACAACAGCATCATTTTAAACTCCTCTTAGCCTAAATCTGTCCTTGCTGAGGTTATTAATGCAAATCTGGACCATGCAGCTCCTGCTGAGGAGAAAGCAGGCCACTTTGACTCATTCTACCTCCGTTCAGACATTTCGAGTGGTGTCAGCTTCATGTCTGAGGTGATCTGTCAGCTGACCACCAACTGCCATTGCCAATAAAACACCCCGATTGCCCGTATTTTATATGGCTAAAAAACAGATAGCTGCATATTAAATGGATCGTTGATGGATTATTAGGTTTTTGCTTTAGATATTTGTAATATGTGAGCAGCACATATATCTAAAGCAAAAACTCTGTCGTCATGGAAAAATGTGCAGTACCTTGAGATTGTGTGTACGTGTTTGCAGATCTCAGGCAGGAAAGGGTGGTATGTGGATTAAATATGTCCTTTCTCTCCGCACGTCCACTCTGTCATTCTCTCGACAGGCAGTTGTGGTAATAACTTTCTTTAGCAAAGCAGGTGTAGGTCTCTCAGCGGGAAAGGCAGTCCGCACCGCAAAGAATAACAGTGCTATGGGTAATGAGATATTTTTGCCCTGCTGGGGTTAGAGAAAGGCCCTTATTTTGTGTTATTATGGTTAATGCTCTTACAAGTCTGAATTGGAAAGCCAAAAGAGTCTACTCTGTATCAGCTTGCAGCCATTGATACCTTATCTTTATGCTCTATTAACTGTATAATGTGCTCCGTCTCCCTGGTTAAAGATGGCTGTAAGGGATCTGCAATTGACGTCCGTGCGGTTTCATATGCTAGAAGACTTTGGTTGGAGAATTGGATTGTGTTGGAGGGCTTGTTTACAACAGCGATTAGATTGTTTCACCTCATCTCTTATCTTTTGTGGTGGAGCTAACGTTGTAAGGGCCGGTTCCTGGCTGTCGTTTAATGATGCAGTCACATTTTAAGTGCTTTTTTTCTACCTCTGCTATTGGATCTATGTAAATGAATGAGGGCGGTGTAGTGTAGCGCATGCCTATTAACCTCTTGCTAACGTAATAAAAGACCTGCTTTAATTGGATACATCAGCATATTAATTTTAGTGACTCATTTAATCTTGTCACTAGGGGCCTGTTTAGAAGTTGACAAAAGAAAGATTTTAAAAGGATAGTTCACCCAAAAATGAAAATTCTATTTTGTATGTATTTAGGTTGAATTAGCAATTTGAAATAATATTTTTAACTTTAATAAATTTAATTGAATCATTTTTTCAGCATTTTATTCCAAACCTGTCTGACATTCTTCCGTGAAACACAGAATAAGATATTTTGAACAATGTTCAAACTATTTTTGTCAGTACAATAAAAATAATAGCGGTAAAAAACTATATTTGGACCAAGTTAATTTTCACTATAAGAACAAAAACGTTGTTTTCAAAGTCATACAGGTTTGAGTAAATGTAATCTGTACATTAAAATTACGAGATAAATTAAGCAAATACCAACAATGTTGGTCAAAACCTGGAAATGGCTTAATTCACCAAGGCACTCCAGTATGACATCTCTTGACTATTTGACCCTGTTGACTCTCCTCGTCATACAGGTTTGAGTAAATGATGGCCAAATTTTTATTTTGGGTAAACTGTCCATTTAAGTCAAAAACATTTGTATAATCTGTAAAAGCGGAAATGGATTAATTCAGGCGCTTCAGTATAAAATCCTCTGCCTACTCTAATATCTGCGGGCTCTCCTTGTGTCTTGCAATCGACTTTCACCTTCCTTGATCCTGTAACATCGCTTGATAATCTTGAATGGAGGGGGAGCCCGTGTCAAATACACTGTATATTGAGAATTCCCCTATCAGTGGCGGATGAACCCTTTCCAGATGGACTAAGCTCAGTAATCTCTCTGTACTGTAGATGACTGCAATATGGAACATGCTGCACATTGCTCCCTGTGGGGGAAATGTTAAACTAGATTTGGTGAAGAGGATTAAAATCCCCATCACTGGCACAATGACAATACATCAATGACGTAGAGCTATATTTAGAAGCTTTTACAATGAATACTCTTGTTTTCGGGGATATTTACCAGTGGTTTCTGCTTGACTATAGGCAAATATACCTCATATTTAATTAACTCCAGCATAGTCAAATGTGAATGATGTGTTGTCTTATCTGTAACGCACATTCACCCCATTCTAACTGAATGGCCATTATCTCAGTTTTTTTTATGTTTTTAGTCAATCGTTGCTGACAGCTACATCTTTAGTGACTTTGCCGCTGCGCTATACGGAGCGTACGCTCGTCATATGATCTCTTTGGGCAAGTTCCACGGCATATCAGCACGTGTGTGTTTGAGAGTAACATGCTCTGACTTGCTGAAAACTGCTTTAAACGAGCATCTGGAGCTGCAGTCCTGTTTGTAAAGGACTGCATGAGTGCGGGCGTCACATCGCGTTTGCCCCCCGCTTGCGCCGGCCCATGCTGGAGAAGGGCAAGCCTGTGTGCGTGTAGGTCATCCTCAATTTCTATCTCATATTCGCTGCCAAATTCAGGGCAGTATGCAAGGCCAGCACTTAAAAGAAGCTGTCAGCTCGATGAAAGCCTGCATGTCGCTGGCTCCATGTGAGCTCTGCAGTGCTAAGGAGAGGCTATATGATCCTGATCTGTCAGTCAGTGAAATGTAAATAAACCGCTGTTCGGTCAGCCAGACTGTGAGAAGACCAGGCTGTACGTATGTGTGTGTTCTTCATCCAAAATGGCTGCTGCGTCCACACACACAAATACTGTATATCTAATTTTCGGCCTTGTCCTGGCAGGTTTTGTCAGCGAGAACTTGACACACATGTCTCTGCAGTGCGCATGATATGTTGAAACACAAAATCAATTGAGTGGATCCGTTAAACTGCTGTAGAGTCAGTGTAGATGGCTAGTCAGTGTTTTGTGATGGTTCAAGCTAACTAAACTGTTCAGGGTTTGTTTTTTAAGCTTCCAAGCTGTTTTTTTTTGTTTTTTGTTTTGTCAGTGGGATGAGTTTGCACATTTGTCAAAGCAATTAGGGTCTGTCAGTCTCTTCATAAGTTGATAAGAGAGGATAGAAAATCACCTGCCATTTATCACTGCAACACTAACAGCAAAATATTTCTTTGTCATTTTTTTCTGGCATGGAACACTTTTCTGTTTATGATTTTTTTCTCTCCTTTGTTTTGTTTATTCATACATTCATCAGCATTTTGTTTTTGAGGCAGTAGTGGTGCATGCAATTTGTGTTTGGTCGAATGGAGGAACCTGCTGCGGTAAGTCCCGGGTCATTATTCTCTTCCTCAAGATGCAAAACACGGAGGTAGGATTGGATGCTTTATTTTAAAGATAGCCAAGTCCATTTTTAGGGAGTCTTGGGTGAGTTGATCCAGGGACTGAAAGTGTCACCAGAAGTAAAAGGTGTGTTGAATAAATGCATGAATGAAGGTAATGTACCCTTTTTGTTTAAGAACAGAAAAAGGTAATTTGCATTTTAATACAAATTTTAAATGTCAATGTAAATTGGGTAATTACATGACAAGCATATGCATATTGTAAGGTATTCAGGCAATCAGGTATTGTACATTTCTTTATTACTGACCTGACTGAATGATGTTGTTTTCTCTAGGTTTATGTTGCATCATCTGTCGACAATTTTATTTCCGAACACGTGCATGCTTCGCATCTAGCCCCTGTAAACTCCCCTCACAAGCACCATAAACGGCATTCAAAATGATAAATATTCATACTGAAGATACAAATTGTTTTGAACAGGCCTTCAAAGCCCATCAAATAAACAATCTTGATGTTTAATGTGCTCTTTTCATTTTTCCTGAGGGAAAAACAACTTTGCTTTGCTTTAGGATAAAATAACTTATCATAAAACCGTAGCTATTTGGCGTCCCACCCATTTATCTCCGTCTTTCAGTTTACTTTTAATTATGATTCGCATGTTTGAGCATGTTCATTGATATACTATGAAGAGTCTATTTCACCTTTGTTTTATCAGCTTTTGAATGACTTAATAATGTGTTATCATCTCACCAGCACTCTTTCAGAGTACTGTAGACTCGATGAGATTAGATCTTGAGGAGGACAGAGGACACTTAAAGTCAAATAAACCCTCTGGTCTCTGCATTTTCCATGGTAATGAATGTTTGGCCTGGGCACAGGATGATAAGACGCATGGTAACCACGGTAATCCTCAAGGCTGGGCCACCTTCCAGTCTGCATGCTTCTTAATCATTGTCTCCTTCTCTCTCTTCACGCCTCGGCCGCCCCTCCAGAAGAGGCCTATGTAGGAGGTGGGTAGATGTTTTTTTCCCCCCTATTTTCTTTTCATCCAACCCCTGTCCCTACTCATGTACTTCTCTCTGTTTTCATATTTCAACTTGTTCTTTTAGAAATATTCAGTATTTCCAATTTTATTTGAATACGGTACACAAACAGTAAGTGGAACTGGTGTACAGCACAGGTAAAAGGTATGCAACTTCACTCTGCATTATTACCGAGAACACTTCCTTAATTAGAGGTTGTCAGTAAACACATGGTTCACTCAAATCAGTGTGCTCTGCTAAGCAGAAAACAGAGGCTGGAGCAAAACGGACGCCATCCTGTTTAATTTACATCTAAAGATACAGACACATGACTCTAGATCCTATTATGTGCTTTTGAAACCTCATTTAGTGAATACTCACATACGTACATATGAAGTGTTCACTGTAATGGAAAATCTGGACAATCTGGTGGGTAAGTACTATAGACAAATTACAAAATCTGCTATTTTTTTTTACTAATATTTGAGGGAAAAAATACACACTCTCCATTCAGATTTATTCTTTTGGAGGTATATATGTTTATATATTTTGGCTGTGGCTCACAGGAACTTCCAATGATAGATGAAATGGGTAATATTGATTTATCCCAGTATAAGCTGTAGATATTGTTTTTTGTATTGACACATTTATGTGGAAAACCATTATTTGCAGCCTAACTTAACTTTAAGATCCAATCTATGTATGTGTCATCATCTTCCTGTGGAAGGTTGACCAGGCGGACAACAAGTTTGATGTTTGGCGACTGAAAAGTGATTTACTTTTTTCTTTTCTAATCTAGATGTTTCTCTTTTGATAAAGCATTGCAACCGCTGGGTTGAGGAAATGCTTTTTGAATGTTCCCTCACACCCACTCTCTCCCTCACCTCGACCCCACCCCAATCTCCTGCCCCCCCACCCTGCACCGCGGGCATCCTCCGCTCAGACGATGCCCGCGTGTCAATGTGACAAAAAACCTTCCCATGATCCCGTTCTCTGTGCTGACTGTGCTCTTGTCTTCCCTTAAGGTCTTGCGCACCTGATGATGGGCGACCAAGGTATGGGTTTAATTTCTTACTCACCTTTTTGCCTCCATCAGTCACTCCCTCCTCCATCTTCTCTGCCTTTCTCTCTGGCTTGTGCTGAATCCTCCTCATCTCCCTTCACTGCTGGTAGGGATTTACTGGGGCTGCTTTCTTTCTGGCTTGGCGCTGAGTCAATGGATGGTTTGGTCTTTTCCATTTTTTCCCCCCACCCTCTCCTCTGTCTCTCCTTCTCTCTCTCTCTCTCTCTCTCTCTCTCTCTCTCTCTCTCTCTCTCTCTCTCTCTCTCTCTCTCTCTCTCTCTCTCTCTCTCTCTCTCTCTCTCTCTCTCTCTCTTTCTGCTTTAACTTCGTTTCAACCCATCACGCCGCTTCTTTTGCGCTTTGGTTTTTCTCTCCGTCATCTCAACAACCCTGCTATTCCATTGCCGCTTGCCAACTTCATTTTCATATAGAGGGGGAAAAAAAACTTTCAACCCAGTGGATGATGTGAGTTACAGAGACTTCTCTCAGGGGTTTGTTCGCTCTTTGTAAATGTGCTAGTCTGAATTCTCAGAAACTGGAAAGCATTAGCCATCTGTTCGATATTCATGCATTCTCCCTCATCTCTCTCATCGTCATGTTCTGGCATGTATCGCGATAGGAAGCTTCCATCTCCTCTTGCCTGCCCTTTCTCTTTTTGTCCGCAATGCATGGAGTCTCTTCTAAACGTAACCTTTCATTTGTTCTGTCTCTGAATCTAACACACGGTCATGATTCTGACTGTTGCCTCTTTCCTCTCCTTTGTATTTTCCTGTATCTCTCTGGACTTTCTCTTCATGGAACCATTATATCAATATCATAGGGAAAAGAAAAGGTATATAATGCTTCTTTCATACTATGTAATGATGTAGTTGAGCTCTTTAAGATCTTCATGTATATTCCTGTATATGTGGCTTTACACATGCATCTGTTTATTCATGTGTTTGTGGTACTGAAGTCACACTGATTTTTCTGTGTCACTCCCTACAAATATGACGAGGGGCTGGAAGGTAGGTGTGATGTCATGAAAATGAGTATGCGTCATTGTGCGATGTGTCAGCGAATGTAATGTAGGGTTATGAAGGAAAACAGCACATAAAAATTAGTATGCTACTAGAAAATCTGTTGCATAGAATGTGTAACTATGTATTAATACCTAAAGACAACAAACAGTTTGCTTTGTGTTATAATTTATTTAAAAAAACAATAAAAGTAATAATATTATAGGCTTATCTCCATTATTATATTAAAAAAAAATCTGCATAAAATATTAAGTCACATGCAGATTTGGGACACATTTAAAAGTTCCTCTAAAAGCATCCGATATAAACATGTGTTGTCAGATCATCCCCAAAAAATCAGGTAAGAGCTCTTCAAGATATTCAAATTTTCATATTCTGCAGACATTGATTTATTTTAGAACATTCCATATAGCCTGTATGCACAAATGCATATTAATTTAGTAGCACTTTACTGCTCTTTGATATCAAATTACAATTTTTGATGAACCCGGTGAGATCCAGCTAAGGTAAGTGGACGGCACCCAGCACTGTCACCACTGCAGCCACTCACATCCTGCACCCGCTCACACACCACTGCATGCTGGTTTATCCACTGAAATTTAAACACAACAAAGGGCTCCACACATAGACTGATGGGGTTATGCACCTTGGTTTGAAAAATGAGGGATCCGTGATAGGTGGAGCAGGTAGGTGTGCTTTCTGTCTTTCGCGGGGATCTTGATTGTGTTCTGTAAGGCATTGACACCCAGGCTATCACACTATCCTGAATGGGCTAATGCCCACAGGAGATGTGGGGGCTTCAAAGCTTCTCTTAGCACATTTGAATACATTTTCAGAGGCATTTATATTTTCTCTCATTCCATTTTCTTATAGAAAATTGGTTTTCATCTGTCTGTAAAATTGAATGAAATGGTGCGTGTGGCGGCTGACCTTGCCAGCGGGGTCATGCTGGCATTATCAAATGAATTTTGCATTGTGTTATTTTTCTGTGGATATATGTTGTGTTGTGTGTGTGTGTTTGTGAGGACCACAGTTGTTATAGAGAAATTGAATGAATTGAAATGTGCATTTCTGGTTCATTTATATTGTTTATTGTTTGCGTTGCAACTATTGGTTGCGTTGCAACCGTAATGTGCTTCAGTGATGTCCTGCAATTAAATTGAAACAATTACAACTCAAATTTACCAATAATTGCAGCCTAATGAATTACAAGGCAGCACATAATATAATTAAAGATTCAGTGAAATTATGTTTCATCTCGATTCTAATATTGATAATAATAATATCTTCAGTTGAGCTGTGCATGGCTGAGAATATAAATTACCAGCATGTCGGAAATGTATTATAATTCTATATTTATATATATAAATCTCTACTCTTATTACATCACTTTTATGTGCATGTTATATGCTGAAAAGGCAGTGAGAAAGTGCCAGAAATAAATAACTGTACATTTTTTTAGTTGCAAAAAAGTCGTTTTACATTTAGTTAGGCTATGACCGAATATGATAACTGAAGTTAAGACAAAGGGGTTTTTAAGTTATTCTGTTTCTCCTAAAGGAGTGTTTAAACTTGAGATAAAGTTCTTAAGTGAATAAATAGCGATTTCACATGCTTGTCATCTTGGCATTCATGAAAGTTTAGGCTGGTTTTCACAAAAAAGCCCAGCAAGATGTGGAATGTTACAAAAACAGAACTCAAGTTCTCACAGCATTAAACACCAAGGAAAAAATTTTAAATGCAGAATAAAAAAGTTGTAATTTTAAATAACTGTACATAACTATTCATTTCTTTGCTTAAGGTCATTAGTTACCCTGTTACTTTGTTAAATGTTTTGCCAAGTAATCTAAAATGTAATTCATGTGGTAACTGATTGTATTAAAAAAATATATAATATAATAAATAAATATAAAAATATAAATATAAAAAATATAATAATATTTAATATGACTGAATCAACCTGCTGGATTGTCACAGCAAATAAAGTCATTTTTAAGGGCCAGACCAGGTAGACATAACTGCTTATATCCTTAAAAAATAAAAATATAATAATAAAAATATATACTATGTATACTATATACTAAATATGTACTATATAATTGATTCTAGGTCATTTGTTTAGGGACATTTGAAGATCAGGGGTCCTTTGAGCAGTCTCCTTGCTTTCAGCATGAGTGAACTCTAAGCCCTTACATTGTTTTATATATATATATTTATTTATATATATATATATTTATATGTTTGCTTCCCTATGGGAATGCATTTTACTTGACATTAGCCGGATCGAAGACAAGTGCAAGTATCTTATTAAAATACGTGCCGCACAGCATATATGAAGTGTGCGTCTGTGAGATTGTGCTTGTCTTCTCTTTGCAGCCGTATTACCGTCGTTCTTATGCTAAGTTGCTTTGGGGAGGATAAAAGATGTGCGGTAATACGGGTGGTGCGCAGAAGGCCGATGGGTCTAATTGCTGTCATTTTACTCGGAGAGAGCCTGTGAAGCTGAATCGTTGCTGCAGGCACTGTAAAGCCCGGTTCACAGGTGGGACTACACCAACTCCAAATTAGAATTCTTTAAGTCTAATTGACATGGCGGCATAAAGAATGCCAACAGTTTGGGTATTTATAGTAAATCCTCTGAATTGAAACCTCCTGCACCTGTTTAAATGAGCAATGTTGTGGTAGACATGTACAATGTTGTTCTATTCCTGAAGTCTTTGTGCATTAGCTCTCATTTTTGATACGAGTGAGTTTATCCAGCCAGCTTGTTCCATTTAGTATGTTTAGCTTTTGCTATAATCTAGAAAAAAATGCTGCGCTAGCTGCTTACAGTCGTTTATTTGCCAAGAAACGCCCCTCAGATAGCATCACTCACTTGTGTCACTGTCACAGATGACCCTGAGTGGGGAGAAGAAAGCCTGCTGTGACGCGTTGATCAATACGTATTTAAAATCCCATTACGCCTGCCGTTGCACATCGGATGCCTTGTTAATGTAATTACAAAAGTGGAACGGCCTCTTAAATTACTACAACCGTACCTTTGCTGACTTGCCATTGTCGCATTCATTCATACAATGTGATGTATTAGATGAAACGCAGAGAAAATAAAATGTGCGCAAGTGGAAAACACACCACTGGGTTTCTGTTGTGAAAATAAAATCTCACTAACCTGCTAGCTAAACCACAATATCAATATTTAGAAATAAATCAAGTGCTACCTCGCAGACACAGGTGATTGAAGATTAAAAGATGCTAATCTACTCTGTACAATGACCTTTCCAGAACTGTTATGTGAGACTTTGTGTACAGGCTAAAAGCGAAGGATTTCATCTTAATTGTAGCGTAAGTCACACAAGGTCACACATTCCAGTCATAAGCACTTCCTGCAATCTAACAGCCGTTCATCCATCGCAAATCCCATCACCTTATACTCTGTTCTCATTCAACGCTCTTTGACACAAAACTTCAAAGACTTTTTTATAAGGAAGAGAGGCAGTGTTTCAGGCATGCTGCCAGTTGGAACTGATGTTACGTTGCTTGAAGTAAAAAAAGAAAAGAAAGAAAGAAAATTCTTTTACTGGAGGAAGAGTATGTTGTGTTATTTATGAATTTAATACTGCCTCCAGACTGCCAGTCTTCATATCTACAAGACACCAGTCCTATGCTAGACCTTATCTTAAATTGGGTGCACATTTCAATCAAACACAGAGTTTCAGTTGGAATCATTTTGGATGATATTTCACTCAAATGATCTAAATAAATGGGGAAACCATTAGAACATCAGTGTCAAGTGGTCTAATGTCATGTTATTTTGTAACAGGATTTTGTTTGTTGGTATTTCCTCATTTAAACGATGGAAGGTTGTTCTTTCTTGATATTTTCTGAAGCACTCTCCACATGTGCTTTTCAAACCACTTCATTCAGACTGTGAACAAGACGTAGAAAGCAGAAAAAATTACAGGTGAAGTGAGACACGTTCTGATCTTATTTTTTTCTTCAATTGTGACCCAAATGGCTTCTTCAATATATTACTACTAGAAAAAACTTTGCAATAAGGTTCACTTTGTTAACATTAATGGAGTTAATCACTAGGTATCAAGAACTAACAATGCACTATTTTTAACAATCTGTGTTAATGTTCAATTCTAGAATACATTCTACCAATACATTAACATATACAGTGAGGAAAATAAGTATTTGAACACCCTGCTATTTTGCAAGTTCTCCCACTTAGAAATCATGGAGGGGTTTGAAATTGTCATCGTAGGTGCAAAAAGAATCCAGAAATCACAATGTATGATTTTTTAACTATTTATTTGTATGATACAGCTGCAAATAAGTATTTGAACACCTGAGAAAATCAATGTTAATATTTGGAATTTGTTTGCAATTACAGAGGTCAAACGTTTCCTGTAGTTTTTCACCAGGTTTGCACACACTGCAGGAGGGATTTTGGCCCACTCCTCCACACAGATCTTCTCTAGATCAGTCAGGTTTCTGGCCTGTCGCTGAGAAACACGGAGTTTGAGCTCCCTCCAAAGATTCTCTATTGGGTTTAGGTCTGGAGACTGGCTAGGCCACGCCAGAACCTTGATATGCTTCTTACAGAGCCACTCCTTGGTTATCCTGGCTGTGTGCTTCGGGTCATTGTCATGTTGGAAGACCCAGCCTCGACCCATCTTCAATGCTCTAACTGAGGGAAGGAGGTTGTTCCCCAAAATGCTGTCGCCCTGTCCCATGTGCAGAAAAACACCCCCAAAGCATGATGCTACCACCCCCATGCTTCACAGTAGGGATGGTGTTCTTGGGATGGTACTCATCATTCTTCTTCCTCCAAACACGTTTAGTGGAATTATGACCAAAAAGTTCTATTTTGGTCTCATCTGACCACATGACTTTCTCCCATGACTCCTCTGGATCATCCAAATGGTCATTGGCAAACTAAGACGGGCCTTGACATGTGCTGGTTTAAGCAGGGGAACCTTCCGTGCCATGCATGATTTCAAACCATGATGTCTTCGTGTATTACCAACAGTAACCTTGGAAACGGTGGTCCCAGCTCTTTTCAGGTCATTGACCAGCTCCTCCCGTGTAGTTCTGGGCTGATTTCTCACTTTTCTTAGGATCATTGAGACCCCACGAGGTGAGATCTTGCATGGAGCCCCAGTCCGAGGGAGATTGACAGTCATGTTTAGCTTCTTCCATTTTCTAATGATTGCTCCAACAGTGGACCTTTTTTCACCAAGCTGCTTGACAATTTCCCCGTAGCCCTTTCCAGCCTTGTACAATTTGGAGGTGTACAATTTTGTCTCTAGTGTCTTTGGACAGCTCTTTGGTCTTGGCCATGTTAGTAGTTGGATTCTTACTGATTGTATGGGGTGGACAGGTGTCTTTATGCAGCTAATGACCTCAAACAGGTGCATCTAATTTAGGATAATAAATGGAGTGGAGGTGTACATTTTAAAGGCAGACTAACAGGTCTTTGAAGGTCAGAATTCTAGCTGATAGACAGGTGTTCAAATACTCATTTGCAGCTGTATCATACAAATAAATAATTTAAAAAAAATAATATATTGTGAATTCTGGATTTCTTTTTTTAGATTATGTCTCTCACAGTGGACATGCACCTACGATGACAATTTCAGACCCCTCCATGATTTCCAAGTGGGAGAACTTGCAAAATAGCAGGGTGTTCAAATACTTATTTTCCTCACTGTATATATTTAACATTGAGTAAATGAAGCATAAGCTTTGCGCTGGTCATATTGTTGAGGTTAATTTTGCAGTGATCTGTTAACATTATCACACTTATTACGCAGCTATTCATCAAATAAATAAATATGTAGACATGAAATGATTTATTTTGGAATATTGATTGATTTGTAAATTTTTATAATTTTGCCTGTATGTAAGCTTAACGTTTCCACTGAGAAAATGATTAAAAACAATCGGTATGGCAACAAGATGAAGACTGCAACAATATTACATTAAAGGTCCTGTTCTTCGTGATCCCATTTTTCAAACTTTAGTTAGTGTGTAATGTTGCTGTTAGAGCATAAATAATACCTTTAAAATTATAAAGCTCAAAGTTCAATGCCAAGCAAGATATTTTATTTAACAGAAGTCCCCTTTCAAAGCCTACAGCGAACGGCCGATTAGGACTACATCCCTCTACTTCCTTCTTTAATAACGTCACTCGAACACTGAGCGTATGCATCTCTGGTAAGAGGCGTGACCTTACCGGGCAACGTGCGCTAAGCTGCTGTCGAATCACAACCTATGATCACAACACAGGAACCGCTGGCACAATCAGAACTCGTTACGCTTTCTGAAGGAGGGACTTCATAGAACAAGGAAGTCATCAGCCCGTTTTTAGGACAGTGAAAACAGCGGAATACAGATAAGTAAATTGTGTAAAAAATACTGTGTTTTTTTACACGCGAAACATGAACACGTTATATTGCACACTGTAAACACAATCAAAGCTTCAAAAAAACAGGAAAAACGGGACCTTTAATATTAATACTGTGCTCTGATGTTATTGTAATTACAATTGACAATTGAGATGCAAGATTTCAGCACTTGCATTTGTAAGAAACAAGACAGTGCATTTGCAGTGATATGAGAGACATGAACGTAGCGTGGTTTCAATTATTCCTAAAATCAGGGCCAAATAATTAGAAATGGCCAAATCCCCCCAACCCCCCCCCCCCCCCCCAATATTTGATATTGTTGATGCTGCTCTGCTGTACTCCGTTACACACCGCTCTGTTTGATACTAGGATGACCAAAGTCAAATGTTAATTTCTTTAGGTTGGTCTGCCTCAGCGGTCTAATAGCGCTCGTCACTGTCAGATTGAGTGAGATGGCCAATCAAATCAAAGAAGGCGGGGCTTACTGTTAGTGTGAATGCCAATGCGATACTTTAGCAGTGAAAGAGTGCGTCGTAAGATGTAAGCAGCTAAATATTTAATATTTGACAACTGTTTTACGATAAAACACGTTCAGCGACCAACCATATTATCAAGTGATGTACTTGACATTTTTAATGAAATATCACCATTTTGAATGAAAAAATTTGACGTCAGTGAATATGACGTAACAAGAATTGTTTTGCATTTTTAGATATTAGGCAGAGACGAAAATAAGAGTGAATGTGTGCATATTTAAAACAAAATGACTTGCAAATAGTTTACTTCATAATAGAACTGGAACACCATCTTATATTAGATATTCCCCTTCTGTTTCTACTTTTAAATCCTTTTAAAATTATTTGTATTCTTTGTTTTAATTGAGGTCCTCAAGGTTTAGATCCAGTGTGTTAATTCTGTTTTAATTTTGCTTTTCTTTTGGTTACAACCTCTGTTGTTTTGAAATGTGCTTTATAAATCAATTAACTAAACTAAACATTTACCGTTCTTATTTCCTTTTCTTTATTTCTTTAAATCCCTTTTAATCCTTTAATAATTGAATTGAATTAAAATATGAATTCCAGTTAAAGGTGAAACAAACCAAATGTACATGACAGTGAAGCTGATAAAATTAACTTTGTTTTAATCAATCTACATATGCATAATTTAGATGTGCCAGAGAAACTTTCCAATTTAGCCTAAATATAGATGAAGTGCAAATTAACAAAGGATCTAAATGCAAGTGAGACTGAACGATAGGGCCATTAATAAACATATACAGTAGTTTAGTAAAGATGGAATGGGGCTCTCAATTCATGTGTAAATGTTTATAATAGTTCATAATCTATATTTGTTGCTTCACAATATGTTACTGTACTGACACGTGTTGCGTTGGTGTTCAGAGATGGGTATGTAATTTGGCTTTGTGAGCATTATTATCTGCAAATATATGAAAAATAAAACCTGCTGCAATCCAAAACATGAACATAATGCAGTTATTGGATGAGCATCTAATACGCAGCGTTAAATATTTTGCAGCTGAACGCAGAGATTGCCCCCAAATAAAATCAAACGTTCCATCGAGCCATGTAATAATTTAGAACAAGCATGAATTAGCAATATTTATAAATTAATTAGTAAATGCTGTAAAAAAAAACAAAAAAAATTTTTATTGATAGAAAACCCAACACATTAACTGATGCTGATGAATTGAACCTTACTGTAAAATGATAGATGATTAAGCCCAAGTTTCACACTTGATTCATACACCTATGCTGGTGTTTTCTGCAGATAATACAAACGATTTATGGAGGTGGTTATTTCCCAACATTTATTCAATTGGAGCAGTCTGTAGTGGAGGACAGCTCATTTCATGGGGTTCAGAGGCATGGCTAACCCCATCAGAGCAGCAGACATTTTAGGATTGTGTGTCTGTGCTAAAGGTGCTGAATACTCAGACAGTCAGGGGACCACAATGAGTTCACTGTCGCCATTTATGTAGAGCCGATCATTGTTAATAAGATGATTTTCTCATTTAATTCCTATAATGAAATTAAAAAGTAATCAGCACATGTCATTCATGCGTTTTTGGAATGGGGGGGTTTATCTTTGGGGAGGGGGAAGGATTGCTTGATAGGTCAGTCTAGCCACTGAGAATTACCCACCTCTTCTAAATGGATTTAAACTGAACACTGACATCAGTGGCCCCAATGTGCCAGTTTCTATGCAGTGTACTGATATCTAGGAATATAATATTCACCGTCGATATTTGAGTATCAAGCCACAATTTTGTGTAGATGGTATTTAATTTATGTGGTGCAGTATTTTTCTAATTGAGTTAAAAGGTTTTCCTCCTTGTTTTTGTCTTTATGCAACTTAAAGTTGCATAGAAAAATATTGTTTTCTCTATTCCAGGGAGATGTAAAGCAATATTATGCAATATTACTTAACAGTGGCAGTTATATTTGCTGAGAGCCATGCCATTAAGTAATAGCTAGTAACATTCGGTTATTATATATAATTTTCTGTATAATTATGTTTAATAGCATATTTATTTCAAGTATTACATTAGGATCTTAATGACCCTCATCAAAACAGTGTGATATTACCAGATATTATAGCCATACATGTCTCGATGCAAAGCGTTATGTAGCAATCATTGAGGCAAAAATAGGACAAAAAAGACTATGTAATGAGAGGGAGGAATAGATAGGCTCTGTCTTTCTCTCCTTTGGAGTTGAAGCAACACTTTTATCTTGTGAAAGGAGAGGAACACGCTGAGCCTAATTTGCTGGAGCAATGCTTGCTGGCAGTATTTTTCCATCAGGTCAAGCTATTTTGAAATACCCTTAAGGTGTGATAGTGCTTGGACTCATTGTTGTGGTGTGCCTGCCAGAATGTCATTACCAGCATTGGTAGGTGGGTGCTATCATCGTCCAATGCACTGCACGTTCACATGCGTGCTGGGGTGATTTGATAGCTGATATAACCTTTTGGAGGAGATTTGGCAATTTTGGCCTGTAAACATAATAAATTAAAGTCTATCACTTGCTTTTGATGCATGCAGTGTTGTGGAAGATACTTACTGTATAAACATATGCTTTCCAAGCTGCAAGCAATTTAAAGGCGATTTCAGTTAAAGGGTTAGTTCACCCAAAAATGAAATTTCTGTCATTAATTACTCACCTTTTGTTCATCTTTGGAACACAAATCAAAATATTTTTGATATTCTACGTCAGAACTCTGGCTCATTATTGGCCGACGCTGTTCACGTGAGCACCACGATGCATTCAAGCGTAGGAGACTGACATGAAAGAGAATAAATTATTGAATAAAGTTGTTATATTTGTTTGTTTTTTGTAGCAAAAAAAGTATTCTTGTCGCTTCAAAACATTAAGGTTAAACCACTGGAGTCACATTAACTATTTTAATGATGGCTTTACTACCTTTCTGGGCCTTGAAAGTTGCAATGATGTTCAAGGCCCTCTAGGATTTCATCAAAAATATCAAAGATTGTTTGGAACATCATGAACTAACCCTTTAAGGTACTTCAACTACAGTCTCCAAATGTACTGTATAATTATCTGATATATTTTAAAAGGCCTGTTCACACCAAGAACAATAACTATAAAGATAATGGATGACTATATTAGCGTCCATACCAGCGTATGATATTCTGTTCGTTCGAAGCACGTGCTGCAGTTTTGTCGTCTGCCACTTTAAATTCTTGAGTTCTTTAAAGTAGGATTGATTCTGATTGTCTGAATCGTTCCTCTGTGCTGTTTTTGTTATAGTTTTGCTGTGGACTCTGCTATTCAAAACGTTTTTTAGAACTATGTCTTTATCATTATCGTTATAAGTATCGTCTTTCATGTGAACAGGCCTTTAGACTAGAGTAGACTAGTTTTTTTGTTTGTTTTTGTTTATTAATGAACATTGCACATGTAAATTTACACTAAATACAGGGTTTTGCACCATTCAAGTTTTAATTGAAAATGCCTTTTTAAATCCCAGTTCAGTTCTTGAATTAATTTGTAAAATCAAAGATTTTGTTAACTAAAAGGCAAAGTTTGTGATGATGAATTTTGCTGGATTTACAAAGGCAACGTTTTAAACCTTATCTAAAAGTAAAAGTAACTTGTAACAGAGTGGATGAAATCTTCATTTCCCAGAATGTTTCACCTGCATTCAATTTCTTTGAATTCATTAAATTCCTCTTCCTGTCATTCCAATTCAAATTTCAATTCAACTTCCTGTGGGATGCTGCCAATTCAATTCTTCAGCTAAAAACTTGACGACACCCGAGAAAGATTTTATCCATGGATTATAGGTGGATCCTGCAGCTGTGATTCACTGTTCAAAAGATAGAACTGTGTTTTTGAGCTTTGCATTAAACAGAAATAGAAAGTCGCAACAAGCCACCAAGAAATGTAAAGCGGAAAAAAGAACGAAAGAAAACAAAAAGAGAAATCATTGGCTACACAGATCAATACACAACGGACACACAAGCTCCCCAGGTGAGCAAGATGGAGATCAGACGTTGAATCGATAGCCTGCAGTCAATAGAGGAGAGTGACTGAGGTGATGGAAAACTATATCCTGGGCAGACGAGTGAGGGCACAGTCCCCAAGGCGGGAGGGGGGTTGTGGGCCCTAAGCTGAGCTTGCATGACCGTTTCATTTTCAGCGGGAATACGTCCGACCTTGGTTATTTAAGATCAGCATAAATCTCCCTTGAGTAGAGCTGGCAGCAACTCACTCCCTGTTGTGCCACTTATCTTCATAGAGCATCGTTTGCTAGCAGCCAAATTGTCAAGAGATTATTTTTACTTTATTTATTCTTTTATACCCTGGTAGCAGATGTGATATTGTGATTTATTGTTGTTTCAGCAGGTTGATGCCAGGACGCTTATCTGTATTCTAATTTCCGATAGAGCCCCTACAATAAAGCACTGTATGCCACCACGACCTTTAAAGCGATTAAATATACAAGCATGCGCATTCGAAAATGAACCTTAAATACACACATGCACACACACTCGCTCGCACACTCAAGAATTTTTTAAAGCTCTGAAGTGATGCGTGATGACAGCTTGTGTATTGAAAAGCAGTAAATATGCATGAGAAAGGCTGCTAAGCATTTTCCTCTTCACACTCGGTGGATTGTGAAGAAAGATGTGGATTGTGTGACTCATTTCTCATGAGTCATAAAGCTTATGCATTCATAGTCACTCCTTTAAGTGCCATATGTGAACTTCAGATTCAGGCTGAATACGGCAAGGGTAAAAAAAATGCACACAAAAAAAACAGTTGGATCCCTGAGGTTAGTTGCCCTTAAAGGTTTGCGATGAAAAAAGATAAACAGACAGACAGCTTCGGCGCAGTAGATTGACAGGTATTTTAATGAAACCATAAACGAGGCTGTTTTGCCCCGCGCAGATTCAAGTGCAAATTCAAGCCGTCCTCTCGAGATAATTGTAATACCTTAATTAACAGAACACATGAATGCATAAAGGCCTCAGAAGGGAAAATAAATATTTAAATCCTTCCGTTTAGCCCACTTTGATGAATTTCAAATTTCTCACACTGAAGGGACGGGGAGCGCCCCCGCGGGAGAATGAGCTCTGCCATTTCCCCATTCCTCTTGACCTGCCAAATCTGTGGCGGCCGGCACCAGTCGTCCTCCCTGGGGGTGCGCGGATACTCATTAATCTCCGGCCCGCTGTCCCAAAGGGGGCAGAGTAATTGTTTAATAGTAGATACTGAGAGATCATGATTCTCTCCGTTTGACATTTATGAGGTCATCAGTGTCTCTCTACATTAATGCACTTATTTATTCACACGACACGGCCAATAAAGTGGGCTTTACACATATCCGGTGAACCGCACAGCTAGCTGCTCATAATAAGAGTATCTACGTGACATTTCTAATGAGTGTGTAATTTACTGAACGATGCATTTGCATCAGGGATATAATGATGGGCCGTGATTGACATTGTGTGTGTTTTAATAACAAACCGCAATGACATGTTTCACATGGAAAGCGTTGTGTGTCTTGCCCTCGCTGATATTCCTTCTGTTTGCATAATTGTTTTGCTAATTATCCTGTAATGGCATAATGCTTGCCACTCTATATGTCAACTATAAAAATATGTTGCTATTTATATTTCTGACACGGACTACGAGCTCTCTGAATTTCAATGACATTGGATTGCTATATATATATATATAATAGCAAATAATTGATTTTGGGCCACGGACTGGCTGTAGTTAACCCCTTATTAAAATGGAAACCTCTTGTCATTAAGCCTTCCAGGCCAATTAAGCCATTGGTCCGGAAAGGATGTTTATGTGAGCCGTTCAATCTTCAGGCTTTCTTTTTGGATGGTTTTTCCACGTCCTTCTTAACCCTCAGAGCCCGACGGCATCGCCCACGACGTCACACGGCACCTCCGATAAATATCTATATTATTTCATGAAACTTTTATCGATTTTCTTACCGTTTTTTCCAGCAGAAAGCTAACGAGCTAGCCATCACGGGGGTGTCTTTGGTGTCTTTGTAGCCTTTACAGAAGGTTTTCTATCCAGCCTGGAACATGTGCATCTTTTTGGAGTTGTTCAGCAATAAATCAAAACGCTTACATCCAAGATATATCCACTTGATGTCCATAATTTATACATTTTCCGTCATTTTTGCCGCTAGCGCGATGCTAGCTGCCATTTTGGATGAGGGTTTGACCAATGACAGGCTGATCCGTCATCCACGTTGGTGTGCGTCATTACGCATGAACCACAGCTCTGTTATTGTGGAGAGATAGAGATGCACGCTAGTATTGAGGAGATAGAGAGAGAGACGTGCTGCAGTTTTGAGTAGTTTTGTGGACAAAGTTTGAGGAAAAAGTTTGAGGAGAAGTTCCTGATAGGAACTGTTTTGAGACTTGGCACCAGTAAATATCCAAAATCCAAAGAGGCCAAAAGCGCCTGGACTTTTTTTGGAAAAATGTAAATAGTTTTGGTTCTGTATAAGTTATCATGTTTATTCCTGAGTTCCAGGACTCCAAAGACTTGAACAAACAGTTTTCCAGAGGAAATATGCTTAGCTTTTATTTATTTGTGTGTGTTTTCAATAAATATTTGAGGGATTCAATTTCCGTTTTATGTTTTCATTTGTCTTTATGGTCCCATAACTTATTTTACATTCAGGTGACATCAATGCAACACAAATATACTGACAGTGCAACTTGTCTTGAAAAAAAAGAGGTGTGTCAATTGTCTGTGCACAACAGGGTTGATGTTTTACAAGCTTTTTTAGTAAATAACACCAGGCGGAAAATTTATTGTAAAAATACCCTTAGGTCTCTGAGGGTTAACCACTTAAATTAATGAATGGATATAGTCAGAATCTCTTAAACGGAGGGTTCATCCAAAAATTATGTCGTCATTTCATGCATTCCAAAAATGTAATTGAAGTCAGTGGGGTCCACATTGGAACAGCATTGGACCACATTGACTTTTATTGTATGGCAAAAAACACTGAGGCATTCTGTGTGATACAAAATAAGATATTCAATTTCTCTCTGTTTTTCTTTTTTTATTTCATACAATAAAAAAAACTATGTTTATTTTGAACCCCACAAAAAAAGAGAAAGTCAGGTCTGGAATGACACGAGGGTGAGTTCATATTGACAGAATTTTCATTTTTGGGTGAACTGTTAGTTGTGGAAGCACAGGCGAAAAGTGAATACATTTTAGGCATTTGTGCATTTGGCAGATGCTTTTATCAAAAATGACTTCCATTTAATTTAAGATACACATTTTATTAGTTCCTTCTTTCCCTGAGAATCGAACCCATGACCTTGGCGTTTTCAGATGGAGCTACAGGAAGGCTAAGAAGTTGCAAACTATATGCTGGCTAAGTTTTATAACAGAAGTCCTGTGATTGTCAATTGAAGCCACCAAAGTGCAGCTGCCTGGCCAAATCATTTAAGTTGACTTAACAGAGAGACCTCTTGGATTGGCTGTCTCAATCTAAACGTATGGCCCATCACATCTTTAATAGCAAACACAAGATGGGCTCACCGCCACAGTGGCTCTGGGGCTGATCATTCGTCTCGTGTGGAGAGGGGGGCAGTAAATCAGCCCTGGCTAGGGATGTGACGCCTTGGACGGGGATCATTTGTGCTCATTCTGTTCTGGAGAAACTGGGCCAGAGATCATTAGGCCATAAATCATGCCAAAGATGGATGTAAATGTAAAAGAACAGGAAACACAAAACAGAACCCTGAGTTAAGACTGGAAATGGAAACACTGTGCTGTGTTAAATGACTGGGCTGGTGTAGCTGGTCATTTTCCTTGAGCAACAAACTTTCAAGGAGTTTCAAAGATTTTTAAGTGGTGATGCATGTTTTAATGACATTACAAACTGTCTGTGAAGGATGGTGAAATGGCACAGGTTTTGTCACATTGCCTTGCCGGACATTATTGGAGCAGTGTTCTATGGTTATGCAAAGTAGTGTGAGACAAGGGAAATGGGAGGGGAATTGGGAGCTTTGCATTTACGTTGTTGTTTGGAAACTCGTTGCTGCCTTTATATTTTACCCTCTGAAGGTCTGGGAGCATAATTTGATGATCAAATGCCAGATAAGAGTGTACAGTGAAGCCGTTATCTGTAGATGTACCTCTTGCAAAGAAGAAATGATCTGTTTTGTGTCTATGAATAGAGATAGGGCAGAGATAAAAACGGAAGTACATCAAAACTACATTAAGCAACCATTTCTTCAGTCTTTAGTGTCACATGATCCTTCAGAAATCATTCTAATATGCTGATTTGGTACTCCATTATTATCATTTATTATTGGTTCTTATTAATAATCATTCTTATTATTATCAATGTTTGCTGCTTAATATTTTGTGAATAAATCAGAATTTATTTGAATTAGAAATCTTTTGTAAAATTATAAATGGCTTTACTGTCATTTTTGATTAGTTTCATCCCTTCAAAATAACCCCCCCCCCCCCCCCCCCAAACGTTTGAATGGTAGTAGGCTATAGGCTTATCATGGTTTCCACAGAAATATTAAGCAGCGAAAACGGTTTTCAACATTGATAATAATAAATATTTCTTGAGCACCAAATCTGTATTAGAATGATATCTGAAGGATCATGTGGCAGTGAAGACTGGTGTAATGAAGCTAAAAATGCAACTAGTTTATTGTTATATTATTTCACTATTTTTACTGCATTTTTGATCAAATGGTGAGCATAAGTGAGCACAAGAGACTCCTTTCAAAAAAACATAAAACGTTCTTCAAAAAGCAGTGTATTACTATAGCCTAATAATATACTATTAATAAACTATTATTATTTACTATATAAGTGCTTTTCTGAATAAGACAATCAGCTTTTATACAGTAAAGCTTTTTCCCCCTGCTTTTGTTCTTTTCACTCAATTTCACCTTGAACTTTATACATTCTGGCGAGAGATAGATTAATCTACCATGTCATTTTACCCTTTACATCTGCTCTTTCCTGCTGCCCTTGTTTATACAGACAGGAAGGATATAATACACCTCTATGTGTGTATATGTATGCTTATTTCATCCTTATAAATGGTTTCGATTTATGTTGTTTACTCTTTTCTTCCCACTTAAGACTGCTCGGCATCCTTGTGCAGTAATAAGATCTATTGAATATTCATCCTATAGCTTGGTTTTTTTTCTGAGATCTATTTGGGATGGAACGTCCACAGTGGGAAGATGCAAAGAGTGCTTTTGGTGTGGGTTGTGTTGAAACTATAAAAGAGCCGTATGATGCTTGAATGATGCAAAACAAAAGATTTTAAGTGAGAGGAGTTGTCGTGGTTACCAGAAAAGGACTTAAACAATAGCTGATGTTCTCCTTGGGACCGAAGAGAAAACCTGCGTCACAATGAGAAGGGTTGCCTAGCAATGGCGGAAGTGTAGTTGTTCGGTTTGTGCTGTACAACATAGCTATCTAGTCATATTAAATTTAAAAGCACTTTTGGATCTTCAATATTTGAAGTTCCAGGGATCTAGTCACATAAATGGGCGATGGATTTAAAGAACGTTGCATCTCATGCTCGGTCTTTTTGTTCTTCATGCATTTGCTGACAATGAAGCACGGAGCGATCTTTATTAATACGATTTCATAATGCGTTTGCTAATTGATTAAAAGGTGATTGCTGAAAGGTCTAACATGTTCTGGCTACATTGGTCCGTCTGGGTTCTAATTGCTTTTTAATTGAGTCTTTCTTCCTTTGAATCCGTATCTCTGATTAATGCTTTTTAAAATGGAGGGCAAAGATTGGATAAGCGAGGCTGTTTTCTTTCATAAGATTCCCAATAATCCATATTCATGTCTGGTATGGTGTTATGTTAATGAATTGGAGCTCTTTACGCTGGGTAGAAATGAGTTCTCCTGCTCCTCGTCGCTGCTCGTGATAAGTGCGAGCCACGCTGCGCTCGAGTGGAGAGCGAGCTCTGGAATACATTTAGATTCCCACCACAAGAACAACCTGTCAAATTGGAAATATGGAAATATGACAGCTTATTGAATCCTAGGCAATTTAATGAAGAATGATATTTGATAGGCAAAGCATTTTTGTCAAAAGCAATTATACAAATCGTGCTTGTGCCAAGCCTGGCAAAAACAGCCTTGATTCTGAATTCTTTTCTGTTCATTCTGTCTTCAGATGTGCTTGTGTGCATTCATACCATGATTTGAGTGAGAAACAGCGGAAAAGAGAGAGAAGAGAGCAGGCTAGCATCTGCAGCATGGGCCAAAAAGCATAATACCTCATAGAGAAAGCACTCGGAACTGAGAAGAGCAAATGGAACCGGTGTCAAAAGAGCAACTTTGCTCTGTAGCCTGTGCTGAAACAGAGCAGGCCTCTTTCTAATTTAACAAGGACACACCGACAGGGTTCATGTTGTGTGCTCTTCTCTGTAAATGCTATACTTTTTTTGTTACTTTTTGCCTCTAAGTTTTGCCTCTACTCTACCACTCAAAGTGAAAAGGATAGTTTACCTGAAAAAGCTGTCATTTACTCACATGTCGCTTGAAACCTTTCATTTGTGTAATACTATTTCTTTGCTGTTGTTCATACAATAAAAGTCGATGGGAACCCATGTTAGTTTTGCACCCTATAGAAGAAGACACAAAGTCATAGATTTGGAACGTCATGAGAGTGAGTAAATGACAGAATTGTATTTTTTGGTGTGAACTATCCATTAGTCTCTCGTAGCCAGACCTTCAGACTGAACGCAGAAGGTCTGGACTCTACCACAGATGTTTGATTGACATGTAACGCAACCAATCACAGTACATTTTGTTTCGTGTCACGTTTAGGGGTGTGAAAATATAAAGTCAATGTCCCTGCAATAACAGACCGGCGTGCATCTATAAATTATTAATTCAAGAATGTTGTGCAAGTTAACTGCAACATTTGAGCTGCGACCATCACACATATTTGAAATTCCAGCGTTTAGATGATCCTGGTAAACACGACGGCATTCTTCTTCTACAAAGGAGTTTGGCGTCACAGCATTTGTTTCCAGGCATTAAAGCAACGCAACACACACGTCTCACGGACATCCTAGTCCTTCTGTGATAGAATTTAACCAATCAGATGTCGACTTCGAAATTCCTGAAGTGTTTCCAGATAAGTAAGACTAACTATCCCTTTAACATCAAAACCACAATGCTTATCAAAACTTTCAAACCTCAATCAGCAGTCATAATCCAACACTTCTTACTCATTAATTCAATTACAAAGGTCAGCAGACCTCAAGGATGTATATTTCTAAGAAACATACCCTTTAAGTCTAGGAATGTGCTTTGCTGATGCAGTAAAATTGCAAATTTGCCATGCCCGTTCACGGGAGTACATATGTCTCAGGATGGCGGTTTAATCCTGCACCGCTTGCGACGTGAATAAGTGCTCGTACAGTTCAACATGACCCACGCTTGATACTTCATTGGGCGAGGGGGCTAATTTGTCTTCTCAAATGGATTTAGTTTGTCAGTGCTTTAACTAAATTGAAAGTGGGGAGGAAGAGAGGTAGAAGAGCATCGAGAGATCCGTTAAGGTGGCGCCGTTACCGCTGACAGACTCTGCTGTGGCGACTGGGATATTGCAGCCATTTCTCACTGCCACTGCAGCTGCAAGAGCCACAGGATGCGGAGCAGAGATGCCTGTGTTCGAGACCATTAGGGACCTGGGCAACCACTGAGCCTAAGGGAGAAAACACTACACCTAGACAGCCTGCAGCCAAAACACTGTGTGTGTGTGTGTCCAGGCACTTGCCTATTCGTCCAGCTGTTCATTATAGCACTCGTGTACACAATGCCTCAATATTTAATATTCTGTGATTGACTCATCTTCACCTCGGTGCTGTCAATGCCATGGGAGAGATGGGAGGGGGAGGTCACTGAACTGTCCATTCTTTTTCTTTAACAGCCAAGGATGTAATCCAAGGCTTTTGGATGTTGTCTTGCTTTACTGTCCTCACTAGCTTTGTTATAATAGTGTGGAGCTGCAAGCTCATTTCCTGACTCAAATGGTATGTGTGAGTGGCAGGGTGCGCAAGGCCCGGTCTTACTGAGAGGCCTGTCAGCCACATTAATAATAGAGGACTCAAATTGCTTAAACGAAGCTGCAGCGAAGAAAATCAATGTGGAAAATGATTGCTGGAAGCTTCCTTGTGAAAGGAAGACAGGAGTCTTATTGTTTGTCGCACTTTCAACCATTTCGAACTGTGGCATAGTACAATAGGGGATCTGTAGGGAAGGTTTGGTAAATAATTCACCTTTGACAGCTAGCTTAGCGATTTCCTCTATAGATCCAAATGTATAGAAAATGCCAGTGTCTAAATATGAGGCACTCTATCATTTTGAATCAGAAGTCGCCTGTGAACCATTTTTGGAGGAATGTCATTTAAAAGCACAACCTAAATTTGGATTTATTTATATTTATATAATATATATATATCAGGCATAACATTATGAGTGAATATGGTAAAGTGAATAACACTGATTATTATTCTTTATTATTATGTTATTATTATTCTCATTGTCATGTTCAAGAAACCAATTTGAAATGATTCGAGCTTGGTGGATTATCCTGCTGGAAGTAGCCATCAGAGAATGCGTACATGGTGGTCATAAAGGGATGGACATGGTCAGAAACAATGCTCAGGTAGGCCGTGGCATTTAAACAATGCCCAATTGTCACTAAGGGGCCTAAAGTGTGCCAAGAAAACATCACACCATTACACCACCACCACCACCAGCCTGCACAGTGGTAACAAGGCATGATGGATCCATGTTCTCATTCTGTTTACGCCAAATTCTGACTCTACCATCTGAATGTCTCAACAGAAATCGAGACTCATTAGACCAGGCAACATTTTTCTACTCTTCAACTGTCCAATTTTGGTGAGCTTGTGCAAATTGTAGCCTCTTTTTCCTATTTGTAGTGGAGATGAGTGGTACCCGGTGGGGTCTTCTGCTGTTGTAGCCCATCCGCCTCAAGGTTGTGTGTGTTGTGGCTTCACAAATGCTTTGCTGCATACCTAGGTCGTAACGAGTGGTTATTTCAGTCAAAGTTGCTCTTCTATCAGCTTGGATCAGTCGGCCCATTCTCTTCTGACCTCTAGCATCAACAAGGCATTTTCACCCACAGGACTGCCGCATACTGGATGTTTTTCCCTTTTCACACCATTCTTTGTAAACCCTAGAAATGGTTGTGCATGAAAATCCCAGTAACTGAGCAGATTCTGAAATACTCAGACCGGCCCGTCTGGCACCAACAACCATGCCACGCTCAAAATTGCTTAAATCACCTTTCTTTCCCATTCTGACATTCAGTTTGGAGTACAGGAGATTGTCTTAACCAGGACAACACCTCTAAATGCATTGAAGCAACTGTCATGTGATTGGTTGATTAGATAATTGCATTAATGAGAAATTGAACAGGTGTTCCTAATAATCCTTTATATGTGTGTGTGTGTGTGTGTGTGTGTGTGTGTGTGTGTGTGTGTGTGTGTGTGTGTGTGTGTGTGTGTGTGTGTGTGTGTGTGTGTGTGTGTGTGTGTGTGTGTGTGATGTATAAAGACGGTTCGTATGATTTTTCATAGGTGGACTGTTCGTGTCAGCAGGAGGGAGAGGGTCTGTGAGCTACTGTGGTATATATATATATATATACAATTTTTTTTTTTTTTTTTTTTTCATTCAGTAATAAATCTCAAAAGGTGTCTCTGGGTCAAAACAATTCAGGATGATGATGCAGGTCACAATTCACCTTGTATAGCTACTTCAGGGATTCTCTTCACAGATTCAAGTCTGTAGAAAATGTCCTGCTATATATCGCAGTCACAACATCTGGGAAAGCCACTTATAGATGACAAGGAGCGCTATTGTTTTGACGATCTCTGATATCTCATACTCTCTCGTTATTGGCTTATTCCGTGCCTCACAAGTTTCTTTTCTATGTGTAGCGTTGTTTTATGCTGTCATGGGCAAGTTACAGGAAAAGATCCTGACTCGCCAAGATTTTCTTGTTTAAAGACCTTGCTGTCCTTCTCGCTCCGAAGGTGAATCATGAGAGCGGTGTTGTGTGATGTATAAAGACGGTTCGTATGATTTTTCATAGGCGGACTGTTTGTGTCAGCAGGAGGGAGAGGGTCTGTGAGCTGCTGTGGTCGGGGAAAAGGATTTCATCAGTCCTGATTCCTACTTTTGTTGCCTAGACAAAAGTGCCTGACGAGAATATTCTCGCAAGATGATGACAATGATCATGATAAATGCTCTCAAAATGGCTGCCTCTTTATCATTCGCTGTTAACTCTATATTCTCATTTTATGCCGTTAGTGCGCTTACAAAAAAAAAGTTCATCAAAACGAGCAGGGGAAAGTGAGACTGCAGAGTTTTTGTTATCAAATTGATCATTATAAGCTTTATCTCGATCGCAGTGCGCCAGAGAAAACAAACGGCGCTGTCAGCCGCAGCACATCACCCATAATTCCTCGTCCTTTTTGCTCCATAAACAGTTGTTCCATCCGCACCGACCTTGGCGAGAGAGATAAATAAGTGGAATTAATTTGTTGCTTGGGCGACAGGGAGGCGTAACGAAGAGCACTGCCTGTTATTAATGTCCCTCCTGGCTGTGGCCGCACCCCCAAGGACCTTAGACACACTCGGAGAGGAGGTCAGGAGAGAGGGAGGGGCCAACCGGTCCAGTGGGCAGCACGGTGAAAAGGCTCAGGGTGATAGAATGTGCAAAGAGGCCACGGAGAGCCCGAGGCAGTGACAGATGATCTACCAGATTGACAGGAAATTAGACTGAAAGCTGGTAGATATGCCAATGGCACTATCTCTCCGCAGAGCACCGGCTTCACGCTGCTTCGTTTTAGAGTGTCGAGTAGAGCGCTTTTTGATAAGGACGGACTTGTGACCCGCAAGGGTGCATAATTAAGCACGACTGGTGTGTGTACGACTGGGCTTTTGTCTGAACATTGTGTCGGGCAAGTCATAATATTTAGCCGAGCAATCCAGTCCTCGTTCCCGGTTCGGTTAATTGAACTTGGCGAGAAGTAGGGCAGTGTCGCGTAAATGGTGATTGACCCCGATAAATTTTAGGCAACCCTGGTGTGTGAGGAGAGGGGAGGGCCGTGCAGACACATTTCTATGCCAGACCTGGTAATTAGCTTTAATTTCCTACCTTTATGGCTCGTCATTAAAATTAAGCCTCCCAGTAACGCATTTATTACCCTTCTCTGGAACAGTAGATGTTCCTTGCAAAAAAGAAAACCGTTTAGGCTAGAATTTACATTTTGACGATTATTCAAGCTGCCGTTTCCATTAAATGTAATGGGTGCCGTGCGACTGTATCTATCTGATTTTACAATATGCAATCGTGCCAATTAGCACAGCTACTGTTTGCAAGCGTGGGCCCGCACGCCACAGGATGACCAGGGCGGCTCATGGTGAAGAGGATGGCAGGAGACTGCAATTATATCATATCACCCACTTCACTCAGAAGGAGGTATAAATCTCCATCCACTCTCAGAGGAAGTATTGTTTTGCACATACATTTCAACGGATTACTCATTCCGGTAATTCAAGAACAGGCAGTGCATTATAGGGCTCCAACAGGCTGAGTGATGATTAATTGCCGGTACTTTTGAAGATGCAGTGGGCATAGCTGCTTCACAGTCATGTTTATATCTGGACCTTGTCGTGATGGAGCGGTTCACGCTCCTACGAAAGCCTGTACGATTAAAACTGAAGTGTGATCTAAATTTTCAGGGACGTGATGGAAAGTCATGTCATGCTTCATTTTGCAAGGTTCTTTGTTATTATAAAAAGTGACTTAAAACCAGGAATGTGCAAAGAGTTGTGTTCTCTGGGCAGATTAGTTTTTTACAATTGATTATGTGCATTACTCAATAGAGACTACACATCTTCAAAGCTCTTCACACAGTTAGTGCAACAGCCGTGTCTGTGGTCTAAACTTGCTAATTGCTTTTCAATTGCTTTCTTACAAAATGCATTCGCTGACTGTATCAGTCCTATTTTTTTCTGAACCAACTCAACCGTTGTTCGTATTTCCACTCTCTATTTCCCTACTCTTCAAAATGGTTATATTCATGTTTTTGAATCTGTGTACTTTTTTGTACAGCAGGACATTATTGAAGAATATTCTATATCTAAAAACACTTGATAAGTTTTCATTTATTAACATTGGTTAACTACATTATTTAATATGCAAGTAACAATGAACAATGAATATTATGCTAATTTTAGCATGTAAAAACTATTTAAGGTCCTATTGGTGATAGTTAATGCATTAACTAAGATTAATTAACAATACATTTGTTACAGTAATTATTAATCTTAGTCAACATTAGTTAATAAAAATACAACTTTTCATTGTAGTTAGCTGCTGTCCATTAACTACTTAAACTTAAAATTTGAACGTTAACATTAGTTAATGCGCTGTGAACAACGGGCAGTTGTATTTTTATTAACTAACATGTAAAAATATATTGCTCACAGTTCACTTATATGACGATATTGTAAAGTCTTACCCAATTAGATCTACCACAACTGATTCCTCTTTTAGCTAAAAACCACCCTGAAACTGAGAAAGTTTTTTTGTAACCATCTACTTAAAAAGATGAAATACTTATATAATTATAATTTATAATTATTTTGTTATTTAAACATGGCTGACAGAGAAAGTGATTGGATGCATCTTTAATTAGGTCACAGATAAGGCCAATTCACACCGCACAAACGCCAACAAACAAGGTGGCTGTTGGATTTAGAATTTTATAAAAAATAACTGCCCCAACAGACACCAACAAACATTGATTGAACATGTTCAGTCGTGTGAAAACAAACCCCGACCAACAGCAACAGACTCACTGATTTGACAAAACCCAACAAATGTGTTTGTCTATGCATTGTGGATTGGGCTTTAGGGGTAATGGTATGGTTTGTATCACGGTTTAAGGGTCAGGGTTTCACTACGGTTCGGTATGTGCTATGTTCAGGTAAAAATAAAAAAGCAGTCCTCAGATGGTGGGGGGGATCCTGTCCCCTCCGACCCCCCCGCAAATTGTGTTACACCCCTAGTGACCTTTACTAAGATGACCTTCATGCAAGTCTTGTGTCTGGTGAAGAAAGCAAGTGAAGAAAATATGGCACTTCACCACTGTCCTGCAGTCAGAATATCAGCATAATGTGACTTTCAACCTCACTCTCGATTCCTTAATCCCAGGAATTTCTTTTCCTCATTGAGGTGAAAAGTATAAGACCACCATTCATATGATCAGATGGCCCTTCTAGCTGCAATGAATGCTGGATATCCAGATACATTTGCGGAGGATTGCCAGGAATGGATCAGGCTTACAAAGAGATTGCATCACTGGTGCATTACAATACATTTGCCATTCATATCCAATGGCAACCAATATAGATAACCAAATGAAACATTGCTGAAACGTCATGTTAACATTAGTTAATGCAAATAAACATTATCTAATAGAATAAAAAAATGCTGTAACTTAGTAATTTTGATTGATGTTGATTTCTACAAACACATATACATATTTAGCATTTCAAGTTGTATAAACCATTTAAAAGTTTCAGTAATAAATGAATACATTTACTTCAGAATAATGGATTAAATTCATCAAAGGTGTCAGTTTTTTTATTATTATTTTTAAAGAACAGTTGGTTATTTGATCAATAAGAATGTCACAGCTTTGAATAATTGGCTGATGTACGTTATATGGCAACTGTATTGTATTGATTGAATGGTAAAGGTTGTTTATGTGTGTGAAGTTTTTATTGCTTAGAGTAGTTGGTCTTCACAACCATAAATTACCAGTACACTAATCTTTTCCTCCTCAATAATTACCCTGTGTAATAAGGGATGCAGCTGAAACCTACGTTTGTTCGCTATTGTTCGTACAATTGTGTTGTCTTACCCACAATGCCTTGTGTGCATCCATGGATCAATTCCAGACAACCTGGCAATGCATCACAGTAACTGAATGAAACTTGGATATTTACTTTTAAAGACGGCAAGATGAACTTTGATACCCACACATTTTTTCTATAGGACTGAATTGGACTGAAGGTTAATATCTGGAGCGTGCATTCATTTGCATGCATTTGCATCCATTGACAGTAACGGACCATCCATCTGGGTACGGTTCAAGTAAGAGAGCAGTGATGTGTGAGAGAGACAGCAGATGAGTGAATGAATCCATGAGCGCTCAGAAACATGACCTCACCAGTGATCGATTGTGTATGTGAGAGTGTGAAAGTGTGATCTCATAGGGTTTCGGGTTACTGCAGACCATCACAAAGTAGTGAATGGCAGACATGGAGTCTGATGCAGGTGCTGTGAACGAGTGAGATGAGCAACAGCGTGAGGTTTGCTGAGCCCGCGGTCACGTCGCCCTCCTTCTCCGATGGGGGTCCTAGGCAGGCCCTGTCGCTTGGCAACCCACTGAAATAGCCCAGGACATGTCATGGGGGAGAGGATTACACCGTAATCAGGTTGCAAGGTCACAGCCAGAGAGCGAGTGCATGAGAGGGAGAGAGGGAGAGAAAAATTCACCACTGCAGGATATAGAATTTCATGCTTCTGGTTGAACTTCATTCATCAGGGTGTCTATTGAATGGGCATGCAGCCATGAGGAGGAAGTGGTAAAGGTTGCTGGAGAACTGGGTGAAGTGGGAAGAAGGCAGGGTTTGGGAGGAAAGAATCCCTCAGGAGTAATTGGATGGAGAGAAAGGATGCTCAAGGTGTGAAACGAGTGTGTTGCGGTTCAGAATTGTGTAGGTGGCGTACGGATGCTGGGAAGAGGTCAACATTGATTTGAGAGTGTATTTAATTACAAACTTCAATCAAGTCAATCTTGGGTAGAAATGTTTGAAACGTTTTTTTGCTGTTGTTGTTGCTATATGTGCAGCAGTCTAACCCTTTCTGCTCCTCCTGATGAGATGGTACTCTTTAATTAAGATAAATTAGACACGAAATATAGCAGAAAGAAACAGGCCATTCCCTTCCAATTTATTTATTTGTTTGGTTATTATTTTAACCCCGGCCTGTGACTGGGACTAATGAGCTATTGAAACACATTTGGGGAGGTGCCATGTTCGAGGTGGGAGGTGGGGAGGGGTTCGGAGAGAAAATAGAGAGAGGAAAAATGAAGGTTTAAATAATGACAAATCACCCTGACTGATAGAAGCGTAAGATTGCTTTTACTGATGGGAAGAGAAAATATTACAGCCTCTTCTCTGGGAAATTGAAAGGGTATAAATAAATTATATTATAAGGGAGGGAGGGGGGAGTCAATGAAGAAAATTGGAGAGGGAGCAAGAAGGAGAGAAAGAATGAGGGCGGGAGGTATGAAGAAAGAAAGAGCTACAAACTGTCGAGGCCACACTGGGTGAAAGGGACAGGGAGACATCGATTGTAATACATATCCATACAGATTATGTGTAGGATTATAGCAGTTGTAGAGTTGCATACATATCTCTACAAAATTGGTGGCCTTAGTTAATGTGAGGTAGTGCAATCGGTTTAATTAACTCAAAGGGATAGTGCGCCCAAAAATTACAATTGCGAAATGACACCCTTATGTCGTTCTGTAAATGCATGATATTCTTGTTTATGTGCAACAACATTTTTGAAGAATATCCTGTCCACTTTATGATTTTCTTGTTTCCGTGTAACAGTAGTATCCTGGATACTGGATCTTTCAAACTCCAAAATGACACAAGTATCATAAAAGGGGTCCATACAATTCTTCTCAAGTCATATGATAGCTTCTTATAAGGAGCGGACTCACATTTTAAAGCTTAAAACCTCTAGTACCCATTCATTGTTATTGTATAGAACAGAGAAATCTGTATATATATATATTAATTTTAGTTGCCAACCAGCTTCACTGCAAATATTATGCACTAAACCAGCATCAACCAATCTGAATCGGCATTGAAATTCATGCTAACCTAAGCTGGAGATTGTGCTCTATTTTACTGTCATAGTCCCTTTATTACTCACCATATCTATGTCACACTGTGTTTACCTCCTTTTCTCTCTCGCAGCTTGTCAACAGAATATCCGTACTCAGCAACTGCTATGCATATCTTTCCCCCTTAACACATTTATACACAACATATGCATAGCACTGTGCACATGGAGCACACGTTGACAGTTTACAAACTTGCACGCACACAGAACTAAGAAGTGGTGCTTTCACACATATGGCACAATCAGGCCTGCTTCAGGTGCAAACCAACTCTGACGAACATTGTAGTGAGCTTGTAGTGAGACGTCTTAAGCAGTACACCTGGCGGTTTGAGGTTCCTGTATATATGGAATGTAACCGTCCTCACATGACATGAGTATTTTGATATTGGGGTGGGATTCTGGCATTTATGCCTTTGCAATTTTCAGTGTAAATGTGTTTCATAGTTCAGCTAGAATATGAGTGGGAGCATGTGCACATATCAAAAACAGCATTTGCTTTGCTTATTAAATATGCATTTGCATAAGTGTTGGTGTACCACGTTGCAATGTACTGCCATAACCAATCCCACTGCATCTGTCTTCGATGTGCTAACATGAATGGAAAACAGTCATTATAGGTTAAGGTTACTGGAGCTTCATCCTTTACACAGACATTGCGCCTTTTAAGTCATAATTTTGTTTGAGGCATTTTTGTCAGAGCGTCAATTTTCTCTTGTTTAAAGGGAAAATTATGGAGTGCTCATACCTGGCTTTGTGGGATTTCTTAAGCTAACTGCGGAAGGAAGATGTGAAGGCTTGAGACCAGCCGAGATATGAAAAATGCAACGTGGGCGGAAATGAATCCCTGAAAAAACGCTGGTGTGATGGAGGATGTGTGTGTGTGTGTGTCTTTGTGTGAACGTGTTTGCGACCAGCAATCCACATTGTGACGGGTCTGCAATGATTGAAGTCTCTCTTTTTTTATTTATTTGGGTTTAGATACGATGTGGGTGTGTGACCTATGTCTGTTCCATTCCTACGCCTCTGTCTTTATATCTCTCTGTGCCTTCCCTCTCCCTCTTTCACATCTTCCCCTCTTTCCCCTTTTCTATTCCATACTCAATCGATTTTGCTCTCTGACAGACAGCGGTTGCTTTTGATCCTAATCCTGTTATCTGTTTATACTGTGTCCTCAACATGGTGGCTGATGAGATTTCAATGCATTACTGTCACCCAGTCGCTCGCTGACAGCTCGACGTCTGTATGTGCGGCTATGTATTTGTTGCCCGCTGCGAGTGTGGTAGAGAGTCTGATGCTAGTGGATTACTTTATTTTTTTTGCATCACTGGATTCAGGGTTTGTTTACTGAAATGAATTTTGGTCTCCTGTACATAAAATCATGTGTTACTTTACCTCAGTTAAATTCTAGCGCACCACTAAAATGATTATCGCTTGCCTGCTGGGCTTCCAAACACTGAATAAGCCATGCGTTCCTTTTTTTAAAGGGATTCCGTCTTCGTTTGCTCATCCGCATGTCATTCCAAACATGTTTGACTTTCTAGAACGGAAAAGGAGATGTTCTGAATTACGCCAGCACGCCAACACAATAAAAGCTTGTGGTTTCACATTTGAAAATAAAGAAATGAAGACAGCCATAAATATTGGTATTGTAATTTTAAAGTTCTACTGTAAAATACAATTATTATAGTATGATTTTAATGTAATATAAAAACATCATAAAACTGTTATAAAAGAATTCCAAACGATATTCCAAGGCTTTGTGTGAAGAATAGCTAAATCAAATAAAGCACACATATTAATACAAATAAGCACACAAGATGCATCATGTACAAATAATGAAGTGAACATTTTTCATGATTATCATTATCAAATGAAAATTTAGCTTCGGGTCCATGGTCACCATTCACTTTAAAAACACATTCAAACCAAAATATCTGACTTCCTGTTGGTCGTAGCTAATGACGGCAAAACATCTCCATTGTGTGTTACTTGGAAGAAAGACATGTCAAGTTGAAATACTAAAATTACTAAAAATACTATTAATAGTATATAAATAATATTTGGTAACACTTTTCAATAAGGTTCGTTAGTTAACATTAGTTAACTACATTAGTTAACATGAACCAATAATGAACTGCACTTCTAAAGCATTTATTTATCTTTGTTAATGTTAATTTCGACATTTACTAATGCATTATTTTGCATATGAACTAACGTTAACAAACCATGAACAGCTGGAGTTTTATGAACTAACGTTAACAAAGATTAACTAATGCTGAACAGAAGTGTTGTTCATGGTTAGTTCATGATAGTTAATACATTAACTAATGCTAACTAATACAGCCTTATTGTAAAGTGTTACCTAATATTACAATAAAAACAATGTCTCTTTAAGAGTGAGCTTTTGCACTACTTTTTTCACAACTTGCTGCAATTGATGTCAGTTACTGGTAGCCGTGTGCATCTTAAATGTGTGCCAAAGGCAGAGACCATCTCTGTTACCTCTAAAAATAAGCTCAGAAGAGGCGCAAGTGCATCAAACTGAATTGTGTATTCAAGAGACACATCAATTAGTCATGATGGTCGAGACCGAGAGAAGCATCCCTCAAGAGTTTGCGCATCACAGCTCTGAATATCTCCTCTTTACTCTCGGTTTTTCGCACTTGCTGTCTCTCGCCTGAATCTTTTAGCTTCTCCTTCTGCCTCTATCTCTTTCTCTGTTTCTCACTCCTCTTCTTTCTTGTTTGCATTTTACCTATCCATTTATCTATCTCTCCTCTCTTCATGTCCGTCTCTTGACTATCACTAAATGATGTATTGCTGAGTCTAGGCAGGATGAGCGCCAGCAGTGATAAAGCAGCGTGCTGCCTCCGCTTCCTGCGTCCTCCATTTTGATTCAGTGGAGCTGTCCACGCAGATATGCGCTGAGGCATGCACACCGACACACTCCTGTGACTATAGCAGTGCGCACACACAATCTAAGGTGCAGTGGTTGTCAAGCAAGTTTGAATGTCTCTCAGTATTTCTCAGAAAGGCTCAGACAAAGTCATCCTTGAAATAATATAGGGAGACGTAATGTTGTGCATTTCATTCTTATTCAAACATGCATTGTTAGCTTAGCAAAATGCTAAGATCACACCCTGTTGAAATTAGAATTGGGCAATACATTTGTATCAATATTTACAGAAAAAAATATTGATAATAAACATTTGAGAAATTTTCTTAGGGTTGTCACGGTGCCAAAAATTCAAGTAGTCGATACAAATACCAGTAAAATTTCACGATTCCGTACCAATTTCAGTGCTGTTGGAACTATTTAAATATTTTATTTAACTATTTGAAAATAAAAATATGAATTCAATTAACTTAGTTTATAATTTATGATGTAAATAATTATAAATAATACATATAAAAGTGTGTAGCTTTGTAAACATTGTTTATAAAAAGATCAAGTGAAAAGTATCAGACTGTTGCTATGGTTATCACTGTAAATTATGGCAGATTTGGATTCAATTGCACATTTAAATGCAGTTGCAAATCCAGAAACTTTGCAGTGTACTGAGCAGCATGAAAAACTAAACTTTTATTTAAATTGAATATGGGTTACAAACAGAAAGCAGGCAAAGAACATTCAACCACTTAGGGTGCTTTCACACTAGCAGTTTTGGTGCGCACCCGGGTTCGATTGACGTCAGAGTTCGGTTCGTTTGGATGATGTGAACGCGGTCTTCCGAACTCGGGTGCGCACCTGAGAACAATACCCAAGATGGGTGGTCTGGGGTACGGTTCATGTGAACTCCGGTACGGTTCGCTGCTGATGTGAACGCAATCGTATTAAAACGAGGAGATTAACTGCTATTAATTATGGATGAGACGTTAAACCGAGGCCCTGACTGGCGTCCTGAAAGCAGAGAGCTGAAGATCTCATTTCTGCTCGTCTTCAGTGTTCACTTTGTAGGAATAATGAAAGTATTTGCGAGCGTGCAGAACTCTAAAGTGTACGGTGAGTGAAAACTCCAGTGAGTTCAGTGTATACTGTCTAACTTAAACACCCCTAATTGGATTCAACAGATATGTCTGGTATTGGTTGCAATTATCTTCTATCAGCGGTTACCAAATATGCTGGTACTGCAGAAATGCTGGTATTGTCACATTTTTTAAATTTCAGTACCAACTACCAAAGTAGTACCGGTACTTTTGACACTATTTAGCCTACATCTCGATCAGTTAGCATGCTGCTAAAAAATATGCATGTTCTGTTTTTAATGAGCAGTTTTGTGTACTACACATACTCAAACACTGTGGCGTTTTAGCGCCTGCTGTCTCACTCCACATGAACTTAGAGTCACTTTATGAGCATTTCACCATTTTATTTGGAAAAGCTATCGTCAAATACACTAGAACTTAAACAAACAGCCAAAGTAATAGTTGGGTTTAACTAGAAGAAATTGTAACAGAAATATATTACTATTGTAAAATGTTAGCGTTTTAAGAAGTATCATACAACTAGGATATTGTTTCATCCATGTTTTAATTTTTGCACTATACAAGTTCTTTTGTTACAAAAAATTCTATGTTTTGTTGTAAACTACTTTCATTTGATTACATTTTTAAAAATGTATTAAATTGTTCAAGTTAAAATTTAATTTAATCAGACACCATTTATTTATTTTATTTACATTTGTATTAAATAGTAAAAAAACGAAATCAGAAAATAAAAGATAACTTGCTTTGTGTGTGACTTTTTGTTAAGTTGTTTACATTGTTTTTTGGAGGTCTATCAAACACTTGGAATGCATTTCCTTCCCAAGAATGAAATAAATCTCATGATAATATTTTGTCCATATTGCCCAGCACTAATTGAAAAGTTTTGTCAGTAAAGTCTTCCTGTGCTTTTGTGTTAGGAGTGCTATTTTTGTGACACGCAATTAGTGAATTGTTGCCTATGTGCAATACTCTAAATTTGTCACTTGTGAGGTTCTATTTCAGTTAGTTTGCTACATTAGAACACAACTGCCTATGTAGGCAGCAGAAAATAAGGTAGCATGCTAGGTTTTGGAAAAGAGCCAATGTGGAGACACAAATAGTATTTTCCTTTATACAGTAATTATAACAATTGTTTACTTGTTAATGCTAATACCAAACTCTATTGACATTCATTGTGAGATGGGATTCTGTTGTGCTTTGTGTATAGAGCTCTATTTGTATGACACTAATGAGTTGCTGTCTGTGTAGTGTTCAAAATCGGTCTCTTGTAACATTCAGTTTTGGAGCAGAGCTGATGTGAAGACACACAGTGTCTTTTCCTTCATCATCACAAATGAACGCTTAGACTGATGGTCTGATGGAGCCCCTTAGCATTGGGTTGCTATAGAAACACCAGTACTTTCGAAGATGACCCAAATTAGTTTTCCAGCAGCCAAGCGAAGATGGTCTCCCACCTGGGAGGGTGAAAGAAAGATGGGAGAAGGGGAGGAGAGAGCAGAGGAGGTTAGCGAAAGCACATACAAATGGAATGAAACGCTAGAGCGAGACAGGAGGGTTTTAGGCTGAGAGAAATGGAAAGCAGAAGATAATTCCAGCAGGTGATAGACAGAAGTCATGAAGGGGGATAGAATAATGAAAGAGACAGAACAAAGCCTCATGATTTGATACAGTATGCAACATGTCAAGACGACATATGAAGGCAGAGAGTAGGTTGTCAGAGAACACACTCCATCTTTAAAGGTCACTTCGAGGTGGCGGCGCTGACATCGACGAAGGCATTAAAACATGAATGTTCAAAACTCTGAAAGCTTATTACAAGCCTACGGTCAGATTAGCCCTACAGCACACCACACGCTAATCAGACCAGAAAATACGCCGGGGATTACATGCAAACAAACCACACAAGCGCAATTGTGAACACCGAATAACTTACTTTGAGCCAACCAAAGGCGTTATTTAGGAGAGAGAGAGAGAGACATTTAACGCCAGCCATCAATGCTAAAGAAGCGCTAAAAGATTTTGTCTGCCTTCGTATTAGGCTAAAGTGTGTTCCATTATTGATTTAAGTATTAATAGACCGTCCGTCTCAGGAAACACAATCACGGAAATTGATCCAGACATGTCAATGGTTTGTCATGGGCCGAAGAATGTCACACCTGCTGAAAACCAGAGAGAGGGGAATCAAATAAGTCAATTAGCATGCGGGCAAATTTCCCAGCTGGATGCATTCCTTCGGGTTCAATAGAGGGGGAGGTTGCCGTGCAACCGAGAAATGAATTAGTTGTTGAAGTCCTCCCTGGACGTGTTGTGGACACATTTCATTCCTGACTTCTTCCACAAGTCCATCTGTTTTGGTCCACACAACTGGCAGGCAGATGAAAGTCCAGCCCTTTGCACTATATATGGGACTGTAATATATTTTGCATACTGTATTACCTGGGCATACTGCATACTGTCTTACTGTTGCTAAACAAGAGCAATGTCTGAAGAATAAGCATTAAAGATATTTCAATATCCTTTTAGATTATGGTTCTTGACAAACTTTTCTGGAGCTACCAAGATTTAACAGACCTAAGTTTCTTGTCTTTTATGTCAGTGTGGTTGCCCTCACCAGGTCTGCTAAAGAGTTACTTCAGTGATTTAGCATTAAGCTTTGTATCAGTAGAAAGCCGGTAGTATATTTGAATCATGGTACTTTCACCCCTCATATCCCCCGAGACGAGAGAATTATGCATTTTATTTCTGGAAAAAATCCTCAGATGACGCAAATATCTTCATTTTGCGTCATCTGAGGATTTTTGGCCAGAGGCTAGAGACTACAGGAGCTAGTTCCGTATGTTTTCAACCCGCCCACAGGGGAGGGATCTCACTCACAGAATGTAAATGTGCACGCCTGCTGCCGCTCGGCTCGGACATTAATAACGGGGCGGTACGGAGCAAAGTGAGTGTTTCAACTTTTCAATGAATTCCTATGAAAGTTTAGCTTCCATATGCGATCTGATAATGCGCCAGACTGGACACGCACCGAGAATGACACCCGTGCTTACCTCAGCTCTGCTCAGCTCTTCTCTTGTGATGAATGAAATCTGACTCCTGCTGCGTCTGTGACGTGACTTTCGTTCGGCTCACTCACACTTTATTGAAAAGACACATTCGGTTTTTAATTGTAGTGTCTATTCTCTAACTGAACAAAATTATTTTATTACTATAAATATCTAAACGACGTTGGGGGCGGTGCCGCGGTGGGCAAGTGATAACCAATAGACGTGGCTTTGGGAGTGGCCTCGTAGGGCAGCAAAGCAAGTGCATTCTGGGAGTTGTTGTCTTTCATCCACATGAGACAGTCTAGAAGGCACCAAGTCTAGAAGGCACCAAATTCAAAAATAATTTCACATTTCTACTACATAAATTACCACACATTCATCTTCCCAGCGCTGAAGTGCCCCTTTAAGTGTTGGTAGCTCCAGAATCAGCCAGAACATAATCCCTTCTTCCAAATTTTCCTGAAACTGAATAAAATATATAATATTATGAATAAACTATTACAAGCAAGTTAATGTGCCTGAACTTGACCATTTCAGTGTATTTTTGGCACTGAAATATTGTTAAAATTTGTATGTTCAGTGCAGTTGTTACCCAAAAGTTACCCATATTTAGGTTTTGACCATCAAAAATGGGTAAAGTTCAACAATTTGCATTGAGATCCCCATACTGTATCTCTGGGAACCATATAGGGCCTTAAAATAAACATACCAAAAGAAAAGGTTGTTAAGAACCAGAATATAAAAGGATATTGAAATATCTTTGGCACGATGTTCAATGCAATTGTTTTGAGAATGAAACAAAATGGATTTCTGGTTTCAACATTATTTGTTCTTGAGATATGTGCATGCAAACCATTGGCATATAATACAACACGGATTGCTAAAGACAAAATAATTTACTAATAGTCTGATCTATGTACAGTGAGGAAATTAAGTATTTGAACACCCTGCTATTTTGCATGTTCTCCCACTTAGAAATCATGGAGGGGTCTGAAATTGTCATCATGGGTGCATGTCCACTGTGAGAGACATAATCTAAAAAAAGAAATCCAGAAATCACAATGTATGATTATTTAACTATTTATTTGTATGATACAGCTGCAAATAAGTATTTGAACGCCTGAGAAAATCAATGTTAATATTTGGTACAGTAGCCTTTGTTTGCAATTACAGAGGTCAAACGTTTCCTGTAGTTTTTCACCAGGTTTGCACACACTGCAGGAGGGATTTTGGCCCACTCCTCCACACAGATCTTCTCTAGATCAGTCAGGTTTCTGGCCTGTCGCTGAGAAACACAGAGTTTGAGCTCCCTCCAAAGATTCTCTATTGGGTTTAGGTCTGGAGACTGGCTAGGCCATGCCAGAACCTTGATATGCTTCTTACAGAGCCACTCCTTGGTTATCTTGCCTGTGTGCTTTGGGTCATTGTCATGTTGGAAGACCCAGCCTCGACCCATCTTCAATGCTCTAACTGAGGGAAGGAGTTTGTTCCCCAAAATGCTGTCGCCCTGTCCCATGTGCAGAAAAACACCCCCAAAGCATGATGCTACCACCCCCATGCTTCACAGTAGGGATGGTGTTCTTGGGATGGTACTCATCATTCTTCTTCCTCCAAACACGTTTAGTGGAATTATGACCAAAAAGTTCTATTTTGGTCTCATCTGACCACATGACTTTCTCCCATGACTCCTCTGGATCATCCAAATGGTCATTGGCAAACTTAAGACGGGCCTTGACATGTGCTGGTTTAAACAGGGGAACCTTCCGTGCCATGCATGATTTCAAACCATGATGTCTTAGTGTATTACCAACAGTAACCTTGGAAACGGTGGTCCCAGCTCTTTTCAGGTCATTGACCAGCTCCTCCCGTGTAGTTCTGGGCTGATTTCTCACCTTTCTTAGGATCATTGAGACCCCACGAGGTGAGATCTTGCATGGAGCCCCAGTCCGAGGGAGACTGACAGTCATGTTTAGCTTCTTCCATTTTCTAATGATTGCTCCAACAGTCGACCTTTTTTCACCAAGCTGCTTGGCAATTTCTCCGTAGCCCTTTCCAGCCTTGTGGAGGTGTACAATTTTGTCTCTAGTGTCTTTGGACAGCTCTTTGGTCTTGGCCATGTTAGTAGTTGGATTCTTACTGATTGTATGGGGTGGACAGGTGTCTTTATGCAGCTAACGACCTCAAACAGGTGCATCTAATTTAGGATAATAAATGGAGTGGAGGTGAACATTTTAAAGGCAGACTAACAGGTCTTTGAGGTTTAGAATTCTAGCTGATAGACAGGTGTTCAAATACTTATTTGCAGCTGTATCATACAAATAAATAGTTAAAAAATCATATATTGTGATTTCTGGATTTTTTTTTTTTTAGATTATGTCTCTCACAGTGGACATGCACCTACGATGACAATTTCAGACCCCTCCATGATTTCCAAGTGGGAGAACTTGCAAAATAGCAGGGTGTTCAAATACTTATTTTCCTCACTGTATGTGTACAAATAAAATAATGATACTGCAGTCTTTCTAAAGTCAATTTCCACCTGTAATTTGGCTCACAAATCCCAGGTGAAATTTTCAATTTGACAGGTTTTTTCGTCAATACCTGCTCTCTCCTCATCTACATTTTTTTCTCTCTCAATCTCCTTATCTTGCCAAGTCTCTTGCCCCCCTAAAGCTGAGCTTTGACTGATAGTCTTTTCATTTTTGTCTGTATCAGTAAAGAAAGTAAACAAAAGTTTATTAGTTTGCTATATTATTTCTGTCGGTTGTTTAACATTTCTATCCTAAAACAGCTGTCAAATATGAAATGTTTAGCTACTTGCATCTTATCTGACACTTTATGACTGTTAACTGAAGCGTCGCATTGCGCTGGAATTCACGCTCAGCAGCTACTGTGAACATAAAGCCCGCCTCCTTTGATTTGATTGGTCATCTCAAATATTTTGACATTGACGAGCGGTGACAGGCTGCAGACGCAGCTCAGATGAAATTGTGTTTTATTTCCTTGCAGCACTAAAAGCACTATAATTATTTCACAATCTTCATTATATACACCTCAGAAAATTACTGAGGTCCAGACCTGATGGCCTGTTTTCCTTCTTTTTTATTCTTTTTTCAAAAATGAATATTTTTAGAGTGAATATTCTCCCTTTTTGGAGCTTTTTGACTTGGGCAAAAACTGAATATTGCAGGTAATGTAATGGCTTAACAAAACAACTATTACTTTATCGATTCAGAGGAGGTGGAATGACTTTATAGGCCAGAGCTGTAACCACCATAGACATTGAGGGGGACAAGTCCCTCCCAATAATTAGAAATGGCTACATTGCCCCCCCACCAATATTTGAAATTCTTCCACTGCCTTCCTGCATTGCATTACGCAGAGCTCTGTATGTTAGGATGACAAAAAGGTAATTTTTTTTGTCTGGTCTGCCTCTGGTCTAACGGCGCTCATCAATGTCAAAATTATTGAGATGGCCAATCAAATCAAAGTGGGCGGGGTTTACGTTCTCTTTTGGGTCGTTCACAGTCTTCACACAGACAAGCGCATCAAATCTATCGCTTAATGCCATTGCAGGGACTTCTATTCTTTCCGTTGAAATCACAAAACAAAATGCACACAAACATGTCCATGCTCTTAATATACAATCATTGAACATCTTTGATTTTAATGAAGAAAAAAAAACTATATGAGGGCGGATTAGAACCTGTAACCTTGGACATGGTTTACAAAATTTGTACCACCAGACCACTAAGGAATTCAAATGTTAACAGCGGATTTATGTATTTATTCACTAATGGGAAGAATCTAGAGTCTAACAATATATATGACACAAATTAGTGCAAATATTATTTGCAAATTGTCCCAAAATGATTATTTCCCAACTAGAATTAGACCTAGAATTTTGTTCACTGTTCCATTTCTTTATGCTTTATTTATGCTTTAAAAAGAAATGGAACATTAAACGAAAATCAAAGTCTAATTCTAGTTTGGAAATAATCATTTTGGGACTATTTGCAAATAATATTTGCAGACATGGTTAAAGCCTTGTTATAGGCCGAATTAACCCCTTGAAGCGCACACATTTCTGTAAGTATGTGTGGAGAAAGCGATGCTGTTTCCCTGGAATGGAGAGTGAGCTAACACAGATAAAAGTCTTGACGAATGTGAATGTGACCCAAACATGGCGTTAAAAAAAGGAAAGCCACTTCATCCCTGCTGGAACTCTCTGGATATGTTAAACCCTTTATCTGTGGTGCACCATGCGCTGCGTAGGCCCCCAGTGTGATATGTGTGTGCGTGAGTGTGTGTGCTTTGGATAAATATATTTGCCTTCACACTTTAGAACAGCAATGAGCTGATATCTGTATTCACACAATGCTCGAGTCTATTTAAGATTCATGACTCACATGGAGACAAAACTGATTCTTTTCCAAAACGGGGGCACCTTCTGCAACCCCGTACCTCGGCAACACATGTAATCAAAGAATGCAGTTAGTCTAGAAGGGAAAACGAGAGATAAACTCTGGTATTATGGTTTAAAATCTAAAGCAAAGGCTGTTATCCTCTCCTGTGCTGTGTGCGCTGTTTGCTGATATTAAACCTCTCATTAGATTCAAACACTTTCCCTTGAACACGATAAGCCCAAGGCAACACTTTCTAATTAGTTTATGTGGCCCGCTGGTGACTCAAGTCGTTGTTTTATTTTTCCTTTTTTGGCAGCAAAGTGTCATTATCACTCGTGCTGATCTTTTTTGAAGCGCTTTTGGCCTGGTTGGCTCCACTGTGTGTTGACGCACTTGTTAGTGAGAGGAAATGGCTGCTGTGAAGGTATATCTAGAGGCGATTGTAGCAAAGTAGAGCAGCGTACATTCATATGCAGTGCATGTTATCTTGCACGTGTCCAGTAATGAACTAATGTGGCTGCTGTTTACTGTGTTGAGGAAGCTACTTGCTAAGCTATGAACAATGCACAGTTTAAAGTAGCCTATTTAAATTAGACTGTCACACAAAAATGGCAAAACAGTAACAGCATATTTTGTCAAAAAGAGCTAAAAGTCAAGTTTTAAAGGGATAGCTTATCCTAAATGGAAAAATCCTTTATGTCGTTTCAAACCTGTATGACTTTCATTGTTCTGAAGAACAAAAGAAGATCTTTTGAAGAGTGTTTCAACTGTTTTTGTCCATAATATGAACTATCACTTTAAGACTATTATCTGTCATGTGACTGAATCTGAGCACTATGGCAAGTGTGAAAAGTATCAAATGAATTCAAATCAGGACAGTACAGTCACCTTTTTAATAGTTAGCTTAGATAGCTACATAGTTAGCTATGCTATAAACTTCTGAACATATTTTCTATTTTCTAATATTTATTCTGATTGGTTGAGATAGGTTTGATTGGTCAGTCATGACATTCAGCCACCACACATTTTTGTTTATTATCAACTCTGTATAAAGGCCTGTTTACATTTTTTTTTTTTAAATGTCGGGTGGATTCTGATTGGCTGTTTTTATTGTTCATTGGATGGAAAATGCTGTTCTGAAAGTGATTCCAACATTTTAACTGTGGTGTGGAATATTATTAACATTTTATAATTAATAGTTATTGTTATAATTGTTGTGCTTGGGGTGAAAGACCCTCAAATGGCTGCTCATACCTAAAGAATGTACTCTACTTGGGTCTCCTTGAGGTTAGTTTCTCCAAAAGTAGTGTATATATATTGAAAAAACTGGCTATTTCATTATAGCAGTTTTTCAAACAGAATTGGTTAGCTCAGGACTATTTACCTCTTTTTAAGCAAGCATATTATCTGTGTTTTGTGCATTTTCTCACAGCATTCTTTGCCGTTGAATAAGGCAAACGTGGTGCCAGGTAATTAGGGAGTTTTTGGCTGGCTTCTGGAATATCTCAGCCTTTCGGTTGCACAGCTCATTAAAACCTGTAGCCATTGACACAAAATCTTGCACTGTGTCCATTCAGCACTGCTAAAACACAGCTTAGCGATCAAACAGACTGCATAACTTCAGAAGAATGGGTGGAAAAGCACAGTTTGTTTCTAGAGAGTGTTCAAATCTGCGAATGCAGCTGATATTCAACTGGAACCGAACAGCAATGGAAGCATCGACTGCAGCACATTGAATGGAAGTCCCTTGTGAAGTCTCTGCCCTGACCTGTCAGTCACGCCGGACATCCACACTGGCCCTGCTCTGGGCCGTCTCTGTGCGAGCGGGTTGGGGTGACCACTGGGGCTGCTTCTCCTCCTAGCAGCGTTGACAGCTGGTCAATTGGCTTTAGAGAGCCGAGGCCAATCTCGGCTCGCATGCAGAGTGGTCTAAGTGACCTTGGGCTTGCCCGTTGAGATGGCCAGGGAGAGCGGGATGAGATATCCATACAAAAGAGAGCATTTTTTACCCTTTACATCTTTCATTCTATTTCCACTGTTTTTTTGTATACTAGGATCATTGTTTTTACAAAGATATCTGAGATTTTCCCATCTCTCTCTCTCTCTCTCTCTCTCTCTCTCTCTCTCTCTCTCTCTCTCTCTCTCTCTCTCTCTCTCTCTCTCTCTCTCTCTCTCTCTCTCTCTCTCTCTCTCTCTCTCTCTCTCTCTCTCTCTCTCTGTCCTTTCTCCTCCATGACCTGCTGAGTTCAGGAGAGAATTTATCCTCCGGGAAGCCTGGCTCAGTGTCAGCCTCGGCATTTCTCCATAGTGTTCCTGTTTACCTTTCAATGTGAGTTAATACTCTGTCAACACCATTAATCCCCAGCATAATAGGGAGCGTCCGCCACCGTCCGCAGTGTTTACCAGGCTGCAGACAGCTCGCCGAGATTGATTCAGTGATGCTTTATGTCCGGCAGTCTGATCTAATGACACGGCTGTAAATTCCCAGCATGGAAGGGCCACGGCTGCAGTGCCTATAGTGGCTTTGTGAAGATTGTTCTCCCATGCTGGGTTCAACCTTACATCTGTTTACTGTACCGCACCATGCTTCTTATTAGGACCCATTTAACACTTGTGTTAGTGAATGTCATGTACAGACAGCTGATGTACCACCCCCCCCCCACCCCCGCCCCGCGTAAAAAAATTTTTGCTTGCTCTTTACAGAGAACCAACTAAAACATACATAAATTATCTTAACTGTCGGTTTGTGTGTCTATATGTGTCAGAGAGAGAACACGAGTGGGTGTCTGAAGTCACAATGACAGACAGCCGCAGGAATGAGTGTGTCGGTCTGTCAGACACATGTTTCGAGTGTGTCTGTGTTTGTATGAATGTCTGTAAATTGTCTTCTGTGTGGCGCTGAGAGCTTCAATAGGTGGGTGAAATACAATCTCTTTTCCATTTCTCCACAAAACTGGTCACTGTCATAACCCCAATCCCTCTCAAAAAAACCTGCCAATTTGGACAGTGGGGCCGCGTGACTCACGCTCTCTGGCGCAGTCTGGGTCTGAATCTGGAGAGCCTGATAATAAAGCAACTGTGTCAGTCACATCTCCCACCCTCCTCTTCTCCGTCATTGCTCATTGTTCTTGTTAGGACTCACCTACATTTAGTGTCCTTGTAATGAACGAATAGATTGCTGTAATTTCAGTTAAATTATTATCATGTCCTATTATTCGAGTTTGGAGTAATGTACAAACAAAATGGCACCAGAACTCAATGTTTTTCAGCGATAAACATCTGTTATCGCCTCCGGTGGGCTGTAAATTGTGTATCTAGATCTTTCCATCTCTCCCTTTTGTTCTCAGAAGGACAATGTTGATCTTTGATAACATACAATGATAAATGACTGAGTTGCTCATTCCCTCCTCGTGCTCATATTAGCACAGAGATATTTGACTGACAACCTGTCATGGAATTACACTTGCTGTTGCATGGTTCGTACGTCTGTGATGATTGCTGTCGAGGGAATGACATCTGTTGAGATTTCCACATCGAGTGTTACTCACAGTGGATGCCATTAAATCAGCCCCTTACCCGACACCCCACCCCTCCACCCCCGATCTTGGCAGTAAAAACTCGCCTCAGGAGCCGAACCAAAATAATGGCTTTCCCATTACAAATACACCAATATTTGTAAGACTGCAAACTCGCCACAAACCTACAGGGACTGGGGTACGAATTACATTTTCGCTCTTATTGGATACCATTTGAAGCATGCTGTGAGAGATAACTTTTATTTCTTGTGCCCTGAAATCAGAAACCGATTTCTGTGAAGGCAAGTCAACCAAGATGAATGTTAGATTTCTACTTTCTTTGGTAACACTTTAGAATACTGTTCGGTTATTAATGATTAACAAATGATTAACGTATTATTGACACTCTAGTAACTACTATTAAAGGGATAGTTCACCCAAAAATGAAAATTCTGTCATGATTTACTCACCCTCAAGTTGTTCCAAACCTGTATGAGTTTCTTTGTTCTGCTGAACACAAAAGAAGATATTTAGAAGAATGTTTGTAACCAAGCAGATAGAGCAATCATTGACTACCATAGTATTTTTTTTCCTACTATGGTAGCCAATAGTTGCTCTATCTACTTGGTTACAAGCATTCTTCTAAATATCTTCTTTTGTGTTCAGCAGAACAAAGAAACTCATACAGGTTTGGGACAACTTGAGGGTGAGTAAATGATGACAGAATTTTCATTTTTGGGTGAACTATCCCTTTAACTAACAAGATACTGATTAACGAATTAGTAAGTAATAGTGCTTAGGCGAAATGTGGTAGTTTACTATTAGCTAATCATTAGCTATTTTTTCATACCTCCCAAAGGACTACTAAGAATTCTATAGACAAGTTCATAAATAACGTGAATAATGCATATTGTATAATTCATTCTAAAGTGAAGGGCATGGTAACCCTCTAGTAATGACTCAAATACTACCAAATCCTTTAGAAGGAATATATAGATTTTTTTAATCAGTATTCTAAAGTGAAAAACATGATAACTCTCTAGTAATGACTGAAGTCATTGTACGCTTTTGAGTTTTTTGTAAGGTTTTGAATAGTAATGACTACAAGTGTTACTACAGCCTTCTAAAGGAATTGCTCATTATTTGGATAAGTATTCTAAAGTGAATAACTCCCTAGTAATTACTGAAGTCATTGTAATCTTTTGAGGTTTCTGTAAGGTTTTCGATAGTAATTCCTTCCAAAAACATCAAAAGCGTACAATGACCTCAGTCATTACTAGAGAGTTATCATGTTTTTCACTTTAGAATACTGATCCAAATAATTAGTAATTCCTTCTGAAAGATTTGGTAATATTTGAGTCATTACTAGTGGGTTACCATGCCCTTCACTTTAGAATTAATTATACATTATGCATTATTCACATTAATTATGAACCTGTATACACTCTAAAAAAAAAAGGTTCTATATGGCACCAAAAATGGTTCTTGGCTCGTAATCATAGGGGAGCCTTTTTTAGTGTTATATAGCATCAATTTTGGTGCTTCAGTGGTTCTTCAGCGGTTCTTTGACTAAGGTGCTATATAGCACCGCTGAAGAACCGTAATCATAGGGGAACCATTTTTAGTGCTATATAGCACCAATTTTGGTGCTTCAGCGGTTCTTCACCGGTTCTTTGACAAAGGTGCTATATAGCACCACTGAAGAACCACTGAAGCACCATAATTGGTGCTATATAGCACTAAAAATGGTTCCCCTATGATTACGAGCCAAAAACCATTTTTGGTGCCATATAGAACTTTTTTTTTAGAGTGTATAGTTCTTAGTAGTCTTCTGGGAGGTATGAAAAAATAGTACTTACTCCGTTCAATTGTGCGCTGTTACTTACTAATTTGTTAATCAGACTTTCTTGTTAGTTAATAGTAGTTACTTGAATGTTAAGAGTGCGTTACTCATTTTTTCCTGTGTAGTTATTTATTCATGACGGAACAGTAGTGTTACACTTTCTCTTTGTCAAAGCCCAATCACATGTCCATCCAATCGAACCCACTGATGTGTTTTGACTCTGCTATCTGTAAATGCATGGCTTCGGTTGTGTTGTATTTATTTATTTATTTTAGCCGAAGTAGACAGGGGAGAATGGAGCAGCTTGAAAACTGTGACAGAGGAGAGCGATATTGTTAGCAGAGCAGCCATGCGGGATGAGATAAGTGACGGGGGCCGTGCTCGCGTGTGTACGTTGAGCAGTGAAGCATGTGTTAGCACAGCCAGTAGTCACTTTAGAAACGTGTGCGTCGCAGGAGCTACAAGCCGGGTCACCTTCCATCCAACCGGAGAGCCGTGCTGTGCAGGTAACATTCCCAGATGACCACGGCAGGGCTGGACTGGGGCTAAAATTCGGCCCTGGCAAATCCAGCGCATCCGGCCCATGAGTTCCCCCGTGAATGTTTTTGCTGGGGTTAGGACCTTAAATTGGAGTAAATAAATAAAACTAAGACAGGGACAAATAATGCTGGATATTATCGAATTTACTGCATATTCAAATTCACAATTCACAGCACCGATATCTATCTTTCATGAAGTTCCATTTGGAATAACATTTAGTCAAATTTCATTAGATCTATTAAAAAGTTCATTTAAAGAGAAAAAAGCTTTTATTTATTTACTTTTAGACATTTTATTTATAGTTTAACTGTAGTTTCATTTAACTGTAAGAGCATGGTAGTCACAGGTAAAACCATGCTCCTCATCACCATGGGTATATGGTTTCTAAAATAAATAAATAACAATAAACTATTGAATTTGTAATAAAAAATATTGTAAACACATGTAGAAAATACAAAAACAGCCTCTATAAAAGTGATTTATATTCCGCAATATTTAATGTAAGTAATAATAGCAACATTTTTAATATATACATTTCTTCCAAAACACCATATTTCTTCACAGTTAGTGGCTGCAAGCTGTTGTGGTTGTGCTAGAGTGACAAGTTTGTAGCTAGTTGCGTGTATTGCCGTTTTCCAAGTTACCTCGTCATGTATTTACATGCTCGCGGCTGTTTTCAGCTGATTCACCGCAGCGGCAGAACATGTTCCCATATCACATGACTGCATAAAACAAAATTCAGAGTCACTTCATAGAGCAGCAGAAACACAACACGCGTTTGATAGCGCTGTGCGGATATTCGTCTTTTGCAGTTTCATGCGCTCCAAAAAATAAAAATAGAAAAAACAGCGCCTAAAAGGGACACAGTCTATGAATATGGAGGGAGTATGTCTAGCTTTGGCCTGTCAATTCAGAAGACAAACCAATTGGCTGCTGTCCCCGCATGATGGGCCAATCAGTGGCAAAAAAATAAATAAATAACCTTGTATCGGCCCCAAAGTGCATCGGCCCACCAGGAAAATGCCCGGTATGCCAGATTACCAGTCCAGCCCTGGACCACGGAGATGGTAGGGTTGTTTTATAAATGTATTTCTGCACTGCAAAAAGTCCAACTTTAAATCCTTCAAAAAAGACAAATTTACTAAACAATCCTGCAAAAGTTTTGAGAGAATATGTCTCTACCAGCGTATTGTGTCTTATTGCAAAGGCATATTTTGCACCTGTTTTAAGGATTAAAACAGTAAACCCCAAGAAGCCATTGTTTACAGTAATTTTAGAACTGTTGTTAGGCTTGATGCAGAGTTGTTACTAACTATACCTCGCAAGGTTTCATAAAATAAACACACCGCAATAAAAACGTGATAATTTATTGGCAAGTAACACACATACGCAGTGGTGCAGTAACACTATATGTGATGAGGTCACAGGTGTATGTTTATCATATTTTACAGTGGCCTCAGCCAGTCATAATCAACAACCAGAATTTATAAAAACGAGTTTAAAACAATTTGACCAGAGTGGTGTTTGGAAGGGAGTCATCTGCATGACGGTCTGGGGCCAAATCGGAAGGTTATCCACTAGGTCACAGTTGAGGGTGGAGGGGAGAAAGGAGAGTTGGAGACAAGAGAAGTGGAGCATGCTTCTGAAAGCCAGGGTACTTTCATTATACACTAAATATGGCAATAATAACTATAATCTGATTATACAATTTGAATGTAATTCTAATAAAATACAGATACCTTTGTTGGTATCCTGATTACGTAACACCGAATATTCTGTGACTCCTCGAGCCTGGTCGACTGCCTTGCTCAGCTGCTCTGTGATTTATTCCATCGAGCAATATAAAAAATTAAATGAAGTGGCTGAGAGAAAATTAAAGACAAGGAGATTGAGAGAAGTAAAGACAGAAAAGCCCCAGTCTCTCCTTTAACTTATATAAGCACGTAAACACTTGAGGCATGAAATGAACAATTGCATATTTTACAGAGGCAGAATTATGTAGATGAAGTGAAGGTAGAAGGAAGGGACGCTTATCAGAGAGCGGCAGAGCTGCTCCCTCAGCTCGTCTCTGGGTGTGTGTCTTCATGGATCAGGAGTCATTCATAAAACCCTAGCCGAGGTGTTTACTTGTGTTTATGTCTGTGTATATGGAGATGGAGGAAGCTGAGGCCTGGAGTGAGCCTGAACCTGAGGACGGTGTAGCTTTCAACTGCCTCATTCCGTAGTTTAGTCTCTGCCAAGCTACACAGTCCCCCATTTATCATTCCACTAGCTTTGGCGTTTTGTTGCTTTCGGTCTTCACACTGTGGAGAATTTGATTACCGTGGCGTTCAGGAGGAGGAGATGCAGACCCGAGCGTAATCGTCTTGTTTGTCTCTTTGGTGTTTGGATATGAAAGGTTGTTCTGTGCTCTAACTGTTTCATATCCACCATAAGGTACGAGTACACTTTGATGTCTTTAGTTGGGAGAACTTTCTGTTGCGTTTGCTATGCAGTGACTCAGTTGTTCTGAAGCGGAGCTGTCCCATGTCCTGTCTTCGCTGTTATCTGACTCAATGGGAGGTCCATTTTATTCCCTTCTTTGATCTGGTAAGCACGGAGGGGAGCTTTTGCACAGAAAAATTAGTCTTCCCAACTGTCTCAACCTGCTCTTGTTTTCCCATGCACCAACAATTACCATCGGGGCTGCTCGACACCCTCCCTCCCTCCTTTCCTCCCCAGTCTATAGTTTCTCTGGAGAATGGGAGGAGAAGGGTGCATGTGTAAAGCACACTGATGTGTTAATCACATTTTGCGTGTGTTCGGGTAGTGCCGTCTCGCTGTGAAAGCAGTGTGCAGTGCTGCTGCTCTAACTATTGAGTCTTCCATCATGGATTGTAAAATGGCTACTGGAGCAGCAGTAGTGAGAACACTTTCTGTGAGAGGAGAGAAATGAGGGAGCAAACAGAGCTATGCTTTCATTAAGAAGGGCTAGTTCATACTGACCCATCATATTGCAAATTTTTCATTTATATTTTATTTGGAAAGCGAGATATAAAAACCCTCATTCATTCAGGAACCAAACAAGCCACTTTCTTTATGAGTGAGTCACTTAGTCGATTTTTTCAAAAACACAGAGATCAAACAAATGTCTGTCTTTATGAGTGAATCATTCACTCAACCGATCCATTCATAAACGCGCTGACAGATGACTTGAATGAATGAATCATTGAATTTATTGGAGCACCACACCACTACTGTGCTTTTTTTGGCAAGCAAAAACTGGCAAAGCAACTGGCAATATTATGCCTAAAATGTAAGTTACTCAAAATTAACTTCATGTTTATTCATTTATTATAAAAAAGTAATATCATAATTGTGCTGTTGGCCTGACCATCACCACAGCGCCACAAGAGATTGGCAAACATAACTGTCATTTTCACAACTGCCATTTTCTTAGTGTCTGTTAGAGCAGTGTGAACTAGGCCTAACTCAAGGTAGACTGACTCTTATCATGGAGTTCAGTCAGCTTCTTGAATGAAAGGAGAGAAGAAATGGTGGTGGCTCTTTGTGGGTCACACCTGGGAGAAGCGGTACAAATGATGTGGTCACTCCATTAGTGGTTACCTTACACAGATCTGTTTGTCAGAGAGCATAAATATAGAGGATCGATAAACTACAGTCTGACTGACGAAAGCAGAGAAACGCATTTAAAGACAGATACTAGCAGTGAGCGGTGTTACATTATCATATTCAAGCCTCTAAAAATACACCAGTGCTGAGAGAACAGCTTTCCACACAGCGTCAAACAGAGCTTACTTTAGCGATCTGGAGAGTGGTGGAAATACAGGTCTGAGATAATGGCATTGATATGCAGTAGGGATGAGAGAGCTCTGCATGCTGGCTCTATATGCTGGCGAAGGTATTTAATGAATGTGTGTGTATGTGTATGAGCGTACATTGATCAGTTACGAGGCTGTTCTGGCACGTATGGACTGTATGCCATATTGCGTCTATGCTGGAGAGCTTCAGCAGAGAGGGTAGTGCTCTGAGTGCTGAGATTCTGAGCTTTCCTCCCTGCTGTTATTCAATATCAGCACAGACCCATGGATCCACATTCACGGTCTGACGATAACATCAAATTACACTCATCCAGCACAAAGCTCTGACTGAGTTTACAAAAAACACCGTTCTCAAACTCTCTCTTTCTGTCTGTAGGAATCTTGACAGTCTGTTTCCACCCACCTCCTGTTTTTTTTAGGAACGCTTCACCCAAAAATAAAAATTCTGTCATTTTCTCAACCTTGCACAAAAACGGCCTCTCTCTTTTCAATAATTAAATGACTTAACAGTTAACAGTTTGTTTGCTGGCTGATGCTGACAAAACTAGTTTCCTGCATTACTGAATCTACAGCGCAAACAAATTATTCTTACGAAGCAGTTCTTTTTAGTAAATCAAAAACTTACAGCACAACCAGTATAATCCGATTTCCAAATAAATGACTCCTATGAGCTGGTTCTTTTTAATTAATCAAAAAATACAGCGCAACCAGTATATTCCGATTCTTGAATAAATTACTCTTATGAGCTGGTTCTTTTTAGTGAATCAAAAAACACACTACAGCAACCAGTATAGTCTGATTCGCAAACAAATGACTTTAAATGACAAAAGGCGTTTCTTTTTAGTGAACCAAAAGCCTACAGCACAACCAGTATAGTCTGATTCCTAAATGATGCTTATGAGCAGGCTCTTTTTGTGAATAAACCCCCCCCCCCCAGTATATTCAGATTCCCGAATTAATGACTTTTATGAGACAGATCTTTTTAGTCAATCAAAAACATACAGCGCAAACCAGTACAGTCTGATTAGTTGGTTCTTTGTAGTAAATACATATTATTTATTTTATAAATATATAGTTAGGTCAATCCTTAACACAGTGACACCATCTTTCTCCCTATCTCTCTCTCTCTCTCTCTCTCTCTCTCTCTCTCTCTCTCTCTCTCTCTCTCTCTCTCTCTCTCTCTCTCTCTCTCTCTCTCTCTCTCTCTCTCTCTCTCTCTGAATTGATCTTCTGTTTCTTACTTCATCTTGTTTCTGTTCTACTTTTGCTTCCTCTGATGCTCTTTTATTCTGCTGATCTCTCCATCTCCCCACCTCTGTTTTTCTCAAAGTATGTTTATATCCATGTCTCACTTACCCTCCCCCTCCCTCCCTCTCTCCCTCCCTCTCTCCCTCTCTCTCTCTCCCTCTCTCCCTCTCTCCCTCTCTCTCTCTCTCTCTCTCTCTCTCACTTTTGCTAATGAGGTGCTCTGAGGTCTTGTGTGCAAGGAATTGGCAGAACACTGGGACATATGGCAGGGACTGAGTGAGAGGGTTGGCTGCTGGTTTGATGATCCAGAGAGGTAGCTGGCTCTGACAGGTCGGACAGGTCCCAACGCATGGAGGAGGACTTTCCAAAATAAAAGTGCCCGCACGGGTTTCTCGAGAAGAGCTGCGAAATAAATAACGTTAGTGGAAGAATCTGTTTTCTCTCATCTTCTTGGTTGGTTTCCAGATGCCGTATGAACTGAATCTTCTCTGTGAAATTGAGATGAGATCTGAGGATTTTACGTCACTCAACCACAGGCTTCTCAATTTAATGTGGTGTCCTAGAAAATGCCAGCGTTTAAAAACGCTGAGCCTCCACACCTGCAAGAAAGAGAAAGAGAGATGGAGAGAGAGAGAGGGAGTTCAAAAGTTTAGAAAGATTCGTTAGGAGAGACAGAGATGCCTGTAGGACGGCAGGCTGCGTGTGTCTGTGTGACGCCAGTTTGTCTCCTCGCATTTGCATAAGAAAGGCTGTAATGAGGTGCTGTGGAGGTGTATAGAGCGTTTTGAAGTGAGTTGTGACTTTGCGCTGCATGTTCCACAGATTCACGGCTATCTTTTGAAAGATATGTGTTTGGAGCGTTTAGCTAAAGGTGTCTGGTCACAGCTGAATATAGGAAGGCACTTAATAGTGCCATGTCTCAGAATGATAATCGGACTTGTTCACAAACACTGCAGCTATGAAACTTTCTGTGAATTTTTTTCAGTGAATCTCAGATGCAGAAGCCTTTTCAGCCTCTAAAAAGCACCCAGCCTTGCCATTTTTTAATGAAAGTCTTTATGAAGGATGTTTATGGAAGATCAGTTGCCAACTATTTTTGCATTTCATGTTTAAAGGTGGAGAAACCATGTACCATCCCCTGATTTTGTAAAAGCGATGCGCTTTCAGTCCCTTCAATACTGAATCGGTAGAATGTTATTCCAAACCCTTTTATTTTTACCGGATATGAGCTCTTATCTCGGCAAAGGAAGAATCACATATCATTTCTCCCCACCAAAATGGATAATTCTGCCATTTGGAGAAATTGTAATTTCAGATTGAACGGCATTCACAATGTAGCCGCCTCAACATCCGGATCATCGAATAATGAGCCAGCCAGTCTTTTGTGCTTTTTGTATCTTCCGCTGTCTGATCCCATTCTTTGGCAGACTTATGATGTGAGGAATAATCAATCATACAATAAATCAATATTCAACAAAAAAACATCTGTGGCCAGTCAAGTGTGAAACGCTCCTCCGTTGCGCGGGCTCAGAATATCTTAATGGGTCTCGGCTGCGCTCTGAGATGGAGAAATTTTGATAACCGGCGTTATCAAGGTCGAAGCGGCTAAGCAGACTGAATAAACTTGTCACGCATAATATAGTGCTCTGTCTGACCGTTTGGGGGAAAATACCATTACGCAGGGAAATTAATTGGAATTATGGACGTAATAGTTCCTTGCTATCTGACAATATGTATTTATATTATGCCAGTTGATGCAGTGAATGTACTTGAGGCACTTCTTAGCAGCTGAAAGAGCTCACTGGCAGTGTAACTAGACCTCAGAGTCAGTTTAATGGTATCGTTGCTGTCCATGGTCCATAGCCCCCGGTATATATTTAGCTTGGGTAATTGCGGTGTTATTATCGTCTGTTGTTGTCACTCCTGTTGTTTTTCTTGCCGTTGTTAGATTGAGACTCGGCTGCGGCTTTGGAGCTGCTCTCATTAACTCACTGTGCTATCATCTCCAGTGGCAAAACAAGCTGCCTGAGTGAGTGTACTGCTCACTGGGAGCCACTTAGACCTCTCCTCTCCTTTACTCTTATAGCCCCTATACATACTGTATGTGCAGTAGGGTTGTTTGTCCTTATAAGTATACATACCCCTCTTTTCTTATTCAAATTTTCATAATCTGCTAGGCGTTTTAACATTTTAAAAATGTTTTTTGCACTGCCCTGAAGAAACTGCAGAACATTTATTTATTTACTTTTTCCCATAGTGCATCCTGGTGCAATGTGTTCCCCAAGTAAGCGACGCACCAGGCCATCAATGTGATGTAAAAGAAAACGGGATTCATCAGACCAGGCTACCTTCTTAAATTGCTCCATGGTCCAGTTCTGATGCTCACATGCCCACTGTTGGTGCATTCGGCAGTGGACAGGGGTCAGCATGGGCACCCTGACTGGTCTGCGGCTATGCAGCCCCATACGCAACAAACTGCGTTGCTCTGTGTATTCTGACACTTTTCTATCAGAACCAGCATTAACGTCTTGAGCAATTTGAGCTACAGTAACTCGTCTGTTTGATCAAACCACATGGGCCAGCCTTCGCTCCCCAAGTGCATCAATGAGCCTTGGCCGCCCATGACCCTGTTGCCAGTTCACCACTGTTCTTTCCTTGGACCATTTTTGATAGCTACTGACCACTGCAGACCGGGAACACCCCACAAGAGCTGCAGTTTTGGAGATTGCTCTGACCCAGTCGTCTAGCCATCACAATTTGGCCCTTGTCAAACTCGCTCAAATCCTTACGCTTGCCCATTCATCTAACACATCATCTTTGAGGACAAAATGTTTACTTGCTGCCTATTATATCCCACCCACTAACAGGTGCCGTGATGAAGAGATAATCAGTGTTATTCACTTCACCTGTCAAAATGTTATGCCTGATCGGTATGTATCAGGGTATGTGAGCGGAGTGGAGTGGCAGCAATTTCCCCTCCACGCTCTAAGCATTCAATAATCACTCCGCTCTTGCTCCGCTCCGGGTTTACCATTTCCCACTCCCCGCTCATCAGTAACACCGCTCCGTCTTCGCTCCAAGGAAACTTGCAGCTATATTTAAGTAAGCTCTGAAATATTAAATTTTTTTGGTTTATAACATACATTAAAAAAAACAACAAAAAAAACAATAGGAGATGTCAACGTAGTGTATTGTGTTTACTGCAGTGCAAATTTTGTTTGGAAAGATGAAAATAGTACGTTTTCATCAGTTATTTTATCTATGGGTCACCACATTTACAGATTTCTGGAAATCAGAAAATATTTGGCTCTCCAAGTACCACCATAATGACCAACATTAAAATACAGCAGCGTAGTAGGCCTAACTATTCAGCTACATCTCTGCACAGTTCAAAAACGAGGCAGTTTATTCCTAATAGCAATATTTATTTTTGTCAGCCACTTTAACATTGTAAATACACAGTTTGTACATTAACACTAAAATATAAAATAATTAAATAATGATTCAATTAAAATGTGTTGTAAAGTTAAATAAAAACTGTGCTGTAAGCACACAAAACAACTGGGCAGTGGCACGTACCGCAACAATGGCACCAGATGTCGGTGGGACGGGCGGATGAAGTCCTGTGTCGGTTCAGCCCCATTCGGCAGTGGATTATCTGTGAATCCCAGTTGTCTCCGATGAACGTTTGTAAAACTATCCGGTGTGAAACTATCACTGGCGGAAGGCAGGTGTTTGTGGTGATCAAGGTAGCTGTTCACAAAATTAATCCACCCCTTCTTGATATCTGCGATTTTGTTTTATAAGCTTTTTATACGTTTTACAATTAGGTAATATGCTTTCACGTGATGAAGGCATAATTAGCTAGCTAACTGTAGGCTGTAGTAACGAGCGGTAGTGACAGCAATGGGCGACCTGATGCGAATGACGTTAGTTGTTATAATTTAGGAGAGGGGCCAGGCTCAGTGGCTCCAGTGCGTCATCAAGCCACCGTTTTAGTACAACACAGTTCACAGTCTTTGTAACGTGTTTCAGCAATACATTTCTAACATTTATAATGTGTTTAGAATAGAAACTAATATTTGAATCGCGTTTACAGCGAGTTTAATTTAGTGATTCCTCTGCGTACCACTAGAGGGAGCCTGAGTACCACTAGTGGTACGCTTACCACACTTTGAGAACTACTGCATTGAGAGAGTTCTGCATGTGTGAATGAGTGCTACCTGTTTAACCCTCAAAGGACCTTCGGGACAAATGTTAAACAATACTTCGCTTAATCTGAGCGGTACAAGACTTGGCTACTTTTTCTAAGTTTGCCCCCTGAACACAAAAAAAAAATTTGATTTCTAAGTGGTTGAAAACAAAAAACACCTTAATTGGGCCTTCGTGGGCAAAAATGGGCACCCATAGGAATTAATGGGAATTTAATAGATTTCAGAGCATTTTTTTTTTATTTGTCCAAAAAATTTTTATAAATCCAACACAATGCAGATCATACATACACATAAATTAAGAGGCAAGTCTGTACAACATTCTGAATGTGGCAAACACACACACACACACACACACACACACACACACACACACACAAAGCATTCAATGAGCCTATAACAAAGCTTTTTTTTTTATCCACTGTCACTCACACATACAAAAACAAAGAATTGAATGAGCGAATGACAGAGATCATTTTTTTATGTGCCAATCAGCCACTGATTGGCACATCCAATGATTTAAATTTAATGATTTTGTTAAAAAAATAAATGATACATGATCTCCTACTTTGTCTTTTTCTTATTGCACGGTCAGATTTGTTTAAGCATGTTTTGGCATGTTTGTATAGTCTAAAACAACGAAGATTTTGAATGTACAATTTTAACTTGTGATAAAATGTAAAACTTAGGAGGTTAAATTTGTTAAAACATTGGTTTATAAAGTTCAGCCTTTGTGCAGCTATGCTTAATGTTGCCATTGGGTACTATTATTGCCATCTAGTGGCTACAGAAAATTTTTAATTTTATACCAACAGAGGTCACCAGATGTCACCAAAGTCATCACATTTTTAGGTTTTGGCTCTCTGAACATACTGGAATAGTTTTTTTTTACTTAAGTTAAATTAATATTAAATATAAAAAATATATCTATAAAATAGATATATTTGACATAAAAATATGGTACTTTTAGTGGTAAATAAATTAAAAAATTCAACAAAAATAAAAAAAAACTGCATAAATTGATAGTTTTTATATTATTGAAGATATTGATATAACATTTATAAAAAAAAAAAACATTGAGGTCACAAAGAACCAATTAAGGGCTGTAACATGAAGGTCTTTTGAGGGTTAAAATGTGCTTTCACCCGATCTATATCATCCCGCTCATGTCCATCGCGTCATCATAACCTTTACACCATCTGTATCAAGCTAGTTAAATGTGTTTAACGTCTGGCTAAAAATGCAGTTATATTATGGGCCGTTGGCATTAAATGTAGGGTAATGGAGGGCTCTCAGAGCGAGTGAAAACCATGACGCTCCGACTTGTAAAAAACCCGCTCCTCACTCTATTTAAAATCACGCTGCTCCACTCCTCGCTCCGCTCCTCCTACTCCACTCCGTTCACATACTCTGGTGTGTATACTATATATACACGATAAATACACAAAAACAGTTTTTAACTAATGCAATACTAAGTAAAATGATCATCATTATAACAAAATTATAAACATCTTGCAGATTCTGCAAAGTGCATGTAAACAATGGTATGTAAAAATGCACAACTGCATACCTAATGTAGACCTCATGCCACATTAAGTCAATGTCAGTGGATTGCATTTAATCCTGTGAAGGTGAGGTGAATGTGTACACACAATTAACAAACCACAGACACACACCTACTGAGTGGAAATTGTTTGGGGATGTATTGCTCCTACCATAAATTAGAATGGAGGGCAATATTTTGCTCGAATTTTAAAGCTGGAGGCTCAGGGATGGAAGGTGTGAAAAATGGAGAGAGACGAAGGAAGTGAAAGCTGGTGATAAATGATAGAAAGGGTAGATGTGTTATAGAAGAGAGAGAGAGAGAAATGTGTGAATACACATGCATGTAATATGAGCTTACTTAATTGCTTCTGCTTCCCCTCAGAATGCCTTGCAATTTTTAATATTTCCTAGAGCTTTGAAGGGTGTTTCCTCACTTCTCTATGACAAAGCAGCAAGATTATTATTTAGAAAAAGATAATGTTGGTTTTATGCATGTCAAAACAGAAGTGTTTCAAAAATGACTTAAAGGGACAGTTCACCCAAAAATGTACTCATGTTAATATCGTTCCAAACCCGTTTGACTTTCTTTCTTGCATGGAAGAAGGAAAATAAGATATTTGGTAGAATATCCAAGAGCTTTTTTGAGCAAAGAGTGGTAATGTATGAAAATGAGCAGCTTGGATTCTGCTAAACCTCTAAATATCAAACAGCTAGGCTATGGAATGTTGTGTGTTGTGTTGAGATATTTAGACATCATTATTGAATAAAATACCAATAGCATGTGTTTAACGGTATGCTCCCCCCCCCCCCCCCTTCTCAAGCAGATTCACAAGCAGGCACAGATACAAGTGGCAAAGCTATTACTTGAATGGGTTTGTAAGTAATCTTGATCTAGTGGACAAGCTTGAAGAAGTGTATCCTCCCTCAAGATTTATCTGTGCCCAGAGCCTCAGTCTCCTTTTCAGCCCTACTGTCGTTTATCTCCGCTCTTGTATTCCCTACAGCGTGAATGGGGCCATGGTGGTAAAGCTATATGTGATTCGCCATAGCATACCTCTAGAGAGTCTATAAAGGGCGTTTGGCTAAAACACAAAGAGAGGAGGAATCAAAGCATAAAGATAAAATGAATGCACAAGCTAGCTATGGCCACTGAGGTAAAAGGTTGACGGGTGTGTTATTTACACTTTAGTCAATGACAATGCAGTATTTTCTCTATAGTATTTGGCTACTGTTGAAATGGCTTTACTTTTTCTTACATATTACATAACTGTGACCGAACTTGCACCTTTAAAAATCAATGTAGACAGCTTTGACAGTTTAGCTGGTGCTTAGTCCTTGTTCAGTCTGACACCAAACGTTCACTGAGATCATCCCAGCCTATACTGTCAGAGAAGCTACTGTGATTTTAATTAATTTTTTTCTTAACTAGACACATTCTGATTTTATTTAGTGGTGTCATTTTGGTGTAGTTTTATAAGGAGATGTTAAAAGCCCCAAATTAATGAGTTTTATGTTTGGCTTCAATTATTAATGTTGTTGCTGCTGAGGCCCCTGGAGATTGTGCCGTTGTATAATTGTTAAAGGAGTTAATTACAAAATTAATATTTTATTGTGTCTTATTCCTAAATATCACATTTTAAATATTAAAAGAAATCATGCTTATGGAATTAGATAGGGGCATCAAAATGAGTTTATGAAATTAGAAAAATGTATTAATGTATTACCACCCCTGCAGTACTTCTAATTCTGTCATATTGCGTTTATCGCATGCAGCACAATACAGATAATTGTTGATACTTCTTTTTGGGGGGTTTTAATTGTTGTTGTTGTTTTTAATATCCCACCATTACCGGGGAAGCATCAAATTCAAGCTTTTTTTTTCAGACATGTCATGGTGAGGGAAATTGTACAGTAAAGCATACTGTAGATTGTCTTCCTGTAGCATGGGAGTTCTCAATGGTTGAGTGACTGTGTTCAGCGTTCACAGGCTGTCGCCTGTAGCAGCTTTGAGGTAACAAGCCCACAGACGTGCTGCCCCCAACGTTCCTGTCTAAATTTAAGCTGATGAAGAGATAATTGCTCAGTCAGCAGTGTACCAGGAATCACTCCACAAGTGCGAACAGACGCTATAGCAGTTGAGTGGTATAAAAAATCTCAACTGATTTTTGTTCTCAGAATTTACTTTGGACATCATGTGGATACCCTACTACATAATAATTTAACACAATAATTGTGTAATTGCACAAAATGTGTTTGAAATCAGTGTTTTTTTTAAAAGTACTGAATACTTTTTATCGTCAAAGATGATAGACAATTAGCATATAGTTTAGATTGGCGGTATAGTTCTGTTCTGGGCAAGAACTCCCTGCGCATCCATGCAGCATAGCATGTATAAGAGCAGGGAGAGCAGTGATAAACCCCCCTAGGGTAAACAGAACAGAACCAACAATGTATTGCAGGTAGCATTAAAGGTGCCCTAGAATGATTTGAAACAACATTTTAAATTGTTCTCTGGTATCTACATAGAGGGTATATGGCTTATTTAAGGTCAATAATTGTCCAGATACGGTTTTACAGGTCCATTTACAACTCTAGAAATCTTCCCCAGGATGAAATGGTCTGTTTTTGCCTTATTTGGAAGGGTCATGAATATTAATGCGGAGTTCTGCTCTGATTGGCTGTTTCACTGCGGCTCAACGATAGCAGGCACAACTTTACTGACCCTCTTGACGATGGAGAGATTAGGCATTCAACCTTATATATATATATATCAATCAGTATATAATCATACTTCAGTTGTCAAAAATATAAATAAAGAAATATCAAATTACTATCGTTTCAACTTAAATGGTGGAGGTGGTGACGTTAGCTAGAAGGATCGAGTGAGCTATGTGTAAGCAACTAAACTAACATAGTATGTTACGTATCTATGGTTGCATTTACTAATTTATGACAACACTGTCATGAAATAATATTAACCTTTGTCATTAGACATACTATTTAGTTATGTAAGCCACTTGGATTATCCTATTCAGAATAATTCTTACCGTATAGCATCTTGCGTTGGATATAGACAACAACAGGAATATTATCGTTAATGTTGTCTCTCTAAGAAACTTTCGATTTAATCAGAAATGGTTTAGACAGTCAAGAAGTGGATAAAATCACTGCTTGCAGGAATATGATTGGAATTGCCCCTTTCTTCAGTATCAGACGCTGAGCAAAGCCTGCTCGATATTGTCCCAGGTTTGAAAACTGTCCGTGGTGAAATGGGCTGAGCAAACTAACAACTCTGAATTAAATTGTTGCGGTATCCGATTATAAATACACATCAACCATGCCTGTTGACATGTTTTATTTGTGGGAAGAGTATGAAACGTCTTCACATCCCCTGCACAGCCTGGAACATAACATTGGTGTCCATGATGTGCCATGATCGCTATCCTCGCGTCAGGCTTACTGCTGCAGAACTCCAGTTGATACGGCGGCTGCGCAGTTCCGCCAGATAGTGAACGTGCTTGCTTATGAAAATGTTGGGGGGCGTACATATTAATGATCCCGTGTATTGCATCACTGCTGGTGTTACGTTGAGATTTGCCTATTTTTCCGTGGTGTTTTTCACAAACAAGATTTACATATGAAGGAGGAGGCAATGGTGTTTGAGACTCACTGTATGTGATTTACATGCACTGAACTCCTGTTATTCAACTATGGCAAGGTTAATTCGATTTTTCATTCTAGGGCACCTTTAATGTCAATATTAAAATGTACATCCTAATTTGGGAATTTAGTCTGATTCAGGGGGAATCAGAATGCCAAATCCTGACTGACGAGAGGAGGAGCTGGGGATGGAGGAGGGTAAATGAGCTCCGGAGAAATGCGATAGCAGCTGATAATACTGAAGGAGCTTATATATGCATAGGTAGACGTGATCAGCTGATGACTATAGCCCTGTTTCCACCGAAATTACCTGGAACAATTTGTCCCAGGAACTCTTTTTCCAGGAATAATTTTTTTCCCCCCAGATCTGCTGCTGTCTGCGTTTCCATCACAATCTAAAGTACCATGAAGATTAGTCCGGTGACGTAGGACTGCACATGACTTTCCAGAGCCCACTGGATTTCGTCCTCCCCAAATAAACGTAATAAACCCTGAACCTCGTCGGTGGTCCATCGGCCATATTTATTTTAAACTCCATTGTTGATTCGAATAGCAAACAACTCTAACTGCACGCACCGCAGCAGACATTTAAGTTGAAATAAAATGCTGTGTGAGCTCAACCAATCAGCATGTTCAGCGCCCAAGTCCCACCCCCGAAAGTTCCTGAACTTTGAAAAAGTACTACCTCGCAAGAAGGTCCGTTTTGAGGGGGAAATCTTTACCCAGAACTTTATTTAGACCCCGGTTCCTACGGTCGAAACACACAGAATACCACCCCAAAGTCCCTAGTTCCTGGGGAAAGTTCCCGCGGTGGAAACGCAGCTTATGTTTTGGAGCAGGGTTGGAACTAAACCCTGTAGGACTGTGGCCCTCCAGGAACTGAGTTTGACAAATTCTCGTAATTTTTATTGCACATAACCTCATTCCTCAAAGAGTCTGAATATGGTGTGTTCGAAGATTCTGATTCTGTACGAAAGGTAATATTTGAAAAAAGCATAATAGGGGCACTTTAACTAGTTGTTCCGATTCCGATACTAGTATCGGAAATGTCACCGATACCACAAAAAATTCTGGCATCGGTATCGGCGAGTACTTGAACCCATGTACCGATCCGATACCATTTTCTTAAACAAGACCTAGTTATGACCGCGAGCTTTGCCTAACCACTGTGCGGTTCTTCTTCGGTGCCCCGAATGCATTGCAAACACAGGAAGTTGTGCTGTTTTGTCACAAGAACCCACTGTTTAGAGCAGCAAAGAAGAAATGAAAACACGTTAGCAGTAGGCTATGTTCGCTGTTTACTGGCTGTTTAGCAGTATTTCGCCTCTGTGTGGATGGTGGCCGCCCGCGCGCACACACACACACACACACACACACATGCGTGACACTTGCTCACTGTCTTTGTAATCTCTGCCATGTGTCACTATCAAGCGGCAACCTCCCCCAGTTTCTCTCCATCCATATTCACAGTCTATGGTCACTATATGAGGACATAAACTGTCACTTCATGAGAATTTACCATTTCATTTGGGAAAACTGTCATATAAGGAACATAGACACTGAAATATCTTCTTGGCAAAATAAAAGTTTGGTTTAAAATGTTTAAATTGACAGAATATATTAGGCTACTGTTGTACAGTAGATTTAGCTACGTCTCTATGTAATAATAATACGTCTCTACTAATAATAATAATGCCTAGATGGTTGCTTATATATATGATATATAAGCAACCTGTATATTATATATACAGTGGGGAAAATAAGTATTTGAACACCCTGCTATTTTACAAGTTCAATTCATGGAGGGGTCTGAAATTGTCATCATGGGTGCATGTCCACTGTGAGAGACATAATCTAAAAAAAAATATCCAGAAATCACAATGTATGATTTTTTAACTATTTATTTGTATGATACAGCTGCAAATAAGTATTTGAACACCTGAGAAAATCAATGTTAATATTTGCTACAGTAGCCTTTGTTTGCAATTACAGAGGTTAAACGTTTCCTGTAGTTTTTCACCAGGTTTGCACACACTGCAGGGGGGATTTTGGCCCACTCCTCCACACAGATCTTCTCTAGATCAGTCAGGTTTCTGGCCTGTTGCTGAGAAACACGGAGTTTGAGCTCCCTCCAAATATTCTCTATTGGGTTTAGGTCTGGAGACTGGATAAGCCACGCCAGAACCTTGATATGCTTCTTACAGAGCCACTCCTTGGTTATCCTGGCTGTGTGCTTCGGGTCATTGTCATGTTGGAAGACCCAGCCTCGACCCATCTTCAATGCTCTAACTGAGGGAAAGAGGTTGTTCCCCAAAATCTTGCAATACATGGCCCCGGTCATCCTCTCTTTAATACAGTGCAGTCGCCCTGTCCCATGTGCAGAGAAACACCCCCAAAGCATGATGCTACCACCCCCATGATTCACAGTAGGGATGGTGTTTTTGGGGTGGTACTCATCATTCTTCTTCCTCCAAACACGTTTAGTGGAATTATGACCAAAAAGTTCTAGTTTGGTCTCATCTGACCACATGACTTTCTCCCATGACTCCTCTGGATGATCCAAATGGTCATTGGCAAACTTAAGACGGGCCTTGACATGTGCTGGTTTAAACAGGGGAACCGTCCGTGCCATGCATGATTTCAAACCATGACGTCTTAGTGTATTACCAACAGTAACCTTGGAAACGGTGGTCCCAGCTCTTTTCAGGCAATTGACCAGCTCCTCCCGTGTAGTTATGGGCTGATTTCTCACCTTTCTTAGGATCATTGAGACCCCACGAGGTGAGATCTTGCATGGAGCCCCAGTCCGAGGGAGATTGACAGTCATGTTTAGGTTATTCCATTTTCTAATGATTGCTCCAACAGTGGACTTTTTCACCAAGCTGCTTGGCAATTTCCCCGTAGCCCTATCCAGCCTTGTTCAAATACTTATTTGCAGCTGTATCATACAAATAAATAGTTAAAAAATCATACATTGTGATTTCTGGATTTTTTTTTTTAGATTATGTCTCTCACAGTGGACATGCACTTACGATGACAATTTCAGATTCCTCCATGATTTCTAAGTGGGAGAACTTGCAAAATAGCAGGGTGTTCAAATACTTATTTTCCTCACTGTGTGTGTATATATATATATATATATATATATATATATATATATATATATATATATATATATATATATATATATATATATATATATATATATATATATATGATATTCCTACATTTATTTGTTGCACTGTTTTTTATACAGTTATATTGTACAACTAAAATATCTTTTTCAGTTTGCAGTGTTAGATTTGTGGCTGCATTTGAAGTTCTTTTTCGCTTAAGAAAAATAAATAATATTACTGTCAAATGCATGTCAGATAATAAAAATACTATAATAAATACAGTAGTTCACCATGTATTTGTTCATGTTTTATTAAGGGATAAATCTGAAGCACACCATAAAATAATTCTAGCAATTCATACAGGGCTAGTAGTGTATACAGCTGTATATACAGATACACTCCCAGGTATCGGATCAGTACTCGGTATCGGCCGATACCCTGAGCCCAGGTATTGGAATCGTATCGGGAAGGGAAAAAGGGTATCGGAACATCTCTAACTTTAACGCTAACTGAATTTGGAAAATTTACAATTTTCTAAAAATATACACATCAGAAGTGTGCTGCTGATTCTTCAAAATATGGCAGAAGGCAGCTACAGAAAATTAGTAGTGCTAAAACAGCAGTTTGGGGGTGAGACAATGATATCAGCTACATCTCTGTTTCTGTCCATCATAAACAGGGCTGGACTGGTAATCTGGCATACCGGGCATTTTCCCGGTGGGCCGACGCACTTTGGGGCCGATAGAAGGTTATTTATTTATTTATTAAGGTTTTTTGCCACGGACTGGCCCATCATGCAGGGACAGCGGCCCATCGGTTTTGTCTTCTGAATTGACAGGCCACAGCGAGAGAGACCTTCCTTCTTCCATATTCATAGACTGTGTCCATATTAGGCGCTGGGTTTTTTTTATTGTGTTTTTGATTTGGGCGCATGAAACTGCAAAAGGCGAATATCCGCACAGCGCTGCCGCTGACGAACATGCTCTGCTTTCTGCTGCTCTATTAAGTGATGAATGGCACTTTGACTCTGAATTTTGTTTTATACAATCGTGTGATATGGTAACATAACGGTTCTTTGGTGAATCAGCTGAAAACAGCCGTGAGCATGTACACACAACGAGGTAAATTGGAAAATGGCAATACACACTACAAACTTCTCACACAACCACAATTTACCTTGCAGCTACTAACAGTGAAGAAATATGGTGTATTGGCACAAATGTATTTATTAAAAATGTTGCTATTATTATAGGCTACATTAAATATTGCGCAATATAAATCACTTTTATAGAGGCTTTTGTATTTTCTACGTGTTTACAATATTTTTTTTTTTATTACAAATTCAATAGTTTATTATTTATTTATTTATTTTAGAAACCATATACCCATGGTAATGAGGAGCATGGTTTGGCCAAAATTGGCCAACAGTTAAACTCGGTTAAAAGAGACAACATCATACAGGTTTGGAACAACTTTACACAACAGAATTTAAAAGCAGTAAATTTACTTTATTGCATCCTAGCTCAAAATCAGTGCTTTACTGTCAAGTGCATTTCTGTGTGACAAAAGTGCAATATCAAGTTTGAGATCTGCATTTGCAATAAATTCAATAATATCATCATTATTTGTCCCTGTCCTAGTTTTATTTATTTACTCCAATGTAAGGCCCTAACCCCAGCAAAAACATTCACGAGGATCTCATGGGCCGGATGAGCTGGGTTTGCCAGGGCCGAATTTTATCCCCAGTCCAGCCCTGATCATAAATTAACTCTTTGTGTTAACAGAGAAAGCAGAAAAGGAATCGGTTCAAATGGCATGAATATTCAAATGCATTTGATGTCATAGATTATACTAAGAACTGCCAAAAACAATTGTATGGCATATTTGGTTGTGGATTGTTTGGCGGATGTCAAAGCAAGCTTTACAAAATGGCTGTTATTCAAAGATTGGACCTGACAGCAAGTACACAAGTGATCTTGCTCATTTCAGATGCAAAAAGTCTAAACAATTGTTGCGGAAATCCAATACATATTGTCTTAAAGGCACAGTATCAAAAACATTCTGTTTAATTCTATAAGTAACAGAAATGGTGGAGCAAGAAAATTGACTAACATGAATATGGACTATTGAGGGGAAAAAGGTACAGTACATTGTTTAAATAGAAGTAGGTTCCACTAAGCGTGAATGGCAACTAAAGCATCTTGTTTGCATTAAGTGTGAATTGAGTAAATGTGCTGTTTTTCTAAGGGTAAATTGTAAGCAGTGGCGGTTAGAGAAAATAGCCGTTACCAAGGTTGGTGTAAATAGGCACTGTCAAAAATAAATGGTAACGATAGAAGGATATGGCTTAAAAGAGTATTAAAACATAAATGATATGTATGATGCTAATACTGTGTTTAATTGATTGTGACTGGTTGTTCTTTTATTTCCTTTAAAAGTATGTGCAGAGAACAAATCTGTTGAGTCACATGAGCGGAGTCACTGCAGAGATGAATTGAGACGAAAGACTGACACACTTTGTTACTAGCATCAGAATGGGATTTGAAGGCCATTTTGTTGTTATTCTCTGCATCCAATATACCTGTGTGAAATGTTGTGTGTATGGCAGTGTGTGTGTGTGTGTGTGTGTTGGTGCAAAAGCTGGTGCGACTCTGTGGGCGCCTTCCTGCACTGAGTCATTATAGCTGACTCTGTGGTATATAGAGGAGGTGGAAGAGAGCCAGATACAGCACCACCCTTTGACTCTTTGTGCACAAACACACACACACTTCACCAGCCAAGGCAAAAAGCTTATTTAACTCGCAGTGGACACAGGAAGGGTGATGAGGGATGGAGAAGAAGATGGAGTAAATGAGCCTTGTTGATATCTCCAGGGTTTATCTTAAGAATATTCCAGATAATTCCAGAGCAAATGAGCTGGTCTTATGGTGTGTTAGGTTAATTGTGTTGCAGATTCCTGGATTTATGGTCATTTGGTTCAGTCTTGCTGTAAATTGCCTGTTAAAGTCATTAATATTCCTGATGAGAAGTACTCAGCTCTGCTCTGTAATAATATAATTGTATTTACCGGTAAGAAGGTAGCTGTGGAGATAGGACTTCACACTTTATTAATGGGCACCTCTTCAGTTAATATTTTACCCAAGTTCCCAAAATACACTCGGATCTGGGTGACAGTCGGAGCTGTTTGCGCAAATGGGAAGAGGAGTGAGATTGTTCGTGCCTGGGTTCTGTGCCAGCACGCTTACAGTAATGGGTCTCGCTGACTGATTTGGTAATTATGTCCTGATATGTGTGGCTGCTTTATTTATGATCACCATTATCAAGGACCTTGGTTCTCATTTGTGAGCAAGATGGCTCTGACCTCAATCTCAGGTGCGTGTGTGCGGGCATACTGACAGCAACCAATCACTCTCAGATTGATTGTGGTGAGTTTCTACAACGTTTGACCCCTTTAGTATAACTTTTGACTGGCTCTAGGCTTTGTACAGGTAGGTAATTTGAAAATAGTGTCCAGTAAGTCTTGTGTCCGGTAAGTATGGGAGCCAGTAGATGGACGGTAAGTGATCTGCTCTGTGTTACCATGTGATGGAGGACCAATGGCATATAAATGCAACTATGAAAACGAAAGGGTTTAACACATATGTGCTTTGTATTAATGTTGGTGTCATATACGTTTTTGGGGAAAAAAACCGTATATACCATTTTCAAGAAAGGTTTAAATTTAACGACTCTAAAAAATGCCATGTGGTGCAACAAAGTAAAAAGTATTAACATTTAACTTAAATCTTGAATACATGTGTGAGTATCAATATTTTTTTCAATCCAAGAAGCATTCTTTTTTATCATTTTTTTTAAATGTCATGAATTATTATTTAATAAATGTCATAAATATAAAGGTTTTGGCCAGTCGCACCGCATGGCATTTTACAACCTGAACTAAACTTGCCTTGTAATAAAAAGTTCAAGATATCTGATATTTTAAGAGACTTGATCTAGACACACAGTCATGAGGGTCTGCAGGGGTCCTCTCTATGACGTCATTTCCTTTTTTCCTGCATGTTGTTCAGACCACATTACTGTTGATTTGGTGGACAAAGAGAAATGGTATTAAAGAATTATGACAAAGTAGTTTAGGCTTTTTAAATATGTATTTCATTAAAAATGTGTTGATAAGTTTTTACTTTATGCAAAAACAAAAAAAATATTTTTACTATTTCCTTAACAGAACAGGTTAGATAATTGTTTTTATAAATTGCATTTTAATGATTTTTTTTAATAAATTGATAGATAGGGTGTCATGTCATCAACCCCTATATTTGCTCATCTTTCCAATTAAACTTTTATATTGCACTGCACTTCATTGCTTTGCTAGTTTGCTGTTAATGCATCTGAACAACTTCTTTTAATGTAAAACGCTGGTCTGCTCCTGACTTACCTGCTTTATATTTCTCCATGTTCTTACAGAGAGAGAAGAGTACGTGGCCACCTTCAAGGGTTCAGAGTATTTCTGTTATGACCTGTCCCCGAACCCCATCCAGAGCAGTAGCGATGAGATTACACTCTCCTTCAAGACCCTGCAGCGCAATGGACTGATGCTCCACACCGGAAAGTCTGCAGACTACGTCAACCTGGCGCTGAAGAATGGTGCTGTCTCGCTGGTCATCAACCTGGGCTCTGGGGCCTTCGAGGCCCTGGTGGAGCCCGTCAATGGGAAATTTAATGACAATGCCTGGCATGATGTGAAGGTTACCAGGAACCTTCGTCAGGTAACCGCGCAGAAAAGGCAAAGGTCGAGATTGGATACATTCAGATTCAGATTAGTAGCATCAAACTAACCTCGGACTAGATTTAACCGTAAACACTTTAACCAAGACATGCACCCATTTAAAATGGTTTAGGTTTCCATATTGTGTGTTTGAAAGTTGCTACTAAAAGTCCACTGCTAGAGAGAAAGTTCTAGGCTTTTGATGCATTTTAGCATTTTAAATGAGCCTTAGCCTTCATTTACGTAGCGTAGAGCAGAGTTAATGTAAAAAAGACGCTCCCAATATTGAAGTATTCATGTAGCAGCCATTAATTCAGCTTTTAGACATGAGTGAACGTACCCTTAACCCTGTTCCCCTTGACTAATATTTAAATTCAACCTCAGACGCTACAGCATCCATATTTTACTATCACTATTTGATAGCGCCACCTCTCACTACATTACATGAGTACGTCACCTGTCAGCGCAGAACGCGTTTGAAGTGTCAAGACTCTGAAAAGATCTGTGACGCGTGGCACAAAGTTGAATAGGACAGGCAGTAAACATAAAAAGCTCAGTGGTGCGATTGTCACCAGTAAAGTTAGCGGAGTGCCAGGAATAGGAAGAGACAGTGTTTGGAACAGAGTAGACTAGATGTGTCCCAGAGGAACTCCACGGTGCAGATCTCGTCTGCTTCTCCTTTCCTTCTCTTCTTTTGCCCCTTTTAAATGTTTACTAACCTGCTTTTGGGGAAAGAAACTAACCTTTCATCCATGGAATGTGTCATTTACTAACCTGTTACCTCTTACTAACGTGCAACGCTGATGTACTAACCTTGGCAAGAGACCATCTTTTTTGATTAAGGAACGGTGTTCTGTTCACAGTTTTTTAATTTCCTTTCTCCCCCCTTTTCCACAAAGCACTCAGGCATTGGACACGCTATGGTAAACAAACTACATTGTTCGGTAGATATCATTCTAATTGTTTCTTAGTTTGGGTTTGCCGTGTGTCTATTTTCCTTTTTTTGAATCGTAGACATCAATACTAAACAAAAAAAGGGGGAAAATGCGGTTGGTACTCTTTACGCTTACTTCCCCTGCCCTGCCCAAATTCCCCTTTTCTTTTTCTTCTCATTAGTTCGGTTTCCTCAGCTCTTTCTGTCCCGTCCATCTTTTTCGTTTTGTTAGGTTATCTTGCATCTTTTCCTTCTTTGGGTTCTTTTGCATAAGGTTTTGCTCACTGATCGGTCTCGGCTGGCTGGCTCTGAGCCTTTTCATTGGTCCAGCTAGCTTTGAGGCCTGTTGTTCAGCATGGTGTGCATCCTGGCCACCCCGTGTACTAACACCTCTGCTCCATCAGTACTTTTGAGGCTGGCATGGGTGGCCGGTCATCTCGTCTGTGGTAGTTTTTGCTTTCTGTCTTCATGTGAACACGCTTATGCATGCCGACACCTCAGCTGTGATTGGTCTCATGAGCTCCGTTGTATTTGTGTCCTTCTCCCTCCCCTTCTCTCTTTACTCATTCCTGTGCAATCTAATCTGTGAGAAGAATTATTCTCTCTAACCAACCATTGTTTGCATGTGGAGAGGGAGGGATAATGAAGCATGCATCCATTCAACCAGATCTGTGAGAGATGTGCCTCTAATTGCCTGTGCTTTCATTTCTAACCTCTTAGCACGCTGTGTTCTTTGTTTTACCTCATATAAATACATTGAAAACTGCTGAAACTACTCACACGCACTGGATTCAAGCGATACTAACTCTCAGAAACACACATACTACTAACACCATTTTTGTGTCTGCTGATTTACTTTTTGTGCTCTATTAGTGGCACCGCTAACATTAATCATGGGCTAATGTGCCGCAGACTTCCTCAGCTCACCTAAGGCATACTAGAATTTAACACCAAAAACGTAAATCTAGAAAAAAAAAAAGTTAAACAATAAATAAATAAGAATTCCTGAAACAGACATGAAAATGGGTTCACATTAAATCAATAAAAAGAGAAAAGCAATAAATTAATACATAAAAAAGAAGCATTAAAGACAAAAACAAAACAAAACCAAGCATCCAAATCCTTAAGAGGGGGACCAAAGCCCTGTAACAGTATTCAAGTTATATGTGAGTATAGCGTGTCCTTTCCCTGTGCTTTGTTGTCTAGGTTACAATATCCGTGGATGGAATTCTGACCACCACTGGATATACACAAGAGGACTACACCATGCTAGGCTCGGACGACTTTTTCTATGTCGGGGGTAGTCCCAGCACTGCGGATCTGCCCGGATCCCCCGTTAGCAACAACTTTATGGGCTGCCTGAAAGAGGTAAGCGCTCTGAAAATTGCTCCTTGAAAAAATGGAATTCCACCCAGAAATCTCCCAGTAATTGAATCACCTTCAATTGATAGTGTATTACAATTATTCATTTACTTTTTGAATGATAGAAAGATGACCTTGCATTCAATCCACAAAAATGTAAAACTCACATCTGTACATTTGTACAATATAAAAACCGTCTATGGAGGGTCCCCACAAAGATAGCGAACCAGACGTGTGTGTGTGTGTGTGTATTATAGGGAACAATCGGTATCAGCCCGTTGTTTAAAAACTGATGATCAGGCCCGATTATATCCGGTCAATCAAAAGGGAAAAAGTGTTAGACTGCAACTAACACTAGTGTGTGAAGAAAATCTATTGTGTTGAATTTAAGGCTGTGGAAGTTAATGTAACAATAACTTTCCTTAAAAATCTCACCTGTAGTTCAAGCCAGGGTTGCCAGGTCTGTTTTCTCCCTACACCAAACAGTATTTGTAGCACCTCTATCCAATAATCGCAAAGAGCATTGTGCTTTGATACTTCTGATAGTCTGAAGTCTCAGCTTTCAAATTCTGTCAATGTTATCACTAAATTATTTCATGATATAATTACTAAATATGAAAATAAATTGCAGTTGAATATTATAGTTTGGGCTCCTTTGTTAAAGTACTAGCTCACTTTAAAATAAGAAATTACCCTATGATTTACTCACCCTTAAGCCATCCTAGGTGTATATGACTTTCTTTTTTCTGATGAACACAATCTGAGTAATATTGATAAATATCCTGATGTTTCCCAGCTTTATAATGGCAGTGACTGGGTCCATTGAGTTTAAAGCAAAAAAAAAGTGCATCCACCCATCATAAACATACTCCACACGGCTCCAGTGGGTTAATAAAGGCCTTCTGAAGCTAACCGATGGAGTTTTATCAGAAAAATATCCATATTTAAAACTTTATAAAGTAAAATGTCTAGCTTCACCAGACCACCTTCCGTATTCAACTTAGGCAGAAAGTGTAACACCTCTCGCAGTTCATTTTGCTACGTCCAATGTCATGCGTCACGCCAGTAGTGCTTTTTCCGTAAGTTGAATACAGAAGGTGGTCTGGCGGAGGGTAGATATTTTACTTTATAAAGTTTGAAATATGGATTTTTTCTTACACAAACGCATAATTTCATTTCGTTTCGCTTCAGAAGGCTTTTATTAACCCCCCGGAGCCGTGTGGAGTACGTTTATAAAGGATGGATACACTTTTTGAGCTTCAAATTGAATGGACCCTGCCGCTGCCATTATAAAGCTTGGAAGCATCAGGATATTTATTAATATAACTCTGATTGTGTTCATCAGAAAGAAGAAAGTAATTTATACCTAGGATGGCTTGAGGGTGAGTAAAGCATGGGCTAATTTCCATTTTAAAGTGAACTACTCCTTTAATTTAAAATTATAATATCATACTAATGTACCAAAAGAGAGGGTTCCCTTCCTTGTATAGTTTACAGCATTATTTGGGATTAGTTCGATTTTTTTCCCTTAAGAAAATCAAACTATTGGTATTGGCAGATATCATTCTGTATAATCGGCTCTCTGTATCACAGAGAAAATGTAATATCTGTATATACATATGTGTGTGTGTCTGTGTGTGTGTGTTTATGCAATGAAAGTCACCTTACGCCAATGCAGCATTCACATATACTGTACGTCTGCTGGTATTAGTTACTTTTTATACAGTTGACTGACGTCAGCATTGTGCTGTCTCTTGCCTGTAAAAACTCCTAGCACGTCACATACACCAACAACTGAAGGAATTATTTATCAGGCGCCACGGACTCAAGAGGCGAAACACAGCGACAGGGTTGAAATGCATTCTCTAATTAACATCGCTGATGAAGTTTCCTCACATCTGAAGGCTGTTAATTTGAAAACAGGTCACATATCGTCAACAGTGACAGAACTAACAAATAAACAAGAGTGCGACAAATTGGATAAACAAGTAAATAATACTGTGCATTTAAGTTTATGTGGAAATGAAAAGCCCGCCTAATGAAAAGTATTAGAATCATTTTGCTGGATCTGTACGACAAATCGCCAGTCCACTACCTCACATGCTCTTGACATGAGCTATCTGTGATCGTAAAACTCCTGAGAGGAAAACTGTGGAGAACATGTTGTCTCATCCATCAGCTTCCATCCTCCATGTTAGACTCTCATCCCTGTGGAATGGGATGTCCTCTGATATGCCAGCTGGTGAAGTGAAGAGCTGTTCTGACTGCCAGGAAGTCGGAAATGTGTTTGATGTTATGAACAGAAATAAAATGCCAGCCATTTTGTTTTATATATAGAAAAATGCATATTTAGTGAGGAGCAGTTCAATTTAATTGATTGTGATTGAATTATGAAACAGGGAGACAGTGATGCTCTTGGTTAACCTTAAGGTGCTATAGCTCATGGTGATTTATTCATTAACCTCTAGACCCACAATTAGTGACAAATGCTCACTGGCATTTACCTTGTTAGTCTATTTATCATGTCCAGTCTTACACAGTCTAGGTCAGTGGTTGGCTTTTTTCAGAAATTCGATTTTTACTTTAGTCACCACCTGACCCAACGCAGTACATCGTTTTGTTCATGGTTTCCACAGATGAAGTCATGTTATGCAACGTGCAAAATTATTACATGACATTATTTTTACATTTCATTTTATAGTTAATTTATTTTATTCATTTTTAGTTATTTTAAATACAATATACATTTTCATGCTAATTTACATTGATTACATTTGGTGACATTAAACACTCACTCAAATCTTTATAAACACTAATAATAGTCTGAAAACACTATAATTTACTAACACTGTAAAAATGTAACCTCTGGCAAATCTCAAAATGAATAGTCATGTTTTATACTATAGATTCTATTGTTGTGATGCCTAAAGTCATTTAGTATTTTAAACGATTTAATGTAGTTTTAGATCAGTGTTTTATTTTTCATTAATTCATAAAAAGAAAAGGTTTTTTGATCGTAGCATGAAGATAATTATCTGCTTACCAGTATCAGCCAGAAATGTAATAACGGTGAATTTTTACTTTTTGTAAAAAACAGTAGAGTATCAAAGTGTATTTTACATTTTTATATTGTTTATTTTCTTTTATTATTTGTATTCAGCATTGTTTTTGCTCTCTCTACGAGAACAGTCCTGCATCCAGTTTTCGGGAACCAGTAGTTTAAATGTAAATCATGATTTTAGATACATTAAATAGACAGTATCACTAGTGCCTTTCTTAATGCAAATAACACTTTCAGTGCTCACATATTCTTACTAGAGGCCTAAAGATGACAAAAGGTGTGATTTTGTCAAATATGTGGATGCACGGAGCATTGAAACAGTGCAGACTCTCCACTTTCCCCTCCCAGCCCCGAGACTTCATTTCAAAACCAATCCACAAGCAATCAATCAATGTCAAAACATGAAAGTGCAGACTCGTGTAAGCTGTGGTCTGCTGCCGCGTGTAGGCGTTTGGTGTCTCTCTTGTCTGTGCTTTAATGCTATCATTTCCACAGATTAGCAGCAGGCCTGAGGTCATTGGCCTGTGTTAACAAACACTCTAGTGCTTTGAACTCATGAACGGGAATTCATATTAAGAGGATTCTGAATGGATTCTCTTCTTGGTTCATTCACAAGCTTTTCTGGTATTAAAAGAACAGCTATGCGTTGGTGGTACAGGGGACCTTTTAACATTTTATTTTGTCATTATTTTGTTTTGCAAAGGTCACATTTAATATTTTCACACAAGATGTGCATTATGCGTGTGTGTGAGGTACATTGAGGACCTTGTGTGTTTGTTACCGCGCGCGAGTAGTTATTTATGCCGAGGTTGATTTATTCCGCCGTTTAGAGCAGAGTGCACAAGAAGCCCATTCATCATTAGTGCATTAGTTTTAATGCGCCCCTCCTCTCAGGGGCATTTGGTCAGTGCTTTTCAGGCTCCTGATGGTTCAGATCAGGTGGCACAGACAGATGTGTCGTCCTCCACCTGCTGTCCCTGCCCCTAACCTCTCATCTGTAATGCGCTCTTCTCCGGCGGCCATGTTGTGCAGTGTTTTATCACAGATCGCTTGTGTTTTTGTGAGTTTATGAAGCGGGGAGGAGGAGGGGGTTCACTCCTGTGGCACGTTAATGGCTGGAAAGGCTCTTGTGCCTGCCTGTGATTGGCATTTCTGAAGCATCATCAATACGCTTTTATTGCATCCTCATACCATTATCTTCTTCCTGGCAAGAGCTCAAATGAAATCGAAACTGAATTAAAAGAGGGTTATCGTGAACACTTCGGTCACAGTCTGGTGCTCGGGTTTATTTCACAGAGTTTTGGCCTTGTAGAGGATAGAGAGAAAGTGTTGTGCCCCACATTTTGAGAGGGCAGAAAACACTCTGCTATTTAATGCTATTTGGATTGAATAGTAAAATGACACTGGGAAGCTTGAGTGATTACATACCTACTATAATACAAGGGAACTATAGTAAAAGGAAATGTACTTTTCGAGACACTACGTTTCTTTAACAAAGACTTCACAAAAAGGACACATTTGAGGTTTTGCCTCCTCAAAAATGTATTCCAAAGGATCAACTGAAGTGACAACTTATTTGCTTTAAATATATAAATATTAGTGCTGTCAAATGATTAATCGCGATTAATTGCATCCAAAATAAAAGTTGTGTTTATATAATTTATGTGTGTACCGTGTATACTTATTATTTATATATAAATACACACACATGCATGTATATATTTAAGAAAAACATTTTATATTTATATATAAAATATTTATATTTATATAAATTATGTAAATTAGTGCTGTCAATCGATACAATTTTTTACTAATTAATCACACATTTTTCTGTAATTAATCGCGATTAAAAACATCTGCATTTTTTTTTTTATTGTAATAATTTTACAGTTAAGGTCTTTTCACACTGGACGTGATTTTGACGCGCGAATAATTCGCGCAATGGTTTTTTTTTTATCAGCTGTTTGTGTAATGAGTGCTTTCACACCGAACGCGAATGTGCTGCGGCAAAAAAACAATGTTTCTTTTTTTCGTTTCGATGCCGATTTTTTTAACACTCGCAGCGACAGAAAAGGCTTAAACCAATCACATACAAGGAAACAAAGGTCACTAAATGTCCAGTTCATTAGCTATTCAATCAACATTAACCTTTGCCAGGTATCGCATTTCTCATGAGATTACAGCTGTACAGATGCAGCTGTGTTTGCCCACTGTAGGCTACAGACAACGATATCATAACCTTTTGAGTTAAAACTCGTAGATTTTTTTTCTAACCTACTTGTGTCCGCAACTATGAAAAGTGAATGTGTTTCCGTCAGTATGACTGTGGCACTTAAATATTTACATTGTGACTCAACTGGAAACATAGCTGGAAACGGCTGCTCCAGATCGATTGGTTCCTGTGTGTTTGTCTCGTCAGATGCGGTGCTACTGTCTCTCTACAGTTTTAGCCCCTGTACAAGATTAGCATACTCCCCTTCAGACTCTCTGTTCTTTAAGACTGGGTGCACTTAAAACCTTCTTCTCTGTCTTTTAAATAAAATGAAAAGCTCATCTTCACTGGATGATGAAGTGTCCGTGTTTTCTCAGCTGTCGCCGCAAATGTTTTGGAATGTTGGAGCTCTGAAACGGCATAGAGGTCGCAAACTCACGCCGCTGATGTGAATGGTTTTGACGCGAACTATTCGCACACGAAATATCCGTTTTTCCGCTTCGCTTTTTCGTTACGTGTCCGGTGTGAAAGGGCCTTTACTCTCCAAATTGATGTAGAAACAACGTAAAGACAGTCTATTTTAAATATTTGTTGTAATGGTATCTTTTTATGGAGGCTAGTATCACTGATACGAAAACTGCTACTGATGTCTCCTGAATTTTTTTTTTTTTTTTTTTTACATTAATGATAGACATTCAACATTACAGTATAATTAAAAGCTATATCAATTTCAAGTGAACTTAAAACAATCTTCACATAAACCCATTATATAATAAATGTCAAGTATACTTGTGGCCTTCCTACCTATCTAACAGGTAGGAAATATACAGCAATTGAATAAAGTTATCAAACAGTCTGCACTGCATACATAATAAATTAAATATAGATTAATCCTTATTAAAGGAGTGCGTCTGAAATTCATGCCCCATTCATGTACACTGATTCACGGCCTAGGAAACTCGGGAGCTGATTGAGACGCACCCAGGACATTCACAGACAGCGTTCTCTTTTGTCTCGTCGCGCCGGAATGGTTTAAAAGCGTTTGCCTGAATAAGCGCGTGATCATATAATGTAACACTAGTCTAAGGATGACAACAGAAAAAAAAAACGGCTGCTGTTAATTGCATTAAATATTTTTAACGTGTTAAACTGAAAAAATGAATTGCGTGCATTAACATGCTAATTTTGACAGCACTAATATAAATATATTTACAGTATATACATGCAAATATTTCTTAAATATACATACAATATATGTGTGTGTTTTCAAATATACTTAATAATTATACACAGTAGGCCCTACATGCATATATATTATGTAAACACAAACTTTTATTTGGATGCGATTAATCGTTTGAGAAGTCTGATAAATATATATTTGTCTTATTTTTACTTATTGTGTCATGAGTTTAAATCACTGCACAGATTCCAGAGCAGATTGATGGCTATTGGTTTCCGAAAATGGACCTTAAATAGACAAAAGGGAGAAGCCATTAATAAATAACCAATCATTAACCTCTCAAGCTTTTAGTATGACTTTAGTATGTCATTGGGTCTGCTTGTGGTTAATGAAAAGGCTTTCACATTTAGCCAAAATATTGATTATTGAATTTTTGAAAGATTTAACAACAAGTGGAGGAAGGAGTTCATCAATACAAGTACATTTTAGATAGAATTCGTTTTTTATTTTTTATTTTATATATTTATATATTATTTTTATTTTTCTTATAAACTTTTTTATTGTAATTTTATTTTATTTATTTATTTATTTTTATTAAAAATGCAAATATTGCATGTATATACAATTAATTAAAATAATACTAACACGTTATATTTAACAGCAGCTTCGGTCAGATGCATTTGTGACCCTGGACCATAAAACCAGTCATAAGTTACACGGGTATATTTGTGGCAAAAGCCAACAATACATTGTATAGGTCATTTTTATGCCAAAAATCATTAGGATATTAAGATCATGTTCCATGAAGATATAGCACCGTCAGATTCCAGATTTTCAAATAGTTGTATCTCGGCCAAATATATCCTATCGTAACAAACCATGCATCAATGGAAAGCTTATTTATTCAGCTTCCATATGATGTATAAATCTCAATTTCAAAAATTGACCCTTATGTCTGGTTTTGTGGTCCAGGGTCACATTTGTTGGGTTTCTAGGCTTCTTGTGCACTTTTTTAATTGTAGATTAATAGTATATTTAATATTTAATAGTAGATTTAATAGTGTGTATTTTTTTTTTTTTTTTTACATTTTCTAAAATCACTTTCATAATTGAGAATTGAATTTGTGTTTGTTATTTATACATTATTTTATTTATTATAAGTGGCAGTACCTTTATTTTGAAGTTTGATGGTGCGTTCACACCAGACGCAAATAAATCGCCAATAGTTGAACGCTTGAACATTTTGAGTTCACTCTCTTCATTCGCGCGTCTCATTGCGAAAGGGCTGACATGGATTGTTTTAACTAACATGTAGTCTCAATAGGGTGAGTTCAGGGGGATTGGGACACTTTTTCCAAGTCATCTCAATGACAAAAAGTGTCCCAATCACCCTGAAATCACACTATGTATAGCTCAAATTGAGTAAAGAGCTTTTTTACAACTTACCAGATTGTCCGACCTCCTCACTCACTTTCTTCCAAGCAAGATCCTTTTTATTCCTGTTTCTATAAAGTACCTAGAGCTCCGGGTATCCACATACGATTTTGTCCTCATTGTTGTCACTACTAGAGCAAGCTCCTGTTGGTTAACGCGGCGTGAATATCCGCCAAAGTTCAGATTTTTTGTCAAACGCTCATTTTCGCGCCGTGTCATTCCAATGTCATTCGCTGTGCCATTCAAGCTCATTCGCGTGAATCGTGCCGCAGAATGTCTATTCGCGTCTTTGCATTGACTTAACATGTAAATCACTCGCACCAAACGCTTAATTCGCATCTGGTGTAAGACTAATGTGTAACATTACACAGTAACATAATGTGATATAAAGAGTTTTTGCTCACTGGAAATCTGTTTTTCTTCTCTTTTCACATGAAGGTTGTGTACAAGAACAATGATGTACGGCTCGAGCTATCTCGACTGGCCAAGCTAGGCGACCCCAAAATGAAGGTGAGCGGTGTGGTGGCCTTCAAATGTGAAAACGTGGCTACCCTAGATCCTGTCACCTTCGAGACGCCAGAGTCATTCATTACCCTTGACAAGTGGTCTGCCAAAAAAGCCGGTTCCATCTCCTTCGACTTCCGCACCACTGAGCCCAACGGCCTGCTCCTCTTCAGCCATGGAAAACCCAAACCTCAGCAGCAGAAAGACCCCAAGAGCCCCAAAACCTTGAAGGTGGATTTCTTCGCCATAGAGATGCTGGACGGCCACCTATACCTTCTGCTCGACATGGGCTCGGGCACCACCAAAACCCGTGCAGTCAACAAAAAAGTCAACGACGGAGAATGGTACCATGTGGACTTCCAGAGAGACGGAAGATCAGGTAGAATATGGCTCTCTTTCTTAATCTTACAGCTGTTCATTTATTCTGCTGATGTATTTTTGATGTATTCAATGTATGGTTAGACGTTGACTGGTATTCAAGGTCTATGAAAATATTGACATAGCTGAGACAGCAGTGTTCTCTCACGCTCGCGTGAACACAGTCGTAACCGTGCCTTCCGGAGCGCACTGTCAGGCAGGCATTTGAATATGAACAGGACCCGCAGTCTTTCCTGTCTTCCTCCTCCTTTCGAGCTCTGTCTTCTCCACCGGAGTTGCCATGGAAACCAGATTTGGTTTCCCAAAGGAGAGAACAAGCTCTGCCAAGGAAAGACATTCATCCCTAACTCTCCCTCTATTCCCCTTTTTTTGCACGTCAATGCTGTTTGCCTAGAGTCGAAAGAACTGCCTTTGGTACTCGTTCGTTTTCTCGTTTCTGTGTAAAATTGGAAAAAGGCTCTATTGATCCGTGGTTATTGCGAATTTCTCATCTTCTCTTTCCGGATATAGAAACGCCAGTAACCTGACATATACTGTGAGATTAAATGGTGAAAGTTATAAGGAGAAAATTAAATAGCTTTTGAAGCATTTATGAAATCAGATTTTTAAAGCAAGAGTGTTATTTTTGTTTCATGCCAATACAGTATTCAATTGGGATTGGATACGGTTCCGTTAAGAGAGCAAGTCTTTTTTTCCACGGTTTTAAATTGTGTTTTTCATCAAATCATTGTTTTCTTTCACAGGGCTCGATTTGATCTTGTTCTCCAGGCTTTATCATTGCACAATCCACTAGCTGTCATTGTGAGTTCAGGCACATTTTGAAAGAGAGAATAAACCTTTTCTTAGTGGCATTTCATGGGAATCTGAAACACCACTGACAGATGGGGCCTTGCATTTCAGGCCTGCAGAATGAGCTGTGTCACTCTCCCGCCTGCGTGAATTGGCTGCCTACGCAAGCCGTTTTATCATATATGGGCAGCCGTCCTGGTTCAGGGTGCGCGCGTGTGTGTGGGCATGCTGGTGTTTTTGCGTGCATGTAAGCAAACTTAAATTTGTGCCTTTGCATATGCATCTATTAATAAGAGCATGCATATGTACACGTATATACAGTATGTGCGTCAGAGCTGTTTTTGTGCCTCCTCAAAAAAAGTAGGATGAGAGAATAATCGACAATACTGAGATATTCTGAAATATGAGATGAAGTATGGTGGATAAACCACTCATTTTTCTAAAGTGACACTGTCCCGCAGTCAGCCAGGCCACAAATTGGCCTGAATGAATGGGTCAAACTGGTGGAAATGGACAGGCTAAGTACAAAGTAAACGCACACACTCATACATCACCACTTTTGGTCACTTCTGAATTGAAATGAACTGGAAGTGATGATCTATGAGTGAGGTTTTAGTGACCACTCAGCTCAGTTAAATGAAAGCTGCCTGCCACCGACATGAGACCGGCAGTGTTATCAGAGGATTTGTTGACTAATGGTCCAAAAAGAAGGTGACTATTAATAATAATAGCCAAACATCAGTTACCAATGTAAAAAAAAGAAAAGAAAATCATAAACTTGATGAGATTTTAATGTGATTTTTTAATGTGTTTTAAAATAGTAGATAAATAGTATAGGGGTGTGCATTAAAGCCATCATCTCTATCTGTATCTCTCACCATGACAATTTAGTGTATCTGTATTCAAATAACTGGATGTGTGCGGGGCTGAAACCAGAAGTGTGTCTAAACTAACTGAAGAGCTTATTAGACAACTCTATTTAATTTATATACAACCTTTTGAACAGTAGTGTTTTTGAAAGATGTTATCAAGTCTCACCAAGGCTGCATTTATTTAATCAAAACTACTGTAATATTGTGACACATTATATTGATTTTAAATTATTCCTGTGGAAACAAAGCTGGATTTTCAGAGTTATAATCTTTTGTATTCAGTGTCACATAATCTCTCAGAAATCATTCTAATATGGTGATTTGGTGCTCAATTCTTATAATGTTGAGAACAGTTGTGCTGCTTCATATTTCTGTGGAAACTGATTTTCAAGATTATTTGATGAATAAAAAGTTGATAAGAGCAGCATTTATTTGAAATAAAAACCTTATACATATCATTTAAAATATATATGAAAAAATATGCCTAGTATAATAAATTATTTATTCTTTTTTTAAACGTCCTTTATGAAGAATAATGCAAAAAATTATATTGTATATTTTTGTCTGGAAAGTTTAAAACATTAGCATAGAAATAGCAAAAAGTGGAAATTATATATATATATAGTCTTAGTTTAATGTTACTCACCAATGCATTATTTTAGTTTAGTCCGACCAATATTTTTATTATATTTTTTATTCAGTAGAATTCGGTATTCATTTTGAAAATATTTTTGTACCTTTCTGAATAAAATATTTCGGCTTCAAGCACATCCCTAATAAATAGTGTTAATAAAATGCACACAAAAATTATAGAATTGATTGTTTGTTGAAGGTAAATGCCATTCCATAAGCATTTTGTAGCAGAAACCACGTAAACATCAAATAAAACTAGAACATGAATTTACATTTGACAAATGGGACTTTGCCTCCTCTTTCAGAAATCCACTCTACTCCACTAGTCTGTGTGTATTTGTGTCTGTGTGTGTACATAAAGTAATGCCGGGCCCAGCATTAGACTGTGCTATGTAATCACTGAACAGAGTGAATGGAAGTCGAGATGATGGAGAATGCTCATTACTGATGACCCGGGGGAGATGTTTGGCTGCTGTTTAGGGGTACAGTCGCCAAGTGCGCAACACAGGACAAGATAATGTGTGCGTGTGTGTGCGGGTGTGAATGCGAGAGGAGGAGAAATAGTGCTACTATGCCTCATCAAATCCATACAGTCTTATTTCAAGCTTAGAGGAAAATGAATTTCTTATTTACTAACACTGTTAGCATGTTATAAGGGGCATCTCTGCAGTAATGTGTCAAGCGGAATAGAACGGAAAGGACTATTTTTCTGTATTTGTTGAAACACTTGGCAGGGAATGAGTTACATGGAGCATAATTATGATTTTCTGTGCCACCATGTCTAGCCGTTTAATGTTTCTCCCATTTGTTTGGGTGTGCCTGGGAATAATGAGTCAGATACAGGAGGCCGTAATCAGTCTATGGAATCAAATTTAATCTCGAAGATAATTTTTCTCCCTCTCGAGGTATGTGACGCAAGTCTAAGCTCAGGCCCAGAGTACAAATACATCCTTTACTGGAGCTTGGCACACATTTAATGCACATACTCACTAAAGCTCCTGTCTTTTTTTTCTGTGATGATTTATTATGAAAATCCATACATTTTCAGCCAATTTTTGTTTAGATTTCTTGAGGCATTTACAGTCCAAGTTAGCATTTGCAGACTGACTGTTCACCCCAAAATAAAAAGTCTGTCATAATTAACTCACCCTCCAAAACCCGTTCCAAACCTGAATGACTTTCTTTCTTCTGCTGAACACACACAAAACAATATATTTTGTTTTTGTCCATATTAAAGTCAATGGGGTCCAAAACAGACATTGGCTACATTTTCAATATATAATTTCAATATTAGGGGGGCTCAGTCCCCAATGAGGGTATGATTAAAAAAAAGAAAATAAATAATAATAATATATTGTTTGTATACTAGGGTGAACATGATCCATACAGTAGGTTATACACTACCTATCAAGTCAATACCTGAATATTGAATTAATTTCTAATCATTTTAAATAACCAGATAATATTCATTAAGATTCATTGAGAATATAGACAAATGTTATTGTAATTGTCTAGATTGGCAATATGTGTAATTGTCTAGATTTTTACATTATGTTTTAACTAAATTTTTGCAGTAAAATTAACTTTAAATAAAATCTACATTTATCATTTTCATTCATGGAGATAACATGGAAAATGTGCCATGCTTTAGTGGAGGATTTCTGTCACCTTGTGGAAAACAAACAAACTTTTAACATGAAAATGGCATGAAACCAGTAGATGGCTGCAGAGGACCACTCATTAGCTCATTTGCCATTTTCACTGTTTTGCTTAAATTTGGATTTATTATAGAATTAATATTATAAAAAAATTTGAAGTGTGAAGTAGCCTATAGCAAGAGTAGGAAAAAGTAGCACAAAGTGACTTCCTCGTGCCATTTAGATGAAAGGAATTTCATAAAAATATAAATAAATAAATAAGCACAGATTTTACAGTGGATGGAAAACCATCTTGAATTGCTAAATAGCATTTATGACAAAGAATGAAATCTACACAGATGCAGATATAACAATCAATCAATAAATGCACACATGTTGTCATATGCTTCTGGCGCTGCTATACGGATTGAAGAACATGCTGAATAATGCAGATTAAAATATGGGGATGAGTCGAAGCCTGTCGCCTGTTTCATATGAGTTTTAAAGGGAACTGGGGCGATCACGAATTAGTGTACATATTACGGAGTCAATTACAAATTTAGGGGGGCTGGGTGGAAATGTAGGGGGACTAAAGCCCTCCTAAAATGGGCCCTTCCTTACATTATGAGGATGAAATTGTTTTTCTCCCCATGAGGAAAACAGCTTATAAATCATACTAAGTGATGTTTTTTGAAAATTATGCTAAACGATTTCTGTGATGGGTAGAATATGCAGTTTGTACAGTAAAAAAATTATTATGACTATGGAATATCCCCATAAAACATTGAAAACCCAATGTGTGTTTGTTCCAAAAAAAAGTAATACAGGTGTGGGGTGACATGAGGGTGAGTAGTTGATGAACTGGCGAACTGTCCCTTTAACATGTTGAATGCCACCTCCAGCTGACCCCTCGATTACAGTCACACTAATTTTGTCTCTATAACAGAAGCTGCATTTTTGTCACTAAAGAAAGAAGGTTTTGGCACTGACAGGGCGGCATCTTTAATTCTAAGCCGCCTTTTATTGAGTTTGGACTGAGTGTTGGACACTAATAAACAGGATTCAGCAGTGGCCAGCGTTTTGCGTTAATCCCTGCCTGTTCTCTCCTATCTTGCCAGTAATGGCTTTTCTTTTGTAACTGCCTTCAAGGCGTGAATAATGGCAGTGCACAGTGGTGGAAAATGAGAAGGAAAATTCTGAATTGCCGCCTGCGTATAAATGCCTGTTTGTTGGAGTCGCCAGGAAAACAATGAGGGTGATTATGGAACTCGTGAAAGTGTTTAAACATTTTTAGAGTGAATGAAAGGCTCACCTCACCTGTGTTTTATCTCTTTATATTAACTACTGTTGTAAAAGCTGTATTTAGACGTAAACCATAAAACAGGAGGGCGGACAGAAACATGCTTTGAAAGTGTTCACAAATAATTTATGAGAACTGAATCAATCACAACCAATAAATTAGATATGAATAGGGCTGAGTGTTCATTCTATTTTATGCCCTTTTGATAGTGATGACTATCTAGTGAATCTAGTACATAATGTCTGCTGTTGCTATGGAGACTGCTTTTTGAATCTTTGTATAAGGGTTTGCACTATCATATCAAGACAGCCCACAAACAGATGATAATATGAAAGCATGTGCACATATGGATCCCCATTTTCAACAATATGTAAAATAAGTTCTGTAATGTTCAGAGAACTTTAATACATACAGATTCCCTATATTGTTATATTATATTATATTAATTGTATGAATTATATTATTATATTATATTATTAATCAAATGGGAGTAATATACAATTATTTTGAATAGCTATTCCAATAACTTGAATAGAAGAAATACATGCTTTTACCTTAACCAGAAATTATGCGAAAGATATAAAATTGTGCCGAGGGCACAATCCCTTTATCCCAGGCTCCCATTTTTTTTAGCACCAGTCTTGTTCATAACTCATACTTTTCCTATTGACATCTACATCAAGCTGATTTGATCATCCGCAGAGCGATTTTATACTCGACACATACCTACAAATGCAAAACTGACAAATCAATGCTATAGGCGCTGTTCTGACAAATGGTGACAAAGTGTTGCTCTGGAATCATCTTTCACACTTCCAAGCTTAAGCATGAATATACAGTAGCTACATCATTTCAAATATACTTTGAGAGATTTGAGAGATTTTCGTCTACATTGTGTGCTCTGAAAGCAAAGGGGGGTTTATTTACAGAGGAAAGAATGAAGGATAATTTCAATAGCCTTAAAGAGTTTCATTTGCATAGTCCATAATTTGCATACATAATTTCTCATTAAAAACTGGGCCAAACTTTTTAGAAGTTGCTGAAATGGCATCTAAACATCAAGTTAACAAAAAAAAATTCTCCTTTTGTTTTTTTGACAGGCACCATTTCCGTCAACTCGATCCGTACTCCCTACAACGCTCCCGGTGAGAGTGAGATCCTGGACTTGGATGACATTCTCTACCTGGGCGGCCTGCCAGAGGACCGTGCCGGTCTGATCTTCCCCACAGAGGTGTGGACCGCTCTCCTTAACTACGGCTATGTGGGCTGTGTGCGAGATCTGTTCATGGACGGCCAGAGCAAGGACATCCGGCGGATAGCGGAGGCCCAGAGGGCAGTCGGGGTGAAGCCATCCTGCTCTAAGGAACCTCCCAAACAGTGTCTAAGCAACCCCTGCCTTAACAGTGGCACCTGCAGAGAGGGCTGGAACCGATATGTGTGTGACTGCTCAGGGACGGGCTATCTAGGTCGCTCCTGTGAGAGAGGTGAGTACCACTATTTTGCATGTAGAGTCTAGAGTTTGGTCATACATTGTGTCACTTGTTAATCTTTTCCATGATAGCCATGACTGTCAACAGTTTTGATGTAAGCTTGGCTTCTATTTTTTCTGCATTGTGCTGGGTAGTCCCACAGTGAAATCTCATTGGTCTAAAATCCAGCTTCACATAATAAAGTGGTGCAGGGATCAAGACTAATTCGTCCCTTGTTCCCTGAAGATTTTCCTATGGGGTTTTATAATGTTTTGTTTTTTGTTTTGTTTTTCAATTTATGAAAGCCTGTGGTACTTGACAATACTTTGACATTTTGTTCTATAACATTGCACACACCCATACTGAAAATTTGTATTTTGAAGCAGTTAAGAAGCTAGATAAGACAGTTTGGGGTGTGAATGTGTGTAGTTTACAATTTAAAACACATCATCAAAGTATTGTCAAGTAATGCTTACCACAGGCTTTATTTTACTTTAAAACCATAAAACCCGCATTATAAAACCCCATACTAAAATCTTGAGGGAACCAGTGGCAAATTAGTCTTCTGGGTTTTGATGTCCCCAAAAATATTTGGCCACCTAAGCCACACTTACAATGCATGAATTTCATTGTATTATATCAAATGAAATTAGATAAAAAGTGTGATCTGTGTTTCTGCCTAATTTGCATTGATTTCATTTCTATTTTTTGCCGTCTTTTTAAAACCTAATAAGTTTGTTTCTTTCCTTTCCTTTTTTTAATTAAATATTTGAAAAGTGCACTATATTTCCATCAAATAAATGCCACTTGGTTTGATATAATTTTTTTTAATATAAGACATTTTGAAGTGTGGCTTAAATAACCAAATACTTTTTGGGGACAAACATCACATATGTTCTCATTAGCTGGGATTTTGTTGCTTAGTGCGTGGTTTCATTTTCAGCAAGGACCGAAGTAATAGGACGACGAGTTGTTAGGCAGCATCCCTGCTTCTATGAAAGATCTGTACACTCATTCTTTCTCCCATGACGTGTAAAAACGTGCCACTCATTCAGAGTCATTCTGTCCATTATGTTGCGTAGGGGAGGGCGACATTCACCGCTTTGTTGCCTCGGCCTTAGCATTGAAAAATATCTCTCTTTGTCAGCTCATCCTTGACAGTGAGGCAGAAACTGCAGCTGAGCTGACGTTACTGTTACCGTGGTAATTGTGTTTCTCTTCAGTCCATGTCATCTTCAGAGAGAGCCACTCAAGCATGGATTATGTTTTTGCCTTTTGTCTCCATCCCTAGCAGAATTTTAATTCTGTTGTTTTTCCAGATGAACAAAGCGACCGGCATTCACCCCATCCCTGTTAAAAAGGGAGTCAGCGGGAGCTCTAAGTCCACATCCAGTTATGCACTTCCACCCCTCATAGATGCCTCCTTATATTCTGGCAGGCCTCTGTGAAGTGCTTTAAGCTATAGTGGCTAATTCTTTAATGGATGAGCATCTCTCTTAAGCTTGTTGCTGTTGTCTGGACACTGTTATCACCCTGCAGCAAAGCCGCTACTGTGGGAAAATACAATCAATTATATGCGCATTGTTGAAGCTCTGTGCAGGAATTATGGAAATGATTCGGTCAATTAACCCATCAAAGATGGGTTGCTTTGTCATCACCCAAGCGAATTTCACCACGAACAGCCATCAGAAAGAGAATGGTGCAGTCTGGTGCAGTTTTATAGGGTGTTGCCGTCTTCCTCCAGATGCACATTTATAAGATTCCAGTCACAGAAAACAGCTTTTTGTGCATCGCTAAAAGGGAGAAATGAGAAGAGAAAGACACACAGAGAAAGACAGAGAGACAAAAAGAGACAGGCGACAGTATTAATCTTGTCAGCAAAATTACTAATGGAAATGCTTGTTAACAAAGGTTTTTTATTTATTATTTTTTATTTTACGTGTCGGTGATAATGAAGATGAGATGGCAAAGATGCTTAATGACAATAATTAAACAATTTTAATTAAAACATTCATAAAATATGATGAGGCAAAGATAACGGTAAGATATTAATGCAGTAAAAGGGTTTTAGAAGAAAATAAATGCCAAAAAAATTGATTGAAATGATCTAATTACAGCATGTTGGGGGATTGATCTGCTTTAAATGAAATAGAGCTGAACACCGGTGTATAAATATATCCAGTATATACACAAGATACTATAACAACTGCACAGATAGTGAAGCGAATGCACAGATGATCTTGAGTGCTATCTGAATGTGTTACTCATCTTTGACATAACAACATGCCAGCCTAAAGCAATAAAGCATGAAGAGTTCACAGTTCAACTTCTGAAAGGTAGCTAATACTCTAGAATACTCATTCTATTGCTTTTTTCAGTTTTATCTTGTTTGTTTTATATTATTGGATGTTTAAATAAATAAATAAATAAATGTTTATACCTTTTTCACAAAAAAAATGTATATATATTTTGTAACGGCGTTTGTTCGTGTGAGAAGAAGGAGGCGGGAACCGGCGAACATTCAACAACTTTAATAAAACAAATGAACACAAAATGAAAGGAAAAGCGGCAGCCCCTCATGGATGACTGCCGCGCACACACATAACAAAACGAAAACAAAACACAATTGTGAACATTAAAATCCAGGCCTGGTCCTCTCTCGTCCTTCACTGGAGTCGCTCGTCCCTATATGCCTCCGTGCTCCCTCATGAGAGGACTCAAGACACCGATCTTGCTCGCTCCTCCCATGTCTCTCGCCGTTCCACCTCGCCACATATATATATATATATACAGTGAGGAAAATAAGTATTTAAACACCCTGCTATTTTGCAAGTTCATGGAGGGGTCAGAAATTGTCGTAGGTGCATGTCCACTCTGAGAGACATAATCTAAAAAAAAAATCCAGAAATCACAATGTATGATTTTTTTAACTATTTATTTGTATGATACAGCTGTAAATAAGTATTTGAACACCTGAGAAAATCAATGTTAATATTTGGTACAGTAGCCTTTGTTTGCAATTACAGAGGTCAAACGTTTCCTGTAGTTTTTCACCAGGTTTGCACACACTGCCGGAGGGATTTTGGCCCACTCCTCCACACAGATCTTCTCTAGATCAGTCAGGTTTCTGGCCTGTCGCTGAGAAACACAGAGTTTGAGCTCCCTCCAAAGATTCTCTATTGGGTTTAGGTCTGGAGACTGGCAAGGCCACGCCACAACCTTGATATGCTTCTTACAGAGCCACTCCTTGGTTATCCTGGCTGTGTGCTTCGGGTCATTGTAATGTTAGAAGACCCAGCCTCGACCCTTCTTCAATGCTCTAACTGAGGGAAGGAGTTTGTTCCCCAAAATCTCGGAATACATGGTCATCCTCTCCTTAATACAGTGCAGTCGCCCTGTCCCATGTGCATAAAAACACCCCCAAAGCATGATGCTACCACCCTCATGCTTAGGAATGGTGTTCTTGGGATGGTACTCATCATTCTTCTTCCTCCAAACACGTTTAGTGGAATTATGACCAAAAAGTTCTATTTTCAGGTCATTGACCAGCTCCTCCCGTGTAGTTCTGGGCTGATTTCTCACCTTTCTTAGGATCATTGAGACCCCACGAGGTGAGATCTTGCATGGAGCCCCAGTCCGAGGGAGATTCCGAGACAGTCATGTTTAGCTTCTTCCATTTTCTAATGATTGCTCCAACAGTGGACCTTCTTTCACCAAGCTGCTTGGCAATTTCCCCGTAGCCCTTTCCAGCCTTGTGGAGGTGTACAATTTTGTCTCTAGTGTCTTTGGACAGCTCTTTGGTCTTGGCCATGTTAGTAGTTGGATTATTACTGATTGTATGGGGTGGACAGGTGTCTTTATGCAGCTAACGACCTCAAACAGGTGCATCTAATTTAAGATAATAAATGGAGTGGAGGTGGACATTTTAAAGGCAGACTAACAGGTCTTTGAGGGTCAGAATTCTAGCTTATAGACAGGTGTTCAAATACTTATTTGCAGCTGTATCATACAAATAAATAGTTAAAAAATCATATATTGTGATTTCTGGATGTTTTTATTTTTTATTATGTCTCTCACAGTGGACATGCACCTACGATGACAATTTCTGACCCCTCCATGATTTCCAAGTGGGAGAACTTGCAAAATAGCAAGGTGTTCAAATACTTATTTTCCTCACTGTAAATATATATATATATATATATATATATATATATATATATATATATATATATATATATATATATATATATATATATATATATATATATATATATATATATATATATATATATGAAAAACTTATAAACATTTATTATATATACACATATATATTATGTTTAATTTCAAATGATTCTAAGATAATTCTATTATATACTGTGTATTTTAGTCAGAGTAAAATGCACAAAATGAATGAATATGACAATGAAAAATTGAAAGGAATAAAAGAAACATTTAAAATGTTAAGGATTTTTTGTTTATCGTGTTGTCTACTAAAATAAATGTAATGTTATTTTTACATTTTATTTTATTAGATAAGTAGATTTAATTTAAAATGATTATATGATAATTCTACTACACTTTGTACACTAAAATGTAAACATTTTTTATTTTTTGTTGTTGTTTAAAACGAGGTCTACTATAATAAATTTGTTTATTTTTTATTATATCAAGTCAAGTCACCTTTATTTGTATAGCGATTCATACAATACAGGTTGTTTCAAAACAGAATTACAGTGATATGATTCAATAGTTATTCAATGATGCAAACAGAATTAAAGTCAGTTTAGTGTTGATTAATTTGAGTTCAGTAACTGTGTAAAGTTCTTTAATTGTGGAAATAGTTCAATTGATCTATAAAGCAGCTCTGGAGAAAACAATGTCATCATCCAGCTCGTTTCAATTATACTGATGTACATTTCATTTCAAATTAATATATTATAATTATGTTATTTCAGTCAAAATTAATGAATATGAAATGACAAAAATTGTGTACTTTTTTGTAAAAAAAAAAATAAATTGTTAAAAAGGGGGAGGGGGGACTATGAAAATGAACACCACCAGCAGATGGAGACAGGGTGAGTTAGGTTGAGCAACAAAAAAACAAAAAAAAAGTTATCTGAGCATGTGGTTATGTTCACAGTTGGCCCTGCCCAGCTGTGAAGTTAAATAATCTCAGTGCATAAATCCATAACCATCCAGCTGCTCTCAGTGCTCGACTTACTTGAACAAAGCATCAAAGAAAAATAAATGCCCCAGAATAACATCTACCCTAATTTCCTGTCATTTCTCCAAGGGTCCTAATGGGCACTTACAGTGACAAAACTTGTGCATAACCTCTGCTCATCCCTCAGTACCTGATAGTTCCGCAAACAGAGTTTTACCCTACAGCACTGGTTTTGTTTAGAGAGGCGATAGGATGTGCTACAAGCGGGTTCAAACAGTCGAGCCATAACAGACTTCACTTTTATTTCCCTCAGCCACACCTGCTTGATTGCACGGTTGGCAGGTCGTTCATGTTGATTCCCAAGTCAGTATTTGTTTCATTGCACCGGCCGCTGTGCGCTTTTAGACTTCATGAGGTGTCGTGTTGCGTGCAGAAAAATTGTAACATGAATTTACGGTGAAGGTTCCATCGGCATGCGGGAACTCACCATGAGCAAACCTGAATAATGTATGATGCCTCTGAGCCAACTCATCCTGTTTATCATGATTGTTGAACATACATTTCCCTAATCCCTGTGGCAACTATAGCTCCTGTGCGCTGCAGTATTCTAGCGCGGAGGGCCTGCGGCTCCACCATGTGATAGCTGACTCTCTGGATGTCACCTAGCGAGCTAAAATCCAAGAACATCGCAAAACAGGGAGTGTGTATTCAGATTAAGGCAGTTTAGGGCTTTTGCATGTTTGCGAATGTAAGATGAAGGCGTGGCCTAGGAATGATCGAATGCACTTTGACATGTTGAGCACTCGTGCAGATGGTGATGCAAGTTTGAGACTGGCTTGTGTCATTTCCCAATCCTGTTCTCCCTTAACTGCACAATTTCCAGTTCTTTTTCTGCTATCATTATGAATAAAATGGCAAAAAGGCCAAACATGAATGTAGTAAAGATCGTTCGTATGGGAAGAAGGAGGCGGGAACCAGCGAACATTCAACACATTTAATACAAATTAAAATGGTGGCGGCAGCCCCTCACGGCCGACTGCCGCCTACATACAAAAACCAAACGTAAATAAAACATAACACAAAATCCAGGCCTGGTCCTCTCTCGTCCTTCACTGTCGTCGCTCCTCCTTTATACTCCCTCACTCCTCCGTGAGACACGAGACGGCTGCAGCGCGCAGCTGGCGCCTATCCCCACTGATGAGCGCCGCCTCGTCCCGCTCTCACGGTCCCTCGGCCTCGCTGCCCGCCACAATGAATTTGAAAAAAAGGCTTTTTTCCAGGGCTGTCAGTTCACAAACTGTTGTAGAGTGTGCTTCAAGTGTGAACAAAAGAAGAAAAAATTAATCTAAATAGCACTTGTGAATGGAACATTTTTATTGCATGTAATTTCCAGTTCAAATTGGGAAAATATTATTTAATTGTGCATATAAAGACTACATGAAATACTAGAAATTAGCCTTAGCAAATCATAATTTTATTCTAAAAATAAAATGTTCATAGTAATGTCTTTTGATTTGTTTACATTTTTCTTATTTTTTTCTGTAAATATTGCTGTTTGGGTCAGGATTATTATTAACTAAAAATACCAACATGCCAAACTACCTTTTATGCCAAAAAGCATTAGGATATTAAGTAAAGATCATGTTCCATGAAGATATTGTGTAAATGTCCTACCATAAATATGTCAAAAAGTTATTATTATTAGTAGTAATATGCATTGCTAAGGACTTCTTTTGGACAACTTTAAAGGCAAATTTCTCAATATTTAGACTTTTTTGCACCCTCAGATTCCAGTTTTATAAATAGTTGGATCTCAGCCAAATATTGTCCTTTATTGCTTATTTATTCATCTTTCTGATGATGTATAAATCTCAAATTATTATTTTTTATTTACCCTTATGACTGGTTTTGTGGTAAAGGGTCACATTTACCTAACTATAAGTAACTTTGCAACTACATGTCAACTACCAGTCATTCGAGTAGGGGTGTCGAAATTAATTGTTTCTTCGATGCATCGCGATGCAGATGAGGACGATTTGGTATCGGTTCAGTAATAGACCATAACAGATTAAAAGGTACTGACGCTTTACTGCCGTCATTTGTCACTTACGTGCATTGTCGGGGTAGCAAACAATGGCAGAGGGAGGCGAGTGCGAGTAATTAAAAATGCTCCAGCTACTTTAAAAGCCGACATCTGGGCTCATTTCGGCTTTTATGAACAACCTGGTAAGCACGACCTGGAGAAGACATGCGCTGTGTATTAATCATGTCACGCACAAATAAAAGGTGCATGGGGTAATACCACTAACTTGAGAAACCACGTCAGCCATTTTCATAGTGAGCTATTAATGCCTGTCAGTGCCAAGGTGGACCCAGCTCAGCCAAAAATGGATCAAATTAGATCAACATTAGAGTTCTTAAAGGGCCTGTTTACACCTAGTCACTTCATGCGTTTTTACAGATCAGATATCTATCTGATTTATCAAAACGATTTAATTTACATTTGGACACATAAATGTATCACCGCAAAACGGATATAAATCCGATCTCCAATTCCCGCACTATATGCAGATTTATTGGAGTTCACGTCACTGAATACAACAGATGTGAGCTGCATTTTATTATCATCAGCTAATTACAAAATCAAAGACCGCAATAGGAGAGCACGCAACAATAGCACTGTTAAGATCATTCAGTTTCTTTACTTTTAATGAAGGTGATTGTATGTTGAGCACCTGTGACTTGCTTTCATTTTTTATTTTTTTTTGCGGTAGTGTGTGCGTTAGCTTGATGAAGAGATACTCAGCTGCTCGTCTGTGGCGATGCATGCTTTAGTAGCGCTGTCATATCTGGCTATAACATGTCATATAGGCTAGCCCATAACACGCTCTCACATGTTTATTTTTTAGCATTGTTGGGAGGAGTAAAATGTTTCACAACTAGATACATTTAGACTTTTGCTTTCACTGTAATGCGGCCAGACCACCTCCTGAAGTGGCTTTTAGTATTTTGTATATTTGTTCTAAACCCTCCTGTTGTCTTCTGTGCTCAGACTTAAGTTTTGTTTGATGTTTTATGCATTCAAGAAGCGTGTTTTCTTTGAGCAGGTAAAATTAAAGGTTCAGTTCATATAACTGACTGACAAAATTGTATACATGAGGATGCAGTGCATCGTGCTATTGAACCGAACCGAATCGATGGAATGATAATTGTAATTGAACCGAACCGTGAGACCAGTGTAGGTTCACACCTCTACATTCGAGAATTAGTAGTTCGTTGACATGCAGAGGTTAAATTCCTCCACCTCCTCAGGTCCACAACACACCCTGCTGGAGCTCAGCTCATTCTCCTTCAGCACAAAATATTGTTATTAGAATTTAATTGTTGTTTGTCTCCTGGCAAATACAGGCTACATGGAATTATTAGACGTCATAATGCATTAATTGTTGCGTTCTCTGGTTCAGCACCGCGCCCACAGCCATCGGCTAAAACCGTCACAATTCTAACAGTGAGTTACCATGGACGGGTCGGGAACCTATGGTTGGGAACCTATGGCTCACCAGGTCTCTCACACTTTACCAACATATCTAACATTTACTAACATGATCGATAAAAAGATTAGACACACACATCAACAGAGATCCGTTCTCTGCAGAAAAAAGCAGCCAATTACAATTCCCTTGTTGTACAGCCTACCGAAGTTAATGACAAGTTTATGATAATAAATAATAAAAGCATGATAAGTCACGAAAGACAACTGAATTACTGTCAGGATGCTGTGCGTGCGCTCCGAGCACAACATGGACAATCGGACAAGCATACTAGCCTTTGTCTTCGGTTGCGCGCCTAAACGGCCAAATAAACACAGAAATATATTAAAATGACTAGTCGAGTATTCACATAAACGTTCACACACACGTTCACACACACAAAGGATTTATACTCATCAGTTGGTCAACCTCACAAGCCCTGCACAATTAATTCCATATTGCAACTTATTTATTGTTTGCTGCATAATTGTTTGTTTTTAGTTATGGACCTAAAAATAACTACTGTTGAAATTGTTAAATGCTCTTTAATAATAATTTTTGATATTTTTTTACTGTGGCTCTTTTGGAAAAATGCATTTACCAAAAATGAAAAAAATGTCTCTTTGTTCAAAAGAAGTTCCCAACCCTTTTCAGGGACACAAACGAAAATGAAAAGACTACAGTCAAAGCTTATCTTTAGGGGGTATTGTCAAATAATCTACTGTCCACTGACATGGTTTTGAAAGCTATTTATTATTATTTATTAAAATTCCACATATGTAGATCAGAGAAATGAAAATTTTCAAACCCCCCTAACTACCTCGAATTTGGGACCTCACTGATTTAAAAAAACCCTGCCTATGGCCCTAAGTGAACTGTAAAGTATTTCTCTTTGTTTGAAGTTTGAATAACTACTCAACCCTACCTTACACATTAATACTGGAAAAAGAGCCCCTTTGGTGTAAAAACGATTTTGAATGACCATTCACCGTAAATAAGGGCTCCCCCTCCCTACAAAAGCCAATTTAACGACTGTTGACATGTAGTTGCAGAGTTGTGCATAGTTAGTAGAATGACTGTGGAAAAAAACTATGGAGGAAAAAAAAGCCAAACCCAAAATGTTTTATTACCTCAAATAAATTAAACATTAACTGAAATGAAATCCAATATTAAAAAAATCTAATTTAAAATATGAACAAAAACTATACTAGTATATCAATGTTACTAAACACTATATGTGATTAATTATGATTAGGCCAATTAATTGATGCAATTTATTAGATACAATTTTTAATGGACTGACAGCCCTATTTTATTTTATTTCTTTATTTGTTGTCTGAGAGAGAGTAGAAAAAGTGCTTCATGTGAGATTATGTGGTAGCCTGATGAAAAGGGAAAGACAGAGACGGACGAGGTATTTATTCCTGCATAATAGTGTCTCCATTTGCATGTGTTGGGCTGATCCTGCATATCAGAGGAGTTGGACAGCACCGAGCACTAAATGAAAGTAGCAACAGATGGAGGAGCAGATGGAGAGAGTGACCAGCCATGTACACTCCTTTCTACCTGCGGTCCTCCAGTTCCGTCTCTCTCATTACAGACCAGGAGAGCAGCAGTTTGAGGAGCTTTCGTGACTGGTCAGCGCTTGTTGTTAAGATTGCCCTTAATTGAGAGATCTGTGTCATCTGAAAAGAGAAACTGAAGCCATTCTACAGCTATGAGCAGTATAATACTAAGATTGAAACTTTTTTTTTCTCTTTGTTATATGAAGGTTGCATTAAATCCATTCCTTTATCAGTTGCTTTTGCTACTTTTCAAATGCCTTATGTATAGATTTAGTTATTTTACATTGACTTTCAAACATAAATATGAAAAGCTATTATGATTTAAACAAGGAGTGAAATAATTGTTAACAATGATATGTATGTGTGTATGTATATATATATATATATATATATATATATATATATATATATACACACACACACACACACACACACACACACACACACACACACATACATGTATACATAAATACACTACATGTATATATAAATATAATATATAAAATATGTATATATGATACATATAAATATTGATATAAAAATATATACAGTATATACATGCATTTTTCATAAATATATACATGTATGTGTGTGTATTCAAATATACATAATAATTATACACAGTACACACATATATTTAAACACAAACTTAAATCGATTAATCACGATTAATCAATTTGACAGCACTATTTTTTTTCTCAATTTGTATGTACTTGGTTATCAAATTGGTAATTATGTCAGATATGAAATATGAAACAATCAATGTAAATACCTATTGGGAACAGAACATTTTTATTGTGCTGATATTTTATTTAATTATGTGTATTAAGGATGTATAAAATGTTAGGAGTAAAATGAACCATTTTATTCCAAAAATGTCCATGACCATCAGAATACAGTTACACACAACACATAATTTTATATGTGGTGGAAGTGACATTATGATGGAAATATTCATGACGTTTCAGAAAATGGACACAAATTGCATACTTTTCCTTTCATGCATGAATGAACACTGTTGGGCATTGTTAGTAGATATATTAAACTAGTCAAAGTGTGTTTTAATAGAGTTATTTTAAGCCCACAGGGTCCAAAAGTTCCTATAGTTGAAGAAAAACCCATTTGTATGTCTCAATTTGTGGACAGCTGAGCTCTGCCGATCACTCCTTCAATGCTGTTATTTCCCGTCCTTCCTCTGTTCCGTCTCCATGCTGTTTTGATAGCATGTTTCTTCATTTGAAACCTCTGCAGACCTCTGCGAGGCAAAGAGAGCTTCACTTCCATCTTGTCCAGATTGGATGTGATGTGTGGGCTGTCGAGCGGTGCAGATGCCATACTGCTGCGCTATCCCGCTGTGTGACTGCATATCGCTGTTTGAGGAGGCAATGAGGGTCTTTCTGAACCACTGGCCATACCTCTCTTTTCATTATCCTCTCCCCTGGCGTGAGACTACTGCACTGGAGATGAGAGGGGGGCTCGTTTGTCAAGCTGTCATTGTTTTGAGGCTGCCTCCTCTCTGGAGCGGGTCTCGGTGGGGCGGGCTAAAGATTGGGGTTTAGGGTTAAAGGCTACAGTGGGAGCTCAAGCTCGGAGCAGGTGGGCACCTGCTTTGTGGTTGTTAAAGTCTACATGATACAGTATTTGTTACCCTTCTGTTACAAGAAGGTGGGACTTCATTTTGGAAATCGATTGGATAATGAAAAGTGGGGAATGGAGAATGGAGAATTCTGAATGGAGCCAAATCCAAATCTTGGCAAGCTTGAAGTTTAATTGTGAAACATGGAGGTTAAGGTCAGCATCACCTTCGAGAATGTCTCAAAGGATACCAATGCTACAGCTTCTTTTACAATTACCTCTATTGTATTAATGTTAAGTAACATTAAATTGCCGTTAATGATTTTGCATTATCGAAAACAATATGCTAAACATCTACTTGGCTATAAGCCTTTCTTGATTCCAGATTACAGAGGGGTTTTTTTTTTAAAACCTTTTGAATAACATGCACTGAATGTTGCCCAGGAAGACTAGGAACGTATCATTCAAAAAGGATTTAAACGATAAGGAAAATAATTAACAACGAACTACGTTATAGATTAATCACGTCTGTGTGCTGTACACAGAAAACCTCCACTACTCGCATCATTTTACAGGAATTGAACTATAACAGAGCTATAGGAAAAAGTTATGACGCAAACTGCCCAAAAACATGAAAATGCTTTATATTAAGTGCTTTAAACTCGTAATCACACAGTTTAACCCGATTTGTCCTGTCAGATGTGTCATAACTTACATTTAATGGTTATATTCTTATGTGAATGAAATTTTGTATAAAGGCTTTAAAGCAAGCATCCACTAAACTTCACACATTTCACTGAATAAGTGCCATGTGCATAAAACAGAGCAACGGTGAAATGAAGCAAAATAATTCTGACTAAAACGAAAATATTTGTTGTTTGATGTTAAATTTAGGTTTTAAATGTAATGGAAGTAATTGTATCTTAAGTCTTACTAGCTAAATAATAGTCAATATAAATGTAAGAAGTCTACATTTACAGGAAAAATAAATAACAGTAATGGATTTTTACAGTGGCGTACCCCCTGCGGTATTTGATATCCTTCCACTTGGACTGCATTCACACCTTTTCCATTAAAGGAGAACTCCGGTGAATTTTTAAGTTAATCTTGATCGTTATACCTTTGTGAGTACTGTCTATAGAAAAAAAAAAATTAACCAGATTGGTGCTTGCAACACGGAGCTGTTACAGTTAATGCCCAGAGCTCCCACTCAGCTAACACGGCAGCTATGGGGGCATATACATAAAGGGCCCTATTTTAACGATCTGAAACACAAGTGTCAAAGCGCAAGTAACTTTGTGGGCGGGTCTCGGCGCTGTTGCTATTTTCCCAGCGGGATAAATGGCTCTTGCGCCCGGCGCAAATCTAAAATGGGTTGGTCTGAAGTAGCTTCATTATTCATAGGTGTGGTTTGGGCGTAACGTGAATAAACCAATCAGAGCGTCATCCAACATTCCCTTTAAAAGCAGGTGCGCAAGTTCCATTATGGATTGCTATTATTATGGCGTATTTACCAGGCGCACGCCAGGAGCGGTTCACAGCCGAGGAGACTGATGTTCTTGTAAGAGCAGTGAAAGACAGAGAAGTTGTGTTGTATGGGGATGGGAGAAACCCACCCAAAATAGCGTCGGTTAAATAAATAATTAGCCTGAATAATTTGTAAGCTAGATTTATGCCTATTTTTTCACATCTTCGTGGCACACCACAATGATTTCCGTCATCTCATGTGTTAATATTTTTTTAGTGTAACAATTTATGATTTGCAAAAATAACTGTTGCATCTGTGTAGATTACATGAGCAAAGTGTATGCGCGTTATGCACGCTATGGTCAAGCATGCGCCCTTAAAATAGCATAATGAACAACGCGCAACGCGCCACTGACTTTAGACTAGGTTTTTTCTGGTCAGTGGCGCAATTGTTTAATGGAACAGCAAAATAGCACCAGGGATTGTTTGCGCCGGAACACGCCTCCTTTTTTGCGCTGAACCGCCCAGGGAACGCAAGTTCATTCACTAGTTTAGCGATGTGCTTCTGTGGAGGGAAAAGCGCGCTTTGCGCGGGTGCAAAATAGGAATGACACATGCGTCGGTGTACAAAGTCAATTGCGCTGGGTGCAAGATAGGGCCCAAAGAGTGCCTTTGTGCCTCTTAACAGACACAAAATGCAATTAAAATGTCTGTCCAACATGAACAGGGCCCTTACATGACAACGAGATGCATTTAGCAACTTAGCCATTGTTCAAACTCACCAAGATAGTGTTTTAGACGGCTAGCTGTAGTCTTGCGCTGAAGTCCCGTGGGAACTCAGTTGTAGCCGGTAAAAATGTAAATAGTCCAGGGGGGACGCTATTTACATCGCAGAATTTGCGAGCAGAAAGACTTTTTGTGTTTGTATGCTGCTGTGTGTCCCTGTGTGTGTAATAAGCAGAGTGTACGTGTTGTGCACCCACCTATAGGCACATATTAACGTGCCCTTTAAATAACACAAAAAATACTGCACTATTGACTTTAGACCAGGTTTTTGTTGGTCAATGGTGCAGTTGTTTTCAGTTGCAACTCCCCAACAATGCGCTTGAACACACCTCGTTCTCAGACCAGCGAACAGATGGGCATGAGTGCATTTGCTATTTAAACAACGTGGCGCTCGACGTGAAAATGATAACTGTTGGGCTGAAACTAGCAAAAAAACACTTGCGTCGCAAATAGAGCAAGCAATGCCTTGTTTAAAATGTAGGCTACTTCACTAAATATGACCTTTTTGTTTGTTGAACTGTTATATAAAATCCATGTCACTTTTGCAATTGTTTGGATATTTGGGAAAATTGCATTCTTGCTCATATTAAAAACAAGAACTCACACAGGGTATGTCTCTGCATCGAAGAGAGTTTGCGTCTCAAATCAATCCCTATGCACAGTCTGTCTGTATTTGTTCTTTAATGCAAGTAAGTGCTAAAATCCTACTTTTAGAGATACATTATGACAGTAATGTAGCATAATTTGCTAAGGCAGCATACTCTGCAGACAGCCACGCTGCTTGTGTGGATGCAGTCAGTTTTGACCACAAAAGATGAGGTAATTTGATTGGATTTCATTTATTTGACCATTTACAGCACTACCTTTTTCCTGCTTTTACACTCGAGACAGCATTTTGCCTGTAGGAAATACATGCTCAATTTTAATGTTATTTTAAGAAGTCAGCATTTTGCTCGCGTACCCCCTCTGTCACCTCACATACCCCCAGGGGTGCGCATACCCCAGTTTGGGAACCACTGCGTTAATTCGATCAGAGAAGCGAGTTTGTATGTTACCACAGTTCATTTGACTTCTTAGCAGTTAACATAGTTTATGCTTGTTTTTCTTTATTATCGTTTTTAGTGTTTTAAATAGTTTTTTTCAGCTTCAAAACTTTGTTCTACTGTATTTTTTGCACATACTTTATGGCATAGATACATTTAACATATTTGTTGTCCTATCCTGCAGTTTGTACATTGTTTGGAAGACAACACTGGGAAGTATTTTTGTCCAATTAATCGGAAAGTTAGTTGCAATCCAATTAAATGGCTTTGGACGAGAATGGGACTAGATAGATAGTGAGAGAACTGCATACGTTCACGTGCAACATTACTGAGATCTCTGCTATGGCACAAAAAGATAGCATTACACATTCCTACAGGCCTCAAAAATTGATTACAATTACAATGACAAGCTGTTGTAAGGTGAGGCTTGTTAGCTAAATCAATGTTTTGCAAGAGTTGAGTCATAATACTCATGAAACATGACTACGGTACCTTTTTTCAATGGCTACATTCTCACACACACTCTCTTCCTTGGAGGTTGAATGTACATCACATCACTGCGCTGATTAGTATGCATGCTGCCATACTTGTGTTCCTGTCTTCGTCTTGTTTTCCGCTGCCTCGCTCTCTCTGTTGTGCTCTCAGGCTCGGCAATGGTATAACAGAAACAGAGGATGCTGAGACAAGACAGGCATCAAAATTGCAGGGAGAGCGTGTGTCTGTGGGTGTGTGAGGAAGAGGGCAGCCTAATTGGTGATAGCCTGCAGCCTCATCATCTCCAGAGCTCCCTCACAAGCGAGTGATGTCTCTGTTCTGGTTCCATGCCAGATGTTGTCCTCTGGCTGAGAGGCCGGTCTTTGCACAGAGGCAGATGTGTCCAGCCTCCATTATCGTGCTAAATTATCTAGGCATATACACGGTACTGAGATCCTCATCAGACCTATTTTGGCTTTCTCTCTATTTTTCAAGGAAAAGGCTTGTACTCAGCACTTCTGTGGTTGTAAGTTTCCTGTACCACTTTCCACAGAAATGGAGGCTAGTGATCTGAAAACCTTTCAAAGTTACTTTACAAAGACTAACTTACTGCGTTTTTTTTACACAATACTTATCAATTACCAGTTGACACAAAATTTGTAAATTATAGCCTGTTATTTTAGACATTTATAATGTTACAAAATATATATATATATATATATATATATATATATATATGTTTTAAATAAAAGCATTTCTTTCATAAAATGATTTCTGAAGGATCATGTGACACTGAAGACTGGAATAATGAATGTTCTGCTGAATATTCAGCTTTGCCATCACAAGAATAATTTAAATTTTTAATATATTAAAGGGGTAGTTCACCCAAAAATGAAAGGACAAAAATCTGTCCTCCTTTACTCACCCTCAAGTAAAAATATTTCACAATATTACTGTTTTACTGTATTTGTGATCAATGAGAATATGAGACTTCTTCCAAAATCCTTAAAAAATCTTACCGACCACAAACTAATATAATATAATATAATGTAATTAATATAATATAATATAATATAATATAATATAATATAATATAATATAATATAATATAATATAATATAATATAAAAGCCAGTTCAGTGTCTTTATGCCATCACAAGCCGATACTAATGCCATCATGAGATATTATTTAGCAAATAAAATTCATAGCAATCAATTCACATATGTTATATGTGAAAATATCAGGAGCAACTGTGTAATACGACATACAGTATATAATGCACATTGAATTCTCATTTACATTTTCATTCATTTTAATTTTTCTTTTAATATATTTTTTACCTGGTTTTTACCATGAAAATTGAAGCTGGGATTTTTGTGAATCTATTTTTGTTTCCAATTGATTCCAGCCCAGAACCAGCTATTATGCAGGAAACGTGCAGAGCTGTTGCAGATCAAGCAACGGCGCTCTTTCGGTTGGCATGTGTGTCTCCTCTTCTCTTTTTGGACTTTATATCTCTGATTGAGAAGCTGGTGAGATTACGTCGGTCGCTCTGAGACCTCAACTATCTCCCATTGCAAATGAGATGTCTTGAGATCCGGCTCACTAAATTGAATTTCTCAATAAAATAATTGTGATGCGTATAAACAGATTAAAGCAACGGACGGCGGTAAACGGCGTTTCAAAAGCCCTCAGCTGGAATACATTATGTGGTTTCTTCATAAACACTGCTTTGCAATAAAATGAAAAAATTAAATGTGGTGTATAATGAGTCTTTTTTATGGCATTTATCTCCTGGTTAGACTGAGCAGTTGTGTGGAACTGTTGTGAAATGCTGTAGAGAATTTGAGTGTCTGGCTGTAAAACATTTTAGTCACCAGTCATTCATCTGTCGCCATCAACACTGGGGTTTATGATCAGCCACCGAGCTGCTGTCACTGCCCAGCACTCTCCTTTTTTAGTGTTTCCTAAATTCTCTCTCATCTTCTCTCTCTCTCTCAGATGCCACCATCCTCAGTTATGATGGCAGTAAGTTCATGAAGATCCAGTTGCCAGTAGTGATGCACACAGAGGCAGAAGACGTGTCGCTGCGCTTCCGTTCCCAGCGTGCCTATGGTGTTCTCATGGCAACCACCTCCCGGAACTCGGCTGACACTCTGAGGCTGGAGCTGGACGGAGGGCGTGTCCGGCTCACTGTCAATCTAGGTACATCAGCCAATTGGAGTGCTCACCTTATTGGCTAACACCACACATATAAATACACACATACACGACACAGCATGGAATAATTTGTTTTCAATTGGTTGTTTATCTATCTATTGTCTACGTTAATGAGTTTATGAGTTTTACTATACAGATTTCTTGATTCATTTTTGCCAATATCTCAATTTTAATATTCAAGGAACACCCACACAATAACTTGGCTCATTTACTTCTTTTTTTTTTATATACAGCTAATTATATTACGGTATATTATGTTTTAATATGTAATATTAAAGTCCCCCTGTAGTCAATAATTTTCTCCCTTTATCCGACATCTCAGTCTGCCTTCTAAAAATCCCAAGTATCCTTATGAACGCTTTGAACATTATAGAACATCAGTGGAGAAAGGCATAGTTCATCAAAACATCGTAACATGTTTACAAGGTTTACATCGTAATTGGTTACACAGTAGTTTGTGATGTAAGAACCAGCGGCGAGTTCAAACCACGTTTTTTTCACTGCAGTTTTAAGGAGAAAATACTCAGTGACATAGGAATTTGCACATGGTTTGTCTTAAAGCATATTAAAAACACCCCATAGACAAATAAGCAACATTAAAAACTAGTTTTTTTCCACAGGGGGTCTTTAATATTTTTTCATTGATGTCCCTTAGGTTAGATTTAGACCATTTCTGGGGACAAATTTGTCCCCAAAGTATAGCTAAGTATATACAGTACACACACTTTCTCTCTCACAGACATTAAGCATTTTAAAATCTTTGTGTGTTGAATAGAAGGATGTAGAGCCTTCAACGGCCAGAGTCTGCGGCCAAATGCTCACTCCCAGATGAGCATGCTGTAGACTTTCCCTACCAGAGAGTGCACAGTCCCTGCCTTGTACTGATACACAATAGTCCTACACCTGCATATAGACACCCCTCTAGAGCGTTACACGTGTCAGGAGTACTGACAAGCCATTGTTCCTCCCAGCACTTTTCATTTACATTTCCCCAGAAGCCGCTACACTTTCCTCCCTCGTTCGCACAGCTTAACATTATACAGTCTTGCTCCACTCATAAAGCACCATTTCTGCTGTTTGCAAGTTCAAGCTAGTTCACAGTAAGTACATTTGAACATCAGTCGTTTAACTGTCCTCCCACATCATGTCAGGTATTTCTCATGCAAAACTGAGCTAAAAAGTTCCTCTGCTGAAATGTGCAGAACTCTCACTAAGATGAATGTCATCCATTCCCATCTGGCAGTGTAACATACACTGTGCAATTTACCATGTCCGCTTACATATAGCATGTCTAAAAACTACCAGTAGTCCCAGCAGGCTTAAACCTGCACACCTCCACATGCACAAACAGACATGTACCCACACAAACACCAATCATTTCTTCTACCCCGGAGGGCACTGCACTCCCTGTTAGGGTGGACACACGTTGCTCTCTGGCTGTTAGCAGCCACGATTTTCACTGTGGTTGACGACACGCGACGGGCTGCAGCCTCATGGGAAAAAGATAGAGCTGGATTTGTGTAATGCTCTGAATTCCTCTCGGCCCTCCACTCCATCATAGCACACACTGAAGCATGGGACAGCCCGAGCTGTGCACGAGAAATATCGATTCTCCATTCCAGAAATACGCTTTGCAAAAGATAGTAATGGGAAAGGGGGCCTCCTCGCAGGATTCAATCAAGGTTTTGTATTATACAGTACCAACCAGAACAAAAGCTGTTGTTTTGTGCTGTTCAGTAAGAAGTCTCAGCGGTACTCTACTTTTTAGTGTTTAAAGACCGTTCACCTTGAGTTATTTTTTTTTAAACAAAAGATTTAGGGTTTAGTGTTAAGGCAGATTCACATGGGAACATGGGGTTTGAAAAAGCTAGGCTAAACATCCTGAATGTTAATAAGTGATATCAGTGCTCAACAATGAGGACTGTACGTGTTTGAAGTTTTACAAAATGTTTAATTCATTGATCTTGTACATCCATTTTTATGGCTTGAAAACCATTTGGTTTTAATTGATATAGTTGACATTGTTATAGCAAATTCTGATGATTTATAAAAAAAATAATCCCATCTAGCCGGGCAACATAGATGCAGTTTTGTTGAAATGGCAAAAATGTCTCATTAAGAAAGTGTGTGAAAACTACAAACCAATCAGTAATGTTTTGCATCATATGTCAGTATGTCGTCGGCAGAGGTTTATTAAATATAACAAATGTATAACGTATTATTAAATATGTTATAGGTACATAAATTCTATATAAATAGACTCTAATGAGTATTTATACAGTATATACAAAATTATATATGTGATCTATATGTAAAGTGATCTTTGTTTTGTGGTGGGACCAGGCAAAAAAAAATCAAAATAAAATACAGCAGAAAAAAAAAAGAAAATCCTTGTTGTTGAGACCTGAATTTATTTAAAAGCAGTATTAGTAGCATTAATCCTGTCAGTATGCTGCCTTTAGGGAAATTACAGAGAGATGTGTTCTTTATTTTTTTGTTCACACTCAAACCTCACACATACTGGCTTTCCTTAAAGCTTCGCTGTGAGAACCCCCCCACAACGTGTTATTCCTACAGTTCTTTTCACATGCAGGCAGGAAAAGGGCTTTGGGTTTTTCCGAGTGTTTTAATCTACAGGAGCATTCTGAATTCAGCTCTTCTCCAAGGAGGCTAAGGCTTACCGTGGACACGCTCTGGTGCTCTGCTGCATGTCCATAAACACAAGTTTTTCCTCTCCCTCTTATCTTGCGGCCCTTTTCCCATTTCCAAATTCTTCAAATATGATCTGTTCTCTAATTTGACTGTTTTTACTCATTAAAGGGAAATGGTTTTAAAAATGTGCACATGAGAGCATCAGCGGCGCCATTGGCGAGGACAGGCTGTTTCTCTGGCAAGATTCTCTCTCTTTTCTGCTTCCTGTGCCGCTTTCTGAGCTAACCCAGAGAGCAAATTAATCAATTACCTCTGAATATTCAGTAGTCCCGAGACTCGTATGGAACTGGGTATAATCACATTTCAATACATGCCAAATTTCCCTAATTCTAAATATATTATGGCACAGTGAAGGCATGAATATTCATTAGCGCAGGCAGCGAGTCTGTATCCACTCCACCTGGGGTTCATTATCAGCGCGCAGGAGGTAGAAAAGAAAGAGTGCGTATCTGGTCAGCGAAACAGCGCCTCTCCGCTCCACTTGGTTTGCGTGTCCGTCCCCAGTTTGTGGGCGATGTGTTGTAATGGATGTCTGCAGTCATAACCTTGAAGGCTGAATTTACATCTTGTCTGTTCTCCCCCATCTAGACTGTATCAGGATAAACTGTACTACCAGTAAGTGACTCTTCCCCTCTCTTCCTCTTCTCTCTGCCTCTATGATACTGAACCAAAGCGCCCTCTGTATGTGTACTGTTCATTTGTATGTATGTGCGTGCGTGCGTGTGTATGCTATCAGAAGTGTAAAGCATTGCGGTTACGAAGCCTCTGTGTTGCGGCCAGCAGGGCTTTGAGTGGTGTTTCCAAAGTGCTAGCGAGCTGTCAGGTACGGCTAGTTTTTGCCTGTGGGCTGCAGGAGCCTTCAGGCTCCCTGGCAGCCATTTTCTAGGAATGTGAGAAATGGAGCTGACTGGAATGAGAGGAGAGGCGATTAAGTTTCTCACTCACAGATCACACTCCAGCTCACGCCGTTTCCAATAACCCTCGCAAAGATCATTTCCTCAGAGAGCCTCTCCTCAAATCCCTCCTCAGCCCCAAGCTTGACAGCCAATGACTGCCTCTTATTTCCTTCCCTCGTCTTTATGTTGCTTCCTGGTCACTGCAGAAGGAGAGACCATCAGGAAGTGTTCGTTTTTTGGTGGGAAGAGAAAAATGTGGCTATTTTTTGAAAATTGTGTGATTATCGAGTAGGTAATTCATACTTGTGCTTGTTCTATGCTCATATAATTATTTTTTTCTTGTAATAAAAATATTAGATTTTAATATTAGAATCTCCACCAGGTCTTTTCCATACAGCAACATACATGGAGCACGGCTCTCACACTCAAAATAAAAAAAAAACATAATATCAGTTGTCCATGTGTTATATTTTAATCCTTCTCAAGTCATACAATATTACGTTTAAATTACCGGTAAATGGTTTGTTGACAGTCTTCCTCTCCATTGAGCTGTTAATTAGAGAACTGCTATGATCAGATCATTGAATCAACCGTGATTCATGAGCGAATCAGTCTGAGTGAATCACACATGATGATGCAGTGGATTAATTTAATTTGTGAAGGGATTGTGCCCAAGAAATGTGCTAAATTTGGATATGTTTGTGTGAATCTTTGTACACTGGACTGCTTTGCGACCAGTAAACGCAAGATTTGCACAAAAGCTTCTCAAAGATTAAACAAATCTCTTTTCGTGCTCCAACTTCATATCCAGAACACGTAAGTGCTCCACTTTATAATGTGTGTGTTTGCAAATCACCTCTCTGAATGTGCTAATGTAGCTAAAACGAACAGGGCTCTTACTGTATTCACAGAGACCAGAGCTGCTTATTTTTAACCTGAAAATGCTCACCGCCTGTACAATTCAGAAGCGCACTTTATTACTTCTTAAAAATAAAACGAATGACATAATACAGAATTGTGAATACAGAGACAATGGTAAATTTAGCCACTGTATAGCTTCCTAACCAGCACATTCACAAATGCAATTTGCGTACATTCACAAAATATAACGTGCAGTATTTATGTCCTGAAAATGAAGTTGGTCAAACAGTTGGTATTTATCCATTTTTGCGAATTCTACTCGCTGGGTGAGGTTCTCCACACTCCAGTTGTTGTTGTGGTCTATCCAAACTAGCCAGCTGTAAAGGCTCCGCCCTATTCTTAAAAGGGGGCGGGGAGCAGCAGCACACAAAAACAGTTTTTTTTTTGCTGCCACCCAAACATCCTATAATATAATATAATCTGTGGTGTTTTTTTTACTGAAACTTCACAGACACCTGAGACTTGTATTACATCTTGTGAAAAGGGCATTATAGGACCCCTTTAAATTCAGCTTACTTTCGTTTTTTTTCCTTTTCTTTTTCTTGGAGTTTAATAGGTGTGATCTGTCACAAAATATTTGTTTTAATTGTTTTAATTATTTATGCTATATTATAACTATTTATGGTACGGGTGAATTCAGGATTATTAGGAAAAAATACTAATACCAATACTAAAAAATATTAATTAACCCCTCAACCTTTTGCTCTATATACATTTTTGTACATACACACCTGGCTACTAGTGCATTCTAACATAGTCACTATGAACCATCACTAATATATATATATATATATATTTTTTTTTAAAAACACAGATTTCTACTGTTTGCTTGAACTATCCCTTTAAAAGGAAACTTGAAGTAAAAGAAGAAAACATTTATGTGAGGAGAACGATAGGTGTTCTCCTTCTCTGCAGGCTTTGCCAATCAATTTTTTCCTCTCCGTTTCTTTCTTATTTATTTATTTATTTTTATTTGATAACTCCAGCCTTCCCTGGCATTGATTCTCCAAAAGCCTCAGGGTAATTAATAGCAGTCTCTAAAGTCTCTTTCAAAGGAGTCTTTGTTTGTTTTTGCGTTTGCTTGTTTCTAGTACGTATCTCTTTGAGTGACTCATCATAGAGTCTTATGTCCCCAAACTGCCATTGCTCATTCATATTCAAAGAATGAACATAATGATCAGTTCCCTCATCATCAAACTAATATAGCTCTGCATCCAAATTTGGCCTTCAGAAATATTTGCTTTGTGCTGTTGCATAGTTACAACAGTGAATGTGTTACTTCACAGCGTTTCTCATCCAATCACAAGCATTCAGATATTTCAAGGATTTTACCTTTCATCAAATCATCTGATAAAGTGCATTGTCTCTTGGTCTTGCTAAGTGTATTTTGCTTGTGCGTTTTAACAGGCTTCTGTGAGCATATTATTGTTTTGTTATTTCGTTGCAATAACTGAGCTCGGTATATTGGCTAATTTGACAATGAGGCAGTTGTCTGTGTTAACCTGAATGCCCAAGATAACAAAGCACCTGAGCTTCCTCGGGGGGCTTTGCCACATCCGTTCGTCTACTCCCTCTGCATAATGGGAGCACAACACACTCCCAGACACAGTAGTCTTGTAAACAGGCCAGTGACAAATTAGGGTGCACATTGTAAGATTTGTTTGCCACAATTCTGCTGTGTGAGGCAAATTTTAGGGATTGTGAAATATTTATATTCTTTCGCCGTAAGGCAAATTCAGCAGTCTTTTACTTAAATTTAACAGCTGACAGCTGATTGGTTGATTGTAATCCGTTACATACCTTTCTATCAAAGTTATGACATTATCAAGATTAATTTGTTCTGACACCATTTTCTAAACAATAGCAAATAAACTGTGATAATGTGTGAAAATGTTGAAGGTGTCTGATACATTTTGGTTTGACTACATTAACATTCAAGTTTGGTATCATTTTTAAATGTTTGCTCACCAAGGCTGCATTTATTGGATCAAAAATACAGTCATATGTTTATTATGACAATTTAAAATAACTGTTTTCTATTTTAATATATTTTAAAATTTAATTTATTCCTGTGATGGCAAAGCTGAAATGTCAGCATCATTACTCCAGTCACATGATCCTTCAGAAATCATTCTAATATGCAGATTTTTCTGCTCATTAAACATTTCTCAAGTTTAAAACAGTTCTGCAGTTTTATATTTCTGTTTGATACATTTTTTTTTTCAGAATTCTTCAATGAATAGAAATGTATTAAAATAGTATTTTTCATCAGTTTTGATCAATTCAATGCATCCAATTTATTTTCTTTTTTTTATTATTTACCAACCCCAATCTTTTGAAAAGTAGTGTATAAAACGGACTACAATTGGCCTCAGCATTCTGCTCTTGTTCTGAAAGACAGAGGTGACTCGCAGTGTGTATTTAATCCTTCAAATATTTGATTACGCATTGTGTCATGTATGCTTATTAGACAGATAAAGACTGTAGCTCGTCTACGCAATAACCTGCTGTAGCTCAGTTATAACTGTGAATGTAAATGTTCTTACAGAGAGATGGACTGCACATAGGAGAGATTCACACAGGTTGAATTCTTGAGTAAAAATGGCTAGACAGAGCACAGCGGAATGGAACAGAATGTGTATTTATAGCATAGACTGTAAAAAAAGATGGACTACACCCCTTCACTAACTTCCATTGTAGAAAAGTGAAGCCGCCAATGTCCGAATATGGCGCTGACATCTTGCACTGATTTGGGACTGCAGTAGTGACCTCGGGAACTGAGTCTACATAGTAGAGAGCAAAAAGTAGAGCCTCAATATCAAAACCCCGCCCACACTCCTGCAGTATCTGTTAGTACAGTTTACTCAGTGGTGGAAAGAGTACTGAAAAAGCATACTCAAGTAAAAGTACTGTTACTTGTTAAAAAATGTAGTGCAAGTAGAGTAAAAGTACTTGTCCTAAATACTACTCAAAGTAGGAGTAAAAAGTAGCCACACCATGTAAAAGTACTCAAGAGTAGTGAGTAGTGAGTATTATGCTATGAATGTTATTCCACCTTATACCCTGCAAATTAAAAATGTAGCTTACTCTTTTATGGATGATTCTCAGTAAGAACAAAAAAACATGCGATCAACAGTATTTCAATATTTCTCCAACTTTTATTTTTGACTGCTAGCACTAAAAATACAGCCATGTAATATTTGAGAAAGCAACCAATAATCTGGTAACATTTATGACAACCAGTCTGAAGAGGTTTTCTTGTGGGTAATTAAAAAAGGTTGCAAAGCATTGTACATTAACAATTTTATGTTAAAAAAGCAGTTCTTTCTTTTCAAGACGCATTCATTGTACTGCTTTAATTTCAATGGATGTTTTCTCTGTTAAAATAATAGGCTACACTTCAGAAATCAGAATCGAGTAACTCACAATTTTCACCACTGATTATTTTTGCTTGTAATTAAAAACATAAACCTGATTTAAATATTAATCTGATGTTTTATGAAAGTCATTTGCTATATACATGGACTACAATTTTAAATCGCCATGTAAGAACACATTACATTAAAATATACACTTGTAATGAGTGTGTAGCGAATTAGCTCTGAGGGGAAATATTAATAATTACTCATAACTCATTATGATTATTCCTTATGACTTGACGTGGCTACGTTAACATTACAATCAATCAGTTAGGCCTATGGACGTTCAGTATTGATTATTAATTAATTCTTAGAAAAGGATGTTTTCCATGGCTACAGAAAAATAATTATTTCTCTTAATTTATGTACGCGCCTATAGAGCACGTAGCAAGATCGATCATTTAAGGAACAATTTGTTTGCAGGCAGGGAGTCAGGACCAAACATATGTTGTGCACAAACTTTAATAACTAAATCACGGAACAAGACTTCATCTAACATGAAACATACAAACATACACATACACAAACATACATGGCAAGAGTTAAGGTTAAAGTGGTTGGAAGGGAAAGGGTCAGAATGGATGGATGCATCTATGCAGAGAGTCTAAACCTTGTAAAGAACCATCCTCAATAAACTCCTTTGTTGTAACAAAGAAAAAAAACAAAAAAATAAACATAATGTAGCGACTGTAGGTTTAGGGAAAATAGCGCAGTAAAAGTACCGATACAGCACTTAAAATGTACTCAAGTAAAAGTGAAAGTACACTGTTTTTAAACTACTTAATAAAGTACAATTCCTGAGAAAAACTACTCAATTACAGTGACGAGAGTATTTGTAATTCATTACTTTACACCACTGAGTTTACTGCCAAACAATGCATTATGTCTGTGTTATGGAAATGTAGAAATTACAGTTGAATCTCCAATCTCCTCCCGAAAATCCCGAAAAAAAGTCTGTTGGTGCCTCAGTGACAACTTCACTCAGAGAAGCTGTCAATCACAGCTGTCAATCATGACTTCACATCTCTGTTTTCATAGCATCAAATAACTTACTAAAACCAAACTTATTTAAAGAACAACTCTTGAACTTACATCAGTGTGATAAAAACTACCTAAAAACTGACAGGAATAATATTTGAAGTGTAATTTGATTGTTTTGTTTCTCTCGCATTCCATTAGAACACGCTTGGTTTATAGGTGCTTTAATTTTCATACACCATAGATGGACTGAATACAAACTGAATACATTTGAGATGCTTTTGCCACCCCTAGAATGATCTGATATGGTCTATATTTTTAAAATGGACATTGATCTGACATGCAGCATATCAAACATAAGCACTGAAAAAATGGCACAGGTGAAAAGCAAGAACACATCCTGTGTGAACAAATCCTTGCACATTCACATGTCCCCTAACAGAAGATCTCATGAACAAACTCCAGCCTGATTATTTAATAACACCTTGTGCAGAAACGCATTTACCAACGTCAAGGGGAAGACATTTTGATGCATTCAGGGCATCCTTTACCAGAATCAAGAGATTCATGTGAATTTGAAAGGACCTCATTTCTCTGAAACAACCTCCTCTATAAATATGCAGTAAGGTTGCCATTTACTGAAGCGGCCATGTTCATAAATATGCAGTGGCGATGCTCCTGTTTCATTTGTGATGCAGATAGAATGCCGGACAGGGTGAAAAGCGATGCTAGCACTCTGAGCCTGATTTCACTGTGTGTGTGTGTGCGTGTGTGTGTGTGTGTGTGTGTGTGTGTGTGTGTGTGTGTGTGTTGTTCGTTCGTCTGTATTTACTGATCTTTACATGGTCTGGCTGACTGTATAAGTCTCACATTGTGAGTCTGTCCTATGAGAATAGTATTAAAAGGCCATTTACTTATTAAGGTCCCACAATCTCAGCCCTAACCTGGCCTAATTTCTGAGCAGATGGTCACATCATCATGCCCCCCATTTCACCACAGTCCCAGTATTCCAGCCACAGTGGTGTTCAGATCTGGGCAGGACGTATGACTTTGTTTGAACCACTGGGCATCGGACCCAAAGCCTTTTATCCCACATGATGGCTCTTTAACTGATTTGTTGCTTCCTGATGAAGGCCCAATTTTGTCTCCGAAAGTGAGCCATCAGGAGTCCCAGGGGTTTGAGTGGATACTGTGTCCTCTCAACAACTCATTTGTGTACAAAATGTATGTGCTTTTACCCCAATGGGACTGCATTCTGGTGACGTTAAATAAAGCTACCAGAACATCCTCACCTGAATCTATTCCTTAGAGAGAAACGGTTGCAGGGGAACAGTTGAAATGGGCCCAAGCCATCAAGCACTCACCTCCACGAAGCACAGTGTCTTGCTGATTGCACTGGCTGTTTTGGCATTGAAGAAGCAAAACAGCTCTAGCTTGACGATGTGCGAAATCACAAAGTTGCCAGGAGCTGTCAGGATCCTCCACATCTCCCTCACAGTTGGGCATCTACCCACACAGTAAGGAGCCTTGGGAGATAATTATACACAACTACATATGAACGGAGAGGAAGTTGGAAGAGGTGCGAATGGTCCCATGAAAACCACAGGAACCAATTCCACATCGATAGTGAAGAAGGAAGCTCTGATATTTCTGACAAGTGGTTTGTCACCTGTCGATACAGTTGGATAAGAGGTCTCATAAACAAATCAGAAATGGAAAAGTTTTGCACGGGAGTCCCCTGCAGAGAGTTTACCTTTTAACACAACATGCAGAAAAAGAGTCTGACTCGGCTGTGTGCTGCTTGTTTACATTCTGTTATTCTTTTCCAGAACTATTATCAACAGTGTCATTCATTTTGTTGAGTTTATTGCATTTTTTTTTCCCACTGAGGAACTGAATGGGAAACCGTATGATAAATGTCTGCATTAGAAATTTGGGGTCTGGGGTCAGTTCTATTTCTTTAAAGAAATCAATACTTTTATTCAGCAAGGATGCATTAAATTGATCGAAAGTGACAGTAAAAACATAATTTTACAAAAGATTTTATTTCAAACAAATGCTGTTATTTTGAGGATTCTTCAAAGAACAAGCATAATGGTTTCCACAAAAATATTGAACAGCAAATCGGCTATTAGAATGATTGATTTCTGAAAGATCATATGACACCGAAGACTGGAGTAAAGATGCTGAAAATGCAGCTTTGCTATACATTTTATTTTAAAATGTATTAAAATAGAAAACAGTTCATTTAATCTGTAATAATAGAATAATTCACAATATTACAATTTTACGGTAGCCTATGTTTGATCAAATTAATGCAGCCTTGGAGAGCATAAAAGACATTAAGCATTAAAAGCAGGGCATTGATGCCAGCCATTTTGTTTTGCTTTTCCTAGCACATGTAGATGTTAATTCAACCTTTAAAATGCATGTGCTTATTCAATATATTTTCTCGTTCTGTGATTTAAAAAAATATATTTGAAAATGTTTTGTGTGTGTGTGTGTGTGTCCTGTTACCCACCACCACCTCTCCCTTCTCCCACTTAGGAAGGGAAAAGAAAGCCTTTTTCTTTTTGGTAAATTTAAGAAACAGGCCATGGACGGTAGCCATTTTGTTTTTTTGTTCTAGCACATGTAGGCGTTCATAGATTTTTAAGTCAATTCAACCCTCAAAATATATTGTGATATCTGTCTTGTTGCTTCTTTTTCTGTGCTCAATGACATGTTTTCTAATTGTCTGAATCTATGACAAAAATACAGAATCAGGGATTCTAGGCAAAAAGAGATGTTTTATTTAAGCCCCCGTGGAGAAACAGAAGCAGGGGCTTTACATGTTTGAACAGCCTGCTATTGTGCAGTCTCATCTCTCTGTTTTTGTATCCTCATTAATTATCTGTGTCAGCCATAGCTACTCCTGTCATTGGTGTGCGTGTGTGCGCGTGCGTGTGTGCGTGTGTGCGTGTGTGTGTGTGTGTGTGTGTGTGTGTGTGTGTTTATGAGCGTTGTTCTTCTTCTGACACAAAGAACAAGCCGTTGCCAATTAGGGACTCTGCCTCCCCCAGGGTGACAGTGTGTTCAACTAAGAGAGTGCTGTCACATCAGCTCATGGGTTGTTAATATGGTCTGAGTGTTAGCAGGATGAAAGATGTATATTTAGAAACTAGTGGGGTCACTATACGCTCGTGGCTAAATCAGTCTATAGGTTGAGAGCAGCATTTTGGCTAGTTAGAGGTTTGCACTTCAGGGATCCATATTTTCACCTTGGGTCTCTGACATTTACAGTTGCACCATCGAAATGGTTCGCCTGTTCAGATTTTGATGACCTTTAAATTATTTTCTATAAAAACTGCTTCATACGACAGAATGAAATGTGAGGCGTATTGGTTTAAGGTTGTAGTTTTATGTTGTGGTTATTTATCATGCTGCGATTTGAAAGATAATGTTTTAACCTCCTCTGCACCATTAATGAACAGGAAAACAGACAGTTTCCTCCTGTATGAATTATAATTTCACCCAGCAGAACATTTCCTTTTATTATCAGTAACCATAATTCCTAATAAATTAAACCTCTCACACACGGGTGGTCGCAGACAAGAGCGTAGAACACAGTCAATACCAGTGTCAGAAAATAATTTTATTATAAAATGAAGGGTCATTAATTGTCTCATGTAATTGCTCTTCAGGGGAATTTGTACTTTTTACTTTACCATTTACTCTACCATTACTTTCTATATTGTTTCTAAACACACAGTATGCCATCTACTTAAGCAACAAAAAAAAAACATGAATTGAAGAAATAAATATTAAGTATAAATATATATAGAATAAATATTAAGAATAAAATGTGTAATTACTTGTATATAAAAATATAAAAGGTGTGTGTGTGTGTGTATATATATATATATATATATATATATATATATATATATATATATATATATATATATATATATATATATATATATATATATATATCTCTTAAAAAATATAAAATATATATGTAAGTGTATCTTTTATTTTAATATTTTTAATGTATATGGCATTTTTGTCACTTTCGACAGCATATATTATATTATATTATATTATTATATTATATTTATTATATTAATTATATTATATTATATTTATTATATTTATTATATTACTTATATTATATTATATTATATTATATTATATTATATTATATTATATTATATTATATTATATTATATTATTCATTATTATTATTAATTGTATTTTTTTTTACCCTCGCATTTAAAACATCTACAGCATTTCTGTCTCTTTTGATAGCATTTTTTGCCCTGGTTAATTTCTGACCCTGGCTAATAAATTGTGAAAAATAGAAAAATGTAGCTGTAACACATCCTTTTTTTAAATATGCTGGTCGATCAAAGAGTTTGTAAAATGCTTTTAGCATTGCTGATTAGCCAGTCCCAGTAGAGCTGAATTACTGTGTCCTCAATATGAAGATCGTCTCAAAATGGCTGCCTGCACTTATTTCACATGGGTATCGTTCTCAGCTGGATGAGCTAGATATCAATGCATCTCATCTCTCCTGGCCTAGACGAGTGTGTGTGTGTGTGTGTGTGTGTGTGTGTGTGTGTGTGTGTGTGTGTGTGTTTGTGTGCACGTCTAGTCTGTGTTCTCCTGCTAGCCCTGTCCTGTCAGAGCTCTCTAGCCAGCCTCTGTCTTATTTAACTCTGCCCTCTCTCTCCACCCTGGGAGATGAGAATCAAAGTGACCGGACACACACAACCATCTGCCCCAGTTCCATAGCAACAAGCTGCCCTCCCAGACAGAGGGAAAGGCTTTTTGTCTTTGCTGCTTGTGAGTTTGTCTGAACACGACTTCTTAATAAAGGCATAGCAGCCGTGGACCTTTAGCTGTCTTTCCAGCTGTCCAATCACACACTGTCACCTTTTCACATCTATCCTTTTGGAGCGATGGTCAAAGGCCTAAAAAAAACCACATGTCATGTCTTGTATATCGCCGGAGGCTTAATGGTACTGCCCCTTGGTGTTTCCTCTCCATGGTGGCTTTTTCTTTTTCTTAGATCTGCAGAGATTCCTTTAGGGGGCGCTGTTGCGCAGTCTGAAACCTTACTTGCTGCTGCTTTTCTTTCCTTCAGAGCTGGCTCATGGCCGGCTGATCTGGATTCATAGTAATTGAGAGCAGGGAGGGATAGAAAATCGATTGGAAGCCTGGCAGTTCTTTAATGGCAACTCTTTTTACCTGTTATCTAGTGAGATGGGCTGCAGGGGCCCCTGACAATGACATGCTGCCCTCTTAGCGGCAGTCTGACTGATTAGGAGAGACAACGACGTGTCAAAGAGAGCCGAATCACAAAGCCTGCAGGCTCTTCTTCGCACGCTCTGATCATCTAGTGGAAGCTCGATTGGAGCCCGGAGGTCCGGGGGCCCCATCGAACTCGCCGCACATGTGCACGGGATAAGGGGGAGGCTCTACAGCCGAGAAATTGCTTTCTCAAATAGAGCTTACAGTCTGTAGGTTTTTGGATGTGCTTCCTAAACCACTCAGGAATTGTAAGGACGTGAGACGCATATGCAGCCAAACATCACTCGACTGAAGTAACAGACACAGGCCGGTTTCCTCAAAGAGGGCCGTCATAAAAACAGTTGAATGGCTCCATCTGGTGGCAGAAGTGGGACAAATCAGTCGAGTGCACTTTATGTATGCTTAACAAATAGCTTTTTTTTATTTTTTTTTAGGGCGAGGCCGAATTCATTACAGGGCTGGATTAAGCGATCACAGGACATTGAGTAGATGGATCTAAATGTGTGAATGTGATGAGTGACAGTATCATTTCCTCTGCTGTTTCTCTATGAACCCTCTTTTTTCTTTTTCTCTACATGGATATCAGTCACCTCTCTACACCCCCTTTTTTAGTTTATCCCGTTTCACAACCCCTTGCTTCCTCTGTCTCTCTCTATCACTCTCTCTCTTTCTACCCTCTGTTAACCGCTGTGTGCGACATGTTATAGGTAAAGGTCCAGAGACCATATTTGCGGGCCAGAACTTGAATGACAACGAATGGCACACAGTTCGTGTCGTCAGAAGAGGCAAAAGTCTGAAGCTAACGGTGGATGACCTGCAGCCATCTGAAGGTACATCATATTCTCATGTATTCTTCAAATGTGATATTGTGCATTTCCTGCTCTGAAAGTGGATAAAGTGGATAGTTGAAAGTGTGCAGAGCATTATTGTCCCTATTCACCTTATTTTTCAGCTAAGCGCAGCCACCGGCTATTTGTAATTTTAATGTGTCTGGCTTCATGTGTCATTCTCTTCCTGTTATTTTTAGCTGTACAAAGCTGCTTGTTATGCTGCTTGATGTTGCAAACTGGTATTTCTTACCATATTATTTGAATGTATTGGCTTAATTAAAAACACACTGTTTTGTAGCGCAAACAGTTTTACAGTTTACTGCACTTATATTTTCCTATAACGGCTAAAAAAAACTCTTGCACATTCACAGAAAACACCTTACTTCCGCATTGAAAATTAAGGTGGATAGGAACACGCACGTCACTGATACTTTACTTTAAATTAAAGCGTTAACTTACATTAACATAATTCAAGATTGCTTGATATTCAAAATATGATTCAAATATGACTTGCATTATGAAAATATGTAAATATGTCCTGCTGTGTGCATTTATAAAAATGTATACACTACAATTCAGAAGTTTGGGGTCGATAAGATTTATTTGATGAAAAATATATATTTTAAAATGTAATTTATTCATGTGACGACAAAGCTGAATTTTTAGCAGCCATTACTCAAGTCTTCAGTGTCACATGATCCTTCAGAAATCTTTCTGATATGCTGATTTGGTGCTCAAAAAATTATCATCATCAGTAATATCAATGTTGAAAACAGTTGAGCTACTTAATACTTTTTGGAAACAGTGATGCCATTTTTCAGGTTTTCTTGATGAATAGAAAGTTACAAACTTTCAAATAACAAAAAAAAAAAAAAAAAATGTTAACAATGTAAAAGTCTTTACTGTCACTTTTGATATATTTAATGCATCCTTTGATGACTACAAGTATTTATTTCAATTTTTTCGATTTTGTTTAATCCCTCAAACTTTTGAACAGTAGTGTAATTTTATAAATATAAATTATATATTTATATATAATTATATATTTCCTTGTTGATATAATCCTTAGGTGTATGTAAGATAAAAACATAACTCACCTGTGGTTTCAAAATATGAAACCATGGGTATTTTATATGTATGTACATTTATTTATATTAAATAAGAAATAATTTCTTAGTTGATGAAGTTACTAGGTATAAGAGAGAGTTTTATAATCCCATTTAAGATAAATAAATGAATGGGACGTGCCACTCCTTTAAGTAACATATTTCCTTTAAGTAATCATTGCACATTGCTGCTTTGCTAATGGTCTTGTGCAAGAGCCATTCATGAAGGGATTGAATAGCTCACTTTCCAATAGTCTTCCCTCAGTGCTCCTCAAGGGGCAAAAACACATTTTGCAATTTGCCCACTGAATGAAGCGTCATATGAAAAGGTAGTGCTTTCCCACAGTGCAGTACAATCAACTCTAGTTTCTTGCTGAACTTACTAGTGTGTATTCGACGTTTTGAAATAGTCTTGGTATTACGTTAAATTCATTCAGAGGCCAAACCACTGAGGGAATATATTATACTCACATAACCTTCCTGATTTTAGAGTGAAAGAGCTTCCTCTTGGGAAGCTTTAAAGGAGGTTTTTAAAATATTTAAAGACTTCTTTCTCTCCCACTGGATTGCAGAAATATGAAGTTAACTTTTTTCCTTTAAATTCCATGAAATACTTCCAACTCTTGTGTGTTTTCTAGTCTTCAATGTTTGCTAAAAATCTCATGTTGCTGCAGTACATTTGAGATGACCCACTTGAGAACACAGCGGCCCTGTCCTGAATAGCGCACTTTATATGTACATGTGGTCTTGCGATGGCTTGAACATGAAGCCCACAAGACCGTATGGTGTCCCATTTGTCTACTACTTTACAGTGTATACTGTAGGTGCGGTAGTTGGGACAGGGCCTGTGTTATGACACCCTACCCTTCCTGCATTAAATCTATTTTCGATTATTCGCCTTGGTAAGGTCAAATCACAGGGGACCACACGCAGCTGGAGTTCCACAATGTAGAGACGGGCATTGTTACAGAGAAGCGGTACATGCCTGCCGTGCCCTCCAACTTCATTGGACACCTGCAGGGTCTGTCCTTCAATGGCATGTCTTACATTGACCTGTGCAAGAACGGCGACATTGACTACTGCGAATTGAACGCCATGATCGGCTACAGGAGCATCGTGGCAGATCCGGTTACCTTCAAATCTCGCTCTAGCTATGTGACCTTGCCCACCCTGCAGGCCTATTACTCCATGCACTTGTTCTTCCAATTTAAGACCACATCACCAGATGGGCTCATCCTGTACAACCGAGGAGATGGCAATGACTTTATAGTAGTCGAGCTGGTAAAAGGGTGAGCTCCGTTCATTTTTAATGTACCATGTTTGATTAGAATGCATAGAACATGTGATAAGTCCTTCATTACTTGTTTTCATGACTGTGTGCATGCAGATATCTCCATTATGTGTCAGATCTGGGAAATGGAGCTCATCTCATCAAAGGAAATTCCAACACACCTCTGAATGATAATCACTGGCACAATGTGATGATCTCAAGAGATACAAACAACCTTCACACAGTCAAAATAGACACCAAAATCACCACACAGACTACCATGGGAGCCAAGAACCTGGATCTGAAAGGTACTTTTGATATTCTCTTCATGAGAATGATTTCTCCGCATGGTTTTATTATTTATTTATTTTATTTCATAGAGTGACCAGATTTCTCAAGGCGGAATACGGGACAGAATCACATAATTCATGATATGAGAAATTGTATTCCATGATAACGATATATATCATAAACTTATTTTGTTTTTGTTATATAAAAAGTACAAAGAAACAAAGTACAAACAACATGACAAATACGACAATTACAAAATTAAATAAGATTTGAGGTACAGTAGGTTTATTTATCGTGTATACATTTATTTAAAAAATGTTGTTGTTTGATTAACATTATATACAAGTATTTTAGGTTGCTGTCAATGACCGAATGATTGTATCTAATCGATCTAACCCTGACACATATCTGGCTTTCACCAAGCTGTTTTTACATTCACTTACTTGTGTGATGCTCCACATGATGGGCATTTTGACATCTGTGTCTGTATTTGACCATTGAGGCATAAAGAGAACTGAATTCAGGATTGTGCACTGTCTGAGAGAGCGCTTCTTATGTGTGTCATCCAGCGCGATACCACATTGAGTTATTTTTTCACAACTTACTGCGCACAACTCTTTTTTGAAGATCCTTGTTAAATGTACACATGCGCTTCTTCGTGTTTGATCTCCTCCGTGCTTCCTAATATCCTGCCTTCCCTTACTGCAATTTAATCGATAATGAATTGTGACTGGATGGTAATTTTGTTCTCTAAGATATACTATGACGAGATTGGCTACTTTTGATTAGACTGTTCTCGCATGACAGATGACTACTACTTGCTTTTATATGATCACCTAGCAAAGACAATTTAGGAAAGAAAAACGGGACAAAGCATGATTTTTTTCATGGAAAATATGGGACTGTCCCGGGAAAAACGGGATGTCTGGTGACCCTATTTTTAAAGTTTTATTTTGGGTGTACACTACCGTTCAAAAGTTTGGGATCTGTAAGATATTTTCAATGTTAAAGTCTCTTATGCTCACCAAGGCTTCAGCAGCCATTGATCCAATCTTCAGCGTTACTGAATAAAAGTATTGAACGGTATTGTATATGTGTTCTTTAACTTAGTGCCAAGTTGTATTCACATGTTGTGTATATTGTGCAATAAACAAATGGTCCAGCAGGGGGAAGTGGTGTACCTTTTCTATGGGTATTTACATAACATGCTCCCCTGATAGTTGAAATGAAAAGACATTGTCAGTCAGAGCATAATATTTCCCGTCTCTACAGGTGATTTGTTTGTGGGAGGTGTGGCCAAAGAGATGTATAAGGACTTGCCAAAGCTGGTGCATTCCAAAGAGGGCTTCCAGGGCTGCTTGGCATCTGTGGACCTGAACGGCCGTTTGCCAGACCTGCTGTCAGACGCACTGTCCAACGCCGGCCAGGTGGAGAGAGGATGCGAAGGTGAGGAAAACGGTATGAATGGCACAGACACAAGTTCGTCTTAATGCTGTCCTTAGCTTGATGACTGCAATCTCCAATCCTTGTCTCATCTCATGCACTCCTGTTAATCCTCTCTGCTTCTTGTTCTCTTCACTATCTGTTTTGTGCTTTCTTCATGCTGGGCCAGTTTTAACAGGTTTCACGCTTCTGTGTTCTTTGTTGGAAACGGGTGTAGATTAGGGGTGAATGATACGGACATGTACCGATCAATGCCAAGAGTGTTTTTCCTAATCTACAGTATAACTGGGATGAAGCTATATGAGATGAAAGAGACTGGTTGCTGCCAGTTTGTTAGTAGCATATTAATTAGGCCTACCAAAGTTAACATTAATCCTTTTGTCATCAAAGCTCAGAAAGATATAAAAGCGAAGCATCAGTCCTACTAACATAACAGAATGGCTCATTGGACGGCTGCGAGAGGCTAGCAAAAATCGGCTGTTTTGCTTTCTGTCCATAAAAGATTAATTGAATGGGTTCATAATAATAATCATTAGATGCATTGATAGAGATATTGTGCTTTTTGAACGTTTTTAGGCTTCTGTCAACTTTCAATTCATCAGAGAATCCTGCCTGTAATTATTAAAATATTATGCAGCACAACTGTTTTCAACATTGATAATAATAAGAAATAATTCTTGAACACCAGCATATTAGAATGACTTGTGATCATGTGACACTGAAGATTTCAGCTTTGACATCACAAAAATAAAATGAAATTTAAAACATATTCAACTAGAAAACAATTAAGAATAAGAATATTTCAGTTTTACTGCATTTTTGATTAAACAAATCCCGCTTTGGTGAGCAAAGAGACATAATAGATATAACAACACTATAATAAACACATTTGCATAAACACATATCTAAATGGTGGCTTACCATAGACTATTATTATTTTCAAATAAATCGAATTAAATACATCTTATAAATAAATCTTAACTACTGACTAACACTATTTGTTACATTTCCAGGAACATTTTTCAGCAATATCTAGTCAAGTCCCCTTCATTTATATAGCGCTTTTTACAATAGAGACTTTCAAAGTAGCTTCAAAGTAGTTTCAAAGTAGCTTTACAGTGATAACAGGAAATTAATTCAACAAAGATTGTTTTGGCTGCACAGCAGCTCTAGAAAATTGTTATTGTTCAGCTTAAGTAAGTTTTTAATGGATTAATTTCCAAATTCAAAATCATTAGTTATTAACTTATGGGCCGCTTTCACGTTTTCAACTGAAAAAATTAAAATTTTTATTTACATGACAATGGCATTTTGTTGGCCTGATAACGCAAACTTTGAGAAACTTTTTTTTTTACAATACTGTAATCGTTACTGATATATATATATATATATATCAGATTATTTAACTGTAAAAAACAGTTAAACTAACTAACAACTAACAAAAAAACACAACATTAAACATGCATATAAACCTTTGAATTATGAATACATATATACACTCACCTACAGGATTATTAGGAACACCTGTTCAATTTCTCATTAATGCAATTATCTAATCAACCAATCACATGGCAGTTGCTTCAATGCATTTAGGGGTGTGGTCCTGGTCAAGACAATCTCCTGAACTCCAAACTGAATGTCAGAATGGGAAAGAAAGGTGATTTAAACAATTTTAAGCGTGGCATGGTTGTTGGTGCCAGACGGGCCGGTCTTAGTATTTCACAATCTGCTCAGTTACTGGGATTTTCACGCGCAACAATTTCTAGGGTTTACAAAGAATGGTGTGAAAAGGGAAAAACATCCAGTATGCGGCAGTCCTGTGGGCGAAAATGCCTTGTTGATGCTAGAGGTCAGAGGAGAATGGGCAGACTGATTCAAGCTGATAGAAGAGCAACTTTGACTGAAATAACCACTCGTTACAACCGAGGTATGCCGCAAAGCATTTGTGAAGCCACAACACTTGCCCATCCTTGAGGCGGATGGGCTACAACAGCAGAAGACCCCACCGGGTACCACTCATCTCCACTACAAATAGGAAAAAGAGGCTACAATTTGCACGACCTCAACAAAATTGGACAGTTGAAGACTGGAAAAATGTTGCCTGGTCTGATGAGTCTCGATTTCTGTTGAGACATTCAGATGGTAGAGTCAGAATTTGGTGTAAACAGAATGAGAACATGGATCCATCATGCCTTGTTACCACTGTGCAGGCTGGTAGTGGTGGTGTAATGGTGTGGGGGATGTTTTCTTGGCACACTTTAGGCCCCTTAGTGCCAATTGGGCATCGTTTAAATGCCACGGCCTACCTGAGCATTGTTTCTGACCATGTCCATCCCTTTATGACCACCATGTACCCATCCTCTGATGGCTACTTCCAGCAGGATAATGCACCGTGTCACAAAGCTCGAATCATTTCAAATTGGTTTCTTGAACATGATAATGAGTTCACTGTACTAAAATGGCCCCCACAGTCACCAGATCTCAACCCAATAGAGCATCTTTGGGATGTGGTGGAACGGGAGCTTTGTGCCCTGGATGTGCATCCCACAAATCTCCAACAACTGCAAGATGCTGTCCTATCAATATGAGCCAACATTTCTAAAGAATGCTTTCAGCACCTTGTTGAATCAATGCCACGTAGAATTAAGGCAGTTCTGAAGGCGAAAGGGGGTCAAACACAGTATTAGTATGGTGTTCCTAATAATCCTTTAGGTGAGTGTACATTTTTAGTAAAAAAAAAAAAAAACATTTTGGAATCACATTTAGGGAATGTTCATGGCTGAAAAAATGTCCTTCTGTTCAAACCAAACCTACGTTTACTGATATTTATTATGTCTGTTCCTGATTGACTCTTTTTTTTTTTTTTTTGTCACCTCTCTTCTTCCCTGAGTCTCTGTCTACTTTCGTCTACATTTTTTATTTCTTCTCTCTGTTCCCTTACATTTTAACAACTTAATTTGTTATAATCACAGACATTCCAGTGCCTCTACTAACATCTTATATTTTTTGTTTTGTTTTTCTTTTTCGTTTGGCTGACAAAAGTTGCATTGCTGAAAGCTGACTTGCAAGGTAGATAGCCATATGTGTGTCTTAACTGATGCCCCCTCCTCCCCTCCTCCAGTGTGACCGTCTAATGTCGTAGATCACGTTTGCCCAGCAGCCGGTCTAGTAACTCCATCACCGTAAATACAAGCACCGTCCGCACACCTTGTATTTACAGCCCCCCGGTCTTAAAATGTCTCAGAGTGTCCTGTGTCATAGTTTTCCCTCACTTACCCGTCACTTCTCTTTTCATTGGAGCGTACATCTGTTCTGTTGTTTACTGGAGGCATGCGTCCCCCATTCCCTCTTCCGACAGTGCCTTCCCCCCACCCACTGCATGCAGTCTCAACTCCTTCCACACAAAAATGCGACGAAAATAGTCTGTAGCCTTTACCCCCGATAAGGGCCTTAAAACTAGGTGGAATTTCCCAAGTGGTTAGGGAATCTCTCCCGTGAGTTCGAAGCCAGATTACTCCGCTCAGATATATACCACTTGCTTTGAGAGAATCTCGTCAGGGGAACGAGCCAACCCTCTGTTTCTCTGCCTGAGACTTTAAATGAGCTTCGCTCAGACAGATCAGGTAAGACAGGAGGAGCGGCACTCATCTGGATCGCACTGGTGGCTGTCGTAGTGTTTCTCTCTCTCTCCTCCTCCTTCTCCCTGCCAGACTCGCTTCACTTCCGAGTCAAGTGGCCAAGCCGCAAATGTGTGACTGATTGGCCAAATGGCTGAGTGATGGAGAGGAGGGAGCGTCTGAGGGCCAGGGGCCTGTTTTACATGCCGGCTGAAGTAATGAGAGAAATGAGAACAGAAGTGTTTCCGCAGGCTGTAATATGCCTGGCCCGACGCCCCGCTGCTTCGCTTCTCTAGACCGAACACAAAATGAGCTGTTCCAGACGGCCCCCATTTATCTTACAGCCCCGAGTCCCTAGGGAGTGCTGCTGCTTTAAACTCACCTCAGCAATACTTGGAGCAGATGTTATTATCACACAGGGGCCTGTATTATTACTGCAGCCAATACACTGCGCATTACTGCCAATGCTACTCTGTCACAGCCTCTGGTACAATGCTGGGATTTCACTTTAAAATCAAGTCACCTGTCCACATTTAATGTCTTCTTGAGTAATAAGACCGATTAAAGGCGCACTCAGTGATTTTTTTGAAACCTTTGTTAAAAAAGTTTTACACTTAAAGAAATGAAAACCATGTACACTCACATGAGATGAAGACTCCAGTCATAACAGTCTAATAAAATCCTCACGAGGCGGACATACTGAGATCGATTTATCTTGGTAAACTCCCAATTATTATATACTTTTACTTGTGGAATAAATTAATCATGACTGACTGCAAATTACATTTACTACAGATATATATACAGGTGTTCAAATACTTATTTGCAGCTTTATCATACAAATAAATAGTTAAAAAATCATACATTGTGATTTCTGGATTTTTTTTTATTTAGATTATGTCTCTCACAGTGGACATGCACCTACGATGACAATTTCAGACCCCTTCATGATTTCTAAGCGGGAGAACTTGCAAAATAGCAGGGTGTTCAAATACTTATTTTCCTCACTGTACATATATATATATATATATATTATATATCTTTTTTTTTTTTTTTTTTTTTTTTTTTCTGGGGTCAGTAACAAAATATATATATATATTTTTTTTTAAAGAAATTAATATTAAAATTTAGCCAGGATAGATTAAATTGATCAACAGTGACAGTAAAGACGCTTATAGATTTCTATTTCAAATAAATGCTGATCTATTTAACATTCTATTCATCAACGAAACCTGGAAAAATAAATAACGGTTCCCATCAAAATTTTAAGTAGCACAACTGTTTTCAATGTTGATAATATGATGATAATAATAAAAAAATACTTCTTGAGCACAAAATCAGCATATTAGAATGATTTATAAGGGATCAGATGATGCTGGAAATTGAGCTTTACCATCACAGGAATAAATTACCTTTTGAAATGCATTAAAACATAAAATAATTGTAATATTTCAGTTTTTAATAAGAAAAATATTACAGGTTTTATTAAATAAATGCAGCCTTGGTGAGCATAAGAAAAAAAAAATATATATATATATATATATATATATATATTTTTTTTTTTAAAATCTTACTGACCCCAAACTTTTACACGGTAGTGTACATCTAAACCACTAGGTGTCAGTATAAGTTCAAAAGGGCATCTAAATATGACTACTTCCCCACTAATATACAGTATTATGCAAAAGGCAGTGTGTCAAATGAGTAGTATGTCCGAATAGTATTCATGAAACTGCCCAATGTGCATCTAGTGGACACTTTACTATTGTATCATATTCGTAAATGGCAGGGAACAGCGACACAGCCAACGTCATGTCATTGTCAACATACCAGATTGTATTAATACTAAACATATGCGTAATTTTAGAATGTACTTTTTAACGTCATGAAGTAATTTCATCAAATGCAGTACATACTCAGACAGTATGTCATTTTGGAGCATGTGCAACATTTAAAAAAATGACTGAGTGTAACTTTGATTCAACTCTGAGTGGACTTTATTCAAAGATAATGCCAGAAAGTTAGCTAAAATAAGCACACTAATTATGTATATGTAATCACACTGAAATGGAAAAGATTTATATGTTTCTCTTTTACAGAAGTAATATTTGAATGTTACACATTTGTACACATTTTGAATATATTTATGTTGTATTTTCTCCACCCAATTCAGATCCCTAAAGAGTGTTAAAACTGTGGGGAGTGAGCAGATGGGACGGTTCTGTGTGGCTGTTTCTGCTGCAATAAAAGCCTTTCTCTAGTCTGGATTTTATGTTGTAAGGGGGCTGTTAATTTATATACCCTTCTCTTTTTCTTTTTGTCTGTTTGTTTCTCTCTCTCTTTCTCTCTCTACTCTGTCAACGGTCTCTTCAGGCCCCAGCACTACCTGTCAAGAGGATTCCTGCTCCAATCAGGGCGTGTGTCTGCAGCAGTGGGAGGGCTTCAGTTGCGACTGCAGCATGACATCATTTGGAGGGCCGCTCTGCAATGACCGTGAGTCTATCACCTCTCCTGCTTTTCAACTACTGTAGAAAAACCCAACGCACTGATCCAGAACCACCCAAATTGGTTTGTCAGTGGGTGAGAGCACTTATGCAGCTATTATTTATGGTATTCTTAAAACATCAGCCATTTTTATAGCTATTATATTTTCGGAAAATGGTATTGAATATGTAAACTGTGAAAAATAAACACAGACCAATTTATATTCAAAACTCATGCACTACTTACTACAAAGACTGAGATCAAAAGATATGAGATTCCACTGATGCATCAGACGTGACATGTCACATCGAATTAAAATGGAATCTCAGTGACCCTTAGAAAATGTCTATTTTCAGAACAGAATTCAAGCGTACTGCATACTACACAGAATACACCACATGCTCCCAGTACAGTACTGTGCGATTGGTACGTTTATACGTAATAAACATTTTAAAAAGTAATATTACATTAATTTTATTTATTACTTATTTTGCATTTATAAAATTTGTTGCATATAAATGGTTATTTATTTTGCTTTTAAGATCAAATCATGGCTGATATTAACGATGGTTTATTTGTCACACCCAGTGTTAGTTTGAAATTATTGCAGCCATTATACACATTAGCAAATATAAAAATTAATCCCGTTACATCCAACCATAATATATGTACTGATCATACTGCACAGAAAACTGTATCCCTCAATGAAAAAAGACGTTTTTATACATAATGAGTTAAAAATGTCAAATCTTGTTTTTATTTCAAGATGATAATTTATTCAAGATGCAACATGGGTGAGATTATGTGACAATGTTGGTACTAAAGACTGTTTCATTGACTAATTTTAAAGAAATGTAAGCATTATACAGTCTATAACCTTCAGTAAATAACCTAGTATTCCTTTCTGAAAATAGTCATTTTGTTCTTGCATGCATACTGCTAAAATAGTGCAGTCTTCTGCTACACCACTAGAGGGGGTTAGTGGACAGTGCATAGCTGGAATCTGCACCGTTACATATCACAATATACTACGATGACCGAAAAACAGGCTTATTAGATTCATGGATATTAATTATAGCTAGAGGAAACAAGTGTTCTTGGATTTGTGTGTGTGGGCATTTGTGAATGGGTTTGTAATATTGAGCTGTATCGCAAGAAGAGCATTGACTGAATTTGGTGTGAAAAGCCCCAGTGCTCGTTGCCTGTGAAAGTGCTGAGTGCCAGGAATCGGAGGCAGAGTGAAAGTCCTTGAGATGGTTTACTGAGAAGATCTATTACAGGCTCAAGCCATGCGCAGCTAATCCATTCTGCGGGTTTGCCAAACTGATAAGAGCCCGCCTTTGTTCAGGAGGAAGAAACCACATAGACGGCTTGCATTACATCATCCGCATCCCCACACCTCGCTGGAATCTATTTAGTGTGTGTTTTTAAATGAGAACGGGAGAAGAAGATAGGATCGCTCCCCCCATTAATACAGTGATATTCAGTTTGATAAATGGAATACATTGGTGGAATTTCACACTTCACATTTGTTATTGTATGTAAGCCCATAGTTTAATGATTAGAGGCTGAATTCATATTTTACTGTGCGCTTATTTGTGCAAGGAACAGTACACAATATTAATGTCCCTGCACGGTCATATGCCCATGCGCACACATATACACAGGCTCATTTAGACGTGTAGAAGCCCATTCAAGCCCAGTGACCATCAGGCCGTGAAGGCAGTGCAAAGAGAAAGAGGCTTTGTCTGAGCATAGTGGCAGAGAGTAAAGCCTGGGTTTGAGGCTCACAATGCAAGCTGTCCCTCTCTCTATCTCTCACACACACAGACGCGCACACACACACACACACACACACACACACACACACACACACACACACACACACACACACACACACGTGTGCACACAGATCAATACACTCCAAGTCCCTGCAGGGGAGGGTGCAGGTTCCAGAATTAACACTTGCCATGCACAAAATGTGAGTATAAATGGAAAGTTACTCACCAGTGACTTTTTATATGTAAATAAAATATGGTTAAATTAAATATTTTAATACGAACATGTGTAGAAAAGTCACCAAGATAAAAATATGAGTAACAAAATTATGATCTTAATGTTTTTGTTTGTTTTCACTGAGAGATTGATAATATTATGTATATTTTTGATTAATAACATTAATGTTTTATTATAAATAACACAAATATATAATTCCATAAGTATAATTATATCATTTTGTATCATTATAATTGTATAATTTCATAAGAAATATTTTTTAGGCTGGTAAGTTTTCTTAATTTCTATATTTATGCAAGGAAAAAACTCATTTTAATCTAATTTTCAATGTGACAAATGAATGCACATTTTAATTATTAATTATTCATACTCATAAAAAAACTGGACTGGACTGAACTGTAGGAAATATTAGGCTGGTAATTTTCTCTTAAATTGTTTTTTAAAGGGGAAAAAAACGAAATATCTATTTTTCATAATGACAAATGTAGGAATATTTAATTGTGAATAATAATATTTTTTTCCATGGCCTGTAACATTAGGCTGGGATATTTTCTACATTTCTTCATCACTGGCATTTGTGGCAGAAATTAATTTTGAGCGCTGGGTCGGAGCATTTTCCCATTAGTTTTATCAAGCATGGACATTGAATTTCAGATTTGCATGTCTATTATCAACATGAGCAATTTGGTATGAGCTGGTTATCAAAGAGCACTTCAGAAAACTGTAACTAGCCAGGAGAAATGGCAGGTTCTTCACTGAAAGCAAAACTGATTTGCTCAGTGTGAATGCTATTAATGATGCAGAGCACAGATAATAGATGGACAAATTACGTGATTAAAAAATGACCACAGCTATAGAGAAAAACTTGACGAGATAACGTGATTCTCAAGTGAGAAATGTGATATTAAATCTGATGAATCGCACTATTTATGATGGCAATGTGCTTGCCTGTTCTCTAACCGAACAATATGTGTTTAAAGACGTGCTTCATTTTTAATTAGCTTTTTTGCTTATCGAAGATCTTGTTTCTTAATAAACAACATCCAATCGATTACTGGAGCATCATGGGTGGGGGTTGATCCATGCTTCCTGTAGTCAATGAATGAGGAATATGATTGTGCGGTTTATTATTTATTTGTTCTCTTTTCACGTTGTGAATCATTCCTCCTTTCTTTAAAAAACAAACAAAAACAGGGCAGAACAACAGAACATAATACAATTCGACACAAAAGCTGGGCTGAAACGAGAGGAAGGAAAAACAGACTTTCCACTTATGTCTCCCCTACTGTTTAAAATACTTGAAACCTTTTTTCCTCCGCAGAATGGAAGCACCAGTATTAAAACATGCTCTACTTCCTTTGAATCTGCTTTTGAGGTCAGCTGAAAAAAGAAATGGATTGGCTCAAACATGTGACTGCCGGAGAATGGCGAGGGTCCTCTGCTCAAAGAGACACCCAGCCTTCACCATTAGGTGGCAGCCTTGTAAACAGAAACTGAAGCACATGCTCATTTTGCAGACGGGGTTCTCACTTTCTTTTAATATCTCAGAGAACAATTAGCTCACTATTAATGCAGCAGACTGGTTTCCAAATTGTTTCGTTAACCTCTGGAGCTGTGATGTGATGTTTCATTATGTACAACACTGGGTATTGCTAAAGTCACAGTGATAAAATTGTCTTTCAAATAGAGCAGATTCGGATCCTGCTGGAGTCTGTCTTTGAGCCCCTGGCGAGGCGGCTCTGATCACCCGGCTTTGTCAACTTTAATTATACAGTGCTAACGATGCTCAAAGCTGAGAGGAGGGAGAAGCAACGATCTCCTTGTGTGAGAGGAGATGACACCAGTGTCACTTTTAGAGCATCTTTCTTCACACTCCAACTGCAGTCTCTATGGAGAAGCACACCTGCAGACTTCCTCCTATAACCCACACACGCACAACATGGGGTGCGCATTAGAGCGAGGGTGAAACTGGCACAGTCACCATAGATAACAGTCACCATTTTGTATGTTATTTTCTTTTGTTTCATTTGTTAGTGAAAAACTCACACTAACAAAACAGAGATTTAGGGTTTTTGACTGAAGACACGGCTCATTTACACACCACCATTCCACTTTCCAGTAGAACAGACCAGTGGTTCTCAACTACCGGATTGTGACAGGTCGCTAATTGCTAACCGTATGATTGTCGATAAAGGCAATAAGTCATTCCAAACCTGGGTGATTTTTTTCTTCTTCTATGGCACACAAAGAAAATGTTTTGAAAAATGTCTGGTTTTTGTCCATACAATGGAAGCCAGTGGGGTTCAACATTGTTTTGTACTCCATTGACTTTAATTGTATGGACAAAAAGAGATTAAGTGCCAGATTTACTAACAGCTTGCGCCAGAGTAAACCCTCTTTTGGCCTTAAAAAGCTACTGTCAGGATGTATTAAAAACGTTGAATAGGTGTTGTCAGGGTCATTTTTGCGGCTGACCTTATTGAATATGCATTTGTAGGAGTTTCCCTTTCAGATGCAAAATTTATGGGAGGAGAGTATTTAAATAAATCATGCAAGGTGATTTCCTAAGATTTGCGTTAGTCAATTTACTGGTATTTGCGGTATTATTTACTGCCCAAAAACAGACGCTAATTTGCACTTCTCTTGGTGGATTGCGTTCATTATTATGGAAATGATCCGGTTGCGTCTGTGTTCTTTAATTTGCATGTCGTCAGTAGATCATGCGCAGAACTTTCCACTCCCATCAGCGCTTTTTTGGGATTATGCTCTCACGCTAATATCTTAAAGCTAAATATCTTATTTTGTGTTCCACAGAAGAAATAAAGTCATACAGGTTTGGAATTATATCAGGGTGAATTAATGATGTCAGAATTTATATATGTTTGTGTTAACTGTACCTTTAAGTGAACGTGGCATGTTGACGTCAATATCTAGGCTTCCATCTAAGCAGTATTTTGACGTATTATTCATGTCTCTTGGTACCAACTAGACAAATTAGGCAGATGGTAACACGATCAGGTTGCCTGACTTGCCCTCATTTTCAAAAACCGTAAAATTAATAAATTTTGCCACCAAATTTGGGTTAAGCAGCAAAATCAGTTGAGAACCATTGTGTTAGTTTAATTGAAAACAAAACGTCAAACTATAAAACCATATCTTAAGCCTTGCAGCTATTGTTGCATCTTGCAAGTAAGGAAAGACTGCTATTGAATGAAGCTAGGCGCTGTCCGTGGTGCTGAAACGCACCCAATGACTATCCTGCCAGTGAGAGAACTCATTTGGCTACACAATGGCCGAAGAGGGAGGAGTATATCCAGGTTTGACTAGTTTGTGAAGGGAGAGGGAGCCCACACTCTCTGAATTCTTGCTGGACTCTCTTCAAGCCACCCCTCTGTCAAGGAGAAACGAAGACAGGAAGAGAGAACAAACGATTAGGAGGACGAGACACGAGACCCCCCCCCCCCCCCCCCCCCCCTTCCACAGCTGCACGCGCCTCCCTGATGAACGAGGGGGAGGGAGAGAGAAAAAGAGGGGGAAGAAAACTCAGCCAAGCCTCACCGTTTTCAGTTTCCCCTTCTCTACATTCAGAGAGTCTTTTCCTCTAAGCATGCTGCTTAGGAACGCTTCCACTACAGAGGCGCTGTGAGAAGTACGAGAAGAGGAAGGACTTTCTTCATGCTGACATTTTCAGAAACTCTGACCACCCTTTTCACATGAGGACCATTTGACCACGCTTGCCCTTCCTTGGTTCTCTCTTCCTGTTCTCCTTTGGTGTGTCTGCTAATGTTTCCTCTGAGGCAGTGCGGTCTCAGCCAGCCAGCCAGCCAGCCAGCAGCAGCTCTTGTGTGGTGTGTGTGAGAGAGTGTGTTTGTCGTTTGGGGAGGGGGAGAGGCACTCTGTATTGAGTTAAATGCTGCAGCGGCGATCTCGTCTTGTGTGTGCCATCGCTACTGGTAGTCTCCCTGCTCCTCTCCTGTTCTCTCCACGGGGTTAACGAGGGATGCAGCCTTGTCTTCATGGGATACAGCTGGGATTCAGGCGATAGAGTGCACTGGAAAAGTCCAGGACTGCTGGGAGGTCTGTAACAAAGGCTGCTCGCTCTTTTCTCCCTCTTTTCCAATACACCACTACGCCTACCTTACTGGAGTACTGGATCGGATTCCGTGGTTTCTTTTCTTCTTCTCCTGAAGGATTTTGTGTTTTTGAATACCACGAGGAGAGGAATTTAATCCAGGATCATTATCTGAAGTTTACCTCTTCTGTGCTGCTCTTTTTTTTCGAATCCATACCTCGGAGAACTCTGTGGAAGTTCTCTCTCCATGTGGATTCAGCACATGCTGATGTTCTGCCTCTCCATCAGTGATTGGGCTGTTGCATGGTCAGGATCCGAGGCTTGAGCAGGACATGGGTCGCCAGGTGGTTTGAGGACGCCCCTCTTTAAAGTCCTTGCGCTCCGGTAGCATGCTGCGTCTGTGGCCCGGCGGGGCTCCTGGTGGTCTTGCTTCCATCCTGCTCCGCATCAACCTGCGCCTGGCTCTCTGGCTGCCACCGCTGACTTTGGGGTCAGCCCTGGCTCTGGCAGAGGGGCCTGGGGAGCTGTATGTCCCTCAACATATGCCTCATCACCTCGTGCCTGCCGCCAGATCTCACGCCCCCCTGCGGGCAGGACATGGTGCGTACCTTATTCGACTCCCACATTCACCCTCTCACTGCTGTGCCATTCGGTAACCTTTCATTCCTAGAGCTTCTGCTTTCTGTGTGTCGAGATTTCTGCATAAGAAACAATATCATGCTCTTGCAATCTCATGGTAATTGTCAGAGGTCTATGAGTGTGCTTGCGCAATTATGTGGTCAGAATGCAAATGCGATCTTTAAGAGGTGTTTGTGAACATTATGCAGATGCATTATGCAGAGTACAAATGTTGAGAGCATAATGTTGGCTGCACCACAATCACTTAGCAATTCAGCCTCCAGTTATGCTGACTGTGCTCAAATACATGTGTCTCTTTGTAATTTCTAGGGGCCATTGAGGGGGCTGTGTTTATATAAGCACGGGGGCCACATCCTTAACCTCTCCTGTTTGAAAGGCCACATCCATTCACACTGACTCAAGCTGACCTTTGACATGATGGAATTATATTCAAATTACATCGTGGTCACCGTACCATGTTGTGCGTGTGTGTGTGTATTTAATTCAGCGAACCAGCTAAATTGAATGTATTAGGTCTAGAAGGGGCAGGCTTTTATGCGACTGTGAGACCCCAGGGCCATCCAGCGATTTCTACACTGGTGCACCGCCACCCCCCCCCCCCCCACACACACACACACACACTTCCTTAGAAACTCTATTACTCCTACATTTCCATTAAATCCCACTGGCCACTGCTCCTGAGATCGGTATACTGTGTAAATTGAACACCTTCTGCTTTATTGCACCAGATTTCCCCCCCAGTTTGTGTTGTAATGTCTCGTTGCGGCCGGCTGTTTAGAACTATCAGAGCGATTTCCACGCTGTGTGTGCAGAGGGGCTTGAGCTGTCAGTATGTGATCCACTGCACTTATATAACGAGACCTGGCTGCCTCTCAGCATTATCCTCACAGATTATGCTTTGATAAAAAAACACACACTATTGAATAGAGGCAGGAGGAAGTGAGCGGAAGCTTGTGAAGTGAGACGAGTCATTTATCATCCTTTCTGAAAGGCTCTTAGTTTTTCTTCTCTACCTCCTTGCCTCTCTCCCTATCACTCTTTCCTTCTGTCTTTGTCATATTCTTCTTTTCTGTGTGTGTGTGTGTGTGTGTGTGTGTGTGTGTGTGTGTGTGTGTGTGTGTGTGTGTGTGTGTGTGTGTGTGTGTGTGTGTGTGTGTGTGTGTGTGTGTGTGTGTGTGTGTGTGTGTGTGTGTGTGTGTGTGTGTGACACAGCTGGCATCTCTAATGGCAGGGTGTGCTGAGATCACAGAGCCCCGCTGCTCGTATGCGTCCCCCCAGGCAGCGAGGCAACGCATCAGGGTCCATTGCTTCTGCCTCCGCCCCCCTCCCGGCCAAGATAATCTAAACCTCTCAAACCTCCGGACCTCCTTTGCCCGAGAATATTCAGCGCCATTGTTCGCAGCTGAGCATAATTCACGAGCTCTGATAATAATAAACTAAAACCAAAGCCGCTTCCAGCTATGTGTCTGCCCTGCTATATTTACAGCACCAGCGGACACCTTCTCAGCCGAACCGCAAATCTGTCCAGCCCTACCTGCTTCCAGCCCTGTTTTAGTATGCCGCGACGAGGAGTTGGAGAACAGCACGAGTTCTGTTGTTGCAGCAAAATTACCATTTAAAAACCATTAACAGTAGGTTATGTGGAGTGCAGAAAAGTGTGTGCGTGCGCCCTTGTCTGTGTGCACCAGTAAATGTGCCCTCTCTCCCACCGAAATGATTGGACGGGAACTTTCATTGAAAATGAAAGCAGGAAGCGAGGCAAATTATCAGAAGTTACCCTGGGCTCCGGCACATTGTTTTTAAAGTCAAACCCATCCCCCTTTTTTCTCTCATTTTGCTGCAGTCTCGCACTTGTATCTCTCCCGTTTTCCCCCAGAGTTACACTGACAAATAAAACAGAAGCTACAATTTAGATGGAGTTATACAGTAGAAGAACGCTGCCTTCTCACACCTACAAAAAAATGGATAGTGTCAAATCGAATAGTGTAGGTTAAACATCACTCCTCCTCATTCTTTAAAAAACAAAACAAAAAGAAAAACATGTTTGTGTGAGCGTATATGTGCCTGCATATGTTTCCGAAGGCTATTAATGAGTTTGTGAGCTGTGCGAGTATGCTGCCTCTCTCTTCTCCATCACTGCAAATCTGAGTAGGATTGGAGTAAGTGAGCTGACGGGGCTGAGTAATCTCCCTCTATCTATTTATCTTTTTTGCACTCTTTAATGTCAGAGCTATAGTTTGAGAGGCCCGAATTGCTGTAATGAAAGGATAGTGTGGATTTGCTGGTTAATGGTGATGTGCTTGGTTAAATATGATACTCTGAGAGGCTGAGATTTCAAAGCGTAGGCTGTCCTGACTAAGAGGAAGATAGAGGGAATTAAAAGAGGCAAAGGGATGAGCAGAGTGGTCAGAGGCTACATGCACTTGACAGTGATATTCCAGCGGGAACAATACAGCATCTCCAAACACAGCGAGACAATGAGTGACTGCACAGGGCTGCAAGCTGCACTCTATAGTGGGTGTGTGTGTGTGTGTGTGTGTGTGTGTGTGTGTGTGTGTGTGTGTGTGTGTGTGTGTGTGTGTGTGTGTGTGTGTGTGTGTGTGTGTGTGTGTGTGTGTGTGTGTGTGTGTGTGTGTGTGTGTGTGTGTGTGTGTGTGTGTGTGTGTGTGTGTGTGCTTGTGCGTGTGCGAGTTTATATATGAGAAAGACATATCATCCCCTTGATAGTATAGAGGTGATTGATTCTTTAAATGCTATACACTCTTCTAAGAGAATCTGGAGAAAGAGAGGGAGAGATAGAAGGAACAATAGCTGGGGTGTGTAATCTAAACCCAGTCAAGCCAAACCTCCAGAGAGATTTCTCATTATGTCACAGTAGCTCACACATGGGGCTCAGAGAGGCTTAGACTGGACGTACTGACACACACACACACACACAAACACACACCTGCAAAGATTATTACACACACACACCTGCAACGATTATTACACATGCTTCAGTCTAATAAAAGAGTTATTTGTGAACTCATCCCTCAATGTCGACACAACACTTTCTTTCTTTTCTTTAATTTCCTTCCTTCTTTCCCTCTTCCTTTCTTCCTTCCTTCCCTCTTCCTATTTTGCCTCCTTCTGTTTCTCCTGTTTTTCCTCCTCCCTTGCTTCTTTACTTTTTTCCCTCCTTCATTCCTTTCCTCTTAATTTTGTCTTTTTTCCATCCCTCCCCTTAATTGCTTCCCTTAATTTCTTTCTTTTCCTCTCTTGCTCCTTTCTTTCTTTCTCTGCTTACATTCCTTCATTTAAATGTTTCTGTCTCTCCTTTCTTCCTTCTTCCTATTTTGCCTCTTTCCGTTTCTCCTGTTTTTCCTCCTCCCTTGCTTTTAATTTTTTCCCCTCCTTCATTAATTTTTACTCTTAATTTGTTCTTCTTTCCTTCCCTCCCCCCTTTTCCTCCCTTCATTCATTTCTTCCATCTTTTCCTTTCTTTCTTTCTTTCTTTCTTTCTTTCTTTCTTTCTTTCTTTCTTTCTTTCTTTCTTTCTTTCTTTCTTTCTTTCTTTCTTTCTTTCTTTCTTTCCCCAATTCCTCCTCTGCTTACATTCCTTAATTTGTCCTTCCTTCCTTCCTTCCTTCCTTCCTTCCTTCCTTCCTTCCTTCCTTCCTTCCTTCCTTCCTTCCTTCCTTCCTTCCTTCCTTCCTTCCTTCCTTCCTTCCTTCCTTCCTTCCTTCCTTCCTTCCTTCCTTCCTTTCTTCCTTCCTTCCTTCCTATTTTGCCTCCATCAGTTTCTCCTGTTTTTCCTCCTTTCTTGTTTTTTTACTTTTCCCTTTCTTTCTTTCTTTCTTTCTTTCTTTCTTTCTTTCTTTCTTTCTTTCTTTCTTTCTTTCTTTCTTTCTTTCTTTCTTTCTTTCTTTCTTTCTTTCTTTCTTTCTTTCTTTCTTTCTTTCTTTCTTTCTTTCTTTCTTTCTTTCTTTCTTTCTTTCTTTATTTCTTTCTTTCTTTCTTTCTTTCTTTCTTCCTTCCTTCCTTCCTCACTCCTATTTTGCCTCCTTCAGTTTCTCTCAGTTTCTCCAGTTTCTCTCAGTTTCTCCAGTTTCTTTCTTTCCCCAATTCCTTCTCTGCTTACATTCCTTCCTTCCTTCCTTCCTTCCTTCCTTCCTTCCTTCCTTCCTTCCTTCCTTCCTTCCTTCCTTCCTTCCTTCCTTCCTTCCTTCCTTCCTTCCTTCCTTCCTTCCTTCCTTCCTTCCTTCCTTCCTTCCTTCCTTCCTTCCTTCCTTCCTTCCTTCCTTCCTTCCTTCCTTCCTTCCTCACTCCTATTTTGCCTCCTTCAGTTTCTCCTGTTTTTCCTCCTCCCTTGCTTCTTTACCTTTTCCCTCCTTCTTTCCTTTACTCTTAATTTTTTTCTTCTTTCCTTCTCTCCCCCTTTTCCTCTCTTCATTCCTTTCATTTTCCCCTGTGTTTCCTTCCTTCTGTCCTCTCTCATTCCTAAATACTCCTTCCTTACTTTATTTTCTCTGCTTTTCTTGGTGCAAACACAAAATGCAAATCATACACACAGATCCACATTACGTATACACTCACAGGAGAACGGACACGCTCACACACCCTCAGCCTAAGCCTCATCGTCTTCTAAACCCCCTGGAGGGGCTCAGGAGCCGAAAGCTCGTTATAAAAACACAAAGCAAATCAAAACAACATCCACTAAAGTGCCACAGCAGACAGGCTTTCAGCCAGCACAGCACTGACCGCTCATTCTCAGCTCTACCCTAATTGGCCCTGGAAAGGTCAACAGGAGAAGTACCAGAGCTCTACCATGACCACAAACCCCAGTGCTCCCCCTGCCTCTTTCACTCTTCAGTGGTCTCTTTTCACGTATGAACTGCTGGTTTTTCTCCAGCCAGGCCTCATTGTTTTGAATAATTTTGCAAAGCAGCATAGACTCGGCTGCGGCGAATATCCTCAAAGGTAAATTGTATTGTCGTAATGTGCTGTATAATGGGCTGCTCTCCAGATTTGTAGAAAATTCTGTTTGTGCCAGGCTGTCCTTAAATTGCGTTGCACTAAACATGAAATAATTCAGAAGACTTTACATTTTACAATGGGTTTTATTAGATCTGATTCATTCAGCCCCCTCAGGTTTGACAATAAAATCTGAAGAGAGTATTAAAGAAAGGAAAGGAAAATGTTTTGACAGTGCCAATGATGCATGTAAAAATCAAACCCATGAGGCGTGCAGGAACTGAACAGTATTAGAGCTGTCCGTGTAGAATCTCGACTGCGTCCCGAGGCAGCCACCCACCCACCATGGAGCCTAAACTCTCGTAACCGGAGAGTCTCTGTCAGTCACCCGGAGGATTCCTCCACGGGCAGACAATAAAACCATGTGCTGCGCTAGACCCATTATAAACATGACGTCTCGTCTCGAAACCTGTGCCTTAAGTTGATTCCTGGTGAGGGAGGGAGAAACCGCAGTGAAATTTATGAACGTTTCTTCCTTGCAGTTTCTGCTGATGATAACGGCCAGTTTAACGGCATCAAACACACACGCGTATGCAAAGATACACACATTCATCTACACATCCGTACGCTCTTAGGTTGGCCAGTGTTCCGCTCGAGCTGTTGCCTGTAATTACCCAGTTGGTGTGGAGCTCTGTGGTGTCAGTCTGGTAATTGGAGCTGCAGTAATTCACTTTTTAATTGCCTGTTTATTATTGCAGAAGCCTCGGTTTTGTAGTTGCAGCACAGCTCGCACTGAATGTTTAATAAACAAATACAATGTCATAGACTCATATTTCACGTAAACATTATAATTGCTTCTCATAAAAAACCATCAACACACTCACTCTCGCCCACACACAAACACACACACACACACCTATTATTTCCGGCATAATGGAACAAAACAAAAAAAACTGTCCATAACTTGCCAGGTGGACGAGCTAGCAAAACACACAGAAAACAATATGCCACATACCTGTAAAAACACAGTGGTGTCCAAAAATCACATTGAAAATGTAATGTTAAATTAAGAAATAGAAAAACATAAGACATTTTAATCAAAGTATTGTCTAATTTCCTTTGCTGGGGACAAAGAGTATATTAAGACATTTAGAAAATGATGTAAATTGTTCAATTTAGCTCACTCATATTATGCTGAATATATATATAGTTATTATTAATCGTGCATTGCTGTTTTAGCTGCGCACTGAAGCTGAAGCGCTGAAACACATCCTATATGAGATTGATCAGATATATACAAGATAAAGATAATATTACAAATTATATCTGCACAAAATGATGCGAATGCACAAGTGAACTTGAACTAAGTTGCGTGCTATTCAGAATGTGTAACTGCTGTTGTGGAAGCTCTCTTACTAGAGCAACGCTCTGAAACAGCAACAAAACCCAAATAATTCACAACGTTTTATTACAATATTGTTCTCTTTATAATGTTATGTAATATGACATAGTCATTATTAGCCGTGCTGGAGTTGATCACCGGCGTGCTTTAAACCGTGTTAATTCTTAACCAAATGCATGTTATATGAGATAAATCAGATATGTATATAGGTCTACACAAAACAAACACAATATTATAAGGCTGCGAATGCATACGCAAACGTATAGCCATGAAGGTGTAACTCTAGCCTTTTAACGTAAAATGGTCTGTGCTCGCTTCATTTTTCCTCGTGTCTGCTTTGTGTTTTGCGGTTGAGCAGCACGCAAGCTCCTGTCGTTGCTAAATCGAAGTTCGTCTTAATCAGTTCAATTATTATCGACAATGAATTTATCGTCGATTAATCGTTAGCATCCCTAATATATATATACATGTATACATATTTAAAAAAAAATATGTTTTTATTTATATATATATATATATATATATATATATATATATATATATATATATATATATATATATATATATATATATATATATATATATATATATATATATATATATATATATATATATATATATATGGAGGAGTAGACACCCCTACTGTACACCTTTTACCAGATGATTGTAGGTTCGAATACACTTAAGTCACTTGCAATGCTCTTGAAACTCATGAAGGTTACAGTACAGCATGTCATTTTATTTTTGGTGGTTTGAAGTGTTACTTTTAGATTTTTGTATACTTCTCTATGTGGGGTCTTCACTTTGCCTTCTGTTTATTTTGACAGTATTTTCATACCAGTGGGGTGCGTGTGTGTTTGTGTGTACACTCTAGATATGCAGAACTGCGTGTTTGTGTGTGTGTGTGCGTGTGTGTGTGTTTGCCCACTGGGTGAATGACTCCAACCCTGCAGAGTTTGACTGATGTTCCTCATTCTAGCATGCAAGTAGGAGGTGGGCAACCCAACACAATGCACTGTAATTTTAGACCAAACTGCCAGGGCCCTCACAATACGTCTGTTCTCAGGAAAGAGGCATCTAGGGACATGAAGCAGAATAGAGTGGGAGCTCAATTCATTCCCCATTCCGAGACACGAGCACAATGTTTAGTGTTTCTGAAATTTTTATTGATGGAAAGTCAGCTCAGCGCAGCTTATAAATATTGTGTTTTCAGCAGTGTGATTTGCTGCTTATTATTTGCTTGCTGTGATTTGCCCCAAGACAATGACGGTATTGGATTTAATTGATTTTACATTTAAACATTGATCTGAGAAATCAGATGATGAAATATGAATTGTTCCATCCTCATAACTTTTTACGCATTAAATTATTTTGAAGATTAGTTTAAAGAGGAGACGAGGGGATCTGGAAATTACACAATGTTTATTCCAACTCACTGTGTCTCAATGAATCAGAGCACATATGCTATACATTAACGGGACCCTATTGCAGTCTTATTCAAATGTAGAGTCTTATATTTCATCAAAAAAATTAAATTCTATCATCATTTAATCACCCTCACGTTGTTCCAAACTTGTATGCTAGCAACATGAGGGTTTATGAATCATGAAGCATTCAACTTCTGCAGCTTTTTGCAAATAAAGAGACCGAAAAATGAAACTTCTGTGATTATTTGATCATTATTTTTTTCCAAACCTGTAGCACGAGGGCTAATAAATGATGACAGAATTTTCATTTTTGGCTGAACCAACCTTTAAGCAAAACTAGTATTTTAGCTTGTGAATAAAAGTAGAGAGGGATGCTTATGACGGCTCCGAGACCCTGGCAGAAGAAGAAGCTGGTACGTAATTTAATTTCTCCAGCACATAAAGGAGATTACGGCTATGATGGGATTCCAGAGGGCCAGGTAATATCTATCTCATTAGAACAGCTCTCCCAAGCATTCACACACAGCTCTTCTATGGGTTGTGTGCGTTCCTGCTGATTGACCTTAGAAGGGCGGTGGAGTGGAAAGACCCGCATGGTTGTTAGGTAGCGAGGGTCTTCTTTAAAACCCAGACCCAGCTGCCCACCCAGCCGAGATGATGGAACATATTTAAGGGGCTAATGGTCTGGCTTGCACAAAGAGCCTGCCTCATTTAACAGCATCAGAAAATAGACTTCAGAGAAGAGGTTTAACCCCGTTAGAGGGAGGGCAGCAAGCTCCTTAACCACATCAGGGATGGGAGTGAAAAGTCAGGCTGAGGGAGATAAGAAAGAAAGAAAGAAAGAAAGAAAGAAAGAAAGAAAGAAAGAAAGAAAGAAAGAAAGAAAGAAAGAAAGAAAGAAAGAAAGAAAGAAAGAAAAGAGGGTGTCTTGGAGAAGCGCCCAAATACTTTGGATAAGAGCCGACTGCACAAACACAGAATCCAGCAGAAAATTATCAAAAGAAAAGGGGAGAACGGGATCAAGGCTTGATGCAGGCCAGATTCAAACCCATATTTCCCACTTGTGCACCATATCTTGTGTCTGAAGCCTGTGTTGCTATGCCACATCTCCAAGAATCCGGTGGGTATTTAAACAGAGTTGAGCTTTATGTCTCTCGTAGGACTGCGCAGTCTCTTTCTTCTAACAAAAAATCTTTTCAACTCAAATCAATAAAATAATTTTCACTTTCTTTACTCAAGTATAAACAGATAATGTTCAGTAGAGCCTACCACAAAATAAATAGTCCTGATCACCCTGTCTAGGGTTTATTTTACAATGTTCATTGACCCTTCAGTGAAACACAAAAGATATGATAATACTTTATATTACAGTGTCCTTTTTATAATTTACAAATAACAGTAAATTATGCATAGTTACCAGCAACTAAACCTCAACAAAACCCCAACTCTTGGCATTTAGTAAGTACATGTTGCTAATGATTTAAATTAGCATTTACTTGTGTACTTACTCTGTAACAAGGACACCCTAAATCAAGTGTAATCGGAAGACATTTTGAATTATGTCTTTGTTTATTTATATATATATATATATATATATATATATATATATATATATATATATATATATATATATATATATATATATACAATGAAAGTCAATGGGGTTGTTAAGACTATATTGCCAAGATAAGGTGAAACATTCTTCAAAATATATTTTGTGTTTCACAGAAGGAAGTCTTACAAGTTTGGAACATCATGAGGGTGAGTAAATGATGATAGATTTTTTTAGGTTGAACTGTCCCTTTAAATACACTTATGAGTCAGATATCATCTTGTATTTTTAAAAGTTGATTGCACTGATTTTAACTTTCAGAGCACTGTGCATTGCCCATGTGTGCCCGTAAATCTCTGCACAGCTTTACGCTTCCCTTCCCGGCAAATCCATTCACTCACCCACAGCTGCGAATTGCCGTCATACTGAGCGACAGATATGAGGCAGGCAGCCGTAGCGGTTCGCACGAAACAGATTTCAACAGAGCCTAAATCTCATCCCTATCTCAACGCTCTCCCTATCCGCTTCACATCTATGATGGCCTGTGCGCATATGTGTGTGTGAAGTTCAACCATCTGAGCCCCGCTAATGAGCAGAGCTCATTTCTCTGCGTTTCGAACAAGCCCGTCAAGGGAGTCGTCACTAACCGGGCGTTAGTTGGCGCGTGAATCTGTGCGCGCTTTTGAACATTTGTGTACCCGTGTCAGCGAATGTGCCTGCCCCGAGGGTGTTGTTTTTGGAGTGGGTCAGGCCATTCGCTGACACGGTGTGAAACAGTCTCATTGAGATGCGGTCAAGGGGGCTGATGAGAGCCCGCTGGTGAAAATCACAGAGAGTGGAGCTAATGAGCACGGCTCTGCAAATAGAGAAACGTGCCAGGAAATAACCCAGCCCTTCTGAAACCGCTCTCAGCACTTTAACTCGGGGGGCCTCTCGCTCTTCTGAGAGCGCCGGCTTCCTCTGGGCTTTTTCCCCGTGCTGCTTCGCCGCCCGTCTTATCTGCATCTGGAGCTCAGAAGCGCAGCAGTCCTCAGAGAAGAGTGTTGAAGTGTGTCTCGCATCTCCCGAGGCTGTTATCTTGAGGTTGATGAGCTCTTTGCTCTGCGAACAGTACCCCGACTGCACCTGCCACCATCGAATCGCTTTTGCCCGTTTTGCTATTGAAGTCACGCCTGATCAAAAGAGCTGCCACAGTCCGCCACTTAATGAGATCAACTCCATTAGTGCCATTTCTCTCTATCTCTCCCTGCAAAAATTGATGCCGATTTACCCGAGAAACCTTCCTGCAGGCGTTGAATCACAGTGACCCTGCTCACAGTAAGCTACCTGCTTCTGACACTGTAATTAGCTCCATCAGGCATTAGCATGCGTCTCGCTGAGCAGGAATAGCTGTCTAGTCCGTGCCGTGTTTGCCCACCTTTGGCAGAATAAATGCATGCAGAAGTAGATGCTGGGCTGGGGGTTGTGAGGCTGGATTGATTGTCCGGTGTGTTGGCGGGTGAGGAGAGCGGCTGTAATCAGCTCAATCAGCCCAGGGCTCGGATGGGGGGTTGCGTGCGTTGAGTGGTTGTAGCAAAAGCGACTCTGTTTAGCACATGCTTCGGCAGACACAGGTGTTCCTGGTGACATCAGCGTACCGAGGGTCACATAAGGGCTATAATTTAGCCAATCAGGGACCAGCAGGGGCTGTCTGGCACTCTGATGGGTTCATCAAGATACTCCCGCGCTTTGTGTAATGGAGCAGAGCTGTGCATGTGCACGCACGCACACACATGCAAAATGGAAATAGTTTTCTCACTTACTTTGATGTTCTACACTTAATATTCTGCTCCTTTCTCTTTCTCATTCTGCAGCGGGAACCACATACATATTCGGACGTGATGGAGGGCTCATTGTGTACACATGGCCGCCCAACGACAGACCGAGCACACGAGCTGACCGTCTGGCTGTCGGCTTTAGCACCCAGCAGAAGGATGCAGTGCTGGTTAGGGTGGACAGCTCTTCCGGCCTGGGAGACTACCTGCAGCTTCAGATTGTGAGTCTTACACAAACAAACAAATACTTACAGTTGGGTCACAAAGTCTGATAACACAAGTGAAACTGCATCTGTTTTTTTTATTATAAATGATATTACCAGCATAGCAATTTAAGTTAAATTTGAATTGTACTAAATGCTAAGAAAATCTGAAGTGTATTCAAACTCCTTTCGCTTTAACACAACAGCAATGACCTGCATGAATTCCACAAATGTGTGTCAAACCTGATGATCGTGTTATCCAGCATGATTCGAGAATTATCCAGTGAGGTAAAAGAACATCTGACCGTACAAAGAGACAGACGATCAATGCCACAAATGTAATCGTTTTTAGAGTTTGGAGAGTCATACTTTGGTTTTGTTCAAATGTTTAAACTTTATTTCCAGGTTTAAATAAAATAAATCGCAGATGTTCACTATGGTCTCAGACTTTTGGACCCCACTGTTTGAACTTGCTCCAACCTACACAGACTCTCCTGAGAATGCCTGCCGTTCATTCATTCTCACACAAACCCCAGAGTAGAAATTCACCAAGCATCGTGCTCCCGAAGAGCCCTGTGAATGATCATTAGGGTAATCATAGTGTTCGACGCCTCCTCCAACACTCAAAGTCCTGGTCTGTTTTAGAAAGTTCCAGCGCCTCAAACCGCCCTCATGAATAAAATCTGTATAATGTTCAGAATAGAAGGCTCTACCAACGCTTGCTCAGAGGATCTTATTTGATAGAACCCGCATTTCCTATGACATGCTGTGCTGGAGGAGTGGGAGGTGGAGGAGGTGGAGGCAAGGGGGACAGGAAAGTGTTTGGCACTGAGCTTCGAAGAGTTATGTTTTTTTATTTATTTATTTTTTTTTTTCGTTCTATTTTTTTTTTTTTTTTTTACGCCCACTCCTGCTGTAATCACAAACTTGATTCCCAGAAGAATCTCTGGAGGAGCTCTCTCAGGGGTGGCATCATGGCGTGACTGTTGCACGACTGCCTCAGCAAATGCGTTGCGAGTGAGGTGAGGTAATGATTTCTCCAGCTGAGCCCTGGAGTGTACGATGCATGCTGCTGTCTATATATGACTTCAGCTACAGTGCTGCAAAGCCCCGATGTACTTCACATTTTCCTTTAAACAGATAGTTCACCTAAAAATGAAAACTCTGTCATTATTTACTCTCCCTCATGTTGGGTTTTTTTTTTTTTTTCATAAAATGCAAGAAAACTAATTTTTTAAAGCATATCCTGGCTGATATACTCAATATACTAACGTAAATAGCTCCAAAATAACACACAAATGAACAAAAATATCATCAAAATCTATAATTGTATGATACGTTGTCCTTTTTGAAGTTTAAAAGATCCTGTCCCCATCATTTTTTAATTGCATGAAAATTACATTCAGCTAATTTTTCAAACATTCCGTTGTAAAAAACATTAGTTATTAGTTTAGTTCATTTATCTATACAGCAGCTCTGGAGAAAACAGTGATGTCATTGTTCCGCTCAGTTCAGTTCAGGTGTCAATGCAGCCGGATCAATAATATTGATGAAATATTTGTGTTTCACTGAAGACAGAAAATCAATTTTGGAACGACATGAGGGTCAATAAATTACAGAATTGAAATGCCTTCATGGTTAACTATTTCTTTAATAAAATACACAGAATCGAAAGTATCAACACTAAGTTTAGTTTGCATGCTCGTGCGTACATGTGAACCCTGTGCCCTATGTACGTAAATATGCAGCACTGATATGTGTATTCAGTATGTGTTATCGATCAGCAAAATCACAGAAGCTCAGAGTGCAAGCATGACATCAGATGCCCAGTAGACTGTAGTTATGATTTATCTTCTCATGTACTTGGAACATCGCGTTCCTCGCATTTCAGCTCAGATATTAGCTTGAGAATTAAAGGTGGTAGGAAAATGCGTCTTAAATGAGCTTGCCGGAGTTGCGTAATACCAAGATATGTAACACTTTACATAATGCCTGTAATTAAGATTATCACAGATTATATATTTCCATATATTGGCATGACAATTAATCAGGCATCCATGACTGATATATGGCTTTTTGGCATAGGGATGGCAGGGAATGTTTATGAGCAAATGAAAGGCCCTTAATGTCTTGATGCGATTAGCAGTGGATATCTAGGCTAATTCTAATGTGTGACTGGTGGAGTCTCTGCAGTGCTACGTCTGCCATTTTTGATGCTTGTTGGACTGATGACTGCTAAGCCAGCATAAAAGGTATTTACTAAATGAATCAGTGTTGTGTAGGAGGGTAAATTAGCTGTACCTACATCGCTAACCATCCATAAAGCAGTTGAAATCATTACAGATATCCGGTACCATTTTTACCCCATAATTAACGGGGGGGAAAAAAGATTTTCCCTTCCATTTCCGTTAATTATATTTAGGCACTGACAAGATTAAGCATGTCAGTATTGACATTAATGGTGACACTGTTCAGTGATGTAACGGAATGTTTTGATAAACCTGTCTGTAGACTGGGAGGATATCATTATCCAGAGACTGCCTTTCTGAAAGTGAATTAACTTAGGATCATTGACCATGTTAACGAGCGGGCCTTGATGTCGTGATTTTTCAAACAGACAGTGGCATCCCTCCCCCCATGCCCCGTTTCTGCTTATGACCCTAAACACTTGTGACAGAGTTCATTTAAATCTCATCATATCACCATCACTGGGGATTATCATTAGTCATCGTTCACCCCAAATCATTGAGCCACTTGCGCATGCAGAGAGAGAGAGAGAGAGAGAGAGAGAGAGAGAGAGAGAGAGAGAGAGAGAGAGAGAGAAATAAATAACAAGACGGAGAGCGAGAACTGTAAAGAATGGTGAGACAGGCACTGTACAGAAAAAGAAAACATTCGTATGCATCTTTTCACTCACCATAATGTGGCGTTTTAAGGGGTAATGGCCTATTAAATACATTTCTTCTGCTCAGGATAAGCTTGCCAGGTGTTCGAACCCATGGCCAAATGCCTTGTGGACGGACGGCCATTTGTGGCAGCCGTGCAAGCCGCCAAGCAGGACAGGAGTGAAGGAGAAATGGATGATGACTGTAAACGAGTCAAAGCCAAGTGATTATACCCCCGGGGTTTGACCAAATCATTAGCACTTTCTGACCTCTCACACTCTCGATGCCAAATTAGTGTGTGAGCGTGTGGGCAGTCTAATGAGCACATCAGTCCAATTGAAGAATGGTGACGATCACCGCTAACTCAGCAGTGAGAGGTACAGAGGTGTGAACAGTAGTACTGACAAGGGGATAGAGAATGTGTGTGAGAGAAGCATGGGCGTCGGAACCATTGTATGTGGGTGGGACAAGACCCACCCACTTTTTACGATCAATGATATTGGACCCACTCACTTTTATCGTCTCTAACATTCAGCACATGTCTGTTTACCTACCCCTAATCGATAAACACTTATTAGTAAACACATGTTAGACGCTTTATTTCCACTTTTCTAATATTTTCGTAATTTTTATTGAATATTATTGCCTTTCCGATCTGATATGTGATGGGAAAAGGAAGAAGATTGAGTTTGGTGAAAGGCGGATTCAAACCGCGGGTCGACTTGTGTCAAAACTAGATGCCGTGCATCTTACCCCTACACTACTGCCACTCTCAATGATATGGCGATTCCTGTATCTTTGTCTTTCCGAACTATTCGCTTAGTAAGCAAAAACCGGTATATTTGTATTTAATGGCATCTACTCCAGTAAAAAAAATTCTGAGGACCCACCCACATTTTTTTTGCTTCCGACGCCCATGGAGAGTAGTAAAGAAAGGCGGTGAATATAAACAGCCTTCAGAGAGCACCTGTCGGCAATAGCAGAACAGGCAGAGTGACCATGTTAAAGGGATAATTCACCCAAAATTGAATATTATCCTTTTACTCACTTTACAAAGGTTTTGTTTCAAACCTTTGCAACTTTCTTGCTTCCATGGTGCACAAAGTTAGAATTTTTGGGTAAATTTAATAATAACAAGAAATCACCACAAAATGATTATCAAAGTAGTCCATGTAAATCGTGTGCTTTTTTTCTACCCCTGGTTTCACAGACAAGGCTTAAACCTAGTCCCACTGTCCCAGACTAAAATACATGTTTGAGCTGTTTTAACTGAAAGCAATTATCTTATGTCAGTGCCATTGTTGTGTCTCAAGATGCACATCAAAAATATTTAGTTATAATAATTTATAAAAATGACTTATAAAGGTGCATTGTGTAATATTTATGAAGATCTATTAACAGAAATGCAATATACTATACATAACTATGTTTTCAGTGGTGTACCATTGAACCATTATGGTTTTTATTACCATAGAATGAGCCATTTCTATCTGTCATGGGTCCCTTTATAGTGAAGTCACCATTTTGCGCCGCCATGTTTTTACTGTAGCCCTAGATGGTAACAAAAATATGAAACCAAAATAAATGTTCTTAAATGGCTACAACCGACATTATTGAGTATATCCCTCACAAACACCCAGAGAGTGCATGCACTCACTACGTGATGTAGTCTTGTAGGTTAGACAGTGCACGTACACATTTACAGTTTACATGCTTCGTTCGGCCGTTTGAATGAATCGGTTGAATCTAATTGACTCCCTCAATAACAGTGACTTGCTAATTCACATGTAAAGTATCTTTCCATGTTTTAAATAATTTCAAATATCAATATTCAACATTTTATCTTTAAAACGTCAAAACATTATTTATGTATTTGTAATTGCAGATTATTAATTTGTCACCTCTGAGCTGCATTTAACAGTCTAAATGCATCTAAATGCCACTTCAGATGAAGTTTCTGTGTTTCCTCTCCATTGCAAAAATGAATTTTGTTATTTAATTTAATTGGTTACAGCCTATATTGTGTCTTATTATTATAATTAAATTTGATTAAATGATGAAATTGAGACAAAAGATGATACTTGCTAGGTTTAAAAAATAAAATTATAAAAGGTAGAAATGCCCATAAAAAGGTAAAAATCAATTGAAACGTATTGGAAAAATAATTTCTGTCAATTTTTGTGAACTGCCTACCACACAGAATATGAAGAATATCAAAAACTTTAGGAGTCAGCTGTCCACATCTGTCCTAAACCTGCCAAGGTACCAGCAAAATAACACACTCAGAAAGATATTGTTTAATTATCGTTATCGATAACATCCTAGAAAATATTGAGGTAATTTTTGTCAATACATCGCACACCCATAATCAAAATTTATCAAAGTAGAATTGTGGAAGGTTGAAAGTTGAGACATCCCACATAAAAGGCATTCTGCGGGCATTTTGCTCATCCCTAAGTTTTGATCATTCATATGTACTTTTTATTTCACTTAGTTTGTATTGTAATAATAATCAATATTATTCTATTAATGATCAGCCAAGTTTAATATAAGATGGTGGTCCGACAGTGAGTCTGAAGTGGTGGTCCAATATCTGGAAATTTGATTTTACTATCTGGGCTTTTGCTTACAGTTTGGTCCTTATGTTTTACAACATCTTTGTCCTGTGTCTGCCACTGTAGCTTCTCTATGTGCTTCAAACGAGAGGGGGAGCGGTGGGCGCTTGCAATTTGCTAGATGCCTCTAAAATTTACACAGTGCACCTTTAAATGTCCTAATTTAAGCTCTGTCTGTGAAACCAGGCCCTAGTGTTTTTGAGCCGTACAATATCACCTTTTTCATTTTAGTGGCATCATTAACTCTATAGACATTTGGTCATGTGATGAGAGAACAAATAAAGTCATAGCATCAATGTGCCATTTTTATAGTTTATTCGACTTGAACTATTGTTCAAAAGTTTGGAGTTGGTATAATTTTTGTTTAATGTTTTTGAAAGAAGTCTCTTATGCTCACCAAGGCTGCATTCATTTGATCAAAAATACAATAAAAATGTAATATTCTGAAATATTAATACAATTGATTAACAATTGAATTTTAATATTTTTATTTATATTTATATTTGTAATTTATTCCTGTGATAGCAAGGCTGAATGTAGTGTAGTACAAGGCTTCAGAAGAAGAGAAGATCATGGATTACAACTTAAATTTCAGTCACAGAAGACTTAAAAAAAAAATAGTACTTTCATGATACAATTGTTGTTGTTTTACTGCTTTTGCTGCTTCACAGACCCAGTCCCCATTCACCTGAATTATTGAAAAGAACAGCCAAGATATTATTCAAAAATTCACCTTTTTTTGTTCCACTGAAAGAAAATCATTCTCATTTTCGGGCAAATGTTCAGTTTATATACATATACATTTAAGAGTCTATGATTGGATCATTATTGTTGTGATTATTGTGTTTCTAGCATGTTATATGTTTGGCAACAGTTCTTCTAACCCCAAATGATGGAGTGTGTAGCTTTTCATTTCTTAAACAACCATGTAGGAAGACACACCATGGTCATATTCCAGGATGACAATGTCAAGATGCATCAGGCTCAAACTGTGAAAGAATGGTTTGGAGGGAGCGTGAAGAATATATTTTTGCACTGTAATTTCCATCAAGAAGTGCATACATTTTTGGGCAAGATCATGTATTGGCAATGCAAGAGTCCAGCACATCCCAAAGACTTTCACTAAATTTAAGGACTCAGATGTCTGGGCTCGGATTCTTCACGCTCCCTCCCAACCATTCTTTCACAATTTGAGCCTGATGGATGCATCTTGACATTTTCATCCTGGAATATGACCATGGTGTGTCTTCCTACATGGTTGTTTAAAAAATGAAAAGATACATACTCCAGTCTATGAGCAATCATAGACTCTTAAGCATTTGCCTATTTAAATCCAAATAGCGACTTCTTTTTTTTTTTTTTTTGGCCAGGCAGTGTATATATATATATATATATATATATATGTGGTAAACAGTCAAAGTGACTCCAGGCAGTCAAAGAGATTCATATGCTCCCATGCACGTACACGCGCTCGCATTTGGATGAAGGTGAAAGTGAATTAGAGTGACAGATGCTGATTTTCTGCTTCAATTGTGTCTGAGTGGGCAGGGCATACCTGGTCAGACATGAGTGACGTGTGACATGGCTTTGAGTGACAGTAAAGTGTCTGCTGACCTCATACCGTCAGTGCGGACTGTCCACCCAGCAGCTTAGACGGAAACAGCCAGTGGTTTGGAAAAATGCCATTTTGCTTCTCTCCATCAAAACCCAGCGACACTTATTTCCTCCATCCACTTACCCGCATAATTTGAGTACAAGTCATTCATGCACGCTGTCATTTTTACATACCGTCAAACTATATGCCAGGTCATTATGCAATTTACAAGTGGCGTGGAGAACAGTTTGACTGGCCACAGACGATTTAACGTTTGGTCTTCGTCAGCCATTTATTCTTGAATAAGTGCGCCATATGGCAAACTGTGTCTTTGCTATCTTTAGTATCTGAAAGAATAAGCAGACAGATGGCAGCAGAAGTAAAAGCCGAATATTTAAATTTATTCATCAAAATAAAAGAAACAGGTGTTCTTTTAAACGCTCTCTTTGTGACAAACTCAGCCCACTCTTTCCTTTTGCGTTTTTTTGTTTTAAATGTTTACCACGCTTTTATCTTCAGATTAGAGTCAGTGCATGAAAGAACGTGTTACTATTGAAGACCAGTGACGGGTTGACAAGGATCACTACAAAAATAGCAACACTTCACTACGCCTTGGATTTGTCGATTGTAATATGAAATGATATTGTCTGCGAGAGACATTGCATCCAGGCCGCCGTTTGTATTAGTTTTTTTTTCCTCGGGAACTCGTAGCTCGGCACTGCAGTAGGGAGATAATATGTGTGGCTTCTTGAATGGCTTTTGTAGACAACGCCCATAGAGTGCATGTGGTTTTCAGGTTCGAGAGGAACTAGGACAGAGTGCTATTTTCAGTTTTTGAGAACTTGGAAAAGAATTCTCTGCTGCCAAAAAGATTCATGATCTCACCAGATCCAGCCCTTACCAGAAGATAAAGAGAGATTGTGAGAGCGAGCGAACGCTAGAGCGGGAGAGAGACACAAGGAAAGAAAGGAGGAGGAGGAGGAGGAGGAGGAGGGGGTGAAACAACAAGAACTGCTTGCCAAAGTGGAATTATTCTGCGGACACAACAAATTTATCTGTTTCACCAAACCTGCAGTACTCAAACATAAGGGCGCATGCACTCCGGAGCGTGTCACACACGGTGTGATATTTTGATCTTATATCAAACACAAGTTATTTATGAGAGCGTATATTGCATGTCTGGGTGTTCTATCCAATTAAAGCGCATTCCCTTGGTATTAGCTTGAGCATTACTGAGAGGCTCTTTATGTAAAGTGGCTGAAGTTTCCTGGATGCACCAGCTCATTTAAGCTGAATGCCATGGCAGATCAGCATCCCCGCTGTGGCACACACACTCCGTCATACTCCATAAGCTTCTGCCTGCACCTTTTCCTAAATAAGACACATCATTAATGGCTCTTCTGTCCTCCAGGTTTGTGGAGCAACCACCCTGGCGTGTGTGTGTGTGTGTGTGTGTGTGTGTGTGTGTGTGTGTGTGTGTGTGTGTGTGTGTGTGTGTGTGTGTGTGTGTGTGTGTGTGTGTGTGTGTGTGTGTGTGTGTGTGTGTGTGTGTGTGTGTGTGTGTGTGTGTGTGTGTGTGTGTGTGTGTGTGTGTGTGTGTGTGTGTGTGTGTGTGTGTGTTTGGCTCCTCTTGATGGAACATTCTGCCTTTTTCACAATTAGGCCTATTTCATTGATTTATTTAGAACTTAAAGGAATAGTTCACCCAAAAATGTAATTTATGTCATTATTTACTCAGCCTCATGTTGTTCCAAACCTGTACCTGCACCTGCACAAAAGGTATAGTCAATGGGGTTTGAATTGAAACACTTTATTTTACAGTCCTGTTTCGCATGTACATACTACGTACTTATTGTAGTAATGACAATAACTGGATAATAACTAGGTACTAACCCTGAACCTACCCCTAAAACTTAACATAACCCATGTAGTTACCTTTACATTACTGAGTACTTTTGTTGGCAAGTACACTGGGTAACACTTTATTTTAGGGTTCAATTCTCGCTATTAACTAGTTGCTTATTAGCATGCATATTCCTAGTATATAGGCTGTTTATTAGTACTCATAGAATAAGGTATTAATATGTGCTTTATATGACCGTATTCTACATTGCTTAATCCTACCAATACCTACACTTGATGTTACAAAAACGTCTTACTAACTATTAATAAGCCGTAAATTAATAAGCAATAAACACTATAGTCAAAACCATTGTTTTTTTCAGGCATTGGTCAATTTTGAGATTTTGGACTATTTTGTTTCCATAACTTTTCTTCTTTCAGACTAGTGGAAAGAAAACATCCAAAATACTGTACACATTTAAGTGTTTATTACACTTTACTATCTTTTTTCCTTAAAATAATTTTTTTCTTGTGCACTGAGCCAGAAATGTTTCCAGTTTTAGTCCATCTATATTCTGAATGTTTTATTTATATACAATTTGGCTGATTTATATAACATTTCCTAAAAACATTTAAAAAAATTCTGGCTGTTGATAGTATTTTCTGATTTATGGAGTGAATAAAAATAGATATTCAAAATCCCCTGTGCCAAAAAAACTTGTATGTCATGTCTTGTATGTCTAATATGTCAACAAAATAAAAGAATTTTGCACCTGGCTTTATCAAATGTTCACATTTCTGTTCTGGATAGTAGATGTAAGTATATTTAGCAGCACGAGAAACCCTACTCCTCTAAAGTTCAGAACAACTAGATTATTTTGTGTCTGGCGAGGGGAGATCGTCACAGTTCCAGTGTAGATGAAATGCTCTGTCAATCAGGATGGCACCGTGGTTGTCACCTAATTGCCTACAAGAAACGAGATAACTCTAGAGAACAGTGTTGCTATAACAACCTCCATTGAGTCTAATGAGAATCCAGTTGTATTAATTCTTTATATTTAGAGCAGTACTGCAGGCCTCAGTGGAGAGGTGACACGAAGCTGGAGACGGACAGGGGCGGCCGAGATGCAGTGATGTGGAACTGGGCCTTTCTTTTAAATGATACCCCATCCTTTGCTCGCTTTAGGGATCATTTAGCGAACACACAATCCTGAGCACATCATCCAAAACATTTGTTATTCTGTGGTAATCTGGGATTTGGTGTCACGGCTCAATTTTACTTTCCCCTCCCGTATGTTTAGCCCCTGAGGCATTCATAATAGAGCTGGCTTCTTTCTTTCTTTTTTAAACAGAAAATTCTGTGAAACTGGGACATTATTACACCCGAGACTGAATGTAGGACGTAGGGTGTCTCTTTTAAACCATGCCCACTTTTGCAGGAAAAAGCCCTTTGCAAAGGTCTGAGCCCCTTTGTCCAAGTCAGAACTCATGTAGGCTTATGGCCACGGCCGAAAACAAACTTTTTGCCACACCTGCCAATGGCCAGTGGCTTCAGAATATTAGAAACTGTTTTTGCAAAAACAGGCAGTAATGACACACCAAGTTTTGTATTATACCAGTAAAAATTCACAATTCTCTATTACAATTTCAACACCACAGCTAAAACTACTAGCCTAACTAATATAAATTGAAAACATTATTAAAGACAGTCAGTAAAAAAATAAGAACAAATAATCAAATTACAAGCAATAGCACAAATAAATACAGTAGAACAAACATACAAATTAAATTAACAGTGCTTTTCAGGTTTTTCAGGTAGGTCCAACAGTAGTTTTCAGGTATAGAAATTGAATAAATCATAACACTGCATAGTCTTCACTGTATAAATTGAATGTAGTTTAATCCTTAATAAAGTTACAACACTTAGTCAGTCAAGAGCAGTGAGAGATCGTTTTTGTCTTTTGTTGTTTGATTAACATTAAAAACAGACAGCAGCAGGAATATTAGGCTGCTGTCACTTTAAGACATAATGCATGGATCCAATATACTGATACTGTATGCATGCCTTGTCTTTCTTGACTATTTACTTTCACTTGTTTACTAGGATACTTTTTTTTACATATGTTTTTTTACATAATTTTGTGTGAATTTGTCCATTCAAGCGCAAGAAGACGTGAACGAGAGCACAATTCAGTATTCGCATGCTCTCTGAAACACGGCTTTGGATATTTGTGCACTGAAAACTCCCGAGACCACATGCAAGTTACGAATTGAGATCCCTTTCGTTGTGCTTGAATATTTAAATTGGCAAGGCTCAAACTTTTGCGACTGTCCCGAAGGTCGTACATGTTCACGCTCATGTTCTCACAACATTGCATTGTTAGGATTCATAAAAAGGTTACCGGTCAACTGGCAATTGACACCGTTTCATATACTCGCCAAGTGCCATTGGCATTAATTATGTTAATTGTAGGCCCTGCTTACGGACTTAATTAGAATGTATATATTCCCCCTTGACCGGATGTAGTTGATTCAACTCTGTCATTTCAGAGATTTCAAAAGGGCTGCCACACTTGGTGTTGGTCCCAGAACTCCGAATGAAGGATGAGGACAGCTACCGGAAGGGTGAAAGAGAGGTCGTTCTCCAATTAGAAGGGGGCGTGGAGTGTCACAGCCCGTTGGAGTGCAGGCCAAGCTCTCACATCACTTCTCTGACCACAAAGCTGAAAAGATGGGCAGGGAGGGAGAGATTGGCCCTGGAGAAACGCTGTTAGAGAGCGCAGAGCAGGGTGAAGGAGATGCTGCCCCATTGTTCCCGGTGATGGGAAGAGGATAGGGCTAACGGGCAGAGTCTGTCTTCATTATGGGGTGTGAGAGGCGGAAGGAACATCCAGCTTCTGCCCAGCTGGAGATGACAACATGGGGCGTGTGTGTGTGTGACAGAAAAAGAAAGCTTGAGAGTATCCAGACACAAACACACATCTCTTGGGAGGGTATAATGAAGTCTGGTGTTGCGATTTGTCCTCTGCTAGCTCTCTTCCTGCAGATAGGTGTGAATTAGGGGAATTCGCAGAGGGATCTTCTCATACACACCTCATTTCATTATTTTCAAATGCCACATGTAGCTTTTGCAACCGGTAACAAATCAATCGGAAGGACCACACGTTCCCACAGCAGACTATTTCAATGTTTTCAAGCTAATGGCCTCCATCTGTCGAACATTTGTCAAATAACCATTTTCACAATTGCTTGCGCTCATGTGCAGGCTTGTAATAGCTTTCATAACAAGTTTGCAACAAGTTTTTAGTTAACTAAGCAGTGCATGTAGGCACGTAGGTCATCAAGCAGAGCACAGAGTGGGCATAGTTACTGTTTTATATAAGACGAGCACCGTGGATCGAGTTAGTATTATTAGCAAGTGCTTTCACGAGAAGAGATTGTGTGCACACGAATACATTTTATTGTAATTAGCAAAAGTGAATCCCACCCACTGAGCTGCATCAAATCGGAACCCATTAAGGATCGAGGCCATCTAGTGGTGCGGACGTGAAGCGCACAGAATGATTTCACTCTCACTGCTCACATTAATAAGACAGCAACATGCATTGATGAGAATTTACACTGAAAATGACAAGCGCTGCATCAGAATACAGATTAGATTCCGTTTCACTGAGACTGTCACACATTATTCTGTATGACCAGCATATTGCCTTAAGGCGCTGATTTCAGGGGGAAAAAATCTTATAAGGTTATTTTTTTTCCTGTGATTTCCTGTAATTCGATTATGTTATCTGCCTGCAGGCTTGTTGAGAAACTTTTGAACATGAACGGGAATGAAAAAGTAGTATTATTTAGTTTACAAGGCTTAATGTGTGACACAGTAAATTTTATTTTGACATCTGCAGCAGTCGTGCCACCCCCTTTAAAATTACGGCTTGCTGCTGGTAATATTCTTTTGCCCTAAATGTAGCATGTGAGTTTATGTCTTTCCATCAAAAATTTTTTTATATATTTATTAGAAATCAGAACCCCACACAAATCTGAGGGGTTATGTATCACCTTGAAGGACTGATTCAAAAGAGATTGAGTTGAAATTATTTTACAATGAGAAAAGAAAGAGGACACAGGTGAGACAAGAGACATGACACTTGCACAGCTATACAGGATATCAATTGCCTTCGACAACAGCCAGTTCTACAGTTAAGAGGCCATTTATTAAACATTTTTGACTTCAATATTCTACAAAAAAATCCATATAATGAGCTGTTCTTTTTAAACATCGTACCAGTCTGTCTCTCGTATCACTCAGCGTTACCTTTCTTCTCATGTAATGAAATAATTTCAGCTGAAATCAATACTTGATGTCCATTTGTTTCTTTAATTGGTAAGTAATCATGTAATGTGCAGGATAGTGTACAGTCAGCCGGTCATTAATACGAAATAAACCATTTCAGGATGAAACAATACCCTCCCTCTGTGCAATGGTGTCCTAATCAAACTGTCTGGATTTTTGTCATAATGAGTCTCTGACTGTACATTATCACTTGCATATCGCATAGCTAATGCAATAAAACATCATAAATTGGATTTCATATAATATTTACAAAACGTATTAACCAAAACTGTAGCATTCTCTTAATGTACACAGACATAACAAATATATCCTCACTAATTATCATCAGTTTCTTTGTTACTATTCATTCCCTTCATGTAATAGCCTCATTAAAACATAAATTATAGATATTTTTGTTATTAAATATGAATGCCGCCTTTTGCTGCCGAATTAAAGTGGAGGTAAATCTTTTCTGATGCATTGTGCTGCCAGCAGAAATTGTGCACAGGCTGATAAACTATCACCTTGTTTGGTCCTCAATAAATTTGGTACATCTGTTATTCTGCCAGTTAAGATGGAGTATAGCTGCCTCTTTATGAGGGCCTTTATTAATAATCAAAAACTGTCTTCCGAAAGGTGTTCATTAAGAGTGATGCTCATGTGCTAAAATAAGCCAGGGAATATAACTTGACCGAAGCGAATCAGAACAGAATGGCTGATCTTAAATTCCTCTCCCTCTTTTTTTCTCTGTTCCTTTCTTTCTCTCTTTACAGGAAAAAGGCAATATCAGAGTGGTGTTCAATGTGGGCACCGATGACATAAACATTGAAGAAACCTCAAAGTTTGTAAATGATGGAAAGTACCACATAGTTCGCTTTACGAGAAGTGGTGGTAACGCCACCTTGCAGGTGGATGATCTGCCAGTCATTGAGCGTTACCCAACAGGTAAGAGCCCTAAGCCTTTATACGCATGTTCTCACACAGACACACACATTCACACACAATCTAAGCCATGCAGCTATGCACAATGACAATAAAAGGCTGGCAGAGCTCAGGAAAAAGACTGTGAATCACAGGGTTTAGGACAAAATGCCTTTGTCTGTGATTGTGGTTTCTCACAGTTAAATAAAAAAGGTAACCCTGGTATCCTTTCCAAATGTCAGCAGAGATGATTGCTCTTGGGGCTTTAGAAGGCTGAAAATGTCAGAGCCAGGGTTATCAAATTCACCAGCCTCTCAGTCGCCTGAAAAACCCTGACAAAAGCTTGACAAGAGATCAGAGATGAGAAATAATCCCATTGCTCTCGTTTGTCAATCATGATGAAAAGGAGGCGGCTGTGTTAGTCTTTTAATTTGTATTTTACTTCAAGCTCTTCGTAAACAATCTCTTCCATTACTGAGATTATTTGCTCTCGCAAACTTCTTTTCTTCTTGAGAGCAGACGTGAGAGATTGTTGATGGTAAATGATGAGTGTTCGATGACTGAAGTGGTAATGAAGCTCGGAAAATCTCATGCTTCCCATAAGTGCTATGTTGCCGTCCGTTGCTCATCATTGAGTTCAATACGGCTCGTCATTAAATTCAAAATTTACGGGAAAAACGCAACTAGGTTCAGCTGTAGATACATGGGTTGTATAGAATACCATTTTGTATTATTACATTTGGAGAACAATACAAATCTTAACAGGATTATCCAAATCGAAGAGTTTACATTTTGGATTTACAACAGCTTAGGCAAACTAGGACATAAAATGAAATAAAATATAGACATAGTTCTTGGAAACACGACTATTAAAAATGCAGACGGATAGAAATAGAAACGGAGACAAAGAGTTTTACCTTAGTCGAGACCCTCTCATTGTTTTAGTGTAAACAAACATCCCAAATACCAGCAGTGTATTTCATTTAGAGTGGAAGACAATTGCTTGTTAAAATGGAGCCATTGTAATGTGCCATTTTCTCTCGGCTTTCTGTTTCCATTGTGTCAGTGGATTTAGTGAGCAGTGCGCATGTGATTGCCTGAATACTAATGCATCTTATGTCCGTGGCAGAGTGGAAGAAACTTTTCCACTGAAGTATTTAAAAAAAAAGAAAATTAGTCATGACCGCTTCATTTTAATCAGCGCTTGATTGACTCAGCTCCGCATTAGACGAGATAATAAATGCATAGAATTTAAATTGACAACCAGTTCGAGGGAGAACAAAAAGAGAAGCTAGAAGCTTGTTTATCTTGAGCAATTAGTTCTGTAACTAGTATAGTTTTAGCGTACAAAAAAATGTGTAATCTTAATTTAATCTAATATATCTATCCTATGCTGTCACTCTTTCACCTAAACGAGTATTTATAAGTAGTAATTATATATAAAAGCTTAATGTAAGTATTAAACTAAGAGATGGGGTTTTCAAAATGAAACGCATATATTCAACTCCCATCTCCCTGAAGTATTGTCTGATTTACTTTTTTAAATCAAATTAAATTTTAAATTACATCAAAATAGCATCTAAATGTCATTTGATACATGTCTGGAGCATTTTGTATTGCATTTTATATCTTAATTTCAGTATAATGGTGAGCGCATTGGTCCGGCACTGACTGGTGGAAAGGATAATGCTTAAAGCAATAGTTCGCCAAAAAATGAAAATTAAACAATCATGTTTTTCTTTTGAAAAGCGCAAAAGATCTTTTGAATTAATTGACTGTTTTTGAAATGAGTGGAGCCTGAAACAACACAGGAACCCACTGTATAGACAAAAACACTGAGACAAATAACATCTTTTGTGTTCAACAAAAGAAAAAAAGTTGACATGAGGGCGAGTATGTGATGGCAGAATATTCCTTTTTGACTTTTCTTTTCATGTAATTTTTCTTAAAGTTGGTTAAGGAATGGATTGAGAGTGAAATAAACGAAGATAGCTTTATTACAGTCACTGCTTTCAGCAAAACTGATGAAAAATTCTGACAGCTGAAAGGTGCAAATCACCTATGCTTCATGTCCATCTGAAGAGATTGATGGACGCAAAGTTCTAAAGTGGACCTTTTCCATATTTAGTAAAAAAAAAAAAAAAAAAAAAAACTGTAATCTAAACTAACCTAATGTAATCTAATGTAACCTAACATTACAAATGGATCCAGAACAGATATAAGAGCACAGAAATGTTTTCTTGGATTATTTAAATGCCTTTGCTGAAGCAGGAAAGCGTCTTAGCCTAATATTTACAAAGTGTTCAGACTGTTAGCGTGCTAAGCTAACTAGGCAGTCATTTTCACTTTACAGAGGCCCTCAGGAAACTGCCCCCTCATTTCAGCAAAACATGACCACGTGACCATGTTTGTGTATGAGTGGGTGGACCTGCGTGCATGCGTTTGTGCGTTTATGTGCATTCAAGCAATCATGCACACAACTTGCCCTTAGTCATCCAGTCCATCCCGCTTCAAGAGCCCCTTTTTGTTTTTTTTCCCTTATTTTCTAGCATCTTTTAAGCTATGATTTGAGACACATTACTCCTTTCACTCTTAATTACTCGAGGTAAAGTGCACATGTAGAAATAAATCACAGTTAGACCTGACTGCACGTGGTAGGGGAGAGAAAACGAGAGAATTAAAGAAGGGGGGAAATACAAATGAAGGAAAGTATAAAGAGAGGGGGACTCATAATGGGCCGAGTTTCAGGCTTCTTTCTGCTCTCACAGCAGAATATCGGCACTCTCATACTCAAGTCCAGAATCAAGCACTCCATATGTCCTTATGTGCAGTCCAGAGGAAGCCTTATTTCCCTGTCAACGGGTGTTCTCCTTCTGCAATCACCTATCAAAAACAGTATTGTATTGTGTTTGAGAAGCAATTTAGTCATGCTATTTCAGTGTCAGAATAAAGAGCTCAAAAGTGCAGGTTGAATGTAGTAGCCATATTCATGTGAGGGGGTACAAGCTTCAACTTTGGTGCCTAAAAGGAATAATTCACCAAAATGTCTCACCTTTATGTCATTACAAACCTGTATGACATTATTCCTTTTGTAGAACATAAAAGGAGAACGTTTGAATAATGTCCTTGCCGCTGTTTTCCGGATCCGGCTATCAATCTCAGATGACAAAAAAATGTTTCCTATTAACTTTTATTACAAGAAAACGAGGAAATATTATATATATTTTTCATTAAAGAAGGAAAGTCATACAGGTTTGATGAAGAATTAAAGAATTAAAATTAGTGTACACATGTATATGGGAAATGAGGACACATTAGAACTGAAATTTGCAAGTAATTCTCGCTGAATCTCTCACATCACTTGCTACACTACTCTTGTTACATCTGTTGGAGTATACCATTCATATTTTAATCATTCTTTAATCGCATAGAGAGCGAGACTCGTTTTTGATTGACAAATAACAAGTTAATGGCTCATAGGGTAAAAATTGTGAAACGTAATTATACTCTTTGGAAATCCGAGCAAGTCAGGTTCGTGTTGCATTTCACAGCGAAGTCAGGAGTGGTAATTATGTGTGGGCCGTAATGGGAGAGGAGTAAATGTTTTCAAATAATCTCAATTGAATAGAGCTACTGTAGTTGGCTCAACCAGGACATGTTGCATAAATATCTACATTTAAGCACAGCTTCCGCTCAAGGTCACATGGCACCGACCGTGGGGAACTAGTACCTAACTGTGCACATACGGACATCTCTGAGGTCAAAGCTTTTGTCAGAGCAATTTCAAATTCACATGGGAAGCATGAACATGAATAGTGACTGATCTTACATGCAGTACTGATGAACTGATAATCTTCCTGTTGCTTTAATCCTTTGAGTGTTTTTTATGCTACTTTGATGTTTTTAAATGTATTGTGATCTGATAATGTGAGATTTATCATATTAAAAGTGACTGAAAATACCTTAGATTAGATAGCAAATGTGAAGCTAAAATCAAATTGGTTGCAAAACGCTGGAATGTACTGTAATGACAATATTTAGATTAAAATGAGCTAGTTTTCATGTATAACTAGATGAAAAATCTGCTAAAAAGATTTAAAAGGATTATTTTGTAAATGTATTATGTAAAGAAGTGATATGTTGTATAAACGTGATTGAGTTTGGTTGGTTTCTCTTAACACAAGAAGAGTAGGTGCATATTTAACATAGCACTTCTATTAAAATAGGCTTAATTTGTTTGCTTAAATTGTTCGAGTTAATTGACTGTAAAGCTTCAGCATTCTTATGTATGCAACCTTGGTGTTCCAAATAAAAAAAATGAAAGAAGAGAAGAGGATAAAGAAAAAAACCAGACAGTTAGGGCATATGTTTCACTGTAGGTTTTAATCTTTGACCTTTCAGATTTTTAACAATGAAATGTCTCTTTAAACTTTAAAGGCAACATTGATAACGAACGCCTGGCGATTGCTAGACAGCGAATCCCATATCGGCTTGGTCGAGTAGTTGACGAATGGCTACTCGACAAAGGTAAAAACACTGATTAAAACTTTAAATAAAAGATAATTTGATCATAAGCAAGTGATATTTTGCACAGCAAATAAACCATCTAAAACATAAATCCCCTGTATAACCAAGTTTAAAATTAAACAAATGTAGTTTGTAATATTTGCACTGTACAGTTCAATAATGTGTTGTTATACTGTACTTGTAAACCTGTCAGAGGTTAAAGGGACTGGTAATATACTGATAACTGAAGTTAGTTCAATCATTAACAAAATATGTTTACATCATTAAAATACTTATTTAAATAATGTTATTGTCCAGCTGTAATAATCTAAATGACTAATTAAAGTATATGTCCATTTGAATTCATAGTGATATACACACTATTTAATTTATATATGAATATCTACTTGTCATGCTAAACATATTTCTTTTGGAAACTGCTAAAGTGGACAGTTAAAAACCCAAAGCAAATGTCTCTTAAATAGCTTCAATGATTATTGGCATCAGATATGAAGTCCCTTTAACAAGCAAGTTAAACACACAAGAAGGGAAAAGACTTGAATGCATGCTGCAATGTATGTAACAAATTGAATCGTTTAAAGTGATTTGTTTTAAAATTTGCTTGTTTTCTTGCTTTCCCTTTTCAATGGAATTATGACCATGATGAATCATTTGTAATGTGTCATGTAGCTGTAAAGCCATTCTCACATAAACCTAATTTCAGTCTAATTGATTTTAATTGCCATTGCCCTTGCTGAAAGGCAATCTCAATAAAAATGTACTAGACCTGTGCATACAGGCTTTGTAATTTGCAAGATTAACAGTAATTTTCTCACGTAAAAGGGAGATTTGTTTTTACGGATACAGAATAATTTTTTTCTCTCATCTTAGTATGTATTTGATTGTCCTTTTAGCAAAGTCCCATTGATTTTTTTTTGGGACCCAGCTTTCTCATCCCCTTCATTTATTTACTTTGTGCCAACAGCAGCCATTAAATTACAGTCGATAAATTACCAGTGTTGCTGTTAGCATTAGTGTAATTTATTGCTTCATGATCCCCAGGGAAAATAAGGTTACGGTTGTTGTGTGTTTTACCATCAGGACTTCCATCAGTTCTGTTTTCTCGTGTGTGCGTGTGCGCGTCTATGTTTGTAGCGTGTGCATGTGTATGTGTGCATCTCTACGGCGTGGGGGAGCGGGCCGTTGAACACTCTTGTATTTTCTGTAACGTTCTTCTCCGGCAGGTCGGCAGCTCACCATCTTCAACAGTCAGACCACCATAAAGATTGGAGGCTGGGAGAAGGGCAGTCGGCCCTTCCAGGGCCAGCTCTCAGGGCTTTACTACAATGGCCTAAAAGTGCTCAACATGGCCGCCGAAGGCGACCCCAACGTGCGTGTGGAGGGTAGTGCCCGACTGGTGGGAGATATGCCCTCCTCTTCTATTACGCCCCAGTCCAGTGCATCCGCAACGGGCAATCGCTCAGAAACGTCGCCCTCCATCACCGACATTACCACTACAACTGCATCCAACCGCCAGGGCAAGCAGACGACAACCCCACAGGTCAGCGGTCCCTTTATTCTAGTTCAATATGATCCTGTGAAAGCTGATGAAAGCTGAGTGTGTGCTGCAAAATTTTCTTCCTTGTCAGAATGTGATGGATTGGAAAACACTAGGGTTCTTTTGTTCATGACAAACTTGGAATAAACCGTGAATTTTACAGATGCACTCAGTGATTGTTGACTTATCATGGAACATCAAAAGTTTTAGTTAACGATGCCTTTCTAAAAATGCACTGTTAACAGTCAGACATGATCGCTAAATGTCGGAGAACACTTGAGTGACTGAGTATTTAGCCCAAATGTTCAGTGGGTGTGAAGCCCATAAGTGTGCGTAGAACTTTTGATTACACATTTGGAACATGTTTACCCATTTTTTTATATCCAATACTTGGCACTAAACTTCTAAATGTCTAATCCGTAGACCCTATTTAACAGATGACACAATTTAATTATGGCGCTTCTAATTAAGTGATAAAAAGCAGATGCAGTTGTAAACATGTTTTACAAAATACACATACTCATCTCTGTACCAATACTAACATTTAATCCATTTAACTAATTAATTTAATTTGCACTGCAAAGTTTCTAACGATTTCCGCACACGCGAGTAGCTTGGTCTCACCGCTCCAAAGCGGATTTAGTAGAAGGGCACTGAGCTTTGACATTTTTCCGACTTGGGACAGTCTTGTGCACGTCCTGTAGCATACACACGCAAGTGTGGGTATTGGCCCAGGCCCTAGTAATATTTTTTGTGTATAAAATCTTTTTAATGAGGTAAACAATGCTGAGTGCACCTTCAAAATTGTGTTTTACAGGCTTGGAAAAGAAGTGAAGTGAAGTGAAGTGACATGTGGCCAAGTATGGTGACCCATACTTGGAATTTGTGCTCTGCATTTAACCCATCCAAGTGCACACACACAGTAGTGAACACACACACACCGTGAACACACACCCGGAGCAGTGGGCAGCCATATTGCTGTGGCGCCCGGAGAGCAGTTGGGGGTTCGGTGCCTTGCTCAAGGGTCTCACCTCAGTCGTGGTATTGAGGGTGGAGGAGGGTGCTGGTTATTCACTGCCCCCACCGACAATTCCTGCCGGACCTGAGACTCGAGCCCGCAACCTTACGGTTACAAGTCCGACTCTCTAACCATTAGGACATGACTGCCCCTTAAAAAGCCATTGTTACATGTTTTGCTAGTTATGCTGTCCAATCTTTAAGCAAATGCTTCTTCACTTCATTAATTGGTCGAAATGATTTATTGGCGAAAAGGTCTGACTTTGAATGATTTATCCAGTAACCATAAACAACTAAAGGCCATGGAGAAGATGAAGATTCATTGGCTCAAAGTGTTGGAACCGATCAGCACGATCAGATTGAAGCAGACAGGCTGTGTTGTCTGGGTCAGTGTGTTGTTGCTGTTATTGGCCGTCTACATCATTACTCTCGGCTTCTCTCTTTATTCCTCTCCCGTACACTCGCTCAGTTTCTCTTTAACCATCCAAACCATTATAAGTGGTGTTTCAATAAGTGACCCAGACAGCAACGAGGCCGGTTTAAACTGAACTCTATGCTCTCTCAAGCAAAAGAGGCCTTGAGTCTAAGACCGTGGCACTTAAAGACGTGCCCATGGCTGGATCGCACATTATCGAACCAGCAAAGGGTTTCGGCCCGGCACAGTTCAATTGCTTTCAGACATAAAGTGATTGGCCCGTTTCTTTTGTGGATGTGCTGTGGCTCAGGATGAGAGAGAGAGAGTGCCAGGGGATGCTGGGAGACTAGAGTCAGTCAATAAGTCTGTGTGAACAGAGAGAAGAACCCACAGGCAAATGGGATAGGGCCATAAAGGGGAGAAATCAGTAGGGGAGATGAGCGGCGTGTATTTGGACATGCTTTTCTCCTTTACAACTTGCAGGTTTTTCTCTCCGGTCGGTCTTGCTCTCTCCAGCGCGAGCGCGAGGCATCATTTAGGGCTCTGACAGTGAGCTCTAATTACGGTGGCACTGTAATTACATGTCAGAGCACGAGGCTGAGCGGAGTGATTGACAGGCTTGCCAAGGCCAGTTCAGTCTCGTCTCCTCGTGCGTGACTTTACACACTGTGATTTAGCCTCCACAACAATAAAATCGTAATTTGATATGGTTAAAACTGATTCTGGCACTGCATATTAAATTACCTCCCTGCTCAAGGGCACTCCAGGCCCGTTGTTTGAAAGTGATTGTTGTGCAATAACAGATATTTCGATCTATTCGCGCCCAATCGTGAGGTTGGCTTATCATGGCCTCATCTGCGGATTGCATTACAAAATGGTGGGCTTGCCGTCCTCCGCGCACCGACAATGATGGTAAATGTTGCCATGGAAATATGAGACTCCTCTCTTCTCGGCACAGCAGTGTCTACACCACTCTCTAAGTTTGAGCCATCTGCGCTCTATTATCATCCATTACAATCTCTTTCTATCTCTCTGCACAGCTGCGCTGTCCAAATCAACTGCTTCATTTTTTTCAGATAGATTTTTAATATCTAATTAATGATAAAAGCTGGATAGAGAGGGATGTGAAATCAGAGGAGTTTGTGGTTCTTTGATTACAGGCCTTTGTGATGCCCATTAGACCGGAGAGCTCTCTATAATAAGAGCTAATGGAACTTCTTGGGCTCTCTCCATCTTCTTAACACTTTTCCAGAGTGTCCGCCGAGGTCTCCCCCTTAAACATCCTCGAATTAGCCGAGATCTGGAAGAAGGGCTAAAGGAATTTAAGTGTCACTTGAGAGTGTGAAAATTGCTGTGCAGTGTGCTAAGGAATAGTTAGCTGCATAGACACGTAATTGTTCAATCTGTATGAAAAGTTTGTGAATTGAACAAGCTGAAAAATTAACACAAATTCTTATTTGATTATATTACATAATATAGGGTTAGTGACATGAGTGTTCACAATATATAGAAAAATCTTTTAAAAGGAAAGGAAAAAGAAACTATTCAAAAACTATTTCAAGAAACTATTTAAAGGTACGGAATGTAGGATTGACAGCTAGTGGTCGAAATAGGTACTGCAGTCCAAATTCAAAATATTGGAGATCGTTGTCTCCCCGCCACCTCCTCTTCAGACTTGACGCTCACACAGGTTGCCAGCTTGAGGACACGCAAAGGGAGCGAGCGCAATTGACAATGATAGCCACACTGAAGCTGATGAGTTGATTTATCTGTTTTAATATGCTTTCGTTCATAGAAATTTTCAGATGGATGGCTTTTTAGGTCGGGTAGAATCTGCAATCTCTGACCCAGTTTGTTTGCTGGCTTCCATGGCAGCAATTTTCCACCAACTGGCAACTCGGGGTGTCGAAATACTATTGGGTAAACTGGCATTGTGCGGATTTGAACAGACCAAAACAAAAACAGACATTCAGACACGGAACACACATTTCAAAGTTTAGCATTGTTTTTCTCAGAAACAAGTAGGTGAATTTAGCATGTTTCCTAAATATCTGCAAACATATTATGGCGTTTTTATGTTTTAGTAAAGTGAAAAATGTACATACAGCACCTTTAATTTTAACGGGGTGTCTATTCGCACCAGGTGCAAATAGCGTGCCTTGTTGGCAAGTGCTATTCGCACTAGCTCCGACTAACAATGCCTGGTTGGGCCAAACAACATTTAAAAAAGCGCTTGTAATAATGGAGATGATTTCTATTGTACAAATGGTTTACAAATGAATGGCTCTGAAGGAAATATTATTTCATGCAGATCAATTGATTTGCTTGTAATACAGCAAATTTGTGTGTTGTGTAAATGAGGTCTGTAGTCTTTGGAATAATTTGGTATACTTTGCATGACTAGTTTTTTCGTTTAATGGCTTCAGATCTGTTCTGTGAGAATGCTTAATCTTAAAATGACGTGTGGAGCTTGGATTATCCTCAGATAAACTGGTTTTGCTATTGTCTGACACTGGCTCACAGCATATAAGCTTTTTAAAGAAGCGTTAATGATAGAAAGCCGAGCATCTTGTTTTACTCGTTTCTGTTCAAACAGCAGCCACAACAAACAAACAACTGAGGTCGTCTCAAAGGAGCCCAACATGCTTAGAAAAACACACGCATGCACCGTCTGCTTGTGACTGACAGATGAGATGTTTAATATTTCTATCAGAAGTTGATTTCCTTTGTGACTACCACCCGCACAACTGATGTTCAGAAGTGACAGCTTTTTTATTATCTTCTTTATCCTCTGTCCCACTCGTTCTCTTTAGTTTTTCTTCTCTAAAGTATACGTTTGCAGCATTTTACCTGTTACAGCACCATGTTTATGGATATGTGGCCGTTCTGTCTTGTTTTTTGATGCCGTGTTTCTGATATCCCTTCACATGGCTGTGGTGTTTGACTCGATGGGATTTGGCATGCTTGGAACCTGTGTGTTTATTCTGATCTACATCTTGCTGCGGCGGGCCATCAGGCTATGTGCTTCGCTTTAAATAATATATTAGCATTTCCTGTTTGAGCCGTGCATGTCATTAAACACCCTGGGGTATCTTTTAGATCTAGAGATGGGCAGAGGGCAGTGAAGCGCCACTTCTCTGCCTAGAAAATGGCAGCGTGGGCGCGTGCCACGTGAGAGTCATGCATTTATAGATGCTCTGTGTTGGTGCTGAGTGGATTTGATTCCATCAGACGCAAAATAGTGTTTTTTTTTTTTCTTTTGGTGAAAATATTTACTGAGAATTACTGTAATATGTTTACAGAGTGTGGTCCTAGTGTCATTACAAATCATGCAAGTTCATGCATAGTGGCATAGTGGAAATGTATATGGAAATTGCATTTGAAAATGGTTTAAATTTGTTTTCTTTTACCTTTGTGATTTTGAAATGATGCACTCAACTGTGTGTATGTGTGAGACTTTCGAACCTAGCTATACTTTGGGGATAAAATTGCCTCTAATGTATGAAATGTCAAATAGAAAGCAATTTTTTGAATTGCGTGTATAAAGCCAGAATTGCGTGTATAAAGTCAGAGGTGTGATATAAAGTCAGAATTGTGTGATAGTCAGATTTGAATTTTGTGATATAAAGTCAGAATTGTGGGTATAAAGTCAGAATTGTGGGTATAAAGTCAGAATTGTGTGTATAAAGTCAGAATTGTGTGTATAAAGTCAGAATTGCGTGTATAAAGTCAGAATTGTGTGATAGACAGATTTGAATTGTGTGATATAAAGTCAGAATTGTGTGATAGTCAGATTTGAATTGTGTGTATAAAGTCAGAATTGCGTGTATAAAGTCAGAATTGTGTGATAGTCAGATTTGAATTGCGTGTATAAAGTCAGAATTGTGGGTATAAAGTCAGAATTGTGGGTATAAAGTCAGAATTGTGTGTATAAAGTCAGAATTGCGTGTATAAAGTCAGAATTGTGTGATAGACAGATTTGAATTGTGTGATATAAAGTCAGAATTGTGTGATAGTCAGATTTGAATTGTGTGTATAAAGTCAGAATTGCGTGTATAAAGTCAGAATTGTGTGATAGTCAGATTTGAATTGTGTGTATAAAGTCAGAATTGCGATTATAAAGTCAGAATTGTGTGATAGTCAGATTTGAATTGTGTGTATAAAGTCAGAATTGCGTGTATAAAGTCAGAATTGTGTGATAGTCAGATTTGAATTGTGTGTATAAAGTCAGAATTGCGTGTATAAAGTCAGAATTGTGTGATAGTCAGATTTGAATTGCGTGTATAAAGTCAGAATTGTGGGTATAAAGTCAGAATTGTGGGTATAAAGTCAGAATTGTGGGTATAAAGTCAGAATTGTGTGTATAAAGTCAGAATTGTGTGATAGACAGATTTGAATTGTGTGATATAAAGTCAGAATTGTGTGATAGTCAGATTTGAATTGTGTGTATAAAGTCAGAATTGCGTGTATAAAGTCAGAATTGTGTGATAGTCAGATTTGAATTGTGTGTATAAAGTCAGAATTGCGTGTATAAAGTCAGAATTGTGTGATAGTCAGATTTGAATTGTGTGTATAAAGTCAGAATTGCGTGTATAAAGTCAGAATTGTGTGATAGTCAGATTTGAATTGCGTGTATAAAGTCAGAATTGTGTGATAGTCAGATTTGAATTGTGTGTATAAAGTCAGAATTGTGTGATAGTCAGATTTGAATTGTGTGTATAAAGTCAGAATTGCGTGTATAAAGTCAGAATTGTGTGATAGTCAGATTTGAATTGTGTGTATAAAGTCAGAATTGCGTGTATAAAGTCAGAATTGTGTGATAGTCAGATTTGAATTGCGTGTATAAAGTCAGAATTGTGTGATAGTCAGATTTGAATTGCGTGTATAAAGTCAGAATTGTGTGATAGTCAGATTTGAATTGTGTGTATAAAGTCAGAATTGTGTGATAGTCAGATTTGAATTGTGTGTATAAAGTCAGAATTGCGTGTATAAAGTCAGAATTGTGTGATAGTCAGATTTGAATTGTGTGTATAAAGTCAGAATTGCGTGTATAAAGTCAGAATTGTGTGATAGTCAGATTTGAATTGTGTGTATAAAGTCAGAATTGCGTGTATAAAGTCAGAATTGTGTGATAGTCAGATTTGAATTGTGTGTATAAAGTCAGAATTGCGTGTATAAAGTCAGAATTGTGTGATAGTCAGATTTGAATTGTGTGTATAAAGTCAGAATTGCGTGTATAAAGTCAGAATTGTGTGATAGTCAGATTTGAATTGTGTGTATAAAGTCAGAATTGTGTGTATAAAGTCAGAATTGCGTGTATAAAGTCAGAATTGTGTGATAGACAGATTTGAATTGTGTGATATAAAGTCAGAATTGTGTGATAGTCAGATTTGAATTGTGTGTATAAAGTCAGAATTGTGGGTATAAAGTCAGAATTGTGGGTATAAAGTCAGAATTGTGTGATAGTCAGATTTGAATTGCGTGTATAAAGTCAGAATTGTGGGTATAAAGTCAGAATTGTGGGTATAAAGTCAGAATTGTGTGTATAAAGTCAGAATTGCGTGTATAAAGTCAGAATTGTGTGATAGACAGATTTGAATTGTGTGATATAAAGTCAGAATTGTGTGATAGTCAGATTTGAATTGTGTGTATAAAGTCAGAATTGTGTGTATAAAGTCAGAATTGCGTGTATAAGGTCAAAGGGGAAAAGAAGAAGAAAAAGGAGAAAAGAAGAAAATGTTTTGACATTGACTTGTGTTTTTAAGTAGCCCCTTTCTTTCTTTCTTTTTTTTGTTTTTTTTGTTTTTGTTTTGTTGTTTGTTTTCTGTTTTGTTGTTTTCTGTTTAGTTATTAACTTTAGTATTTTGACAACATTTGTAATTACATGTATGTGTATATTCTCTTTCCCCTACGAGAGTTTTGTATTTTGCTGTTTTTTGTCAATAAAAAAAGAAAAAGAAAAGACGAAGAGGAAGAGGAAGAAGAAGAAGAAGCAAAAAAAAGAAAGCAATTTTCTTTTCAACTAGAAAACATATATGGTCAATAATAATTAGGGCTGACAAAATCTCCATTTTGCAGCCTTTTGATAATATTCAATGGGATATGTTATCTCAATTATTGTCTAATAATATAATATCTCAGTATTTATGGACCTGTTTATGCTGCTCTGAAATGGTTAAAAGGGGTTATTTTTGTATGTATTCTATTTTCTGTCAGAGGAACCATCATTTTGACCAAACAGCCATTCCTGCCAACTAGACCCAGTGTTTTCACTAAATGAACACAGGGAAGATTTACATATAATCATTTTCATTTATATGTGCCGGTATGTCAATACATAATAATGAACAGCAATTATTATTTTGATAGATACATTTTAATATATGAAATTAGATGTGCATATATTTTTAATCTATGTGTGTCACAATACCCAAAATACAACAGTCCAACATCAAGATTCACATGTACTCTAATGAGGTACCAACTCATTTCATTCTGTTGCATCACGAGGGCAGGACAATGTTCAGGACGGATAGATATAAACTGGTCCAGATTCCTGTGCTTCAACACCCCCCCCCCCCCCCCCCAACCCCAACACCACTCACCCCCGTCCAATTAATGGATCCTGTGACTTGCCCTGCATGCACTGTTGTCCCAGTGCTCATTTACACTGACTGCTTAAATCAATCAATCAATACGATTGTTTGAACTGGCACAAAGCAAGTAATAAAATGGACTGCTGCTCAGCTACTTTTTCTGGGTCTTTTTTTTTCTCTCTCTCTCTCTCTCTCTCTCTCTCTCTCTCTCTCTCTCTCTCTCTCTCTCTCTCTCTCTCTCTCTCTCTCTCTCTCTCTCTCTCTCTCTCTGGAGGTCTCTCTCTTGAGGTGGTAGATATTAAACGTTTATTAATCTGTGGGCTTTTGGGTAATGGCGACCCTGTTTTTCATATCGCTTGGACAGTCTTCATGATAAACCAGATATTCGTGTTCCCACCTATCATGTTTAATCTCTAATGTGCATAGCTGTCGAGACCTTAGCTAGTTTTTGTTCCTTTTTTTATAAATTCTGTCACAGTCATAATGTATGGCTGCGTTTGGTGGCCGTGCACAGATTCTGCAGACGCAGGAGACAAATAGAGTCTTCTGAGACCACGGTGTGAAAAACAGACACCTACCGTGTATCTCTCTTTATCTGTTCCGCCCCTCCTTTCTCAGTGGGCGTCTACGTGCCCAAAGCACGCATTTGAATGTGAGTGAAATGAGTATTCATGCTGGTTAGTTTAGCTGGCAGAGGCATTTAGATGGAGTCGAATAACCCAAGGTCCCTGAGGAGCAGGAGGGCCAGTGGAGATGAAAACGTGGAGCTTTTTTGCTGTACGTTGTGTAACATTCGCTCTCTTGCTGTGGAGAGATATATTTTGAGAATGTGCATGTGTGTTTGATGTTAGATTGTGGGTTGTGTCTCTGTGGAGTTTCATAGCAGGGCAGAAGGTGTGCAACTCCCCCCCCCCCCCTCTCTACATACACACATCAATCTCTCTTTTTTTTAAAAAATGCTATAATAAAATATCTCCAACTGAGCAAACCCTTAGCAACCTCAAGCTAAGAGGCGATGGCGGTTGGCTGAAATGAGTCAGGTGATCGGCTTGCAGTCGTACCGTATTTTCCCTCTCTCACTCCCGCCTCTCTCCGTGTGTATCTTTCTCATTTTCTCTTCCCCCTCGCTTACGCCTTCCCTCCCTCTCTCTCTCTCTCTCTCTCTCTCTCTCTCTTCTAGTCTGTAGAAGGCACTCATAGTCTCTCCTGATGCACAGACAATTTATCATCCCTATCTGCTTACCAAAGTAGGATTTCTCCAGTCATCACTTTTGATCTGACAGAGCGGACTTTATTTTACTGGTGTGGGGCTTTTTGGTTGCTCTAGGAGCAGGGACGGGGAGATCAGAGAGGGGGAGAGGACAAACTCTCACCTTAACAGAAAAGCAAAGCTGTATAGAGGAAGCAGACAGTGTAGCCAGGCTGCCATCATGGATGCGAGGTGGCATTGTTCCTCATCCCAGGTAGTCTCTCTTTCTCACGGTCCTTCTCCATCCAGCAATCATCGCATGCAGAATCTTTGATGTTGTCATATCCATGCAGCGAAAAAGGCATGCACCATTTGTCTGCAGCGCTCTGCACGTAGAGCGAGTGAGAGTGAGAGAGAGAACAAGAGAGGCAGAGAGAAAAGAGAATTGGGGCAGCAGTGAGGGAGTTACGGGAAAATAACAAAAAGTTGCAGTGCTTTTGTGAGCGTGCCTTTGTCGCCGATGTCTGCATCTGTTGCATCGAGTTCGCATTGCCAGAGTCATTCATGGCATGCCAGTTTCTCGTCATCCTTAACTAGACGCTTCCTCCGGTCATCTCGGCTGCCCACTGATGCTGTTTATTTGTACAGTCCTTTTTTGATTTGCATCTTATTTTTTTCTCTTCCTCATTAAAAGTGAGTGAAGATCAAGCACTGTCCCCCAGTAAAGTTTAACCCAGGGTGTGTATTGTGTTGCGTGAAGTCGGCAAGTCCCCCCCCCCCCCCCCTCTCTCTCTCTCTCTCTCTCTCTCTCTCTCTCTCTCTTTGTTTAAGATCTAGAGCTTCAGTCTGTAACAGCGTGTTCTGTCTGTGGGCAGCAAGTATGATCCGATTTATTTATTCCCACTTGGATGACCCCTGAGAGTTGCTTGTAATGGCTACTTGTTTCTCACGTCTTCTCAGAGTGAGTCAAGACTTGGAGAACTTCTCGGTTCATCAGTCTTGGCACATTTGCCTGTTTTTTTTTTGTTTGTTTTTTTTTGCAGATAATATAAAAGACAATTATACTTTACTGTAAAACATAATTTGAACAATTTATTAAAAGCCTTAATAAAAATATTTTTTTAAGTCAATGTGAATTGGCATTTTACTTAAGCAATTTTTTTGTACTTCATTTTATCCATCTGGAATTGATTGGACCAAGGAAAGTTATAAACCAAAATTTAAAACAGACAAAATGAGTTTGCTAAATAACTCCTGACTATTGATTAATGTTATTGAATATTCAATTAAAATATATGAGAAAAATGTGCACCAATGTATCATTCACAATACGACCAAATTTTTTTTTAATATAAGATTTTAATTTTATGTTGACTTTAATAAAGATTGTCAATGAGGTGTTATAATTAACCAGGATATTACAAAGCTTTTGAATGTGCTGAAATAATCTAATACCTTAATGAGAATCATTCTTGATCGATATGTAAATAATTGCACAGGAAGCCATCTTGATTTCCATCTTCTATGAAAGGTCTGGGTTCTCTATTATTCATCTTAGTATTTGAGGATGGAAAATGGAGAGCTAAACCTGCGCTTCTGATTGCGTTCTAGCTCTTTTGAAGTTGAATCTCTTGTACGGGATGTCAGTGAGCGCATATGGAGGCCCTGTGGGCCAGCTCTATAAATTCCTGTGCATGCTAGTTGTATACTAGCATGCGTATCTCCATTGTGTTTCCTGTGAATTGTTTTTTTTTTTTTTTTTTTTTTTAGCTGTTCTTGATAGAGAAAACTGCAGTGCATCAGTAGCCATTTTTTATTCATTGTATGAGCTCTCAGTATTTTAAACACAGCTCTCAGCAAAGTGAGGCTACATTTAGCACCAGGTCTTCTCTATGAATAATCACACTTCATTAGCGGCTGCTAAGTTTGCTGGCAGACTTTGATGTTCTTGTGCTTTCCCTCGCCCTTTCTTTCTCTCACTTTGGCTGGAGGAAAGGAATATGGAGAAAAAGAATAAAAACAGTAGTGAGAAATCAACGGTTTGCTTTGCAGGTCCCAGCTGATCCACCGAGGCGATTCGGTTTTTATTTCCTATCATTTTGAACAGGCTGAATCTTCATGTCACCATGGCAACAACAACAGACGGTGCACTGTTCTGAGGTATTTGTATTCTTGGTGGAATACTAGAATCTTCATGACTGAAAGAGATGGAGAGATAGAGGTGAATGTGAGTGTCTGAGCCATCTCAGACCAGCTGTAACATTTATACATTTATATTGGTTTTATTAAATTATTACAAGAACAAGGACGTGAGAAGTGTGGTGTCTATGGAAGCTTGTTTCCACAACTGAATAAAAAAAGGCCATCGCAATGTTTTATATCACAATTTCCCTTTTTTCTTGGAATTGCAAGTGTACATCTCGCATTTCAGTTTTTTTCTAAGAATTGCGTGATATAAACTCACAATTGCAAATTATAAAGTCAGAACTGTGAGACATACATTTTGGAATTCTGAGGGAAAAAACGTTCTTTTTTCCAAGTGCGATGAGAAAAAAGAACGCAGTGCGCCTCTGTGTGACACATACACATCTTGTCCACATGGAAAGGAGCTTCAGACAGCGCTTGAGCTGACAAATCTCTGACCCAGTTTGTTCGCTGGCTTGCCAACCAGAATTGTATATGTTGGCTTTGTATCTTTCTAGTGAGCTTTTCTCACTATAGTCCTTTATCTTGCTCACTGGGGTTGTAAGGCAGTATTCTTAACGCAGTACATAAGCTGCTTACATACATTTATTCTGAAAGTTGCTTATAAAAATACTTTTTAATTGAATTTATACATCCAACATTAAGTATAGCCAATTTAAGTTTGGAAACAATATGTTGTATTTATAATGTCACACTTAATATTTATCTCAGTTTTTTCATACATACAAATATATAGATGGATTTTAGGAAGGGGGTCCCTCATACAAGGTTCATCATATTTGGGGGTCCTTGCTATGATAAAGTTTGAAAACCCCTGCATTACAGTAACATATTACGTTTTGCTGTAACGCAGTAGTGTAAGTTATTACTAATCATTTTTCAGTAATATTTTACTTGGTTCATGTTCAGTAACTCTCACGTTACAACACACTATTAGCCCAAAATTTAATTAAGAAAAACAGGGGTGGGGCAAGACCGCGAGACATTAACGAATGAAAAATTCAAGTATTAACCTGTCCGTGGTCAGTCAATAGCCGCATGTGGTGTCCAAGTTTGTAAATAAAGAAGGCTTAAAGGCTCTGTCGTTTCAAAGAATAGCACAACGCCGGCGAGCGCGTCAAGTAAACACATCCCCAAACGGACGAAGCGCACGCGCAGTCAGCGGAGGCTCGCGCTCCAGAGCCAAACGAAAGCATAAGCAAGGCTTAATGAATGAAGATGGCAGAAGAAGACTGTACATTCACAAGATGGACGTATGCTCATTACTTTGAGTTTGTCAGAGATAAGGACAAGAAGAACGTAATAGTCAAATGCAAATGCAGACAAATGCAACCTTGTCTAAAACCGATAGAACTATCGACATCGCGAAATAGCACTAGCAATTTAAAAAAAAACATCTCTTGCACTTTGTGCATGACGGTTTTGTGTTGTGAACCTCTTGAATTCAAAGAGAATAAAATGACAACAATTAAGAAAAGAACAAATGTGCATCTTGTCATGGCATTAGAGGTTGCATACAGTTCTGTTGTGTCTAATATGAATAGACCCAAGCTTTTCCCAGATATTACCAGATAATCACATTTACCTCTACCATACTTTTAACAGACTTGGATCGTTTGGGATCCCGTCTGTCATCCTTTCTTGCACTGTCTTGAGCCTTCACTTTGCCAATTACAGGATATGCTATATTGTTAGTAGGGTGGATAGCCCACAGTCATTATGCTACATCATATCGCCTTCCACTGGATGTAAAATGCTCTGTAGTAACCTACATTTTGTCATTTTACAATGTTAAGTTCTACTTCTGTAGTTATTTTGGTAAAAGTAACTCAAAAGTAATACAGGAGTAATGTAACGCATTACAATTCTGAGACAGTAATATTGTAAGGTAACTAATTACTTTTAAATGACAGTAACAAGTAATCTATAATGTATTACAGTTTGGAAGTGTTGTGAACTTTTATCTTCTAAAGTGTAGGAAACTCAGAAGTGATGACCAGGAGACTTCGGGATTCAAACAGAAGTTATTCTTTTTAATGAGAACTCTCTGTGCTGCAGGTCGTCCGAAAACAGTCTGACTCAAACAGTCTAACTGATAGGTTATATACATTTCAAGGGGGAGGGATTACATAGAGATTGAAACAAAGCATGTAAATTAAATACACAGGTTTTGGGAAACCCGCCCAGACAGAGTATCACCAATTCTACTCCTAATCAGCATAACTATTCCGGCAGGAATCTCCTACTGGAAAGTCAACAATCTTCCTTTTTACCTCAAATGCTCACTGTAAAACAGGCCCAGCAGGAAATCTCCTGCTGGAAACCCCAGAATCATTATCTATACCTTAAATGCTAAATACAATGTACTTTATTAAAAATATAATCTTACATTTCCCCCTTTGAGAGTTCTAATAACTCTCACAAAAATACAAGTTTAAACCTTCATCAGTCCATTCTGTAGCTTATGTTTGTTAGCATAAGCCCCATCTTCTAGTCATGTAACTTGGAAAAATTACAGGCACATATCACTTGCTCTGTGTTGTTCATCTGTAATTGCATGTTGACACAGAAACAAACATGCAATTAAGGTCCGTGAAGTTCATTACGGGCAATGTTCTTTTGTGGTTGGAACAGTCCTTGCGAGTCATTTTGTTGACCTAACAGGTTTCCGAACCATGAAGAATTATCTTCAGTCATCTGATGTAATTTTGCTGAAAGATCAAGAATGTCTTGTTGGATTTCAAGAGTACTTGACCATGTTGATGGATGACTGGAGTTCCCGTAGGTGATTCTTCTGCGTTGTGTATTTTTTTCTTCTTCTTTCAGACAGTTGGCTCTGTAGTGGGTCTAGTTGTCCTTCAGAGGTTGTGGCTTCATACGCAGGTGAGACTGTCGTTGCATATGGATCTTGAAAAAGCCATCAAGTTTTATCTGCACACTGTAAGACAGAAAACAGAAAAACAGAGAGCAGTATTTCTTCAAAACACTACGGTTGTAGAAGTTTAAACACTATGGTTCTATCGTTTTCAGAGTCTACTGTTGTCGTTTCATTCTTTCCCTATTTCTTAATTTATTTGACACCTATGGACCAGTGAGGCAAGGATGGACTAAATTGGGAAAGGCCTATGAGGTAGTGTCTTCACCCTGGGTTCACCCCCGAACGCATGTTGCGTTCATTTCTTCCCAGGGCACCTCACTTGTCCGTGTCCTATTCTGTCCCTGTGTTGTGTGGAGGAACAACTTTGCAGTGTGACACATGAGTAAGCAGCCTGAGAAGGAGCAGAATTATGCATAGCATTTCTTTTTGTATCTTGCAACTTCTTCCTACACACTTTCTCCCAATGTCCTAATTTTCCACAGTAGTGACATTTGCCTTTTTTCTTAGGCAATCTATTGTCTGAATTACTTGTGCCTAACGATTTGGCAGTTTGAACTTGGACAACAGAATTAGCAGGAATCCTTTCAATTCCCTCAATTCCATGTGATCTTCTCCTAGCGTCACATACTTTCACTTAATCAACAGGCACATCAGATACTTATTGAATGGCTACATCTGTTTCAAAGAAAGCTTGCAAGTCAGGATAAACGTTATCAGTCTGACTAACTTCATTCACATCAGTTTTCTCTACAGTTTTGTTGAGGTGTAATTTCTCAGTCAAAGATGCTACTCTAGCACAGAGCTCTTTGTTCTGTTTCTCTAGCTCTGAGATATGCTGAGACTGTTGTCTAGCTAGCGCCAAACTAAATTCTCTGTGACAACAAATAATGCCTTTCACATTGTTCTGGCGAATACATGCTCCTAAAACTTTTTTACATCCGTCAATCGACCAAGTCTTGTCTGGATGGATTTCATATTTCTGCGTTAGTTTTTGTCTAACTTTCTCTGTGACAATTAAATCCAGTTGCACTCCTAACAATAATTTGAATTCACTTTCTGACCACAAAGGAGTAGGAATTTCACCTTTTTTAGTTGTGGGGATTAGTCTAGCACTTTTCCTAAACATTTTATGAATTTCTGTTACCACACACTCACAAACACTGACTTCTCTGATCAACAGCCTTGTTAACACAGCTCAACTATTGTTAACTTTCTTTGGCAAAACAGAGGACAAAACAAATATTAACTGAATGTTAATCTTCCCTGCCTAAAACAGAGGCAAACCAATTATTAGCACGTGATGCTAACCTTCTCTATGAAGAGGCAAACACAAAAACTAAGGACAAACACAACAAATTAGCCTGTATGCTAATCTTACTTGCCTAAAAAAAAAAACAGAGGCAAACCAATTATTAGCACGTGATGCTAATCTTCCCTATGAAGAGGCAAACAATTATTAGCTTGTGATGCTAATATTCCCTGCCTGAAACAGAGGCCGAACAATTATTCTCTGCCAAAACAAAGGCTAAACAACTATTAGCTTGTGAATGCTAATCTTGCCTGCCTGAAAACAGAGGGTAACTTTCATCTCTAAAACAAACTTTTTAGAGGGTAACTTAGTTAACCAAACCTACAGCTGTCTGATAACTCTTCCCTGGCAGCGCAGAGGAAAACAATTTTGTACTGGTCTTTATGGTTCTTTTGGATAGAGTGACACTCACCACCCTTGGTTGTACAGAAAGAATTCAGTCTGGAAATCTTTGTTCAGCTGGAAGTTTCGCTCTGGATTCCAGTCTGCAACGTAGGAAGATCTTTGCGCTTGAAGTTTCAATCTGGATTTTGGAGTTCAGGTGAGGAGCTCTATCCGGGTCACGGCACCAAAACTGTTGTGAACTTTTATCTTCTAAAGTGTAGGAAAACTTCATAAGTGAAGACCAGGAGACTTCGGGATTCAAACAGAAGTTATTCTTTTAAATGAGAACTCTCTGTGCTGCAGGTCGTCCGAAAACAGTCTGACTCAAACAGTCTAACTGATAGGTTATATACATTTCAAGGGGGAGGGATTACATAGAGATTGAAACAAAGCATGTAAATTAAATACACAGGTTTTGGGAAACCCGCCCAGACAGAGTATCACCAATTCTACTCCTAATCAGCATAACTATTTAAAACGCATAGAGGTAACGACGGTGAGAAAACAGGTCCGGCAGGAATCTCCTACTTGAAACTCAACAATCTTCCTTTTTACCTCAAATGCTCACTGTAAAACAGGCCCAGCAGGAAATCTCCTGCTGGAAACCCCAGAATCATTATCTATACCTTAAATGCTAAATAGAATGTACTTTATTAAAAATATAATCTTACAGAAGTAACGTGCACAACACTGGTGATTAATCACAGAAATATGTAATTAGTTAATTGACAGCCCTATATATATATATAGGGCTTGACATTAACTTTGGCTAGCCAAAGATTACTAGCCACTCAGCATTTTCACTGGCCACAATTTTGACAAATCGATACCATGCGGAAAAAACTGCCATGTAGATTTTTTTAATATCATCTCAATCTGGCAACAGGTATACAAGGCTGCTGTCATTAAGACCTGACACATGGCTCCATTACTGTTACGCATGCGTTTTCTTTCTCAACTGTTTACGTTCGCTTAAAACATAACTGTGTTTACATGAATACTCGCCAAGACTGGCATTTTGTGTGTATTTGACTGTTTAAGCAGCAAAATATATCTCAATTTGGAACTGAGAGGCAGCTATATTTGCGCGCACTTTGGGTTTGAGCACAAAATCTGCGAGAGTGAGTAAAATAAGTCTACAATAAGTGCAATTCCATGCCAAAATTCAAGCCCCGTAACACCAACAATATTAATCCAGAGTGTGCATATATATAAATAAAAATGCAAAACAATGCAAAAAAATAAATTCATGGCTGCAGAATTGAAAAAAGCTGAATAAAGAAGTTAATTTTGGGGTAATAAGGGTAGGGTTGGACAGGTCAGTAGGTCAGATCCATCCACTTCCTGTGCCTCTCTTATCCAGGGCATGTAGAGCTGGCTCAGTCAGGTCCTACTTTTAGTCTGTGTCTCTGTAGATCAGTCTGGCAGCTGAGAGATAATTGGAGAGGGATGAATGGAGGTGGAGCTTGAAAAGTGTGTGTTTTGTGAGCGTTTGAATTGAGGTAACTCCTTTCTAATTAGGGCACAGCTGGTTCCCCTCCGTGTTCACAGGTGAACTGAGCATTGTTGTCTCTCTCTGTCTCCACTCCCCCGCCCATTTTGGCTCTGTCGCTTATTGTGCCTGTTGGCAGTGCAGTAATTAAGAGCAAGCAAAACAGGGAGTCTAATACTGTATATGTAGTGTATGTGAGTGTATGCGCAAATGATGCTCTGTTAGCACACCCACTGTCTCATGCTGCACTGTAGTTATTCAGCAAGGGGAAAATGGAGTCATAATGTAGGCCGCTTCTGTCCCCCTCATCCGCCTCAGCACAGCTGTTGAGTGGGCAGTGGATGGAGGAGAGCGGTGATCTCAGGCAGATGGATGCTGAAGGCTCGGTCTTAGTCATATGTGATTTCTCTGCAGAAAACAGCCTCACGCTCAAGAGCTTGTGTAACACCACATCTGAGGACTTAGATCTGAGTTTTGACACTTTGATGAGGGGCAGTCTTTCCAAAAGAGGAAAGAGAGTGAAAGAGAAGGATGGTTTCTGGCGCTCAGCTGTGTGAGAGGTATTCAGATAGAGATCCTAACAAAGGTTTGGGTGGACATGTTCATGTAAAGCAGCCAGTCCCAATGACAAGTAATCATTTAACAGATTCCTTTCCCACCATACAGTTAGGGCTCGATGATATATCAGTTTTTGTCTTTTGATCATATATTACTAGGCAGCGGCTATTTACACCAAGTGTAAATGGCAACTAGATGCTATTTACACTAAGTGCAAATAGCTGTAGATGCTATTTACTGAGTGAAATAGCATACCAAGTTGATATATTCTATTTACACCATATAAAAGTAGCAGTTGTAAATAGTAATTTTACTGTTGTTGTACATTAACAGGATGCAGTAATAACAGTGTAAATTATTATATTTATTAAAATTATTCAATGGATGCCACCTTAATGGGAAAAGCCCTCCCTAAACCTACCCCTAACCCTACCCAATAATTGCTTTTATTATTATTAAACATTTCGTTAGGCACTTTATTTCCACATTTAGAACATTTTCTTAATTTTTATTGAAAGTAAAAGCCTTTCCGATGTGATTTGTGATTAGAAAAGACATAAGAGCAAGCTCTGCAAAAGGCGGATTTGAACCCGGGTTGAACGCGTCAAAACCAAGATCCTTTAGCCATACGATTTACTGATTGCACCACTGAAGATGGTGAAACATGACTCTTTTTTTTTTTTTGTATCTTGTTTTGCCCAACCAGGCACTGTTAGTGTGAATACCAATTGCCAACACTCCAATATTACTATTGTTGCAACCTAACGAGTAATTGTACCCAAATATGAATCAGAATTTTTAATTGATTAATCGAAATGGATAGTTTGAACTAATTCACAGAAATAAGCTGACTCTAACTGTGTTTTTGCTATTGAGATTTACATTAGAGATGCTATTAAAACAACTAAATTTTAACAAGGAAGGATCTCAACTTGTGCCTGTATCCACTTTTGTGTCCTTGAACGCTCTTTTTTTTTTTTTTTTTGGGTGGGGGGGTCGACAGCTTATAAAAACGTAGTTCTGGGTTTTTTTTTTTAGCTTTGTTTGCTATACACCCTGTCATATAACACAAAAAAAAGCCTAAAAGCTGCTATAAATCAGAAATGACAAGGAGACCGCTTCATGCAATACAAAGTCAATGGAGAGAGTTGGATTGGAGTACTGGAGTAATGGCAGCTTTGGCACCATAGACATACACACACACATTTTATATATATATATATATATATATATATATATATATATATATATACAGTGAGGAAAATAAGTATTTGAACACCCTGCTATTTTGCAAGTTCTCCCACTTAGAAATCATGGAGGGGTCTGAAATTGTCATCGTAGGTGCATGTCCACTGTGAGAGACATAATCTAAAAAAAAAATCCAGAAATCACAATGTATGATTTTTTAACTATTTATTTGTATGATACAGCTGCAAATAAGTATTTGAACACCTGAGAAAATCAATGTTAATATTTGCTACAGTAGCCTTTGTTTGCAATTACAGAGGTCAAACGTTTCCTGTAGTTTTTCACCAGGTTTGCACACACTGCAGGAGGGATTTTTGCCCACACCTCCATACAGATCTTCTCTAGATCAGTCAGGTTTCTGGCCTGTTGCTGAGAAACACGGAGTTTGAGCTCCCTCCAAAGATTCTCTATTGGGTTTAGGTCTGCAGACTGGCTAGTCCATGCCAGAACCTTGATATGCTTCTTACAGAGCCACTCCTTGGTTATCCTGGCTGTGTGCTTCGGGTCATTGTCATGTTGGAAGACCCAGCCTCGACCCATCTTCAATGCTCTAACTGAGGGAAGGAGGTTCTTCCCCAAAATCTCGCAATACATGACCCCGGTCATCCTCTCCTTAATACAGTGCAGTCACCCTGTCCCATGTGCAGAAAAACACCCCCAAAGCATGATGCTACCACCCCCATGCTTCACAGTAGGGATGGTGTTCTTGGGATGGTACTCATCATTATTCTTCCTCCAAACACATTTAGTGGAATTAAGACCGAAAAGTTCTATTTTGGTCTCATCTGACCACATGACTTTCTCCCATGATCATCCAAATGGTCATTGGCAAACTTAAGACGGGCCTTGACATGTGCTGGTTTAAGCAGGGGAACCTTCCGTGCCATGCATGATTTCAAACCATGACGTCTTAGTGTATTACCAACAGTAACCTTGGAAACAGTGGTCCCAGCTCTTTTCAGGTCATTGACCAGCTCCTCCCGTGTAGTTCTGGGCTGATTTCTCACCTTTCTTAGGATCATTGAGACCCCACGAGGTGAGATCTTGCATGGAGCCCCAGTCCGAGGGAGACAGTCATGTTTAGCTTCTTCCATTTTCTAATGATTGCTCCAACAGTGGACCTTTTTTCACCAAGCTGCTTGGCAATTTCCCCAGAGCCCTTTCCAGCCTTGTGGAGGTGTACAATTTTGTCTCTAGTGTCTTTGGACAGCTCTTTGGTCTTGGCCATGTTAGCAGTTGGATTCTTACTGATTGTATGGGGTGGACAGGTGTCTTTATGCAGCTAACGACCTCAAACAGGTGCATCTAATTTAGGATAATAAATGGAGTGGAGGTGGACATTTTAAAGGCAGACTAACAGGTCTTTGAGGGTCAGAAAATTTTAGCCGATAGACAAGTGTTCAAATACTTATTTGCAGCTGTAGCATACAAATAAATAGTTTAAAAAAATCATATATTGTGATTTCTGGATTTTTTTTTTTAGATTATGTCTCTCACAGTGGACATGCACCTACGATGACAATTTCAGACCCCTCCATGATTTCCAAGTGGGAGAACTTGCAAAATAGCAGGGTGTTCAAATACTTATTTTATATATATATATACACATACACTCACCTAAAGGATTATTAGGAACACCATACTAATACTGTGTTTGACCTCCTTTCGCCTTCAGAACTGCCTTAATTCTACGTGGCATTGATTTAACAAGGTGCTGAAAGCATTCTTTAGAAATGTTGGCCCATATTGATTGGATAGCGTCTTGCAGTTGATGGAGATTTGTGGGATGCACATCCAGGGCACAAAGCTCCCGTTCCACCACATCCCAAAGATGCTCTATTGGGTTGAGATCTGGTGACTGTGGGAGCCATTTTAGTACAGTGAACTCATTGTCATGTTCAAGAAACCAATTTGAAATGATTCGAACTTTGTGACATGGCGCATTATCCTGCTGGAAGTGGTCAGAACATGGTCAGAAACAATGCTCAGGTAGGCCGTGGCATTTAAACGATGCCCAATTGCCACTAAGGGGCCTAAAGTGTGCCAAGATAACATCCCCCACACCATTACACCACCACCACCAGCCTGTGCAGTGGTAACAAGGCATGATGGATCCATGTTCTCATTCTGTTTACGCCAAATTCTGACTCTACCATCTGAATGTCTCAACAGAAATCGAGACTCATCAGACCAGGCAACATTTTTCCAGTCTTCAAATGTCCAATTTTGGTGAGCTCGTGCAAATTGTAGCCTCTTTTTCCTATTTGTAGTGGAGATGAGTGGGACCCGGTGGGGTCCCACTCATCCGCCTCAAGGTTGTGCGTGTTGTGGCTTCACAAATGCTTTGCTGCATACCTCGGTTGTAACGAGTGGTTATTTCAGTCAAAGTTGCTCTTCTATCAGCTTGAATCAGTCGGCCCATTCTCCTCTGACCTCTAGCATCAACAAGGCATTTTCGCCCACAGGACTGCCGCATACTGGATGTTTTTCCCTTTTCACACCATTCTTTGTAAACCCTAGAAATGATTGTGCGTGAAAATCCCAGTAACTGAGCAGATTGTGAAATACTCAGACCGGCCCGTCTGGCACCAACAACCATGCCACGCTCAAAATTGCTTAAAACACCTTTCTTTCCCATTCTGACATTCATTTTGGAGTTCAGGAGATTGTCTTGACCAGGACCACACCCCTAAATGCATTGAAGCAACTGCCATGTGATTGGTTGATTAGATAATTGCATTAATGAGAAATTGAACAGGTGTTACTAATAATCCTTTAGGTGAGAATATATATATATATATATATATATATATATATATATATATATATATATATATATATATATATATATATATATATATATATAGCCGGGTGAGAGAAGAGACTTCTTTCAAACACTTGGGAATCTTTCTAAACCCAAACTTTTGAACGCATTGTGTGAATGTTCAATATATACTGCCAAGCTTTACTTAAAACTTGAGATGGTTTTTCAGGCACAACAGTGATAGCTCTTGGATCTCCACATGTACAGTGGACTTGTACTTGTACTATCTTTCCGTTACCTCTCTACATCTTTAACTGCTACACCACATCTTCATCCCTCTTCTAGAACTCCTTCCTTTAGTCCAAGTGTTGTCTCATGCAAGAGCCTATGCATTATTAAACCCTTTTATCAGACATTATCACATATCGGTTTACTTCTAATCTCAATGTCCATGTTAGTTGCAGTCTTTTATACATTACATGTCAGCTCACTGAATGAGAGATGGCGCAGCATGGTTGACTTCACCCAACGTAGGCTCCCAGGATCTCTGCGTTATTATTCTCTCTCTCTCTCTAGAGTCGGGCAGACGGATGCCACTACCGGCCTTTAGCAAGGGCTCTGTTGTGCACTCCTGCTGCAACACATTACCTCCATATATCCCAACCTTCCAGCAGCAGCACACAAACCAGCACTGTAACGTCAGGGATCTAAATTATTCACCCGCACTGACCTACTTGTAGGGTGTTTTAGAGCTGGGAGTTGAGCAGATATCGCTGCAAGGAAAATGGCAACCATGTGGTTATGGCAACCACTTTAAAACAACTGTGCAGTGTGCCCTCCCACTCCTACTTTCCTCTCCCTTTCTTCTCCCTCTCTCTTTCCGTGTTGTTTCGTGTGGTCCGCATGGCTGTGATGATGGTGAAAGGTCCTGATTGGCGTGGGCATTGCCCTGGAGCCTGTAGGCAGACCGTGTGAGCTCAGAGACAAATCGATGTCTTTCCTCCCCGTGCGCGCTCACACACTCAGCCAGCCCTGCATTTCTATTGGGACAAGCACACATGCATGTACACGTTTGGCCAGCTGGCAAATGTATACACACTCTGGCTAATTTCAGAGAGAGAGAGAAGTGTGAAGACTGGTACTAAATGGATGCCACCAAAGCGACATCGTCAGATGGAATTTTCTGCCGTAGCGCTGAGAGGAACGTCAAGCTTGCTGCCTTTTTGCATAGTTGATGGAGAATTCCTGCACGGAGAGACGTTCTGAGCTATTAAACCACAGTCGGATACCATCTTTGGAATTCAAACCGTGAAATCTCAACATGGCTTTCTTTCCCTTCGGAACCATCACTGGAGCAGAGGCAAGATTTCCGTCAGTATGTGTTGTTGTGCGCGTCTCAGCGCCGTGCATTGTCCTTGATAGGGCTTGTCTTTAGATTTGCTTCCTATGGTTTTATTTCAGATTAAAAGGCACGTTTGATGAGATTGTTTTCCAGCGGGATGGATGGATGTGAGTGGATTTGATGCTCCTCACACCACATGTTTCTGCGTGACTGTCTGTATAAAACAACTGCCGGCGAAATTGTATTCATCAGGGGATTTGTGAAATTTGTGTGTGTGTGTTTGTGCTGCTCTGATCGATATTTCCAACTGCCTTGATGTGGAAGTCTCTCAAGACTGTACTATAAGACAATTTGGCGTGCTATAATCCAAAGAAAGGGACGTTTTTGTGGAAAAGCTGTGACCTTTTACCGTTAGGACATCTTTGATCACACCTGTGAGTCAAAGCTCAGAGGACCTGTGAGAGATGTCAAAGTGGTAGTGGAAAGGACATTTCCTTTTCGTTCCTCTCTCAGACTCAGCATGAGGCCTTAGATGACACAGCAGCCCTATAAAACCGTAATGATGCCACAAGGTGTTTTTGTCTAACCCTCTCTCTCTTTTGTGTCTCTCTGGTACAGGATGATCTTCTGGTAGCGTCGGCAGAATGTCCCAGTGACGATGAGGACATCGATCCTTGCGACCCAAGTTCAGGTGGGTTAGGTTAGTCATCTTTCTTTTATATTATTACTGTCCACATGTCCTTTTCCTCCAAAAATGTTCTTCATTTTTTAATTGTTCTGTTTGAAACCACTCCATGTAAGATTATTTGACTACAGTACAAGTTAAAAGAAAGAGAAATCATTTTTCAGTAGTGGCCAATCAATATAATTTGGGGTGAAAAAATCTTCATAATTGACTTTACTAAATGCGCTTTAGTTCAAAAATAATGTTTAAAATGGCATCATTTCTCACATATTTAGCCAAGCAGACACGTTGTACACCAGACAAATGAAAACAGTATGGGAAATAATGTGTCCGGCTTGTCGAGATTCCAGCGGAAAGTCATTTTTCTGCCGCACTTAATGTGAAAATTCAACCCAACAAAACCACAGCCAATCAGACCAGGGCGAGCTGAAGAGCGTAAAACTTAGAACACATCTTGTATTTTCGGCACTTCCATGATGCTTTTTTGGGTGGCACCCATTTTATGGTGTTCCTTGTGGATCTTGAGGGATTCGTCATATGTGATGTTTCTCAACTTCGAAAAACAACCTCTCCTTGGCTCATCCATGTTTGATGATTAATAATCCGGGGCTATGGTGCAGAAATAGAAACCGAGAGACTGACAAAATGTAGCGACGTTAACTGGTTGTCGCAGTTGGTTCGAACAGGCACTCAGATGAACTTGAAAGAGCTTTTATGGTTTTGTTGCCGGTTAGGAAGCGCTGTTACCTGAGCTCCATTGTTGCTTATGTGCTCATTTATCAAAGTGTTCGCAGTGTGTGCTGAAATATATGTTTGTATAATCTGCTTTTGCCTCTTTAAACAGACATTAATACCTCATTAAACCACATTAAATCCTTTACCATGTTTATGTGCTGTAAATATAGTATTTTAATTTTCTTTCTGGCACAGAGGGAGCTCATTGCTTAGATGAGTTTTTAAATAGGTCATTATATTAAACAATCTTAAACTTGTGCCTGTCATCAAATTTCTTTGTGCTTCTGTATAATTTCAGCCAGGGCTTAAAAACAGAATCAAATATTCAAATATCGGTTCACTCCGAGCAGAAATAGTATTTTAACGTTTTTGTTCATGCATCCCTTCTTTAACATTTTTGTTCCGAAAAACGGTTTGATTAGAAAAAATACTGGTTATTAACATCATTTATTTGCCTACACTTAACACCAGAGCTTGAATTTAACTTTATACTAAGAGCTTGTGATTAAACCTTGTAACTCGAGTGGATCCTCAAACTGTCAGCAAAACCTCATACAGTTGCTTCACCCGCCTCAATTGTGAAAAGGAGAATAAAAAATGGTTCTTTGAATAAGTAAAAACCAGATATGTGAAAAGGCTAATGTTTTATGCATTTGAGGGGCGGAGAAGAGTGTCTTTGACTGTTATTTGCTGTCTAGTCATAGCCAATACAGCCTGTGCATAAATATTTTTATAACACAAGCTTTTTGCCAAATATATTAAAAGGGTCATATGATGCTATTTTCAAAGATCACCATTTTGTATATTGGGTGTAATAGAATGTTACCATACTTTAATCTTCAAAAAATTCATTATTTTTCACACACTGTACATTATTGTAGCTCCTCTATGCCCCGTCTAAAACACATCGATTTCTGCAACCTAGAAAAGCCTAGTGTGCTCTGATTGGCCTGCTGACCCTGGCCAAAGGACTGAGGGTGTTGGAAATATAATGCCCCTTACCACAATCACGAGCCTCAGCTTCCGAAGCAATTACAAAGACAGTTAATAATGTCAGCAGTTTTACCACATCAGTTTGAGCCTCAGAGTCGAGTCGGATTCTGAAAATGCAGATGACCAAGCCGAACGATCAGAAACTGGTATGTATTTGCAGTACACAAGCCATGGTGCAGCTGAACATGACAAACGCCGCCAGTGTGAAACAATGCGTAGTGCATCTATGTTTGTCATCTTTTCACCACAAGTTAAAAGCAGAGAACAGATGATACTGTTTTTGTAAACATAAATCCATCTCTGCAATTTTGTGTGTAGGAACAACAAACAATATGGATTACTCTACACTGCACAAAACACATTTGAACAGCCAATAGCAAATACGTCAACAAATAATAAAACTTACTCATACAGGCTCTGAATCAGAAGCTCCAGATTGCCCTACCAATGTTGGAATGTTACCATACTTTAATCTTCAAAAAATTCATTATTTTTCACACACTGTACATGAACACGCACAAACAATTGGTTTGTACTGTTCTGGAACAGTGTTTTAAATAAATCTTAACCACCGATTCCTAATTGCGTCCACAAGTGCTGCTTTTGCTTTCCCATAGAGAAACACAGTGTCTCCACAAAATGGCGACGACAACTGAAGCCACGCCTTGTTTCATTGTGTATGCATTTGGGCGGCATTATGCAAATAATTCCACCTAGTGCCATAGGTTGGTGAGGGAGAATGATCGAGGCATTTTAGCCAGGCCTGGATCTGCCTTCTCTTTTAGATAGAATACATCTTTTTGTGGGAGACTTTGAGTTTGAGTAAGTGTCTGACCATACATAGTCACAATACTAACTTAAAAAAAAAGTTTTTTTTTTTTTCCTGAATAGTAGCTGTTCTAAACTAACCTGCAATTTTAGTTGAGTTTCAAAACACCACGCTGGATATAACCTGCCATGATGACAAATAAGGGTGTGAACCTACACTAGTCTCATGGTTCGGTTCGATTACAATTATCATGCCATCGATTCGGTTCAATTCGATATCACGATGCATCACAATGCACTGCATCCTCATGTATACAATTTTGTCAGTCAGTTATATGAACTGAACCTTTCATTTTACCTGCTCAAAGAAAACAGGCTTCTTGAATGTATCAAACAAAACTCAAATCTGGGCACATAAGACAACAGGAGCATTTAGAACAAATACCCAAAATACTAAAAGCCACTTTAGGAGGTGGTCTGGCTGCATTACAGTCAAAACTAAAGTCTAAATGCATCTGGTTGTTGAAACCACATATGTAAATTTTACTCCTCGCAACAATGCAAAAAAAAAAAAGATGCGCGTGTGAGAGCGTTGTGCGCTATATAACATGTTATAGCCCGATATGACAGCGCTACTGAAGCATGCATCGGCACAGACAACCAGCTGTATCTCTTCATCAAGCCAGTGCACAAAGTACCGAAAGTGAAATCGTAGGTGCTCAACATACAATCATATTCATTAAAAGTAAAGAAACCGAATGATCTTACCAGCGCTGTTGCCGCGCTCACTCCTATTGCAGTCTTTGATTTTGAAATTTGCTGATGATCAATAAAATGCAGCTCATATCTGTTGTTTTCGGTGATATGAACTCCAATAAATCTGCATATATTGTGGGAATTGGAGATCGGATTTATATCTGTTTTGCAGAGATACATTTAAGTGTAAATGAAATCGTTTTGATAAATCAGCTTTGATTTACACACAGCACGTGTGTTCTCCAGGTTGTTCATAAAAGCCGAAATGTGTCTGCTTTTAAAGTAGTTGGAGCATTTTAACCACTCGTGTTTTGCCTCCCTCTGCCATTGTTGGCTACCGCGACAAAGCACGTATGTGACAAATGATGTCAGAAAATAATCTGTACATTATAATCGGTTATGGTCTATTACTGAACCGATACCGAATCGTCCTCGTCTGCATCGCGATGCATCGAAGAAACAATTCATTTCAACACCCCTAATGACAAACTCCTGCGATCCAACAGCTAATGCCTGCACATTACATAGCATGACTTGACTGAGCGTGGGCATTCCACTCAAGTTGGATCATGCGTCAATGCCGCATTTGCATAGGCCATACTATTTTAATTCATGATTGGTTACCTGCCAAATTAAACTTTTAAACAGAACGATAAAATAACATTATTAACAGGTTAATGGTAATTTCAAGCGTTTCTGTTCAGAATGTTTACACATAAACTTAAATGTAGTTTTTGTTTATGTTCCTGTGAAAAATTAGTTCGTTTCCGGATTTTTCCGGCTTTATGCTACTAGGGGTGGACATTTTTCTGAGTATTTGGGCTCATAAAAAAAAACTCTAATATTCGTTTATTTAAATGAAGTTTAATGCGAAAGACGTTATTTTTTTAATCAAGTTGTCACCATTTTTATACAAGCTTACGGTTAGGCAATATACACACAACAAGCTTACGTTATATCTCAAGTTTTTTTTTTATTCAAAACATTAAACAATAAGTGTAAAAACAAAAAACATAAAGAACAAACACATTATAATGTCCCTCCAGAAAAACGCGATTATGCGATCACGTGATTTAACGCATTATCAGCCAAAGTCCGCACATTTATGCGGGGGCCGCATTTTTTCAAATACGCCGCACTTTCGCCGCATAAATTGCCTATTTCCGCGTGCAAAATATGCGGGGCTAGCATGATTTCATAATCCCCGCATTTTCGTTGCAAAAAAAGTCATATATATTAGCAGAAAGTTGAAAAATGTTTGTTTACTTCACACAAGAGCCGCCATTTCCGCCTATTGCCATGGGAACGTTTTGAAGTGACGTAATTACCCGACGTGAACATCATCGAAAAACTGCAAACCCCCGTGGTGAAACCATAGATATCGGTGAAACCACGATGAAGCGCAAACTCCCATTTGCCAACAAAAATAACAGCAAAAGACCGCGCAAAGCAGTTTCCCGGTGTGTTGACCGATTTCAAAACACAGCATCATGAAGCTTTGAAGTGTTATGAATCAATGAGTCGATTCAGCGGTTCGGATCGCCCAAGTCACGTATTTCAGCAGTTTGACACGCGATCCGAATCATGAATCGACTCGCTGATTCATAGCATCATGATGCTGTGTTTTGAAATCGGTCATCACTATATAAGTCGTTATTTAGAGACGAACGGAGGTCTTACGGGTGTCCAACGACATGAGGGGACGTCATTAATGACAGAATTTAAATTTTTGGATGAACTAACCCTTTAAGAGATTGCACTTTGTGCATTGGAAGCACTCAAATGTCTGTTTTGTATAGCTACCTCTGTAAAACAGGAAGTTATTTATTCATTTTTCAAGTTGTAGCATATTCCTTTTATAAAGCTACAGAACTTGTTTGACTCAATGTTTTGTAAATTTGAGCCATGTGTTTATTAAGGTCTTCAATAAAACAAGATGGGAACTTAAATATTCCCAGCACTTTCTGTGATGTACGGCTTTTTTTCTCTTTTTCATCTAACCGCAGTTTTTGCAAGTTCCCGCAATTTTATTGCATAAAATTGCATAAATATCCCACATTTTTCATTGCATTTTTCATCGCATTTTTTAAGAAAACATGCCGCATAATCAAGGATTTTTGCCTGCAACAATCACAAAAAAGCCGCATTTTTCTGGAAGGACTGATTATAAGCTCAAGCAGCACAAACAGAAAAAACGCTAATAAAGCAGACTGAGTGAACGTACACTCGAGTCGGCATATGGTTATCGTGTTTATATTGTTTCACATGTTCATGTTGAGAAAAAAAAATCCCCATACTCGGGTGAAAAAACACGCTCCGCTGACAGAAGTTGCAGGCACACAGATAACGGTGTGCTAAGTGAAGATTCTAACACCACTTTGTGTTTTCTGTTCTTAAACCCGTCCCATTCAACCAAACTTAAAGGAAGCATATCTCGAGATTATCATAAGTTATCTCGCTCTCACTCAGGGTAGAGCTGCGCGTACTGTACCTGCAGTCATGAATGCAGTGATAGACAGCTGTCTTTCCTCATTCGCCTGCTGTTTGGATTTCACGTGATTTCTCATTGTGGTGGTGTTATTGTGATAGCTCAGTTTCAGTAATTAATTTTATCAAAAGTAACTTCACTTTGTACAATTTTCATCTAAGTAATTCCAAACATCGTGAGGAAGACGACAACATTGTGATCAAATTATAGACTGTAAAAAAAAGGGACGTAGTGTCCGTGACATCACCCATAGGATTCTGAAGAGCAGTTTTGAAGCGTAAAGTAGGGTCGAGCTGGCCGTTGCCATCTTGGCAGCGCGTCACTAGAAAATGGACAAAGAGGCGGGATGTGGGTGAGGCTGAGGTGACGCGATGACTAACAGACAGTAGATAAATGGCTATCTACCTGTCACTCAAAGTGGCCACGCCCTTAATTATGCAGAACTTTAAGGCTTTATATAATGTAAACGAATGAGTTATAAAAAAATTCACCCCCCTCAGTTGTCATGAAGGGCAAAATTAGCCGTATAGACCAAAACCACAATTTGTACCAGACTGTAAACATGTTTTTTTCTGCTGTAAAGTTGGGCATTTTAACATGGGGCTCAATGAGATTCTGCTCACTTCTGGAGGCCCTAGTGGCCAGTCGATGAATTGCACTTTAAATCACTTCCGTATTGGCTTCAAGAGAAACTGCGGGACGTTGCCACTTGGATCAAATACAATCAACTTATTAACACGCTCCACAGCACCACCCAGTGGATTTAGATATAACTGTGGGTTTTAGTGGGATTTATCATGGATTCACTGCATTTACGGCCAGCAGAGCAACGTAGTAAAATTCGAACAGCATTTTTATTATTTTTCCAATATTAATTACAGATCCATTATTCAACTATTTGTGCACACCCCTAATAGTTACATAAGCAAAATCTGTATTTTTGACATTTTACTCATGATCCCTCTTTCTCACCAATTGTGTGTGGGATCAAGAGACCTGGCAAATTTTGTTGAGGTATAATTTCAGAAAAGGCCAGCGGCATGCTAGCGTTGCACATACTGCTTTTCCTATTTCTCCACGCAGAGGGTGCATCCTGGCTACTCGGTCGACTGCACAAACCACTTTCGACATGAAAAATGAAGCACAAAGGTTAACCCAATCTGAATTCCTTCAGCTGGCTTAGTTACAGCAACCAGTGGCCTATGCAGCAGTCATAATATACATAGAGCAATGAAAGCATGTCCATGACAATGAAAAAATGTGCTGACAAATCATGCAACGATCTTGCTAATAAGCAGGAAGAAGAAATATAAAATGTTGGCCAAAGCTGAAAGGTCTCCGATAAATGATGTTACGGGTCCTCAAAGTGTCCTCCTTCTACACAACATTTTTAAAAACAGATGTTTGAGCAGAGGTCCGCATCCATAATTCCCTGCTGTACTTTGTCATCATTTCATTTCCTGCACCTGTGAGTTGCAGTGGATCGGACCTAAGCTGTAAATGGCTTTGTCACAGGTGTTGTTTTCCAGAGCGTTTACACTCAGCCGTTACTCTCGCAGTTACTGTCCCCTCTCCAAGAGACATAAATCAGAACAAACTATACCACACTATTCCACCCACCATGTCGTTCTCTCTGCCAGGAATAAATAGCCACGAAGCGAGGTTCACTCACTGGTCACGGCTCATGGAAAATATGCAACATATCCATTCTGATCGCTATATCTGTGTCAGCCAGATGTGTTTTGTGACGGTTTGATAAGCAAAGTGCGTTAGCACAAGCTTACAGTACAAGTTTGTCCGTTCAGCAGCAGTACGTACATATATTGCAAGGTTGAGTGTCATTATTGTGGTTTATATCCTGTTTACTGAAGTGTCTGTACGGTGCTGTGAAGCAGTTTCTCAGTGGGGTATCTCATCTCGTCAGGAGAGGAATCAATTTGGAAAAGAAATATTGATTTTCGGGTTTCTTTCTAGTTTCATTTCTCTAGTATTTCTCATCGGCTTAAAGCAGAATAATACTATTACTGTTGGGAAAGAAGCTGCAATGTTGACATGACAGTAGTGAAAACTTGTAAAACTTGTAACTTTCATAATCGATCAGAACAATTACTTGCAAAATAAACCCAGACAAGGTAATTAATGATCCCATTAAATACTATGAGTTAATTATTTTATATTTTAACCTGCATATTATATAACCTGCACCTCAGAGTGAAAAAAATGTAGGGTGCAGAATCTGATCTATCCATTGGTTGTTAATTGAATGGAGGAATATCTGAATGCGAGCTTGCAGTCAATTGTTGGAGAAGTCCTGCATACAAAGAGAAGTCTGTCTTTTTACAGGAAGACTGAGTTATGACATTGATTCAAATTCATGAGGTCAAAAAAATTCACCATGATTTATGAATTATTCACAATAAGATGAATTTAGAATAGAAAATGCATAGGTGAATACGTAAAGGGATAGTTCACCCAAAAATGAAAATTAGCCCATGATTTAATCACCCTCAAGTAGAAATGGGCGATATATGCAATATAAACGCGCGCGCTGTCTTTGTAGTCACTGCCTTGTGTCACTATATGAGGACACGTACGCATAAACTGTCACTTCATGAGAATTTACCTTTTAATTTGAGAAAACTGTCATCATGTGAAATGAACACAGATGCTCAAAGATCTCCACGGCAACCCGTCAAAATAAAAGTTTGTTTTAACATGAAGAAATTGACAGAATATATTAGACTACTGTTGTAGCCTACAGTAGATTTAGCTACGTCTCTATGTAATAATTATTTGTCTCTACTAATAATAATAATAATAATAATAATAATTATGCCTAGATGGTTGCTTATTTTTCACTTGATCTTTTTTATAAACAATGTTTACTTTTAAACAGCATACAGCCTTTAAATGTTAGTGTTATTTACTTATAATGATTATCATCATAAATAATAAACTTATTGATTTTTTTTTTTTTTTTAAATAAATAGTTACATAAAATAACAAAAATGTTGCTTTGGTACCGTAAAAATTTTATTGTATTGGTACCGACTACTGGAATTTTGGTATCGTGTCATCCCTATTCCCTAATTCACAGAATCCGTTCCTTTATTAACAAGACACCAGTTTTCATTTCATTAAGAGAACAAAATGTTTAAAACCAAATACGTACAATGAGGTCAGACGTTGCGTAAGTGTTTTGAACTGCGAGAGTCGTTACAGTATCTACACTATTGTAAGTTGAATACGGAAGGCGGTCTGCCAGAAGCTAGATATTTTACTTTATAAAGTTTTAAATATGGATATTTTTCTTACACAAACCCATCGATTCACTTCAGAAGGCCTTTATTAACCCACTGGAGCCACGTGGATTACTTTTATAATGGATGGATGCACTTTTTTGCTCTTCATGAATGCCATATATACCAAGGATGGCTTGAGGGTGATTCAATTATGGGATAATTTTCATTTTTTGGTGAACTATCCCTTTAAGTCCTCTGATTTAATTTTCACTACAAATTGATGCAAGATGGTGCCATTTGCATTTAAAACTAAAGAGAGAGTGAGTCTGTGGTGTAATATAAGACATGAGTAGCGCCGGTTTCAGTTACCCAAGTGAACAGACTAATATGCAGTTGCCATTCAGCAATGCTGAATATTAGGAAATATCAGACCAATCAGAATCAAGCGTTCTAGAGCGCTGTGTAATAATCGAGGTAAATGGATATCCCTGTTGTTTTAATGAACGGCCTCTCTCTCTCTCCCATCCTGTATGTCCACAGCTCACCCTCCGCTGCCCGAGGCCAAAGGTTACCCCAGCCCGGAGGTGATTCGGGAGTCCAGCAGCACCACTGGTATGGTCGTAGGCATTGTCGCGGCCGCCGCCCTCTGCATTCTAATCCTGCTCTATGCCATGTACAAATACCGAAACCGTGACGAGGGCTCATACCGCGTGGACGAGAGCCGTAACTACATTAGTAATTCTGCCACGCAGCCCAACGGAGCCGCTGTCAAAGAAAAGCCCATTGGTGTGCCCAAAAATAAAAAAGATAAAAAGAACAAGGACAAGGAGTACTACGTCTGATCTCACAGACTTTCTCCCCACCCCTTACAACCCACCCACAGATCCTGTGCTCCGAACTCACATGCAAAAGGGGAGGGGAGATCCACCTGTGTATAGTAATTGAGAAAAAAAAAAATCCGAACAAGTCAAAACTGTCTTAGTTTGACCTAAGACACATATACTGTTACTAACAACGACAAAACATACTTTATAACCAAGCACACCAGAACTTTACTAAGCTGAAAAGTGTGTACAAAATGAAATGGTACTGTGCAAGAAGACTCCACATAGTCACTCCAGCTGTGGATCGCTGAGACACAAGGACGCTGGTTAGAATTAAGTGTATTTCATATTATGTTGCCTGTATATGTGTTGCCGGAACATTTTCCCTCTTAAAGCCAGAAAAACCATCTGCAACAATCCAAACAGACATTCACCGATGGGACGGATGGAAATGGAACGAAGGACTTACAAATGAGATGCTACCTATGATTGTTAAATCAGCCAAAGTACTTGACTCCCTTTTCTGATGGCAGTATTGCACGTTTGGAAGAAAGAGGACCGCTCCTTAGTAGGATCCGAACTGATTTCCATTCGGTGGACAGAACCCTTGGTGTCAAAGAGAATTGTGGAGGCCTTAAATATCAATCCACGTCTAAAGGTTGTTGGATTTTCCTCTGTTTGTATGTTTGTCAAAACAATGACAGATGACGCTGATGACGACGAGGAATACCGGGGCCATTCGGGATAGATTGAGGAAAAACTCCATGCACGTAAAGTATCTTATTACATGTTTATATACGGTGCAAAGACTATCTGTGTGCTCTCTGGACTGTGGCTGAAGTGGTGTTTTATAGCCTGTTATATAGATGATGCCAACTACAGTATACCTGCTCTTCAAACCTTTTTTTTTTTTTTTTTTTTTTTTTTTTAGAAAAAACCAAGACGAAAACAACTGAAAAACAGAAAAATAAATGTTAATGTGTTGCTATAGCGATAGAACCGTTTCTGCCATTAGCTATACAGATTTTATTTTCCCTCCTTTATGTGCATCTCCAACATCTGTTCTTTTTGACATACTCCTTTCTTTTTTGTTTAATTCTTTTAATTTAATTTATTATTACCTGTTGTGTCAACATTAAAAGACAAGAGTATGAGTATAGGTTTTGGAAAACAAACAGACATATGGAAAATAAGATTCTGGACTGTTTAAGCAATATCATCTTGCTTGTCTTAGTGACCAAACAAATTATGCATGGTATTTAGGACTCCAAGTCTACCGAGAGACAATATCATAATCTCAAAAAGTAACAAATGAATTCAGCCCACTCCACCCCACCCAAAACTGAGTATTGGATTATAGCTAAAAAAGCACAAAGATAAAGAAAACAACCCTTCAAAAGTGTTTGCAAACATTCTCCTCTCTGCTATCTTGTACTGTGTGGAATGTACAAGAGGTATAAACTATATGACATTCTGAATAAAATGTTGCTTTTTGTTTTTGTGTGTTTTTTTATTTGTGTACAATTTTTCTATAATACCTTCTTTTGTTTTTATTGTGACAATTCTTTGATGACCTCAAAGTGAAGATTTATTATGAAAAAATAGTTTTGAAAAATCAAATGGATAAATAAAATATTAAGACCTATGAAAGTATTTGTTCTTTGTTCTTTATATTTAAACCATATTACAGGGCTTTACATGGTGTTTTTTGTTTTGTTTTGTTTTTTGTTTTTTTAATAGGAAATGAGCGTTGTCATGTTATATTCGGTATATACAAGAAAACATTTTGTTGTGAATCTTTATCTTTAAATCACTACTTGCATCAGAAATACCGTATTGTTCCAAATATAAGACAATGTTTTTATTCTTAGAAATACATCTGAAAAAACAGGTTTGTCTTATATTCAGGGTCTATTCTTTTACGTCAATAATACACCCCCAACAATATGTGGTGCCTAATATGCATAAAACGAGTGCCAAGAAATACGGTGTGTCAAGAGTGTCCTGTAGAAGATCGCAAACAGTCAAAGAAAAGCTTCCCGTCATGTTTTCGTGCCTCACTGACAGGACCAAACTTCAAACAACTTCTTCTTTTTTTAGTAAAATGGTTATTTCTAAACTATAAGATTTAATTTCTACTGTTAATGAAATTTTGGTAGGCTACATGGTTTTCATTATGAGATGGAGTGATTTTATTTTTTTATGTGATCAGTATTTACCATACTTTCAATGCAAAAAAGTAAATATGAAAAATATGCATTATGAAAATTCTTTTCAAATAAAAGCATTGTTTTATTTGAGGGGGAGCCTTATTATAATCAGGGTCATCTTATATTTGGAACAATACGGTATAACTTTCTCAGCATCAGCTCTTTTTTGTTTCTTTCACTGTGATGTCCCATTAATAAACAGCAACTGTGCTGCTTTATGTTTCACACATAAAACAAAAATCTCCCAGGGAGCCTTAAGGGGCCAGTCGTTCTGTGTTCAGATATTGAATGAAGCCATCGATCCACCGTAACAAAGAGAAAACACAGTTCTGCTCCTTTTGTATCAAAGAATAAGATGTCATGATAAAAGCTCTGGCAGAGGTGGACTGCGCTCAGACTCGGTCAGGGTGGCGGACTGTTCAGAATACCGCCTCCCTTTAATTTTCTGCACAGGAGGAGGCTACGGAACAGCTGGTGTGAAATAACTACCCCTACAGGGAGGCATGTGCTGTAATTTATGACTCATGAATTATTCACACCCGCCATAGACTTTTCATCAGGCCTCATTTCAACACACTTTGCAGAGAGAGTGAGAGGGAGGGGCAGCTGGCCTGGAGGTTTGTCACGGCCGGCCTTGAGAAAACCTCTGTGATGGTTTTATTTAATTGTTATAATCAAAGTTGGGGAGCAGAAATGTGGAAGAATATATATTCTGTCATCAGAAAAATTGATACTAGTCATATGTAGCATTGACTATTTTCACTGAAGGTTTTTTAAATGGTCACATGTGGTTTTAAGATTGGATGAAATATAAAATGACTGCATATCTTTCAGTACCGACTTCATTTATCATGAGCCTTCATGTTGAAGGTGTTATATGATTGATTTCGTGACATAGCTCCTTGAATGTAACACCCTGTTCTGTTATCCTCACCTAGATGTTTTTCTCAGTCTCTAAAATCGACCTGCCATATGAACATGAATAAAGCAGTTAGAAATTCATTACCGTTCTGTAAATGGTGGAAAAAAACTCTTTTCTATGGTGAGGCGAGCTTAGTTTAATGAATGGCTCTCATTACCTGGGTCTAAAAATATATGTAATTATACCAAGATATTCCTTATTCTTATTATGTTTTCAGTTACAGAAATGGACTTGAATGAATGTCTCATTTCCATGTAGTATGCAAAAATAACACGAAAATGAAAAATTACTGACTTCATTTTCTTGGAACATTAATTACTCATATTTCAGTGCTTAAGCCATAGCAATAGTTAAACAAAATATATTTTTTCATTTTCAAACAATATGGTAAATGTACTATCCTTTGGACATACTACATAGTGTTTATCCATTTCCCATTTGTCAGGAAAATGTCTTTTTACACGGTACATATTGTTTTTGCTGTTTTAAAAACAATTCAAATGTAAATATAAGATGATTTACAGAATACCCGACTGGTATTATCACTCACTAAAAATAATGACATATGTAAATGAGTGTGTGAAAATGGCTGAAGGGCTGAGCATATGCAGAAGCTTCTTGATGCGGTTCTGATAAGGGCTAAAGCAAAGGCATTCTTCAGAATACACACATCAATATTTAATAAACCCGTTATGATGGACTTAAATAACAGATGGATCTTTACTCCTCCAGATCTGAGAGCAGGCAAATTTCCCAGAGACCCAAAAAATTCAGAACCGCACCTTGAATCGTACTTGTTTTGGTTTTTTACACGTGTAATTTTCTAACAGTATCTGCTTTTGTGAATAGAATGGCAGATGTTCTTGACCGGCTCTTGCAGACTCAAAAAAGTTTTAAAAAAGCAGTGATTAAGTCGCATCGCACCACTGTCTTGTGCTGAGCTGACGTCATTTCAGCTCATAACACACTGTTCCAAACACTCCCACTGCTTGCCTGTGTTCAGAGCACATTGCTACGTCCCTGTAGCCCTCGTTAATGCTATGATATAACAGAGTGCGGTATGTCAGTCATAGTTTTTCCTCAAACGTTTTGGCTCAATTTAGGAGTAGGCGATATGACCAAAATCTTACATCACGATACGAGTAATTTTATTTCACGATAATGATATATAATCAATACAGTTATCACCATCTTCAATATCATTTAAAAAACTAATACTAGCCTTAAAAAAAACCTTAAGCTTACTGAAGACAAGTAATCTGTGATAAAAAGCAAAGAAAACAAACTAGCCTACAATAGAACAAAGACACAAATGAAATAGACCTACCTGAAAACCTTCATGTAATCAAATGTATAAAAAAAACAAATGCATAGTCTTTAATGTATAAATTAAATATACATTATACTTATTAAAGCTACAAAAGTTCAGTCAAGAGCAGTGAGAGATTTGTTTGATTAGCATTAATAATGACAGATGGTGAATTTGGATGCTGTCACTTTAAGGCCGACTGCACGAATCTAATAAAGGCCTACGGGTGCTTTTTCTCTCACAACTGTTAACGTTCACTTAAGACATAAATGACTGTTTACTTGCAAATACATGGTCACACATAGGTATGTGTATTTAATAGGGGTGTAACGGTACACAAAACTGACGGTTCGGTACGTACCTCGGTTTTGAAGTCACGGTTCGGTAAAGCAGGGGAGAGAAAACTAAATATAAAATAGCTTTTTATTTATTTTTTATTAAACAGTGGTTTACTGAACAAATTGTGTCTGTTCCGCGCGTAAAACAAGCCTACTGATACAAAGATTGCACTCAGTACCTTTCAGTACACACGTGCACCGTACTGGAAGTCCTGTACCGAAATGGTTCTGTACGAATATGTGTACTGTTACACCTCTATAGTATTTAACTGTTGAAACCCAATTCACCCTTCGCTGCAAGTTTTATTGACAGGCGATCTGACCAGTCACATTGCCGTATTTGCCGGTTTGTGAGAGGCGGTATTAACATTAAGTGACATGTCATCGGACGCACAGAAGCCAATGGCACGTCACTATGCGTATTGGCACATCCGGTCTTCATTGGCATGTGCCAGTGGATAGTGGCATGTGCCACTGACATTATCGCGACACACTGACACTGACATGACACTTGACTGACACCGAGTTGCAGAACATGTCGCCGTGTGTCGTGACACTTCCAGTAGTGACTGACAGATTAGTTGAGCACCTATACTGACGTAATTGTGACAAAATCCTAAATAAATAGCATCATTTTGTGATATTTTAAATATCAATTAAACGCATTAAAGGCAGTAATATTTTTCAAACTTGTTTGTGTCACGTCTGTATTTGATTGGCATGTGCCATTGAATGTATTGTAATAATACGTCACAAACTGCCCATTCTAAGAAAGACACAAAATAAATCTATCATGGGTCACTACAAATAACAGTCACGTCCGTTTGGCATCAGTGTAAGTGAGTGTAACACTGGCCAGCGCAAGATTCTCATCGTGGCCAAGTCCATCTAAAAAAGTGTAAAAAAAAACTTTTGCTACGTATCTGAAAAGGATATAGGCCTACATACCGAGCTACTAGCAATATTCTTTATACAAGTGCAAAAAAAAAGTGCTCATCGTATTAAAATTTTGAAAAGGGAGGGTTCATGTGCAATTTTTAGCTAGGAAACTCGTATTTACGATAATTCCGATAGCACGTGAAGGCAGCATTAATGTTAATACTGATACTGCGGTTTGTCCGACAAAGCAGTCAGGAGAGTTTGTAGATTAACGTCGGTGGACTTGAATTTGGAAAAACGGGTCTTTCCGCTGTTGAAACAACATTTCTTCTAGTTTTCATTCATGTTTATTTCATGCTTATCAATGAACTATAAGGAAGAGATGATTGGTTCACTAGCAGCTTTAACTGAGGCTCTACAGTGATCACAACACATTAAAGAGCCACAAAACGGTATTTATTGTTTAAATTTCTTTTTTTTCTTCTTTTTTTAAATGACAATTTGGAAATTGAGACTTTGTTTCATATCACAAGTAACTTGCTCTGTCCTGTCTGTCGGCGTGTTGTCAGTGTCCTCTTTGCCACTGCCGCCCACAAAAATGCATACAAACACTAAGCTTTAGTGACCGCGCCGCACAGCAACATCACATGATGAGCGCATAGAGCGAGCGAGATAGAGACATTAGTCCACAATCTCTACCAGTTGACTAATCACTACCGGTTAATCATGTCTACCGGTGTATCGCCCACCCCTAATTCTCAAATGAGAATTTTTTTCAAAACAACTTCAGATCCCTAAACAATTAGTTACTTGTTCACACCATATTTGAATTTCTTATTGATTAAAGCAAATTGCATGTATTTTCTACAATTTGCACAATAACTAAAAGCACATGGCTTGTTGATCTGTCATACAAGCATGTATATTCCATAAATACCTGACATAGAATGTTTGTGATGTCTGCAAAATTGGTAAATGGTCTGCCATGGTCATTACATTACCAAGATATGCAAGAATGTGTAGTGGTTGTGGGGAAGAAATAATAGAATATGTAAAAAAAGACGGAATTCAGTTTACATGTAACATTTCTACGAAACAAATGTACTGTATAAATACAAATTATAATTTTCTTTTTGTGCACTACAGTATTGATGTTTCCATTAAATGTTTACCTACAGTTGAAATATGCATCTAAAAAGCTCAGTGTGATACACACATTCAGCTAGGCAAAACATATTTCCACAATTGACTGCCATGTTGAAAGAAAGCATCTAAACATTTTGCATAGCGTGGCTCGCACAATGACAAAAACACTTTTTATTGTGGTGGCACTGGCTAATTAACTGACACAATAACTAGGTTTTGAAAAGCGACTGATACAGTTGTGACAAGCATTTTAGAGAATGTTAAGACTGTTTCAAAAAATGTGCCAAAGCGACTGAGAAAAACTGTAAGCTATTATCTTGCTTCATATTTTCTATAGCAATGCACTGCAACAGTCTCCCCTTTTTTATTCTATAACTACTAATCCTGCCCATAGTCTTATATCTGGCTCTAATTGAGTCCAAACCAAATATCGTTTTCGAACACATTCTCCTGTATAGGGTGCGCTTGGGGTGGGCATGAAAAAATCCCTATTGAAACAATCATTAATTTAGCATTTCCATTTGAAGCCACTGGTGAGTCAGCGTTTCATGCCGTCAGAACAAGAGTCAAATCTAACATGGGAATTCAGCAAAACACAGTTGATCATAGATCTCATTTAACATCCATCCATCCATCCATCTTCTTCCGCTTTATCCGGGGCCGGGTCGCGGGGGCAGCAGTCTAAGCAGAGATGCCCAGACTTCCCTCTCCCTAGACACTTCCTCTAGCTCTTCCGGGGGGCCGGGTCGCGGGGGCAGCAGTCTAAGCAGAGATGCCCAGACTTCCCTCTCCCTAGACACTTCCTCTAGCTCTTCCGGGGGGCCGGGTCGCGGGGGCAGCAGTCTAAGCAGAGATGCCCAGACTTCCCTCTCCCTAGACACTTCCTCTAGCTCTTCCGGGGGGACACCGGGGGGACATAGTCCCTCCAATGTGTCCTTGGTCTTCCCCGGGGCCTCCTCCCGGTTGGACATGCCCGAAACACCTTCCCGGGAAGGCGCTCAGGAGGCATCCGGAACAGATGCCCGAGCCACCTCAGCTGTCCCCTCTCGATGTGGAGGAGCAGCGGCTCTACTTCGAGTTCCTCCCGAGTGACTGAGCTTCTCACCCTATCTCTAAGGGAGTGCCCAGCCACCCTGCAGAGAAAGCTCATTCCGGCCGCCTGTATCCGGGATCTTGTCCTTTCGGTCATGACCCGAAGCTCATGACCATAGGTGAGAGTAGGAACGTAGATTGACCGGTAAATCGAGAGCTTCGCCTTACGGCTTAGCTCTTTCTTCACCACGACAGACCGGTACATCGACCGCATTACTGCAGAAGCTGCACCGATCCGTCTGTCAATCTCCCGTTCCATCCTCGCCTAACTCGTGAACAAGACCCCTAGATACTTGAACTCCTCCACTTGGGGCAGGAACTCTCCACCAACCTGAAGTGGGCAAGCCACCCTTTTCCGACTGAGGACCATGGCCTCGGAGGTGCTGATCCCCATCCCAGCCGCTTCACACTCGGCTGCAAACAGTCCCAGTGCATGCTGAAGGTCCTGGTTAGAAGGGGCCAACACGACAACGTCATCCGCAAAGAGCAGAGACAAAACCGTGTGGTCCCCAAACCTGACACCCTCCGGCCCTTGGCTGCGCCTAGAAATTCTGTCCATAAAAATTATGAACAGAACCGGCGACAAAGGGCAGCCCTGCCAGAGTCCAACATGCACCGGGAACAAGTCTGACTTACTGCCGGCAATGCGGACCAAACTCCTGCTCCGGTCATACAAGGACCGGACAGCCCTCAGCAAAGGACCCCGGACACCATATTCCCCGAGCACCCTCCACAGGACGCCGCGAGGGACACAGTCGAATGCCTTCTCCAAATCCACAAAACAAATGTGGACTGGTTGGGCACACTCCCATGAACCCTCCAGCACCCTGTAGAGGGTATAGAGCTGGTCCAGTGTTCCACGACCAGGACGAAAACCACACTGTTCCACTATCGGCCGAATTCTCCTCTCCAGTACCCTGGCATAGACTTTCCCGGGGAGGCTGAGAAGTGTGATCCCCCTATAGTTGGAACACACCCTCCGGTCCCCCTTCTTAAAAAGAGGGACCACCACCCCGGTCTGCCATCCCAGAGGCACTGTCCCCGACTGCCACGCGATGCTGCAGAGGCGTGTCAGCCAAGACAGCCCCACAACATCCAGAGACTTGAGGTACTCAGGGCGGATCTCATCCACCCCCGGTGCCTTGCCACCGAAGAATTTCTTGACCACCTCGGTGACTTCAGCTTGGGTGATGGACGAGTCCTCCTCTGAGCCCCCAGCCTCTGCTTCCTCAATGGAAGACGTGACGGCGGGATTGAGGAGATCCTCAAAGTATTCCTTCCACCGTCCGACAACATCCCCAGTTGAGGTCAACAGCCGCCCATCGCCACTGTAAACAGCGTTGGTAGGGCACTGCTTCCCCCTCCTGAGGCGCCGGACCGTTTGCCAGAATCTCTTTGAGGCCAGCCGATAGTCCTTTTCCATGGCCTCACCGAACTCCTCCCAGGCCCGAGTTTTTGCCTCCACAACCACCCGGGCTGCAGTCCGTTTAGCCTGCCGGTACCTGTCAGCTGCCTCAGGAGTCCCACAAGCCAGCCAGGCCCGATAGGACTCCTTCTTCAGCTTGACGGCATCCCTTACTTCCGGTGTCCACCACCGGGTTCAGGGATTGCCGCCTCGACAGGCACCGGAGACCTTGCGTCCACAGCTCCGAGCAGCCGCTTTGACAATGGAGGTGGAGAACATGGTCCACTCGGACTCAATATCTCCAGCCTCCCTCGGGATCCGGTTGAAGCTCTGCCGGAGGCAGGAGTTTAAGATCTCTCTGACAGGAGACTCGGCCAAACGTTCCCAGCAGACCCTCACAGTACGTTTGGGTCTACCGAGTCTATCCAGCTTCCTCCCCCGCCATCGGATCCAACTCACCACCAGGTGGTGATCAGTTGACAGCTCCGCCCCTCTCTTCACCGGAGTGTCCAAGACATACGGCCGCAGGTCAGATGAAACAACCACAAAGTCGATCATTGACCTACGACCTAGGGTGTCCTGGTGCCATGTGCACTGATGGACACCCTTATGCTTAAACATGGTGTTTGTTATGGACAAACTGTAACTAGCACAGAAGTCCAATAACTGAACACCACTAGGGTTCAGATCAGGGGGGCCGTTCCTCCCAATCACGCCCCTCTAGGTTTCACTGTCATTGCCCACGTGGGCGTTGAAGTCCCCCAGTAGAACGACGGAGTCCCCAGTCGGAGCACTCTTCAGCACCCCTCCCACAACAAGAAGGTTGGGTACTCTGCACTGCTGTTCGGCCCGTAGGCACACACAACAGTGAGAGACCTATTCCCGAGCCAAAGACGCAGGGAAACGACCCTCTCGTTCACCGGCGTAAACTCCAACACATGGCGGCAGAGCTGGGGGGCTATAAGCAAACCCACACCAGCCCATCGCCTCTCACCATGGGCAACTCCAGAGTGGTGAAGAGTCCATCCCCTCTCGAGGAGTGTGGTTCCAGAGCCCAAGCCGTGCGTGGAGGTGATTCCGACTATCTCTAGTCGGAACCTCTCAACCTCACGCACAATCTCAGGCTCTTTCCCCGCCAGCGAGCCAGTTTCCGTGTCCAGGGATCGGGTCGTCTAGGCCCCCGCCTTCGACTGCTGCCCGATTCGCTTTGCACCGGCCCCTTACGGTCCCTCCCGTGAGTGGTGGGCCCACGGGAAGGTGTCCCTACGTCGCTCCTTTGGGCTGAGCCCAGCCAGACCCCGTGGGGGAAGGCCCGGCCACCAGGCACTCGCATACGAGCCCCAACCCCAGGCCTGGCTCCAGGGTGGGGCCCCGGCTGCGCCGTACCGGGCGACGTCACGGTCCTCCTTTTTTTTGTCGTCATAAGGGTTTTTGAACTGCTCTTAGTCTGACCCATCACCTAGGACTTGTTTGCCTTGGGAGACCCTACCAGGGGCATATAGCCCCGGACAACGTAGCTCCTAGGGTCATTCGGGTACTCAAACCCCTCTACCACGTTAAGGTGGCAGTTCATGGAGGAGTCGTTCATTTAACATGCCTCTTGTTAATTTGGTACAATGTCAGTGGCAAGGTTTTACCTGAGGGACTGCTGGGAAAAGTGGAGTGTTGTGGGTCCATGGGAATCTACGTTTATGGGTCAATTTTTACACTCACTAGCAAACACGGATGGACCTAGCCTGCCTCAGATTTTGTATGTCCAAAAATTTAGGCCGAGGGACCGTGAGAGCGGGACGAGGCGGCGTTCATCAGTGGGGATGGGCGCCAGCTGCGCGCTGCAGCCGTCTCGTGTCTCACAGAGGAGTGAGGGAGTATAAAGGAGGAGCGACGACAGTGAAGGACGAGAGAGGACCAGGCCTGGATTTTGTGTTGTGTTTTATTTACGTTTTGTTTTTGTATGTAGGCGGCAGTCGGCCGTGAGGGGCTGCCGCCGCCATTTTATTTTGTGTTCATTTGTGTTTGTTTGTATGTAGGCGGCAGTCGACCGTGAGGGGCTGCCGCCGCAATTTTATTTTGATTAAACGTTTTTAATGTTCGCCGGTTCCCGCCTCCTTCTTCCCACACGAACTAACATTACTACAATGTAAAACAAATTATATTTATTTGTTAAATATCTTTGCAGAAAATATGCAGGAAATATGAAGGCAAATATTGTACAAACTTATCTTAAACATATCCTATATGCACAGATATAATAAGAAATGCAAAAAAAAAAAAAAAAATGTAGCCAAAAAAGTAGAAACCGTTTAGAGTTCAACCCAAAAAGTCAAGGCGATTCAAATTTAAAGTGAATAAAAGGTTTTTGCATTCCACTGAGCTTTTTTTCCATTGTTTTCTATGTAGACGTGTTTGGCGGTTGCGCTCGTGTTTTTTGCAGCGTCTAGCGCATGAAGCAACATTATAGAAACGGCACTCAAGTTAAAGCCCCCCTGAAATCAAAATGGAAGCTTTTTAGCTTTTAGTATGACTATGTTAGCCTTAAGGTTATTGTAGCAATGTTTGTTCGTGTGGGTGTAGGAAGGAAGACGACGGGGTCGGCGTAACTGGGCCTGCGCTCTTTATTCTTTAGAACACTCTCAAACATAAACTACGCATGAGGGCATTTAACTTATAAATACTCAGGAACGTTTCTAGGCAACATAACTTATAAATACTAGGCAACGTTTCACTCGGATTCAACTTCTTTCTCTTTTACAGCAGCAGGCAGCAACAGGCAGTCCCAGTCCAGGTCTCTCTCTCCCGACTCTCTCCCCTCAGCAGCTTAAATGCGGTCTCTACACGCCAATTACTGCAATCAGACACCGGTGTTATTCATCTGCACTTGAACTACTTACTCACCTCTACTTACGGCTCCGCGCTCTCTCTCTCCCGCTACAGACCTCGCAAAAACCATGCCTCCCTCGCCACAGTTATGAATAAGCTAATGTGTTCCAAAACAATGACAAAATTTGCATTTAGGAGATATAAGCATTCAAAACTTACAGTCGCTCACTTCCGTTCAAATGAATCACAGATTTTGATGACATCATCGCAGACTTCATCTTCTCATCACATTTTCTGTCCAATCAAATGGTCTCTAGAATCTGAAGCGCCCGCCCCCTACACTATAAATAGACGCTGAAGCGGCAGCTGAAATTGGTCAGCTGTTCACACATTTACCATTTTCTACGGGCGATATGGCCTAAAATCCATATTGCGATATACATTGCAAAATTATAATAGAACCATTTCAGAACGGGTTAGACCCTAAGGAAAGCCGAAAGCTATCTTTTTTTTTTTTTAAAGATAGAAATGTTGTATGTAGTTTTGAGAACATTTATTGTGCAAAACTGTAATTATAACAAATTGTTGCAGATAAACAAAATTCAAGTACACTAGCTGCAGAGACTTTAACAAAAAAAAGCAGAAAGTTTTAAAAACGTCCTGTATGCGTTTATCCATATAATGGCAGTGAACAGCGACCAGGCTAAAACTTTACAAAAATTATACAAAAGTATCACGCAATGATACAGGGAGATGCGTGCCAGATCTGTACCAATTTCGTTCCAATTTTTTATTTATTTAAGTATTTAAAAAAATGAAATGCAATTCAATAAGTTTATTATTTATGATGATAATCATTATAAGTAAATAATATATACACATTTAAAGGCTGTATGCTGTTTAAAAGTAAACATTGTTTATATAAAAGATCAAGTGAAAAATAAGCAACCATCTAGGCATAATTTTTATTATTATTAGTTGAGACTAATTATTATTACATAGAGACAAAGTTAAATCTACTGTAGGCTACAACAGTAGACTAATATATTCTGAAAAATTTCTCACGTTAAACCAAACTTTTATTTTGACGGGTTGCTGTGAACACCTTTGAGTGTCTGTTCATTTTATGATATGACAGTTTTCTCAAATGAAATGGTAAATTCTCATGAAGTGATGGTTTATAACGCATAAACCATCACTTCATGAGAATTGTGTGTCATGTGTCCTTCGTGTGTCCTCTATAGCAGTGTTTCCCAACCTTTTTTCAGTCATGGCACCCTTTGAAAATGTTCTCCATTTTGTGGCACCCCCTCGCATACGTTACGCTAGGGGTATAACGGTATAACAGGGGTATAATAGGGGTATAACAGATTGCTCACGGTTCAGTTTGTAACACGGTTTTAGGTTCACGGTTTCGGTACGGTATTTGCTATGTTCAGGGGAAAAAGGACTACTGTCTATTTGAAATAAAGAAAATAATAAGAACAAATCATTTAAATACAAGCAGCAGCACAAATAAATACTTTTGAGCAAAGATACTAATAAAATAAACTATGCTTTTCAGGTTTTTCAGGTAGCCTACGTCTAACATTAGTTTTCAGGTACAGAAAATGATCAAATGTAAAATAACATTGCATATTTGACTGTATAAATTAAAGATTAATCCTATTAAACTTACAAAAGCATTTCAATCAAGAGCAGTTAGTGATGTCCTTGTCTTTTGTTGTTTGACTTTAAGACCTAATGCATGGATATGTGTCGTCTTTCTCGACTGTATAAAGTTCACTTAAGGCATATACAGACTATGTCTGCTAGAATACTCATTAAGATGGGCATGTTGACATACATTTTGTGTGAGTTTGTCCATTCAAGAGCAAGACTTTAAAGAGAACTCAATATTTGCGCGCTGTGAGACGTGTCCGCGCTTTCGGATGACTGCACAGAGACATGTTTTCTCACAGCGCGCGTTCGCATCTTCTGGCACTACACTCGGCTGATGACTGCGAAAATGACTGTTCAATGCATGCAAGTGCTGCCGTATGTTCGAATATGACCAAAGTTTACAGAGAATTATTTGAAAAATTTAAAGAAAAAAAAATGTTTCCGTTTGGGAAACACTGTAGAGACTGTGTCTGTGTGTGTGTGTGTGTGTGTGTGTGCACGCGCCCGCTCATCTGTGCGTCGGACGGCTTAAATCCGAACCAAGTCTAAACAATGGATGTTGCACCGGTCTTTTTTACCAGCTCCTCCGTTTCGCTTTCAGCTATGTTTACTCAAGATGACCAATACGATGATGCATTGCTGCCAGTTGCAGCTCGTGGCTCTAAATTTTGCGGGTAGATTCTGTCATCAACATGCATAATCGCGATAGTGCAATAGACTTAAGATCTCTATCGTAGGCAATTTTGTATCGTTTATATCGCCCATTACTATGAATAGCACATAGCGCACTATATATGCGAATAGAAACGATTCAGACTAAAACGATTCAGTGTAAAAATGCTTTCAGTTGAGGCGAATGAAGTCTGGTTTCACGTTACTTTCACGCACACCGCAGCGCACACACAGCCTAGAACAGAGCCATTGACTAGAGACACAAGTCGGCGCAGACAACAAAACATATCGGATCCATTTAAATTCTGCACAGAATGCTATATTTCAAAGCGATATGGAGGAGATCATGATGATAAACGGTTAGAGCTTAGGAGGAGGAAGAGAGGTAACGAGTATTAGGTAGCATACGCTAGGGGGACTCCTTTCCCTCGAGAATATGAAGCAAAAATGATATCCATAATTTCATAATGTAAAACGTAGTGCCACTGCACAGCGAATACAGCAGAGCGTATCTGCGCGCTGATTAGCTGTGCTACGGCAACTACAGGGACCTATGGTGCGCTGAAGGGGGAGGTCCAATCAGGTGCTGACTGAGCTCCCCTGAAAGCCTGATCGAATTTGCATATCGAGTCTATAAAAGACCCTTTCTCCATAGGAAATCAGGTTAAAATCAACTGAAGCAACGTCCTGAGCTAAGCACAAGCATGGCAAGCTACGCAATACTCGTTACCTCTCTCAGGGAAGCAAGGTTATGTAAGTAACCGATATGTTCCCTTTCGAGAGTACACTTCGTATTGCGTAGTATACGCTAGGGGGCGCAATGTAAAACACTGTGCGTGCTTGATCTAACTAACAAAGTGGTATGTAAAAACATAGACTTTATGTTAGAATGACCCTCAGTAAGCCGACCGTAGTGAACTATATGAGTGTATACATATAAGGAAGCCCAGAAATTAGGCCGGAATAATCGGGCCCAATAAACTGACTTATGGCATATACATGGTTAAAAATGACCGGACTGAGTCGGGTCTTATAGAATATAGATAAACATATGCTTGTGGACATAGGTTACATGTGTTATATGGAAAGAATTCCTGCTTGTAATGCAGGGACCTCCAAATGATAAAATCTGATAAAAGTGGATGGGGAGGCCCAGCCTGCCGCCGCACAGATTTCTCTCAAGGGTATACCGCTCGACCAGGCCCATGATGAAGCCATGCCTCTGGTAGAGTGAGCTTTGATGCCTATAGGGCAGTCAAGGTTCTTGGATTCATAAGCCAGTGAGATGGCGTCAACTATCCAACGTGACAGAGTTTGTTTCGTAACTGCGGTACCCTTAGTGCGACCTCCAAAACAAACAAAGAGCTGTTCCGTGTGTCTGATGACAGCGGAACGCTCTATATATGCTCTCAGTGTTCTCACCGGGCATAGAAGATTTGCGTCCTTTTTGTCGTGTGGCGAATTAAGTGCTGATAGTGAAATGACCTGTGCTCTGAACGGGGTGGAGAGCACCTTAGGTACATAACCATGTCTTGGCTTGAGGATGACTCTAGAGTCGTTAGGCCCAAACTCTAGGCAGGAAGCACTCACAGAGAGAGCATGCAATTTACCTACCCGCTTGACTGAGGCTAATGCTAGTAAGAAAGCAGCTTTCAGAGAGAGGTGCTTTAGGCTCGCTGACTGTAGCGGTTCAAACGGGGGGTTTTTCATGGCTTGTAAAACCGTGGACAGGTCCCATATAGGAACTGAAGGAGGGCGAGGAGGGTTGAGCCTCCTGGCCCCTCTGAGGAAGCGCACAATGAGTTAGCTTTTGTGTGACTGTCCGGCCTCTTGAACGTGATATGCTGCTAAAGCAGCCACATAAACTTTGAGCGTGGAGGGGGAGCGTCCCGCGTCCATTAGCTCTTGAAGGAAGGTGAACACTTCTGCTACCTCACACGAGTGTGGGTCCAGGTTTCGTGCTGTGCACCAGTTTGAGAATGCTGACCATTTCAATGCGTAAAGCCGCCTGGTAGCAGGGGCTCTAGCTTCAGAAATGGTGTTTAACACCCTGTCAGGGAGGTTCCCGGATACCCGTTGATGGGCCAAACATGAAACAGATCGGGCCGGGGGTGCCAGATCGTCCCTTTCGACTGCGTGAGGAGATCTTTCCTCAGTGGAATCGGCCATGGGGCTGTGTCTGGCATATGTCTCATTTCGGAGAACCATACTTGGTTCTCCCAGAGTGGGGCTATCAGTAGCACCGCACATCGGTTCTCCCTGATTCTCTTGATGACTTGTGGTATCAGAGCGATAGGGGGAAAGGCATATAGTGGAAGCCTGGGCCAGTCGTGGGCCAGTGCATCGCTGTGTTTGGAGAAATATGTTGGGCAGTGAAAGTTGTCTTTTGATGCGAAAAGGTCGACTTTCGCCTGGCCAAATGTGCTCCAAATGAGCTGAATCGTTTGTGGGTGAAGAGACCATTCTCCTGGGGGAATGTTGCCTCTGGATAGCATATCTGGACCCTGATTCAGAACACTTGGCACGTGAGTGTCAGCGAGCTCAGTTTGTGCCGTGCCCATAAAAGGAGATGTTCCGCCAGGCAGTGTAGGCTGTTTGATCTCAGGCCGCCCTGGCGATTTATGCAAGATACCACCGACATGCTGTCTGTTCGGACCAGGACGTGGTGGTTCTTTAAGTAAGGGAGGAAAGCTCTTAACGACAGAATGACCGCTTTCATTTCTAAGCAGTTTATGTGCAGCTGTTTCTCTGACATTGTCCAAAGACCATTTTGAAACTGTACCCATGCTCACACCGACTGATACCAGTCAGTCGCTTTCCAAGGAGCCAGAGCTTTGATGCAGCTGTGGTTCACTTTAATGCGCAACCGACCTGAGTGCCACGCGCGGGGTGAAACGCGGGCGTTAAGCCAGTGCTGGAGGGGGCGCATGCGCAATAGACCCAGTTCGAGCACTGCTGACGCTGAGGCCATGTGGCCTAACATCCTCTGAAACCTTTTGAGAGGAATGAGAGTGCCAGCCTTGAATGACGCTGCTAAACTTCGGATAGAGAGCGTGCGCTGTGACTTAAGCTGCGCTCTCATCTGTACTGAGTCTATGACTGTACCCAGAAAGGAGACTCTCTGAGTTGCCGACAGTGAGCTCTTCTCTATGTTGATCCTGAGACCCAAGCATTCTAAGTGGTTGAGGAGCCAGGATTTGTGGGTTACCAACTGCGACTCCGACTGGGCTATAATAAGCCAGTCGTCGAGGTAGTTGAGTATTTTCATTCCCCGTAGTCTGAGGGGAGTTAGCGCTGCGTCCATGTACTTCGTAAAAGTGCGGGGAGCCAGCGATAGACCGAATGGCAGGACTGTGTACTGATAAGCTTGCCCCTCGAAGGCGAATCTCAAGAATGGCCTGTGATGGGGTGCTATTTGAATGTGAAAGTAAGCATCTTTCAGATCCACAGTGCAGAACCAATCCCCCGGGCGAACTTGCGCGAGGATTTGTTTCATGGTCAACATTCTGAACGAGCGTGTCATCAACGCTCTGAGACCGCCATCCTTTTTCGGGACGAGGAAATAGCGTCTGTAAAAGCCTGACTCGCTTAACGCTGGGTGGATTTTCTCCACCGCTCCCATTTTTAACAGTTTCAACACTTCGGCGCACAGCACGTGACTTACGCTGCTTCTCACCGAAGTCTCGACCACGGCGCGAAAGCGCGGGGGTCTGCGGAAGAACTGTAGTGAGTAACCTCGTCCTATTATGTTTAACACCCATGTTGATATATCAGGGATTGCCTGCCAGGCCTGGGCCCTTATGGCTAGGGGTTGAATTAATTTCAGGGGCGGGCCGCTTATTAGTAGGGACCCGGTAGCCTGTGTAAGTGACACTGTGGGGATAGTGTTTATGTTTGTCGGCGTGCACTGTGTAGTGGGCGTGCGCTTTACATTCTGAGCGCTCATGGTGTGAGGAGTGCTTAGGTGCAGGGGTGCATACTGTGAAGTGGGCACACTGCCTACATAGAAATTGCTCTTTTCGTGCTTTATTTGGGTCACCGTAAAAACGGCGTTTGTGTACAGGCGAGCAAGTTTGACTACTGGCTCGTTGGCTGTGAAACTGAGGTCTCCAGTCACCTGACTGCAGGGAACTGCGAGATGCTGATAGTGAGAGTGGGGTGGTGGTCCGACCGCAGCGGGACTTAACCACCGTCTCTTTCTTCCCGTGGCTAGGACGGCTTTTGGAGGCTCAGAGCTTTGCGCTCTGGCTGTCTGTTGCGGCTCGCAGATCGTGAACCGTGTTCGGGAAGCTGAGCAGGGCTGTGACTGCATCGGCGCCGTCTTTGTTTGCTGCACAGATGGAGCTTTAGCATGACGGCCGGAGGCAGAGCTAGAGCGCTTCGGCAGGAAATGTTTCATGGCCTGTGAAGCCTTCTGTGCCTCCGAGAATCGCTCGGCAAACCCAGTAACTGCAGGGCCAAACAGTCTGGTTGAAGAGATAGGCGCGTCCAAAAAGGAGGCTTTGTCCGATTCCTTCATCTCGGTGAGGTTCAGCCATAGATGACGCTCGAGCACCGTGAGGTTGGCCATACACTTCCTGATCGCCTGGGCGTTAGATTTTGTTGTGCGCAGAGCTAGATCGGTAGTGCTGCGCAGATCTTTAAGTGTCTCAGGGTCAGGAACAGACTAGTCCAGAGAGCGGAGAAGTTTGGCCTGGAACACCTGGAGGACGGCCATCGTGTGCAGCGCCAATGCAGCCTGGCCGGCGGAGGCGTAAGCTCGACTGGCGATGGCTGATGTGGTGCGGCAGGGCTTTGAGGGGTGCGACTCTTTTGCCTGCCATCCTCTGGCGGAGGGTGGGCAAAGGTGAGCAGCAACAGCCTCTTTGAGTGGTGGAAGGCCTTCGTAACCCTTTTCCTTCGCGCCATCTACTGAAGAGAGCGCTGGGGAGAAAGGGAATTTAGAGTGGGAAGAAAATGGGGCTTTCCAAGCCTTCGTAAGTTCGTTGTGAACCTCTGGGAAGAAGGGGGCGGGTCTTTGAGGTCTTCCAGTCTGCTTCGCGAGGGCTCCCGACGCTTCTTCCTGCGCTGACCGGAGGGGAAAGCGCTAGGTGCGGGGTTGATGTCGAAGAGGGCTAGCCGAGCTCGCAAGGTCGGTAGCTCCATCTCATCACACTTTATGTGCGTGGTCTCGGCCGAGACACCTGGCACAGATAATGTGACAATCCCCGTCGTAGAGTTACTCTACACGAGGCACACGTGGGACGAGGCATTTGAAACAACGCTCGTCAGTTTAGTAAAAAGGATATAATCGCCGGATGGCGCAGCTGAAACAGAAGTACGGCTGAAGGCGGAATCCCGGGAATCCGGCGTCCTCAGACTGTTGAGTTCCGCTGGTTGCCTTTTCGACAGCGGCTTCAATTCCGGAGATCAGCGAAGTGGAGAGTTCGCTGAAGGAGATTTAACCTGATTTCCTATGGCGAGACAGGGTCTTTTATAGACTCGATATGCAAATTCGATCAGGCTTTCAGGCGGGAGCTCAGTCAGCACCTGATTGGACCTCCCCCTTCAGCGCTCTCGCCATAGGTCCCTGCAGTTGCCGTAGCACAGCCAATCAGCGCGCAGATACGCTCTGCTGTATTCGCTGTGCAGCGGCACTACGTTTTACATTATGAAATTATGGATATCATTTTTGCTTCATATTCTCGAGGGAAAGGAGTCCCCCTAGCATATGCTACGCAATACGAAGTGTACTCTCGTAAGGGAACTGTGGCTTTACCAAACAGAAAGGCTCTAGTCAAACTGTGGTATTAACGAAACGCTATTGGCTGTTTCAAAAAAGGGGAGGGGCTTCAAACAGCTGGAGCCGTTTCAGGGGAAATTACGTCAACACATTGAATAATGCTGCACGTTTCAAGGCACTTCAATGGGCCTTTAAGGGCACAATATGTAATTTTGTGCACTTAGGGGTAGTCAGATACATTATTTGAGTATGTTGAAAGTTATGTTATAATGCTACTCTGTGCGTTCGCTCTGCGGATACTATGAGACACTTGTTGCACACTGCAGTAAACTAGATAGATATTAGGCATGGTAAAACATTGTACTCGCGGTAAAATAAAGAAAATAAGATTTAAACAATAAGACTGTGTTGAGCTTAGGACTGGGCGATATGGCCAAAAAAAGTATCACGATAAAGTTTTTCATATCAGTCGATATCGATAATTATCACGATAAATGTCAAATCTTTATTTCTTTCAAATTTAAAGTCAGATTTTTGCTTCTAAGTAAAAGTTGTAGAAACCAGGGGGCGTATTACAAAAACGTTCTATCTTGGGTCTTAACTTTAGATTTGATAAGTTAATTTAGGAATTCTCACAATTTCGTATATCAGAAGCAAATCTTACCTTGAATTATCTTGATTTTACAAAATCTCATCTTATCTGTTGTTGGGAAATCTTAAACCGCTCAAGTTTGGTAATCCACTGTCAGGTCTGTTACCAAGCAACCAACAACACGCAAACTGCTTCTGAGGTAAACCTAAAATCAAAATGAAGAAACAACTGCATGCTTTTAAAAATATATCAAATATTTTAAATATAAAAATATAAAAATATATCAAAATTATGGCACATGCTCTCAATGCAAAATGCTGAACAGTTAGTTCATGCGTTCATGACCTCAAGGCTAGATTATTGTAATGCTCTATTGGGTGGTTGCCCTGCTCGCTTAATAAATAAACTCCAGCTGGTCCAAAACGCAGCAGCTCGAGTACTTACTAGAACCAGGAAGTATGACCATATTAGCCCAGTTCTGTCAACATTGCACTGGCTACCTATTAAACATCGCATACATTTTAAAATCTTGCTTATTACTTACAAAGCACTAAATGGTTTAGCTCCCCAATACTTGAGCGAGCTCTTATTATACTCCATCACGTCTACTGCGATCTCTAAATTCTGGCCAGTTGTTAATACCGAGAATATCCAAATCAACTGCAGGCGGTCGATCCTTTTCCTATTTAGCTCCTAAACTCTGGAACAGTCTTCCTAGCACTGTTCGGGAAGCAGACACACTCTGTCAGTTTAAATCTAGACTAAAAACACATCTCTTTACTGTGGCATACACATAAAACACTTTTTCAATTAATTGATTGTTAGGCTGCATTAACTAGGTCAGCCGGAACCGGGAACACTTCCCATAACACCTGATGTACTCGTTACATCATCAGAAGAATGGCATCTACGCTAATGATATTCTCTCTGTTTTATCCCGAGGTTTACTGCAGTCAGCCAGATCCGGGCCGTATCCTAATCAGATGGTGGACCAGAGAAGACCAACACAGGACCCCGAAGTGTCTGCAGAGACCGTGTCAATTATCCTCCCCCTGCAACTGCCTCATCGACACGGCATCTAAATAAACCCGTCACCAGTGTGATGACTCCGATTGTTCGAATATTACCATTAAATAATACTTAAATCGATATGTCATCCGCAATAAACCCGTCTCCAGCGTGTTGCCTCCGATCATTCGAATATTGCACTTTAATAATTATTTAATCAACATCATCCTCAATAAACCCGTCTCCAGCGTGTTGCCTTCGGTCCTTTGAATATTCCGATCTATTATGACCTCTGACCTGTAAAGCAGCCAGAATAATAATAATAATACGTTGTTTGTAAATTGGCCAGAGGAGAACTGGCACCCCGACTGAGCCTGGTTTCTCCCAAGGTTTATTTTTCTCCATTAGGTCACCTAATGGGGTTTTGGTTTCCTTGCCACTGTTGCCTCTGGCTTGGCGTGCTCAGTTGGGGACACTATATTTTTCAACTAAACATCGAAATAAATCTAATTAATAAACTAATTTAACCATGTAAACTAAATTACTGATCTAATTATTGATCTAAAGCCCACACTGTCACCGTATGGAAATTGAAATGAACTGATGACATCAAATGGCTATACAGCTGAATAAAATTAGGCTGCATTATTTTGCTGTTTAACACTGTAAAGCTGCTTTGAAACAATCTACATTGTTAAAAGCGCTATATAAATAAAGTTGACTTGACTTGACTTGACTTTTAATTTCAGTGCGGCAGTGATTGAAATTTTGATAAGCTCCATTGAAAAGTTAAAGCCTAGGTAACTTTTCAACCTTCATAATATATTTTCAAGACTCTTGTGATGATACATAGACTTAAAATAGGTTGAATGGCACGTCTGCCAAAGCCTGACGGGGTCTGTATCGTTTTTAATCGTACTTTTAAACTTCGGGTTTCGGGTAGTAACCCGAGAAAAAAAAGAACTACAAAATTCGACTGCTTTACGGCATATATGTCACTTCCACCATCACCCCCACTTCCTTAAAGGGTTAGTTCACCCAAAAATTATGTCATTAATTACTCACCCTCATGTCGTTCGACATCCGTAAGACCTCAGACGTTCATCTTCGGAACACAAATGAAGATATTTTTGTTGAAAGCTGATGGCTGAGAAAGGCCTCAGCAAGCCCTCCATAGGGATTCAGTACATTTACACTCACAAGACCCATAAAAGGCACTAAACACGACATTACAAATTCCATCTCACTACAGTGGCTCTACAATAATTTTACAAAGCGATGACAATAGTTTTTGTGCGCAAAAAAAAAATCTAAATAACGACTTTATTCAACACGAACTTTGGCCTCTGCCGTGAACTCATGAAGCACCATGACGCGTGCGCGAGAATATTACGCAGATCCGGCGTTCGGACACATAACCCAGAAGCGAGGAGGAGATGTGTTTACAAGCAGAGGAAGACACGCCGTATCTAAGCTGTTGAATTCTACATTGATCGTGCTTTAGGTCTCGGCGTAGTGCTCAAAATGGGACTAAAGTGTGCATTTCATGGATTCCCGAACGCCGGCGCTACGTCATATTCTCGCGCATGCATCAGGTCAACAAATGCACGTGCGATGCATCCCCTGATGCAGGATGACAGAGTTTACGACAGTAGTAGAGGACAATACTGTTTCCCAACTGTAGGGGGACCCCGAGAGCAAAACCTACCTAGTGCTGCTTTAAAGCCTGTTTTATAAATCACCTTTTGCAAAAAATAAATAAATAAATAAATATCCTAAGTCACTTGAAAAATGACCGGTAATGCTCCGTGGCGGCTCATGGCCTCTGTAATGTTGGTCGCAATTCGTCAACTAATTGCAAATTCATGTGTCGTGGGAGTCTTTTATCATCAAAGCACAGCACATCTTCTGGGTCCTCCAAAAGTCTCTCCACCATCAAACGTCACTGCTCTTTGTCTTGTATAATCAATAAATGTACGCCATTGTCGAAAAAGGCTTTTTGTACTGTAATTTTTACGTTGGATTTCAAAAAGGTTTGAAGTTAGGACACCAGTGGGGTTGTCCTAAAGTTAAGACAGCTTTTAGGATTTTTGGTCGAGTTAGGATGCTTCTATAATACCCAATTCCCATCCATAGTTAAGATAAAATTATGCATTTAAGAAATGTCATTCTGTAATAGCTTTTGTCCTAAATGAGGTCCTAACTGAAATTGCCATGGTTACCAAACAGGTAAGATATGACTCTAAAGTTAGATGTTTCTGTAATACATCCCCAGATCATTCATTGTGGTTTTAAACTTTGTTATATACTCTTTATTGTAGAGTAACAAAATAAATAAATAATTTTTTTCTTTAAATAATTAGTTTCTGCATGTGCTAACAGCTGATATTGTTTCTAATCATGAAACAGGTTTGTTTTGCCTGACTTTGATAGCATGCATCTTCAGCACTGTTTGCAGTGCAAGCTGCAATATTAATAATATTAAAATCTTAGAAATGGACATTTGACATAATATAAAAATGTATTTGAAAATAATATTATAATGTTGTGTATAATACTATAGACACAGCTACTTGATTGAGAGATTTATTTTTGATAGAATAATTACTTCAATTACTTCGTGGAAGTCCTCACCTCTTCATTTTCATCACCCTCAACCATATCGCTTTCACTTTCGGCGGCACAAATAGCTGAAATGGAGCAAAGGTACCCTGACTCTATTTTAATCATTCTTGGAGATTTTAATAAAGCAAATTTCTCCCGTGATTTGCCAAAACACAGACAGCACACTACATGTAATATAATACAGAAAAAAACTGGATCACTGTTACACCACAATAAAGGATGAATATTACTCTGTCTCACATGCAGCTTTGGGGCTCTCTGATTACTAGGGATGCACCAAAATGAAAATTCTTGGCCGAAGCCAAATAATAATAAAACACTTCGCCGATGGCCGAAGCCGGATACCAAACGCGTTTTTTTTATTTATTTTTTTTTGGCAAATTTTTTCACATTTGCATAAATGAAATTTAAAAAATTAGCTTTTTACTATTTTGTCTTGTATTTTTTTTAAGAAAATGTAATTACAAAACTACAATTTATTTATTGTTTTAGCATTCCAGCAGACATTATACAAACAAAGCACAATATAAACTTAAAATACATTAAAACATTTTTAAAAAATATATATTTTTATTTGGCCATCTTATAACATCTTATCTTAGGCCTATTACGCCTACAGGTATCATAATCAAATCACTGAGGGTGCTCTATTAAAGTGTAGATGTAGGCTAAGCAACGGCTCCACCACAGCAGTGAGTGTACAGGGCAACACAGTCTCACTCCCACTCGTCACATATTGACGCTTGGTCAGGACCCCTCGTCGTCACTTTTTTACGTACAGGGTACCCCTTGAAAGGCATTTTTCGACGTTAAGGGTACTGCAGTGATTCCAATGAGACACCTTTGGCGTCATACACAGACGTGTTGGGCATGTGAATGTTATCACGATGTAACTATTTATTGGGTTATAATTTTTCCATTATGACATGTTGGAGTATGATTCTCAATTTAATCAGCCAGCATTATTTTATTTACATTTATTGATTTGTATTTACGCTATTCAGACACGGTTTGAAAGTAGCCCAACCCCGCCCCTTAACCTACCCATTTGCGTTATATGATATAAAACACAGAATATAACAGACAACATGCACACTTTATTGAAAAATGTCAAGTATTCCAACTGTTCCGAGGCCAAACGATTGATTTGTGTGAAGAAAAGACCCAAAAATCGGTATGAAATCTCGCTGAAGAAGTCTCATTCAGAATACATCGCGATGTTTGGCATCAGTGCACGTGGGCCACATGTTGGTGAGTAGCCATGAATGTTTGATATAAAGGATTTTCTGTCGTTATTCATCAGATTATGTTCAGTCACTGCATTATATCTTTCATTTCCACTCAGGCTTCGCTTTTCTTTGCTTTCTAAATCAACACACCTTGCTAATAGGGCGATTAAACACTGTCACGTGACGTGCTATAGACCTTTTAAACAGTTATTCATATTTAATAATAACAACTAGTGTAGTTCCAACGTGGCATTTGTAGTAGAAGCACAATAAAAACAACCTTAGTTGTAATGTGATGTTTGTTGTAAATAGACCGTAACCACAACACTCACCATGCTTTTACCACAGTATTGGTAGTTTTAATGTGATTTTTGTTGTAAATAGACCGTAACCACAACACTCACCATGCTTTTACCACAGTATTGGTAGTTTTAATGTGATTTTTGTTGTAAATAGACAGTAACCACAACACTTACCATGCTTTTAATGCCTTTTAATGTAAAATCCAAATATTGTGATGTAAATAGTACTTTGTCCTGTATATAATGTATGTGACTTTTTCTCTTTTTTTTTTTTAACCTGAAAAGACCAAAAGGGCCTTTCGGACTCAGTCAGCCCATTCTTGTTCATGGAAAAGTAATGGAGAAGACCGAAAGCAGCAACAGCAAATATTTGCAATGGTAAGTATGTGTTGGTTTGAACTCTTTATCAAGCATTTGTTGTTTCTTAAACATATTCTTACAAACCCCATGGCTCAATCAGTGAGAACATATTCTTAATAATTCACAAGATTTAACAAGCTGTCAAATTCATATGATACTCGTACATATTTGTACAAATACTCGTACATAATCCTGCAGCTTTTACTCCGACTCCTGCCATTGGCTACAGCCTCAATTCCTGTACATATTTATCATGATTTTTGTAAATCAGTTGCGCCCCTTCTTGGAAAACAGTCCCAGAAAGAAAAGTTTATATTAGGTCCAATGTATTCTTTAAAATGATTACAAATTGGGCCATTGGGGAGGTCTCTTCACACCTCATGACCTACCTCTGTTTGCAAGAGTGGAAATGCTCACATAACATCAGATATTCTATTATTTTGTCATCAGTTGCACTGCTGATAACGTCCCGTTTGCATGTAAATAATTTACGTGATCAAAAGATCAAGTGAATAATCAACATTTTTAAACAAATTCATATGTGCTACTAAAAATATACTTTTAATAATGGAAATGCACACCTATCAGTGAACAGTGTTGCCACAGTTACTTTGAAAAAGTAACTTAGTTACTTTACAGATTACTTGATTTTAAAAGTAACTAAGTTACTTTACAGATTACTTGATTTTAAAAGTAACTAAGTTAGATTACAAGTTACTTTATTAGTTACATTCATCAGTTGCTGACAACACCTCTGCAGCCTCAACATAAAAATGACAACCGTTTTTGCCAACACTAAACATAAAACATACACTACACTAAACATAAAACACTAAACATAAAACCCTAAACATGTTAATGAAAAGGTACAAATTACTTTGTGTTCTTATTAAATACATTTATGAAAAACAATTTATATTTAATTTTTAATTTATATTTATATATGAATGTAAATAATTATATGGGCCTACACAAATAATATAAAATTACAAGATTTATATTTTATTGTAAACGTAATGTGCAGCCTTGTAAAGGGACAACAAATATATGATCGATCCGTGAGAACAATATATTTTTTAATAATCTTTAAGTGCACAAAACTATGAAAATATATGAAACGCTTCAAAACAGAGCGGCAACAAAGCGCTTATGCGCATCCCGGGTGCAGAATGATGTGCTTAAAGCAACATGGAGTCAGTGTGCAGTGCAGCGCGAGTGCACATTGAAAAGTTCACGGCATAAAGAGAAGATGAGCGTTGAGCCCACAAATCCTAGTCTACTATGTAGCCTATATCGGTCCAAATATTCACTGATTATTTGTTTCTTCACAGTTTTTAATTCTGGTTATTGTGCGTGTGATGCTATAATAGTCCTTGTGTTGTCACCTGAGTAGCGAGCACAACATCTTTCAGAAACCGCTAGATTAACTCCAGGAAGATAAATTATTTTATCAACATATCAAGTATTATAACGGGAATATATAATATGGAGTGAGCTTTCCCGTGCAGCTGCTGACTGGAACCGAACGACGCGCAGTTTGAATGCTGAACGGAGAATGATTGACAGCTACAGCGGAGGAAAGACATTCAGCTATGGAATGGCTTTAGATGACTTTGTACTAGCAAATCATAATATACTAATAATGGTTGCTGAAGGATGTGACAATATATATTTCTGATGATTATTTAATTATCACGACATGCCTAATCTGAGCAAGTGACTGCCTGTCTTGAGTTTTGTCGACAGACGGAGGCGGCAAGAAATTTGACGGAGCGGCCGCCTCGTAATTCTCTATGCAGGAAAAACCCTGCTGAGACTAAACAAGAATGCAAAAATATATATTTTTACTAAGGAAAATGACAAAAAAAGTAACTCACAGTGACTTGGATAAGTTACTTTAATCTGATTACTGGTTTGGAAATAGTAACGCGTTAGATTACTCGTTACTGAAAAAAGTGGTCAAATTAGAGTAACGCGTTACTAAGTAACGCGTTACTGGCATCACTGTCAGTGAACTTGTTTCATAAATGTATTTGACATTTAATTATGCAACACTTTTTAAAGAAAGAAACAGTTATGTATGAAATCACAACTTGCATGCAATGTAATGAAATTTCCTTTCTTTCTGTTTTGCAGGATTACTTGCAGATTACTTTTATGAGCCAACCCTCACAAGAGCTACTAGTTAGTTGTAGTGAATCTTGCCGTAATCAGGTAAATAATATTTTTAGTATATCAGTATTTACTCATGAAATGCTCCCCTGAATCGTATGTAAATTCATTTTATTGTAACTGTCTTAATTTATATTTTTCAAAAACAATAGTAATTGCACATAGAGTAAGTGAGACTTTCTTGTTTTACAGCAGAGAAAAAAGACCAGACCCTTATATCGAAGCAAGCTAATCGAATAAGTCCTTTGTTTAGGGTGAGGAAGGAACATGGCCATCTTGTGCCCAAAGACGACAGAAAAGTGCGCAAGTCCATTGGTATGTCTTGTATTGATGTATTGTCTTGCTTTAATATGTAGTACAGAATTTGATGTTGATCTCTCAAAGGACAGCTGTGATCATTCTTTCTATACTCTGATAAAATACACACCATTATTCATGTCTAAATCTTTTTATAACTCCTAAAATGAGCAAATTAGGTTCTGTATCTTGGATTTATCTAAAATGGTAAATATTTGTTTCCCTTTTTGATACAATTATTATTAAAATGATTGCCTTTTAGCATAAAGGCTGGAACACTTTTGGCCTTCAATTCTTAAAAATGGCACCGTCTGTTTGTCTTAGATAAAAGCAGACATGTATTGAAGGGTTAAAAAAAGCATTTAGTTGGTATAAACTCCAGGTATTTCTCTATTGTTTTGTAGACCATGGATGGTTCTGTGTAGCTTTGGAAGATAATGAGTTGTGGCATATATTAGGAATCAAATAGTAAATGTTCTTTGAATTATGTGAAATATCTGGTTAGTGTTTTGGCTTGAAACAAGGCTTTATACTCCACAGACTAAAACACATTGCATTTGTGTTTTAAGATGGATAGCAAGAGAAGGCACACACTTCAGAAGATTCTACAGGAAAAGACTAATGTGCAGCCAAGGAGGAATACAAGAGGCAAAAACTCCAGTCTCTGAGAACTATGCATGGCCATGGGTGCTTCATAAGCATGGTAAGTCTTGTGCCTCTGTACCTATTGTATTGCCGTATTTTAACAATTTTACATTGTGCAGGCTATCACAAGTGATGCTCTTGAAACAAGTGACAGAAGAGTATGTTGGCTTAAAAGAAATCTAGCATCACTGGCAAAGGCTAAGAAGAGACCATACCTTTCTAAAATATATTTTTAAAGATCTGCTGTTTAAAAGGTTGCTGTTGATATGGGTAAAATATTTTTTGTCAGTACTTGGCTAATATTATGTGCTGCAATATTATATACATAATGCTCCAATGTGTATATTATATAATGTACTGACTGCGGCTTTGTAAATTTAAATTAGGAATGGGCAACTCTGGGCCTTTTGAAATGGAGAGTTTACCTCCAAGACTAATCGAGCATGCCTGGAATTTGTAACTAAAGTCTTCAGGTTTACTTATAGATAATTATAGGCAGGCAGGTGGGTTTGAGGTTAGAGCTAAATCTGCAGGACAATGGATGCTGAGGCCCAGAGTAGCCAACCACTGCTTAAATCATGCAGAACATATGCTAACCTGACTACATTAAATTAAATTTGAATTGTTTTTTCTTTTACTTTTAGACCAGGACTGGAGAATGCCTGACAATGGGATGTTACAACTTCTTCCTCTGGTTGAGAAAAGGCTACACCACATCAGTGACCACATCATCTGTTTATCAATTATACACTATAGGGTACAAGTGGGCAAACTGTTTAGAAGAAGAAGAACAGGATAGAACATGAACATGATAGAGGGAAGAGCAAGAAACCAGTCTAGCTGTGATAATGAATCATTATTTTTCAACACAATATTAAATCTGTTTTCTGTATCATAGTTGACTGTATTGGATTCTGTGGCACTCATTTGTGTGGCTTCAGCAGCTGTGAATGGAATAATATGATCTTAATGTATTTTTGAAGACCCATTTTTATTTATCTTGAATCTAATTTTTCTTTATGCTACTTTATCAACTGTATACTGTATCCTCCAATAAAGAGTTGAGTGATAAAGTATGGTGAATATTGTGTATGGTGTTTTTAAAGTAAATACACATTTTATGAGTTGATTTAGGTTATCTAAGTAATTAACAATATTATTTTACTTGAAACATAAACATTTTTCATCTGGTTATATTATATTTGGTACAACAATGCACCAAAAAGTTGCATTTGCATGCTGTGACAATATGCCAGTTTTCAGTGAAATAAATGGAAGGATTTCAAACACTTCAAGCTTAACTGACGATGATCCATGTTGATAAATCCGGTACATCTACTACTGCAATAAAAATTAAAGCATGCACATTACCGATGTCAGGTACGTGAAAATACATACAATTTTGGCAATGTCTCTTTTGTTATTTTACTTAATGGTGCATTGTCCTATATTTAATAATAATAGTGAAGTGTAAATCTAAATAGTTTTTGTTTACACTGGAAACTGGATAATGGCAAGTTGTTGTGGGTTCATCCATTATATTTATGGGTGTTTATCCGTAAAAGTTTGTTGTCCATGATGAGGAAAATAGATCTGTGTATGTTGTACTGCCCTTCCGCCCTCAGGGACCCAATGGAGGCCCCTGGAAGAGCAACAAAAAAGCAAATTTCAAATGGCTGTTACTCAAAGTCTGGTTAGCGTATCACAGAGAAAATTGGCAGGACAACTGCTTATGCTATGTTTACTAAATAATGTTGGGCACAGTTTTCAGACAGATATGGAAAGCTGGCATAAAGGTTTTCTAAAAGTGCTCACAGTAAAATATCAAATTTCAGCCTGCCCCTCATATATGTCATACAGGTTTACACAATGAACATAATTAGATATCCAGTTGTCCATTAAAGATGTCATCTACTTAACATTTATTGTCTCATTATTAAACGTTTTAAACTACATTACCCATATACCTTTGTCAGTGTATCAATGCAATGGGAAACATGGCGCTGTAGTTCATTGAAGTGTGCAGAAATGCTTAGGGTTAGGGTTGGGATCTCGGTAAAGGAGTAATTTCTCACAACATAGCGACACTTTATAGTTAACTTAACGTATTACTAACGTAACAATAACACCAAAACATACTTTGTAACATGAAACGCCGTTTTATATCGGTTAAAAGATAGTCCAATCACAGCGAGTTCTGCGATAAAGTCCTAGCCAATGACAACGCAGCAGAACAGAGGCGTCACACTTACTTGTCCATTTATGGAAAATGATGACAGATCTCATCCGGTTCCAACTGAAGGGATATCCTTAAATATTTAATATTTAGGCTGCTAAATATTTATTTCTTCTAATTAATTAACTCACATTTTAAAACAAAAATCTCCTTTGTGTGGTTAAACTGATGCATAGATATATATGGAAGAGAAATCTCTCTCTCTCTCTATATGTGTGTGTGTGTGTGTGTGTGTGTGTGTGTGTGTGTGTGTGTGCGTGTATTTATATATATATATATATATATATATATATATATATATATATATATATATATATATATATATATATATATATATATATATATATATTAGATCACTTCTTTATGCCATCGTTCACCATCTGAACTCTTGGAATTAAAATAAATGTAACAAAAGCATAATGAATGCACACAATTTTGTAAGCATATTCCAATATTTAATGTCAAACAGTTTAAATACAAATGTAGCGGCCAAACTACTGCACAACAGTATAAAATAACCATGCTGCGGTACAAATAAAAGAAATGAGGTTCAACTTTATCTGAAAATATATTGGTTTCTTGCCTTTAAGAAATAAATAGGCAAAAACATTAAGAACATTTTACATTCTCAACTTTAAAACTATATAAACTATATCCTTGTGATTATTGTTCACTTCTATTGTAACTAAATGAAAGGCCATTTCAAATAGTTAATGATTATTATAAATGTTAACCATTTTCAGTAAGAAAATGCTTTAATAAAATACATTCATGTTACATTTACATTAGCAAGGTAGTGATATAATGTTACCATATATTTAGTTATGGTGGACATTTACTATAGTGAATACTATACCACTGTAATAAAAGGTTTAATGAATACATATTGATTTCAAAAGGTGTTCACTCTCACTATCTTCATTTGTTCAAACAAACACTGTTATACAAATGCATATATATGCAAATATACAAATGCAGATATATACATTGAAATATAGCATCATGAAGTCGATGGCAATAAATATGTCCTTTACTAAAACTCCTGATGAGCACTGATGCTTTTTTGATAAAGGCATAAGCAGACATCAAGTACAGTTTATGAATATTGGTTCTGCATATATCGAAGAGATCATGAAGAGGAGTGGTACTCCACGTGAAGACTTTGAGAAACTGTGACATAGCAAAGGGTGCACCTCACTGGACATATCCTACGCATGCCCAAACAACAACACCCCAAAACAGTTATGAAGTGGACACCACCAGGAAGACGCAGGAGACAGGGAAGACCAAGGAAGACATGAGACAGATGTTTTGTGAAGACCTGAAGAATGCAGGTGTTCCATGAGAAGATGTGAAGAACGTGGCCACAGATCGAATATGTTGGAGGACACATGTTGCCCAGTGTGCCCAGGACAGGACATGATGATGATGTTGTCCCTTTACATAACTGTAGGATTTCCTTCTGTAAAAAGTGTTGCATAATTAAATGTTAAATACATTTATGTAACAAGTTCACTGATAGGTGTGCATTTCCATTATTTAAAGTATATTTTTAGTAGCACATATGAATTTGTTTAAAAATGTTGATTATTCACTTGATCTTTTGATCACGTAAATTATTTACATGCAAACGGGACGTTATCAGCAGTGCAACTGATGACAAAATAATAGAATATCTGATGTTATGTGAGCATTTCCACTCTTGCAAACAGAGGTAGGTCATGAGGTGTGAAGAGACCTCCCCAATGGCCCAATTTGTAATCATTTTAAAGAATACATTGGACCTAATATAAACTTTTCTTTCTGGGACTGTTTTCCAAGAAGGGGCGCAACTGATTTACAAAAATCATGATAAATATGTACAGGAATTGAGGCTGTAGCCAATGGCAGGAGTCGGAGTAAAAGCTGCAGGATTATGTACGAGTATTTGTACAAATATGTACGAGTATCATATGAATTTGACAGCTTGTTAAATCTTGTGAATTATTAAGAATATGTTCTCACTGATTGAGCCATGGGGTTTGTAAGAATATGTTTAAGAAACAACAAATGCTTGATAAAGAGTTCAAACCAACACATACTTACCATTGCAAATATTTGCTGTTGCTGCTTTCGGTCTTCTCCATTACTTTTCCATGAACAAGAATGGGCTGACTGAGTCCCGAAAGGCCCTTTTGGTCTTTTCAGGTTAAAAAAAAAAAAGAGAAAAAGTCACATACATTATATACAGGACAAAGTACTATTTACATCACAATATTTGGATTTTACATTAAAAGGCATTAAAAGCATGGTAAGTGTTGTGGTTACTGTCTATTTACAACAAAAATCACATTAAAACTACCAATACTGTGGTAAAAGCATGGTGAGTGTTGTGGTTACGGTCTATTTACAACAAAAATCACATTAAAACTACCAATACTGTGGTAAAAGCATGGTGAGTGTTGTGGTTACGGTCTATTTACAACAAACATCACATTACAACTAAGGTTGTTTTTATTGTGCTTCTACTACAAATGCCACGTTGGAACTACACTAGTTGTTATTATTAAATATGAATAACTGTTTAAAAGGTCTATAGCACGTCACGTGACAGTGTTTAATCGCCCTATTAGCAAGGTGTGTTGATTTAGAAAGCAAAGAAAAGCGAAGCCTGAGTGGAAATGAAAGATATAATGCAGTGACTGAACATAATCTGATGAATAACGACAGAAAATCCTTTATATCAAACATTCATGGCTACTCACCAACATGTGGCCCACGTGCACTGATGCCAAACATCGCGATGTATTCTGAATGAGACTTCTTCAGCGAGATTTCATACCGATTTTTGGGTCTTTTCTTCACACAAATCAATCGTTTGGCCTCGGAACAGTTGGAATACTTGACATTTTTCAATAAAGTGTGCATGTTGTCTGTTATATTCTGTGTTTTATATCATATAACGCAAATGGGTAGGTTAAGGGGCGGGGTTGGGCTACTTTCAAACCGTGTCTGAATAGCGTAAATACAAATCAATAAATGTAAATAAAATAATGCTGGCTGATTAAATTGAGAATCATACTCCAACATGTCATAATGGAAAAATTATAACCCAATAAATAGTTACATCGTGATAACATTCACATGCCCAACACGTCTGTGTATGACGCCAAAGGTGTCTCATTGGAATCACTGCAGTACCCTTAACGTCGAAAAATGCCTTTCAAGGGGTACCCTGTACGTAAAAAAGTGACGACGAGGGGTCCTGACCAAGCGTCAATATGTGACGAGTGGGAGTGAGACTGTGTTGTACAGGGAGACATTTAAGATTATTTAAAATTTCAAAAATATTTGGCAACGAATATTTTTCTATTAATCTATTAGTCTGCCTTTACATTGCTTTAATGCGTTACTATTTCACGGTCACTTCCGAAACTTTGCAGGGTGCAAACTTTCAACATGAAAAACAATAGTTTTATTCAATGGCTTATTATAGACTGTAGACTCGAAAGCGAGCCAAGACTGCTCCATTTACGATCACTAAACGCTGTCGCTATGTCAGTTCATCGCGATCTCAAAGTTCAACGAAGCTGCTAACAAATGCACAATAAATATCTTACTTGTGTTGATTCGTGTCTACCCTTTGTTTGTTCATGAGAGGTCTCCGCTGCAGAAACACGTTGTAAATGGATACATTTGACGTTCTACAGACACAAATATGCACTGGAGTAGGGCTGCAACGACGCGTCGACGTCGTCGATGACGTCGACTACGAAAATTTTTTTTTTTTTTTTTTTTTTTTTTTATTATTATGAATCTTAACAATACAAACAATATATACACAAAATTAGAGTCATTAATACAATGTTAACAATTACAACACAAAAAGAAAAAAATAAACCAGGGGGAGGGGTTCAAATAAAGATATTAAATAAGGAGCATAATTGAATTGTTTTAGCAGCCTTCTTATTTTTTGAATCAAGAATGGAATTGATGTACTGTTCCGTCTCCTTACCAAAAGCAATAAAAGAGGGTTTAGAATGACTGAATTTAGCTTTGTGAATGTGATACTTCCCTAAAATGATCAATAGATTGATTAGGAATATTTCTTTATGTTTTTTATCTTTGTTACCATGGACACCAAACAGTACATTTTTCCAATACATAGAGAAATCAACCATAAGATTTGCAGTAATAAAACGTGACAGATCTTTCCAAAAGGTGACTGTATAGGGACACTGCCAAAACAAATGTACCATTGTTTCTGGACATATTCCACAAAAAGAACAGTTTACACAAATGTTAATCTTAAACCTAAGAAGATAATGCTTTGCAGGATAGTACCTATGTATGATTTTGAACGAAACTTCTCTTACTTTATTCGTCAGGAGGTATTTGTAAGGAAGGTTCCATATACTTCCCCAATTCAGGTTATCAACAAAATTAGACCAATAGGGAACAACATTAGGTATGTTGGTGACCTCTCTTTGGAATAGGGAGCGAATATTACGATTATTATTCCTTATTGTGGTTGCAAAACATAGTTTACCAACAGAAGTCAACTTAGGGTCCAAAGCTGGAAGGCATTCAGGTTTTCCAGCCCCTTTAAGGAGAATTAAAATACCAGACGGGATGGCATCAATTACAATCGCAAATTCTCTTGGGGTAATTGGAATGCCAAAAGTATTAAGAAATTCAGAATAGTTTAATAATAATCCACTATCATTTATTAGCTGGGACACTAGAATTATGTTATTATTAAACCAGGTTTTATAGAATAAAGATTTATTTTTAAATTTAATAAGTCGATTATTCCAAATGAAGCATCTATGTGGGGAGAAATTATGTTTATAGATTAACGACCACGCTAAAAGCATTTGTTTATGAAATTTAGATAGAATTAAGGGAATTTTTTCTATTTTATAATCACATAAGAGTAAGAATTCTAGACCACCAACCTTAGAGAAGATATAGTTAGGTATAAAATTCCATATAGAAGTGGGATTTTTAAGATACTGGTTTATCCAATTAATTTTAAAAGTATTATTTAAGGTTGTGAAATCAAGCAAATTCAGGCCCCCACGATCAACAGTATTCATAATAACAGATTTTTTCACATAATGCGTCTTGTTTTTCCAGATAAAATTGAAAAGTAATTTGTCAACAGAATTACAGAACTTTTTGTTGACAAATAAGGGAATAGCTGCATATGAGAGACGGGATAAACCTTCTGCCTTTGTCAACAGAACTCGTCCTTTCAAGGACAAATCTCTCTGCAGCCATTGATTTAACTTTTTCTTTGTCTTATCACTAATCGCATTAAAGTTTATAGAGCATCTCTCCTCCTCATTTTTCGTTATAGTGATCCCTAGATATACAACCTTGTCTTTGACTGGTATGCCACAAATCTGGGATGCGTCGCTTTCTTTAAGGGAGAAAAGTTCACACTTCTTCAAATTTAAGCAAAGTCCAGAAGCAGTTGAAAATGAATCTATTGTATCGATAGCAATTTGCACTTGATTGGCATCTTTTAAAAATAACGTGGTATCATCCGCAAGTTGGGTGAGGATAACTTCTCTCTCTGCAATTGAAATTCCTCTTAAACGACTATTTTTAATATGGGTGGAAAGAAGTTGAGAGCATAAAATAAATAAATAGGGAGAGGCAGGGCAGCCTTGACGGATGCCTCTTTGCAACTCAAATCTAGGTGAAGTTCCATTTTTTAATCTAATAGAGCTATTACCTTTACAGTACATTGTTCTAACAGCTTTACAAAAAAAATCACCAAATCCAAATTTCTCAATAGTCTGAAATATAAAATTATGCTCTACTGTGTCAAAGGCTTTGTAAAAATCTAAAAAAAATATATAACTATCATCGGGACATAAAAATGAATAATCAATTATATCTAAAACGAGCCGAATATTGTTTGAGATGTGTCTTTTTCTCATGAATCCTGATTGGACTTCATCAATAATTGGGTCTAAAACATTTTTTAATCGTCTTGCAATAATTGAGGCAAATATCTTATAGTCAGTATTTAATAGTGAAATAGGTCGCCAATTATCTATAAAGAGCGGATCCTTATTGGGTTTGGGGATTAGGGTAATTAAACCTTGAGTCAGCGTAGGAGGTAAAGAGCCTTTTTCAACACTTTCTAATATTACTTCAAGTAAAAAGGGAGCTAGATCTTGTGCAAACGCCTGATAGAACTCTGTAGAAAGGCCATCAACCCCAGGAGATTTGTTAATTTTACAATGTTCAATTGCAAAAGTAATCTCCTGCAAGGTTATAGGGTCATCACAAAATTTCCTATCAATTTGAGAGATTGGATTTACAGTAAGAGAGTTCAAGAAAGCAGTAGATGACTGATGGCAAAATTTAGATTTATATAAATTCCTATAGAAGTCCGCACAAAAAACAGCTATCTCCTTTGGATTATCAATTATAGTACCATTAATATTGAGTTGCTGGATTAAATTCCCTTTCCCATGATATTTCTCTAGGCCAAAAAAATAGGCAGAGTTCTGCTCCCCTTCTTCAATCCACCTTTTCCTTGACCTTATGAAGGCACCTTTTGCTTTATTGGAGAAGATTTCATTTAATTTAAGTTGTTCCGAAATTAAAGCTAGTCGCTCCTCCTCTGATATATCTGCCGGGTCCTTCTGGTAAAAGGAAACTACTTTAGAAACCACTCTTTCTTCCTCCAATTTACGATTTTTAGATAAGATACTACCATAATTCCTCAAGTATTGGCCGGTTTTAAATTTTAATAGTTCCCAATTGCTACCAAAAGCATCCTCGGACTTTGCTTTATTCCAGAATTTCAGTATTAGATTCTTAATGACAAGCTTAACTTTATCTTTTTGTAGAAGCGAACTGTTCAGTTTCCAATAAGCATTCCTGCACCTTGTGGATGGGGCAGAATGCAAGGGTATAAAGATTGAGACTGCATTATGATCTGTTAGTGGGGTAGTAATGATATTAATTGATATTTTCTCAATATTAAAGTGATCAGAAACTAACCAATAGTCCAAACGTGAACGTTTGGTGGCACTTCTATTGCTCCAAGTAAAAGCACTTATGTTAGGGTTGTTGACTCTCCAAACATCTACTAAGTGAAATTTTTTCATAAATAAAATTAAATTATAATTTACTGCAGTGGAAGCACGAGGAGGCCAGCAGTCAATATTATGATCCAAAATCATATTAAAATCCCCTCCTATTACTATACCTGAATTTGGAAAGTTATTTAGCGCATTTTGTATATGCTTCTCTAAGGTTTCAAGCATTATATCATTCTCGTGGTTAGAATTATATCCATATACATTAATTACTATTAAAGTAAAATTCTCAATGGTTAATATTTGAAAAATAAAATGACCTGATACATCACTGACAGATAAAAGAATAGTCCCTGGAAAATTATATTTTAAAGTTAAAACACCAGCCGAGCGTTCAGAGCCATGAGCCTGCCACAGAACATTTCCCCATTGGGAACTCCAAAATCTACTATCGTCTGGAACTGAGTGTGATTCTTGAATGAAACAAAGGTCAGATTTGTGCTGCTTGAGAAACAAAAATAACGCCTTGCGTTTGACAAGATCCCTTAACCCCCTGGCATTAAGAGTAATGATGGATAACGACGTATTAACAACAACTGATGAAACAAAAACAAAATAAAATATAAAGTATGGAAAGTTAGAGTATAACCGTACTATTAAGGAGCTGCACCACTTAAACTAAGTAGAATGTGCATAGCAAAGCTTAATAAACATTGAATAATAAGGAGATACCTACGTTCACAGTCGACAACTTAGAACAAACCAAGCTTTAATATCTAAAGCAATAAAATGAAATGCTACGAGCATTATAACTATGAGAACAAGCTATGATATTTGTTGACTAGTGAACTTCTTCAGATGAGGGTCATTGGGAAGCTCAACAACCGAGCATTAGAGATATTGTAGCTTAACTCGACTTAAGGCACATATTGCCAGTTATGACAATTATCATAGTCAGGAATCTGTAAACAGTTAAGTCCCGTTGTCAAAAGTTCGACCTCCAACAGATGAGGGTTAGTGAGGAACTCAACAACCGATCATTTAAGATATTATAGCTTAACTCGACCCAAGGCACATGTTGAGAGTTGTGAAAACTACCGCAGTCAGGTATCTGGAAACAGTTCAGTCCCGTTGGCAAAAGCTCGACCTCCAACGAAGTAAGCAACTTTCCCTTGCTCTCGTGCTTTAGCCACCAGTGGCCACAACTGAAACCTTCGTTCTCTGGCTGCAAGGGACAGGTCTTCGGCAAACCGTAGCTTGTTGTTCTGCAGATAAGTTGACTTCTTAGCCGCCTTCCAGATGGCGTCGCGGTAAAAGCGAGCATTGAACTGTATAATTATCCATCGCGACTTGCTGGCATCTTTCTTTAGTTGGCCAAGACGGTGCACCGAGTCAATAACATCAGGAAGCTTGGCCTTGTGCTCCGGCAGGACTGACTGACAGATATGTATAACCTCTTGGCGGATGTTCTGGTCTTTATTTTCAGCCACACCGAAGAGTCGCAGGTTCCAGCGTCTCGAGTAATTTTCCAACTCAGTAACACGTTGTTCCAGAAGGCACACCTTTTTCTCCGCCGTGTTGACTCGATTATCAATGTGTGACACTTTGGCTTTCACGTCACTGATCTCCGCGCAAGCAAAATCAACAGTTTTCTTTAGCCCCTCAATCTTCAGAGTGTTGTTGGAAATCATTTTTTCCACATTTTTTTCCAGGGAGTCAATTCTCGTGTTGAAGATGACTGAGATTTTCTGCACAATACCTTCACTGTCTAGATCCACGGAGCGCTGCGCCTTCATTTTCTTTGGTGCCGGCGGTTTGGATGGAGTCGTGGAAGGGGTTAAGGGAAGAGGGGGGAAATCTGGGTCCCCGAGGGAAATCACAGGAACATCTGCCATGCAATAGTCGTGTATGTTGTTCACAAGCGGATTGTCCATCGATACCTGCATACTGCCGAGGTTCCCCCACGTGTCGAAAAAGAGAGAAAACTATGCATACACGCTTAATAATAAGATTACAGGGTGCACTTAACTCTGCATTAAGGTATCCCCATAAATATACTCTGCGTAGCTATGAATCTCTAAAATGCAAGCCTGAGGGTGAACAGCTCCGAAACGTAGGTGCGCTCACACCGCCATCTTGAACGGCCTTCGACTACGAAAATACGTCGACGTGCGTGAAATGCGTCGACGCGTCGGCGGCACATTATTTACGTTCTAGAATGGAACAGAAGATCTAGAATAATGGCAGCTTCTGCTCCCGGGCATAGTGAAAATGATAATTTATCATATAAAGCCAGACCGCGACATTCAAAGGTGTGGGAGTACTTTAAACAGAAGCAGAGTAAAACTGTGCTTTGTTCGCTCTGTAACGCCGGTTTCACACTGCACGCGGTGGCAGAGCAGAAGCTGTGCGCGTGGAGAGCGGGAGCTTTCACACTGCCAGTCAGTGTTGCCAAGTCCGCTTTTTTCCGCGGAATTGGGCTACTTCTACACTGTTGCCGCGGGCTGTGTCTCATGTCCGCGGGTTGAAGCAAAAAAACACACATATTTAACCCCCCGAACGCGATGTTTACCAGAGAACCTCCCCGAAACGCGATTGGGCTTGTTTCGGGCTAGTTTTGAGTAACGAATGGGTGGGTTTTGTTGTGTAAACCTGGCAACCCTGCTGCCAGTGTTCTCTCGCGCAGCTGAACGCCCCACGCGTGTATTGCAACAGACGGTCACATTTTCCTGGGTTCTTCTCCGACCTCAGTACGTCTCGTGCTTTTATTTATTATGGGCTGCATATATCTCCTGTTAATTGCACCTGGTTCCGCTCTGTCCCAAACACATATGCATAATAACTGGCTGTATATAGGTAGTTTACATGATTAACGTAACATTAAAGTTAAGATATGCCTCTAGCTTTAATCATTTAAATGTGTCTGTTAAGTTTGGGCAAAAACTTCTGGCAGCTTTAGTCGTTGTTTATGCACATGTATCTTCAAAATAGACGACTAGTTATACATTAACACTATGCTGAAAGTTCCTGTATGTGAACCTTTTGCAGATAAATACAAGTGCATTTTCTTTACTATTGACACAAATCAATAAGTAAATCATACTCAACTACTATAGTAAACAACTTTTCCTAATTAGGCCTACTCTGTATACATTTTATAATGAATAGTATCATTATATATTATGTTTAAAAAGCTTCTTGTGTTCATATATTTCATTATAAAATGGCATACTATGTACACTACCCTTCCTGAAATACAATTAATATTGTCATCATTCATTGATTTCATGTAAAAATAATATACAAATTCACTACTAATAATCAGTAAAAAACTAGTCGACTAATCGAAAAAAATAATCGTTAGATTAGTCGACAGAAAAAATAATCGTTAGTTGCAGCTCTACACTGGAGCATTTGCCAATAGGCCTGTATTATTACAGTATCAACTGAGGGTGCTCTTTCTTGCATTTGAGGGTGCTTAGACAGTGTCTGCAAACGGCCATTTTTGCATCTCTTGGACACTTTAATGCTTCCACACTTCCGACATGTTTGCTGCATTTAGAAGCGTGTGTGCCTAGCTCTCACATGCGCTGGTTGCTATATTTGAGCGCGACATCAAAAACGTCATTGTTCAGTTAAATTTATTCTGTCTTTTCACTTATATTCACATTTCAATAATTTCGGTTCGAACATTCGGTGCATCCCTACTGATTACGGTCTAGTTCATCTTATACGGACCTACAGAGAGAAACTGAAATCAGCTAAAACTGCAATAAGGACTGTTAAAAGATGAACTAATGAAGCAGAGTGGGATTTATAAGCCTGCTTCGATTGCACTGATTGGAGTGTTTTTGAAGCTGCAGTCACAGATTACTACGAGCTCACCGATACTGTAATACCGGTATCAACTAATTGGATAGGCAGCAGCTAGTGAGACTAGGGAAACTCCCATCCAGGACTCTCACTATCAGCACTAGTGCTTCTCAGGGTTGCGTCCTCTCCACACTGCTCTTCTCGCTGTACACAAATGACCTCTAAAGACCCCCTCTGTCAAGCTCCTGAAGTTTGCAGACGAAAAGTCATCAGCCTCATCTAGGATGGTGACGAGTCTGCATACAGACAAGAGGTCGAACAACTGGCTGGTGCAGTCAGGGCCGTTTCTAGCCATTTTGACGCCCTAGGTGAAATCCTTATTGGCACCCGACAGCCAAATCTTAAAAAGCAACATAGTATTACTGGTATTAATTTGAATCCTTATTAACAAATACATACATACATACATACCATTTTGGAACTGGAATCCTTATTAACAAATATATTCAAATACAATTTGGAAACTACGTATAAAAGCTGTTCCAGTCTCATGAAAGTAACAAGAATAAATATTGATTCAGTGCGGTCTTTGTTTCTCATTGGCGCTTGAGCTTCCCCTTTAAAGGTCCCGTTCTTCGTGTTTTTTTGAAGCTTTGATTGTGTTTACAGTGTGCAATATAACATGTGTTCATGTTTCGCGTGTAAAAAAACACAGTATTTTTCACGCAATTTACTTATCTGTATACCACTGTTTTCACTGTCCTAAAAACAGGCTGATGAGTTCCTTTATTCTATGAAGTCCCTCCTTCAGAAATACGTAACGAGTTCTGATTGTGCCAGCGGTTCCCGTGTTGTGATTTGACCGCAGCTTAGCAAACGTGGCACGGTTCCTGTGTTGTGATTCGACAGCAGCTTAGCGCACGGAAAGGTCACACCTCTTAACGGGAGATGTATGCACTTAATGATCTCTACAGTGTCCCTGGGAAAACCAAACAAAGGTGATTTGACTCCGGGATGAAAATAACAGCGTCTCGACGACATGGCGACAAACACAGTCAAGCGCAACAATTACTTTTCTCCATGCGATACTTCCTCTTCTCCATGTGGGACAGCAACAAGACCACGCCCCCTTTTCTCGCGTATTCTTGTGGGCGGAGGTTAGTCTGTTCTACTGACGTAATTAATGAAGGAAGTACCAGGATGTAGTCCAAGCCGGCCGTTCGCTGTAGGCTTTGAAAGGGAACTTCTGTTAAATAAAATATCTCACTTGGCATTGAACTTTGAGCTTTATAATTTTACAGATATTATTTATGCTCTAACAGCAACATTACACACTAACTAAAGTTTGAACAATGGGATCACGAAGAACGGGACCTTTAAATAACGCAACGCTATGCCCTGTATGACACTATTAGAACTGAATGAATCGATTCAGCTTTCAACACCACCCGTAAAGATGCATTAAATTCAACAAAGCGGTTTAATAAAGGATAATAAATATTGTGAATTAGCACATTTTATTATACTATTTTTAAATTGGCCGTTGAAGTTTTATATGGGACAATTACACACTGATCCTTTAACAATGCATTAGCGCATAATCACACACCTTTTGGAGGTGCAAGTAAGAGAAGAAGAGTCTAAATATAATGATATCATGAAATACTAAAGTGAGTGTGGTTAGCCTACATCTTGCCTCTATAATACACACCGAGCAATATTACACTATCTGCCCATTTCACAGCGTGATTTCTCTACTGCCACAAATACGGCCCTAACAAAATACAGATTTGTGCACTTTTTTTATTGTACCTGTTTTTTTTAATTGGCCTTTGAATTTAGCTTTATTGTGTGGTTAAAAAAAGTGTTACCTTGCCAAAGCTTTAACCAAGCTTTTTGATCTGATGGTGTTGAGCGCTCCAAATGCAAACTTTACATGCAACATTCAGACAGTAATTGACAGTACTCTGATCCAATAGTGATTGGGGAACCAGTGGGGGCGGCAATCCTATTTCAGGGTGGCCTTGACACCCTTTACACATACCCCTGATATGCGTTCATTGGCGCCCCTTCAGCTGATGCCGCCCTAGGCGACCGCCTAGTTCGCCTATGCCTAAAAACGGCCCTGGGTGCAGTCATAACAACCTGAACACGTTCAAAACAGTGGAGATGATAGTGGACTTCAGGCGGAAAACCCCAGCACTCCCCCCACTCACCATCATGAGCAGCACTGTGGCAGCAGTGGAGTCATTCGGGTTCCTGGGCACCATCATCTCTCAGGACCTGAAGTGGAACAATCTGCAGCTGAGGAAGTTCAACCTGCCACAGGAGCTGCTGAGACAGTTCTACTCAGTCGTCACAGAATCTCTTCTGTGTTCATCTGGAACTGTCTGGTTTGGTTTCCACCAAATCAGACATCAGAAGACTACAGGGCAATTCCAGCGTTATGGATGTGACATTTGAACTCATAATGACAGCTGAAATGTCTCAGTAAAAATCAATTTCTTACCATATTTAATTCGGCATTGCCTATTCTCAGAGCACCCAATCTGGGGAATTGACAGCAAAAATATTTTTTTCTAAAATATATTTAAGACCCCCCAAAAAAGGAAAACAGCTATGCGTTATGGATGTGACAGGAAATGACAGTAGACTGTTTGATTTTCTTTAAAGTCTGTGAACTTTTAAGTCTAATGTTTAAATATTGCTATCCACATGATGAATGGGTCTTATCTGAACATAAAAATATCAATGTTTAAATTGTAAAAAAATGTATGAAGTGTATCATGAGGAAAAACGTCTCGGTTACGGATGTAACCCGGAGGGAACGGAGGGAACGGAGACGTACGTTAGTGACTAACGAATGGGGGTTCCAATAAAATCCCGCCAGTCAGCTGTCTTCCAGTGCCCTGCGTAAGTGTGAGTTCCCTGTCGTAAGACTAATACGGACGAAGGACTCACACTTAACACAGGAATACCAAGGTACACTGGGAAGCATATCCCAGTGAGGGAATGCCAAGATGCCTGCCCGTAGGGAGGACTTAAGAGTACACATATGACCCGCTAAGTGCATATGGTGCATATGGAAAACTCTAGGGTACCAGCCGCAGGTGGAATTTTTAACCCCAGGGTGGCAGGGGCTTGCCAAGGGAAAGATACCTGCTCGCAAGGGAGGCTGATGGTGGAAATACTCGTGTGGGGGTCGCCGGAGGGGAACCATGCACACGGGACACCTGGCCGGACACGAGGGTCTGGGCTCGTGAGAGGGCAGACACACAGGTATCGGCGTAAGCGGTGCTGGAGGAACTCAGGGCTCTCGGGAAACTCACCTGATGAAAATATCGCACGTATCCAGTCCGTGGAGTGGAATGGCGAGCAAGCGATGACACCTGAGCCTGGCCCGTTACCGGCCCCTCCGGGGGGCGAGTACATAGTCGGACACTGGCTCCACTCAGAGATTGTAGAATCTGGCGAATGTGTTCGGTGTCGCCCAGCCTGCAGCTCTGCAGATGTCTGTTAGCGAGGCACCATGTGCTAAAGCCCAAGAGGAGGCCACACTCCGAGTAGAGTGTGCCCTAACCCCAAGGGGACATGGTCAACCTTGCTGCTGGTAAGCCAAAACAATGGTGAACACTATCCAGTGAGACAGCCAGTGCTTTGAGAGAGCTCTTCCCTTCCGCTCTCCACCATAACAGACAAAGAGCTGGTCTGAGGTCCTGAAACACTGCGTGCTGTCTACGTAAGCGCGGAGGGCGCTTACTGGACAGAGCAATGCCAAGGCTGGGTCTGCCTCCCTCCAAAGGCAGCGCTTGCAGGTTCACCACCTGGTCTTTGAAAGGAGTGGTGGGAACCTTGGGCACACATCCAGGCCGGAGTCTCAGGATCACGTGAGAGTAGCCGGCCCGAATTCCAGGCGCGCTTCGTCAACCGAAAATGCCTGCAGGTCCCCGACCCTCTTAAGAGAGGCCAATGCGGTCAGCCGAGCCGTCTTCATCGACAGGAACTTAATATCAACCGACCGCAAAGGCTCAAAGGGAGGCCTCTGTAGAGCACTTAGAACTACTGCAAGGTCCCAAGAGGGTACGAGAGGAGAGCGAGGAGGATCCAGTCTCCTCGCCCCCCTCAAGAACCTGATGATCAGGTCATGCTGACTTACCTTTTTGTCCCCCAAGAGATCATGGTAGGCAGATATTGCGGCCACATAAACTTTAAGGGTGGAGGGAGACAGCCTTCACTCCAACCCCTCTTGGAGGAACGATAGCATGGACCCGATCAGGCATTTCCAGGGGTCTTCTTAGCGGGAAGAGCACCATGTGACGAAGAGGTTCCACTTCAACGCATAGGCATGCCGAGTGGACTCTGCCCTAGCGGAAGTGATGGTGGCGACCACCGGAGGTGGTAGGCCACTCAAACCTGCCGCGTCCCATCCAGGAGCCACACGTGGAGGTTCCAAGATCTGGACGCGGGTGCCATAGGGTGCCCCGTCTCTGAGTGTCTCAGAGGAATAGGCCAGGGAGGGGCTGTCGCAAGGAGTAAGAGTTCGGGGAACCAGGTCTGGCCGTGCCAGTACGGGGCGACCAGAAGGACCTGCTCCTTGTCCTCCCTGATCTGCACAGGAGATGTGCGAGTAGGCTTACTGGGGGGGGGGGGGGGGGGCATATTGCGTCGGCCCCGCGGCCAGCTGTGCGCCCGTGCATCCGTGCCGAGCGTGCCCTCGGTCAGGGAAAGAACAGGCTGCAGTGGGAAGAGTCGTGGGAGGCAAACAGAACTACCTGCGCGTCCCCGAACTGTTCCCAAATCAGCTGGACCGTCTGGGAATGGAGTCACCATTCTCCCGGGAGTGGCTGAAACCGTGAGAGATCGTCGGCAGCACGGTTCAGGGCTCCTGGAATATGGACAGCAGGTAAGGGACATCAGGCGCTTCTGACTCCATAAAACGAGGTGGCAGGCGAGTTGAGACATACGGCGGGAGTGTAGACCGCCCCGGTGGTTGATGTACGCTACTACGGCCATGTTGTCTGTCCTGACAAGCACATGTTGACCCCTCAGCAATGCCCTGAAGCGGTGCAGGGCGAACCGTACTGCCAGTAACTCGAGGCAATTGACATGCAGAAGGCGCTGGGGTCCTGTCCAGGAGCCCGCGGCTGCTTGTCCATTGCACATGGCACCCCAACCCGTGGCAGAGGCATCCGTCGATACGACAACATGCCTGGAAACTCGTTCTAAGGGCACACCGGCCCGTAGAAAACTGAGGTTCAACCACGGGGTGAGTGTCTGAAGGCAGCCCCTAGTCACTTGTACCCGGAGCGTGCCAGACTGCCATGCCCACCTCGGGACTCAATCGCAAAGCCAATGCTGAAGCGGTCTCATATGAAGCAATCCGAGCGGCGTCACCGCAGCTGCAGATGCCATATGCCCCAGGAGCCTCTGAAAAAGTTTCAGTGGAACCGCACTCTTGCTCTCGATTGACGGAGACAAGTCAGCAGAGACTGCGTGCGCACTCGCTGGTAAGCAGCACGCACCTGGCGACCGAGTCGGAAACCATACTGAGAAAAGAGATTCTCTGCACGGGGCAGATTCGCTCTTCTCCCAGTCGACCTGAAGGCCCAGACGGGCTAAGTGCCGGAGCACTTGGACTCTGTGTCCGCAGACCTGCTTACGAGAGTGACCCAGTATGAGCCAGTCATCGAAGTAGTTCAGGATGCGAACCCCGTGCTGCCTGAGTGGCGCAAGGGCTGCCTCGAAAGACTACGTAGAGTCACGAGGGGACAGAGCTGCCCGAATGGGAGGACTGCGTACTGGATGTCCGCCCCTCGAAGCAAACTGTAGGAACGGTCCTAGTCGAGGAAGGAGTCATGAAAGTAAGCGTCCTTCAGGTCGATCGCTGCAACCAATCTACCGGATGAACGCGTCCGAGGAGGCGTTCACTACCGACATCCTGAACGGAAGCCTGAGAAGGGATCGGTTCAGGACGGGCAGGTCCAGGACTGGCCGTAACCCACCGGTTTCCTAGGGTACAATGAAGTAAGGGCTAAGGAAGCCCGACTTCATTTCGGCTGGAGGGACAGGCTCGAGTGTTCAACAGTGTGGGGGGGGCCCAGTGTACCCTAGGCCGCGGCCCCATCAAGGGCAGAGAAGGCGGAGGAGGCCACCAAACGGTCACGGGAAGCACGAGGACTTCCAGGACCGCGTGATCTCCTCATGCACCTCGGGTCGAAAGGCATTGGGGGCGGGGCCCAACAGCTGTCGGGTGCCGCCCACAAAAACCAATCGCGCAACCACAAGCACTCGCGACAGGGCGGAGTTCCACACCAGCGCGAGGCTCGCGGCTGCCCGAGATAACATGGCTGTCAACTCTAGGTCAGATCAGGCAGCGCTGACACACCCGAAGGCGGAGCACAACCTAATCGTCATCCCCAAAGGACTCTAGCCTTTCCGCTTACTGGAAAGGAAGGCCATTGTTTCAGTCCAGCACTCGCACTCCCGCAGTGGGAACATGACACATCCACAATCACTGCCCGAACATGCTGAAGCCCAAACATGTCGAGCAGTGAATGTGCCCATAGACAGCAACGGAGATCGAGCGCACCCGGAAGTGCACGGGCGAACCGTCTTGAAAAAGACGCAAGCTCTTTTTGTGAGAGGAAACCTCGCAGTTGATGCCAAAGCGCCCAGGGAAACACACACCAGCTGTCTAGCAGACCACCGCGCAGATCAGCAGGCAGGAAGTATGCGATCACTGGAACGCGCCGTCACACCAACACCGACTGGAAAGCTGCTCGTCTCGAAGAAGCTGACAGAGTCTCAGAAGGCTTGTGAGGAGTGAAGAGGTAGATACTCTTGGCTCCGAAAGCAGAAACATAATGCGATATTGCCACGTACTTCCTTTTATACTCACGCAGTGAGGCGGAGTTACGTATGCAAAATTTGCATGCCCCATGGCATTGGCACGCCATTGGGCGTTTTCTATATGCTCGAAGATGATAGGCTTCTAAGCGAAACCCCCATTCGTTAGTCACTAACGTACGTCGTAGTGACTGAACGAAAGGGAACCAACGTTATGGATGTGACAAAACCCTGTTATGAATGTGACGAGTCTGAAATACACATAGAATCTGTTTGGAAAATCAACAAACAAACAATCATGGCACTTTTGTCGACACATAAATTTACTCTAAATGCCAGTTTAGATATTAAGAAATATGATTGCAATATGATATATAAAATAATTGACAATGAGAGAAGATGAGGGTGAAGGAATTTATTTATTTATTTAATTTGTTCATGCTTAACACTTTCTTCTGTCATTAATATTATAATTATTATAATTCATGAACATATATATATATATATATATATATATATATATATATATTTTTTTTTTTTTTTTTTTTTTTTTTTTTAAATGTCTTTAGCCTACATGTTTATTTTTTAAAACCCATCTTAGGTAATGAAAGAATGGGCTATCTCAACTGAACTATCAGGTCAAGCTACTTGATATAAGACATGATATAACTAGATTTCTATTCAAATTATTTTCCCGAATTATGTGCTGTTAGTATCTTACCATTTTATCAATCTGTTGTGGTAGGCGTTCAGCTTTAAGAAAGCGCTATCTTCGAGCTGTCAAAACCTCCTGAAAGACAGGAAGAGCGAGCGAATTAGAGGCGCCTGTTTCGCGCCTAAACCAATAAGGTTCCTCATGCACTTTCAATACGCCTCTCTACTAGGAAGTGAATACTATGAACACACGGAACATTACAGCAGAGTCGATTAAGGAACATATGAACATTTATCACATCATAAATATGTCCAGAAAGCGACCATTTGTTTTGCTAAAGTTTACTTATGATTGTACTTATACCCTAATGACCGAAGGCAATGTTACGTTTCACTGAAACACAGGAGAAATGTGTTTATCACTGCCATGCCGCCAGCAACAGGAACACACGTTATGTCACGTGGGTTTGATTTTAGAATTTTCTTTAAATGTAACGTCCGTAACGTCACATCCATAATGTCACGTCCATAACGTCACGTCCATAACGTCACGTCCATAACGCAAAATTAAAATGTTTACAAGAAACAAAAGGGCACGAAATGTTCATCACATACATTCATATAAGTTAACATTGCACAGAAACGTTGGACATTTTTGCATCAACACTGTATGTGTAGCATGAACTTATCCTCTAAAACGTTATGGATGTTACTTGGCCCTGGAACTCACCGACACATTTAACAAGAGGCTTATAAATTTCTAGAGCTTTACTTTTAAAGCAAGCTAAGTGTACACAATGCATAATCATCCCCTTGTTCAACAGGAAATCGACAAATAATAACATTTTGTTGAACCATTGAGTCTATCTATTCCCTTTCTTGAAAACGGTAAAACACAGACATTTTAAAAACTCTGCTTGCATTGGCACACACCTTGTATATGCACTCTCAGAAAAAAAGGTACAGTGCTGTCACTGGGGCGGTACCCTAAGGTACAAAAGTGAAAAGGTACATCTTTGTACCTTACTCACCCCTAAATGGTACATATTAGTACCTTAAAAGGTACATATCAGTACTTTAAGAGTGCATATTAGTACCTTAAAGGTACATATTAGTACCTTTCCGGTTTTGTACCTAAGGGTACCGCCCCAGTGACAGCACTGTACCTTTTTTTCTGACAGTGTGATGTAATTAAACAGTAAATATCTAAACAATTCAATGAGAATGGTTACATACAATAAAGTATAGACCCAAATAAACATTTTAAGAATAAGTCTGTTTGTGTGTGGCCAACTTTTTTATGGTCATTTTTTTCATGGTAAAGATGACCTTTGCATGGAATTGCCCTACAACAGAGAGTACAGACTGCGGAGAGGATTACTGGTGCCCCCCTGCCCACCATCCAAGACCTGTAATCTTCCAGAGTGAGGAAAAGGGCAGGCAAAATCATCACACCTCGGCCACAACCCATTTGAACTGCCGGAAGACTCCTCAGATCACTAGGCACAGGATCATCTAGACACAGGAACAGCTTCTTCCTACATGCTATTTCCCTCTTGAACAGTTAAATGCCTTTGAGTGCAATACCCCACATTTTTGAGCAATATCCTTGTAAATTAATTTAGTCAATAATTCATCATATTATTCACAATACTGAAAATATGTTCATTATCTGTAAATGTTTATTTTGACTACACATTTCTATGTCTTTATACTTTTTTATGTTTGTTATTCTTAAATGTTATTATGCATCTTGTTATATTTATGTGTGTACTAGAAGCTTAAATACCAAGGTAAATTCCATAATATAATAATAAAGCAATAAAGCTCTTTCTGATTCTGATTACTGACATATGCACAAATATTTACAACAAAATAAGCTAATTCCCTGCACAAAATATAATGGCGTTTTAATATAATAATATGTAACAAAACGATAACGTTTGCGGCTTCATAAATTAATTTTAAAAAACATAACACACCTGATGCACATTCTTTGTTCTCAATTTTCTGGAAAAAGAGTTTAAAAACCTTGCTGTCTTTGTGTAATTAATTAAGAGAAGCTACATCGCCATCTTGCTCTGACGAAAGTGACTTAAAGTCAGACTCAGAGAGACAATGGTAACTTTAGCCACATGAGCTGTAAAATGTGCTAATAAACAAAAAGGCGATTTGCAAACAATCACAAAATACAAAAAGCGATACTTACGTGTGTTCTGGATATGAAGTTGGATCCCAAAAAGTTGGTATTGACCCATCTTGGAGAAACAACTTTTGTGCAAATCCAGAGTTGAACGCCATGGCCCTCGCACAAACATACTAGCTAATTAACGTACTTGGGCACATTCCCTTCAAAAGTTAAATTAATCGACTTCTTCACCGGCTCAGACGAACAGTTATAATGATTACGTAGCCCGGATATTGTATCACTAACTGCTCTACCGAAGATATAAACATGGCGGGCTGTGCGGCTGCGGCCAAAAGTCCATTTCAGAAGTAATTTCACTCGGCGGCCATCTTCGCAACGCCTCGGGCAGCTACTTCAGACAGTCATGCATGTGCCGCTCTCTTTGAATGGAGAAATATCACATTCTCCAAAGCTGTTCACCAAGATTACGATTGAATTTAAAAAATCTGACAACAACTGTATCATAAATGTGGTTTCTTATACTCAAATAGCAGGCTGGAGCTGCCATTGCACATGCGCAGTCCTAAACGCGTGTCTCAGAAGATTAACTGTTTCTATAGCAACCGGAGGCAGCCGCAGCATTGACTTGATGACTTTGCCAATCGGCAATAGGCTCTTTTTTAGGCAGGTCCTAAGCGACTATTCAGACAGAATGCATTTTATATAGGCTATATAAGATAACATTTTCTTGTCAAAAAAAAGTACATTCTTAGGTTGGACAGTATTGTTATATTAACTACAGAAGTATACTAGTGTATTAAATCTTTAACCAGATGAACAAACTATCAATAGCTACTCATACTGCTAGGGGTGTCTCTGAAGCTCCAGTGAAAGTGACCCATTCAATTACTGATAAATCATATTCTGTCTGATGATAGAGATCACTGTATCCAGTTTTTTCAAGAATTGTTTTCCTTGTTTAAAATCAAAACTAGCGATGGCAGATTCACAAATGAGTCAATCTTTTGATCTAAGTGGTCAAACAGGTTTGCAAAAAGGCCTGAAATTGTTCACATTTGAGTTTGATTTATCTGGACAGTATAATTGTTTGCAGTGATTTTGACACCAAAATGAAAAGAGTGCTGGTTGATGTGGATATTTGCTTACAATCTATTGCAGGAAACAAAACTTAAATATCTTCTTTTGTTTGTGCGAAATGCAGAACCTGATTTCAACAAGTAGTAGGCAACAACATGTTCATCCTGAATCAACATATCGTTGTTGATCCTGGAACAACATTCCAATCAACCAGATTTGAGGGACAAGTTTACAGTTTATGTCAAATTTAGATTTAGATAAAATATGTTGACATATAGGAACAGAAAAAAAATAATAGAACAGAGGTCCGTTCTTCATATCATGCTCCTGAGATGATTTGACAGATCCCAGTTCTTCTAATTGATAACTGATCTCTGACTAATTTGGTCCTTCAAACAAATTTACAGATTGGATTAAAATATCTGGATTGAATTGTCTGAGATTACTACGCGTTCTTGTGTTCCCTGAAGAGGGCATGCATCGATACTCGATCAGCAATGCAGCGATTGGCTGAAATGTGCACCGTTATTTTTTTTTACATGATTACCAATTATTTATATTCACAATTTTATATTTGTATTTATTGTAAATGACTGTATATTTATATTTGTACACCTTTTACATTTTTATTTCAATGTTGTAATTAGCAATTCATTTCATTTTTAATTGAATTTGAAGCAGATTTGTTACATGACAGCATTAATTAATGTTTATTAAGGGCCAAGATCAAGTTCTTCTCCTGCGCTGCATCAAGCCACTCCTATAATTTCTGTCACCATGGTTCAGAGTAACTGTACAGCATGTGTGTGCAATAACATTATAGAGTAATTATTCTATCAAAAATAAATCTCTCACTCAAGTGGCTGTGTCTATCGTGTTGTACACATAATTTATTTGAAAATAATGATATAATGTTATTATTATTGTTATAATTTAAAATTATTATTGCCCCTGGTTCAGTGAGGAACTCTTGCAATAAAGTAGCAGTGGTTGGGACAAATTTTAATGATCGACCCGCTTAAAAAGATGCAATCTAATCCTGTTTACATGAAATAAGCTGCTCCTGAGCAGGTTTAAGTTTACGGATCTGTTGCTGTGACAGCAAGGGATGAGCGTCAAAGAACCAATGCCAAATCGGCAACAATCAAATCCAGCTAACCGAGTTAGCAACATACGAAGAACTGACCCCAGCTCTCTATTGAAAATGAATGGGATCATATCACTGGAGGTGTGAACAGGGCTTGAGGCAGCAGCATCGACCTGTCATGCAACATTAAAGGGCTTCAAAAAAGACATTTCATGTATGAATTTCGTAATAAAACAATAAAAAACACAAAACCATAAACAAATTAGAGAACCAGAACTATCTGTTGTAAAACTTGGTTCGAACTATAATGGCTATCCACGCAAGCCAAGACAATTCACCTTTATTTATAGTGCTTTATACAATACAGATACGCACACAGGGAATTAATGGTGTTAGCTCTTTTAAAATTCTTTGCTTAGCTCCGTTTAGTGACCTTATGTGAGATTTAATCTATTTACTCAGAAGCTGAGGCAATGATTTCTCGAGTTCGATAAACGTGGATACTCTCAGCAGCGAGCATGATTTATCAAAAACTGCATCTGCTATCTGACAGCAGTGACAGATAACCCTACGGACAACTGTTTACATCTGTAGCGAGAAAGGGATCATTGGAGATTTTGTTGCTTGCTCGCTGCATCAGAGCAGAGATTGTTATCACTCTGAGTGATATCAGCGGAGTAATTACAAAAAAAAGAAAGAAAACGACAGCATCGCCCTCAATAGGGGAAAAAGTCAGGGACGGCAATAGCAAGCATTGGGAAGATTCATTTGAACACTGGGACAATCTGTCACTCAAACCCAATAACCAAAAACAATTTATGTTCGTGAAGAAAGAGATCCACCCTCATTAGGGAGAGTGTGGTTGGGGTATAGATGACCATTTTAAAAAGGATATGTGCCACTTACTTGTATATAGCAGTGTATGATATCTGAACCTAGTTTCACCTTTTCTTAGCAGCACCCAGCCAGATTCATCTGTCAACCTCTTTGCAAGTTTTATTTCCATATTTTCATTAGCTTGTTACAGGTGTCCCAGCCACTGAATGATTGCTGTGCTCCGTCTGGGGAGGATGGAGAATGGGGCGATCACTCATCTTGGGCACAGAGTCCTGAAACACTCATTTTTTGGGTTAATTCCAACACATCAAATCTGTCAAAGGCTGCCGAAATGATCTGAAAATAGCAAAAAATATTACCATCTTCCCAAATTTTAGATATGAGAGCTGTGTAATTAACTGTGAAAGTTAAGCCCATCTCTATATAATGATGTTCTTTGACTCATCATATGCTTAGGGCCACAAAGGCAAGCTTGTCTTATCTTTCTTCCACAGTTCTAAATACAAAAAAAAAATCCTTCTGAATTCCAATGAATACAAATAACAGGTCACAATGTGATGTGGTTCACCATTTTGCTGAAGTTTTCAAGAGCCTGGCAGATTATAAAAGGGAGAGACAAAAAAACAATTGACTTTGCTTTGCCTTACCTGTCAAAACAAGAGAAAGAATGAGAGGTTTTCTTCCTTCCTCTATCTCCTTCCCAGCTTGGAGACAGCTCTATAAATCATTATGAAATAATTGTGTGTTTTTAATTAAATGTGAGGTGGTTGCTATCAGTATACTGGGCTTTGGCGCAGACGTTTTGTGTGCTTTTAAGGATGTGAGTGTAAGACTCATCTGTGCTCCAGTGCACAGGGTGGGGGCAATAACTCAGGCCTGGGGGGACAGCTATAGGCAGACTGGTGTAAATACTGGCCCCTGGCTCGAGGAGAAGGACCTTGGTGATGGCAGTGCTGTAATTGAAAGCTCTGTGTATTGTGTTATTATAGTCTGCAGTGTCATATTTCATGCATGGCTGTGGCGGAGTGCACTGGAGTGGGGTTGACGTCCTTATCGGGGGAGAGCTGTCTCGATGGAAGCAGAGAACTGCAAACGTAAACGCCATCGCCGGCGGCGGTCTGACCGGTCCGTGCCTTGTTCTCCATCTTAAGCTTAGTAAAATCAGCTCATATATTTCAGCTAATGTTCAGCAACATGGTTATCTATCAGTGAGTTCTTTCCAGGCATTGTATTGATGATGAACCTGGGTACTGTACTTTTTTCAAGCGAGTAGATGAATTGCGAGACACACATCCTACGTGACAACTCTAGGATGACAAACATACATGTACTAGAGAACTGTGGGTTTTCCATTACTGACAGATTTCAGTGGTTCATTTTCAAGCAGAAAAGACAGGTCAAGGACTGTTTTCGCTCTTTTTGTCTATTCTTACATGCAGGTATTCCATCAAGTGTGTTACCTTGAAAGCGCTGTCCCTTTTGTGTATGTGATAAAATATAAAGGAGAGAATCTCCTTTCAGTGGGTCTGGGACTAATTAGAAAGCGTTAGTGTTCAGTAAACTGTCAGTGACTACGTTTTAAATAATCCAGCCTGTGGTTTCCCCAATGAGAATTAATTTCTTAAAATGAAAAGCATAGAAGCTTCTGAAAAATGTTTAAGTGACCACTCGCTCCACAAGAAAAACATGATAATATTTGTCTGATTTTATTGGCCAACAAGAGATTTAAGTCTTACCAAGTAAATAAAAGCTATACTGCATGCTTGTTGCCTAGATAGAAAATAGCTGCCTGGGGGCATTGCCAAGATGGCTGCCAACCAAGCGAACCGACTTAAAGGGCTGCATTGTGAGTGTACTGAAATGAATGATTCATGTCTGATTTAAAGTGATATTCTAACAAAACAAATCTGTCATTTACTCAACCTCAAATGTTTCAAGTTGTGCTGTTATTTATTGATTTTTTTCAGTGTAACACAAAGGGGATTTTTTTGGAGTCTTGACCCTTTTCTATTTCATAGTCATCTGTCATTTTTGGCAAACAATTTCTTTAAAATACAGTGCAGGATGGAATATATATGATTAAATGATTGTTAGAATATATGTGATGTGAAAAAGAAAGGACACCCTATTAAATTGTATTATCAGGACATAATAAAAAAAATCACCTTGTCTTCGGCAGGTCTTAAATTGAATTAAATACAACAGATGACATATTACACAGTCATTATTTATTTAACAAAAACCAGGCCAAAATGGAAAAAGTCATGGGTTACAAACTAAGTACACCCTTACACCTTCCATAGGAATGAAGATGGTAAGTAGCAGTAAGGCGCTGCTAATCAAATATCTTCGATTAATTGATCATCAGCAAGTGTGAACACCTCTATAAAAGCAGACGTTTTGGAGCATTCAGGTGTGTGTCGACACAGTGCCAAAGGAGGACAGACATTAGAAATCATCTCTGAGCAGCAATTGTTGCTGCCATCAATCTGATATGGGTTATATGGCCATTTCCAAACAATTTGAAGTCCATTATTCTACAGTAAGGAATATTATTCACAAGTGCAAAACATTCAGGACAGTTGCCAATCTTCCCAGGAGTGGACGTCCCAGCAAATTGCTCAGAGAAATCGCAAAACACCCAAGAAACAGACTCTACAGGCCTCAGTTAACATGTTAAATGTTAAAGCTCATGGCAGTACAATTAGAAAAAGAAGGGACAAGTATGGCATGTTTGGAAGGGTTGCCAGGAGAAAGCATCTCCTCTCTAAAAAGAACATGGCAGCACAGCTTAGGTTTGCAAAGTTGCATCTGATCAAACATCAAGACTTCTGGAACATATAAGACCAAAGTGGAGATGTTTAGCCATAATGCACAGTGCCACGTAAGGCAAAAACTAAACACAGCATATCAGCACAAACACCTCATACCAACTGTCATCACGCTCTTTGCAAGAGTGATGATTGGGGCTTGTTTTACAGCCACAGGACCTGTCATTGAGTCGACCATGAACTCCTCTGTATAACAAAGTATTCTAGAGTCAAATGTGAGACCAGGGCCAGATTTACTAACAGCATGCAGTGCAAACCCTCTTTTGGCGTTAAAAAATACTGCCAGGATCTACTAAAGACATTACTGTCCTTAGTTTGCCACCCATAGCGTTTCCATTTTGGCTTTATTTTAGTTAAATAAATAATGACACAATGTAATATGTAATTTGTTGTTGTTCATCTGAGGTTGTATTTACCTAATTTTAAGACCTGCTAATGGCCAGATGATTTTTATTATGTTCTGATACGTAAAACCATAAACTTCTAAAGGGTGTCCTTGCTTTTTCACATGACTGTATATTGACTGACGGTAACATTTTTATGAATTCTAACAATGCAAAATTGTGAGAATGTGACTGACTGGTCAGTGCGGCATCGTCATGAAAGTTCAGGGCTTCAATATTCAACCTCAAGAAGACACGAAAGGGAACTCAATTCATTACTCATGCACTGTGTGTGAAGTTTTCTGCGACATAACAGACATATTCAAACAAAATTGTCAAAATGCCTGTTTTGGCAAGTATACTTAGTATAAGTATAATTAAACATAGTCAGTTATGTCTTGCCTTACTGAATGTAAACAGTCGAGAAATAAAATGCATGTGTAACATATTGAATCCGTGCTCTTAAAGTGACAGCAGCCTGTGTTACATTTACATTTATGCATTTGGCAGACGCTTTCATCCAAAGCAACTTACAGTGCACTTATTACATGGACAATCCCCCTGGAGCAACATGGAGTAAAGTGCCTTGCTCAAGGACACACTGGTGGTGACTGCTGGGATTGAACCAGCAACCTTCTGCATATCAGTTCAGTAGTTTAACCCACTAGACCACCATCTCCATATTTAAAAAAACATCTCCGTGTTATTTAAAAGGGTGATGAATTGAGAAATCAACTTTCCTTTGAGCCTTTTGATATATTAAAGTTAATCGTGATATAAGAATGTCCTGTAAGTTTCAGAGCCGAAAACGTCCTTGTTAGTCAAAGAAAAACTTTTTTTTGACACCAGGCCCAGAAAACGCGAGATCTCAGAATATGTCGACCACTGACTTCATAGAATGCAGAAGCACCGCCTCAAGCCCGCCCACCGACTCGTGGAGCTAAACGGATTGCACTACCGAGCAATAAACGTTCCAGCTCACGTGCGTAGACATTGCGCGTTTGTTCGCTTCATTTCACTGCGGAAACAATTGTAACCAAGATACAGGTCGCGACTGGATTTGCAGACATATTGAGATTAAAACACAATGCTGTGCCTTCTATATTGGATCCGACAGGAATGTTTTTTTTTCATATGTGTTTGTATTGCATTGTTACAGACTGTTTGATATCTATTGATTACATACCTTAGCACACTGTCACAGGCCGGAGAAGGTGTTATTGGTTCATTCGTGATCAGACTCGGACTTGTAACGCAAGTGCTTGCAAAGCCCAACGTCCCGGGGCTATGTGTTTTTCATACGGGCTATCTTAAATAGTGAAATAACATTCCTTTCTTGCGTGTGCGTGCGGTTAGTGGTTATACTCACTGATGATCGGGCCGGCCAAGTACAGAAACAACATTCCAATCAATCGCGGGTGGTTGAGAGATGAATCATTGTGTTTCTTTGATGAAGATATTTTTCGAGCCATGTGAGCGTTTCTCCAGACGCTTTCAAAACAATCCCCACATGTACTGAGGGGAGCTGAAGCTCATTAAATATGCAAATCTTATCCAATCCTAGCCATGGGCGTTTACTTCCAAGTCTTCAGTACGGCACGCCCATCAAAACCGAGCGTTTTTCAGACAGCATTCAAAACCAAGGCAGAAAATATTACTTATTCTTTATGATGTTTTGTAAAAACAATGTGAACATCATAAGTTGACCTCAGACAACAGTATAACAAAATTTTAAAAAGCCAGTTCATGACCCCTTTAATGTTAATCAAACAACAAAGGATAAATAACAATCACTCATTGCTCCTGACTGAATAACTTGTAACTTTAATAAGGATTAATCTGTTTCATGGCTGGAAAAAAAATAAAATTTTGTTAAGTCACCAGGGGCCCTAGGCCCTATATCTCTTGCATTAGCCATCAGAAATGTCTTGCTCTCAAGAGCGTAATATCCAGACTGTTATATTCTGCTAAATGTGTTGCTGTTGAAGATAACCCTTATGATAGGATGGCTTTACCATGGATAGTAAAAAGCAAAATGCAATTTAAAACTTCAAGCTAAACATGTAAGCGTGAAGGAGCCATATCCTATGACCTTGAGTATTGTGAATACTTAAACAGCGAGATTTTCCACCTGGAACCACAGTTACCAATCTCATTTCAAGACGGGCTGTACCATGCCAATGGCCTTGCAATCATAAACACGGTTGGATGTCGATGACATTGCCTGTCTTCCATATGATGTCCCATCTCCAAAGCTGCTTAAGATAGACCTATTACACCACCGAAGAAAATAAAAGAATATAGTTCATGTTCACAAGATGGCCTACCGGCAGGGGCTCTGTACGGTTCCACTGTTGTCCTTTGATGAGATGGCCCTATCACTGCAGTTGGACGATTTCCAAGCAGAGGACGGAATGGCAAGCTTTCCCATCAAATCACACGCTTTCCTGTATTGTGAGGTGGTGATGATGCACTAGCTGAGAATCAACAAGAGAGTGTTTACATTGCGATTGGTTCCACATCCCAGATGGTTTCATAAAATAATTCATATCAGAATGTACATGTTTAAAGCCTCATGGAATGTAATCATCTTACACAATGCAATTAGTCTAGCGTTTCGTGTTTGTATTTTCAGTGTGTTTTTTTAATGTTTCTGGTGCCACTGCTGCATAGAACACTAATCATAAACGCATATCTCGGGATCTCTGCTGTGTGGAAATAGACACAAAGAGCTGGCTTCTTTTCTCTGCGGGGCAAAGAAAAAGCTTATCACTCAGACAGAAGCATGAAAGGGATGGCTAAACCAGGACACCAAGTACAACACATCATCTTCTTCTTATTGCTTGTCATTTCTTCCATCCTTTTCTTTTCATCTTTATTATTAGCACTCCTTCCAATTTGAAGTACTTCTGTTTTTATCCTCTCATCCCTCCTGCTGTACCTGAAAGGTAAATTGGGAAAGTTTGCCTGAGGCTCGACCAAATCTTATAGGAGGCATGTGTAGGTGTTCGGGTGAAGATAGCATGCTTTAAAGCCATGACAGTGATGCCATCAGCATATAATTAATTCGGCACAGCTGATTAAAAGAGATATATTTTCATATTCATAGTTATAAAACTAAGCTGTAAGAAACTTTACAATAACCTGCTTCCTCTGTGCCTCATGAGCTCAAAAGAGCACTGATAAAAATGATTCTACCACAAAAAAAAACAAATGTAATTTCTACATGACAAAGTTAGTTCAGGCAATTCTATAAGCTTGTAGGAATTAAAGCATAAATATCAATGTTGTAAAATTAAAGAAAAACCTACTCGACGTTTCTGATACTGGTGTTCCCGTCATGCACTTGATGAGTAATAAGGTTGATTTTTCGCTGTTTTCCACCTGTATTTCCACTGTTTTATCATTGCTTTTGTTGTTAGATTTAGTAACTTGCCATTTTGTGACTTAGGGCCCTTTAATACACCCAGCGCAATGCAAGTGTATTTTGCTAGTTTTAGCCCGACTTAAATATCAAATGCATTTGCATCCATTTTTTTGCCCATGGGTGTGCTGGTCTGAAAACGAGGTGTGTTCAGGCGCATTGTTGGTGCGTTGCTATTTTGAAGCTACTAAAAACGATTGCACCATTGACTAACAAAAACCTGGTCTAAAGTCAATAGCACAGTATTTTTTGTGTTATTTAAAGGGTGCGTTAGTAATGCACCTATAGGCGGGTGCACAACACGCGTACACTCTGCTTTTTACACACACATGGACACGCAGCAGCACACACATTTTTAAATATAAAAAATAAAAGGATTCCTCTCTGGAGAGCATTCAGTCTTTCTGCTCGCAAATTTCACCATGTGAATAGCGAATCCGCCATGGTGCAAGCGCAATTGGGTTTTAAAGGGAGATGAGACTCTGATTGGTTTACTGCACAGCCAAAAACACACCCATGACCAGAGACAAGGTAAAACCCTTTTAGACCATGTGTTTGGCATGCAGACCGGGGGCTTTTTTCCTTTGTTAAACTAGCAAAAGTGGATTTGGACGCCCTAAGTGCACCTGTGCCATGTGCTTCAGACCATGCACTCAGAACGTTAAAATAGGGCCCACATGGAGTTCATTTTCTACTCAAAATGACACATACTCAAAAATAATCCATCGAATGTTACCATCATTGTGTATTGTGTGCCAAATATTGAAGTCTCTGTGTTCAGGTGCTGCTTTATTTATATTATATAGATATGGTGTATACACAGTATCTATTGTATTATTTACTTAGATGTTTCTCAGTAAAGCATACACTTCAAAAGCGTGGTTTAATTCAGTGTTATATTGTTTGGGTAGTTTGTACAAAGACTTGTTTGCTCTATGTAAAAAAAGAAATATGCAAAGAAAATTCATCATATTTTTTAAGTAAATCAAGCAGAAATTTTTTTATCAGTGTATGACATCTATTTGTTGGGAATGGTACAGAACTAAGGTTACATTTGTTATAATTTGAGTTTTGTCTGTTTTACTTCTTACTTACAGCATTTATTATAGGTCAATGTTATTTTCTACATATTAATACATTTTTAACAGTTATAAACTTAATTTACTATGAATTAACATAATGAACAATGCTGTATTTATAAATTACTATTATATGAATAAAGGTTGTACATACCAACATTTTTGTAAAGTTTTACCAAACATTACTGCTCCTCCAGCTACATTTTTGTGCTATTTTTATGCTACATTTCAGGCCACCATAATTTACCCTTAGCCACCAAGAAGAAAACTTTATTAAATGTTTTGGTCTCTGTGAGTGGATTGTATTTTCAAACAGACCTAATAAAAATGGCAAAACATTGAGGGAGAGAGTTCAATTGATTTCTAAATCTTCATTCAGGTGTTTCACAGGTCAGAAAGTGACCTCTTCTATTTCCGCTGGCGATGGCACAGCTGAGCCTCTGAGCTGTCTGTCTACCTGAGCACTGACCCTAGAGGAGACTGCAGAGCCCTGACATTTCTCTGGATGGAATATGAATGGCACGGTGCCAGGAAACTGTTCTAGATTATATTGCCTGCGCATGTGAGGATTGACAATTACTCAAGACTTGCACTCAAAGTCTAAATCAATGTATTCATGGATGTACGTCAATATGTTAAAGGAATACACACAAAAATGATATCATTAAGTTTTGTCATCATCATATACCTAAAGAAGAAACTTGTTGTAGGCTATAGGTTTGGAGCAACATGAGGGTTAGTAATGATATCATTTTTTGTGTGAACTATCCCTTTCAGATAAAATTCAACATTTGGAATCTAAGAGTTTCTCCAGTAAGATATTCTGTTTAAATGTACTCTGCACGCGGCTGGGACTTATAATAGTTGGGAATTTTGCCAGTTCTGTCAAATAACTGCTTCCCCACTCACGTTATCCGTTGAGTCCACACAATGATATGCATGACTGCGTGCTACATTTGAATAAACGCTCTCACATTCTGTAACACAGGGGCCAGCCAGTCAAACAGATGAGAGAGGCTGTTCTAATGCACTGAGTGTACCTGGCAGACTGGCATGTGGGACACCTCTACCGTCGCGGGTGATTGACTGAGGAACTACATTGACATTTTGAATGGAGCTTGACAGATGAGATGCCCAGACGGTCTTCACCTACCATCACAAAATAAATTGGTCTTCCTATCAGCTCTAACCTTTAAAGTGTGTATTTACCTGTGTTTGTGTGTGTTTCCTTGAAAACGTCCCATAAAAATCATCCAAGGTGCATCGGGGTGTTAAACGACAGAATCACAAGAATTGTGTGCAGGTCTCGTATGCAAAATACAAACAAAGTGCCTCTGTAGGCAGAATTTTAAGGCATAATAGGTGCACTCCTTGTTCCAAATAATATGTATCTTAATTATGCTGCCTAGATAGCACCTGCTTTTGGACAAATTCCAAGGCAACATCGCACGCATCCTTACTAGAGAAGGCAATGACAGAAATTATGATTATATGTGAGGAACACTTTTGGGGTTTTATACACTGAATAGAGTGTTATGTTTCTACTCCAAACCTAGATATTATTTTAATTGTGGCTATACAGAGGAAATGGGTTTTAATGATTCCAAACCATTTTAGGCAGTTTTCTGTGACTGAAGTTTATTTATTTATTTATTGGACAGTACAGAGAAATGTAGTCCGCCGCCGGAATACGTCAAAGCACTGCCCACACTCTCAGAAAAAAAGGTACAATGTAGGTACAATTTTGTTCATTGGGGAACAAAATATATAACTGTACCTTTAAAGGTACACAATTGGTCCTTAGGGTACAATTGTACCATTGTTTTCCTCTCCTTAGAGCAGCAGTAGGCAAGTTCGGTCCTAGAGAGTCACTGTCCTGCAGAGTTTGGCTCCAAACCTGAAAGACATCTATAGAAGCTCTTATTGATAATTAACAGAGGTTTAGATGTTGATGTTTTATTGAAAATGTTTGGTCACCATTATGTGGATCAGTGTTTCTCTTGGGGCAGTTTGACTCTTGGCTTTTTATGTGAGTTTGTGGTTTTTGTTACAGTTTAAACAAAACACATAATCTGTTCAAATCAAAAGAAGCCATAAACAAAAATTGTCATAAAGAAAAATGTTTGACTAAACTCATCACTGACTAAAAATATGAATTATTAATCTTTGCCAACAAAACTTTCTTGCCATAGATCAGACATTCTGAATTTAGATTTTAAATACATTTTAGGGGGGAAAAGTTCAGACGCACATATCAAGAATCAGCATATGAATCTCAACAATGGTGACATACTTAATGCTGCAATGCATTCTGAGAGCCATGAGTTTTATACTGTGGCGGCTTAGTAGGGTTGGAGCTAAACTCTGCAGGACATCAGCTCTCTAGGACCGAACTTGCCTATCCCTGACTTAGAGGTACAAAAATGTACCCTTAAGGGTATCACCCCAGTGATGGCCACTTGTACCTTAAAAGGTAAAATTTTGTACTCTTTTTTTTTTTGAGAGTGCATGAGGCTAACAAAACATATATAACAGGTATGCTGTGCATATATTTAATAATATATTCACAATTTTAACCTGACCAGCAAGCTATGGAAAATAAATGACTTTCCTGGGGTATAGGCTTAAACATAACCTCAGGTGACATGGTGTTCAAAAGCAGTTGCTTTATTGACGTCTTTTCGCAACACAGATTGAGCAATTTCATGAGAGATGACACATTTTGATAACACTTTAGAATACTGTTCCGTCGTTAACACATTCAAATAATTAGTAATTCATTCTGAAGGATTTGGTAATACTTGAGTCATTATGATCTTCACTTTAGAATTAATTATAGGCTACATATTCATCATTCACATTAATTCTGAACCTAGTTCTATAGTAGTCCTCTGGAAGGTATGGAAAAAATAGTAGTTATTGATTAGCTAATAGTGAACTACCACATTCAACTGAGTGCTATTACTTATTACTTTGTCAGAAGTACTTAGGTTAGGTTAGTTAAAGGTGCCCTAGAATGAAAAATTGAATTAACCTTGCCATAGTTAAATAACAAGAGTTCAGTACATGGAAATCACATACAGTGAGTCTCAAACACCATTGCCTCCTCCTTCATATGTAAATCTTGTTTGTGAAAAACACCACAGAAAAATAGGCAAATCTCAACATAACACAGAGAGTGATGCAATCGTCGGGATCATTAATATGCACGGACGGACAGTTTTCAAACCTGGGACAATATCAAACAGGCTTCGCTCAGCGTCTGATACTGAAGAAAGGGGCAATTCCAACCATATTCCTGCAAGCAGTAAGTAGTGATTTTATCCACTTATTGACTGTCTAAACAATTTCAAATGTATTTTTTTTAATTGAAAGTTTCTTAGAGAGCCAACTTTAATGATAATATCCAGTGTTGTTTAGATCCATGCTAGTACAGTAACAATAGGAAACTCAAAATAGCATACATAACTATAGTATGTCTAATGACAAAGGTTAATATTATTTCCTGCCTGTCAAAATACAACCGTAGATACGCATGTCGATCCCTTTTGTCGGATAGAAATCTAATTTAGCCTATATTTCATCAACAACACATAACTCAGGAGCAGGGTTCCCACTCTTTCATGAACACCAGATTCAAGGACTTTCAAGGACTTTTTAAAGCACCTTTTATTTTAAATCAAGCACAATAAATACGATAAAGGTGGGTGTGTTATTGCCAATATATCAAATACCTACTGTACCGGTGTCTATCATTAATGCAGTAACGCTAAGGCATATACTGACAACTAAAATACAATTTCCAATGAGGAAAAATTTGCAATTTTACAAAATCCAATGAGGAAAGAGGCTGGTGTACAAGAGCGAGCGAGCTTTAACGAGAGATGCAGTTTGCAGCACTCTTATTCCTGCTTTTAACATTTATTTCACACTAGTTTTAGTTTTCTTTTTTATAAATCATTACTTAATTAAAACATCAAAATATAGAAATAATATTGTATACATGAATTTTCCAATTAAATGAAAAGATTTCAGATGTTTACGTGCTTTTCTTCTTTTTATTTTTTGCGCAGTGATGAAATATTGCCCTTGTAAATACTTGCCAGCATTTCAGTAATGAAAGTCTAGATCTTTAAAATGCATCCAAATTACAGCAAAGCGCAACCATACGGTGGCCTGCAGGGGTCAAAAAGGATATAAACAGTGCATTTGAAGTGATCTCATCTTGAAAACTCTGAGATGTGGATTCGGACGGCAATTAAATGACCACACGTCCTTGGTGTTTGTCTAAAAACAGTAGGTAATTTGGCCGGGGATTTTTATGCGGGTGTGGGAGAAAAACACTGACCTTCTGGATTTGGGCGGCAATAAAATCTCCGACTAGCCCCTGTCAATGATGAAAATACCTTATGACCCCACGAGAAACAATTACAATCCGAATAGGGCTCTGAACAGTAGATGGTGCTTATGGAACAGCAAAAATATATTCCTTCCTCCCGTAATGCTGTTTTGTTCTGGCTTTGGCAGCGCATGAAGGCCAATTTTTGTAATAGCACCATGCTACTCTAACAAAATGCAGTTCATGCTTAATTCAAGCACTTTCAAGGACCTATGTTTGTTTTCAAGTACTTTCCAGGCCTTGAATCCATGTGTCTGAAATTCAAGAACTTTCAAGTACATTCAAGAAGCGTGGGAACCCTGCAGGAGCTAACTACGTTAGTTTAGTTGCTTACAGATAGCTCACTCGATCCTTCTAGCTAACGTCACCTTCTCCACCACTTAAGTTGAAACGATAGTCATTTGAACTGTTGTGACTTCTGTTGTGAAGTTGTGACTTCTGACATGTAAAGTTAATGCTATATGCTAGTTATCGGATAGGCTGAAGTTCTAGTATGGATGTAACAATTTTGCCGGTTCTTAATGAAAATAAATACTAAACTTACCACTCAGAAGTGTCCTTTTCCAATCTCAAAACATTTTGTTGTTCCTCAAAATCTGCATCTTCGTCAGAAAGGCTCAAACATATAAGGTTGAATGCCTAATCTCTCCATTGTCATGACGGACAGTATGGATGTGTTTGCTGTCATTGAACCGCGCAGTGAAACAGCCAATCAGAGCAGAACTCAGCATTAATATTCATGACCCTTCCAAATAAGGCAAAAACAGACCATTTCATCCTAGGGACAATTTCTAGGGTTGTAAATGGACTTGTAAATTCTTGACCTTAAATAATCCACATACCCTCTATGTAGATATCAGAGAACAATTTAAAATATTGTTTCAAATCATTCTAGGGCACATTTAATAGTAGTTACTAGAATGTTAATAGTGCATTACTCATTTGTTCCTGTGTAGTTATTCATTAATGATGGAACAGTATTTTAAAGTGTTACCCACATTTCAGTTGGTCCTATTATGCAATATGCTAACGCTTGAATCCGTGATGTACGGTCATAATTCATGTCATAATTTTGACGTTTTTCCTCATAATTGTGATTTAGCATCTCATAATTACATAATTATTGGGATTTAGCATCCCAATTTTTTCACCAAAGCATGATTTTTTTTGTATGTGGCAAAACTGATTTTCACCTGATTCTGTGTTCTTAGACCAACGGTACACTTTGACAGAAGTTCTTGTGTCAAGAGTTGGTTCCAACAAATGGTTGTAACAGTTCACGAGTTACCAGTACACAGAGCTGAGAACAGGACACAGTGATGTCCACACTGCCAAACATTTTAATAAAACCTGCAAAAACCATTCTTCGCGTTCGAGGGACGGGCATATCAGTACCGCATCTTACCCTTCGGCCTGTCCCTGTCACCCTGTGTCTTTACGAAGGTTGCGGAGGCGGCCATTGCTCCCATGAGAGAGCATGGTGTTCGCATTCTCAACTACCTCGACGACTGGCTGATCCTTGCTCAGTCACCTCAGCCAGTTGGGACTTCGGGTCAACTGGGAGAAGAGCAAACTCTGTCCTACACAGAGGATCTCTTTTCTCGGTATGGAGATAGACTTGGTCGCCATGACAGCGCGCCTCACTGAGGAGCGCGTCCAGTCAGTGTTGAACTGCCTGAATTCGTTCAGAGGCAGGACAGCGGCACCACTGGCTAAAGGGGGCTAGTACAACGGACTTGCAGTTCCGGGTCTGTGGACGGGGTCTCAACTGCAATGGCATATCAATTGCCTCAAGTTGTTAGCAGTTCGTCTTGCACTCAGCCGCTTCAAAGTTCCGCTCAGAGGCAAGCACGTTCTGGTCCGTACGGACAACACTGCGGCCATAGCGTACATCAACAAACAGGGTGGTTTACGCTCCCGTCGCATGTCACAACTCGCCCGCCATCCCCTCTTATGGAGTCAGAAGCATCTGAGGTCGCTTTGTGCCATTCACATTCCGGGCCTGCTCAATCGTGCAGCCGACGAGCTCTCACGACAGCCAGTGCTCCCGGGAGAGTGGCGACTCCATCCCCAGGCGGTCCAGCTGATCTGGAGTCGTTTTGGGGCCGCACAGGTAGACCTGTTTGCCTCCCCAGAGACGACCCACTGCCAGTGGCTCTATTCCTTGACTGAGGGGACCCTCGGGTCGGATGCCCTGGCACACAGCTGGCTCATACAGTGAGCCTTCTTGCACAAACACTGTGTAAGGTCAGGGAGGACGAGGAGCAAGTCCTGTTGGTCGCTCCATATTGGCCCAACCGGACTTGGTTCCCGGAACTAGTGCTCCTCGCGACAGCACCTCCTTGGCCCATTCCTCTGAGGAAGGACCTCCTGACTCAGAGACGGGCACCCTATGGCACCCACGTCCGGACCTCTGGAAACTCCATGCCTGGTCCCTGGACGGGACGCGGAGGTTCTAGGTGACCTACCGCAAGCGGCAGTTGACACTGAGAGGGAACGTCTCGGTTACATATGGTAACCCTCGTTCCCTGAAGAAGGGAACGGAGACGAACGTCCCGTCGCCACAGTTGCTGTACCATCACTGCAGGGCCGAGCCACTCAGTTCGACTCCTCAGTGAAAAACAGCGTGCATTCGCTCTCGCTTCCTGTTTATACCCGCGGCGTGGGGCGGAGCGCGAGTTGCAAATCTCACACGCCAATGGCCCATTGGCCTGTTCTCCATATCTCAAAGCTGATAGGGGCTCCCTGAAGTGATCCCAATTCATCTGTACGTCCGACGTACGTCTCCGTTCCCTCCTTCAGGGAACGAGGGTTACCATACGTAACCAAGACGTTTTTTTGTACACTTAGTCAAAAGTCCAAGCGGCAACTATAGTTGCCGGTGGGCAAATTACTTGTATAAGTATATAATGGGGAAATGGGGTATACTGTGTTAACAGGTTAATAAATCAAGATTTTTGGTCTTTAGTGCTTTCATAATATCCCACCTAAAACATAACTTAACCCTTTAACTGACATCTCTACTGTACAGAAGACCTTAATTCAATAGGGGAAAATATCATATTTTATGATATTATGTCTTGTAAGGGCCAAAATATTGAGGAGCCTTCATCCAGTTTGGAATGGATGCGTTTCATTCTAATCCCTCATTCATTGTATGACTAGTAGCTTACGATTCCATTATAATGTGGTAATTCAGACAAGTAATGAGTTTACATTTACATTATTATATGAAATCACCTACTACAGTCAGCCATTGAATACTATGGGACTATTTATGTATTTATTTTTGTTATATAGTAGTCATTTTTTCATTATTATATTAATTTATTTTCATTTAACTTTTTGATACGCAATGCCCTGTTAGGGCAACTTAATGGCTGCACTTTGTTCTGCTCTATGTTCCACCACTTTAAGACAAATGTATTTGTTGTTTGTTGTATTTTCATATTCAACAGATTATAAGATAGATGCAGCTTTTTTGAATTTGCATCGAATGTTCTTCGACTTTTATACACAACAAATTTGTTTATGAATAAAGATCAATCTGTTGAAAGCAGTTATTAGATTTACAGAATGTTGTTAGATGCCAAATGTTCTCCTCCTAGTCAAATTTGACATTGAAAGGGTGCATACAACATATTTGACACATTCAAATACGATTTTAAAGAAAAAAAACTACAACCTGGGGAAAATAAATGTAGAACATGTTCACATAGGACACTATTAACATGACTATATGCATGAAACCATTCAGAAAAATTTGAGCACAAATGGGTTAATCTAGAAAACTTTTTTAAAAAGTATTGTTTAAGCAGTGTTTGAGCGTTTCATCTGCCAGGATTTTTTTTTATGGGTTTATAAAAAATTAACCAGTTTGTAGAAAACAACCAGTGAAGTGACACACATGGACAGATATAACTGATAGAATGGGAGCTCCAGAGCTGTCCGTACAGCCACCAGCGGACACACAGGCTGTGGAGACCACCAAAGATGTAGCGCCCAATTGGACGGAGAACGAGATGAGACAGAGAACACAGAGAGAACGACCAGCTGTGTCACTCTTCATCTAATCGTCCTGGGCACAGAAGCAGACAAAGGTAAGACACAAATAACACACAGAAAAGTTCCAAGAACACGAGACAAAGCATGAATGATCTACTGATAACAAGGGACAGACTCAGCAGAGAATATAAGAGAAAAGATCTGCACACACACACACTGAATGACTGTGAGGCCCTGAATGAATGACAATGCGGCCGAGAATGAATGCCAGTCGGCCGTGCTCATTTTAGTTTCGGTTTAAAATTAGCGGCAATTCGGGGCCGGGTTGCTTGAATTGTGGGTTCATGAAAGCACAACAACAAAACGGTACAATGACAAACTCACTTAAAGTCCCTGTAAAGGCAATTCTGAGATTTGTTTCTAAACACATTATAAATGTTAGAAATGTATTGCTGAAACACATTACAAAGACTGTGAACTATGAAGTACTGAATTCAGAAGTTAGACCGGTAAACAGTTTTTCACCGTTGCTGTGTTCAGGATTTTCTGGACGGGGCTAAAACGGTGGCTCGATGACGCACTGGAGCCACCGAGCCTGACTCCTCCCCTAACACGATCATAACTAGAGCACATTCGCATCAGTTCGATCGCGAGTTACTGTTAGTACTGTTAGTTACTATAGTCAACAACTTGCATAACAGCTTACAAAACAAAAACGATGAAGAGGTGGATTAATTTTGTGAACAGCACCCTTGATGGAGAGAGCTGAGGATCATCACCGACACCTACCTCTGCAGTGACTTTACACCGGATCGTTTTACAAACTTTCACCGGAGACAACTGGGATTCACTGATAATCTGCTGCAGAACCGACTATCCCCCGCCCAGGCCGTCATCCTCCCGTCCCACCGACATCTGGTGCGTCGTGATCATAGACGCTCGTGATCAGTGAGTGTTGTCTTGTGTGCTACTGCCGCTTTCCCGCGAGTGGGCGTGGTTTCGGCGCCGACAGCGGACACACCCCCAGCGTTTGAGAGCAGAGAATGCTGCTCATTTTTTCAGGTTTTAGATAAGCTATTTTATGTACTTCCCGGATTTTTTTATGATTCAAATTTGGCTGGGTGGTTAATAACACATTTATCTGTGGTGTGAGAAACTCAGAACACATGTTTAGTTTTGACTTTACAGGGACTTTAAATAGGCGCATTTGGCTTTAAAAGCAAATCTTCCGCGACCATCTGGTCTGTCAGCTCCTCACTCTCTGATGAATGAAATCTGACTCCTGCTGTATTTGTGCGGCGACACTCGTTCGGCTCGTGCTGTATTGAGCAGACACGTTCAGTTTTGAATTGTAGTGTCTGTTCTCTAACTGAATTAAAGGATTGTATTACTAAAAAAATCTAAACGATGGTGGGGTGGTGCCGCGGTGAGCAAGAGATGTAACCGGTAGGCATGGCTTGGGAGTGGCCTCGTAGGGCAGCGAAGCAAGTGCATTGTGGGAGTTAATGTCTTTCATCCACATGAGCCAAAAATACATTTTCTGGCTTTTCTCAGTCTAGAAGGCACCAACTTCAAAAAATATTTCACATTTCTACTACATACATCACCCAAATTTAAATACACATGCATCTTTCCAGCGCTGAAGTACCCCTTTAAGATCATGCATAGTGTACATGACACACAGATAGTTTTGGAGCAAAGCTAATGACACCAGCATAAGCCCCAGAGCATCATTTCAGGTAAACAGATTTTTCCATATTGACATAGCATACTTTTGTGCACTTGTATTCAGTGTGAAGTGAAGCTATGAAGCCAGGGTAAATGGTGCATTGTTCATCACAGTAGAGAAGGCAGGCCACAGCTCAATCTCTCTGACTGCCCTCATCGCTCTGTTGCGTGTCATCGGGCAGTGGGTGATGTCAGAGTAGCTGTCATTTGTTTTGGCCCGTCATAATCATTTCCTGACTTCATGTTTCTTTTCCACTGTGTCACTCTCACTCACCATGATCATTAGTCATAGAGCCAATCATGCATTATCCTCATGCCATCAATCACAGCCAGTCCCACCCTCTCCGTACCAGCCGGTTGTGTGACAGCCGCACTAATGCATCATGCAAGGGTCCCTGGGAGCAATAAGACGGGGGGGGGGGGGGGGTTAGGGGAAGAGACGAGGTGAATAAGTGTGATTGTGTGCATGTGCTTTTAAGTGTGTGCAGGTTAGGACGTGTGGCTCAGCGGGTAGGTTTGAATGTTAATGAATACTATGACAGTTTTGGCTTGTGTTGTGAGTGCAAGTGTGTATGTGGTGTGTCTGTCACAGCATGAAATTTTATTCATTCATTTCCTTCAATAAATAATAGTGTCAGTACTACTGATATGTCGACATCCTTGAATGGAAATGAGGAGATGGTGTTAAAAAAAGCGTTTTATCCGTCCCATCATTTCTTTTCAGGATTATTGAGTTGTTGTTTTTTTTCTTTCTGTTTTGGAAGGTTATGCCAGATCAGAATGGTCCTTTTTCTCCTGGTGACAGAGAGAGTGCCTGTGTGAAATTCAGCTCCTTCTTGATTCCACTGGGAATTTTGTGCTTGTGCAGATTAAAAAGATAGACAGAGTAAAGAATGAATCATTTAGGATGGAAAGGTGCGAGGTTTCCAGTGGCTGACAGCCGTGCTTTGAAGTCCGCCTCTCTGTAGAGGGTTGAGTGTCTTGGTGGGGATGTTCTGCAGTTGTTTGTTTGGATAAAAGGGCTGTGTGCCTCAAAAGTATGAGAAAACATCAGTCAGGATGGAACCGTATGTTGGACGTAAAGTTCTAGAATACTGTCCTTTAGATATAAACAGTATTCTCTGTCCTCAATACTGCCAGATATTTTGAGAATAGAGGTAAAAACCTCCTGTGAGAATATAATGATGCAGTTGCATAAGAAGACGAGATACATACTTTAAAATGCCAAAAGTGGCTATCAAAGTCAACACGGTATATGCAGCAAATAACAATGTTATTGTTTAACACAGTTAACGCATTTATTCAGACATACACATTTAAACTGCTTCATTCTCTTCTTGCATGTGCAAGAGGCAGAGGAAGAGCACATATGTTTTACCACGAGTGTTGTTTGTAAACATTTTTTTTTCTTCCCTTTAACCCTTGTGTGGTGTTCATATTTCTGTTATTCAGCCAGTGTTCATGGGTCTGGTGGACCTGCTGCATTTTTGGGTTTTTAATTCAACACAATCAAAGATTTTATGTTAAAATACTCAACAGATGTTTACTTCATCCCAATTACAAGCAATATAAACAGCATATATGGTTAATATTTTCTCTTTACCTTTGTTAGATCACATTTAAGAATTGCAACCTCGTGTGGGAACGGCAGGGGTAGAAACAAAACTCACTCTTGCACTCTCTCACACTTACACACAATCTCTCTGTGATACGGTTCATGGGGTGTGGAAGGAAGAAGGCAGGGTCAGCGTGACTGGGACTTGTGTGTTTATTCACTTTTAAAAAGTTACAAACAAAACGCTGCGCTAACTGCGCTTCAATAACCCATCTCAATAAACAACACAATGATGCAGCTCTCCAGAGCATTCAGCGTACACACACACCAGTCGTCAGTCAGTCTCTCTCCCTCTTCCCTGTTTGGGGAGCGGCTTTATCCGGTCTCTCCGCGCCAATCACTGCAATCAGACACAGGTGTTTATCGTTATGCACCTGACCTACTTTCTTACCGCTCGTCTCCTCACTCTCCCCGTCTGTGCAGACCCCGCAAAACCACGCCCTCCTCGCCACATACCCCCACCGCCCGCCGCCACATACCCCCACCGCCCGCTCCAGGCCAGGGAGCCATCCGGCCTGCAGCCTCCCACTCCCCCCCCCCCCCTCCTGGAGAGGAAGTCAGCCACAGCCATCTGTGCACCCGGCCTGTGGACCACCTAGAACTTAAAAGGCTGTAAAGCTAGATACCAACGGGTGATCCGGGCGTTGGTATCCTTCATGCGGTGGAGCCACTGCAAGGGGGCGTGATCCGAACAGAGGCAAGGCAAGGCAAGTTTATTTGTATAGCACATTTCATACACAGTGGCAATTCAAAGTGCTTTACACAAAAATGAAGTTAAAATATTCGTAAGTGAATTAAATAAAAATATATATAGTATAACAGTTATAATAGGAATTAAAAGAAATAAAAATAAAGATGAGATCCCCTATCTGGGGTGGAAGTAAATGGAGAGTCAGGTTTACTTTAACAATATTTGTCAGGTAACTGTGCGTTTAGACAGTACCCTTGCAGACAAATCTTCTTGGCCTAACTTGAGGGCGTTCTCTAGATGTTTTACCCGTCAGAGCAGATCTAAACGGGTCTTCCTCGCACTGGAGGGAGTACTCCAAAAAATATTTGTCAGGTAACTGTGCATTTAAACATTACCCTTACAGACAAATCTTCCTGGACAGGAACACCAGGGCTATCTCTACTTTGTTTGACCGTCAGAGCGGATCTACACGGTCCTTCCTCTTACTACCAAGGCTATACAGATATATCAGAGCTGATCGTCCTCGCGCCGGAGGGGTTTCGATTTATCGCTCCCCGTCTCTCAACCTCTTCCACCCAGACAGCCTTAACAAACAAAAAATAAATAAATAAAAAAATTAAATAAAATAAAAAGTATAATTAAAAATAAAAATAAAAAACGGGTTAAATTGAAACACTAAGAATAAAAACCGGGTTAAATTGAAACATAATTCAAATGCAAGCAGTTCGGACAGAGCACAGAGCTCATTCAGTAAAAGCATAAGATAAGGTGCAATCAGTCAGATGTACAGTAGCACAGCTCATTCAGTAAATGCACAGCTGAACAGATGTGTTTTGAGTCTGGATTTGAAAGTGGCTACTGTTGGAGCACATCTGATCTGTTCAGGAAGCTGGTTCCAGCTGCGGCTGGCATAATAGCTAAAAGCAGACTCTCCTTGCTTTGAGTGAACCCTTGGTATTTCTAATTGACTTGATCCTGATGATGTGAGTGATCTGTTAGGTTTGTATTTAATCAGCATGTCTGCAATGTATTGAGGTCCTAGGTCATTGAGTGACTTATATACAAGTAATAGTACTTTAAAATCGTAACTGTAACTGGAAGCCAGTGTAAAGACCTGAGAACTGGTGTGATATGGTCATATTTTCTAGTTCTGCTCAGGATCCTGGCAGCAGCGTTCTGTATCAGCTGCAGCTGTCTAATGGTCTTTTTGGGAAGGCCGGTGAGAAGACCATTACAATAGTCCACCCTGCTGGTGATAAAAGCATGAACGAGTTTCTCTAAGTCTTGCCTGGAAACAAAGCATCTAATTCTTGCAATATTTTTGAGATGATAGTAAGCTGATTTAGTTATTGCTTTGACATGACGACTGAAACTCAGGTCTGACTCCAAAATCACACCAAGATTCCTGACTTGATTTTTTGATTTTAGACCTTTAGCCTCAAGATATGCGTTCACCTTGAGAATTTCATCTTTGTTTCCAAATGTAGTGATTTCAGTTTTGTCTTTGTTTAACTGAAGAAAGTTTTGGCACATCCAACTGTTAACTTCATCAATGCATTTACATAGCGAGTCAATGGGGCTGTAGTCATTAAGTGATAGGGCTAAGTAGATCTGGGTGTCGTCAGCATAGCTGTGGTAAGCCATTTTGTTATTTTTCATTATTTGGCTCAGTGGGAGCATATACAGGTTGAAAAGGAGTGGTGCAAGAATTGACCCTTGTGGGACTCCGCATGTCATGGATGTCCACTCAGACTTATGGTCACCTATACTCACATAATAACCTCTCCCTTCTAAGTATGACCTGAACCATTTGAGGGCCATTCCGGAAAGCCCAACCCAATTTTCTAGCCTGTCAAGAAGAATGTTGTGGTCAACAGTGCTGAATGCAGCACTGAGGTCGAGTAGTACCAGAATTGATGTTTTGCCTGTATCTGTATTGAGGCGAATATCATTTATTATCTTTATGAGCGCTGTCTCTGTGCTGTGATGCGGTCGGAAACCAGATTGAAAATTGTCAAAGTATCCGTTTGAGTTCAAGAATTTGTTCAGCTGACTGAAAACAACTTTTCAATGATCTTGCCTATGAAGGGGAGATTTGAGATTGGTCTGTAGTTGCTCAGTATGGAGTTATCCAGATTTCTCTTTTTCAGGAGAGGCTTAACTACTGCGGTTTTAAGGGAGTTTGGAAAAGTCCCAGAAAGAAGTGAGGCGTTTACCACTTCTAGGAGATCTGCTTCTAAACAGTTAAACACACTTTTGAAAAAAGAAGTGGGGAGTGTGTCAAGGGCGCAGGTTGATGTTTTTAGGTGCTGTACCGTTTCTTTTAAAATTTTACCATCAATTGCTTCGAAATCAGTCATAGTAACTATCTGAGGTTGTGGTCTGATCTGACTCACGCCAGAGCAACTCAAGGATGTGCTGATCGCATTTCTGATATTATTGATTTTCTCGGAGAAGAAGAAAGCAAACTCACTACATTTGCTGTCTGAGAGCATTTCATTGGGAATGGCTCGGGGGGTTTGTTAGTCTCTCTACAGTATTAAAAAGAGTGCGCGTGTTGTTTATGTTTCTGTTTATAAAATTTGAAAAGAAGGTCTGTCTAGCTTTGCCTAGTTCCACATTGAAAGCACGAAGACTGTCTTTATAGATGTTGTAATGGACTACAAGTTTTGTCTTTCGCCACATGCGCTCATCTTTTCTGCATTGTCTTTTCATTAATTGCACTGCTGTTGAGTTTCTCCAAGGTGCTTTTTGTTTGCCACTCTTTTTTCTGACTTTCACAGGAGCAATATTATCAATTACACTCTTAACTTTTGAGTTAAAAGAGTCAAGGAGAAAATCAACAGAGTCTGCAGATATGCTTGGTGTTAGAGATATAGCCTTCCTAAACAGCACACTAGTGTTCTCATTTAAGCATCTCTTTTTGACAGAGACAGATCTAGTTTCAATGGCAGGAGAGATTGATATATCAAAGAAAATACAGAAATGATCAGACAGTGCCACATCCTTAATAACTATCGATGAAATGTTTAGACCCTTACTGATAAGTAAATCTAGAGTGTGTCCACGATCATGTGTGGGTCCGTGTACATGTTGTGTCAAATCAAAAGTGTTAAGAACAGTCATGAGATCTTTAGTTGCACTGGATTCAGCATTATCAGTGTGAATGTTAAAATCCCCAGCAATAGCAAAACAGTCATACTCAGATGAGATTGCTGATAACAGCTCTGTAAAGTCATCAATAAAAGCTGGGCAATATTTTGGAGGCCTGTAAATAATGATAAGCAGGATGCGTGGAGCACCTTTTAGCACAGTGCCCAGATATTCTAAAGACAAATAGTCACCAAATGATACTTGCTTACATCTTTAAAAAGAGCAGCGACCCCCCCTCCCCTCCTGACTGCCCTGCAGGCACTCATAAAAGTAAAGTTAGGAGGGGCTGTTTCATTGAGGACTGTTGCACTGCAGCTGTCTTCTAGCCACGTTTCATTTAGAAGCAAAAAATCTAGGTTGTTTGTGGTTATTAAGTCGTTGACTAGAAATGATTTGTTTTTAAGTGAACGGATGTTTAAAAGTGCTAACTTAACAGTATTCATTTAAATTTTTTCCCCCACAGTAATCTTAGGTTGACAAGTAACAGGCCGCAGATTAGATGGGTTTGCCATACGGCCTGAGAAGGCCTTAGACTTTCTATCACGTAACAGAACAGAAATAGAGAAAGAGACTGGCTCAATGGGTTCCCGCTTGTTTTGTAAACATTTGATAAGGTTGCTGTTGATGCTGCGAGGACCCAGGGCATATCACTGAGAGTTGGTATCAGTTGTTTTTGATGCGGATGGAGGAGGGTGTGTGCCCTGGCGTTGTGACCGAAGAAATCTCACAGGAGGAGGGGCAGAGCGAGCTGGGCCCACAGTCTTTGGGGGTTGTGGGGCTTGCTTTTTGGTTGATATCTGGGGGCTCGCAGTGATCGAGTGTGATTGTCTGGTTCCAGTATAATCCATTTTCTCTGTGAAGCTCAGAAGCGGGGATACTGTAGAGAGGAATAACATGTCTGGTGAGGGGGGCTGTTGGTCTGGTGTTACCGGAAGCTGCAATATGTTATTGTCCAGTTCATAGAGTGACTTAGACATTTCTTCCAGCTTATTGCTCAGACCACACATAAGGTGTAAAAGTTCACCAGTCTCACCCCCGATGGTCCCCATTTTTACCAGTGCCTCCACAGTCTGGGCTGAGATGTTACTGTTTAGTGCCTCGATCTGTGTCACTTGGAGCAGTTCTAATCCGTCACAGTGTGTCTGTGGTGAGCTCTGAGGGCGGGGCTCAGCTGGGAGTGTGTCCATGAGATGTGGTTGTTGTGGCTGCGTGGTGTTATCATTGTCCTTGTGGGGTGTATCAACTGCATGTCCATTCAGATGCTGAAATGAAGTCCTGTGATCGTCTAGACTCTGTACTGGTGTGTGTGTGCCATCCAGGTTGAGTGGGTTAGCACACACAGCTGAAGGATGATGAAGGGAAAAATAAATATTGTCCTTTAGCACTCTTGCACCGAGTTTGTTTGGGTGGAGGCCATTTGATGTAAACAGTTGTCTTTGACTCCAGAAGAGATTCAAGCAGTAGCCGTGAGAACCTATTTGTTCCTCTTGCTGGAAGTGGTCCACTGATGAACGGCTGAACTTTCAGTTTTTTAAGTGTTTCAAAAAGTTCATTGAAATCCCTCTTAAGGAGTTCTGACTGCTCTCGCTGAATATCGTTCTTCCCCACATGAATGATAAGTCGATTTGCACTCTTATGTTTCATCAGAATGTTCTTAAGTTCCCTGTTGACATCAGAAACTGTTGCTTGTGGAAGGCAGCATGTAGTTGTATCCCTGCTGCTAATGTTTCTGACTGTGGAGTCACCCACTATCAGAGTCCTGGGCTCGGCTGCCCTCTGAGCTGACGGCCGCTGTCTGCTCGACCTTGAGCGCCTGTTAGCATCAGTGTTAGCTACGGGGTGATTCGATCTGTGTTCAGTCACATTCATCACATTTGGGGATTCCTCACCCACATTCATTAACACTTCAAATCTGTTTTCAAGATGTATATTTGGTGGTATATTTGGTGGTAGGAAACAAGTGTTTGCAATCCTTATGTCTGGGGTAGAGCATGCTACTGCGGCAATATGTGATGCTCGTGACAATCTGATGTCTCGAGTGCCTTTGGGTCTCGCTCCCTGTTTGTGCCATCGATTAGTGTGTTGATCAGTTACTTGTTTCTCTAACTGTTGAGTAGCACATTTATGGGACTCACCGGCAGTGTGCAGACGGCGTTCATGATGAAGCTCTGCTGTGTGATTCGTCTGGCTAGATGGTTCCACAAATAGCTTTGTTTTAAGAACTGCAATCCTTTGTAAAAATTGAAGTTGAAATTATGAGATAAAATATAGAAGCGATAGAGCAAAGCGCGGAGCAGTAAGCAAGAGTGTCCGAACAGTAGCAAAGCAAGAAGTGGAGGGTGAATTCCCGCCCCAGGAGATAATAATCGCCAGACACTCCTTTTCGATGGCGCTGTACTTGGTCTCTCTCTTCGAGAGCTTTCGACTCACATACAGCACCGGCCGTTCCTCACACTCTACCTCCTGAGACAGGACTGCACCCAGCCCCCTGTCCGAAGCGTCCGTCCGCAACAGAAATGACAAGAGAGAAATCAGGAGAATGCAAGAGCGGCCCGCCATACAGAGCAGCCTTAACTTGGGTAAAAGCCTGCTGGCATGGCACCGTCCACTGGACCGTATCTGGTGCCTCTTTTTTAGTGAGGTCAGTCAGCGGGCTGGTGAGGTCCGAATACTTGGGTACAAACCTTCTATAATATCCCGCCAGCCCCAGGAACTGCCTCACCTCCTTTTTGGTCTTTGGACGCGGGCAGGTTGCAATGGCTGCTGTCTTGTTAATTTGGGGACACACCTGTCCGTGCCCTAAGTGGAAGCCCAGATACTTGACCTCCACACGCCCAACCGCACACTTCTTCGGGTTGGTCGTCACCCCCGTCCCTCTCAGCGAGTTCAGCACTGCACACAGATGCTGCATATGCCGCTGCCAATCATTACTATAGATGATTATATCATCCAAGTAAGCAGCGGCATATGCAGTGTGCGGCCGAAGGATTTTGTCCATCAGTCGCTGAAAGGTGGCGGGTGCCCCGAACAACCCGAACGGAAGCGTGACGAATTGGTGTAATCCGAACGGCGTTGTGAAAGCGTTTTTTCTTTGGATAATGGAGTTAAGGGGATCTGCCAATATCCTTTCGTTAAGTCCAGTGTCGAATAAAAACGAGCCGAACTTAGCCGATCAAGCAACTCGTCAATCCTCGGCATTGGATAAGCGTCGAACTTCGACACGGAATTCACCTTGCGATAATCCACACAGAACCGCACAGAGCCGTCCGTTTTGGGAACCAAAACTATCGGGCTCGCCCAATCGCTGTGGGATCGCTCTTCTATTACTCCCAAGTCCAGCATCGCCTCTAATTCCGTTTGAACCACTTTCTTTTTGTGTTCCGGTAACCTATACGGCCGGCTGCGAACTACCACGCCCGGCTCGGTCTCAATATGGTGCTGTATGAGATTAGTTCGACCGGGTAGGGAGGAAAACACATCCGCAAAATATGCTTGCAATTTAGCAACGTCAGTGAGCTGGGAGGGCGAGAGGTGATCTCCCCCTGGGGCCAGAGGGACTGATTGGCCTTTGAGGCTCGCTTCTGGCCCGAGATCATCCTCGTTACCACCGTCGCCAGCAACACTGACTCCGCCTCATTCCATTTTTTAAGGAGATTGAGATGGTATACCTGATGTGCCCTGTTCCTATCCATTCGCACCACCTCAAAATTGAGATCCCCCACTCGTCGTGTGACCTCAAACGGTCCTTGCCACTTGGCGAGTAACTTTGAACTGGACGTGGGCAATAATACAAGTACCTTTTCTCCCAGTGTAAATTCTCGCAGCCTGGTTCCCCTGTTGTACAACTGGCTTTGTGTGTCCTGGGCCTGTAGCAAGTTCTCCATTGACAGCCGCCCCAGGGTGTGGAGTTTTGCTCTCAGGTCCAGGATTTTTGCTTTCTGACAGTCCCTCCTCCCAAGCTTCCAGCATGACGTCAAGGACCCCTCGGGGCTGATGCCCATACAGTAACTTGAAGGGGGAAAACCCTGTGGAGGCTTGGGGAACCTCTCTCACAGCGAACAACAGGGGTTCCAACCATTTGTCCCAATTTTTGGCGTCTTCATGAACAAACTTACGAATCATTGTCTTTAATGTGCGATTAAATCGTTCTACCAGACCGTCTGTTTGTGGGAGATAAATGCTGGTACGAACAGATTTAATGCCCAATAACCCGTACAGCTCGCTTATGGTGCGGCGACATAAACGCCGATTCCCACCCGGGAGATTAAACGAAACAGAGCATCCGCCACACTTTTTGCGGAGAGCTACTGCTTCGGGGTATCGAGTTGCATAGTCCGCTATTACTAATGCAAAGCGATGCCCCCGTGCGGATCGTTCTAATGGCCCAATGAGGTCCATACCAATTCTCTCGACGGGGACCTGCACAAGAGGTAGAGGGCGCAATGGCACTTTTGGAGTGGCCGGTGGGTTTACCAACTGGCATTCACGACAAGCGGCACACCACCTGCGCACATTCTCGTGAATGCCCGGCCAGAAAAATCGGGCCATTAACCGATTCAACATGCCCGTTTGACCCAAATGCCCAGCCATGGGATTACAATAAGCTGCCTGGAAAAGCATTTCCCGGAGGCCCTTCGGTACTAACAATTGGGTTGTATCTCGTTTTGTCTGAGTATCTTGGGTTGCTCGATACAACCTATCTTTAATCACGGCAAAATAAGGATAAGAGAGCGGCCAGGCGGGTTGAATAAGCCAGCCGTCGATCGAACGAAAATCATCACGCTCCGAAAGGATTAGCCTGTTCACAGTGCTCCGTTCCTCTGACACAGTTCCCGATGGTCCCGGCTCAGCTTCCCCTAGCTGCGCGACCGTGCTCTTTCCCCGCCCTCTTTTCTCCCAAGAGACATCCGCACATATACACCCCAATACACAATCCCTAAATGCTGGCCAATTCGTCCCCAAGATCAGCGGATGTCGGAGGTGGGGACTAACCGCGACCTCTACACTATGTTTTTCCCCTCGAAATTGGATTATGACTGGCACCAATGGGTACTTCACCTCATCCCCATGCACACACCTTACTGTAACCAGGCGGCCATTATCCAATGCGTCAGGTTGTATCAGGCTTTGATGAATTGCGGTTTGGTTACAGCCGGAATCCACCAAAGCCTGATATGTACCCCCCTTAATACTCACGGGTATTTGGTATAACCCGGCTTGATCGGGGGCAGCCTGTGGCACGTCGGGGACCCGGACCAGAGTCCCCACCTCCATTACCGGACACCTGTCAGTGAAGTGTCCCGGGTCCCCACAACGCCAACACGCCGACCCAGGCTTCCCCTCTGCTGTAGTGGCGGGAAGCGGGTCAAGGGATTGGCGCGGAGAGAGCGGCGGGAACTGGCCAGTCACCCGGTCCGGAGCACAGGATCCCGGTCCTCTGGGCGGAGCCCCCTGACCGGTCGACGACTCCCCCGATCTCCAACGGGACACCGGTCTCGGTGGCGGGCCCCGGCGTGACCTAGGAGCAGGGACAGGTCTCGCCAATAAAGGCGAGAGAGAGGGGAGAAGAGGGGAAACAAAAGAGGAGGGGAGAGAGACAGCTGGCAGGGGTTCCCGACCCCTTGGTACGCCACCATCTGATCCTCCTCCAGTCGGATGGCTGAGTCCAGCGACGCGGGATGGTGGCACTGGACCCACTGCGCATTCTCTCGTGGCAAACGTGCCACGAACTGCTCCAGTACCACCTGGTCGATGATATGGTCCACGTCGCTATACGGATAACAATCCTTTGAGCTATTTGAAAACTGCTAAACTTGGTGCTTTAGAGCAATGCTGGGCATCCCAGCTAGCAGTGTTCGATTTTGATATTCGATATTGTCCTGGCCGCACTAACGGTAATGCAGATGCTTTGTCTAGGCAGTACACAGTGGCTCCTTCTCAACAGCGGGAATGTGGTACTGCTCTGCCGACAACTCTGGTAGAATTGTTGGACCGAGGGAGGTCAATAGAGGCAGTACAGAGCACAATCTCTGCTTTTGCTACAACCTCAAAAGTAGACTTACGACAGGCACAGGAGCAGGATTTGGTCATTGGTCCGGTTCTGGATTTCTTTTCATCCAAAGTGTATCTGAATAAAGAACAACGTCAGTCTATGTCCAAGAGATGTTTGGAATTGCTTTGTCAGTGGAGCCGATTGTTTGAGAGAGATGGATTATTGTATCGTTGCTTAAAACTACCCAATGGGGGAGAAGAGGTGGACCAGTTGGTGCTGCCAGAGGTTTTGCAGGCAGAGGTTTTTGAGAAATTGCATGGTGCTCATGGCCACCACGGTAGGGAGCGAACATACGAGTTGATCCGCAGCCAGTGTTATTGGCCTGGGATGGAGGCTGATGTTCGGAAACTATGCCAAGAGTGTAGTCAATGTGCAATTGCCAAATCAAATCAGCCACCAGCCCACGCTCCAATGGGCCATTGTTGGCATCAAGACCTAATCAGATCTTGGCAGTTGATTTTACTACTTTGGAGCGGGCTAGTGATGGCAGAGAGCATGTCCTTGTCATTACAGATGTGTTCTCGAAATATACACAGGCTGTTCCCACACGGGACCAGAAAGCATCTACGGTAGCTAGCATCTTGGTTCATGAGTGGTTTTATAGGTTTGGTGTACCGGCGCAAATACATTCAGACCAAGGTCGGAGTTTCGAGGGTGTAGTAGTCTTCCAGCTCTGCCAGTTGTACGGAGTTCAGAAGACTCGCACTGTCCCATATCACCCTCAGGGAAATGGGCAGTGCGAGCACTTCAATCGAACCCTCCATGACTTACTCCGTACACTGTCCTTAGACTTGTCATGGACTTGTCATATTGAGCAGGTTTGTCAAATCAAAATCAAATCACTTTATTTGTCACTCTACATATGCACAAGTGCAACAGTAGGTGAAATTCTTAGGTGCAGTTCCGAGCAACATAGTAGTCATGACATGACATGTACAACATTTAAAGCAGCATCAGATTACACATCTGATGCGCACACAATTACTCACAGCACAGTATACACTACAATGAACAATAAATAATTTACACAATGTGAGTGTAGTTCTCACAGCTCTAAACAATATACACATACTTACAATATACATATACTTTAAACAATATACACTAAACATACACTAAACAATATACATTACGCTATAATAGTAATAATAATATACAATGTATAGTATAAAATATTATTCACAGATTGAAAAATTGAAATCCAAAGTGCAATAGATGCTGTATGATAAATAAATGTGTATATAATGTGTGTGTATCTACAGTGGGTTGTGCTGAGTGATATTCTGTCCAGTGTGTGTTATGATCCTGATGGATCAGGAGTTAAGTAGTCTAATTGCTTGTGGGAAGAAGCTGTTCTGGAGTCGGCTGGTGCGTGTTCTGATGCTGCGGTACCGTCTGCCTGATGGCAGCAGTGAGAGCAGCCCATGGTTCGGGTGGCTAGAGTCTCTGATGATCCTCTGAGCTCTCTTCACACACCGCCTGGCGTAAAAAAAAAGGCGCCCGCCGCCTTGTTTTGCATACAATACAACTCCTCACCAGACTACTGGTGAGTCGCCATATTTTTTGATGTTCGGGCAAGTCCCCAGACTTCCGGTTGATTTCCTACTTGCAGCAGTGGACAACCCCTGCCAGTGGACGAGTGAACGACTGGGTGGTTGAGCATAGAGAGACGCTTAAAGCGACCTATGTACGAACAAGGGCTCGGCTGGATAGAGCTGCAGAGCTTCGTAAGAAGCGTCACGGTCAGGTAGGAAGGGAATGTGTACTGCAGGAAGGTCAAGAGGTTTATTTGCGTGACTATGGTGTCCGTGGTCGCCATAAAATACAAAATCATTGGTCCAACATGGTTTACAAAGTTGTTAGAGCTCCTCCTGATGGTGGGGTATACACGATCTCTCCGGTAGACAACCCTTCCCGGGTAAAGCAGGTGCATATATCTCATTTAAAGTCAGTACCACAGATAGCATGTTCTGACCATATGGCTGACCCAGGGTTAGAGCTATCAGGCAGTGATGAGCTTTTAGCCTCTACTACCGCAGTGGATGATTTGGACGTAGCCCTTATAGATGTAACTCCTGCTACCTCAAGTTCAGCGGAAGTAGATCTACCACGGGAGCCTGAGAGGGTTTTAGGAAGCCCGGGTGGAATAGGGATTGCAGGCCCTAGGTCGGTTGTTGATCCCTCCCATCAAACAAGGGAGGGGGGTCAGCGTCAAACCACTCGGGTTACTGCTGGGAAACATTCGAACCCTTATAATCTACAAAGGTCCGCAGCAATTGTTCAGAGTGTACATTTGGGCAGAGAGCTTGTGAATGAGTGTGAACGAGTTGCAATGGAACAGAGTTGCTCTTTTCGCCCATGGTTGTAGGTTGTATCATCGGGATGATGATAGAAAAGCCAGAGGTAGAATGTAATGGGGTGCCCCCCGAAGGTGAGCTGTTGCGTGAGTGGATGGAGCTGGGCGGAAGTTAAGCTCGCGGCCCCTTTAAAAATGCTGGGTTTTCCTGTTTACTTCCGTTTTCCTGTGGCATGATAGGCAGGAGTGCTGGTGCATCTCGAGAGCATTGTGGTTTGCGTTAAGCATTGTGCTCGTTCAATGCCGTGGACCTGTATAGGGCTGAATTTTTTTTCATTTCGGGCCTGAGGGTGTTCAACCGCATCAACACATTTTTGGGGTACGTCACTGCATATGATTGTTGCTGCATTATTCATTTTAGCAGTGGCATTTATTAATGGTGGCTTATTTATTTAGTGTGATCCAGACAGTATTGGTGGATTGTTCACCACTTTTACCGAGGACTGGTTGATTCTGCTGCAGGTAGGTTTTATGTGACTTGTAAGTCGTTTGTTACTGAATGTAATTTTAGATTTAATATTTGTGATGTAATGACAAATGTGGGTAACTATTTTATAGAAATAAGTCTGCTGCTGTTTTGCTGCTGTGCGGTGGCTCGTCACTGCGTCCCGCGGGGTTTCCATCAAGTACACACGATTGTGTGTGTGTGTGTGTGTGTATGCCCCAGTGCACCAACCTGAGTGGCGCGCCTCTTCGTGAGCGCGTCTTCCTTGGTGAGCGCGTCTTCCTTGGTGAGCGCGTGTTGGAGCGGGCGATTGCGTGAACGCGTGGTGGATTATTTGTGTGTATGTGTTGAGACCATTTGATGTTATGTTTCCTTATATATTTTTTTATTGTATTTTGCTTCTTGTTTCGTTTAACTTTTTTTTCTTTGTGTTTTGAACACTGTGAGTGGCTATCGTCTCCTTTGATTGTTTATCAATTTCCCTAACCATCAATAACCATCAAGGGCTATTGTCTACTGTGACAGGGAGGGGTTATATTTATTTTGCTTGTTTGTGTGGATTGTGGTGTTGGTTATTTAATTTGGGTGGGCTTGATTTTGTTTGTTTAATGATTTGTATGGTGTCAATTGAGGTTGTGTGAAACTGTAATTCTTTATTTATTATTTTTTTTTTTTAACCTTCCCTTCATAAGTGTTGAATTATCCATTGGGATCTTGATATTCAAGAGATACATCCACAGGTGGCCACTGGATGGTATTGTTTCTTTTTCTTTATTATAATTTTTTTATTTTATTTTTGTTATTTTGTGTAAAGGCTATTTGTGATCTTGTATATTTTCTTTTGAAGTTGCTTTCTGTATGATTCTCCTTTTAAACCTTTACAAAGGGTTAATTAAAGATTTGATGTACACATCTCTGCTTGTCTTTTCCATTTGTTTGGAAGACCTGTAGTTGAGAACAGTTACAATACATATATTATATATTTGGCGGTGGTAGCCACCGTCACACACGCACGCACGCACGCACACACACACAAACACACTCACTCACTTGGATATGTGGTGTATGGTTACTCTCCATAGGCATAATGTTTTTTTCTAATGTACAAACTGTATAATCTATCCCCCTACACTAACCCTACCCCTAAACCTACCAATCACAGAAAACTTTTGGCCTTTTTTGAATTTCAAAAAACACCATTTAGTATGTTTTAGTATGAGGACACATGTCGTCATAAACCATGTTTACGTTGTAATACCCATGTCATTATACACATTTGTGTCCTCATAAACCATATACATGAACATACACACACTAACAGCAGGCCCTGACAGGAGGAGGACAGAGTAAAGGTACACAGGACCTACAATTTCCACACTTTTATTAGCCCCGGGTCCAGTGGACCCGAACATTCTGTGTTTAATATAAATGTGTAGGGGGGGTGTACAGTGTGTGGTCATTGAAAATGTGTTCTGATATATATTCCTCACAGAAAATGAGCCAAGGCCAATGAGTCTCAGTTTGAAAAAATAATTAATTGTATAATTTTTCTTTTGATAAAAAATGAAAACGGGTCCAACAGATCCGAACATCATACAAGGGTTAAATGGCTCACAATGTACTAATGTTCTACATATTATAATTGACCAACAGCTATAATGTCCCTTTTTACTATGCAACGTTTTAAACTCATTTAGAAAAAAAGTTTCTGTATAAGGAGAAATGTCCTAAATTATTGCTCAATACTTTCATGTTTAACAGGTTATTTACATATTTTTCTAGTGATAAAGTATGTTTATGAGCTGTTTAATTCATACAATTTATTTCAAATAAAAAAAATGAATTAAAACTAAATGTATTAATTAAAAGAAAATCGATAAAATGATCCAATGATGGGAACTTCTAAAAGGTTTTAAATATATATATATATATATATATATATATATATATATATATATATATATATATATATATATATATATATATATATATATATATATATATATATATGACTGAACGCTTTAACATTCCATATTGAACCTTTTCTTCTAGAAGTGTAGAAGCCTTATCAGTATCCTATTAAAATAAGACACTCACACTGTTCTAAGAACAGGCTAGTATGCTAAATACAGATTATGTCTGAGTGTTGAGGAGTGAAGAGGAGGTAGGAGACTCAGCCTGAGGTAGAGATTGGTGTGAGGAAGCATATTAGCACCTGTAACATGTGAGAAGCATCAAAGGTGCACATGTCACTGCATTAGTGGTTGTCTGTCTGTCTGTCTGTATTTTCTAAATAAAATTAAAATTACACTTGTATGAATTTTATTAAATTTAAATGTAATTTAGTAGGGTAAAAAACAACTAATAGATATGACCATACTTCCCCAGTTGATTGATTATATTAAGAATTTCAAACTTTTTTGTATTATAAGTTTTCTGAAATGTTATGTTTAAATATGCAAATGCAAATTAAGTGTTATCTAATTAAATATGCACTCATTTGCATACATTTCTAGAACCCAAATCTGAACATTGGATGAAGTCAGGTTCAAAAATCATTAAAAAAAAATTTGACATATAAGAGCCAAAGTTTTTTAAAGAGGGGATTTTGGATGTCTTTTTTATCACTCCATAAATCAGAAAATACTGTCAACAGCTGGAAAAAAAATCCTTAAAATAAGGCAAATTATATATGAACAAACCCCTCTGTAAAAACCTTCAGAGTGTCTGTAAGTGCTGCTTAAGTGTCACAGACAGTATGTATCACTCACATACTGTAATTGAAATCTACAGACTCAAATAAAGTGCTAAAAAAGATAGACAAAAAAGTGTATTTTCGATGATTTCTTTCCACCACTCTGAAAAAACACTATAAAAAAGCCAAAAACCATAAAATCTCTAAAAAAAAAACCCCAGTTTTTGCCTGTAGTGTTTTGCCTTAGTTGTAGTTCTGCATACTGATTGCTACCTTAATTAACATTTTATTCAAATTATGGAACTGATTAAATTCTAAAAGATGCATTTCAGAATGAAATATTGACATCATGATAAACTACACATACGATAATATTGTAAATAACCCAGCGCCATGTGGTTGACACTCCAACAAAGTAGGTGGTGGTATTGCACATAGTCTGCATAGAAACCCTAGTCTGCAAGAAGTGCCAGTCTGCAGGAACTCTCTCCGCCTCTAATTTCTTGGCCATGACCCTGTCGCCGGTTCACCACTGTCCCTTCCTTGGTCCACTTTTGATAGATATTAACCACTGCAGACCGCGAACACTCCACAAGAGCAGCCTAATATATCCCACCCACTAACAGAAGCCGTGATGAAGAGATAATCAATTGTTTTTCACTTCACCTGTTCATAATGTTATGCCTGATCGGTCTAGATAGATATATAGATAGATAGATATTATGATAATATTGTTATTGTGAATGTTTTTGCCACAGTGAAAATCTGATATAGCAACATCCCTAGCACACAGTCAAGATGATTACTTTATCATCCAGCATAAATGACTCGTTTTAAAGTTATATAAGTAATGTAGTAGCATATGTTACATGCATTATTATGTGTCATTGATGCCTATTTATCTCTTGGTCATTTGACCTATAAATCAGTAAAAATCAAGACCAAAGAGAGAACACTTTTCCTCCATCGAGTGTGTACACAAACATCTTGGTTTGCCTTGAGTACACAAAAGGGTGATTGAATTGGAAAGATGATGTAGTCAATGTCTTGTTTCCATAGCTTTCCTCACACATAAAAGTCACGAAACCCCACATTTCTATTTTTAAGTATGGGGGGTTAAAAGCACAACTCTGTACTTTCCTAAAAGAGAATTTTCGATTCTTCTCTCCAGAGACAATTCTTTGAGAGAGACTTTTTGTGTTACTTCTGTGCGAGAGGACTTATTTTGCAGAGCAAACTTCAACAGAGACGGCAACTAATAACTCAGACAACGCTCTCCAGCTCGCTCTCTCCATTAGAAGTAGAGGAGAACAGAGTCTTGAGTGAAACTTCAAGGGGGCAATTCAATGTGAGACTCTGACATGGCAGACCATAAATTCAGCAAGAAACCTCACCAACTCATTGTTACACCCCAAACACCTCAGACATAAATAGCCGACAGGGAGAGTTTATGAACGTCTAGCTAAATTTACAGCCAGGAAAGTTAGTGTGAAATAATGGTGTGATTTGCTGACTCATCTCAGTAGTAAAAAAACAAAATACATTAGTACCCTCCTCAGGGAGAGGGGCGAAATGACATCGGTGCAAAAGGAAACAATAAGAGACAAAAAAAACAACAACCTTTCGCTTCTTTTCAGCAGTGTAAATAAAGGGGGAAACAAAGAAACACACACATGAGACGTTTCCCTGAAGTGTGACAGACTGTGGACAGCATCCTACAGAGTTCAAAACTGAGCTGCCAGGTGTGTGCCAAGACATTTAGCAGTTAGAAATAATAACTCGCTGTTCACAAAAGCAAATTCTTCCATCACAAATTCTATCTAAGAAGAACTCTGGAAGTCATGAAATATTGAACACTTCATGTTTGCGGTTGCCTTGACCCCACGTAACCTTAGATTTATATGATTTATGTATTCATTCAAGTCAGCTACCGTGGATGCAATCTTGAGGTGATTTTTAACCCCTCGTGTTTCACAAAGAAAGGCTTTTTCAGCATATCCCTTTCCCCATGGCTAGTTTAAAGGATGCTGTAAAATTGATTGCTGTTCATTATTGCAGAAGGTCACCATTTGGCCAATAAGTGTTGATGAGGTTTCACCTCTGGTCATTGATCTCAGTGGAGTTAAAGCTGCCGCCTGTAAATTTACGCACATCTTCTGCCGGCTTCGTCAAGACGCACAACCAACCATGCATGCTGTATAATCAAAACACAGAAATTTACGAAGAAGGCAAAAGGTAAAAAAAACAAAAAAACATCAATGCTGATGTTTGCTCTGAATCAAGGACAAAACCTAGTAATGCGGCTTCATTTACAATAACTTGTTTAACATCTAAACAAGCAGGTGCTTGACAATCTTTTAAGTCCTCCAGTCTTATATTTAAGTAATTTATTAATGCAATCCAAACACAGAGGTGTGATGACATTGTTTTTTCATTCAAATTCAACTCAGCCCAGTTAGTATTCATTAAATGACACAGAATAGTTATTCTCTGATCAAACAGGATTATCTGGAGTGCAGTCAAAGAGTCACACAAGCCTCCTTCAGGCAGAGGTAATGACTATGAAGGACTTGTGTAATGAAATGAAGGACATGGCAGAAACATTCAGCCATGACTTGGATTCTCAAAGCATCTGCTGAATTCATAAAGCTGTCATCACATCACTAATAAATAACTCAAACGATGCAGATATGAAACTGGCAGTTGCGGATGAATACTAGAAAACATATATATATATATATATATATATATATATTGGTTTACAAATATAGCCTATAGGGGTGTAACGGTACACGTATTCGTATTGAACCGTTTCGGTACAGGGCTTCCGGTACGGTGTACGCGTGTACCGAACTGTTATGAATGTAATCTTTAACAGTTAACAGTCGGCTTGTTGTAAGCGCGGAACACACTTCAATCCGAGTTCCCACACGAACATATTAAGTATTCAGTCCATTTTATCACGAAATTCAAACGATAAATGACGTTTTGATCCTCTTTAATGTGCGTGACTGATCAGTGATCACTGAACACAGTTCAAGTGGCCGCGCGTGAACGCGATCATTTGTGAACGGTGCACGCGTCGAACGGTTATGAATGTAATCTTTAACAGTTCACTGTCGGCTTGTTGTAAGCGCGGAACACACTTCAATCCGAGTTCCCACACGAACATATTAAGTATTCAGTCCATTTTATCACGAAATGATAAATTACGTTTTGACGCTCTATGTGGCGTGACTGGTCACTGATCACAGTTCAAGCGGCCGCGCGACGCGCACGCGCGTGAACGCGATCATCTGTGAAAGCGATCGATCATCTCTTACTAAAGATTCAAGAATAAACATGAATGACGATCTGAAGGTATGCTGAGGATACATTACAATTTACTGTATGTATATATGTGGTGTAATCGCTAAATCAGTGTTTCAATGGCGGAAAGACATCAATAACTGCTTGTGAACTAAACAATGTCATGTAACGTTAGCATCACATTTACCTCAGGCAGTCATTCAGTGTCCAGACTTTTATTCACTAGAGAAATCAACTCTTTCGCTAAATATATTCTCTATATTAGCCGTTATATTCATTATATTCTACTTAACCTGTTAGTGATGTCTTGATTATTTCATGCATGTTAAAAAAACCTGTCATGAAAATGACAGACACTGTATATAAATTAAAGCTGCAAGCAGCATTTATCGGGGTTCAAGCAGTTAAGGCCTTTAAGCACACAAGCATCAAAATACATTAAGTTTTATTTAGCAAGCATTTAACAACTGCCATCATAGATGAAAAAGTCAATTTACAGCCTATACAGGCAGTTTACCATAGGAAATATATGGTTTTAAAGCGTTTTTACAGTTATAGCACCTTTTGCCTGAGTCTTCTTATAGTTTTGCCTGATCTCCACCACTTTTATTAGTAGTACTCAAAGTGTGCCCATAGTGTATATATGTGTCAGATTTGTTGTAAATATGTAATTTTAATAAGGAGTTTAGACAATTATATTCAGTGGCGTAACGAACGAGCCAACACCGGGCCCTTAAGTAGGATTATCAAGGCGGGCCCCAGTCCCAATTCAAAACAAATTTCATCACAATCCATCATTGTTCGTTTCAAACATGTGAGAGCATCAAAATGATCCATGGGTGAAATTGATTGGATTTAATGTATTTTTTTGTCAGTTCCTATCATAATTTTAACATTTTGGTGTTATTGTTTAGCTATTTACCTTAGTTTTCAAAATTATTGTTTTCAAATTTCCTTTGTTTTTTTGTTGTTGTCTCGATCAGACTAACGGCTCTGAAGATAACCACAATTTTTTAAAGCTCTAAATGACACTTACAAAAACCATAAGGCGAAACCTGGCATGTTTGGTATTGTTGGACTCGGCAAGGATTCTTAGGAGGTCACTCCTGTGAAAAAAACGCGGGCTTGAAACTTCTAAGGCTCCTTCAAGGCATTGTGCCAATGACGTATACTGAGTTTTTTGAGATACACCAATGTTCTCATAGACTATCATGGCACCCTGGACAAAGACACTGCATGCCAATTTTCAGTAGACTAAGACTTCAGTAGTTGGGTGCCCTTATAGCTATTTTCATGATTCTTTTCACTGTTATAGCGCCACCAAGTGGCCAATTGTCACGATTTTTTTCATGTCAACTCAAATTGAGCTTATGAACATGTGTCCCAAGTTTAGCGAAAATATCTCTTTCCATTCACAAGTTATAACCATTTTATAGCAGGACCAAGTGGCCAATTGTCATGATTTTTTTTTCACGTGACCTCAAAATGAGCTCATGAACATGTGTCCCAAGCTTTGCGAAAATATCTCTTTCCGTTCACAATTTATAATCATTTTAGTAAAAATGGCCCTGGTGCCATCAAAGATTTTGGTTCCCCTTATCGACCGTTAACTGAAAATTTGCATTTTTTGGATGATTATTGATTGTCGGACTCCAGAGAATAGTCCTGCAGTGGTTTGATTCCGATCGGGCCAAAAACCTAGGAGAAGTCAGCAAAAATAGGTTTTTCAAAAAACTGCAATTTACTCGAAATTGGCGCCTGAAGGGCGAGCAAATCGGAGATAGCCATTTTGTCCGCCTTGAGCCACGGATTCCAACGATATAAGACACTTGATCCTGGGACAAACAGTCTAAGAGTTATACGCAATTCTGAACTTTTGGTTGCTGTAGCGCCACCTATGGGCCATTCGGGGTCATACTCTGATAGGTTGTCCCCAAACTGAGGCCTACCATCTGGCCAGGTTTCATGTCTCCGGGTGATAACCTCCAGTATTTAAAGCTAACTTAAATCATGAACGCAGGAGAAATACACATTACAAAAGCTAATAACCAACAAGGGAACCAACGCAGCCGGAGACCTGGAAGTCTGTGGCGGAAGCTCAGCGACGATCAACCAAGATTGATCGCTGAACAAATCCCCAGTAGTCGGCTCTGGTTCTGGGATGACTTCACCAGGGCATCCAGTCCAAAAAAAACACTTTAAGGTGTTCTGAGAGAAGGAGAAGGTGCCACGCTGGTGAGTCCATTTTTAATCGTACTCGTTTTGAGGGTTGGTTACAGAATAACCGCTTGGTGCCATAGAACATGCATAAAAATATATTCAAAATTGACTTTAATCATGAACACAGGCGAAATACATATTGCAAAAGACAATAAACGACCAGGTACTGAACACAAATGGGAGTTTAAATACAAGACGAACCAAATGACTGACAGGTGGTAATAATGCAACACCATAGAAACAAACAAGGAGATAATCAGGTGTCAGGGATCTGTGATAGAGAACTCAAGTACAGAGTGAGTTTTAACAGGTTTATTGACAAAACAGCAGACAAGAGATGGTAGGAGAGGAATGCTCACAGTCCAAACAGTTGGCAGGAAACAATGCACAATAACTGGCAAGCAGAGAGAGCAGCTGCTGAGACTAGCCCAAGATGACGGTAGGTTGGAGAGCAGTGATGGAAGGGCAGCGCGAGACCGGAGGATAGCAGCTATGGCCAGGCAGGAACACAAAGCACAAGAGGCTAAACATTCATGGACTCTCAGGCACCCCACCGGACTTGCTGCTAGGCAGAGAGAGCAAGCGGCCAGGGAAGCTCAGCTTGCAGGGCAGGACTGGAACAAACAAGAGACACAGCAAAACACAAGACAAGATATGACAACAAGACAGATGGCGGAGACTAAAGCTATGCAATAACAAGAGAGAAACTACAACTAAAGAAGAAAGCTAATAAAAGAGAGGAGAGAGAGCGAACTAATGCTAGGAAAAGAGTCAAATGTCTAGTCAAAATAAAGGAAAAGTGCAGACTACTATGAATAAATAAGGGAAAGAAATATAAAAGTACATTGAGAGCTCTGGAATAAACAGAGAAAACTACAGAAAAAAATACCAAACAATAGTAAGGATTCTCTGGAACAGATAAAAACACAACAAGGTAACACAACAAACTGGAAAAACAAAAGGGAAAGAGCGTACAAGGGAGCTGAGATGATGAGGAACAGGTGAGCACACTCAGACAAATGAGGACTTAAAAAGGACTAAACAAAGGGGGCATGTTAATTGGAAATAAGGAGGCAGGACAAGGCCAACACAAATAAATGCAGAGCCATGTGCTCACAAAACAAACAAAGAAACATTGAATAATGTCTAGACAAGAGGAGAACTCTGACAATTAACTATGGCCCTGTCCCAAATGGCACCCTAAACACTTGCGGACTAAACACACAAGTCCGCGCTTTCGTGACGTTCGTGACATTTCGTCGTCACTTTGACTGTAGTGTAGAAGTCTGCTGTAGAGCTCGCACCAGTGTGGACTCTGCAAAAGTGCGCATTGAGGGCACATATTGAGGGCATTGAGGGCATTGAGGGCACGACCACAAAAGGGGGGGCTCGCAAGCACCCTTCTGAAACCTAAAAATTACAAACCCTACGTTCTCATGGACTTAACGGTAGTGTTATAGTACTCGAGACCGGTCTTAAGACCATTTTTCTTGGTCTTGTCTCAGTCTCGACCATGTTTGTACTCGGTCCTGTCTTGGTTTCAGACTAAGAGGACTCAGAATTTTGTTTCAAGACCGGTCAAGACCACAACTGCTGGGATATTAATAAATTGCTAGTCTATTGCCTGATTTATTTATTGACATCATTAATTTGATTGGATGTAAAACTTACTGCTTCAGATGCAATCAATAACTTATTTCGAATTTGATTTATTTATTGTGCCGATTCAGAAAATAATTAGGGATTGTATCAGAAAAATTTATACAAATGCTCACAAAATTCAAGATATTGTTGCAAAAATTTATTGTATGAGATCTTGATGTGATATACACTCACCTAAAGGATTATTAGGAACACCTGTTCAATTTCTCATTAATGCAATTATCTAATCAATCAATCAATCACATGGCAGTTGCTTCGATGCATTTAGGGGTGTGGTCCTGGTCAAGACAGATCTCAACCCAATAGAGCATCTTTGGGATGTGGTGGAACGGGAGCTTTGTGCCCTGGATGTGCATCCCACAAATCTCCATCAACTGCAAGATGCTATCCTATCAATATGGGCCAACATTTCCAAAGAATGCTTTCAGCACCTTGTTGAATCAATGCCACATAGGCAGTTCTGAAGACGAAAGGGGGTCAAACACAGTATTAGTATGGTGTTCCTAATAATCCTTTAGGTGAGTGTAATTCACCAATATCACAAGAGCAAGAGAGCTGTTTTCACAAATTTGGGCATGACTGCAAACATTATATTGCTTTAACTAACATTCAATATTTAAAAAACAAAACAAAAAAAACATTATCCTCAACATTATTTATGCATTTGTAATTTACCAATTCAGATGCATCTTCTGTATCACCTCTGTAGCGCAAAGATGAATTTGGTTAATGATTTCATTTGATTGGTAACAGCTCTATTTAGTGTCTTATTCTAATTATATTTATTATAAGTCATTTATTATAAGTTATAAGTCATTTCTCAGGTGGTAATGTGGATCTATGAATTTAAGGAGTGCTGGTCTGGTCTTGGTCTTGACTTTGTCTTGTCCTGCCTTGGTCTTGGTCTTGTCTTGGTCTCAAGCCCTCAAAGTCTTGGTCTTGTCTTGGTCTCAATACACATTGGTCTTGGTCTCGACTTGGTCCCGGATTAGGTGGTCTTGACTACAACACTACTTAACAGACATGTGCACGCGGCAGCCATTTGGGACAGGGCAATGTAATGTAGTACCCATTTAATAATGATACAATGCGCTTATTGTGTAAATACGTGTTTTTTTTTTTTAAATACCTGCAATTATTTGTATACCTGTAATTACAGCTGTTATTAATTTCTGTTATTACATCTATAATTACAATGTTGACCCTTCCCTTACCCCATAACCCACCCTTAAACCTAACCGTACCACCACAAAAAGTGCTTTGCAATACAAGAACACAAGTACATTGCTCTTAACTTTTTTCTTTTTTTGTTTGATGTAGCTACATTGTAGACATCTAATATAAAGTGGTGACGAAATATCTAACGTAGAATAAAAAATGGCCTACAGTGCCCTGCTTACTCTATATATTACAAGAACAGAGAATATGAGGAATCTTAAAAACTATTCAAGAGAAGAAATAGTAGTATAACAACAGAAAATCTTCCTTACGGTATCATTTTTTAAATGAACCCACTTCCATGGAAGAGAGCGGCACCAACACTCTGACTTGACAAAATGTCATCGTGTTTTCCTCAGGAGAGCATGCTACTTTGTCCTCTCTTCTCCAAGCTGAACGCATGGTTTGCTCCTGGATGTGGAATGTTAATGAGGTTGATGAGTTTGATTGAGCTGAGGTGGGAGAGAGAGGAAAAAGAGGGACAGAGAAAGAGAGGATTGCCAGAGCGTGAAGGAGTATGTCGCTCATAAGAATTTACCGCTCCTTCCTTTCATAATACAATAATAGACCCCGAGGAAAAAACAACTGGCATTGTTTGACTTCACCAGTCCAAGACATAACATGTTTTGCTGCATGTCATCTGCTGATGTCAACAACTGCCGAAACAACCATTGTTAGAAAGTTTTACTCTACGGATCCAATTTTCCTGCTTCTTCACTGCCAGCACATGCCAATACACACAACAGCCTCGCTACCTGTGTGACGTTTTTAGATGTAAAGTAAAGCAACATTGTGTTTTCAGTGAGTAATTTTTTTTCTCATATTTTTTATGAAATTACAGTATTTATTATACATGATTTATCTGTGCACATCATTCATTTATAAGAAAATATTTCTTAATAATAAAAATTCTTAATAAAAAAATTATTTTCTCTGATGACGTGTTTCACATCAAATCACAGCAATAGGAAACAACAACGATCCAACCATCCAATCAATTACTAATGGACAAAATCAAGTCCCGTATTAGCCTATGTTTTTTCTTGTTTGAGAAGCCGTTTCACTCGAATATACAATGATCAGGCATAACATTATGACCTAATATTGTGTTGGTCCCCCTTTGGCTGCTAAAACAGCCCTAAAACCATCAAGGCATGGACTCCACTAGACCCCTGAAGGTGTGCTGTGGTATCTGGCACCAAGATGTTAGCAGCAGATCCTTTAAATCCTGTAAGTTGCGAGGTGGGGCCTCCATGGATCAGACTTGTTTGTTCAACACATCCCACAGATGCTCGACTGGAATGCGATTTGGGGAATTTAGAGGCCAAGTCAACACCTCAAACTCATTGTTGTGCACCTCAAACCATTCCTGAACCATTTTTGCTTTGTGGCAGGGCGCATTATCCTGCTGAAAGAGGCCACAGGCACGTTTCTATAAAAGGGTGTACATGGTCTGCAACAATAGGAAGATGGTACGTGTCAAAGTAACATCCACATGGATGGCAGCAACCAAGGTTTCCCAGCAGAACATTGCCCAAAGCATCACACTACCTCCGCCGGCTGGCCTTCTTCCCATAATGCATTCTGGTGCCATGTGTTCCCCAGGTGAGCGATGCACACACACCCGGCCATCCAAGTGATGTAAAAGAAAATGTGATTCATCAGACCAGGCCACCTTCTTCCATTGCTCCGTGGTCCAGTTCTGATGCTCACATGCCCACTGTTTTGCTTTCGGTAGTGGACAGGGGTCAACATTTTTACACCAGATTCGAGACAGATAATAGCACTCAAATAGAATCAATAATTTCTACTTTAAAACCTGGTAACTGTGCTCTCATCATCAGTACAGAGGAGGTTGTGCGAGCCCTTAAGAAGACCAAAGTTAAATCTGCGCCTGGTCCGGATACTGTCTGTGGCCGAACCTTAAAACATTGTGCGGAGCAGTTAGCGAGTGTGTTTCAGACACTGTTTCAGAACTCCCTGGCCAGTGGTGTTGTCCCTCAGTTGTGGAAACATTCCACTGTCATTCCAATACCAAAAAAGAGTTTAATCAACGTCTTAAATGACCTGAGGCCCATTGCTCTCACCTCTCTTGTGATGAAGGAAATGGGGAGGATTATTAAAAACTACATCACTAAAGTATCTGAGTTGCAGTTGGACCCACTTCAGTTTGCCTATCGCACAGGCAGAGGAGTGGATGATGCAAAAGTGTTTATCACAGATATTGTCCATAAGCATCTTGAGTCTCTCTCTTGAGTGGCTTTGCTGTAGCTCAAACAGTAGAGCATGGCGCTAGCAACGCCAAGATCATGGGTTCGATTCCCAGGGAAAGCAAGAACTGACAAAATGTAAAATGTGTACCTTGAATGCAATGTAAGTCGCTTTGGATAAAAGCGTCTGCCAAATGCGTAAATGTAAATGTAATGTAAATGAGTCTCCTAATACCACAGCTAGATTTTTATTCGCTGAATTTTCTTCGGCATTCAATACGCTACAGCCACATATTCTTGCTGAGAAGCTCATCAATCGCTAACATTTGGAGGACCAGCTGATCTCCTGGATAATTGACTTCCTGACAAATAGGTCTCAGAGAGTGCTGGTCAACAACACCTTTTCTGACCTCCTTTATACTTCAACCGGCTCTCCACAGGGTTGTGTCCTTTCTCCGCTCCTCTTCATTCTGTATACTGACGATTGTAGGTCCACCCAATCTAATTGTAGTCTTATTGTCTTTGCTATCAGACTCTCAACAGCATTACGACCTAGCTCTTCAGGAATTTGTGGAGTGGTGTGACAATTTGTGTTTGGAACTCAACGTAAATAAAACTAAAGAGATGGTGGTAACTTTTTCCAACAAGCAGAGGCAGATGGCTATGGCAGTCACCACTGTGATTCATGGAAAGCCCATAGAGATCATTGAAGAGTACAAGTACCTGGGCACAATTTTTGATAATATGCTGAAATTCACCTCGAACACAGAAGAGATTACAGGTTTAGAGAGATTACCCACTAACAGGTGCCGTGATGAAGAGATAATCAGTGTTATTCAATTCACCTCTCAGTGGTCATAATGTTATGCCTGATCAATGTATATAGGTCACAATAGGGGAGAAAATACTATCACAACTTCCGTTTCATGCCGACTTTAAAAAGATGCGTTATTGGGACCAAACTCAGATTTCAGATTTAAGATCAGATTTCCAGATATCAGACCACCACTTCAGACTCACTGTTGGACCACCATCATATATTAAACTTGCCCAATCATTAGTAGAATAATATTGCTTATTATTACTATACGAAGTTATTGAAATAAGAAGTATACACTTAAAAAATAAAGGTGCCAGAAAGAACCAAAAAGGGGTTTTCACAGCGATGCCATAGAAGAACAATTTTTGGTTCCCTGAAGAACTGTTTTTCGAACCATTTTATAGTCTACAGAACCTTTCTGCGCTACAAAGAACCTTTTGTGCAATGGAAGGGTTCTTTGGATATTAACAGTTCTTCATGGAACCATACACCCTGCCAAATAACCTTTATTTTTAATAGTGTATATGAATGATCAATACTTAGGGATGAGCACGATGCATGCAGAATGCCAAATCTGTCCCCTGTAGACCAGCCTTTTATGTGGGATGTCTCAACTTTCAACCTTGTACAATTCTACTTTGATAATGGCTTGAATTACTTACAAGAATGTGATGTTCGTTGACGGAAGTTTTAGTTAGCGAATCGCGCAGGCTATTTCCCCTTGTGCGTGGGTCGATTGCTGTCTTTTCAAAACTGCGGGGGTCATGACCCCCCTGTCAACGACACGCCTGCATATAACATTAAATTAATTAAAAATACAGAAGACTTGCAGCGTACCTTTACTAACAGATACCTTCTCAAAATTGAAAAGCCAACAGATACAGCAGTACATTACCATGATGCTTTTTGGACAAGATCCACTATGTTCAGACATGCTTGAGGGGAAAAAAGTTATAAAATCCTTCATTATCCCAAAGCCCCCGTACACCTGAGCCCTTGGCGCTTTTTTGCTCCTGCCAATGAAAGAGTGTGAAGAGAATCAGGTAGCTGTCAGAGCGTATCTTATCATGTCTCCACAGAAAGCCACAATATGTCTCTGCTGATGGTCTTGAAAACAGAATGAGATCTGCACGGTTTTTCTTCTTTAAACCGCAGAAAGGTCCGGACAAGATCCGAGGATGTATATGTGTACTCATGAATTAAATAACTCTTGTTTTGTTGTACTATATTCTAATTTACATGCATCTTTTACACTGTTGTTTCGAGCAGATGTTTTTGCAGAAATATGCCGGCCTTTTTTTTCAACCCCATTATCAGATGCTACATCTTTTGGGGCTACAGTATCCACGGAAGCGAGAACAAAATTGAAGATCTCATCAGTGAGGGAGCACATCACTAGGAATGCAGAATGCCATAGCCTACGCTGTGTGTAGGCAGATAGCACAAGGCTCCAGGCAGATAGGCATCAGGCTATGAACATCCAGATCACAGCTTGCAGCGGGCTCAAAGCTAAGTACAACATCTAGAGGTGAATGTCTGTGAGGGCAAACGCTGAAAGGTTATTTTATACATACAGATGGTTTAGGGTTTATTTCCACACACACATATTTTGCAACATATCTTAATTAAAAAGGACTGGGAAAATATCAATAAGAAACCATACTTTGCTAAATCAAAACATATTCTAAAAGGTTTTGGACTCTAAGCAACCATGAACAGTTGCACAAATGTAGGTTGACATGAATAGGTTAGAACATCATTGCCATGAGCTACTTACACAGGAGGTTGATGATGGTTAGGCCTGATTGGTCTCTTATGGTTCTCTCCTGCCCCCTGCTGATGTGTTGTGTCAATGACAATACAGTTCAATCTGCAGCAATGATGATACGCTACATTTTGCATGTCTTTTATTATTAGTCTTTTTGTCTTGTTTTCCAGTACAAAATCTAATTTACTTGAGAAGTTGTGTAAGATAATAATACAACTTGGGTTCAGAGAAATGATCTTGAAATAAATGCATTTTAAACTTCTTAACAACATTTTCTTATATTAAACATAAACTTCAATCATTTCTAATTAATATAATATATACATTTTATATTACATATACAATTAATATATCATATTTGAATTGAATGTAATTAATATCAATTTTATATTTTTTAAATAATATTTTATAATTCAACCTTTTTTATAAGATTCATTTGTAATATGCAATCTAAGTACATTCATATTGTTTTCAGGATGTCTATGTATTTTTATTGGAATTAAATCGTTTTTATCATTATTATTAATAAATAGGAATAAATTAAAAAAAGTTTTGTCTTGTTTTCTATCTTGTATAAGATAAGAGGACTTGGTTTCAGAGAAAATATATTATATACACATTTTAAATATATTAAATATAAAATATATTCAAATTGAAATATTTTTCAATTTCAATTCAAAGTTATATGTCAAAATTATAAAAATATTCATTTATAATATGCAATCTAAGTACATTGTAAAGTAAAAAAGTAAATTCTTGTTAAAGGTATTTTCATTTAAATGAAATGGTTTATCATTATTATTATTATTATTACAGAAAGCTGTTCATAAGTGTTACATTATCCAACCGCCTAACCACCCACCCCCTCACCTTCATTTATTATTACAGTAGCTCAGATGTTTCCTGTGAACTCTGTTGTGTATTCACCTGGGCTTGATAATACAGGAACAGTCTTCTGATTGCCTAACCCACCGAGCTATTTTTAGCACCTTCACCATCCTTATCATCAAGGTAAAATAAGAATGTTGCTGAGAGGGCTAAGGGCTTAATTACGCATTTCAAACAGATGCAGCGACACAGACTCATTTCCCTCGTTCACTCACTCACGCTTTTGGGACTCTGTAGTAATGAAACAGGATTTGACCTAAATATTCACTTTGCTTCACTATTGTTTCTAATTATTGCAGCATTACAAAGCTCGGTGCGTTCAAAAGCATCTAAAGCTTCAGCTGTATTTTGGGAATTACACTTAAATTTAAATTTCATAATCATTGTTTAACTGGTGCTCGAAGGGAACCACGTTCAAAAAATGATCTAACATTAATTTAATAGTATGAGTTTTTTTTAAGTCACTAGTTGAATTCTATGTTCGGGCCAAAGAAACAGCATTTTAAAAATAACATTGAGTAAAACCTCCCTTCTCCTACTAACTACTCCTCAAGGTTATCCATTTATTCAGACTGTTTTATAAAGCTCTGTGGCCTGGCTGTATTCCAAACATAGTTCTCACAGCACTTTTTAAAACAAGTGCACACACAGCAGCAGTGCACAGCAATTAAAGCTCAACATTGATTTTTTTTCTTTTCCAATGGAATGTTTTTTTCCAATGCCAGACAAGCTGTGGAAAATATATTTGAACTAGCAGAATAACAGCATAAAGTAAATATGTGTTTTGAAAATGAAAATTAATTAACACAATTTACTCATACATGTTCATAGTAAATTGTGTTAATTAATTTTCATTTTCAAAATACATATTTATTTTATGCTGTTATTCTGCTAGTTCAAATACAGGGAGTGCAGAATTATTAGGCAAATGAGTATTTTGACCACATCATCCTCGTTATGCATGTTGTCTTACTCTAAGCTGTATAGGCTGGAAAGCCTACTACCAATTAAGCATATTAGGTGATGTGCATCTCTGTAATGAGAAGGGGTGTGGTCTAATGACATCAACACCCTATATCAGGTGTGCATAATTATTAGGCAACTTCCTTTCCTTTGGCAAAATGGGTCAAAAGAAGGACTTGACAGGCTCAGAAAAGTCAAAAATAGTGAGATATATTGCAGAGGGATAAATAGCCAATAAAATAGCCTTAGCTTCTGAAGCGTGATCATCGAACAATCAAGCGTTTCATTCAAAATAGTCAACAGGGTCGCAAGAAGCATGTGGAAAAACCAAGGCGCAAAATAACTGCCCGTGAACTGAGAAAAGTCAAGCGTGCAGCTGCCAAGATGCCACTTGCCACCAGTTTGGCCATATTTCAGAGCTGCAACATCACTGGAGTGCCCAAAAGCACAAGGTGTGCAATACTCAGAGACATGGCCAAGGTAAGAAAGGCAGAAAGTCGACCACCACTGAACAAGACACACAAGCTGAAACGTCAAGACTGGGCCAAGAAATATCTCAAGACTGATTTTTCTAAGGTTTTATGGACTGATGAAATGAGAGTGAGTCTTGATGGGCCAGATGGATGGGCCCGTGGCTGGATTGGTAAAGGGCAGAGAGCTCCAGTCCGACTCAGACGCCAGCAAGGTGGAGGTGGAGTACTGGTTTGGGCTGGTATCATCAAAGATGAGCTTGTGGGGCCTTTTCGGGTTGAGGATGGAGTCAAGCTCAACTCCCAGTCCTACTGCCAGTTTCTGGAAGACACCTTCTTCAAGCAGTGGTACAGGAAGAAGTCTGCATCCTTCAAGAAAAACATGATTTTCATGCAGGACAATGCTCCATCACACGCGTCCAAGTACTCCACAGCGTGGCTGGCAAGAAAGGGTATAAAAGAAGAAAATCTAATGATATGGCCTCCTTGTTCACCTGATCTGAACCCCATTGAGAACCTGTGGTCCATCATCAAATGTGCGATTTACAAGGAGGGAAAACAGTACACCTCTCTGAACAGTGTCTGGGAGGCTGTGGTTGCTGCTGCACGCAATGTTGATGGTGAACAGATCAAAACACTGACAGAATCCATGGATGGCAGGCTTTTGAGTGTCCTTGCAAAGAAAGGTGGCTATATTGGTCACTGATTTGTTTTTGTTTGGTTTTTGAATGTCAGAAATGTATATTTGTGAATGTTGAGATGTTATATTGGTTTCACTGGTAAAAATAAATAATTGAAATGGGTATAAATTTGTTTTTTGTTAAGTTGCCTAATAATTATGCACAGTAATAGTCACCTGCACACACAGATATCCCCCTAAAATAGCTAAAACTAAAAACCACTTCCAAAAATATTCAGCTTTGATATTAATGAGTTTTTTTGTGTTCATTGACAACATGGTTGTTGTTTAATTATTAATGTTGTAAAATTAATCCTCAAAAATACAACTTGCCTAATAATTCTGCACTCCCTGTATATTTTTCACAGCTTGTGTATATATCATTTTGTGTTTTTTTTTTTTTTTTTGTGAGTAGATATCAAAATTTAGAGAAAATATACACTTACCAGCCACTTCTTAAACACTTACCAATTCAACTGCTTGTTAATGCAAACATCTAATCAGCCAATCACATGGCAGCAATTCAATGCATTTAGGCACAGACATGGTCAAGAAGATGATCTGCTCATGTTCAAACCGAGCATCAGAATGAGGAAGAAAGGCGATTTAAGTGACTTTGAATGTGGGATTGTTTGCCAGATGGGCTGGTCTGAGTATTTCAGAAGTTATTGATCTTGATCGAGCTGTTACAAGCAAGATGTAGGCCTACCTAATAAAGTGGCTGGTGAGTATATATTACTTAGTGACTAATCTTTCCACTTACAAACCTTAAACCATAATTTTGATTTGGTTGATACAATAACATTATATCATTTGCAAACTGCAGTTTGTAACTTTTTTTGGTTAAACATTATCCAAAATAAATGTGTGTGTAAGTACATAACCTCCTTGTATTAGCCCAATTCACAATGGTAAGCTTGAAATAAGGTCTTATAATTTGAGTGGTACTGGTAAATACGATCTTTGCGTCATTACATCACGTCTGTAAACAAAGATTCTGTTCTAGTAGGCAATATATCGCGTGTGTGGATGCTGCAGGTGGCGGATCGTTTGTGGCCTCTTCTTACAGCAGTTGGAATCTAATTAAACTTGTCATTTTGATGGCAGCTTGTAATCCATACATTTCAAAACAACAATCATTGTTGACAACTGGTGCGTTGATAGTCAACCCACACAAAACACCTCAAAACATTAGATTCTTCCACGCTGAAGAGCCGTGGCTGATGCACAACCCATGTAAAGAAGATAACTCTGCAAATAACTGCAATTTCAGGGTTCAAACAGAGATGGCGACAAAGAGGTAAAACTTACGGACTTTAAAGGTGCAGTGTGTAGTATTTATGAGGATCTATTGACAGAAATGCAGAATAAAATTAATAACTATGTTTTCAGTGGTGTATAAAGACCTTACATAATGAACCATTTTGTTTTTATTACCTTGGAATGAGCCATTTCTATCTACATACACCGCGGGTCAGTGGTGCAGTGAAGTACAGTGAAATCGCCATTTTGTGGCAGCATGTTTCTACAGTAGCCCTAAAGGGACAAACTTCTCTACAGAGAGCTAGTCACTCTCTGCTCTCTCTGACGATGACATTTTTGTCCTGTGTCGGCCCCCGTATCTCTCTATATGTGCTTCGAAAGGGAGGGGTGAGCATGGGCTGTTGCAATTCACAACCTCACCGCTAGATGTCGCTAAATTTTACACAGTGCACCTTTAATTAAATATGCGGTTATAAACCAAAAAAAACATACAGGCATTAAAATTTGGCCTGGATCCGCGATGGTTCTGGGAGGGGGACATGGCCCACTCTGCAAACCCAACCTAAGAGTCCAGGCGACAATCACACCAAAATACCATCCTATAATACCTAAAACACTGTCACTACATTTTTACAATGAATTTCTGGCAATCCAATTTGTACTGTAAATTAAAAAAACAAAACAAAATTCTCTACTTTATTTAATGCATTTTAAACTTTCATTAATATCTGACACAAAAGAGCTTCATAGGAACTTGCCGAGAGTGAGTGCTAGTGTATGTGTGTGTGGTCCTGGTAAATCTGGTAATGAACTGTACAAAGATGGCAATATCCGAAACCAATGTCATTGTAGGAACATTTTATGGTCCCCATGAGGAAAACAGCTAATAAATCATACTATGTGATGTTTTTTGAAAATGTAAAAATGCCTAAAGTTTTGTGGGATGGGTAGGTTTAGGGTCAGGGGATAGAATATACAGTTTGTAAAAATCATTATGTCTATGGAAAGTCCCCATAAAACACGAAAACCCAACGCATGAGTGTGTGTGTTTGGTGTGTCTGAACACACAGTTCACTACTATCAAACTTACACATGTCAGACTCAAACAAAGTTTCTAAGACTAAACAGCTCAAGTCATTGCCTGAGGGAGACCAGCACTTACAAGCCAACTAGTGCCAAACCAGCTTTAATTCATAAAATATGCTTCCATTACATGTCTATCTGATTCCAGAAAGATAATTTGTGCACAAGCAGAGATATAAAAAGGAAAAATAGATGTTTACCAAGTAATTTGCACTAATATTGCAAAAAATCAATGGTGACTTCACAATGCCACAGGCAATATTTTGTAGCGTTTCTAGAACTTTTGGAGCTCAGTATGGGGAGGACCTGAAGAAACCGATGAGAGGAGGAGAGAAATTAGGTTTGGAGGGGAGGAATGAACAAAACATTTGTTTGTTATCAGAGGAGGACCTCTCTTCCAAGGTCTCCCGTGACTCTGGCTGTAGAGCTTCTGACCAACACGCCTCTTAGAAAGAGATCAGCCTTCCTGCGGCTTCACAAGAACAGACCATTACAACCACAAAACACCACGCAAATAGAGTCTGAGCGGTCCAGCCCAGACCTCACCTGAATATCAGCGGAGACCAAGAGCTGCTTCAGGACACTACACTAAAGGCCTCAGTACACAAACACTGTAAAAACCCTTCCACCTACAAGAGAAGATGAGAAAGAGGATGGTCTTGTTGATGATGCTCTGCTTTAGTCTCGGCTGGTCCACGCCACACACAGAAGGCATGTTTGCTGGATCTCATTTCTGCTCATTTAATGGTACAACTCGCTATGTCTTCTGTCTGGGCAAAGAGGTCCACGAGATGCCAAGAAATATACCGAAAAATACCACATTTGTGTGAGTATAAACAAACACACACACACCCACACACACAAATGCATGTTAAAAACACATGTATAGTATACACATCTAGATATAGAATTTCAGGTATTGAATATCAAAAGACACAAAGTTCCACATTAAAAACATTCACATCCACTTCAAATATTAATGCTTTGGATGTTGAAGCTACAGTATGTATGTGTTGTTATTTTTAACTAAACCTTCAATTAATTACTTTAACGAAAAAGAGCAATATAACTGAAATAAACAAAGTTGAAGTACTAAAATGACAAAAACTAAAACTGAAATAAAACAAAGCTAAAAAATATCAAATAAAACAAAAACGATTAAGAAAAATGACAAGAGCACATATCAGACTTAGCCTACTAAATATTAAACAAATTAAAAATATAAAAAATAAAAGATCATTTAAAATATTAATAAATTATATAACAGTATATACAGTAAATAATAATAAAATAAAACGGCATTGGTTAAATACAAGTAGAAAAAGTAGCTGCATAAATCAGCATCATCGATTTTCATTAATATTACTATGATTAAAAGTTACTATAAAATAGTATTAAATTACAAAATGAAATTTTTCACGTATTGGATTCCTTATTTTATTTAGCTTTTTTTGTCATTTAAAACAATTGATATAGTAACTTTTAATCAGTTGAAAATGTATTATACTGATTTGTGTGCTATTTTTCAAACTTTAAATAAAATTATTCAATAAATAATCATTTTAATGAACGCCGTATAGTAATGAAAGTAATATACAACAAGCTTGACAGCCTTATTAAAAATCTGAGAATCTCAAATGACATTGTTATTGTTCCAGAGCTTGTTATTGTGGTTTTGTAAAGAATGTGATTGACTAGGAATACATGTTTCTGTTGTGAGACCCAGAATATTTTTTTTGTAATCTCAAGGCTATCGTCCCTCAAATTAACTCTCAAGCCTGATACAGGGGACTGAGTTTTTTTTAATGTCAAATGTATCGCATTAAGTCATTACGTGAATTTGTGTGAGAAAAGGGTTTTTGTTTTTGGTCAGGGTTGCCGCTTGGCCAAAGATCTTGTAATTTGTGCACGTTTTATTGTGTAGTATGAGCACTGTTAAAGGAGTTCAATCCAAAATGAAAATTCTGTTATTAATTACTCACCCTCATGTCGTTCCAAACCCGTAAGACCTTCGTTCATCTGCAGAACACAAATTAAGATATTTTTGATGAAATCAGAGAACTTTCTGTCCCTTCATAGACTGCAACGTTATTACCACTTTCAAGGCTCAGAAAGGTAAAGACATCATTAAAATAGTCCATGTGACTCCACCTTCTTGTTTTGAAGCGACGAGAATACTTTTTGTGCCCAAAAAACAAACAAAAATGACGACTTTATACAACAACTCTTACTCCTACGCCGTTGACGTAGAGTAAACAGTGCAACACTTTCGAGTTCTACGGCAGAACGGAGGCTCAACATTGGCTAGCTCCTGTGTCAGCATCACACGCATCGCATGTGTTGTGGTGCTCACATGAACAGTAGCCTATCAAATACAAAAAGTATTCTAGTCGCTTCATAACATTAAGGTTGAACCACTGGAGTCACATGGCCTATTTTAATAACAATGTCTTTACTACCTTTCTGGGCCTTGAAAGTGGTAATGCAACTGCTGTTTATGAAGGAGTCAGAAAGCTCTCGGATTTCATCAAAAATATCTTCAGATGAATGAGAGAGAGAGAGAGAGAGAGAGAGAGAGAGAGAGAGAGAGAGAGAGAGAGAGAGAGAGAGAGAGAGAGAGAGAGAGAGAGAGAGAGGTAAACATGAAAAAGCAGGTTAATCACGAGTTGAGCTAACAGTCTAGCTCAAGTTTAGATAAGGTTGCCCAGCTGAATCTCAAGATGCTCAGCTTGATCACACATTTCACACTAATGGCTGTCTACACCTTGTGTTCATTGCTTTAGGCTTCTTTACTTTTCCATTTTGGAAAGAGATTTTCAGCTTGTGTATCTCAGACTTTCTACTTGGCACCGCATGAGCACAGTCATGTGCTTGATAGGAATTTTTCAGGCTGCAGATGTTTTCTCTCTTTATAACTGCAAAATATCAAGGCAAATGTCTCTAAAACATTACATTCTTCCCAGAGTCATTCATAGGCTATACTATTATAGTTTTTGTCAATATTTTGAATTAGTTATATTTTTATATTTTCTGGCTATATATATTTTTATTGATTAGTTTGAGTTTTTTTACTACTTCAAATTAAAGCTGCTGTCTGTAACTTTTTTTATGTTCAAGATTTTTTTAAATTATATAATTAGAATGTATAACATCAATCCATTTTCCAAACTGTGTTTTTGTCTTATCCTGAATCATTATGGTACACTTATAATAAGTGTTTATATTGGGATTATTTCAGCCCGGTCTGGTAGGAACCGCTGCGGAGGAGCACAGTCCATGCGTGACTCGCCATAGACATAAACAGAGAGAAGTAGCTCCGGCTGCAATGTTCTTTCGCAAGACGCATGCAGTTCTGTTTAAAGACTGCAGCTTTAAACTAAATTATTTAGTTTATTTAGTATTATACTTAATATTTTTTTTTATGATTTGAAAAAATATATAATTATTTCACTTATATGTTACATTTGTTTCCTGATTTTCTCATGGTTTTATATTAATAACCCTGATTCTGTCATGTGTGATGAGTTCTTACAGCTGCGGTGTGTAGGCCTATTTTCTGCACCACTATCAGCACCAAACAAAATCACAAAAATAAAAATTATGATCGCTGCCGCCACAGGTCAGCCCTGTAGATGACCCCGCCCGGTCGCTCTAAACTCAGTCAGGGACAAAACAAGTAAAGAAATAACAAGAATCAAAATGATATAACAAAATAGGGATTTTTCAAATCTTAAATATCCATATCTCTTTAAAAGGCACTCAGTGTGCTTTGTGTAATTGGGCTGTCTGCATTTCTGAGGGATTACAGGAATGAATATCCACAGGAAGAACACACAGACACTAATGGCTGTGTGCAAAAACAAATACACAAAAGCTTGACAGTAAATAGATCGTTTGCAGTTGTCTGTAAATAGGCTACAGTTAACTGCGTTACCATTTCTCATAACATTTCACATCTTGAGTGACCTAGTTTCTGCTATGACTCATTCTGTTCATACTAACTTTCATCAGGATACAGTTCACACACACATATATACACTTACACTCACAATAAACTTGGAAATAGTTTTTAATAGCACACACATGCACATTCTGATAACAGGACCGGTTCCAGAATCAAATCACTGAGGGTGCTTCTGAAATTACTAAGGGTGCTCTAGTAAATAGCAGTGTACAGTGAGAAATGTATGATTATTTATTTACTATTCACTTTTACCAATAATTGGAATTTCACAAATATTTTGCTACAAATTGTCTATTAATCTATTAGTCTGCCTTTACATTGCTTTAATGCGTTACTAGTATTTTAACACATCATCTTCCTGAGAACCAGAAAAAAAGGTTTTGTGAATTTAGATTTTTTTTTTTTAGGTCATTACATTGTTTGGAGCATAAAAAAACAAATGGATATAATAAAAAAAAAATCCTATGTTATATGCTATATCATCTGCTCTGTAGAGGACACCAGATCTATTTATTGAGAAAATGAAAAGACACGAATAGACAAAAACAATGGGATTTTTTTTTTAATTCACCAGTCAATTTTTATGCTTCAAGCTTTTTTATCCAAACTTTGTATAAAGATGATTCTCAATGTTATGAAAGATATAAAATAATAATTTTATATACCATTTTACTATGCAATATGTGTGTAAACATGGCCATATGCCATTCCCATTCTATGCAATGCATCTATACACTGTATATAATTTGCATATTAATGTTATTTTGGGACAATATGTAAATGTAAAAAGACGTGTAATAATATTTTCATAAGAATGTCTCATATTTCATAAGAATATTCAGACTTAAAACTGTGCATGTTGTCAGAGAAATTCGCTAAAATATAATTAAAACCTCTATTCTGGGTCTCAGGAGGATATTTCAGTCTCGTGCAGAGTGGCATTTATATTTCGATGTCACTTCCTAAACTTTGTAGCATGCGATTGGCCGTCGGTCCTCTTAGCAATAATAGTTTTATTCAATGAATGTTACAGACTGTAGCCTCGACAGTGAGCCAAGATCGCTACGATCACTAATATGCTGTTGCTTTGTCAGTTCATTGCGTTACAAAAATTAAGCTGTCAACAATAAATATCTTACCTACATCGTGTCTTGTTAATGAGAGGTTACGCGAGCCTGCATTAACTCAGCACTGCATAGCCTAAAAACGCTGCCGTTTTGAGCGGTGAGATTCTGATCGCGTTCAAGAGATCAATAACTATATCTGTGATTGCAATCATTGGCTACATTACTCACCGCTGCAAATACACGCTGTAGATGCATTTGATGCTCTCCAGAGGAAACAAATTTGCAAATCTGTTTCGCCAATATTATTACAGTATCAACTTAGGGTGCTTTTGCTTGTGTTTGAGGGTGCCCTCTAGCACCCCCATAGAACCGGGCCTGTCTGATAATGTGAGCCAGTGTGATCTCATGAAAAAATTTATGAGTTCATACATTGTGATTTGCACAGAAACGTGTGCATATGTTAAGGAATCACCAAGGTCCGGATTAGCCACCAATTCACTGTAATGTTAAATAGTTACGAATTGAGAGTGTGATTTCAGCCAGTCTGTTCCTGTTTGGTACCAATAATAGGATTTAGACGGACAACTCATAAAAAAGGGAGATTTCATAGCGCACTCTCCATTCAAGTAAATACCAACTATGGTTGTACACTCACCTAAAGGATTATTAGGAACACCATACTAATATTAGTGTTTGACCCCCTTTCGCCTTCAGAACTGCCTTAATTCTATGTGGCATTGAATCAACAAGGTGCTGAAAGCATTCTTTAGAAATGTTGGCTCATATTGATAGGATAGCATCTTGCAGTTGATGGAGATTTGTGGGATGCACATCCAGGGCACAAAGCTCCCGCTCCACCACATCCAAAGATGCTCTATTGGGTTGAGATCTGGTGACTGTGGGGGCCATTTTAGTACAGTGAACTCATTGTCATGTTCAAGAAACCAATTTGAAATGATTTGAGCTTTGTGACATGGTGCATTATCCTGCTGGAAGTAGCCATCAGAGGATGGGTACATGGTGGTCATAAAGGGATGGACATGGTCAGAAACAATGCTCAGGTAGGCCGTGGCATTTAAACGATGCCCAATTGGCACTAAGGGGCCTAAAGTTTTTGATTATATATATTTTAGGTTGTGATGGTTTTTTGATTTTACATGTATCTGTTAGTGCTACTGAAAGTTATTTGTAATGTAATGTTTTAATATTATGTGTACCTGCCCGGGGACTGCGGATGGAAACAATAGGTTACTGTCGTAACCCCGGTTCTCTGAAACATCGAGTGGAGAGATCCACCTATGGGAAGGGCATCCGTACCTGACCTCTGCAGAAGCATCCAATTGCACCAAGTCTGACAAGACAGGCAGGAGCGCGCAGCCAATGCCCGGTAAGGCCCCGCCCCTTACCTGCGGGCATATATAGTTTGCACGCGCTACTGTACTCCAGTAAGAATATTCGCTTCTCGTGCGGCAAGCGGGGCAAGGCTGGTGAATCTCTCCACTCTATGTTTCAGAGAACCGGGGTTACGACAGTAACCTATTGTTCTCTTTCATCATCTCGTGTTCGAGATCCACCTATGGGAGAGACATGGACAGCTCCCCGATTGCCCAATATACTCACAGTGAGGTCCTGTTAGCCAGAAAAAGACGGTCACCCCCAAGGGGGCGGTGCTTGACACGTCTCATAATCATGAACCCGCCAAACGGACGCACACACGTAACTGCGGTGTGCAAGCAGGACATGAAACGTGTGTGGCACACACAAAAGAAGGCAGGGTCAGGAAGACCCCACCCCCAAGACCGAATGTGCTACCGAGGTTCTGGTGACATCCAGCCTATAGTAACGCACAAACGTATGGGGAAAAACCCAACTGGCAGCAGAGCAGATATCATGCAGTAGTACTCCCCTGAACAGAGCCCAAGAGGCGGCTAAGCCCCTCGTGGAATGAGCTCTGATGCCCCCTGCGGGGTTGCACTCCCTTCAATTCGTAAGCCAAAACTATAGCGTCCACAAACCAATGCGAAAGGCATTGTTTAGACAGGGGATCCCCTTTGTGGGGAGGAGCCCATGAAACAAAGAGTTGGTCACTCTTCCGGAAAGCACTGGTCCTAGCCAAATACGTCTGTAACGCACGGACCGGACACAGAGCATTCAGCCTTTGATCCTCCGCGGAGGAAAAAGGGCGGAGGGTGAAAAGCGGAAAGCTCCAACACCTCCGATGTGAACGCAGGAAAACATTTCGGCATGAAGGCTGGATTAGGCTTAAGGAAAACCTTATTTCCGCCCAGAGAGAATTTAATGCACGAGGGGTGAACCGAGAGTGCATGTAACTCACTGACACGTTTGGCTGACGCCAAAGCCAAGAGCAAGGCTGTCTTGAAGGACAGCAACTTTAGGGAAATATTCCCCAGAGGCTCAAAAGGGAATTGAGACAGGGCTTCCAGCACCATGGAGAGGTCCCATTCAGGGATCGTTCCCCTAATGACTGACAACGAAAGACGGACACCCTTCATAAATCTGCGGATTAGAAGATGCTGCCCAACCGTTGAGCCCTCAAAACCCACATGACAAGCAGAAATAGCTGCCAGATCGACCTTAACAGTGGAAAAGGACCTTCCTTTATCCATAAGGTCTTGGAGGAAACACAAAATATCAGAAACTGAGCACTGATATGACGTGAGACCCCGCCCATCACACCACTCATCGAACACTTGCCACATACAGCCATATAAGGACCGTGTAGAAATGGCCCTGGCATTCTGTATAGTAGCCACCACGCGCGGGGGAAGCCCTGACGCGCTCAGGTTCGCGCTCTCACGGGCCAAGCCCAGAGAGCTACCCTGTCCGGGTGTGGGTGATAAATCTCCCCGTTCGCTTGAGACAATAGGTCTGTGCGGAGGGGGAGGCGCCACGGCTAGGCATGTAACAGAGGAATTATCTCCGCCAGCCAGGGCGCTTTGGGCCACCTGGGAGCTAATCAGGATGAGAGACAGGTGCCCCTCTTTCACCCTGGCCAGTGTTGGAATTATCAAGCACAGGGGAGGAAAGGCATACAGCAGCACTTTGGGCCACGGGTGGGCCAGTGCATCTACCCCGAGGGGCACGTCCAAGTCCTTTAGCGAGAAGAACATAGGACAACGGCTGTTTTCGCGCGAGGCGAATAGATCTACGGACGCCTGTCCGAATCTCATCCAAATCATGTCTGCTATCTGAGGATGGAGGCGCCAATCTCCGAAGAGCGGGTTCCCCCTCGATAGAAGATCCGCGCCTCTGTTCAGAATGCCCAGAACATGAGTCACGCGTAACGACAGGAAAAATCGACTGCTCCATACCAAAAGCTTGTAAGCTAGAGCATGGAGTTTCGACAAGCGCACGCCGCCTTGACGATTGATATAAGCCACTGCCGTGGTATTGTCTCAGCGTACGAGCACATGATGTCCCTGCAGACGGGGCAGAAAATTATTCAGAGCCTTCCAAATAGTCAGAAGCTCTAAATAATTTATGTGCTCTGAACGTAGTTTGCTCGGCCACAAACCGTTCACAGTTCTGCCCTCTTGGGTGGCACCCCAGCCCGTTAAGGACACATCCGTCGTCACAACTTTCCGCAACATAACCGTCCCGAGAGGGGCGCCCTGTGCGTAAAAGTCCACGCTCTTCCAGTGGCGCAGAGCTGCAGAGCTGCAGCGCGGGTGCGCGTCACTGTCACAGAACGGCAAAGATCGTGTAACGGGCTGAAATGTAGTGACAAAACCCACTTCATGAACGCCCTCATTCTCAGGAGTCCTAGTGGCAAAACCTGGATAGATGGAGCCATAAGACCCTGTAGCCTGAGACATGTGCGATATTGCACCCTCGCCCCTTCTCTGAACTGCGACAGACAGTTCATCAGAGAGAGAACGCGCTCCTGAGAGAGACGCGCTCGCATGGAGACTGAGTTCAGCTCCAGGCCCAGGAATATCACATTCTGGCTGGGTGTAAAATTGCTTTTGTTCACATTCACCCTGAAGCCCAGAGATGTAATGTGCGCGAGCACGCGGCAGGTGTCCTGCAACACCTTTCCCCTCGAATCGGCTATGATGAGCCAATCGTCTATGTATGTCAGGATCCGTAGACCAGACATTCTCAGGGGAGTCAAGCCCGCTTCCGCACACAGACAGGAGCTGCGAGGGCTTAGACTCATCAAACGGCAGGATCGTGAATTCGTAACAAATGCCTTGATAGGCGAAACGAAGACACTTCCTGTGAGGTGGATAAATGCTTATGTGGAAAAAAGCATCTTTCAGATCGACCGATGTGAACCAGTCGTTCCGTTTTATGGCGCGGGCGAGCGAACCATGAGTTAACATTCTGATATTTTATTTCCTCAAATGTTTGTTCAACACCCTGATGTTCAGAATAGGACGGGGGCAACCGTCCCTCTTTGGAACCAGGAAAAACGAGATTGAAAACCCTGGTTTATCAGATTGGGGGGTACCACCTGAATCGCACCTTTGCTCAGCAGAGAGGAGATTTCCTCTTTCAGAACGCGCGCCGTGTTTTCCTCTGTGTGAGAAAAACGAACGCTGCTGAAAAGTGGGGGTTTCATTGCAAACTGCAGACAATAACCCTGCGATATTGTACACAATACCCATACGGGTGGTTACACGGCTCACGAGCGTGCCCACTCGCACCGTGCTGGCTTCGTGTTTGCCCAGCTGGCTTAGTGTTTGCCCAGCTGGCTTATTTGTGATGCAATGACGCCCTCTAGTGGAGAAACTAGGGACGGCATGCGTGGGTTCAGAGAGCTGTCCACTCTTTGCAGAGAAAAGTGCTTTCCCTGCAGAGAGAGGGTATCTCTCTGTAACGAATTAATATGATTCGTCTGATTTAACGTGTTTTTGTGTGTTTTGTTTTAGGGAAAACACTGGGGTTTGGGAAAACTGGGGCCGAAGCCTTTATTTGCTGAGTGAGGGGACACAGTATGTGCGGTGTGGTGACACTGCTTTTGCACTTTCCCTCACAACAGACCCCCTGAATGGGGGGGAGACACACCCCATCCACTAAACACATAGGCTGGGCAGCCACGGGAGGGGGGCACCCTCCAGAAGAAACCCTCCGTCTTTTGGACAGGGTTACTGCAGAAAGAGAGTTCAAAGAGCTTGTCGCTCGAGACACACCCCATCCACTAAACACATAGGCTGGGCAGCCACGGGAGGGGGGCACCCTCCAGAAGAAACCCTCCGTCTTTTAGTCTGGGTTACTGCAGAAAGAGAGTTCAAAGAGCTTGTCGCTCGAGAACGGTTTTGATGAAAGTTACGTCCCGGGGCCGGGGAATTAGGCAAACGCGCCTGGCTAGGAGCCGCCTTCCTAAGAAGGCACAACTTGAAGGCCTCGTCCTCCTCCTCCTCCTCCTGGTCACATCCTACAAAGCAAAGCGCCATGGAGCGCCCAAAGGTTTGAAAGGCCTGACGAGCGTTATGGAGAAACGAGGTTGTAAACCGTGATGATATACTTCCATAATGCAGGAGAGGAAGATCCCTAGCTGTTGGCCCAGGTCGTCCAAAATTTCCGCCTGGTAAGCAGAGAGGAGGAGACATTTTAGGGCCCTAACAGCCAAGGCCGAGGATTGGCCTGGTGCACCGAAGCAGAAAACGGTTCATCAGGGCGAGCAGCCCTCCCTGGACTGGGTTGAGGTGCCTGGCGATCGCTCAATAGCGGGCGGTTAACCCATGCCGAGAGCCGCCATATTTTAACCTCCAGACCCGCGAGACCGTGTTTAAGGTCGAGCGGGTCGCTCCAGTAATGCCGTGTGTGCTTAGCGCACGCTAGGAGAACGTGAAAGTTACCTCAGGCCGAGGGGAGCTCCCAGCATTTTACTGTCGTAAATATCCCTCTCCTGGTCGGTGGCGCTCTGTGGAGCCGATGTTGAGACAAGCGGCCGCTCGCTCACGTATCCAGGAAGATGGGTTGAGGCAAGGCTGCGGGGGCGCTAGCCTGGGGAATGCCAGAGGGCGGGATGGCCTCCTCGTCCTCTGATGGTGCGTTCACACCGGACGCGAATGAAACGTTTCGCGCGAGTGAAGTTACATTTCATGTTAAGTCAATGCAAAGACGCGAATAGGCATTCTGCAGCGCAATTCGCGTGAATGAGAAGTCCCGCACGTCGTCATCACCGGACCCTGCCGGATCGTCGGCGAGCGGGGGGTTTCCCGCAAAGATGTCCTCTTCGGGGAACTCAGGATTGGGCTGGTCAGCCCAGACAAGAGCAGTCACGCCCCGGGAGGTCCCCGGTGGCGGGCTGTCGTCACTATGTCCCACTGGGTAGCAGCACCTTATGGTGGCGTCACAGGAGTAACTAGGCAGCACCAGGCAGTGACTGCAGTTCTCCGGATTCTCTATGGCCTCTTCCGCGTGCTTGAGGCCCAAGCAGACCGCGCAGAAAGGGTGAATATCATAGCGGCAAGAGCACCACACGCGGCCGGGCAGGCCCGTGATAAACTAGCGCCGGAAAGAAGCAGGAATAGAGAGCAACATACCGGCGAAGAACTCAGAACAAATCTGTGGCGGCAGCCGTGGAACAGGAATGACGAGGAAGAGCGTGGGCGGCTCCGAGAGCAGACACAGAGAAACTGGCAGAATAGGAACTGTCACGCCCGGCGGAGGCTGATCCGAAGATATTTCCTCCTGCAGGCAATAAGTGAGCAGCGCAAATTCGACCGAGCTGTATCAGTGCAGAGATCGCGAGAAGCGAATGTCAACTGGAGTACAGTAGCGCGTGCAAACTATATATGCCCGCAGGTAAGGGGCGGGGCCTTACCGGGCATTGGCTGCGCGCTCCTGCCTGTCTTGTCAGACTTGGTGCAATTGGATGCTTCTGCAGAGGTCAGGTACGGATGCCCTTCCCATAGGTGGATCTCGAACACGAGATGATGAAAGAGAACTAGCATTAGCTAATTCTGGTACAAAACATCTTTTCGTAAGATTAATGTATTTTGTACATTGTCCCTGACAAATAAACGAATTAAATAAATAAATAAAAGTGTGCCAAGAAAACATCACACCATTACACCACCACCACCAGCCTGCACAGTGGTAACAAGGCATGATGGATCCATGTTCTCATTCTGTTTACACCAAATTCTGACCATCTGAATGTCTCAACAGAAATCGAGACTCATCAGACCAGGCAACATTTTTCCAGTCTTCAACTGTCCAATTTTGGTGAGCTCATCAAATTGTAGCCTCTTTTTCCCATTTGTAGTGGAGATGAGTGGTACCCGGTGGGGTCTTCTGCTGTTGTAGCCCATCCGCCTCAAGGTTGTGCGTGTTGTGGCTTCACAAATGCTTTGCTGCATACCTCGGTTGTAACGAGTGGTTATTTCAGTCAAAGTTGCTCTTCTATCAGCTTGAATCAGTCGGCCCATTCTCCTCTGACCTCTAGCATCAACAAGGCATTTTCGCCCACAGGACTGCCGCATACTGGATGTTTTTCCCTTTTCACACCATTCTTTGTAAACCCTAGAAATGGTTGTGCGTGAAAATCCCAGTAACTGAGCAGATTGTGAAATACTCAGACCGGCCCGTCTGGCACCAACAACCATGCCACGCTCAAAATTGCTTAAATCACCTTACTTTCCCATTCTGACATTCAGTTTGGAGTTCAGGAGATTGTCTTGACCAGGACCACACCCATACATGCATTGAAGCAACTGCCATGTGATTGGTTGATTAGATAGTTGCATTAATGAGAAATTGAACAGGTGTTCCTAATAATCCTTTAGGTGAGTGTATATGCCCATTACTTATAGAAAATAGCTGCCCAGATGTCTTATCAAAATGGCTGCAGAGTCATCTGACTTGATTGACTAGATTGAAATTAAATAATTGGTGATCTGGGGCATGCAAAACTAAACAAAACAGCAATATCTGATATAACTATGCCAGCTTTTATATCTGATTGCTCATAAAAGATTCACCTCTGAATAGATTGTGATATTTATAACTGTAACACATTTTTGGATGGTGAATCACATCTCTTCTATCTAATTTTGCACAGGGAGATCAAACTGACTCAGATCAGCGTGTTTCGCCGAGCAGCCCTATCTGAGCTACACGAGCTGACGAGAATGTAAGTGCAAGTGTGAAGGACACAGTCTGAGATGTTTACTATTAAAGCATGGATGTGTACATTCAGCAAGAATGCACATGGAGATTAGAAAACATTCAGTCAATCAAAAACTCTTTTTGGTTTTTGGCTTAGTTTTGCAAAACCGAATATAAACACATGCTATTTAGTCTTGATTGAATATGTTTAGACTTTGATATGGAACATGATGTTTAACAGTGACCCAAACACTGGAGATATGTATCACAGGAAAATACTGCAAAACCTAAGTGAGAGAAATTGACAAGTGAGATTCTTTATTGTAAATGTATTTTATTTCTCAAATCAGTTTTGAATCCCCTCAATGCTCTTAATAGAGCATATGGTGAACATTGTGCATGACTATTAAGATTTTGTATCAATATGATGTTATGCAATCAAGCTTTAGACATTCATATTAATCGCTCATAAAAAAAAAAATCTGTCGCTATATGATTATTATTCTCCTCAGAGTGGTGTCCGAGAATGGTGCTCTTGAGCGAATTGAAGCCTTTGCCTTCTCCAACCTGACAGAGCTACAGGAAATGTACGTCGCTGCACTGCATGTGTACATTACGTGATTCTTTTCGACATGCTGGAATCAAATACTGCAATAAATATGATGAAACACAAAATAACCAACTAACCACCTATCTGACAGAACGATTACAAAATCCAAAAACCTTGTGATACACAAAGATGCCTTCTGGAGACTTCCGAAGCTCCGGTATCTGTGAGTTATTTTCTGTCTTCATTACTCTTGTCTAGTAAACTCTGAATCATTTTGTTTTCATGTTGTGGTTCGGCAAATTAAAGGGAGTATATTCCCACATGAGTTTCAGCCTAGCATTGAGTTATGTTAAGAGTCCTCAGTAAAAGCGGAATGACCTAAGCACAGGTCAATATCCATATCACGTTTCTCACAGGAAACAAAGGCCACAGATGCAGACAAAATACAAATGTCACTAACGTATTACTTTCATTAATCTTGACTTCATGTGTGTGAGAACACTTGCCTAACCTACATTGTGAGGACCAAATGTCCTCACAAGGATAGTCAAACTTGAGATCACCTAAATTGTGATTCCCTCTCCATGAGGGTTAGGCTATAGAAAATACAGTTTGTATAGTATAAAAATCATTATGTCTATGGTGAGTCCCCACAAAGATACTGAAACCTAACTCTGTGTATGTATGTGTGTGTTCCTCCAGGACTATATCAAACACTGGTCTTAAAATCCTGCCTGATTTTTCAAAAATCAACTCTGCCGCTCTTGAATTTCTATTGTAAGTCTCTACTCATGCTGTGTCGCTGTCTTATATTTTGACTTGGATCAGGTGTATGTCCATTCTCAAAACTTACTATCTGTAAATATACAAAGAAATTATCTATATACTGTTAAAATCTATGCTATATCAAATTTATGTTATAGTGATCTACAAGATAACATGCACATAGAGAGAATTCCCAGTAACGCTTTCCTCGGATTGACCAGTGCCACCATAACTGAGCTGTAAGTGCAGCTGTGTGATTGAATATTCCCAATGAGTTATTCTTTATGTGAGGAATGAATGATGTGACGGGTTGTTGATTTATTGAATAATGCACACTATACTTACATTTAAAATTAGTCTTGGAGTTCATGACAAAAACAAGCTAACTTCAACTGCTGTTAAACTACCTGTTAAAACAAATATTTATATTATATTATATTATACACACAAAAAATACATTATATTGACTAATAAAAATGTTACCATACATATAAATGTAACAGATTTTTACTTTATATACACTCCCGTTTAAAGGTTTGTGGTCAGACAATTCAGCAAGGATGCGTTAAATTGAAAAGTGACAGTAAAGGTTTATAATGTTACAAAAGATTTATATTTAAAGGTCCCGTTCTTCGTGTCTTTTTGAAGCTTTGATTGTGTTAACAGTGTGCAATATAACGTGTTCATGTTTCGCGTGTAAAAAAAAACAGTATTTTTAACACAATTTACTTATGTGTATACCGCTGTTTTCACTGTCCTAAAAACGGGTTGATGAGTTCCTTGTTCTATGAAGTCCCTCCTTCAGAAATACGTAACGAGTTCTGATTGTGCCAGCGGTTCTCGTGTTGTGATTTGATAGCAGCTTAGCAAACGTGGCACGGTTCCTGTGTTGTGATTCGACAGCAGCTTAGCGCACGTGAAAAGGTCACGCCTCTTAACGGAAGATATATGCGCTTAATGATCTCTACAGCGTCCCTGGGAAAGCCAAACAAAGGTGATTTGACTCCGGGATGAAAATAACAGCGTCTCGACGACATGGCGACAAACGCACTCAAACGCAACAATTCCTTTTCTCCACGCGACACGTCCTCTTCTCCACGTGGGACAGCAACAAGACCACGCCCCCTTTTTTCGCGTATTCTTGTGGGCGGAGGTTAGTCTGTTCTTCTGTTCTACTGACGTCATTTATGAAGGAAGTACCAGGATGTAGTCCAAGCCAGCCGTTCGCTGTAGGCTTTGAAAGGGAACTTCTGTTAAATAAAATATCTCGCTTGGCATTGAACTTTGAGCTTTATAATTTTACAGGTATTATTTATGCTCTAACAGCAACATTACACACGAACTAAAGTTTGAACAATGGGATCACGAAGAACGGGACCTTTAAAATAAATGCTGTTCTTTTGAACTTTGCTCATCAAAGAATCCTAAAAAATGTATCATGATTTCCACAAAAAAATGTTTTTAAGCAGCATAAATGTTTTCAACATTGATAATGATAAAAATGTTTCTTGAGCACCAAATCAACATATTAGAATGATTTCTGAAGCATCATGTGACACTGAAGACTGGAGTAATGATGCTGAAAATTACTTTTTAAAATATATTAATATAGACATCTTTTTTTAAAAAACGTACCAATCCCAAACTTTTGGAAACTGGTGTAACTTAATGTACCCTTGTAGGAGATTAACGAAGAATGGGATTCGTGAGATAGACAGCTATGCATTCAATGGTACCAAAATTGAGAAACTGTGAGTCCAGTTACATGTTTTATACATTTATAAATTAGCATCTCACATAAAACCTCTAATCTTTCGTCTAATCCCTTTCTCTCTCTTTTTCACAGCTTTCTCATGGGAAACCAGCAGCTGAGTCATATCCACAGTTACGCCTTTATAGGAGCTGAAGGCCCCATCGTTCTGTAAGCATGAACAACTCTGACTTTCAACAACAATACAACTCACCAGCTGGAGCACCACACACCCACTCTATGTCCTCAGGACAAGCTCTCACAGCAATTCCTGTTACACTCACACTAACCTCAGTTACCTGGTTTGTACACTATTAGTGTGCTGTGCATATAGTTCAACAACAATCTACGCACATCCAATCCTGCATTGGACACTGAAATGTCTGCTGTCATTACAGGGACATCTCACGTACTGCCGTCCACACGCTTCCAGAAAGCATGCTGAAGACCCTTAAGCTTCTGACAGCCATCTCGGTCTACTCTCTAAGGAGGCTTCCAAACCTGGAGCTGTTTACTGAGCTCACACAGGCCAATCTGACCTACCCCAGCCACTGCTGTGCCTTCAAAAACTTCAAGAAGCACAAGTCAATTACAAAATTACATTCAATTACATTACAACTGTTTATTCTGTGATGATTTACTCGTCTTCATATTGTTCCAAACCTGTGTGGTTTCTTTCCTTTACAAAATGAGTTATTAGGCAGGATGCTCTTTTCCATACACTGTAAGTAGATGCTGCCAAAATGACCAAAAAGCACCATAAATGCCTGTTAACAACTAAACAAATATTCAGTGCGATAAACATTTAAAATTGGATGAGCAACTGTTAATGAATTTTCTTATGGAGAGTGGTTCTAATCGCTTTTCCATCACACTGCAAAAAAAACTATAAGATATGTACTTTTGGTCACATGACTAGAGCCACTGCTATTACATAAAACTAGGGCTGATCGATTAATCGGTTATCGGCAGGTGCGGTCCAACCTAGTTATCGGTATCGGTAAAATCCACTATCGGTCGACCTCTAGTCATTTTCAGTTGCCTCAAAATAGCAACGCGCCAACACACCTCGTTTTCAGACCATGGGCGAACAGATGGGTGCTATTTAAAGGTCCCGTTCTTCGTGTTTTTTTAAACATGTGTTCATGTTTCGCGTGTAAAAAAAAACCAGTATTTTTCACACAATTTACTTATCTGTATACCGCTGTTTTCACTGTCCTAAAAACGGCTGATGAGTTCCTTGTTCTATGAAGTCCCTCCTTCAGAAATACGTAACTAGTTCTGATTGTGCCAGCGGTTCCCGTCTTGTGATTTGACAGCAGCTTAGCGCACGTTGCACGGAAAGGTCACGCCTCTTGACGGGGAGATGTATGCGCTCAATGATCTCTAAGTACAGCATCCCTGGGAAAGCCAAACAAAGGTGATTTGACTCCGGGATGAAAATAATAGCATCTCGACGACATGGCGACAAACACACTCAAACGCAACACTTCCTCGTCTTCTCCACGCAACACTTCCCCTTCTCCATGTGGGAGAGCAACAAGACCACGCCCCCTTTTTCGCGTATTCTTGTGGGCGGAGGTTAGTCTGTTCTACTGTTCTACTGACGTAATTAAAGCAGGCTGTACCAGGATGTAGTCCAAGCCGGCCGTTCGCTCTAGGCTTTGAAAGGGAACTTCTGTTAAATAAAATATCTCGCTTGGCATTGAACTTTGAGCTTTATAATTTTACAGGTATTATTTATGCTCTAACAGCAACATTACACACTAACTAAAGTTTGAACAATGGGATCATGAAGAACAGGACCTTTAATAACGTGGCGCTGGACATGAAAATGATAACTGCGTCAGGCTGAAACTAGCAAAAAACACTTGCGTCGTGCCGGGTGTACGATAGGGCCCATTGACTGAACATATTTTACACTTTTCTTCACACAAAGTGCTCATAGAGCTTCAGAAGACTTCAGAAGCACGTATTGCATTGCAATATTCTGATAGTTAATAGCCTAATTTGAATAGTTAATAGTCTATAAAATAGTCTTTTTGTCATTTTAAGAGCTGGTCACCATTCACTTTCAATGTATGGCAAAGAGCAGCGTGAACATTCTGCTAAACGTATCATTTTCTGTTCCATAGAGGAAAAAGGTCATACAGGTTTGAAACAACATGAGGGTAAGTAAATGATGACAGAATTTTTCGTTTTCTTCATTTAACACTGAAAACCTACTGTATACTCAGATATTGTTTGTGTTCACACAGGTCTGTGAAGAATCCAATCTGTAACGATCCCGGTGCCCTCCGCCTGGAGCCAGATTTTTTCAAAGACCACTGTAAGGATGTGATAGAAGTGACCTGCTACCCCACACCAGATGCATTCAACCCGTGCGAAGACATCATGGGGTTTACGTTCCTACGTGTTCTGATCTGGTTCATCAGCATACTGGCCATTGTGGGAAATATGGTTGTCCTCCTGGTACTCCTCACCAGCCGCTACAAACTGACCGTTCCCAGGTTTCTAATGTGCCACTTGGCTTTCGCAGACCTTTGCATGGGTATTTACCTGTTGCTCATCGCTGGCGTGGACATTTACACGCAGTCCCACTACTACAACTATGGCATCGACTGGCAGACAGGAGCAGGGTGCCATGTGGCCGGCTTCTTCACAGTCTTTTCCAGCGAGCTGTCCGTCTACACCCTGACTGCCATTACCCTAGAGCGCTGGCACACCATCACTTATGCCATGGAGCTGGAACGCCAGCTGCGCCTGCGCCATGCCTGTGCAGTAATAGCAACGGGGTGGCTTTTCGCCCTGCTGACTGCTCTGATGCCTATGTTCGGAGTGAGCAGCTACAGGAAGACCAGCATCTGCTTGCCCATGGATGTAGAAACGGTGCTTTCACAAGGATACGTGGTGCTGTTGCTCCTAATAAACGTAGCCGCTTTTCTGGTTGTGTGTGTCTGTTATATGCGCATCTATCTGACCGTCCGCAACCCTGCCTTCGTTCCTGCCAACGCAGACATGCGTATAGCCAAGCGTATGGCCGTGCTCATCTTCACCGACTTCCTGTGCATGGCGCCCATCTCATTTTTCGCCATCTCCGCGGCCTTAAAACTACCGCTAATCACGGTTTCTCACGCCAAAGTCTTGCTGGTGCTTTTTTACCCCATAAATTCCTGCTCAAACCCATTTCTCTATGCCTTCTTCACTAAAACCTTTAGGCGAGATTTCTTCATTCTGACAAGCCGGTTCGGCTGCTTTAAAACACGCGCGCACATTTACCGTACAGAGATCTCTTCGGGGCAAAACGGAGCCATGGTGCCTTCGCCAAAAACTAGTGATGGAACACTGTACTCCCTGGTGCACATCGCCCAATTGCACCGACCACCATAACTCAGGTGTGACCGGCTGAAACTATGTGCTGCTCAAGGCGAAAATGAGGATACATAAGGAAAATGTGGAATCTGGATATAAATTCTTGAAGGTTTCTACGGCATTAAATAGGGTAAAGGCGTCTCATAATATTATAGTTCTTGACCCCTCGGGTCAACTGATTCAGATGTCTTTAGAAGTACACCATTCACAAGATGCTGCTTGATTGACTTTTGACATATCCTGCATGCACCAGTGTTCAAATATTTAGATTAGGTGATATCTTTAGTATGAATAATGTAGATTTCTTAATCTTTTAACAAGCATGCAGCATTAGATATTGTCAATTTAATTAATACTTCTCAGTGTTCTTTAGTGGAAAAGTTGTCCATTTTAAAGGGAGTTCACCCAAAAGTCACATTTCACCCTCACAACGTTCCAAACTTGTATGACTTTTTCTTCTGTGGAAAAGAGGATTACAAATGAAAGATCACAAAAGTAATTGAAACACAGAATAACTTTTGTGATCCATAGAAGAATGTAAGTCATACAAGTTTGGAACACATTAAGGCTTGGCGCTGATGCTGCTGGCAGAGGAACAACATGCTAAAAAATTTAAATTGAGGACCTTTTGAGAACCGAAGAGCGAGTTTTTGAGATGAGAATTGTGATTTGTATATTTGTTTCTTTTTTTAAATCGTAAAAAATGTAAAAGCATTAACAAATAAAAAGATAAAAATCTCCAGGTCCATTCAAATTGTTATTATTTCAGTTCTCATGTGTGTTGAAACCGAGAAGACATTTATAGCCCTTCCCATCATCCTTTTCACAAATATTCCAGTACTTTAGCACTGGAATGGTTTGTTCAAGGTCACAATAACCTCGCTGGCCACCCCGCAGTATGAGAGAGGATGTCTGAGAGAGTATGGGAGTTTTGAATCAAATGGACTTACGGTACATGTAATAAATCTTTAACTGGACATCCACAATAAAGTAAAGCACAGCAGGCTGCTATACACAAACTGAGGCACACGCCAAGTTAGGAGTGAGTTTCACTCTGTCCAAGTCCTGCTTCTGTTCTTATCTTTGCACCTGCGATAATGTTGAAGCTCTGAGACAGAGAGCTGTTGTTCTGCTGTTTTTTTTTTTTTAGGCAGCAATGTTTGCCTCAGTGTTGGAGGGGAGCGATGGGAGAGTGTGGCAGTTACAGCAGCTGTGCTACACGGCACCCTGAACTCAAACCTTTAAACGGGCTGAGGAAGTCCACAAAGAAGAGGAATCTGTTATGAAGATATGGCTCATGTATCAAGGCCAGGGGTTCAATGCCGCAAGTCAAGGGAACAGTGGACAGAGAGAAAGCCACACACAGAGAAGACAGAAAGCAGATAGCTACTGCAACAATATAAGACTTTAAAATCATTTTAAAAATCTATTTTCAAGACATAATCGTTTATGTTTAAGAAAAACAGTGTCTGTGCTGAATGTGCTCCATTGACAAAGTTTCTTCATGTTTTTATAATAAATCATGATTATATTAATGCAGTACTATGGCTAATTCTGTACACATTAAGAATATAAAAACAGGTCAGGTTTTCTGGGAATTTCTAGAGTCTGGGAATACAACTGACCACTGGATGGCGCTGTAATCCACCAAAAACATGAAAGCAGGTCATAGCAGCAGCAACAGACATAAATGCATACACTCACTGTGGCTGCAAAATATAGAATTTATTCTGTGCACTGTTGTGCGAATATTCTGTAGCTATGCATAGATTAGGCTACTGTGTGGAATAACGTAGGCTATCCCACAAGACATGACCTTCCAGTTCCAAGGTGATGGATGTTTCTGAAATCATATCAGCTGTGATTAACACCTCTTTCTTGAAAAATAAATAAATAAATAGAAAACAGCAGTCAGAATACAGTGCATATGCCCGCAGTATTCAGTAAGATAGGCTATATAGTTTTCATAGTAAACACTAGGACCACCTTAAAGGGTCAGTTCACCCAAAAATTTAAATAATGTAATTTATTACTCACCCTCATGCCATTCCACACCCGTAAGACCTCCGTTCATCTTCGGAACACAAATTAAGATATTTGTGTTGAAATCTGAAGGCTCAGTGAGGCCTCCATGGGGAGCAAAGCAATTTATACTTTCAAGATCCATTAATGTACTAAAAACATATTTAAATCAGTCCATGTGAGTACAGTGGTTCAATATTAATATTATAAAGCAACGATACAATTTTTGGTGCGCCAAAAAAAAACTTTATATAGTGATAACCGATTTCAAAACACTGCTGCATGAAGCCTCGGAGTGTATCGAATCAGCAGCGAGTCGATTCAGTGGGTCAAAGTCACGTGATTTCGGCAGTTTGACACGCAATCCGAATCATGATTCGACTCGCTGATTCATAACGTTTCGAATCTTCATGAATCAGTGTTTTGAAATCGGTTAATCACTATATAAATTGTTATTTAGGTTTTTTTTTTTTGGCGCACCAAAAATATTATGAATAAATAATTACATTTTTAGTACATTAATGGATCTTGATAGTGTAAATTGCTTTGCTCCCTATGGAGGCCTCAGCTGAGCCTTCAGATTTCAACAAAAATATCTTTATTTGTGTTCCGAAGATGAATGGAGGTCTTGCGGGTGTGAAACGGCATGAGGGTGAGTAATAAATGACATTATTTTCATTTTTGGGTGAACTAACCCTTTAAGGCTGGTTCACACCAAGGACGATAACTAAAACTATGAAGCTTTATTAATCATTTTAAAAACAGGGAAGATCCAACTGATTAACTATAAAAACATTTCTTCATTCTGACAAGCCAGTTTGGCTGCTTTAAAAACATGCGCTACTCCAAATAAAAGAAATATAAAAACCTCCGTCCATTCAAATAGTCATTTCATTTCTCATGTGTGTTGAAACTCAGAATACATTTATAGCCCTTCCCATCACCCTTTTCACATATATTCCAGTACTTTAGCACTGGAATGGTTTGTTCAAGGTCACAATAACTTCAAATTACTTCCAGAACATTTTTTCCCCAGCTGATTAACTATAAAAATATTTACAGCCAAAAATCCAGCCGATTTATGATTAGATTAATGGCACGTTCCATTTGTCTACGGAAGTGGGAAATTCCTAGTTCCCAGTGGGAACTTTTAACTGGAACGCCCCTTCAAATCAGATTTGTGACTGGGCAACTCTGGGGAAGCTACTTTTCTTAAAGGGGTATCAGCGATGGGAAGATGAATGTGTATTTAAACTGTGTCATTTATGTAGTAGAAATGTGAAATTATTTTTGAATTTGGTGCCTTCTGAGAAAAGACAGAAAATTTATTTTTGTCTCATGTGGATGAAAGACAACAACTCCCAGAATGCACTTGCTTCGCTGCCCGAAGGCCGAAGCCACCCCCAAAGCCAGGGCTATTGGTTATCACTTGCCCACTGCGGCACCGCCCCACTGTGTTTTGATATTCATAGTAATAAAATAATTTTGTTCAGTTAGAGAATAGACACTACAATTAAAAACTGAATGTGTCTTTTCAATAAAGTGTGAGTGAGCCGAACGAAAGTCACGTCACAGACGCAGCAGGAGTCAGATGTCATTCATCACGAGAGAAGAGCTGAGCAGAGCTGAAGCGCGACATCATTCTTGGTGCGTGTCCAGTCTGGTACGTTATCAGATCGCATGTGGAAGCTAAACTTTCATATGAATTCATTGAAAAGTTGAAACACTCACTTTGCACTTTGCCATATAGTACCGCCCCGTTATGAATGCCCGAGCCGAGCCGAGCCGAGCGGCAGCTGCCGTGCACATTTACATTCTGCGAGTGAGATCCCTCCCCTGTGGGCGGGTTGAAAACAAGCTCCTGTAGTCTCTAGGCTCTGGCCAAAAATCCTCCAATGACGCAAAATGATATTTGATATTTCACACCAAAAAGTGAAAGTGGTTAAAGGAAATGCAAATTCACACCTGTATAAGAAGAGGGCATTCAACATTCTTGAAATAAAAAGAAAGAAAATAAAAATGAAACACAAAGGTGACATTTTTGCTTATTGGTGTGGGCAAAGACATTGGTTGAATAAAGTGAGATTAAATACATATAGTATATTTGTATTATTTAAATTAAATTATTGCAGGTTTGCATTATATTCAGACTCTGCATTTTACCGTTTTTATCCAGGTTGTGGAATGCGGAATCTGTTTTTGTGCAAGTGAAATAAATGCATGCTCACATTTAGTCTAGAACTACAATAACAATCACGTTTACACAGCGCCTTTGCACCTTACTCCCAATTTCTTTCAACATGGGGACAGGAGAGGTGCCTGTCAATAAATGGGAGAGCCAAGTAGCAGAACCTGATTTCACCAAGTGCAACATGTTCCTGAATCAACATCTTTGTTGATCCTGAAACAACATTCCATTCAACCAATCAGATCTACAGTTCTACAGTTTGTCAAGTTTAGGCTTACAACCAGGGTTTGGTGTTAGTGCTCAATTTGTTATTACCCTCTAATTTTAGGGATAATTTATGAGTAGGCTTTGGTTTAGGAATAGGGATATATGTAGGACTACATTTTCGGACAGGAATGTTGTTCCAGGATCAACAAAATGTTTTGACCCAAGAACACATCTAACTTGGCAAAATCAGGACGTGCAACAAAGTAACTTATGCCGCGTTCCAGGCAACCCGTTATCCGTGTTTTTCCGACCTTCTACCCATGAAAGTGCACTGGAACAGCAGTCAAACCCGTGACTTCCCTCAAATAAGCAAGGAGTAAGCATCTTTGGCGATAGAAATGGATTGTGAATGAGCACAAGCCACGTACGGTCGGCCATGCTTTGTTTACATCTAGCTACCACAATTCCTTGGGCTCAGACAGTTTGGCGTGACTTTGCCTGGAACGCTACAAAGTCGTGAGTTGTGGTTTGAAATTGTAACTTACGGGCTCAAAACCCTTCCTGGAACGCAGCGTTACTTTACTAGTTTGAAAAAGTAACTTGCATATTGTGTTGTAAAATTAAAAATTAGTTACTTTTGAGGGATGGGAACCAAAGAGGGATGTCATAGCTGGGAATGACATCACATTATTGTCCGTTAGAGGCTTTTAAACTATCTTCGACATTTGCATATTATTGTCCATTTTACCACTTATGCTGCGTTCCAGGCAGGTTTTTGAGCCTGTAAGTTACGACTTACATTTACATTTATGCATTTGGCAGACGCTTTTATCCAAAGCGACTTACAGTGCACTTATTACAGGGACAATCCCCCTGGAGCAACATAAAGTGCCTTGCTCAAGGACACACTGGTGGTGGCCTCTGGGATTGAACCAGCAACCTTCTGTGTATCAGTTCCATGGTTTAACCCACTGGACCACCATCTCCAAACCACAACTCACGACTTTGTAGCATTCCAGGCAATGTCACGCCAAACTGCCTGAGCGGTAGCTAGATGTAAACAAAGAATGGCGAACCTTACGGGGATTATGCTCATTTACAATAATTTCTATCGACAAAGGTGCTTACACCATGCTTATTTGAGGGAAACGGAGGAGAAAAAAACGGCGCATAAGGCAAGAGAAGCTGTTATACCTTTAATTTTACGTTATTTGCATATTTGGAAATGTATTTGGTATTCATTTATTCTTGCACTCCATGGCCTGAAAACTAGCTGACACTAGAAAAGCTGCTGATAATGCATAACATTTGCAGATAAATAACGTTAGAGCAATACCTTATATTTTGTTTTTAATGTACGACTTTCATAAACACCGCGTCCATAAGGGCTGCCAATGTTGCTTTGCGGACTACGTGACGTCAGATCTCGTAACTGGGAGTACATGGATCTAGTACGAGTTCACGGGTGGGAAGTCACGGGTTTGACTGCCGTTCCAGTGCACTTTCACGGGTAGAAGGTTGGAAAAACACGGGTTACGGGTTGCCTGGAATGCGGCATTAGTGACAGGCGCATGGAACTTTCAGACTGGTCATGAAACAGTCATTACCCTCTGCTTCTTCACCATGGTAAAATTACATTATTAATTTATTGCATTAATAGATCCACACCAAAAAATTACTGCCAATATGTCTGAAAGAAAAAAGGTTTCCTGAGGCTAATCAACTTAAATAATTATTTAACCATTTTAAATAATTATTTCCAACATAATTATTCACAACAGAAATGTTTAAAGAATACAATTGGTAATTCTCTCCTTGTTTTACACTAATAATTACAATGCTCAAATATTTCAAACAAATTCAAAGCTCAAATCGGATCTGAAAATTTCACATACATTATGAACAGAACCACAAAACACTCATACTTTTTCATTGGAAATTGATTACTTCTGGTCCGTCATTTGTCAAAGATAGTGAAAAGGCAGCTTAAGACTCTAGTTGACTGATGATACAGTGAACAACAACACACTAAATCAGTAAAAGAAAAAACTCTTTTATTCTTTAATACCATATATAATGCAACAATTGCATATCTTTGGCAAAAATAAACTTTATAAACCTTTTATTAACAGAGGTTAGCTTACAAAATCAAAAATCAGGTTCAGACTGCCACATACATGGCAGATGAACATGACAAAATTGATGGGGAAGTGGCAACTTAGTTAGTGGACCATTTCTTAATAATAATAATAATAATAATTAATAGGCAGCGGTTTTCAGAATTGGCCTTGAATTCTAAAACTACTGCTCGGTCCCCCTCCCTGCATTAATACTTGCATTCTGTAATAGCACTATGTACAGCTGGGAGGGGAGGAATTGGCAGCCATGGTTAAAGTGACAGGGAAAGAGCTTCACAAGGATAGGCAGTTTTATAATCAACTCAAACAAGAAGTTCTGGTTTGCCAGTGTAAGGGGGTAAGTGGCAGTTATAGTTCACAATTTCACATGCTTGGGTATATAAAATCCTAATGTAGCCTCAAACAAACACGTAAAAACCCAATCATAAACAAACAACCTAAAGGTCCAGGACCACAGGGTACACACAGCCAGGCAAGTTTTGTGAGCAGCAACTTTGGCGATCTCAAAAGGGGACAAAAAAAACAAACACAAAAAAGCTGGGAGTCCAGAGAGTTCTTGGTAGCACAGTGCTCACTTCACATCCGGTTGGTTCTCCCATCCCCTTTAGCTCATTAAATACAATGTCCACTCTCCCTAGCTTCAGTTACTGTGATCCTTTCTCCCAATATCAGCACCATTCGCGAATGTCTTAGTCTCAGTTGCAGGCATGTTTATTGTGCAGTTCACATTGTTTCTGGTTTCCTCTCAAGCCCTGGGAAGCAGTGGATAGGAGGCGGTCCCCATAGCACCCCCTACTGGAGGCTTCGTCACACATTTTGAACCAAGAAAAAAATGATAAAGGCCTTATTCAGGGAGAGGTGACGCTCTCGGCAAAAAAAGTCAAGGGGCAGGAAGAGGGGAGAGTGGTTCAAATGTTATAGTAGAGGTAAAGAGGTTCTTGTTTTGATTGGCCGCTATTTAGTACACTCCAAAAGCAGGCAGTATGCGCATGGGCAACGATTTAATCAAGCCAGTGAGTGCACATGGAATAGCACAACACCTGATTATACAGATCGCTAGCGTCTGAGAAACACTGAGGCTGATGAGCATGCAACAAAAAGCTGTTTCTTTCGAGCTGTTCTCCAGTCATAGTGGTCAGGATGGGGATGCAAAACTGATCCAATCAGGATGCACGGAGGAGTCACATGGTTTTGACATCATAACTGCGGCAGCAAAAGGCTCCCAGGGGCATGCCGTCCACCACACAATATATAAACCAGCAGTACAAAAATAAAATAACTACAGGTATTTAGGTCAACTAATTATTGCATTTCTTCTTTGTATCATGTTTATATTATGATCCAAAATCAATGGCACTTTCAAATATCTTTTTTCTTTTTTTAAGCTTTTTTTTCCCCACTATGAAGCGTGAGAGGTCTTGGGAGCTTGAAAATCCATGCATTCATTTTCCGTATAAATAAGTTTGTGTTGATTTAGAGGTGGAAGCATGCAAATCTTGTAAGTTTGAAGCTTTTTGACAGTCTCTCTCTCTCTTTTTTTATGATTTACATCTTCAAACCCTCTTAGTTATGAACTTACAGATGTGGGCTGTTCATTCAAATCGGATTCTTTTCTGTACATGAAACATGTCAGTATGGCTTTTCTCTCCTGTGTTTGTATTGCCATGTTTGATGAGTGGACCGGGACGTTATCCCAGTTAAAAAGACCAAAGGAAAGAAAACACCCCAACAACTACAAACAAGAAGGAAGATACACCAAACCAGAAGAGAGCGGTTGGGCAGGCCACAGGATAGAGTTTGAGAATTGGGTTCATTTTCTACTGAGTTTCCTGCTCTTGCGTCTCGAGGCGACTAAACTGGTGCGAATACCGGCCAGGTGTAGAAGCGAGCCGGCCGCCTCCTTGAGCTCCTCATCCACGTCAGACCGAGAATCTCTCCTGTTCCTCTTCCCTAAAAGCTGGCCCTGCAGTGAGCTGTGTGGCCATCGATCCCGGCCTTCTCTCTCCTGATCATGGTGCAAACCTAGGCTGAAGTTGACAGGCTGTGAAAGAGGCATCTGGCGAGGGCAGGGTGGGACAGGGGTGCTGCTATAGTTATGATCCTGCTTTGGATCCCGACTCACAACCACCAAGTCCCTTCGGGAGAGATCTATGGGTCCTTCCTGGTCTGGGTCTGAGAAAGCATGCAGAGTGATAGCTGATTACACAGTATTATGAATTCATTTTGAAACATTTTAATTATAACCAGTTGTGCTGCAGTTTCAGATTTATTTAATGCATAGAAAGTTCAAAAGACCAGCGTTCCTGGTCAAATATTTCGTAACATTATAAACGGATTGCTCTAAAGCTAATTTTTGATCGGATGATCCTTGTTTGAAGCCAATAACAGAACAGCCAATATGAACAGTTAATATGCATGTCTTGATTCAAATAAACCAGATGTAAAACATGAATAAAAAGAAGCAGAGAACAAAAAAAGGACAATGAAAAAAATGAGGTGTTGGTGTATGTGATGGTGGTCTCTTACACGAGTCAATGTTCTGCTCAGAGGCAGACTTTAACAGCATCATGGCAGTGGCAGCATCAAAATCACATTCTGTAAAGAGAAAGAAATGTTTGATGCACACAAATATTGACTATGTGACGTGTATGTGTATGTGTGTGTGTTTGTGTTTAAATGAATGAGTCACTTCCACCCAGGAGCGAAACAGTCTCTTTCTAATTTCAAAGTACCAGTGCCTTGGTTGTCAAGGTTACCAAATACAGGAAAGAGATGGCATCTATGTGCACGGTGTAGACTTCAAGTACAGGGTGAGCGGAACAAAAGAGCTGAGATGAGTGATAGGCTTCAATGTGTGATGATATGTCAGATAATGATGTGTAAAATGTGATCATGGATCATCTGAACAGACTTGATGAAGTGTACTAACCTTTTAGGGCACAGCCCTGCTCTGATGTGAAAAGGTGATGAGGAGGCGACGAGGCACTGCAGAGTAAAGAGAGAGAAAGAGTGAGAAGATATTAAAACCAGCACATGTCAAGGCCCGTCTTAAGTTTGCCAATGACCATTTGGATGATCCAGAGGAGTCATGGGAGAAAGCCATGTGGTCAGATGAGACCAAAATAGAACTTTTTGGTCATAATTCCACTAAACGTGTTTGGAGGAAGAAGAATGATGAGTACCATCCCAAGAACACCATCCCTACTGTGAAGCATGGGGGTGGTAGCATCATGCTTTGGGGGTGTTTTTCTGCACATGGGACAGGGCGACTGCACTGTATTAAGGAGAGGATGACCGGGGCCATGTATTGCGAGATTTTGGGGAACAACCTCCTTCCCTCAGTTAGAGCATTGAAGATGGGTCGAGGCTGGGTCTTCCAACATGACAATGACGCGAAGCACACAGCCAGGATAACCAAGGAGTGGCTCTGTAAGAAGCATATCAAGGTTCTGGCATGGCCTAGCCAGTCTCCAGACCTAAACCCAATAGAGACTCTTTGGAGGGAGCTCAAACTCCGTGTTTCTCAGCGACAGGCCAGAAACCTGACTGATCTAGAGAAGATCTGTGTGGAGGAGTGGGCCAAAATCCCTCCTGCAGTGTGTGCAAACCTGGTGTTTGACCTGTAATTGCAAATGAAGGCTACTGTACCAAATATTAACATTGATTTTCTCAGGTGTTCAAATACTTATTTGCAGCTGTATCATACAAATAAATAGTTGAAAAATCATACATTGTGATATCTGGATTTTTTTTTTAGATTATGTCTCTCACAGTGGACATGCACCTACGATGACAATTTCAGACCCCTCCATGATTTCTAAGTGGGAGAACTTGCAAAATAGCAGGGTGTTCAAATACTTATTTTCCTCACTGTATATATCATTTTAAAAATCTTATTTTGAATTTTTTTTTTAAGATGCTATTAAATTATATTACGTGCAAATTATACAAAATACACTAACTTAAAAGTTAGTTTTGCCACAAAAAAAAACTGTCTGAAGTAGGGGTGTGCCATATCATACCGTCGACGATAACACCGGTATACATTTTTACATGATAAAAAAAAAAGTGTCATCGCGATATCAATGACATATGGCGCATTTACGTTCCTTAGCGCACACAACAACAACACCGGTCTGAGAGTAAGAGCAGCATACATAAAAAGGGAGCTATTTCAATAGTATGGAGGTGGTTTGGTTACAAGAGGACAGACCTCCAAACAAAGGAGGCAAAGAACCGACCGATGCAAAGCGCTTATGCCATGGTCATTTGCAACATTGACAACTTAAAGCTGTTATTGATGTTTGCAGCGCAATGTTTGACCGGAAGAGTAAAGCTGACAGTTATTACGGCTCGTGAGATCTAGCATTCTGCCCACTCTGAATCAGAAACAGAGATAAAGTAGTGCATAATGGTGTGTTCACACCGGACGTGATTCGCGCGATTGATTTACATGTTAAGTCAATGCAGAGACGCAAAATGGCATTCTGCGGCGCGATTCGTGCGAATGAGGCGGCGCGAATGACGCAAATTGAGCGTTTTGAATGCGCGATTCTCAAGTTGAAAAATCTGAACTTTGGCGGATATTTCGCGCCGCGTTAACCAATCACGAGCTTGCTCTAGTAGTGACGCATTTACAAGCGGAGGCAGAAATCCGAACAACAATGGAGGACAAGATAATCGTGGCCGTATGTAGATACCCGGAGCTGTATGATACATCATCCTATCACTACAGGAACAGGAATAAAAAGGATCTTGCTTGGAAGAAAGCAAGACACGGCGCCGAACGAGTCTACGCCGCTTTTCAGCCTTCCACAGCAAATAAAGTGCAGCTACCCTCTCAACAAAATCTATGTCAGTCATTTCACAACGAGACTGGAGAAGTAAAAAAGAGCCAGAGCCAGCGGCAAATGTGAGAAGGACTAGCCGAGGAAAGGCGGGTCTCGCTGGGTAAATGAGCGCGGAATGTCACTGATCGCCTGGATCTCACAACTCCGAAAAAGCCAGATAAAATGCTCAAACAGGCACTCTTTGACTTTTGAACAGGCACCACGGATTTGAGCTTTAAACAACTATATTATCTGAAAAAGTCTTTAAACTACGTTTTGTCACACATTAATAGTAGTATTTTTGGCTCATATAGGCTCATATAGAAGCCCCTCCCATGACGCGAATTCGTGTCTGTTGTGTAGTTGTCACACGCAAATTTCACGTGCGAATGAAGCGAGTAAACTCAAAATGTTCAAGCGTCCAGTGTGAACGCCACATAAGATTACATTTATTTGAATGAATGAATTATAGCATTTATTTGAATTAATTATCAAGAGCTAGAGAGCGAGATTCATACCTGCTTCTGTTCAGCTTCTCTCTTAACAAATAAGATGTGCGTTTCTTAAAAATAGCAGCGTAACCCCATCGTTGCTGAGAAATATAATCTACTGATCCAGTAGCAAAGCTATTTTATGAGTAAAAAACGCGGTGCAGCGTTGATAACAAGTGTCTGTGCTCATGAATGTTTGTGTATGTGCGCAGCGCGATCTCCGCTCTCTGTATGCGAGTGACGTGTGTGTTGGTGTGCGTGTGTGTGTGTGCTTGTTCAGTGTGATCTCTACGCTCTGTATGCGAGTGACGTGTGTGCGTGTTCAGTGCGATCTCCGCGCTCAGTATGCGAGTGACGTGTGTGTTGGTGTGCGTGTGTGCTTGTTCAGTGTGATCTCTACGCTCTGTATGCGAGTGAAGTGTGTTGGTGTGCGTGTTCAGTGCGATCTCTACACTCTGTATGCGAGTGACGTGTGTGCTTGTTCAGTGTGATCTCTACGCTCTGTATGCGAGTGACGTGTGTGCGTGTTCAGTGCGATCTCCGCGCTCAGTATGCAAGTGACGTGTTTGTTGGTGTGCGTGTGTGTGTTCAACGCGATCTCCGTGCTCTGTATGCGAGTGACGTGTGTGTTGGTGTGCGTGTTCAGCGCGATCTCCATGCTCTGTATGCGAGTGACGTGTGTGTTGGTGTGCGTGTTCAGCGTGATCTCCATGCTCTGTATGCGAGTGACGTGTGTTGGTGTGCGTGTTCAGCGCGATCTCCGCGCTCTGTATGCGAGTGACGTGTGTTGGTGTGTGTGTTCAGCGTGATCTCCGCGCTCTGTATGCGAGTGACGTGTGTGTTGGTGTGTGTGTTCAGCGTGATCTCCATGCTCTGTATGCGAGTGACGTGTGTTGGTGTGCGTGTTCAGAGCGATCTCCGCGCTCTGTATGCGAGTGACGTGTGTTGGTGTGTGTGTTCAGCGCGATCTCCGCGCTCTGTATGCGAGTGACGTGTGTGTTGGTGTGCGTGTTCAGCGTGATCTCCATGCTCTGTATGCGAGTGACGTGTGTTGGTGTGCGTGTTCAGCGCGATCTCCGCGCTCTGTATGCGAGTGACGTGTGTTGGTGTGCGTGTTCAGCGCGATCTCCGCGCTCTGTATGCGAGTGACGTATGTTGGTGTGCGTGTTCAGCGCGATCTCCACGCTCTGTATGCGAGTGACGTGTGTGTTGGTGTGCGTGTTTAGCGCGATCTCCGCGCTCTGTTTGCGAGTGACGTGTGTGTGCGTGTTCAACGCGATCTCCGCGCTCTGTATGCGAGTGACGTGTGTGTTGGTGTGCGTGTTCAGCGCGATCTCCGCGCTCTGTATGCGAGTGACGTATGTTGGTGTGCGTGTTCAGCGTGATCTCCATGCTCTGTATGCGAGTGACGTGTGTGTTGGTGTGCGTGTTCAGCGCGATCTCCGCGCTCTGTATGCGAGTGACGTATGTTGGTGTGCGTGTTCAGCGTGATCTCCGCACTCTGTATGCGAGTGACGTGTGTGTTGGTGTGCGTGTTCAGCGCGATCTCCATGCTCTGTATGCGAGTGACGTGTGTGTTGGTGTGCGTGTTCAGCGTGATCTCCATGCTCTGTATGCGAGTGACGTGTGTTGGTGTGCGTGTTCAGCGCGATCTCCGCGCTCTGTATGCGAGTGACGTGTGTTGGTGTGTGTGTTCAGCGTGATCTCCGCGCTCTGTATGCGAGTGACGTGTGTGTTGGTGTGTGTGTTCAGCGTGATCTCCATGCTCTGTATGCGAGTGACGTGTGTTGGTGTGCGTGTTCAGAGCGATCTCCGCGCTCTGTATGCGAGTGACGTGTGTTGGTGTGTGTGTTCAGCGCGATCTCCGCGCTCTGTATGCGAGTGACGTGTGTTGGTGTGCGTGTTCAGCGCGATCTCCGCGCTCTGTATGCGAGTGACGTATGTTGGTGTGCGTGTTCAGCGCGATCTCCACGCTCTGTATGCGAGTGACGTGTGTGTTGGTGTGCGTGTTTAGCGCGATCTCCGCGCTCTGTTTGCGAGTGACGTGTGTGTGCGTGTTCAACGCGATCTCCGCGCTCTGTATGCGAGTGACGTGTGTGTTGGTGTGCGTGTTCAGCGCGATCTCCGCGCTCTGTATGCGAGTGACGTATGTTGGTGTGCGTGTTCAGCGTGATCTCCATGCTCTGTATGCGAGTGACGTGTGTGTTGGTGTGCGTGTTCAGCGCGATCTCCGCGCTCTGTATGCGAGTGACGTATGTTGGTGTGCGTGTTCAGCGTGATCTCCGCACTCTGTATGCGAGTGACGTAGGACTATGTGTGTGTATGTGCGCTTAAATGAAAACAGCGCAATAATATAGAAGGTGATTCAACTGACTTGGAATTATCTATCCGTTAAACAATTTTATTGCGCACCTTCCAACCAATCAGACTCGAGTATTCAGACAGACTATGGCATAAATTACTTATTGTTACATTAAAATGTTAAGGAGTTATGTTATGTTATTAGCCTGGATGCCAGACGAACTTAGCCCCGCCCACAAAAAAATTTGCACGGGCAGTTCGGTCTGGACTTGATCCATAGAGAAGTAATTATGCCCGAACAGAAACTGTTCGGACCAATGAAATTGTCAGGGCGGGCTTTAGACGATGATGGACAGATGATAAACAGTAACGTAATCATCCACGTCATCAAATGCGCTTGGGTTGAATTTGTTCTAATCCTAAACGGAGAACTTGTTCGTATATGCGTTCACCTTTATTTCTCTCAGAAATGATGATCGTGTTGGTAAGTACTCTGTGTATCCTTAAATTCTTTTTTTACAACACCGGCAAAGATCGTTTACACTCATCTTCTTCTTCTAACGTGACTTATTCTAGCGTGCGTGCAGACAGGGTTGCCAAGTTTTTACAGCAAAACCCGCCCAATTGCTACTCAAAACTAGCCAAAAACAAGCCCAATAGCTTTCCAGGGGGGTTCTCCGGAAAAAATGGCATTTGGGGGGTAAAATATGTGTTATTTTGGCTGGACTGCCTGCTAAATTTCGCATTCCTGTGTCTGTATGTCACATAATTGGGGTTGCATCAACCTGCGGACTTGGCAACACAGTGCAGTTGAGTTCTGTTGACATTTGACAACTAACGTTATGCGTCGCTCCATTGCTCTGATTGGTTGTTGGTCTATCCAATTGAGGTCTTTCCTGGTTCGGTTTAAACACGCCCCATAATCACAGCCCAACGGAGCAGTATCAGACTCAAATTCTGACTAGAATTGAGTATGACCGCGTCAGGCTATTATGTTATACTTTTACTTAAGATTTCCAGGGAAAACACTACCAACTTGTAGCAAGGCTACTTTTTAACTTTGCTTACATTTGATTGCAATTACCAATAAAATGTTGTTCCATATATTTTTTCTATATCGTCATAAATATCATTATCGCAAATATTCTTGAAATATCGTGATATAATTTTGAGGCTATATCGCCCACCCCTAGTCTGAAGTACTTTATTTTTCTTACCCAAGATACAAGTTATTTAAAAATGCATTTTAAAATGGTTGTTTATCAATTTGAGTATCAAATCTGCAAAAAAGCCAGAATCTAATACCAGTGAATCATGATTTGAACTGCTATATTATAAATACAACTCAAATGAACAACATTTCAAACAACCAATACATTTTATACTAATAAGCTGTGGTGTTTTTTGGTAAAAAACCAAAATTTTGGTCAACATCAAAGATGATGGCCTACACTGGACATGAGCAAAGCATCATGGCAGAACAAAACAAAATCACTTTTATTATATATATATATATAAAAGATACACTGTCTATTAGGGCTGCAACGACGCGTCGACGTCGTCGATGACGTCGACTACGAAAATACGTCGACGTGCGTGAAATGCGTCGACGCGTCGGCGGCACATTATTTACGTTCTAGAATGGAACAGAAGATCTAGAATAATGGCAGCTTCTGCTCCCGGGCATAGTGAAAATGATCATTTATCATATAAAGCCAGACCGCGACATTCAAAAGTGTGGGAGTACTTTAAACCGAAGCCGAATAAAACTGTGCTTTGTTCGCTCTGTAACGCCGGTTTCACACTGCAGGCGGTGGCAGAGCAGGAGCTGTGCGCGTGGAGAGCGGGAGCTTTCACACTGCAGTCAGTGTTGCCAAGTCCGCTTTTTTCCGCGGAATTGGGCTACTTCTACACTGTTGCCGCGGGCTGTGTCTCATGTCCGCGGGTTGAAGCAGAAAAACACACATATTTAACCCCCCGAACGCGATGTTTACCAGAGAACCTCCCCGAAACGCGATTGGGCTTGTTTTGGGCTAGTTTTGAGTAACGAATGGGTGGGTTTTGTTGTGTAAACCTGGCAACCCTGCTGCCTGTGTTCTCTCGCGCAGCTGAACGCGCCACGCGTGTATTGCAACAGACGGTCACATTTTCCTGGGTTCTTCTCCGACCCCAGTACGTCTCGTGCTTTTATTTATTATGGGCTGCATATATCTCCTGTATATGCGACCTGGTTCCGCTCTGTCCCAATATATGCATATGCATAATAACTTGCTGTATATAGGTAGTTTACATGATTAAAGTAACATTACAGTTAAGATATGCCTCTAGCTTTAATCATTTAAATGTGTCTTTGAAGTTTGGGCAAAAACTTATGGCAGCTTTAGTAGTTGTTTATGCACATGTATCTTCAAAATAGACGACTAGTTATACATTAACACTATGCTGAAAGCTCCTGTATGTGAAACTTTTGCAGATAAATAAAAGTGCATTTTCGTTTACTACTGACACAAATCAATAAGTAAATCATACTCAACTACTATAGTAAACAACTTTTCCTAATTAGGCCTACTCTGTATACATTTTATGATGAATAGTATTATATATTATGTTTAAAAAGCTTCTTGTGTTCATATATTTCATTATAAAATGGCATACTATGTACACTACCCTTCCTGAAATACAATTAATATTGTCATCATTCATTGATTTCATGTTAAAATAATATACAAATTCACTACCCTCTTTGAAATACAATAATCAGTAAAAAAGAATAATAAGATTAATCTGGAAAATAATCGTTAGATTAGTCGACTAATCGAAAAAATAATCGTTAGATTAGTCGACAGAAAAAATAATCGTTAGTTGCAGCTCTACTGTCTATACTGCAAGTGCTTGTCTGTGACAGTTCACAAAGTAAACTTCTAAAATCTTAGTAACCACTGTACAAGCATTGTTGATGAATATCAGATTTATCAATTTGTTGTATAATCAGACCAGTGTTGATACCTAGGAGGGGAGGCAGGAGGAGTGCAGAAGGCATGTGCATTTGGGAAGTGCTGCTTCTTCAGGGCTTGCATCAGCATGGGCCGGAACTCGGGGTGAACGCACCACAGAGAGCCTTTCCCATTGGTCTAGAAGGAACAGAGAGGGGAGGAGTCAGAAGCGCAAGAATGATTTCAGCATGGTGGTGTGAGGAAAATGCTCAGGTTAAATGACAACAGGACCATCTGTCTGTCTAATCCTACACTATACATTCGTGAACACATCATGAATGCATAAAATTATCCTTTTGAATCATCATGAAACTATAATGACATGTGGGAAGGATGTGGAACGGTGGCTTCTGCTGTGTTTGCATGGGGGTTTTTGTGTGTGTTTGAATAAAGGACTCATCACCCTTTGTCTGAGGTGTGGTCCTGCAGGGGGAATATGACCTTGACTCACTTCACTAGCCATGTTCATAAACAGGAAAGCGGAAACATTACCATGGCAACAGACACCAGGCTGAGACATATGAAACCCACAGATTCACACACAATGTCACACGTTAATGAAACATACTGTCCTCGCCGTTCCATAAATCATTTTGCCATCAACGGTTCACATAGAAGAAATGAAAACATCTGCCTCACTTCATTTAACTGGCTGCGTTGCGTTCCTTCCCTGCTTTGAACACATTGGTTTTCAAAAAGCCCTGAACCAAAATCCCTCTTGACAAGCCTGTTAGCACACTGCAGTCAGCCCTGCACTACTATATACACTGACCCAGTTAGTTAGACGTCTGAGCGAGTTCTCTGCAACAGTATTGAGAAAAAGATGTTATTCTAATTTACTACAAGGCTCTCGGGAATACTTGATTGTGATTGGTCAATCGCAGCATTCTGAGGTAAATGTTTTTGAGTGTTGTCCATGGCAACCATTCTTACTCTGCTAGTCTCTTATAACACACTGCATCATGCATATTAAAAATAATTTCAAGCCTCATTCATATTTTAAGTAGGGCTGTCGATTTAACATGTTCATTTAATTAATTAGTTAAGTTATGGAAAAATAGCATGCTTAAAATGATTAACGCACATTAACATTGACAACAGTTCACTGCGTGATGGAGCCTACAGAATGCAGTTAGAATGCCCTTACAATTCAAGCTATTGGGGCAGAACGAGTTTGTCATGAGTTATAAGCGCAAAGTACCATGAGAGCGATTAGAGAGCAAGCGGCTCCATATGCTTTCAAATCGCTCTTGCAATACTTTGAGGTGATAAACCGATTGGCCTGCAGCGCAGCTTCAAGTCGAACACACCAGGTGTTTCGTTTATGAATGAATTCACGTATTGAGCGAATCAATCGGGTGAACCAATTATTAAATGGCCTATTCATAAAGAGAGCCATTTACTAAATTCCTGAATGAATCAGTCATTTGAAAAAATCGAATGAACATTTAATGCCATTTACTGACATTTTTTGTTTGTTATTTAGAGTATCACTTCATTAAAAAAAAATGATTTAATATTTTGGGGATAGTTGGCCCAAAAAAGTAAATTCTGTTTATTTACATTTTACTCTCATGGAGTTTCAAACCTGTATGACTTTCTTTCTTTTGCGTAAAATAAAATATTTTGAAGAACGTTGGTAAACAAAGTACCAATTCAGATGTAGCTTTTGGGAAAAAAAAAGGCCCTTGTAGCCTACAAGTTTATGTGTAATAAATTCTATGTTGAATCAAATATAATATTTCTTTTTCAAAAGCTACTTTTTGTAATGTCGATTTAATGCTTTCCGTCTTCCGTATTCAACTTATGAAAAAAGCGCAACTGGCACGACAATGCGTTTTGAACTACAAGAGGAGTTACATTTTCTTCGGAATACAGAAGGTGATCGGCCGGAAGCTAGATATATTTTACTTTATAAAGCTTTAAATATGGATATGTTTCTTACACAAACCCATTGATTCACTTCAGAAGGCTTTTACTAACCCCCCAGAGCCATGTCGATTACTATTATAATGGATGGATGCACTTTTTTGGGCTGCCATTTACTACCATTATAAAGCTTGGAAGAGCCAGGGATAATTATGGGATAATTTTAAAGGTCCCGTTCTTCGTGATCCCACTGTTCAAACTTTAGTTAGTGTGTAATTTTGCTGTTAGAGCATAAATAATACCTGTAAAATTATAAAGCTCAAAGTTCAATGCCAAGCGAGATATTTTATTTAACAGAAGTTCCCTTTCAAAGCCTACAGCGAACGGCCGGCTTGGACTACATCCTGGTACTTCCTTCATTAATTACGTCAGTAGAACAGACTAACCTCCGCCCACAAGAATACGCGAGAAAAGGGGGCGTGGTCTTGTTGCTGTCCCACGTGGAGAAGAGGAAGTGTCACGTGGAGAAAAGGAAGTGTTGCGTTTGAGTGTGTTTGTCGCCATGTCATCGAGACACTGTTATTTTCTTCCGGAGTCAAATCACCTTTGTTTGGCTTTCCCAGGGACACTGTAGAGATCATTAAGCGCATACATCTCCCGTTAAGAGGCATGACCTTTTCGTGCAAGTTACGTGCGCTAAGCTGCTGTCGAATCACAACACAGGAACCGTGCCACGTTTGCTAAGCTGCGGTCAAATCACAACACGGGAACCGCTGGCACAATCAGAACTCGTTACGTATTTCTGAAGGAGGGACTTCATAGAACAAGGAACTCATCAGCCGTTTTTAGGACAGTGAAAACAGCGGTATACAGATCAGTACATTGTGTGAAAAATACTGTCTTTTTTTACACGCGAAACATGAACACATGTTTTATTGCATACTGTAAACACAATCAAAGCTTCAAAAAAACACGAAGAACGGGACCTTTAATTTTGGGGTGAACTGTAGGATGATAATCAATACATATCTCATGTTAAAAATTATACTATTTTGTCTAAATGTATAAAAAAAATTAAAATCACAAACTAAAATGAATTATTTTAAATTATACTTTTTTTAAAAAGTAACCAGTCCCTCCAGAAAAACGCGATTATGTGATCGCATGATTTAATGCATAATCAGCCAAAGTCCGCATATTTTTGCGGGAGCCGCATTTTTTCAAATACACCACACTTCCGCTGCGTAAATTGCCTATTTCCGGGTGCAAAATATGCGGGGCTAGCATGATTTCATAATCCCCGCATGTTGCAAAAAAAGTCATATATATTAGCAGAAAGTTGAAAAAGGTTCTTTTACTTCACACAAGAGCCGCCATTTCCCCCTATTGCCATGGGAACGTTTTGAAGTGACGTAATTACCCGATGTGAACGAACGTCATCGAAAAGCTGCAAACCCCGTGGTGAAACCATAGATATCGGTGAAACCATGATGAAGCACACAAATTGCCAACAAAAATAACAGCAAAAGACCACGCAAAGCAGTTTCCCGGTGTGTTGACCGATTTTAAAGCACAGCATCATGAAGCTTTGAAGCGTTATGAATCAGTGGGTCTATTCAGCAGTTTGGATCGCCAAAGTCACGTATTTCAGCGGTTTGACACGCGATCCAAATCATGAATCGACTCGCTGACTCATAACGCTTTGAAGCTTCATGATGTTGTTTGTTTTTAAATCGGTCATCCCTATATAATTCGTTATTTAGGTTTTAGCTCAAAAACTATTCTGGTCGCTTCATAAAGTTATTGTAGAACCACTGTAGTGAGATGGACTTTGTAACGATGTCTTTAGTACCTTTTATGGGTCTTGAGAGTGTAAAGTGCATTGTGCCAATGGAGGCCTTTCTGAGCCATCGGATTTCAACTTAAATATCTTCATTTGTGTTCTGAAGATGAACGGAGGTCTGACGGGTGTCCAAAGACATGAGGGGATGTCATTAATGACAGAATTTACATTTTTGGGTGAACTAACCCTTTAAGAGATTGCACTTTGTGCATTGGAAGCACTCAAATGTCTGTTTTGTAAAGCTACCTCTGTAAAACAGGAAGTTATTTATTCATTTTTTTCAGAAGTTGTAGCATATTCCTTTTGTAAAGTTACAGAACTTGTTTGACTCAATGTTTTGTAAATTTGAGCCATTATTAAGGTCTTCAATAAGACAAGATGCAAACTTAAAAGGTCCCATGGCATGAAATTTTCATTTTATGAGGTTTTTCAACATTAATATGAGTTCCCCTAGCCTGAATATTGTCCCCAAGTGGATAGAAATGTTGATCGGTGTAAACCCGAGTTCTGGCTGTCTCTCTCTGCCTTTGAGAAAATGACAGGCCAGACGAGCCAATCCTGAAGTCTCCTGTTTTGACGTCCAAGCAGGAACGGTTACCTCCCTTTCCTCCGCCCAGAGAATCTGGCACGCCCATGCAAACGCTCGAGAGATCATTCCTGGTGAATGTGTGAATGCTGGCAGTTTCTCAGTGTTTGGATGTACAAATGAAAACAGAAGTCTTTTTTCAGTTCCTTCTGATCTGTGATCAGTATTTTCTGATGTGTAGCTAATTATTTATTATTCGTGCACACAATGCGGCTTCTCTCTCTCCAGACAGAACGGTGTTTTCGTGTTTTCTATCTTGTGAGTCAGTGTTTTTGTACGTCCTCGTCGCGTCTACCGGTTCTAAAATGTGCATACAGTCATGAGTTTCTGCTCAACATCGGCCTCACACACGCCGAAGCTCGGGCTGCACTGGCCATTGGCCTTCAACATCCCCGACCCCCAGTACTGCATCTGGCCCACAGCGGAGGCACCAAACGCGGCGTGAGATTAAGCAGAAGGGGGGTAAGCGTGAGCATATTCGGGCTAGCCAGCCTAGCCCCACAATAAACTGGATTACATTCGATTACTGCTGTTGTGTCTTTGTTTGCGCTGTGTACTCAACGCGCGTCACTGACGCTTTTATTTTATTTAAAAAATAATGCTATTATCAACACTTACTTTTAACTCGTTCATCTCGACAGCTGTAATGGTACTTTGCATGTGTTACACAGTTGGTAATAATGATGAAGACGGACTCGGTGTGACTGGGACTCGTGTTTATTCAGAACTCTCAGATACAAACACAATAAACTCACAGCGCTGACTGACAGCGCTCTCATAACTCAGTAGGTACTATAAATAACTTTGTTAGCGATCGCTGAGCTCCGTCTCTGGTACGTTAGTGATGTCCGGTTCGCGAACGATCTTTCTTTTGAACCTGTTCTTTTTAGTGAACCGAATCAGTTCACCAAATCGGACTGAATCGTTCTAAACGGTTCGCGTCTCCAGTCAGCGCTGATCCATAATTTACTAAAGTTACTAACTTTCTGACATGAGTGACCGTCCCTCCGACTAGAAATAGACTAATAACCTGAAGTATATGCTGTAACTACAACAGTTCAGACATGCTGAGAACTGATGTGAAGTGAACTCAGGTCCATCCGTCTCTCTGGCAGCAGCTCGTGCCTGCTCGTGCCTCGTAGACCAAGTTAAACCACGCCCCCTCCGCTCATTTAAAATACAAAGATGTCAGCCAATCACAACAGTGGGCGTTTTTACTGAAGTCTCACAGCAGACACGCCTCTTGAAGCAGGGCATTCAGCCACAGGGCAAACAGCAGTATTGAAAAAATGCCTTTTATTTCTAAATTATGACATTTTATGATGTAAAAGTCATACTAACAATATAAGTACACCTCAGGAAACATTATAAAATAATAGAAAAATGCCATGCCATGGGACCTTTAAATATTCCCAGCACTTTCTGTGATGTAGTGCTTTTTTTCTCTTTCTCATCAAACCGCAGTTTTTGCAAGTTCCCACAATTTTATCGCATAAAATTGCATAAGTATCCCATCTTTTCCATCGCATTTTTTAAGAAAACCTGCCGCATAATCAAGGATTTTTGCCCGCAACAATCACAAAAAAAAGCCGCATTTTTCTGGAAGGACTGAGTAACAATATTTTTATATTTTCCATTTTGATGTACAATTTTGTAATTTTGTTATGTGCTTTTGTCGTTTTAGTTTTTTTAATATATATATATATATATTTAGCTTTATTTTTTTAGCTTTAATTTATTTATTTCAGTTTTATTCAATTTAGTACATCAACTTAAACATTTTATTTCAGATACGTTCATTTATATATATATATATATATATATATATATATATATATATATATATATATATATATATATATATATATATATATATTATCTATCTATATATATATATATATATATATACATACACACACACACACACATTTATATATACATTTAAAAATATTGTGCATCCCTACTTCAATACTTCAACAAGATACCTGACATGATGTTAATGACAGGCTGACTGTGCATTACCCCTTACATACACAACATGGGAATGTTCATCTTTCTTGCGTTCTTACCTTTCCTATGCTTCGCTCTACTTTACGGAAGCACTTGTTGAGGGACAGGTTGTGGCGCACTGAGTTCTTCCAGCCAGTAGGGGCACTGGAGAAATATGGAAAATGCTTGAGGATCCAACCGTAGATGTCCTTCACTGGGAGAGATTTGCTGGGCGACTGCTCGATAGCCATGTATATCAGTAAGGAGAAAGAGAAGGGAGGCTTTGACTTGTAAGGATCTCTCTCATTTCCCGCAGAGACAGAGGAGGCAGACGAGGCGGTGTTGCTGTGTGGCGATCCACCGCTGCCCTCGATGTCAAACAGTGGGCTGTTGATGGGTTGTGCCTCGGGTCCACCGAGTGAGAAGTTCTGCAGCAAGTTCTCATGAAGCCAGTTCAGGTTGGTTAGCTCATCATCTTCAGACTCGCCTGCTACTACATTCAATGCTCCAGTACGAACAATCTGGTCCAGACTGGTAGCCATGGGACTGGAAGCACTCTCTGCTTCAGGGAGAGTTCCAGCTCCACACACGCCCTGCGCTCCAGGAGATTCGGCTTTCTTATCTGGAGACATCCCGATTATCGGACCCATCAAACCAGGAGGGTCTATGGAAGTGAATTGGAGAGAACAGAAAGAGGGTACTGATTACTACAACAGTCAATGACAAATACATTTGGGTTTATTTATTTACCAAAACACAATTTTCATTTAGCCAAAAATAGAGTTTCAGTTATTAAATTTGGGTAATTGACTTGTAAAATTCTTCAGCAATGCCTCTCAATATTTCATTAGAACTCTTTTGCTACTCTTTTCACCCGTTGGGCAATAATTGCTAATTTTTGGGTTTTAATGTTTACCTGTTGCTGACATAGTCAAAAGGCTTCTTTCGAGAAGTACCAACTCTTTGTATCAATGATTTCGGTTCTCTAAAACAATTTCGGCAACAAAAGAAAAAATATTTTGGTTATCGAATTTTGGTGCAAGATTATGATCACAATTGATTAATGTACTAGCAAAACGGAAGTAAATTCGGGTACATTTGGGGTAACATTTTAACATTCATAATTTCAAAATGTGAAAAGATCTAGATATATTGGGGGGTTTTCACTTTCTTTTATCGCTAAAACATTGCCAGCTCTGTGCCTTCACCATTTCTCTTGAGGGAATTAAGAGGCCCTTTAGGACAAAGTTAAGGGCCTCTTCGGTGTCTACTCAAGTGCCTGAGAGGACCATGACCCTCATCTTCAAGACGATACCACACCAGAACAAGTACAAGTAAGTAGAGTGTGTACTCTAGGGTTCTTAGACAGCCACTGAAGACGCGCAGGTCTGTCATCACCGCCATATAATAAGAAGGACAAGAATGGAGAGGATAAGTGATATTCAGTTCCAGCCGGTGACCGGCGTGGTGGCCCCACACAGCCTCAAGACACACATACAGCAGAACAACTCACAGAGACCAATCAGAAATCTACCTGCAACAGACTAAGCGAATGGCTTTAATGGACATCCATGGAAAGCACAGATTATTTATAAATAAATCATCAGCTCAAGTAAAAGAGAACTGAGTGCCTGGGAGAGTGAATGTTTCTCTGCCCACTATTATACCCACTGCCATGGAAACCATACAGCACATCAATAAATAAATAATCACATAAAGTGCTGCTCTGAATCATTCTCTCTCCCACTCTGGAGAATAGAGTGGAGGGCACAGGGGGGGGGGGGTCTCTCTCTTTGAGACCGTTCAAAATACCCCAGACACAAATAAACATCTTCCTCTTCACATGAGTACTGTAATAAAAGATGCTAAAAAAAATTAAGATTACACTTTATTTTAAGGTGTCTTTGTTACACTGCAATTATACATTTAAGTAGTGAGTTATGTTAAGTAACTTCATGTACTTACTTTAGGGTTACTCCATTGTCTCTAGAGACAGAAGGATGCCATAGAGATCATGTAATTATGCATAATTCATAGTTATTACTTTAGTAACTATGTCACATACATATGTAACAATGACACTGTGAAATAAAGTGTTAATAGCTTTTACACAAAGTTAAATAGACAGTTCATCCCAAAATGTCAATTATGTCATCATTCCAAACCTGTATGACTTTCTTTTATCAGTGAAATACAAAAAGAGATGCTTTAAAGTATGTGCACGTTGCTTTTTTCCCATACAATGAAAGTGGATGGAAACCAGTGACTTTCCAACTCCAAAAAGGAAAAAAAGCACCATTAAAGAAATCCTTATGATTTTTACTGTGCATTTATGAAATAAATACAATACTGAGCCGGTGTTCTGATGTAGAACCCGGAAGCGCTGCACCGTGTTTACTAGGTGAACAGCATTAGAGACTGACAAGGAATAAAGGCGTTATTTTTGCTGTTTTTTTTTTGTTTGTTTTTTTTCACACAAAAAGTATTCTTGTCCCTTCAAAAATCTAATGTAGTTACATGGACTATTTTAACTATGTTTACTACCTTTCTGGGCCTTGAAAGTGGTAATAACATTGCAGGCTATGGGTCTCTCAGATATCATCAAAAATATCTTAATTTGTGTTTCAAAGATGAACGAAGGTTTCACAGGTTTCAAACGACACGAGGGTGAGTAATTGATTACAGAAATGTTATTTTGGGGTGAACTAACTCCTTAATATACGATAATCACAGAAAAACAAGTTGTTTTTTTCAATATCGTGCAGCCCTGGAATCAAACAATCCATCAACTGTGTCCATATCATTATGCTCCTGTAGTGCATCCACATGCCGTTTTATTTTCCAATACCATTCTCTTTGGGTGTCTTTATTCAAGGGCAGGGACGGCCGCAGTACGTCCTTCATAGCACATTTAGTACTGTCTGCTTCCCATCCTGCCCCAGGAGGAGATCTGATCCCTGCACTCATGGTGGCACTCACTAGCAAGACAAATCTCCCCATCTCCAACACTCCATCCACACATACAAACAATGCTAATGGTGACACTCTACCAGTTAACTACATCAAACAGAAATACGCCCAAACAATCCCACTATGAGTAAACTTTGGTCAATGGGATGGGCAGCTTGGAAATACAACTAATTACTTTTAATTCATAGGCTCTCTGGGAAAGCTATGACATTTATTTAATGTCACTGATAATTATCCAGAAGTTATGTACACCCTAAAAAAATGGTTGAGCCTTTTGTGTAATTTTTGGGGTTCTTTTTTCAGTGTTTAGGTCATTTTTGTGTTACCCAGATCCTGGGTGAGACATATCAACCTAGGGGTTGAGATATTTATTGCAGACCTCTTCAGGAGAGAGCAGTTCTCAGCTCCATCAAATTGATGCATGGCTTCTGTAAAATACAGGTTTGTGTACATTTTATTTGATCTATAAATTCATAATTGTTCTGTATATCCTTTACTTTTATGCAAAGCAACATACAGGCATGCGAGTCACCTACACGAGTGTCACGTCGGTCTTTTATGCCTTGCATATTGCATATAACTTGCATGTTATGATTTTATTCAAAAAGATACAGAATATAAATACTTAGGATGTTAAAATATGTCCTCAGAGCTGCTCACTGTTTGTTTATGGACAGGTTATGGAGCCAGTCACAGCATATTTTGGCTACGAGTGAAACGCAGGGCGGCGGTCTCAAGTTTGAAGTTCTCCCCGCTGAACAAGATACAATCTCCGGCACGAGATCCAGTGCTGTTACGGTGGAAACGGGATAACAGAGACTGGTCAATTACGCTTAAATTACTTCTAAAGGTTTAATTTCTAATATTTGTTAAAAGAGCTTAAAATAATAAAACAATATAAATATGCAATACTGTAAAATATGATTGAAAATAAAGGAATTATCATGCAAACCAGTTATTGTAGAGTATTTTTTTTAAGTATTGAGGATTTAAGTTAATTTGTAAACATTAATAAAGAAAAAAAAAAAAGAAAAAAGCTAGTATTGTAGTACAAATAAACCTATTATGTTAGGTTAAATACAACCCGATATGTTCTGTCCTATATTTACCCAGCACTTGTTTTTTAGAGTGTATAGTTAAAGTCACAATTGAACAGAAGTAAAGACAGACATTTTCTTCCGTATAGTGAGTATCTGAGTGCTTTTTTAGGGTGTGTTCACACTTGTAGTTCGGTTCGCTTTGGTCCAGACCAACAAAAAAAATATATATACAAATTTGTCCTGGTCCGCTTAGCATTCAGATTGCCGTTTTAACACCAAACCTAAAGGCATAGGGATACATTCACAACCTGATTGGTCAGCTTTTATGATGTATTGCCTATTTTCAGACGGAACTTACTGAACATCCAAAACAATGCTGTATGCTGCTTGGATAAATAGACTTGTTGTATGTGTGTAGCCTACATATGATGGTATTCGGTCACACACACATACTGCAAGGACACTCGGTTCTGATGCCTGTACCGAACTGTGATGGGCAAACAGGTATGCATGAGCATTCGGTCTTTTTTAGGGTCTCATCTTCCTGTTTTTGGTTCGTTTACATGGCTTTGGTCCGTGTTGCTTTCATATTTAATTTGAACCACACCACAGTTTGTATGGAAGCGGACCGAGACTTCTTTTCGTCTCGGTCTGCTTGTTTGTTTCGCACCAGGGTTCGGATGTCAGCGTTCAAACTTATTCAAACATACCGCACTAACAGAGCAACCAAACATGCCTAGTGTGAACACACCCTTAATGTTGTTTTAACAGATTATTGAAAAAGAAAAAACTGTAGGGTGGGACTTGGTTGATTAGATAGAGGCGGATCCGCTGAATGCGAACTTGCAGTCGACAGTAAGAAGAAGGGAAAGGTTTAAGCAGACTAAATGATTGACGTCCAGCATACGTCACCAGAAGATCGAATTATGACATTTTGATTAAAAAATACAAGATCAAAAAGAAAATGAAAAAGAATTCAAACATGCACGGATGAATTTACAATTTAAAAAATAGACAGGGTGAATTTATACGAGCAATATAGAGATTCTTTCTAAAATGGCATGTAACTTCTGCATTTTTTTGTGCTGCACACATGAATGATTTTGAGGCTTCTTGAGGAGAGATGCTATTATTTTTCTAAGTGGTCACACACAGTTGCACCTCGTAGATTATAAAACAGGTGAATCAATTCCATAAACATGCACTCAAAAGGAGGCACTCAAGCCATATCATGGTGATGTGTACATAAAAAGCAACCACCTAAAAACAACGTTAACAAATAACTTTAAAGACCCTAAGAAGTACACACTGAGGACACTTAAGCAAATGCATAGCAATGCCTTATCCACTAAAGCATTGTGGCAGAAACTTTTGCCAGTACTACTTATTTTTTCCTCAAAAAGAAAAAAAAAAGTGTGAAATTATCTAATGGATTTTACAAAGAACAACCTGTTTTTCCTTTTTCATCCCCACTAACTACCATCAGTTTGAAGGAGGATTTATTCAGTATTGAACCGCTGATGTTTGCAGAACGTTTGCAGTACTGGGGCGAGCATGTGCATCTGTAATAAAGCAGGGAGATGGAGATCAAGGGGTCTTCTACACGTTTAAGCATGCTTAAACGGCCCGTTTCAATTGGATGTCTCTGCCTTGATTCCTGTAGCGGTTGATCTGTCAAGTATCAGTCCTGACTCAAGGGCTCACAGCGCATCTCTGTCGCTGTGTGAGAGCTGATCTAAAAGCCCAGCAGGAAGGTCACCTAATTTGAAAACTGCTGGAGATGAACTACTTTTTTATTTCTCTGTATAATACAGAATTCAGGTATTGTCCTTGATGTCGAGGAGACATCTGACAGAGACTAATGGATTTACTTCCAGTCACAATAAGCTCTAAGAAACTAAAACAAATCATACAGTACAAAGACCCTGTTGTTGTTAGTTAGCTCAGAGCTAGTTCTCTCCACAACTCTGAATCACGTTTTAAAGCTAAAGCTTCTTAAACATTCATATGCTGCAAGGGTTCTGGAAGCTTGAAAGCCGTAATCCAACACTGTAAAGACAGACACCACATAATACAAGAGTTTCAAATCACCTTACATTTTTAAAATTGAACATTTCAGAACTTTCATTTTTAATTAAACAATGTAATTAAAATGAATATAAACATGTAAATCTTACTTACATACAAATTAGTTCCTTAATTTCATAAATGCTTCCCATTTGTTAACTTCTTAACAACTTTACTTTATGGAAAACATCTTTTATACTTCATATTCCAAAACAAATTCACAATAATTCATCCTTAAAGCCTCTAATTCATCTCTAATAGATGCAGAGTTTATAAACAAGCCCATTTGGCATTAAATTGCTTTTTTTTTCTTTCAACAATTTGGTGCTTTTATCACAAAATGTGGTTGCTAAATGGAAAGCACAGTTTGAACTCTGTCACTACGCACCAATCAATGACAGTTTTTGCATATATTCATAAATATTAAAAGAAAAACATTTTGTGAATTAATCTGTAAATTAACACTACAGCAATTAAATGTTAAGTTTACACATCATCTGCACTGCATGCAAGTGTCGCGGCACAACAAAATTTGATTGATATCAAGATATAAATATTGATATAAAATGCTATATATTTAGTTTTTGTCGTTTTGCATCGCGCTAAATGCTCTCAGTGTCATATTACAATTGAATTTCTCTTTTTCTGTTTGGAAAGACTTGCTCATGATAAGACAATTCTGATTTGTTGCATCAATCCCTCACAGCGCAGATACAGAAAGCAACTGAATTCTTCCACCAAAAAATCTAGAAATTAATTCCATCCAAATATTGGAATTACAACTTTAATTTCTACTACATTTCTATTTTGCCGCAGCACACCAGCAAAAGTAATGATTATGAATGTGTCTGGAAAAAACAGAAAGGAGACTGTCTGAACATTTCAATAATTTATTAATAAACTAGTGTTTTCTGAGTTTTGGCGGCAAAGATGAAGTTGACGACGCCGATTCTCTGAGGATGCATCTATAGAGAGAAATGCACGTTAAGTTAAACATGTCATACAATAAGCGCTGTACTAATTTAGCGTGCACAAACACTTGGATATGTGCCTAATAATAGCGCATATTTATCTAGGTTACCATTAATGTTAGAGTCAGTGCAGTGGCCAAGTAAAGTGGCTAACATTAACCATGTTTCAAAAGATAAGCCATGTTTGATGTCAATGAATGAAAGGCGAAGGACAAAGGCACTGTTTACACCTGGTAATAAGATGCGTTTTGTTCAAATGGATCACAAGTAGACGAGGCAAACGCAAACCCGTTTACACCTGCAGTTTCTCTTTAGTCCACTTTCAACCACTTCTAACCTGATTTCTTCAGGGGAGGGTCTATGGGTGGGTAAATGTATGTTTTTTTTGGGATCTTTCGATCTAATGGACAAAATAAACTTGCGCAATTTACATATGAAGAGTTCAGATGCAAAAGCCTCTAAAAGCCACTTTGGTCAAAAATGAGATAACGATACTGAGTGAATGCTCTCCACATATAGTATACACTCATAAAATACTTTCACTTCAAACCCACTAAATCCCAGCCTCAGCCCATTCAGAAGTACCGGTACTTCGGTAGAAACCTATACATAAAACCCTGACAAAAATACTTATTTTAAAGAAAAACATCAGACGTTCGACCTAGGAGTAGGCGATATGACCAAAGGTTTTTATGATATCAACATTTTTGATACCTTTGAAAAACCCATTCTAACCTAAAAAACCAAGCTTACTGAAGACAAATAAGCTGAAGAAAGAGCTACTACAACAGAACAGAGACACAAATTAAATAGCAAGCTCTAGAAATAAGATATACTACATCAAATATATATAAAAAAAAACACTGCATTGTCTTTACTGTGTAAATTAAATTGACACAGTTTAAACACAGTTTAAAATAAAGTATTTAATCCGCAATGCTTAAAAACGCATACAAGCGATAAGCTTTCGTGACTGCATAACACCGCAACGTCACATGAGCGTAACCGCGATAGAGAGACGTTAGTCTCAAAATCGCTACCGGTTGACAAATTTCTACCGGTAAATCATGTCTACTGGTATTTCGCCCACCCCTAATTCGACCACATGAAAGACCTAATTCGACCTAAGAAAACAATCCTGTCGAATGCGGTTTTGACTACCTCTGGAAGTGGTCAAAAGTGGACAAGCTCAAAACGTTTTAGACCCTGTTTACACCATAGACTGTAAAAAAATATGGACTCAGTGTCCGTGACGTCATCCATAGGATTCTGAAGAGCAGTTTTGAAGCATAAAGTAGGGTCGAGCTGGCCGTTGCCATCTTGGCAGCGCATCGTCGCACGTCACTCCCGAATAATAGAAAATGGGCAAAGAGGCGGGACATGGGTGGAGCTGAAGTGACGCGATGACTAACAGACAGCAGAAAAATGGCTATCCACCTGTCACTCAAAGTGGCCACGACCTTAATTATGCAGAACTTTAATGCTTTATATAATGTAAAATAATTATTATCACAGTTGTCATGAAGGGCAAAATTAGCCTTACAGACCAAAACCACAATTTGTACCAGACTGTAAACATGTTTTTTCTGCTGTAAAGTTGGGCATTTTAACATGGAGCGCAATGAGATTCTGCTCACTTCTGGAGCCTGTCCCTAGCGGCCAGTCAATGAATTGCAGTTTAAGTCACGTATTGGCTTCAAGAGAAACTGCGGGAGGTTGCCGCTTGGTTTACACCTGCATTTAGCGTCGTCCGCCTGTGATCCGATCGACCAAAATGCATGTTAATAGCAGGTGTAAACAGGGCCATAATTACCACATGGACCAGCCATGTTAACGATCTGTCTGTCATACTGAGTAAATTCCTGTGGCAAAGTCAAAAAAAAAAAGTCAAAGTGGCATTTGGTCTAATTAAAATTTGGTCGCCTCTTCTTGTCAGCTAACATTTAGTCGACTATTGAGGGGCAGCCCTGGAAGAAATTAACCAAAAGAAGGCGGAGCCTCAGAGCACACCTACCTATTACAGAACTGCAATAGACCAATAGTAGTTTGAAGGTGTTTACCACCCAAAGTGAACTTTTATTCCTTTTAGCCTGATTTTGTTGGAAATGATGTTACAACAGTATCGCATTTCGCTTAAAAGTATATCTTATGATATCAGCAGTAGGGCTGCACGATGAATCGAAATCGCACCGCAATCGCGATTTGGCTCGTGTGCGATTATGAAAGCGCAAAGGCTGCGATTTTAATGAAATAAATAAATGCTCAGCGTGTCAGTGAAGGTCTCTGTGATCAGGAGTAAACGCTGCTCCGTCTGAAAGACTGCCAGTTTGAGTCGTTTATTATAACGTACACTTGAAAAAGCAACGTGTCAAACATCTTAACAAACTAGTAATGAGAAGCGTTCATAAACCTGTTGTCCAACGAAATACAACGTTTAATAACTTGTTTTAACTCACTTCATATTGTCAGTCGAGCTGATGTGGCTTCTTATCACAGAATGTCAATCAGCTCTGCATACTTTATTATTATGAAAATATCCAAGAGGACTTGAAGAACTCAAATACACCATATCTTACTGCAGTGGTGTTTATTGTCGTCATGTTTAATCAAAGTGTTTCTATCTTCGTTTTATTCAGCTTATAGCGCAAGCTTCGCTTCACATTAGGGATTTCCTGAACACAATTACTTCTCTGGAAAATGTGGAGTTTCTGCTCGAGGGCGCCCTCTGACCTCCAGTATGAATGAAACTTTTGGGTAGAAAATAAAAAAAATAATACTTCTAAATAAATGTATATGACAATCCATATGTTTTTCTTCAATGTAGCCTACAGGAGTTTTAATCCCGACAGTAGATGCAAAAGAGGCTCATATTTCATATTAAAGACATAGACTTTAAGAAATTGATATCACAGATAAAAGCACAGAGTTTAATAATATATTTTTTTTTTACAATATAAATCCTTAGACCTTTCTAATGATTTTTAGTCATAGGCTGTCTGCATATTAACAGGTAACCCATAATGTTAGTTTTCTGTAAAATATAAATATTATTATTATACTGTTATATTTATTATTAAATGCTCTATTTTAATTTTTTTATAATGACTGTTATTGTAATAATAATATTTCTTATTTTTCTTTAGCAATAATAATAATCATAACTATTATTAGTAATATTAATATATAGAAACAAAATGTTATATACACACTTTTCATTTGTAAAATAAATAAATAATAATAACTGCATTTTAAATCGCAATTTTAACCAGAATAATCGCGATTCGATATTTTCCCCAAATCGTGCAGCCCTAATCAGCAGGGTTTCCATGACAGACATTCATACATGCAAGCCTCCACACTATCTTCACAGCGTGCTGTCTGGACTTCGTCCCATGTCATTGTCACACCCTACAGTCTCAATTAAACACACCCTGTTTATTCACACAGGAGTGACCAACACAATAGGGGCCATTATGATCACAATGACACAGGCTATGGTAGTGGGGGGCAAGCTCTTCTCATCGAGGCACTGCCTGACATTAGCATCACTGTCAATGGACAGAGGGGCCCTAACTGCCTGCCGACTGCTCTACGGACTTAAATCCTTCAGAAAGGAGACGAAGAACTAAATGAGGAGTGTGACAGACCAGGTCTAAGAACACAAGGTTGAGTTGGGGGTTGGGTGGGCGTGAGGTGTGACACGGTCCAGGCAAATGCAGGGGGGGGAAAAGCACACATTTGCAACTGAAATCCAGAGCAGTCGCCTATATTTGATTACCACGCCCCGGTGTCACCATGTAGCCATGGCAACCACAGCGTTATAGCCTCCTGGGGATGTGTGTTGCTCCTTCTGGTCTAACGTTGAGGGCATCGAGGAACAAAAAGAGGCTAACAGCAGATGAGAAATATGTGCAGCTGGAGGTATAATCAGAGGATGGAAGGAGGAGGGGTCAGCAAACAAAGGCATTGTCGTTACAGGCCGCATAAAAGCTTGGACATAAGTTTGATTTGCTTTCAATTGAGTTTGGAAAAGCTGATGAGTTTTACTAAAAAAAATAAAACAACAGCACAAAGCATGTTCAATAGGAAAGCAACTGGATGTTCGTTTACATGTTTTGCCACTCAACCAGGAAAGGTTGCTAAACGTAAATATGTGGTTTTACTTGCAAGACAATGCTGGTCGTTGTTTTGTTTTTTTTCACACCCCTCTTGCAGTGAAAATGAAGAATATAGTAATGCACACGTTTCTGACTATTGATTAAACTGTTGTTGGTTGCTCAACAACTCATCAAAATTAAGTTGTTTAATTTTGTTTTGACTGCAAAGTTCAACCAGGATTGGAAGTCTGATATATGATATATATATATCAACACTTTTTTCTTTATAAAGACATCTAAACCTGGTTGAACCTTAAAGCCAAAACAGTGATTTCATTTAAACTGGTACACTCTGCATTTTTGGGACGGCAACTGCATACAGCCAAGAGCCAGATCTTATCTATCATTGTGAGAGTCATAATGAGACTAATTAATTTCCCGTTCAGTGCCAGGAGAGAAGCAATAAGCAAGGGATCATTTGCTGTGTCCTACAAAAAACCTCCAGAGGAAACAGCACCGCACAGACACTATTGCCATTCTCTATATTAGCGCAGGATTCGGTACTAATGAAGTCTCTTTAGGCAATTGTGCCCTTTCTGATACAGCTAGCCATGCATCTGAATTCTGTACACTGTGGATACAGCTAATGTGGCCATACTGCAAATAAAAGCAAATACATGACAACCCTGTTAAACAACAGACACCCTTTTCACTGCCTACGCAACATGACCTGAATGAGTCTACAGTCTAAAGTGCAAAAGTAGACGGCAGAACTAAATAATGTGCTCATGTGACACTCAGCTAGAGTTGTGTACTCGTCTCCAGCTCTTCCACAAGCACAGCTATGCGTTCCCTCTGACCACGTGTCAATGTCACTCAGGCGTTATCTACCGCCGGAAATAATGAGTGCACGTCCGCGTCAGAACATCCCATTTCATCAACAAGTCACGAGCAAAACTATCAGCCCTTTGCTTTCGAGCTCAACGAAAGCTTATGTACAACCAAACACATGTAATAAGCAAAACAAAACAAGAGAAAATAGCAGCCCCCACCCTCACATCTCGTGTTACATAGTTGCCCTAGATTCTCCCTAAACGTTCCTCGCCACAAACGGAGTATTTATTTGTAACCTTCAAACTGTAACCTTTAGCATTACTCTGTTGTTACAGGCGACAACCAGGCGCGTTCGATGAGCGTTCCATTCGAATGCTGTCTGGTTCGAGCGTTCACATTTAAAAGGCACTTTCGCGACAGTTGACGTTTGAATTGGAATTCTGTTTAAAAATATGTTCGTGCGTTCTGAAACTTCCGCAGATAATGTCACAAGAATGCTGGTCAGTCTTCTTTAGAATGAGGATCTTCGGTTAGCGTCAAGCTAATGCGTGGCTTTAAAGCAGTGCTTCGCTGAGAGCTTCTGAATATCCAGCCACACAAACCAGCGAAGTCCTGGGATATACTTACTTATAAACATATATACTTATATGACTCGTATGTGACTGGTTTAATGTCTCGTGTCAATTCGACGGAAAACGCATGCATTTCACTCAACTAAGTTAGCTAGCAAGATCACATGGTCAAAAATGTTTATAAATCGATTCTGACGACTGTGTATTTCAATACGAAAGATGAACGAATAAATAATTAATTCGTTCAACAACAAAAAAACAACAACAACGTAAACACCGAAATTTAGGGGGGGGGGGGGTCAATGGATTGTTATTGGCTAGATTTTTTTCCATGAGACACGTTTCATACTTGTCATCTGATTGGCATATATGATTTCCCTTCAAATAAACAGCATTATAAATCACACGGAAGAGCGTTTACTTACATTCGTGCATTCTACTGTCGCGTCCGACGACAAAAGCTGCCGTGCTTTCATGCAGTAGCCTTTCGCTCGCGCTGTGTCAAAAGATCAGCAGCTGCTTCCTCCATCCACGCAGCGCGGAGATCACGCCGCACGGCAACGCTTCCGTACCCCCCCTGCCGTCGCCAAGGCAACAGGGCCACTTCAGCCAATCACACCCCCTCCTCTCCGATATCCCCCTGACAACTGCCGCATCGCAGTAGCACTTTTTTAGCAAACCTAAGCAATTGCGTTCAGCATGCGCTCCGCGTTGCACCACGTTATTCATTCGTTCTTGAAAGCTTTGTGACGGAACGCTCGGTGTTATTACAAACGCTATCGCTAACCAGCCATGCATTTTGACGTCATATTCTCATTGAGAATACGCTTCATATTCAAAGGCTTTACTAATTTAGACGGCGTTTGACCACCGACTAGCTTAGGTTGGAAACGAGGTCAGATGCTGTTGCGTCATTTCGCGGGGGAGACCTGGAGGCTCTTCGTCCAATCACAGGCCATTTCACGATGTGAAGTAGAGGTACAAAACTTACCAGGCAAACTTATATAAGTATTGTGCTCCAGAAAAATTAAACTCGTTGCACTTTTTTTCTCCCCTCTCTGGTAAATATTTAACCCTTTCTGGCTGAAATTGTTAGAGAGACAAAAATTCTTCAACCACAACAGTTTTAATACCAAGAGTAAAGAGCAAAGAGTAAATAGCCTATCTCTTTAATTCTAAACAGGTTAATTGTAAGCTAAAATGCAGGTCAACCGCCTGCATTATCTTATTAAACAATTAGAAAGAAGTAAAAACGAGTTAACTGTAGCCTCATTATAGGAGCTGTTTATGCAACCCCCATGCATGTTGTTTTCCAGTCACATGATTGATTTATGGCACTGAGGTGGACTGAAGAAGGGGTCTGTCTTCAGCAGAGGACAGTGAGGACAAAGTTGAGAGGAGATACAACATACGGACTTCATTCTTAAAGGTCCTCACACACACACACACACACTCACAGACACAACATGAATCTCACAGGTTAATTAAGAATCATTTAGCTATAAAACACGACTAAGACCATTTCACTATTTATTTCTTTATTTTAACATTATTACTATAGGAGCTACTTGGCTATTCAATGCAGACACGGATGGAAAACACATTTTCTAATGTAATGATCAAATGTTAATGTGGTTGAATATGCAGATGTGTCGCCATGTTCAACTCTGTTTTTAACAATTAAGGCTTTTAAGGGCAGCTTTTTGTGCGTCCAATTGCAATAAATGTGCCATTGTGCAATTTTGCCACGTTAATCCCAGATAAGGATACAACTAAGCATTCAAGATTGGGGGCAGACAAATGTAAAAGTAATTGAAAACCCATGTTTAGGGTTATGATCCCAAATCAAATCTGATTTCTCTCAATTTCAATTCTTTTTATGTGCCATCTGTGTGTTCTTTCTGCCCTAAAATAGATCATCTAGTTTAATATACAACCCAATTGCACTCATTTCTGTAGATAAGCAGTTCACGGCCACGAGTATGTTCAAACACTGCATGTCTACATTTATTTGGCCATAAAAGTCTGAACTACCTACCAGTCATGTGTCGGAAATGACTTTAATTCAAGTTTTTAGTTTCTCTGAATAATGTAAGCACTTTTTTTTACGTGTATGGATAGTATTAGATGCAAAGCAGCCAATTTATCATCGAGGCAAACCTTGACCTAAACTTAAAAGTGTGTAATATTAATTAAGTACTCTCTCAAAATTGTATCCCCTGCATATAATAGGCTTTTTGATGAGTAGTACAATCCAAGGAATAGAGGATTTGTTGCTTTGAATCTAAAAGCATGTCTATTTAATAGATTTAAACAACAGACAACCTTTGAGCTTGATTATTGACCTTTTTAAGAGTTCTAGATTATGTATTATGTAATACAAAAATACAAATACTTGAACCTCAGTAGTGCATCAGTATGCCACAGAATATCTAAAAGTCAATGCGGTCCAGCAGGTTTCTGGCTGTTTGCATATAATGACGGTGCATATTTACCCAAGAATAGTGGAAAGCGAAGGGTTTATGAATTCACAAGTTATTCTTATCAGACTAGATAAAGCACGCGGCTATAAAAGTCTCCTACAGAGAGGACTTTTCTTGCATTATTTGCACAAGTCGAGTGTCTGCATTAGGATATTACAGGAAGGCAACACCTGCAATCAGGGTGGTTTTGTATTATAATAACTGCAATAGAGTCATGTTTAACAAGCTCTTGAAGGCAGTATATTATTCTGTTCAACCGTACTGACAGATGTTAGGGGGTTTCGTGGCTTTATGGACAGGAAGACAGTGTTATCAAAGCAGTGCAACCAGCAAACCTCTTGACATGTCGAATGTATTGTTAGGAATCAACAAATTCAAACAACCAGAGTTGATCTAATAAAGTTTATTTTCTTAAAAATGACCAGTTTCTGTTCTTTTCTAGGAAATTAAACCCTTTTAAAATTCATACTAGCATCTACATAATGGTTATTGAAGACTTCACAATATATTAAGTCTAGATGTTATGGTACACATGCATAAAATTCAGGCTGCATGAGAAGCCACAGTCACCACATTACACATAGATGGAGTTTGAGGGGCAAAAAGACAATGGGGCTGTAGAGATACTTGTCTCAGCTTCAAAGAGGCCAGAGGCCTCTGATATAAGCAACTCCAGCAAGGCTTTACAAAATCGGCATCGTACTTAAAACAGGCACAAGTCAGGCCATGGGCCCAAAAGAATGCAATAAAATGCTTTTAAAAGTCAGGATGCACTTTTAACAGTGATGCTATGACCACGTGAACAAAAATTAACTGAATGAAAATGTTCTGGGATTGTTTTTAATAGAATTTTTTTCTTTACATTCTCTGTTAGATTAATGGTCAAACACGTTTCAGAATTCTTTGGGCCCTTGGTTAACACTTTAAACTGTTTAGAGCTTTAGAACTCCAAATATTTAGAAAGGGAACTTGAGAATGAGAAAGATATATACAATAGGCAAAAATAACCCTTTTCTAATAATGGCAGCAACAAAGGTGATGCAAACGTTTCTGAACCTGCACGACCATAAGTTCCACACATCAATCGCTCACATAAAAGAAGTCACCTCATTAAAAAGAAAAAATGAAAATGCTGGAGGACAATTTAGTGTTAGTTTTCTGATCTTTTCTTTGTTATTCCTCTTTCACAGAAAGAACTTATATGCTGAGACACGAGTATGATTACAGCGAGCCTAATGTGTGCTAACAAAAATATTAATAACAATAATAATAATAATAATATATAATAAAATAAGACATTCAAATACAGTAAAAATTTTGCCTGAAAATACAAAACTACATGAGAAAGCATTAAAATCATATTTGTAGATCAGAATAACATATTAACATATTTATAAAAAAAAAAGAAAAAAAGCAAGTGCTAATCACATTGTTTTTTTTTGTTGTTGTTTTTGTTTGTTATTTTTTTATATCATACATATATTTCAGCACAACTGCTGTCAAAAAAAAAAAAAAAAAAAAAAAAACAGTCGCTGGGGAAGCCATAATGGTACGGTGCTGCCTCTAATCCAAGAAACCGAGAAATCTGTGGCTCCGGTCGCGGTCAGATCTGTACATAAACTGCAGCAGAACTCGTCTTGAATCTCCACATAGCACTGAAGTTACACAGGGCAGGGTGCACGGTGTACGGCTATGCGATTGGAAGGACCAAATAATGTCTACTCCCTTCCCAAACACCACCACTGTGGCACCCACCTCCATAATCTCCAGAATCCTGAGTCAACATATTGCTTCACAATATTTCACTCTTCCAAATCATCCATCACGCTCCCAAGCAGAAGTGAAGAAAACGCCTTGCATTCTCAGTTATCAATATACAGGAGAGTCCACACCCAGTACTGAGGCAGCTTTACACGGTTTCAGAATTCTGCATTTCATCTTTCCAAAGATAGTTTCTCTTAAAATGATTAATTCGAAGTCTGATATCTGACGTCTTTTGATATCCACACACACCAGGTCTCTCAGGCCCAGAAATGGCAGTTGCTCCAGATTTGTAGGCAGGTAAGATAAAGACCAGGGTGCTGTGAAGAAGGGCGAGCTCAATCTCAGTTGTGCTGTAATGTGTTGGATTCTATTGGAGGTGCTGAGTCATACAGAGTGTCCGTGTCATGGGTCGGCTCTCCGGCCAGTGTGCAAGGATTGGACAATGTACCCGCGCCACAGTCACAAAAAAACCTACACGGGACAGATTATAAAAGGAATTAGAGCAGATTAACTAAACGTTGCATAATAATTGTAATTCTGCAAGTCACCAGTAACTACCTTTTCTTGTGGATTTAAACAAATACTTCATTAAATTGATCAAAAGCGACAGTGAATGCATTTATAGTGTTACAATTTCTATTTCAAATAATTGCTGTTCTTTAAAACTTTCTATTCAAAGAAAACTATCATAGATCTCACAAAAATATTAAGCAGCAAATTAGCATATTAAAACAATTTCTGAAGGATCATGTGACACTGAAGAGTAACAGTAAACTGGAAAAGTCATTTTCACAATTTTACTGTATTTTTGATCAAATAAATGCAGCCTTGGTGAGCAGAAGAGTTGATGTGTGTGTGTGTGTGTATGTATATATATATAAGATTGCACTGACCTATCATGCCGTATAAACTCCACATCATGCCCTTGGTGGCACTTCTTAATACAGTTCACACAAATTGCATTCCGGTCTGTTGTGTTACAGGTGTGACACCTAATAGAAGAGTACGGAACATATGGTGAAATACTACAACCAATTCTGTTGGTTTTCAAAGCAGACTGCTTTAAGTTGCCTGCCTTCTGATTACCTGTAGAAATCGTGCATGGGGTAGCTGGTGTAACTGGAAATCTTGTACAGGCACTGACCTCTGCTCACTGCCTTTTCTATGGCATCCTGATTGTTCATGATTTTATTATCTAGAAAGTTAGGGAAAAGATTTATATTAGCATACATACATTTATTATTGAGGCAAGATAGTCAGCTATGAGTTTAAGATTTAATTTACCTTTCATTGTAACATTGACACCCGAGGCTAGAAATAGGCCTCCAAATCTGTTGTTGAATATTTGATTGCCTTCCAGAGTCGCTGTGGCATGGTTTGTGATTTCAATGCCTAAATTGGGGGTCAGAGAGAGTGTTGTTTGAACAAATTAATAGAAACATGACACATGGATTGAACTGCACACAGATTCCAATTCCAAGAACTCCAGAATGTCCAGTATGCACTCACAACCATTATAATAGCACTTTTTATTATTTCCCAATTGAACATTACTACACCAAAATAACCATTACATAAGATTTAAGACCACCACAGTGGCAGCATGTACGCACTTCTGACCTCAAACCCTCTACCGACCTGCAGCAAAGCCGTCAAATATCCGGTTCTTCCGCAGCACCGGATGGCTGTTTGTGCTGATGAGAACACCAGCCTGTGCGTTCCTGAAGATGTCGTTCTCTTCCAACAACCCTGAACATGCACATGAAGACATTGCTATTAGTTTCTATGATAGTGATTAAACATGGTACCTCCATTATATTAATTGGGTGGATTTTTAAAAAAACAGATTAAGCTCAGTTTTGAATCACAAATCATTGTGGGATGAATCACTAATTGTGTGATTTAGCTCAAGACAACTCTTGATGCGTGTCTAGGAATCTGTTCTGATTACATTTTTCTACTTTAAGTCTCCCTCAGCCGGTGTAGCATTTCCTTCACTGTGCTCATAAGCAAAAATAAATTTTCCAATCCATTCTTACCCCTCCCGCCGTTGAATATGCAAATACCCCCATCCCGTCCATCATGGATCTTATTCCTGCGCAGCGTGGGGTTGCTGTCCGTCTTAATCCACACCCCCGCCATGGCATTATCAAAGATCTCATTGTCCTCGATAAAACCCAGCCCTACGAATAGACCAACAAATTATGTCAAACAAACACAGCAAGCAGAAACCTCTTACAAATGGCCAGGCCAATATGACGACGAGATCTGTAACTGTTTTCACATTTTACGGCATTATGGCTAAGAGGAAAGAACTTACTCATAAACAAGCTTCCTAAGTAGTGAAAAGACAAATAGTTACAACAGAGAGGAAGTAGATAAAGAACTTACCAGAGTTGTAAACAAGGATACCTCCATTTTGTCCACCCCAAATTTTGTTTCTTCTGATTTTTGGATTGCTTCCAGTTCTGTTTAAAAAACAAAACAATGGGAAAAAACATCACTTTTGTACAATGCATTCCAAAATTTATCCAAAATACAAATTCAGTAGACATTTTACCACCAAGACTCTTAAAAACCTATTTGTACCCCTGATACTAAATTCAATTACTTCCTCCTTACCTGATCTGGACTCCAGAGTACATGTGATTGTAGATATCATTATCTTCCAGTACACCATGTCCATTATCATAAAAATACACCCCAACCTATTCAGAGGGGGAAAAAAAACAATATTAACAGGGAAGAATGAAGGCACATTTTGAAAGAAAGACATTTTTAAGTTTCAAACCTGTTTTCCACTGTGTATTCTGTTCCGTCTGAGCACTGGCGTGCTTCCTGTGGTCACCCACACTCCAGCCAGGGTGTTGCTGTACACCTCATTCTCTTCTATTACACCCTGGCCCTTTTCATGCTACAAATAGAAAGAGTTACTGTGACCAATATTTTTTGTTCTGTCAACTGCCCATAATGCATTCCAGGCAGAAGTGGTGTAAAGTATTTGAGTAAATGGAATTAGTTACTGAACTTAAATATCTTTTTGGCTACTTTGTAGTGTAACTGAGTTTCAAAGATATTAGCAACTTTTACTCATTTTTTACTCCAATACATTTGTGATGAGTAATGCAATTACTTGTTACATTTTGCGTGGCACCTAACGTGTTCTTCTGCAGTTTTTCTACTATAAAGAAGCAATATCACCATCAATAACGTAAGGAATTATCACAATTTTCACAGTAAAAGACAAAAAATGCTACACAAGTATAACTGTAATAGATATAACCTTACATTTAATGTAAACTTCACATTTAATTCATTTTTGTTGAAATAACTGTTTCTCCTAACATTAGTATTAACTTTCTCAGCTTGTGGAAAAGCAGCTGAGCTTTGATTCACCATGTGACTCATCACCACCTGCTTTTGGTGGTATGGTATTCAGGTACTCTTTACACCTCTGCCAATCAGATCATGTGTATGCTCACCACATAGATTCCTCCATGCTGCCCGTCATGGATCTTGTTGTGCCTTACTATAGGACAGCTGTTCGTTCTGATCTGAATGCCAGCCAGGGCATTTCCATAAATATCATTTCCCTCAATGAGGCCCCTCCCATCACCAAATATGTAAACGCCTCCTTGGTTTCCATTGAAGATGGCATTTCCCCTAGATTAAGAGCAGACAACTAATTTTATAGGTATATCAACAAACGGATCAATCAACTGACAGTGTGCCGAGTGTTTAGCTCAGCACAATAGATACCCAAAATTATTTTCAAGTCTAAAAATAGCAATATTGATTTATACTACTAAAGTGAGGACAAGGGAGACTGACCTTATAGTCGGATCACTGTTGGAGGTGATCCACACACCAGCAAAGTTATTGGCATAGATTTTGTTTTCTATGAACTGGCCTCTGCCTTTCTCATGAACATAGATGCCCCCCGTTTGACCGTGGTGTATCTCACAGCGTACCACAGTCGGGTTAGCATAGGCTTTCACCTCAAACCCTGCAATCCTGTTCCTATGGATATTACAGCTCTCAAAATAGCCCTGCAGAGGGAGACAGAGACAGAAATCAGCTCACTGGCTGCTGCCCAAAACAGATGAAATCTCTGATTGAACAAAAAATTGGTTTAATTACCATGCCATGGTCAAAGGTAAACACTCCTACGTCTCTGCCATGGTGGATATGATTACGTCTGATGATGGGATTGCCATGGTTTTTTACCCAGATACCCGCAAGTGCATTGTTTGAGATTTCATTATCTTCATAAATACCCTGTAACACAACAGCACGGGCAAAAAATAATAATAATAATTAATGTTTGTCAGTAAAGCACGCAATAGTTTTGTCTGCAACTGTATGAGCTAGTTTATGACTAACGATCAGTGTGTCAACACCGAAATAAAGCAAATATTCAAAATGCAACATTTTTACTAGAAGATTTGGCCAAATCATGACGGCAAAATAATACATTTGGGTATAAGTTACTCTAAACCTTTTTAAACACTATGTAACTATGGACGAAAGGAATAGTCCAAGCAAAAATATGTATCGTATGGCTTCAGAAGACTAAATATAGTGCACGAGTCCTATGAAATCAATTTTTCCTTTTTTTTCCCCGTTTGTGGACATAGACTGAAAGGCCAATACAATCCTATTGTATGGAAAACAGTTCAACAGCACAGTGAAAAGAAAAAAAAACAACAGCATACAATCTTACTATGACATGAGGAAATAAGTCAATAATTAGAGTTAGAGTAGAGTTAATTTAACGCACTTTAAAATAGAAAACGAAAACAAAGTTCCCACCTGTGCATGATCAGTGATGTACAGTCCAACATTTTCACAATCGCTGATGTTGCAGTGTTTAATGGTCGGTCCGGCACCCTGACCACTTACACACACCGCTGATCCCACTGCGCAGACAGACAGAGCAAGGACCTCAATACACTGATTAAATTATTAAATTCCTCGTACTTCAACTGCTAAAATATGCCACTAAACAGTAGGGCTGGGTATTGACACAAATTTCACAATTCGATTCGATTTGATTTCCATTCACAAGCTTGCAATTGTTCAAGTGTTGAAGGATATATTTTACTATATCTCTTTGCATAAATATTTTCTACTTAAAAACTATAATTTCGTTATTTTACTAACCCAACTAATGACTCATCCGCACTTACCAATAGGTTGCACACACTTTCGCAATCTGTTGCGCATATTGTTCTTAAACATTCATTCGTTTCTCATGACCACTTTACAATATTTCAATAACATAATTTATTTTGTAGCCTATGCTATGCTGTACCCGACAAAAAGTTAATTGTGCTGCTAAGTGAAGTGTTTTTCCCGTTTTCATTTTCTTGATTTGTTGTTCGTCTGCGTTTTAATAAATGTGTGTTATCAGAATCCCCTTCATTCTTTCATTTGATTTGACATTATGGCCAAGGCAAATTGTCTTTAAAAAGTATTAACCAGACAAAAGTGATTTGACGTTCGCTGAAGTCTAGGTTTATCTTAAACTGCCCCTTCAGTGCAGTAGCCACAGAAGAGTTGTGTGACAATAGCCGCGTTTCCACAGCAGGAACTTTCCCGAGGAACTAGGAACTTTGGAGTGGTACTCGGTGTGTTTCGACCGCAGGAACCAGGGTCTAAATGAAGTTCTGGGTAAATATTTCCCCCTCCAAATGGCCCTGCTCGCGAGGTGGTACTTTTTCAAAGTTCCAGAACTTTCGGGGGTGGGACTTGGCCGCTGAACATGCTGATCGGTTGAGCTCACGCAGCATTTTATTTCAACTGCCATTTTTAAAAATCTTGCGAGGTTCGTTCTGCGTTCAGTAAATATCAGTCTTGCTCTTTCTGTCCGATGCCGCGCGTTGTCTCAGCAATTGCACGGTCAATGTTTGCTAGCTTTACGAGCTTTCAGAATACGCTTTAGTATCAGCGCTCGTCTCTTTTCCGCCGTTTTGTTAGTGACATATTAGTAAACCACATAACTAGCAAAAGCAGTGCTGTTTGCATCTCCTCCATACTTGTTATTGTTGCAGACAGTATCGCACAAAAATGATTACTGTCCGTCGCTGACTGGGAGGAACAGTCGCGCGTAGTCCCACATCTCTGGACTAATTTGTCTAATCTTCACGGTACTTTAGACCGCAGTGGAAACGCAGACAGTAGCAGGTCTGGGGGAAAAAAAGTTCCTGGTACAAATTGTTCCGGGTAATTTCGGTGGAAACGGGGCTAATGAGTACGATCTCCTGAGACACTACAATAGGCTACTAATAATTAATTAATAAGGGCTGTTTTCTTGTACAAAATTAAATATTTTAAGTTAAATGTACAGAGTAATGTGGCGTTCACACCGGACGCGATTCGCGCGAAGGTGGACGCTTGAACATTGCGTTTACTCGCTTCATTCGCACGTGAAATTCGCGTGTGACAACTACACAACAGACGCGAATTCGCGTCATGGGAGGGGCTTCTATATGAGCCAGCTCGTCTCAGTCACTTGACGTCTTTTTTGTAAAAAATACTACTATTAATGTGTGACAAAACGTAGTTTAAAGACTTTTTCAGGCGATAATAGTTGTTTAAAGCTCAAATCTGTGGTTAATTTATAAAAAGAGTGACTATTTGAGCATTTTATCTGGCGTTTTCGGAGTTGTGAGATCCAGGCGATCAGTGACATTCCTCGCTCGTTTACCCGGCGAGACCTGCCTTTCCTCGGCTAGTCCTTCTCACATTTGCAGCTGGCTCTGGCTCTTTTTCTGCTCCAGTCTCGTTGTGAAATGGCTGACATTGATTTTGTTGAGAGGGTAGCTGACTGTCCGACCTCCTCACTCACTTTCTTCCAAGCAAGATCCTTTTTATTCCTGTTCCTGTAGTGATAGGATGATGTATCATACAGCTCCGGGTATCCACATACGGCCACGATTATCTTGTCCTCCATTGTTGTTCGGATTTCTGCCTCCGCTTGTAAATGCGTCACTACTAGAGCAAGCTCGTGATTGGTTAACGCGGCGCGAAATATCCGGCAAAATTCAGATTTTTCAACTTGAGCGATTCACGCGTTCAAAATGCTCAATTCGCGTCTCTGCATTGACTTAACATGTAAATCACTCGCGCAAATCGCGTCCGGTGTGAACGCACCATAAGACATGTAAAAAAGACAAGAGGCTAACAATGTTTTTAGGTCAACTATAGTGGCATCACGGAGGCGCTCCATTGTGATGTCGGTCAGCCATCGTCCACAAGCACAACCCTAATTCATACATGCATGCATTAAATATTGAAGAACATTAAAAATTATAATGAATAGCCTATGTAATATGGTTCATATATTTAGCAAAATGCTCCTTTCTAGAGTTATTTTTTCTTGCTGACTAACGAGTTTATGGACACTGGATATGGTTTTTCTGAGGTAAATGTGACGTTACATGACATTGTTTACAAGCTGTTTTACTCACGTCTTTTCACGGTTGAAACACTGATTCAGCGATTTCATGTGACATGATACGGATTTCAGTAAGTTGTACTGTATCTTTTAACACTTTCAGATGCTCATTCATGTTTATTTCACGTTGTAACTGGTATTAAAGCTGATGAATTCACGTGCGCTCCGCACTCCCGCTTCAAGCTGAGCCAGAGCGATCTCACGCCACAGCGCCAAAATGGCATTTATGTTTTTGAATTTCGTTATAAAATGGACGTAATTTGAAATCAGAGACTTTGTTTCATATCAATAGTAACAGCACAAAGATTATTGCGCTTTATTGGATGGGAGGCGCGCTACAATGTTTCTTTCATTCATCAACTGAAAACAGGATGAATAATCGATTCTTGGGATTTAGGAATCGATATCGTTTCATAAAAATGAGATTCGATTAAAATTGAGAAATCAATATTTTTTACCCAGCCCTACTAAACAGCAAGGTCATGATTTCAATTCCCAGAGAATATATATACTGATAAAATGTATACTTTGAATGCAATGCAAAGTCAAATGAAAGTCTGCCAAATTAATTGAATACATATAAAAGGGACTTCTCCCTCTTAATGAAACAATCACTTTAGACTGAAGAGCAAAACAATCTTGCCACAAAGCATTTAGATATGAAGCAAGCATCCATCCATCCATGATGGATTACACAGATTAGAGACCATTCAAGTCTAGAGTACCATTCAAAAGTTTGGAGTCAGTACTATCTTTTTAAAGAAATGAATAAATTTTGTCCAACAAGGATGCATTAAGACATTTCTAGATTTCTATTTTAAAAACGGTTATTTTGAACTTTCTATTCAAAGTATCATGAAAAAAAAAAACAAATATATTAAGCAGCACAACTGTTTTCATCATTTATAAGAAATGTCAGCATACATTTCTCATTAGCATACTAGAATGATGATTCATCTTTGATTTCACAGAAATAAGTTACATTTAAAACAGTAAACTAAATTATAATAATTTCACAATATTACCGTTTTTACTGTATTTTTAATCAAATAAATGCAGCCTTAATGAGCATAAGAAACTTCTAAAAACATATATATTTTTTTAATCTTACCAACACCAAGCTTTTGGATGATAGAGTATTATGCTAGAGAAGCAGATGTAGGGCCCTATGATTTCCGCGATCACGGAATCGCGGACGGAATCGCGGAATTGGCATATTAACGCGGAATCTATTGTTAACGCGGAATTTCCCGGAATTTTACATATTTGGAATGAAATGCGGTTTTGTGTGGGAGAAGAACGTATGTCTGGGGAAAATACAGACCGGGGGAAGCAAATCTGGGCGACACAACCCCTCCCGTCATTTCAGCTCCCCCTTCAAAACAATGAAAGTATGGCGAAGCGGCTCTCCACCGCTCTGCTTTCATCCATGTATGTAATCGGTGAAAAAGTTAAGAAACTCAACGCTAAGCCCTCAATGCCGAGCAGCTCCCTCGCGGGGAGTGCTAGCTGTAGTTTGCTTTTAATCTTGTTTGTATCTTGTTTTTAATGCACTTTAATGTACTGTATGGAAAATAATGTCTTAAATGAACTTGAGAGGAAATGAGATGCGCGGGACAGCGCACCTGATCTGCGTCATGTTCAGCAGAGGTAGATCTTAAAGTGACAGTAGCACTGATAATGTCTGTCATTAATGTTCAAAGAACAACGTGACCAGAGAAGATTGTAGCTTTAATGATGATTCATCTATATTTCACTTATTATTTATGCTGTTAAGAAAGGTGTTGATAACTTTATTCAATTTCTGTGTAGACTATGTCTGACAGGGAAGGCCACAGGTAAATATAACATTTATTATAATGGGTTTATGTAAAGTTTTTTTTTTAAGTTCGATTAAATTAAGTTATTTTTTTAAAGCCTAATAAATGTTGAAATTGGCAGCTTTCAGTTATACTGTAATGTAACGTCATTAATGTTTCATATAGACATTAATATCAGTGATACTGGCCTTCATTCATAAAAATGCTATTACAACACATTTAAAATATGCGGTCTTCAAGTTGTTTCTAAATTAATTTGGAGAGTAATTATTACAATATCAAAATATTAAAAACTCCAATGTTTTTAATTGCAATTAATCATGATTAATTACAGAAAAAATGCGATTAATTATCAATTCACAGCACTAATATTTTGTTGTGACTTGAAGTATTTAGAGTGGAGTGTTATGTTGCATCATGCGGTATTTGTCCTGAAAAGTAAATGTGATGTTTGTTACCTCAATAAATTTAAGGTCATTCCTATTTTATGTTTTATGTTCTATTATATTAACATTAAAAACACACTATTTTTATGACTAAAATAACAGTTAAGGGTAAAAGAAACTGAATTACCAAAAATTAAAACGGAAAAAACGGAATTTGAGAACAAATAAAACGGAATTTGGGAAAAAATTTAATGGATTTCATAGGGCCCTACAGATGGTAGTGTAAATGAAAAGTACCTGTGCAGGTGCTGCGGATGACGCAGTGGTCAATGTTGGGGCTGCAGTTAACTGTAATCTCCAAACAGTGGTGAGCATTATGGTGCTGTGCTGACTTATCATCAGGGTTGAACTGAAGCAAAAATAGCAATATAACAAACACTCAAAAACATGATTTGCTGCAACCTCTGATAATAAGCATCATGGGTGAATTAGAAAAGAGAGATTATTGTTATATAAAAGACGCCATGCGATGATTTACAAATGTGACGATTGTAATAAGATAAGGAAAAAATCTGTAAAAACTGTTACTCACCCGGATGGTCATGTAGCCCACATATGCATCTTCAGATCCCTCCATAAACACAAACGTTGAATCTCTAGTGTTTTCAATGACAACCTTGTCAGCTACCTTCCCTGAGGCTGAAAGGAAAGAAAACAGGGGTGTTTAGTGACTTTAGTCAAAGGATGTAAGGTTAAACGATGGATGTTATTTTCAAGACTTAAAGTTAAAGGTACAAAAACAGGGTCATCAGACTTACCTGCGCCAATCATTGTGATGGGGGATTCAATGTAGATCCATTCATCTGTGTAAATGCCAGAATGCACAAATATCAGGCCATCAAAATGGGCCTCCTGCACCCCTCCCAGTGCATCCTCAATGGTGTCATAATACTGCAAACCAGAAAAACACTGTCATTACAATGCTAAAAATGCCTCGGTGCGTTTATTGAACCATCTTCACAAATTACAACAAAAATTCACAAAAAAAATAAATAAATAATAAATTAAAAAAAAAAACTGCTGAAGCCAACGATCCATACCAACATATTCTCTCTGCCTTTGTATCTGGCTGGATTACTATAAAAGTGTTCTGCAAAACCAGGCTTTACATGTGCTCCTTTATACTGTGGAAAAAGAAAAAGAAAAGATTTAATGAATGCTTCTTCATATTTTAGCACCCGTTTTATAATTTTTGATTCACCCAAGATGGACAGTTAACATGAGGTGTAAATGCTACTTCACTCCATCTGAGGCAACAAAATGCCTCAGAATAGAAAAATCCCCCAAGCATTCACATCCATTCTGGCCTAAAAAGTAAAACAAAAAGCAAGCTCTCATACCAACTGCTGAAAGCTCTCTTTCCATGGGTTTGGTTGCTCATACTCTTCCGGGTTGATCTGGTAGAACTTCCCCGGCTCTGGATGCATCATGGGTCGTGTGTACTCAAACACCTCCATGTATAATCTTTTCCTGTAAAACGCACAAACAGAAAAAACAAATCACACAGATATAACCTTATGGAATATCTGAACCAACCCCCCCCCTTACAAAATATTATGGTGGCTGATAAGCATTTCTTAAAGGTCCCGTTTTTCCTGTTTTTTTAAAGCTTTGATTGTGTTTACAGTGTGCAATATAACATGTGTTCATGTTTCGCGTGTAAAACAAAACAAAACAAAAAAACAGTATTTTTCACACAATTTACTTGAAAAATATTGCTGTTTTCACTGTCCTAAAAACGGGCTGATGACTTCCTTGTTCTATGAAGTCCCTCCTTCAGAAAGCGTAACGAGTTCTGATTGTGCCAGCGGTTCCTGTGTTGTGATCATAGGATGTGATTCGACAGCAGCTTAGCGCACGTTGCCCGGTAAGGTCACGCCTCTTACCAGAGATGCATGCGCTCAGTGTTCGAGTGACGTTATTAAAGAAGGAAGTAGAGGGATGTAGTCCTAATCAGCCGTTCGCTGTAGGCTTTGAAAGGGGACTTCTGTTAAATAAAATATCTTGCTTGGCATTGAACTTTATAATTTTACAGGTATTATTTATGCTCTAACAGCAACATTACACACTAACTAAAGTTTGAAAAATGGGATCACGAAGAACAGGACCTTTAAAGTTTCAATATTTTAATGGCAGTCAGGTCAGTGCTGTGCTAAAACACTACTGTCCAATAGTTTTTTTTCTTTCTTCAAAGAAGTCTTTTATTTAGCAAGGATGCATAAAATTAATCAAAAGTGAGAGTAAAGACTCTAACATTGTCACCAAAAAAAAAAAAAAAAAAAAACTATTAAAAAAAAAAACCTATTCTTTTGAACGTTCTATTTATCAAAATTATCCTTTGATTTAAAAAAAAAAAGAAAAAAGCACAAAATCAGCATATTAAAATGATTTCTGAAGCATCATGTGACACTTATGATTGGAATAACAGCTGTGGGAAATTCAGCTTTGCCATCACAGAAATATATTACGTTTAAAAATATATTAAATAAAAAACAATTATAACTTTTAAAAAATATTTCACAATATTACGGTTACTGAATTTTTAAATAATGCAGCCTTGGTGATCATATGGGACTTCTTTCAAAAACATTTAAAAAATCTTACAGACCTCAAACATTTGAACGGTAGTGTATGTTGTTCTATTGTGTAACCTGCAAACAAGATGTATCAAAAAACCCAAAGATGCAATTGTTATGTTTGGCATGTTGTTAAAGCATTACACTCTTGTAATTCTTTTTGCAATATCAGTGCAGTTTGCCTGTCATGATCATCATAACATAACTTTTTATGGACATTGCAACAATCTGCTGGTTGTCCTAATCTACTGGATCATTAGTATCCCACTTACAGCATGACAACATTTTCCTCCATACCCCTAATGAAAGCGATTCATGTACTTCTGTAAATTATTCTATTGTCAGTATGTAAATTCTCACCAGAGAATGGGGTCATTTGCAAGTTCACTGAACCGCTTGCATACGCAGGCAGCCTGGCACAGGTCCTGCTCCAGCAGGTAAGAGAAGATCTTCAGAACGACTTCATCCGGAAGCTTCTCTTGGAGATACTGCTCCGCAGGGGCAGCTGAAACAAAGTCAACAAGAAAAAGAATCTAAAGCAAACTGCTTGCAGAGCACACTTAATTAACAGCATTAGTCCTTTGATAAGAAGCATAACTTTTAATAATGATGCACTTAATGATCGAGACCACAAGTCTTCACTCACCTGGCAGGTCCTGGGATTTTCCAGACACTCTTGCACGTTTAGCTCTGTGACCGAAATTTTCTGTGGCTGAAGTGGAGGCTCCCTGCATCGCACAAATCAGACATTGTTTTAATCTAACCACAGTTTAAAAAGTCAACTTTATAAGGACTATTCTCCGTCAAAAGTGCAAAATAAACAGCAAAATCTTTACCTCCATACTGTTTTTTGTGGGACACACGGTTCTTTTAGGCAACAGGGACTTTCTACGGAGTTGGTATGGACTGTTTTGAGCTCCTGGACCAGATTCTTCTGCAACCATATCTGCAGGGATGTCCTCATCTAGAAAGAAAAAGAAAACAATCCATTCAGCAAAACATATCTCAACCTGCCCTGCACAAGCTCAGACCCCAAGTTCCACCGCAAACTCCTGATTTCCATGTTTGCAGGTTGCAAAATGTGCCTGCAGGAACAAAAATAGACCCATTCTCACAAGGAAAACAGTCAAAAAAAGAAAATTCTCCAAAAGCAAAGCAGTGCAGACAACACTTTTGCCCGTCAGTTGGTAAGAACATCACACATCAGTGCAAAACTCTGAATTTCCATACTTCCAGAAAGTTTGCTTTTCCATATCTTGACACATATTTCTATTTAAGGAGTAAAAATCCTAAATGCTTTAACCTTCTTCATACAATTGGTTTTGCAAACGTAAACACCATTATGTTATCCATATAAAAACTATGGCAAAACTAGATGCATCGACTGCTGTTCTTTATTCAGCTACAAATGACGTACCTACCTACCTGTCAATACCTGGTGTACTGATCACCTGAGAGCCTTACAGTCTGTCCTTCCCTACAGCACAATTGGTACCTGGAGACAACATCCAAAAGTGAAAGATGAGAAGAGCAGCTAAAGCTTGACTCTAAACGGTCACGAATTGTATGGCAACTCACAGCTGACTGGTCCAACAGACTTCACAGGGCAACAAAAGTACATCAGGGCAAAATATCAACACAAAATGAGATCCTCATCTCTTCAGGCACGGCTCTGGTCACTCTTTCTGTCTGTCTGCCTACATACGCATCTAGTCAGTGTCCACATCCAAAAAGTCAAAGCAGTATGAGGATGCTCTTCCTTTTCACCAAAAACAGCATGCACAGATTTAATAAAGAAAAATGTGTACCCAAACAAGAATCTACAGCATAACATTACACACACATACACAGATATTACACAATTCTCTGTTCTAAAAGCCCAACTACCTTAAATAATGAATATGGTGGCAGTGGTTCATTGATGGTATCAGGTGGTAATACCATAGTACTACTATAGTGCATGTCCAACAAAACATGGTCATTTTGGGTACTTTTACGTGTAAAGGATGTAATTATATTAACTTTGAGAATATGAATGCACTGTACTCTCAATTCAATCATGGCTTAGGCTGATGCTCTCATTGAAAGACTTTAACTGCAAATGTAAACAATAAGGTAGTCAAAATGCACTGATCACTACAGGTCTAAAATGGTTCAATAAGGCCTAATACATGCTTAATGAGCACGAAAACCTAATGCTGCAACACTTTATCAATGGATTTTTCAAAGAAGAGCTGAAAGCCTGTCAGTGGGGGGTCTGTAAACCAGCTAAAGGTGGAAACAAAGGTTTCTGATTGATCATCGCAGATGCACCTCCACCAGCAGAACCCATGGCTTTGTGCATAGCATCTACAACCCTACAAAAATAACCATCCATGTGATAAAGATTCCATTACGCACATATCCCCAACAAAACAGCAAAGGGAGCCTTTATCTAACCCCCGTTTTCTCGCCGAGAGCTCAAGTGCGCAGCTACTTACATTAGCTAGCGTGCTACCTAGCCGTGTGTAAACAGTTCACTTCACAGCTACTGTATTCAAAGCTAACGAATAAACACAATACAGTTGACGATACTAAATGCGGCTACTGTGTTAATGTTTGGTGTAAACGAACAGTGCTCCGTATCAATGGCAGCTCAACACTGGATACTAACAGCTACGCAGCGCAGATTTTCCTGCCTAAATCCCCTTCTCACATCTCTCTTCCACCTATAACCCATGAGAGTTAACTTATACCAGACATAAATCAACATTTACCTTGTTTCTAGATTTAAAGCAAACCCGGAAAGGTGGCGAGTGTGTTAAAAGCTAGCCGTTTAGGGTTCGGGCTCGTGAAGCCCAAACAAAGCGCGGCCTGGCCCGTAAATATGCGCCTCGACGCTCTGCACACAAGCCCTTTTAATCAGACCGTACGGCTTCGGACTGGCCGTGTCGGGTCAGAGAGATAAAGTACCGTACACGACACAGCAGAACATTGAAGCGTTGTTGAATTAAAGGCCCCCGTCTCACCTCTTTCTGCGTTGTTTCTTTCCGGCTGCACCGGGCGCGGCCTCGACACTCGCCTGGGTCTCCTGCTGCTCGCTCTGACGGAGTTCATTTGGCGAGGTGACTTTACCCAGAAAAAATACGCTTCCCTCGAACCTTATTCTGTTGTTCTTAACATTTACACAAATCTCTGGTCTGAAACAAGTCAAATCACCCGTCTACACCGAAAAAGGACACCAACCCAGGTCAGTTTTTCTTATTCGGGGTGTTGTTGGTGTGTTTTTTTTCGGACAGCTCCCCCCTGTGCTGAGCTCCGTGTCTCTCTCCCTCTCTCTCTAGCAGGAGGAGCCATTAACATGGACACGGAGAACATGCACAAGGGGGCACCACTGATATTCAGCATGATTAAACATTGAGTAATTGCTTTTAAATATTGATCCTCCAATCTTGGAGACGTTCGTTTTCAAAGTGTAAATAGCCATGGTGCCATGACGCTGAGATTACAACCTTGTCAAAGCATTCTCTGATGATTTACAAAATAATAATAAATAAACCCAATTTACACCAGCCTAAACTGGTCTCCTAGGCTGGTCAGGATAGCAAAAAGTGGGTTATGGTTCTGGGAGACCCGCTATACTAGTTGAGCACCAGTTTGGCCAGGCTGGGAGACCAGCCAGACCATCTTAAACCAGCTAAATATCTTATTATTCTAGTTTAAGATGTTTTCGTTAGACAACAAACTCGCCTAAAAGCATTCCTCTTACAAACCTGATCAATTAAAAAAAATAAAGCAAGCACTTTTTAAACAGTCTTGGAACGGAATTAAAAAATGTTCTTTATTCTGCTTGGCTTCATTAATCAGATAAACAATAGCAGGGATTTTCAATATTTTTACATTTTTCCCAGACCCCAGTTTGAAATGCCTTAAACAATGGCAACATGAAGATTTAGCACATTTCAAAGAAAACATTTAATTGACTATAGTTGCTTTTGGGTTTAAATCTAAATGTAAAGTTAAGTGTGCAAATAAGGTCTGTCCGAGTAGTTTGTGATTATTATAATAAACGATTATCTTTGAAATTTGAACATTTTAAACGTTCCCCAACTTGTCCATTAGATGGCGACATTGCCGCTAACCAAAATTCATGTTGTAATATTAACGGACAGTGCACTCACACACAGTACACACACACAAAAAATATTTAGAAAATGTTTACTCTGAGAAAGGATTTATGACTACAAAATGCAAATAACCAGGGGGGAAAGCACCTGAAAATAAAGATGGTGCTAAAATGGAACATCTTTTTCAAATCTACTATAGATTATAACAATTTCCATTATACCATAAACAATTCTACAGAAATGTTGAACTTTCACATCCACTATGACAATGCTCAGCCTGAAGCCCTCAGACTGAAGTCAGTTTGACTTTGGCAGAACGTGACACTATCTCATTGACGAAACTATTGTTTTGGCCGATGACCTCTGCCTTGAGTTTGCGCAGCTCCTTTTTGACAGCCTCGTCGGACATGCCGTCAACAGACATTGATTTAACCTTAGCCAGGAAGGTCTCGATGATCTTCTCCCCCTCCTATGGGTAAGATGACAGGACAGCAGTTTATTAACTGTAATAGTTTAATGCATTGAGCTGCAGAGTAAATGCAAACATTTCTCACCTTTTTCTCCAGGCAGCGTTTCTTGGCTTCAGGTCCAGCTTCCTCCCCAGCTCTGGAAATATCCTGGAACTCCTCAAGCTCCAAAGCCTTCTCCCGTGCATTAGCAATCACATGCTTGGGGAAGTTAGCAAGCTCTGCCACATGAATCCCAAAGCTCTGGTCACACACGCCTAAATCAAGCACAAATAAAACATCATACACCAAGCACAAATGGAAATATACAAAATCTGAGTTTTCAAAAAAAGTGTTGCATCTCTTTGCTTTGCTGGAATTCTACATACCCTTTTTCACCTTGTAGAGCATTGTGAGAGTGCTGTCTGTGGTCAGGGCAGTGACGTGGAGGTTACGGACAGTGGGCACCTGCTGCGCCAGTGCCGTCAGCTCATGGAAGTGAGTGGCAAACAGGCAGAAGGACTTGAGGCGAGTAGCGATGTACTCGGAGATTGCCCAGGCCAGACCAAAGCCATCATATGTGGATGTGCCTCTGCCTAATTCATCAATAATGATGAGGGAATCCTCTGTGGCTGATCTAAAAAGCCAATTCAAAACATGTCATGCATTTATCACAAAAAGTACTGAAGGGCATAAAATGCACATATTTTTAAATAGCGCTGTAAACATGAACATGTTAATTTTGTGATACATTTTTTCCAGTTGAACGCTTTAAAAATATTTAACGCAATTAAAGCAGAATCATTTTTTTTCCTAGCATCCTAGCCTTACAGTATATGATCACGCTCTCATTCATTCAAGTGCTTTCAAACCATTCAAATGCAATAAGACGAAAAAGAGAACTCGTATTAAGCGGCTCTCTATGTTCACTCATCCTACATTGAATTTTCCTTCACGCTTGAATGGACAACAACACAAAATTATGGTCAAAATGCCCATTTTTGGCGAGTTGCCCCGTAAGCACACTCTTACAAAGTCTTAAATGAACGTAAAGGGTTGTAAGAAAATCCATGCCATGTGCATCAGGTCTTAAAATGAAAGACTCGGTCATTAATGTTAATCAAAGAACAAAAAAACAAAAAAAATTCACTCAGCTCTTGACTGAATAACTGTCGAAGCTTTAATAAGAATTAATCTATATTCAATTTATAGTTTATGTATATACAATTTATAGTTTATGTATATTAAATTTATAGTTTATGTATATTCAATTTATAGTTTATGTATATACAATTTTTAGTTTATGTATATACAATTTATAGTTTATGTATATTCAATTTATAGTTTATGTATATTCAATTTTTAGTTTATGTATATACAATTTATAGTTTATGTATATTCAATTTATAGTTTATGTATATTCAATTTATAGTTTATGTATATTCAATTTATAGTTTATGTATATTCAATTTTTAGTTTATGTATATACAATTTATAGTTTATGTATATACAATTCATAGTTTAGTTGAATATGGTTTAGGGTTTTCACTTAAATTAGAAGTTGATATTTGTAAAAGCCTATTAAAAATGTTGAAAATGATGGCTTTCAATTATACTATAATGTTGAATAGCTATAATTAATGCCTAAAATTGAGTAGCATCAGTAGCATTATTGGTATCAGTGATACTGGCATTCATTCATAGTGCTTAGGGAAAAAGATGGCATTATAAAACATGCTGTCTTTATGTTTGTTCTACATTTATTTGAAGATACAATGTAAAAAAAAAAAAAACGATATATAAATATATTATAATGCGATTAATTACAGAAAAACGTGTCATTAATTAGTTAATTTATTTTAATCGAGTGACAGCACTATTGTAAATGTATCAAATACATAAAATTATGATAATGCAAGCTGAAAGCATAAAAAAAAAAAAAATCATAAAACACTGTATAATGTTAAATGTGTTTGAAAGAAATGTTCAGGTTCAATACAAGCCATTATGAAATCAAAACTGACCAATCTTGTTTTGATGAAATATTGCAGTACTTATTATAACTGGTTCATCCGTACACATTTTTTCATTCATGTGCCCTCGTAATCTTTAATCGAAATAAGTATAACATCTCTTCTGTGATAATGTGTTCACCGGCGCGAGGGCAGTACAACCTGTCACATGAGATCACAGCAATAGCAAACAATCCAATCAATTTGTGTCGGACAAAATCGTGTCCCACTCTACATTGTTTCTTATTTGAGAAGACGTTTCACTCAGATATACATCACAATAGGGAAGAAAGGACTATTGCAACTTCTGTTTCATGTCAACTTTAAGTAAGTTCAACAGAGCATATGTGGAATAATGCTGATTACCACAAATTTACATTAGCCCCTCAAAAAAAAAAAACCCTTATAAAGCTTATAAATGTATAAAAGTGCCTACATAATTCTTCTGTTAAAACTTTAGTCGATTAGTAAAACTATTTTAATCAGAATTTTTGCGTTCATGCCATTGTTGTTATAGCAACAAAGTTGTAAAACTGGAGATGACTTCACAAAGATAAGTTTAGTAAGTGACTTTCCACACTAAAATCTAGTTAACATGCATATTGTTTACATTTTGGGCTAAACTACAAGTGGGTATAGTGAGTATTTTAATATTTGGCCCCATTTACTTCCATTGTAAATGCTTCAACTGTCACCCAGACGTTTACTTTTTTTTTTTTTAAAGGAGGGACAAGTGGAAATTGATTGTTGATTACCACTGAATCTATAAATGCTGTCGATTCAGCTCAACTTGTACTGAACCTGGAAAATTCCTTTAAAAATAATGAGTACACAAAATGTTTCAAATGTGAGTTCTGACCGAAGAATAGCAGCCGTCTCCAGCATCTCAGCCATAAAGGTGGACACTCCTTTGATTTGGCTGTCCCCTGCACCCACTCGAGCGAGCACACAGTCCACTACACTCAGCTCTGCCTCATCACATGGCACAAAACAGCCAATCTGTGCCATCAGCACAATCACACCAACCTGCCGGATGTACGTGGATTTACCACCCATATTTGGACCTACAAATATCAGAAAAAAGCATTTTATCATACAGATAATGGAATAATAATAATGCATTTTATTAAATGGCACTTTTCATAACACCCAAGGTCACCTCACAAGCAAAAATACAGACCACTACACAAGAAAAAACACACAACAAACACTCTGCATATACAGATGTGAAGTGAAGACTCAATAAAACATATTATAAAAAAGCCTGTATAAAAAGATAAGTTTTAAAAGTCAACAAACAATCACTAGTGCAAAATCAAGGGGAAGGGAGTTCCATAGGCAGGGGGCAGCATAATTAAAAGCTCTAGCACCCACGTCAGTTAGTCGAATCCGAGGTACCACAAGAGAAATTGAAGACGGAGATCTGAGAGCACGTGAAGGAGTGTAAACATGAAGTTAAGTATGGTATTGTGGTGCAAGATTATAAAGTGCCTTGTAAGTAAGAAGCAAGATCTTGAATTCAACTCGATACTTTACTGGAAGCCAATGCAATTCCTGAAGAACTGGAGAAATGTGCTCAGTAAAAGGTGATCTAGAAAGAACACGTGCTGTAGAATTCTGAACCAACTGAAGCTTATGTAGCAATTTAGAGGGAACACCTGTGAGAAGAGCATTACAGTAGTCTATACGTGAAGTGACTAATGCATGAATAAGAACTGCGGTATTATTGGTTGAGAGAAAGGGACTGAGACTGTTAATATTACGCAAGTGGAAGTATGCAGTCCGCGTGACATTATTAATGTGAGTTTCAAAGGATAGCGTGCTATCCATGATAACACCCAAACTTTTAACCTGTGAGGAAGTACAGATTGCATTATTGTCAATGTACAAAGAAAAACAATTAAATTTAGACAAAACAGATCTAGTGCCAACAAGTAAGGCCTCAGTTTTGTTGCCATTTAGCTTCAGGAAGTTCGCTGAAAGCAAATCTTTAATTTCAGCTAAACAGCTGGACAAAAGAAAAGGAACTAGTCGGTTTGGCAGACAGGTAAAGTTGGGTGTCATCCGCATAACAGTGAAAATGAACACCATGTTGTTTTCTCAAAATATAACCAAGAGGATGCATATAACTAATGAAAAGAAGTGGGCCCAAAACAGAATCCTGGGGAACACCAGTGGTGACTGTAGATGTTCTTGAAAAAACTAAATTTTAATTGAATACGCTGAGTGTGTACAGATAGATACAACCTAAACCAAGACAGAGCAGTGCCAGTAATCCCAATAGAAGCTAACCTGTCGAGAAGTATCTTATGTGATACCTGCATTTATTTATGCACATGAATATGCAGTACTCATCACCCACAAGCTCATTTTTATAATCCTCCAATCAAATAAGAGCTGACCTGTGATGATATGAAACATCTCCTCGCCCCTTGTGAAGATGACATCATTGGGAATAAAAGCCACATCATCTTGGGCTTCAACACAGGGATGTCTTGCCGCTTTCACAATGAGTCTCCCTGATCCTTTCTCTAGTATTTTCGGCCTAATGTAAGGCACTGGGGCAGCATGGGACACCACGGCAAAGCTCACCACGGCATCCAGTTGAGCAATCACCTCATTTAGAGTTTGTACTGGATCCACATAGCCTATGGTACAAACACAGGGTTATTGAACTATTCATTCTCAACGTGCTAACAACTTTAACCAAAATTCAAAAAAAGCTTATTGTTACTGGCCAAAACTGTGTTCAATACACATTAGAATCTATAAACATTTGTGGAGTAATGTATATAGCCACAGAAAATCATTTTAAACCACAAACCTGGCTAAATTCTAATTAAAATGTATAATTTTTTTTAATGGAACATTGTTGTATTATACACAAGATCGCAACATTTAGCAAACGACAACCAATTAGCCAACAATCCAATCAAGGTCGAAATCAAGTCACACCGTAGATATCTTGATTGAGAAGCTTTCACTTGGAAATGTCATCATGTAAGAAAACACAATCAGAATGTCTATATCATACCGGCATTATTATTTAAATGCTTATGTTATAACAATTCTTCCCTAAAATGCATTTTTTGAGCTGTTGTATAACCTGTCATTTTTTAAAGTATATTCTTGGATAACATTTGTTTTGATAAATATGTTAATACAATGTTTAAATAATGCGTCTTTCAAAACAGTGTTTGTGTGTTTTATTTCCAATTGTAAGTGCATTAAGGCCAGGCGCATTCACACTAAGAACAATAACAACTATACTACTAATAACGACTACAACTGTAACTGTAACTATATTAGCTTTCACACCAACAAATGACATAAAATTCTGTTTATTATAAGCGCACTATGCTCTTTAGCGCTGGATGGATTCTGATTGGATGTCAATGATTTTCATTATGTTCATTAGTTGGAAAAAAAAATATTCTGAAAAAGATTTTAACGATATTGTTCTTCTGTGTCATTATTGTTATAGTTGTGGTAGTGTGGAATTCCCTACTCTCATAGGGCAATTAGTAAAACTTTATAATTATCGTTATAGGTAACATCCTTTGTGTGAACGGGAATTATGAACGGTTGTCAATGGGTATTATACTCTATATATTATGGGTATTATACTCTATATACTCGCAATATTATATCTTTTTTGGGATATTATACTCTGTGGTAATGGTTCAGAGAGAGCTTAACCTGTATTGTATCCAGAGTTACAATCAAACCACAGGGAACAACCCTTTACACACGAATGACTCTCACCAGCGGCTATGGTGATGATCTCTTTGACGATGGCGTTCTGAGCCTCTTCATACTCTTCTCTGCTTTTTGTGTACTCCTCATTCAAAGAGCTGAGCTTACTGTGAAACAGACAACTCAATCAGCTACTAAGAACTCCAAGCATTAGCTGCACCAATATTTAAGCATCTCATTCAACATCCTTGCCTGTTAGTGAATCGCACTCCGTTCTTCTGAACATCTAAAGTTGTGAATTTCTTGTTGTTGCGAAGGCTCTTTTCTTCTTTGCACGTGACTCGGAAAAAGTAGCCAATCTGTGCGTTGGATTCAAGCTTCACAGTCTTGGCTGCTTCCAGCCCTAAAGATCAACATTTGTTACTAGTTCAAAACCAAAATACTTAATAGGGAAATGCATTTAACTTCCACACTTTGATCACTTACCAAGATCACGAGCCGCACTGCTCAGGGCACCCTGCATGGCCTTCTCCAGACGATCCATGTTCTCTCTGAGCTCACTCAATGTGGGATCAAATGAGGGCTTCACCAGGAACTCATGATGCTCAACCTGACCAAAAAAAACCCAAAACAAGGAGTGTTACATATTAAAGGAGTTTTAGGCCAGAGCAACCTACAAAATGTTCTTCAAGTTTGCTTAAAGCTCAAAGTGCAGATGACAAGATTAGACCTGGTTCATGTCCAGTGTGGTTTCAATCATCTCCTGAAATTTGGAGAAGTCAGAGATGAGGTCATTAAGGGGAGAGATGAATGCTGCGTGCAGGAGGACCTGATGTTTCCCTGTTAACAGATTAAAATACAGCGTTCACTCATTGTGGTGTCCCACAAGAAACTTTGCCTGTTAGCCTTCTAATTTGCATTTGAGCAACAAAGTTTTGCAGGCATGTGATTTGCTATTTTCTTGTTGACAACAGATTATTCCCATTATGAATTTGGGAAGATGGTTGGCGCATTTTGCACTCCCAAATTCAAATCATAAGCGACTCAAGCATGCAGTGAATCAAAATCATAAGTGAATCAAAACTGAAAATGAACAGTGCTGTACTTTACTGTGAAAAATGCAGCATGTCAGACTATATATTTATATAACGACATTGCGAATTGATGATCACACTAAGCCATATCACATTCTCACAAACATATATTGTCAAAATTCATAAAAAGTTAACCGGCAACTTGAGAGAAACAGTTTCAACATTGTTTTTTTTAACCCTTAAATGCATACTTCTGGTCTTTAGCGACCCGAGATGTCATCCACTACCCTCCTCCTCATTTATTTTTGAAAGTTAGACATCAACCTTCTTAGTATTTCTCAATCAATGAATTTTAAACAATATAACATGAAAAAAAAGAAGTTGTAATTGAATGCCTGTTTTTCCACTAGTGTTTTGTCAAAATTGTATAGGGTCGCTAACGACCCGAGGTGTGAAGGATTGTACCGATTTTTTTTTCTGCACAATAATAAATTAATCTATAATGACAAAATAAGTGCAATTCAGCTTTATTCCACAAGGTGGCAATGTCTGATACACAATGATGATGTACCGTTTTACTCAGTTACCAATAATTTATATATAATAAATATACATTTTATATACATATAAATTATATTTCAAATAACTTGAAATGGCTCAGCGAAGTACTGAACACATTCAAATATTACTGTCACTGTCACTTGATGATGGATCTGGTGAAGGAAGCTGTCAGTGATCAAAATATTTATCTTGAAGACGTTGAAAATGAGTTTTAAGAATAAATGTGAGATCGCCAATATGAGCCAAATGCTGAATGAACTGGGAAATGAGCTCTGACGAGGACAGTGATGATAGTATAAAATATCTGCTCGAACTGAACCCTTCCAAGCTCCAAAAGGTAACGAAATATGTTTTTTTTCTCTCTCTCTTCTGTAATGGTTACTCTAATATCAGGAGTTTTATATATTATCGCGACAGGTAGAGATCTAGCCATGTTAGATATAGATCTGGGTTGCTAAAGACCCGAATATGTAAGAATGTTTGGCGAAACAGTCATGCATTTAAAGGTTAATCACATTCGAGGCTTTGAACACTGGCTGACATGCTACGGATATCCCATAGATGGTGTCGCGAGCTTGTGCAATGCTGTCAATTTGTGCATGACGTAAATGTATTCGAAAAAGTAACATAATTTAAGGCCATACCGCGATGATTTCAATCATTGTACAGTTTTTTTTTTTCACGTGGGTCATACTTTTCAGGTCAGAAAATCTGTTAAAACATGTAAACGCAGAAAAATCACATCCCTGGTTTTGCTCACCACAGTATCTCTCCAAAACCAGTATCAGACCCGGCAGTTGCCCCACAGCTTGATAGACACGATAACAGTCCTGTAAAGTAGAGCTCTGACGCTGGAACTTCTTTGCCATCCGGTTCAGGTCTGGAAAACGGCGGAGAAGATCCTCTTGACAACTTTTCCTCAGCTCAGAGTCTTCCACGAAAGTCTCCACAAGGTCCAGTCTGCACAACATGGCCACAAATCACAGCTTACTGTATTGTCACTTAATTTCTTAGTCCAAAATAATAATCATTTAAAAATAATACTTTTATGGGAAGGATGCATTACATTTAACAAGTGACAGTAAAGACACTTAAATGTTACAAATGATTTGTTCTTATTTTGAACATCATGCTGTTCTTTCTATTCATCACAGAATGCTGAAAAAATCAGTTCCTACTAAAATAAGCAGCACAACTGTGACACTGAAGATTGGACTAATGGCTGCTGAAAATTCAGCTTTGCCATGACATGAATAAACATTTTAAAATAGAAAAGTCATTTAAAATTGTAGTATTTTAAAATACTAGCTTTATTTCTGTATTTTTGGAACAAAAAAATAGGGTAAGCATTAGATATTCTTTCAAATACAAAAACAAAAATCTTACCATCCCCAAACTTTTAAAAAGTAGTGTACAAGAAAAATGAATGTCTTATTTTATGTTGCAGAAGTTCATTTTGAATAGATTTTAAAATCAGCATTAAGGAAGAAATATGAAATCTTACATGACTTAAATATTAAATGTATTAAAACAGACTAAATCAAATGAATGTCATCCAAATGTCAAGATACACTATAGTGGCGAAAGTTTTGGGATGCCTGCCTTTACATGTGCATGAACTTTAAATGACATCCCATTCTTTATTATGGTGTTGGCCCACCCTTTGCAGCTATAACATCTTCAACTCTTCTGGGAAGGCGTTCCACAAGGTTTAGGAGTGTGTTTATGGGAACTTTTGACCATTCTTCTAGAAGCGCATTTGTGAGGTCATGCATTGACATTGGATGAAAAGGCCTGGCTCCCAGTCTCCGCTCTAATTCATCCCAAAGGTGTTCTATCAGGTTGAGGCCAGGACTCTGTGTAGGCCAGTCAAGTTCCTCCACAACAAACTCGTTCATCCATGTCTTTATGGACCTTGCTTTGTGCACTGGTGCGTAGTCATGTTGGAACAGGAAGGGGCCATCCCCAAACTGATCCCACAAAGTTGGGAGCATGAAATTGTCCAAAAAGCCTTGGTATGCTGAAGCATTAAGAGTTCCTTTTACTGGAACTAAGGGGTCAAGCCAAACCCCTGAAAAACAACCCCACACCATAATCCCCCCACCACCAAACTTTACACATGGCACAATGCAGTCAGGCAAATACCGTTATCCTGGCAACTGCCAAACCCAGACTTGTTAGAGGTCTGCTACCCGAACCTGAGCCCGATGGGTCCCGAAAAACTTTTGGGTTCTCGATTTGGGTTCAGGCTAATGTTTAATGAACAGCCTCTGGTTCAGTTGGATTGGTAAGTTTGTGTTTTTTCTCTTACTGCTCTGCTGATGGGGCCACTATACCTGTGTTTGTACATGTATTTGTTTACCGTTGCAAGAAATCTTTAAATACAACATTGCAAAAATGGTATTTGCTGTGAGAAACGGACCTCGGGTTCAGGTCGGGTTTGGGCTTAACATGTAAATTTAATGGTCGGGTCAGGTTAAATGGTCTTGAGTACAGGCCGAGTTGGGGCTTCAGTTTAAAAGCCCGTGCAGACATCTAAAACTTGTCCATCGGATTGCCAGACAGAGTAGCGTGATTCGCCACTCCAGAGAATACGTCTCAACAGCTTTAGAGTCCAGTGTTGGCGTGCTTTACACCACTGCATTCAACGCTTTGCACTTGATGATGTAACCCATTGGAAACCCATCCCATGAAGTTCAACACACTGTTCTTGAGCTAATCTGAAGGCCAACTGAAGTTTGGAGGTCAGTAGCTATTGAATCTGCTAGGGCTGCCCCCAAATAGTCGACTAAACGTTAGTCGATATGAAGAGGGCTTGGTCGAATACATTTTCATTAGGTGGTTAGTCGCAAAAAAAAATCACGTGAAAAAATTACGCAATCAGGGGCTGCGCAGTCAGTGTATGACATGACATCAAAGCAACGAGAGATCAACGAGACCTCGTGCCTCGCGGTATACCAAAGCGCACTTGTGGGAGAGGTGTCTTGCTGATGCTAATAATTATGTCAGGAAAAAAGTCCAAAGTGTGGGATCATTTTGAAAAGTCGAAGGACTACCCTAAAAAGGCTGTTTGCAAACTCTGCAGGCAAACATTTGCCTATCACTCGTCAACATCGAATATGTCTTATCATTTAAATAACAAAGGTTGATTCGGGACCATTGGCATGGCGGCAAAAAAATGAGCATCGACATCCAAAGCTCGCTAAAGCAGCTAAACGCCTCCACTGTATCCCTTCCACATCCACTCCATCAGAGCGCATCTTTTCAAAGGCCGGCTTCATTGTGAACAAGTCGAGAAGCTCCCTTCTTCCCAACAATGTGGACAAGCTGGTGTTCCTCTCACATAATATGAAAAAAATTAAATCGAATTGAAAGCTTATAGGTAAGAATGCTTAATTTCCTTTTTGTAGTGTTTCTGTTTGCTATCTGTTATTTTTTTATATATATATATATATATATATATATATATATATATATATATATATATATATATATATATATATATATATATATATATATATATATATATAAAAAACTGGTATTTTTATAACGGGTAGGCTATACAAATAAATAAATAGGTTACATATTTTTATTTATTCGTTTTTATAAAATGCAGAAGTTGTTTTTTATTCTGTAAGAAAAATTTGTCTGATGTTTGCAATTGTTGTTTCAGGTCAAGACTCATCCGTCATCTTAATGGCAGTTTGCGGCTTTGCTCTGATATTTTTTATTTATATTAGTGTTTTTTAAATAATTTGTTCCACATTTTGTCTTAAATATAGTTTAAGACAATTGAATCAAATACTTAGGCTGTAGATTTGTTTGCCGCCACCTTTTTTATTCTAAGTTTTGGCGTTGTGCGATGTGCCATGTGCATTTATTAAATTGTTTGTTTTTGTTCATTTTCCTTTTGAACAATATAAATTATATTAATTTTCCACTGTATTTTTATACCAAACAGCGTTTTTGCTACAGTACTTGTTTTGTACTAGGCCTAAGTTACTAATAAGTTTATTTAATTGATTTTAAAGAACGAAATTGTTTATTTTATTCAAAACTGTTTTTTTTTTTTTTTGACATGTGACTGTTACAGTTTGTATTTTTGATCATAAATTATTAAAATGCACAGGCAGTCTGATTGCTGTTTTTATGTTATAATTAGCCTATAACGTTCCGGCCACTGATTTTTGTGTCCGTAAGCGCTGTATACTTTAAACGCTTTACTATTCTGTTTTAAGCGCTTCATTTTCATTTTGAACGCGCTAATATCATGCTTTAGCATTTTCTGTCATATGGAAGTGTTAAACTTCAACTTGGACTATACCTTTCCTTGTATATACGCAAGTTTTTATATTAATATCATAAATGAATGATTATTCGACTAATCACTAAAATGCAGGAGTGTTAGTCGACTAGGAATATCTTTAGTCGGGGGCAGCCCTAGAATCTGCAGAGAGTTGGCGACATCTGCACACTGTGCACCTCAGCATGCGCTGACCCCACTCTTTTTACGTGGCCTAACACTTCATTGCTGAGTTACTGTTGTTCCCAATTGGCTTTATGCACAGCTGCACTACTTCCTGAACTTCAGCCAGCTCCTTTGTTTCCTGTCTGCCATTATTGAACAAACTGATTAATCCAGGTGTGCCTGACCTCTGTAGTCGCAACAACAATAATCAGACACACCTGGATTAATCAGTTTGTCCAATAATGGCAGACAGGAAACAAAGGAGCTGGCTGAAGTTCAGGAAGTAGTGCAGCTGTGCATAAAGCCAATTGCTTCCATTTTGTTATAATACCACTAACAATTGTTTGTGGAATATTAGTAGTGAGGAAATTTCACGAATGAACGCATTGCACAGGTGGCAACCTATCACAGTACCACACTTGAATTCACTGAGCTCCTGAGAGCGCCCATTCTTTCACAAATGTTTGTAGAAGCAGTCTGCATGCATAGGTGCTTGATGTTATACACCTGTGGCCAAGTGATTATATTTTATATATATAAAAATGTTCTTCTCTAGAGTTCTTTTTTTCTTACTGACGAACAAGTTTATGGACATTCAATGGCTTTTCTGAGGCAAGTGTGACATTACATGACATTGTCTACAAACTGTTTTATTGACGTCTTTTCATGGATAAAACACTGTTTGAGCGATTACACGAGACATGATACAGATTTCGGTACGTTGTACTGCATCTCTAAACGTACCTTTCAATGTTCATTGATGTTTATTTTATAAAATATAAGGAGGAGATGATCGGCTTTGCTTGAACTGAGGCACTACAGTGATTTTTCATGCCACAATAAAGAACACAAAGTGTTTATTTTTTGAATTTCATAATAAAATGGACAGAATTTAACATCAAAAGTAACAAAGGAGAAAGATGTGATTTATTGGAAAGGAGCAGAATACAAAGTTTTGTTCATTCATCAACTGAAAACAGCATAGACCGAGATTCTTGGGATTTTAAGAATCGATATCAGTTCATAAAAATGAGAATCAATTAAAATTGAGAAATTTCTATTTTTTACCCAGCCCTAATAGATAGCAAACAAATGTCTCACCTTTCTTCTATCTTGTTTTTGTCAATGAGAGGCTGTTTGATCCACTGGTTGACCAACCGCTGTCCTTGAGGGGTACGACATTTGTTTAAAAGGCCTGCCAGGGAGTGTGTGCCTGTAGCATCATCAGAGGAACCCTGAGAAATCATATAATAAGAACATATATCAGAAATCAAAATTACCCTTCGCTGAAGAAATTGCATATTTTTCAGTTTTTCAATAACCCCTGACCGTGAAAAGATTCAGGGCCTGCACAGCAGCATTATCTAGACGCATGTACTGGTTGAGGTCAAATGTGGTCATTTTGAAAGAACCAAAATTGGCCTCATCTGAGAGAAGCTCCAGGTATTTGATGACTGCTTCCAAGCAAGACATTGCAATCTGGAAAAGCAATAACATGATTAAATCTCCAGGTGAACCACTTGAAATTACACACTTTTAACCTGTGTTGCAGCACCCCAAACCTGTTTCTCCATCTCCGGAAGGGCAGCACTGGACACTGTCTCTCCCTTGCGGGCCTTCAGAAGGCGATTCAGATCCTGCACGATGTCTTTGGTTGTGAACTCAGATTTCTTCCTGTCTGTGAGCAGAATGCCCCCCCGCTGTACCACCTGATTATGAACAGAAACCATCATGAAAGAATTATGGTTATAAAATCATATTTTAGAGATGCAGTGATATTAAAGGGGTCATGAAATGCATTTTCAGATCTTTATATTATGTTTCTGGAGGTTAGCCTATGAAGTTAGTAAAGTTTTTTTGCATTAAAAAAAAGTAGAATTTCTCTTGTAATTGATAGACCGACATGAGTTGTTAAAGTCACAATGAAACCAAAATGAACAATTCTTATTCATTTCCTCAATCTTTAATCAAATTAACTTCTCCCTCTTGCAACAACATCTCTTCTCTGATGACGTGTTAACTGGTGCAAGGGCGGGATGACCTGTCAATCACATGACATCATAGCAATCGCACAACGATCCAACAATTCAATCAATTACTGATGGACAAAATCAAGTCCCGCCCTACATTTTTTCAGCCTCTCAAGGAGAAATCACAACAAATGTGCACTGCTCACACAGAGAAACTCAGTTAACACACAGCAGTAAAAATGTGTAGTTTATTTATATTTATAACATATGATCCAGTTGCAACGTCACATTACCAAGAGTGTTGCTTTCCTGAATAACATCACGACTGAAAATGACACTGATTTCATATGACAGTTCCATAGACAATTATTAACATTAAGTCACTTACATTTTAGATGCAATATTGAGTGTTTTTGTTCTATTTCAGCAGCGAAAATAGTTTCAAACAAAGATCACAGCAGAACGCGTGTCACCGTCCGCAACAGCATGTTACTGAATGATTCAGCGTTTGAATGAATCGGTTGAATCAAAGATTCAATGACCTGTTCGTAAACGGCTGCGTCATTCTTGAATGAATCAGCCGTTTGAACGAATCGACTCAATGACTCACTCAATTAAGACCTGCCGCCACCTACTGACAGTTAAGTTTCATGTTTAAACATTCTTTCCAACTTTTCTTATTTGTATATTCAAAAAATATTTAAAAAAATCTCATAACATTATTTAATGCAGTTGTAATTTTTCAGTGTAAATTGTTTAATTTGATTGGTAACAGCCATATATTGTCTTCTAATTTAATTTATTGATCAAATTTAAAAATATAAAAGCTGAAGCATAGCCTATATTTAATAAGATTAGGGAAAAATGCCCTTTATAAAAGGTAAAAATATCACAAATATGCAAATTTAAATATGTCAAAGCTGATTGAACACTGGTGAGAATATTACTTCAGAATATATTTTATTTACAACACACCAAAAAAAAAACTTTTTCTGGACAAGCAAATTTTTTACCCGGACAAGTGAATGACAGATTTACTTGTCCGAAGGACAAGCACGTGAACAAGCTTAATGTCGAGCCCTGTGCATGTTAAGGGGAATGAAGGGTGGAAAACAAAAACTCGTATTTTAAACTGTAGCATTCCCTTTGAGGTATGAAACTTGTATGTATTATTGTAAAGTAACTGGTTATGCGTGTAAATATAAAAGGCACAATATGTAATTTTTTGCCACTAGAGGTCGCCTATACAAAACAAAGGTGTAGCTTGATGGCGCCTTGATTTTACGGAATCATGGGAGCTGTTGTCTTCACATCTACAGTGGGTGGAAAAGAATCCGACAGGGCAGAAATCATATTTATGGATGAGCTAATGTATAAAAGATTTATTAATGTTACTGTAGTATGAAGCATGGTGTAGCTGAATGTCGTTGGAGCGGAACGAGGCCGCTGGATCTAATGAGAGACAAGCGCGACACACGGCTCAAGAGTAGTGGAGCTTTTATTATGCCGCAGACGACCGCTTCCGTTTTTTCGGGTCATGCGTATGTTGGGGAACGCAGCAATGTTTGATCATATTAGATACATTTGTGCGTGTTGAAAGTTATGTTATAATGCTACTCACTATATATGTGTTCACTCGGTGGCAACTATGAGACACTTGTTGCACACTGCAGTAAGCTAGATCGATATTAGGCATGGTAAAACATGGTACTCGCAGTAAATTAAGAAAACGAGATTTAAACAATAAAGACTAACGATGTTGAGCTAAATAACAATGATTAGTTTTCAGTCGATGATTGTATCCAAACAGTTGCTCACCTGTCTAATAAAACACATAATATATAACACATAATATAAGCACCTTTGGCGTTTCCATGGTTTCTACAAAATAAAACCGGAAGTCGAAGGTAATGCGGGTATGATGTCACTAGCCGCGTTTCCATTACCCTTCAAATTGCGCAAATTGAAATTGCGAATTGAAAATACGCCCAATGGAAACGCTTCAATTTCGCAAAAACTCCCATATATCGCAAAAAGGTTTTTTACGCTCGCATGAGATGGTTTTTCAGGCAATTCGAAAAAGGAAATTTTCGCGAAACTGCAATGGAAACAGTTTTTTCGCATTTACAGGTCACCTGGTACGGTCATGCATTGCCCCCACATAGGGCCTACATATATTTTTTCCACTCAAGTATGTCTAATAACGAGATCTTATGTCGTTAAAACGACATATATTTTCTCCTAATAAGGAAAGTGGCGTAACTTTATAATGACGGACCCCGGTGCATCCACAAATATAATAACTATCTATAGGCCTACTGTAATTAAGACATATATTCAACAAATGTATTAAAACAGAAAGACGCTATAGTTTCAGCCTTGCTCAAAGACTGAGGAAACAGGCCAGCACGTCAATCCATTCCCGACGATCTTGGTTTGCTTCTTATTTATTAAATATACAGCCAAATAGTTGATTAAACATGGATAAAAATTAAAATACAATTTATACAAAACGAAATTAATTTTAAATTAAGACTTTCTAGAAAACACAATTCAATGAAATGCTCAATCCATGTCCCCGGACATATGCTGATTATGTGCCTTACTCATGCTGCTCACTTTTCATAATCAACATATGAAATTAAAAGATCATAATATTTAGACATAGCCTAACTGCATGAAATTAAATAGGCTATGTTTTCTTTAACCATCTGTCCGACAAAGTCGTTGTCCCTTCTGATGGATTTTTTCCTTATTCCAGCGCAAACAACTCACAATACTCCGTCATTTTTAGCCATACAGATAGGCTAAGTGCAAGACATAATTATAAACAGTAAACTGTCTACTTTTATTTGTGTACACTCAATAACAGCAAAGGCCATGGACTCTGCACGGATTATTATGCACTCCACTCCAAACGCTGTCTTCATTTAAAAAATATATTTTGTTTATTAAACGAAAAGTTTTTCATTTCAAAAGCATTTCTAAATTCAGTTTATATTTACAACAAACAGAATTCCAAGCCAAAATAACGAAGAGGTAAAAAAAAAAACCTTTGAGTTACCACCATGCAAATTCAAACTTTTCGCTCGTCTCTGTGGCAATGCGTCACAATAACCTGGCGTATGTAAAAGTCTCATTCTTTATAGATGATGGTATGTTTGGACAGAAGACGAGTTCTTTATTAAACTTATAAAAAACAATAGAATAAAAAATGCCACAATTTATCATAACACCTCATGTGTGCCGCTCAAGTATAAGGTGCTTTCCTTGCCATCAATGCTTGGATAACACACGCGTCTCATTAAAAATAATGGCGTGCGGTGGCTAGGATATACATAAACCTAACAACATACATAGCATGATTTTTGGAATTATTTATCACGAGAGGAAAAAAATGGTTTTAGTCGCATAACATCAGTTAATGGAAACACCGTAATTTCGCAATATTTTTTTATCGACTTTTAGAAAATATCGCAAAAGTTTTGCGCAAATCTGTAATGGAAACGCGGCTTTTGATAGGCAACGCATGGACATGGTCCGTGTCCTGGGGCCTCATTTATAAAAATTTGCATAGGATTTGATTCAGAAGTGGCGTACGGATGAAACATAGGACGTGCGTACGCACAGAAATATTCGGATTTATAAAACCGTGCGCACGCACATCCTACGCAGTTTTCCCTTAATAAATCACAATCAATTCTAAATGTAGCGCAGCTTTTGCGGCTTCATGTCATGCCCATAGTTGCCCATAAATAGTCTGTGAAACGCCCACAAGTTAATATTCATCGATTGCGAAATCATGGCAAACACAGAGAGGAAATAAAAAAACGCAACTTCACTCAATGTGAAATAGAAGTTATTGTTGGCGAGGTGGAAAAGAGGAGAAAAATGTTGTTTGGAGGGCACAGTGTGGGCATTACTAATGCCAAAAACGCACTTGAGTGGCAAAAGGTTGCAGACGCCGTAAATGCTGTAGCCTCACAACTTCGGGCCGTGGCCGAAATAAAAAAGAAATGGTCGGACATCAATGTCGAGGCAAAAAAGCGTCTAGCGCTCCATCGCCAGAGTGTCTGCCACGGGTGGGGGAAAGGGGACACCGGAGCTGACCCCACTTGATGAGAGACTGGCGGCAATTATTGGGGAATCCCTATCCCTATTATCTACGTGGAAATGGGAAATAGTTCAGTGCAAATGTAATTTCTTGCAGTTTTCGGAATGGTTGAGACATACATCATACGTTATTTTATCAATAATAAAACAAACTAAAGGCATATGCATGAATACCATGATTCCGTAGCTGATGAAGAAATACAATTAATACATCTATCTATCTATCTATCTATCTATCTATCTATCTATCTATCTATCTATCTATCTATCTATCTATCTAATTATCTATCTATCTATCTGTCTGTCTATCTAATTGCATCTATATCTGCTCCGCCAGACGGACACATTGACGAGAATATCAGTTTTGTACATTATTTCGTTCTGTTTTTCCTATTATTTGAATTTGAATTGCATAACACGCCAACTTTTCTTTTTACAAATATGCGTTAATTTGCATTTCTGTTGTAATTTTCGTTTGATTTTGTTTGTTTTGCACTGCAGATCGATCAAACAGGTGTTCATGTAGGCTGTAAGACTTGCTTTGTGAAGTCTTCATGTTATTTATGAGAGGCAGTATTGCCATTTCTTTTACACAACGGTCTACAGTTTCACATACTTTCACGCGTTTCTTCCATCTGCCGACGGTGTCGCCATTTCTCATTTCACCCGTTTTTGTGCGTACGCCTGGGTCAGAGCTTGCGTGAAGGACCGCACATTTTCCCATCAAGTTTGCTTTTTATAAATACAAATTATTGCGTAGAGAGCGGCGTACGCCTTCTTTTGTGTGTACGCAACGTTTATAAATGAGGCCCCTGGTTAAAATTGCTTATTCTTGGAAACATTTGGGATGATGCAAGTACACAAGTCAACAAAATATATATATATTACATTGTTCTGTTTTTGTAATATTTTAATCTAAAATTCGTACATATTGTACCTTTCAGACGTTTTCATTTTCCATTTTATGACCCATTTGAAATTCTTTCGGTTATAAGATCCACGAGTTATAAGATAAGAGTACATTTTGGCATCTCAGCATTATGATATACAGTATAAAACAAATGAATATTTATTTTGAGATTTCCTAAAGATTACATCTAACAGTGTTATTACATTAAGTTTTTATAGATTAAAGTGATTATTAGATTATGACTAAATATAAATGTATAGGATATTAACATACACAATTAAAACACCAATACCATTTAACCTTAAAAAAAAAAAACTTTATTATCAGTTATTAACGGATGTGGCACCGATATTACCATACATCCCTATCTTGCTTCAAAACACAATCTGGCATCTATAAGAAACTTACCTGTTTGAGTTTCCCAAGGTCTCCACCTGCATCTCCTCCAGGAAGCAAACACTCTTTGGGCCCGATCTGCACCAGAAGAGCCTCCAGATTGGAAAACTGATCATTGTCTGGGAATTCACACACACCGAGTTTCCTGAGGGTGTTGTCCACATAGCCAACACCGACAACACGCTGTCCATCAGCCCCGGTGCCAAGACGAACCCCAACGACACCGGCTGCACTCTCCCCAGGTCCTCCTCCACTGCCAAACAAAATCTCCTCAAACTGGGTCAGGTTTCCTGGAGAAGCCTGGGATACAAAACATAAACATAATGAGACTGAGACAAGTGAAACTGAGAATTATTTTTTAATAAAACAGTAAAAAAAAGAAGAAAAAAAAAAAAGTAAGATACCTTGAAAGATATCTGCCAGTCATGATCTTTGCTACTCTTACTGGCATTCTTGTAAACCTCCACCCGGTACTGCCTGACCAGCAGCAGGTCCCTCACAAATGACTCAAAGTTCATCTTACTGAGGACCACACTCTCCAACCTCTTGTTTCCTGCGTAAAATCAAAACGTACCTTTATTAGACTTTCTATTATTAGAATTCTAGATATAATAATATATTCAACAAACTGATGATATACTGATGCAGTTTAAGCAAGATGCATATATATGCACAATAGAAAGAACCAGATATATTTAATGAACAGATATTTTATTAAATAATTCCATAATTTTAACAGCCAACCTGTGCCCAGGTTTTTGATGACTCCGTTCGTCTTGAAAACTTCCTTGGCTGCAAAAACCGCATCTTTTCCGTGTACCGTATAGTAATCGTTTCGATCAAATACTCTCACGGTGGTGTCAGGTTTCTCAGGCATAGAAAAATAAAAATTCAAGAATCCATGTTCAGATGCACTGTCCATAGACAGATTTTGTTTAGGTTGCACCGCCATGCTGGAATCTCCCGCCACAGCACAGGCGCGCCGGGAAGGTCAAAGGCAAACGGGGCGGAGTTAAAATGACGACAACCACACTTCAAATAAAGAACGGATATTTTGTAACAATAATTTTAAACGTGTGCATCGCTACTATCCCGTTAAAATTAAAAACCTACATTCAAGATGTAAATGTGAATTGTACTTCTTGTGATTCACAACCCGTGATCTATTGAGATATTAGCCAGTTCATATATAAAGACTGAGTTTTATTTTAGGATGTTTTGTGTAGGTTTATCACTTTTGATAAGCAATATGATTTTTTTTAAACTTTATTTAGCATTTTTCTCACCTTCAAAAAGATATTAGGATTTATATTAAATATTTATCCACCTTCATATATACTCAGACTATTTCTTGAAGGATTTGGAGATTATATTAGAAGAAAATGTGATTTTTAGTAAGGATTAGTGTATTCGATGTGCTTTCTATTTTTATAGACTTTTATTTAAACTTTTTTTGCAATACAAACAAACGTATATTGTAGAGTTATATAATTATAATCATATGTAATTATATTAGATTAGATTAGATTAGATTCAACTTTAATCTAATCTAATATAATTACATAGGCCTATAATTATTATATTTATAATCAATTACTATATTGGCTAAACACCATATGCATATGAATATGTGCCTTGCACACAGTCATGCATTTGCCTTTTGGATTTTTTATTTCTTCCATTTTTAAAAATGCTAACAAATGATTAAACTGTTATTTATGTTATTAATGCTATATGCACAAAAACCTATTTGCTGTGTTGTGGCATAGAATAGAAAACATGGGGGGAAAATCCACAACAAAGATGTACATAGTATAATTCTATTTTAATATCTTAATATTCTAATATAATATTAAGGATATTGAATTATATAATTTTTATATAAGCCATCGTTTACCAGTGTGTGCTGGAAATACATACATACATACATCTTATTAAAAGAGAACTGAGAATAATATCATCGATATGCTGTTACATTAATAATGTACTATGATTAAAGGAACACGCCGACTTTTTGGGACTTATTCCAACCGTCTTATTCACCATATCTCCCAGAGTTAGATAAGTCCATACATACCATTCTCATCTCCATAACTCCCACCGCTAGCCTAGCTTAGCACAAAGACTGGAGGTAAACAGCTCCAGCTAGCCTACTGCTCAATAAGTGACAAAATAACGACAACATTTTTCTATTTACATGTTGTGATGTGTATAGTTACATTGTGTACTAAGGCAGACATAAAATTAAAACTTGTGACTTTCTAGACCGATATGGCTAGGAACTATTCTCGCATTCCTCATTCCAGGTGCTGTGTAATATCATTGCGCCGCTGCATCCATGGTACGGCAGCAAAGTTCCTTGATTACTACGCAGGAATGAGAGAATAGTTCCTGGTCATATCGGTCTAGAAAATTGCAACTTTTAATTTTCTGTCGGTCTTAGTGCACGATGTAACTATAGGCTACACATCACAACATGTAAATAGGAAAATGTTGGTGTTATTTTGTCACTTATTGAGCAGTAGGCTAGCTGGAGCCGTTAACCTCCAGTCTTTGTGCTAAGCTAGGCTAGCGGTGAGTGCGTCAGACAGAGTTATGGCACACACGGAGATGAGAATGGTATGTATGGACTTATCTAACTCTGGGGGATACGGTGAATAAGCTAAAGTCCCAAAAAGTCGGCGTGTTCCTTTAAATCCTTGATCCAGCTATTTACCGACTGGTATTCATAATCTGGTACTAATGTCACAGGGCTTTTGTTGTTTAACAAGCAAGCATAGCTATCATAATCAACAGCATAGTAGTTCTGAGTGTCTAAATCACAGTTATATCTGATTGAAAATAGTTGTTTTGGATGTGTCGGTTTAATCACAGATCAGCGAGATCACATTTAATGATGGTTATTTGCTTCATTCCTTGGGACAAGATAACCATCCATTCTGTATGAAGCTGTAATTAAAGGACTGATAATTTGAACCCTCACTCTGAGCTTCAGTCAAACAAAAAGGCTTGTATAAAGATATGGCAAATTGCTGAAAAACAATAGTAGCTTTTAGCTTGCTCGAAGTGTTTAACAGGTGAACCATTACAAGAGATGTGGAGTTGGAACCCAAACCCAAGTGCAGAAGTTGCAATAGCAAGTAAGTGTCACTTGGTGTCAGATCTGAGCTGGTAAGGCCAGAATGAAAAGTGATCCATCTCTGCAGGGATTCTACTTGAAAGACTCCTTTCATAACTGCTACTTCAGATGTGTTCCTCTCTAAAGTATCTTCACTTCACTTCATTCACTGAACGAACAGACTTGGGAATCGGCTGTGGCAACTGTTTTTTAGCCTACAAAGCACACTTTGCATGTGTACACCACAGGTAAGCACTGTGTATATATGCCAACATATGTGCACACACGCAACCTTTTTCCACTGAAAGTCACTTTCTAAATTTGAAAAAACAGGTTGAAAGACAAACCAAAGCTGCTATATCACATCATTATTATTAATTCTCCCCCTTCATTCAATATCCCTTTCTTTTCACGCGTCTGTAGGTCTACAGGTTTGTCTTGTTCGCGGTTCATCCTTAAAAAAATAATTCCCCCCAGAAAAGAAAATTCTGTCATCATTTACTGGCCCTCATGTCGTTAGATCTGTATGACTGCTTGAGTGGAACCTAGAAGATAATTTGAGAAATATCCGCCTTTTTTTGTCTATACAATGAAAGTAAATGGTAACCAGGTGTTTTTGGTCAAAATATCTTCTGTGTTATGCAGAAGAATGTTGTGCAGGTTTGATGACATGAACGTAAGTAAAGGACGACAGAATTTAAATTTCTGGGAACTATTTCTTTACATTTTTGGTTGAACTATATGTTTTTTAGATTACACTTCTTACGTTCAACAATAATCATTCAATAAAAATCACATCTTCTGCATCTTATCAAACTTCTGTAGTGTGAGTGAAAAGTTAAGAAGTGGTGTGTGTGTTCAGTGAAAAAAATTGGTGGGTGTTTACTGGCTAAACTTAAGGCTTTACCAAGAATCGATTTCATCAGGTTGATACATAAAATTGTGTTTGGCTAAACCTTTAAGTATGTTTACAAATGAATATACTGTATTACAAAAGGGACCGCCAAAAAGTATGTACACTCCTGGGCAAAAAAAGGGCCAAGCCCAAAATAGCTTAACACTAAGGGTACGTTTACTCGACAATGAAAACTGAAAAGTTTTTACTTTGCATTCTTCGCATACAGATGACACCATTATCAAAAATGATCCCCTTTCACATATATCTTAAAAATGCTGTATTGAACTAGTAAGGTCAGTAGGTGGTGGTCACATTGTAAAGAAACACTATGTGCCTATAGACTGAACATGCAATGCACATGCGCATGACATTGCCTTTTTCACAAATTTACATATTTGTAGTTTTTTGTTTATTTTGTAGATGATAACGGTGCACTTTGAAATCCGTTTCAAAAGTGTGCATTTTCAGGCCCCTAAAAAAACACCTTTGTCATGTAATGGTTGGCCAAAACACATAAAATTTCAGTTTTTAGTTGAAAATGTTATGTAAACGACCCCTAAACAGAGCTGCACAATTAATCGTTAAAAGATCGCAATCTCGATTCAAACACCCACGCAATCTTATACTCCTGAATGACAGTGATTCATCTGTGTCTATCAAAAATTTGACAAGTAGGCTACAATCACAGTGGAACAGGTCTGCGTTGGGTTGGCTGTAGCCGCTGACCAAAAGAGAGCAATTGTCATGTATAAGTAACAGCTTCACAAACAGTGGATATTTCTGTGCAACAACTATTTATATTATCACAGAAGTACTGGAAAGTACAAAATAGAGTAAATCACCTTTTGAAAGTAACAGCGTTTCACCGATTGCATCGATTACATCATTACGCCACCAGTTTGCGAAAAGTGACTGATTAAAAATGTAGGCCTATTTGTCATTGAATCATTCATTCAAGAGATTCATAAAAAAAAAATTAAAAAAAAAGATTCATCCAGCAATGAAACAAGTGAAGTATTTATGAGTGAGTCATTGAATCATTTATTCAAATAATTTTTTACATAACTTATTCAACATTTTAAATAGACTGCAGCAATTAGCATTTGGTCAGAACTTCTAGTAAACTACATGTTATTATGTTGAGTTGTCTGCTCAGAATTGTGGTAGAATTGTGATCTCTGAAACAAAGAAATTGTGATTCTCAATCCATTCAGAATCTACGCTTTTAATGGTCTTAACCACAAATTATTGGTCAGGAAATTAGCTAAATTTAAGCAAATGCACTACTTAAAAAGCCATTGCTGTCTCAGAAAAACATAAAAGACAGAGGTTCTTGGCAGATTATGGGAAGTTGTGTGTGGAGTGATGAATCACGATGAAACACGAGTTGCATGGTGATGCTCCAGAGCAGTGTGTTCGAAAATCTAATCTAATATAATAATAAAAGCATCTCTATCACAGTGAAGTATAGAGGATGAGATGTCATTGTGTGGGTAGCCTTTTTAGCTGCTGGTATTGGTGAGATGCTTCACTGTGAAAAGTCATTTAATGCTTTGGCATATATATTACAAAATGGCTTGCTTCCCACAAATGGAAAGTTATCTAAAGAGGAATGATCAGGTGTTATTTTCCAACAAGACATTGCTCCTGCCCAAAACGGCAAAGACAACCAAGAAGTGGCTTGAGAACAAGTCCATCATCAGGCTCATGTTTTGGCAGATTTGAATCCTATTGAATATTTCCCTAGAGAGTTTTCAACTACTCATGAACTTTAACATTGAATGGAACAACACTTTTACAACAACAACTATTTTTCTCCCTGTAAATGCTGTCTGCAATTTGGGGAAGGCTATTCTTTGCAAAGTTACTTTATCTACAGTATTTGTGCAATTCTCGCTCATTTCCTGACCAGTGCTTTGTGATTAAAAAGGTTAATTCCATTTTTGGCCATTTTCTGTACCCAGGAGTGTATGTATTTGCCAAATTATGTATGTAAAGAACCCATGACTGTTGCATTGCTCTCCAGTGAATTCTATATGGGCCGATTGAGAGTGTGTTTGTTCTCTGCAGTGGCCTTTCGCGGTGGGATGGCCTGCTTTAATGGGGGTGGTAGACTGCTGCAGCGCTCTGGACTGTTGCCAGATGCAATGGTCTGACTCTTACTGCTGTGACAGGGCAGAACTGGGAGCACTGCAGAGGATTAATTCATCAGGACATAGACAGGCAGATTTTAAAGTACCCTCTGTTGCATTGAAAAATCAGTCAGTAATAGTTCAAATAACAGCAATTTGTACACACTTACACTTTTGAAATACAAATATTGCAAGTACTTTGCCAGTTTATGCACTCGAGTATTTGTTGGGGGTGTTGCTTCAATGTACACATGAATTGAAGAAGATTCCAAAAATATTACTGACAAAAATATTAATGAGACTCGAAGTCTTTCCAGAATAAGAGTTTATATAAAAACAGGGAATAAAGTTTGTAGCCCTCTCAAACCACTGCTCCTATCTGTGCACATGGAGATGTACTTACTTGCACATTTCCGCCTAAAGAGAAATTCTCTTAAAGGGGCTGCACCACTTTCTTAAAGGGAATTGCATTCTTACAAAGATTTTTAGAAATCTTGGCCAACTGAAAAGTATGAACATGAAAAGTATGAGCATGTACAGCACTCAATACTTAGTTGGGGCTCCTTTTGCCTGAATTACTGCAGCAATGCGGCGTGGCATGGAGTCGATCAGTCTGTGGCACTGCTCAGGTGTTATGAGAGCCCAGGTTGCTCTGATAGTGGCCTTCAGCTCTTCAGCATTGTTGGGTCTGGCATATCGCATCTTCCTCTTCACAATACCTCATTGGCCAATTAAGAACAGGGATACCATGGTCCTTAAACCAGGTACTGGTTGCTTTGGCACTGTGTACAGGTGTCAAGTCCTGTTGGAAAATGAAATCTGCATCTCCATAAAGTTGGTCAGCAGCAGGAAGCAAGATTTCCCGTCCTTCGGATGAGACGTTAAACCGAGGTCCTGACTCTCTGTGGTCATTAAAAATCCCAGGATGCCCATCGATAAAGAGTAGGGGTGTAACCCCGGCATCCTGGCCAAATTTGCCCATTGGCCCCTGTCCATCATGGCCTCCTAATCATCCCCATATATATACGATTGGCATCATCCCTCAGTCTCCTCTCCACCAATCAGCTGGTGTGTGGTGGGCATACTGGCGCAAAATGGCTGCCGTCGCATCATCCAGGTGGATGCTGCACATTGGTGGTGGTTGAGGAGATTCCCCCCTTCTATGTAAAGCGCTTTGAGTACCTTGAAAAGCGCTATATAAATGTAATAAATTATTATTATTATTATGAAGTGCTCTAAAACTTCCTGGTATGCGGCTGCATTGACCTTAGACCTCAGAAAACACAGTGGACCAACACCAGCAGATAACATGGCACCCCAAACCATCACTGACTGAAAACTTTACACTGGACCTCAAGCCACGTGGATTGTGTGCCTCTCCTCTCTTCCTCCAGACTCAGGGACCCTGATTTCAAAAGGAAATGCAAAATTTACTTTCATCAGAGAACATAACTTTGGACCACTCAGCAGCAGTCCAGTCCTTTTTGTCTTTAGCCCAGGCGAGACGCTTCTGACACTGTCTGTTGTTCAAGAGTGGGAATGTGACAGCTGAAACCCATGTCTTGCATACGCCTGTGCGTAGTGGTTCTTGAAGCACTGACTCCAGCTGCAGTCCACTCTTTGTGAATCTCCCCCAAATTTTTGAATGGGTTTTGTTTCACAATCCTCTCCAGGGTGCTGTTATCCCTATTGCTTGTACACTTTTTTCTACCACATATTTTCCTTCCCTTCGCCTCTCTATTAATGTGCTTGGACACAGAGCTATGTGAACAGCCAGCCTCTTTTGCAATGACCTTTTGTGTCTTGCCCTCCTTGTGCAAGGTGTCAATGGTCGTCTTTTGGACAACTTTCAAATCAGCAGTCTTCCCCATGATTGTGTAGCCTACAGAACTAGACTGAGAGACCATTTAAAGACCTTTGCAGGTGTTTTGAGTTAATTAGCTGATTAGAGTGTGGCACCAGGTGTCTTCAATATTGAACCTTTTCAAAATATTATATGACCAGCACCTGTATATAAATATATACCGATCAGGCATAACATTATGACAGGTGAAGTGAATAACACTGATTATCTCTTCATCACGACACCTGTTAGCGGTTGGGATATATTAGGCAGCAAGTGAATATTTTGACCTCAAAGTTGATGTGTTAGAAGCAGGAAAAATGGGCAAGCATAAGGATTTGAGCGAGTTTGACAAGGTCAGAGCATCTCCAAAATTGCAGCTCTTGTGCGGTGTTCCCGGTCTGCAGTGGTCAGTATCTATCAAAAGTGGTCCAAGGAAGGAACAGTGTTTAACCGGTGACAGGGTCATGGGCGACCAAGGCTCATTCATGCACGTGCACTGTCAGAAAAAAAGGTACAGTGCTGTCACTGGGGCGGTACCCTAAGGTACAAAAGTGAAAAGGTACATCTTTGTACCTTACTCACCCCTAAATGGTACATATTAGTACCTTAAAAGGTACATATCAGTACTTTAAGAGTGCATATTAGTACCTTAAAGGTACATATTAGTACCTTTTCGGTTTTGTACCTTAGGGTACCGCCCCAGTGACAGCACCGTACCTTTTTTTCTGACAGTGTGGGGAGCGAAGGCTGGCCCGTGTGGTTGGATCAAACAGACGAGCTACTGTAGCTCAAATTGCTCAAGAAGTTAATGCTAGTTCTGATAGAAATGTGTCAGAATACACAGTGCATCACAGTTTGTTGCGTATGGGGCTGCATAGCCAAAGACCAGTCAGGGTGCCCATGCTGACCCCTATCCACCGCCAAAAGCGTCAACAGGCACGTGAGCATCAGAACTGGACCTTGGAGCAATGTAAGAAGGTGATCACATCACGTGATCACCTTCCGTATTCAACTTACGGAAAAAGTTTAGTGTCCGCGCCTCTCGTAGTTCAAAATGCTTACACCACGTCTGACGACATTGCATACCAGTTACGCTCGTCAGACGTAGTGTAAGCATTTTGAACTATGAGAGGCACGGACGCTAAACTTTTTCCATAAGTTGAATATGGAAGGCGATTCGCTGGAAGTTAGATCATTTACTTTAAAGTTTTAAATATGGATATTTTTCTTACACAAACGCATTTGCTTCAGAGGCCTTTATTAACCCCCCGGAGCCGTGTGGAGCAGTTTTATGATGGATATAGATGCACTTTTATGGACTTCAAAAACAGAGCAACAGACACTGCCATTATAATGCTTGGAAGAGCCAGGACATTATTAATATAACTCTGATTGTGTTCGTCTGAAAGAAGAATGTCATATACACCTATGATGGATTGAGGGTGAGTAAATAATTTTATTTTAATTCATCAATTTAAATTTTTGGATGAACTAACCCTTTAATCTGTAGGGTTTAATAAGGAGTTTGCCCACCCTTTGCACCTATAACAGCTTCAACTCTTCTGGGAAGGCTTTTCACAAGGTTTAGGAGTGTGTTTATGGACATTTTTGACCATTCTTCTAGAAGTGGATTTGTGAGGTTAGGCACTGATGTTGGACGAGAAGGCCTGGCTCCCAGTTTCCACTCTAATTCATCCCAAAGGTGTTCTATTGGGTTGAGGTCAGGATTCTGTGCAGGTCAGTCAAGTTCCTCCACACCAAACTCGCTCATCCATGTCTATAGACGGTTTCAATGACAACAACATAAACAAACGTTACTGCGCATGCAGGCTTTTGTGGCCCAAACTTAACTTCCGGTAGACGTCCGCAAAGAATCAATAACAACAGAGGCTGCGTTATCTTTCTTATGCGCTATCATGTTTCATTTGAATTGGCCAGCATTATCTTAATTTACATGTTTTTATTGTTTCAGCATGTTTATAATAATTAATCTCCCATTTCTGTCTGCAATATAGAGTGGGGGAAACGCCCCCCTTAACGGGTTAGTTCACCCAAAAATGTAAAGTCATACATTAATTACTCACCCTCATGTCGACCCCAACCCATAAGAGCATAGAGAAAAAGAGAAATATCTTAAATTGTGTTCCGAAGATGAACGAAGGTCTTACAGGTTTGGTACGACATGAGGGAGAGTAATAATGACAGAATTAAACATTTTGGGTGAACCAACCCTTTAAGGACCGTGTAATGCCTTTTCTGTACAGTAGCCTATCTATAAATGCTTCAATCATGCAATGCATCGGAATAACATGTTTCTTTGTTTCATAACATAAGATTTATGTTGGGAAAGTTAACTTGTAGATAAAGTACTCTATTTGAGATTGATTGTAAATGAATGCATCACAAAAAATCCTGTGCTCTATTGCCATTATTAGAGGAGAAAGCGAAAGTTGTTTTGCACTCCATGATAAAGGCACATTTAAATATTTTGCGGGAAACATAAATCCGATCAGTTATCCAGATGGCGACCACTTGATGTGAACAAATGTAAACTCGCTGTGTCCTGACTGACTGATGATCACGGTGCTCTCATGTTAATGCCAAGTGTAAACACAGCCAGAATAAGTTCCTCTAGAGTAGATTATTTCTGATAACAAGCAAAATAAATAACAAGTAAATTACATTAGACATACAGTCTAAATTACATTAGACGCTGCTCTCGTACGCTGGATATTTATGAAGCATTTAAGGCTTTTTGGTGAGTCGCACACACTGTTTTTGCTCTGGTGTCATTCTCTCTGCTTGATCGTTAATATTTATATCATGTTATCAAAGAATAGTACGTCAAAAATGTGTTTCTATCCCCTTGCCAGACCGATAAACAAACACAGACCGGAAGTTAACTTGGGGCCAGGTGCAACGCGTGTGCGTCCGATGAAACCGTCTATAAGGACCTTGCTTTGTGCACTGGTGCACAGTCATGTTGGAACAGGAAGGGACCATCCCCAAACTGTTCCCACAGTTGTGAGCATGAAATTGTCCAAAATGTCTTAGTATGCTGAAGCATTAAGATTTCCTTTCATTTGAATAATGGACCAAGCCCTGAAAAACAACCCCACACCATAATCTCCCCTCCATCAAACTTTACACTTGGCACAATGCAGTCAGGCAAGTACCGTTTTCCTGGCAATTACCAAACCCAGACTCGTCCATCGGATTGCCAGACAGCGAAGTGTGATTCGTCACTCCAGAGAACACGTCTCCACTGCTCTACACAGAATCCGATGCTTTGCATTGCACTTGGTGATGTAAGGCTTGGATGTAGCTGCTCGGCCATGGAAACCCATTCCATGAAGCTCTTTACGCACTGTTCTTGATCTAATCTGAAGGCCACCTGAAGTTTGGAGATCTGTAGCTATTAGGGCTGCAACGACGCGTCGACGTCGTCGATGACGTCGACTACGAAAATACGTCGACGTGCGTGAAATGCGTCGACGCGTGGGCGGCACATTATTTACGTTCTAGAATGGAACAGAAGATCTAGAATAATGGCAGCTTCTGCTCCCGGGCATAGTGAAAATGATCATTTATCATATAAAGCCAGACCGCGACATTCAAAAGTGTGGGAGTACTTTAAACAGAAGCCGAATAAAACGGTGCTTTGTTCACTCTGTAACGCCGGTTTCACACTGCACGCGGTGGCAGAGCAGGAGCTGTGCGCGTGGAGAGCGGGAGCTTTCACACTGCAGTCAGTGTTGCCAAGTCCGCTTTTTTCCGCGGAATTGGGCTACTTCTACACTGTTGCCGCGGGCTGTGTCTCATGTCCGCGGGTTGAAGCAAAAAAACACACATATTTAACCCCCCGAACGCGATGTTTACCAGAGAACCTCCCCGAAACGCGATTGGGCTTGTTTTGAGTAACGAATGGGTGGGTTTTGTTGTGTAAACCTGGCAACCCTGCTGCCAGTGTTCTCTCGCGCAGCTGAACGCGCCACGCGTGTATTGCAACAGACGGTCACATTTTCCTGGGTTCTTCTCCGACCCCAGTACGTCTCGTGCTTTTATTTATTATGGGCTGCATATATCTCCTGTATATGCGACCTGGTTCCGCTCTGTCCCAAACACATATGCATAATAACTTGCTGTATATAGGTAGTTTGCATGATTAAAGTAACATTACAGTTAAGATATGCCTCTAGCTTTAATCATTTAAATGTGTCTTTGAAGTTTGGGCAAAAACTTCTGGCAGCTTTAGTCGTTGTTTATGCACATGTATCTTCAAAATAGACGACTAGTTATACATTAACACTATGCTGAAAGCTCCTGTATGTGAACCTTTTGCAGATAAATACAAGTGCATTTTCGTTTACTACTGACACAAATCAATAAGTAAATCATACTCAACTACTATAGTAAACAACTTTTCCTAATTAGGCCTACTCTGTATACATTTTATGATGAATAGTATCATTATATATTATGTTTAAAAAGCTTCTTGTGTTCATATATTTCATTATAAAATGGCATACTATGTACACTACCCTTCCTGAAATACAATTAATATTGTCATCATTCATTGATTTCATGTTAAAATAATATACAAATTCACTACCCTCTTTGAAATACAATAATCAGTAAAAAAGAATAATAAGATTAATCTGGAAAAATAATCGTTAGATTAGTCGACTAATCGAAAAAATAATCGTTAGATTAGTCGACAGAAAAAATAATCGTTAGTTGCAGCTCTAGTAGCTATTGAATCGCCAGAAATTTGGCGACTTCTGCGCACTGTGCACCTCAGCATGCGCTGACCGTGCTCTGTGATTTTACATGGCCTGTATATGCCTTTGTGGCTGAATTGCTGTTTGCTTGAATTGTTGTTCCCAATTGCTTCCACTTTGTTATAATACCACTAACAGTTGACCGTGGAATATTTAGTAGTGAAGAAATTTAACGAATGGATTGCACAGGTACCACGGTACCATGCTTGAATTCACTGAATATTTAAACCTCCTCTCACTTTCAACTGCTTTTTTCAAGAATAAGAGTATAAGAGTATGTGTAAAGATAAAAAGATTAAACAACTGAGACATAAACTGAACAAATTTCACAGACATTTGACAGACAGAAATGTGATGAGTCAGTATCTGATGTGGCCACCAGCTGCTTTAAGCAGTGCATCTCACCCTCATGGACTGCAGCAGATTTACCAGTTCTTGGTGTGAGATGTAATTCTACTCTTCCACCAAACTTGCAAATTCATGAACACATCTGGGTGGTTTGGGACTGCAAGAATAATCAGCTGTCCTTTCTGTCTCACTGTAGCACTAGGCATCTTAAGCCGGGTTCATACTGTCTGAGACCAATTTTGTGAATCCTAAAAGATTTCTTGGATCCTAGGTGAAAATCTGAAGTCATTGATCATTAGTTAGTTTGACATGTTCACAGACAGCCGAGCCGATTAATGAGTTTGCGATCAAATTGTACAAAGTTCTGGCAGTGTCAGAAGATTTGACACACAGTCCTGCAGTGTGGCTTCAATGACAACCGTAAATTCAACCAGTTGAGTGCAGGTATGATGTCACTTTGTAGGCCAACTGGCAGTTAGCATCGCACTGGCTCCCTCGTCAAAAACCCAATAGAATTTTCCCATAGGCTTTTGAATTATCGAAAAAAAAACAAGCTCTGTGATCAGCAAGTTTATGATACTTTCACGTTTTGTGATAATTATCACAGATGAACAACTTTTATGAATTTTGAAGTGTAAATGCAGCCGCCAAAAGTGAAAAGCTTAAAGGGTTAGTTCACCCAAAAATGAAAATTATGTCATTAATTACTCACCCTCATGTCGTTCGACACCCGTAAGACATTCGTTCATCTTCGGAACACAAATGAAGATATTTTTGTTGAAAGCTGATGGCTGAGAAAGGCTTCAGACAGGCCTCCATAGGGATTCAGTACATTTACACTCACAAGACCCATAAAAGGCACTAAAAACGTTGTTACAATGTCCATCTCACTACAGTGGCTCTACAATAACTTTACGAAGCGACGACAATAGTTTTTGAGCGAAAAGAAAATCAAAATAACGACTTTATTCCAGAAGTTCTGTCTTCCTCTGCCGTGAACTCACAAAGCACCAAGACGCATGCGCGAGAATATGACGTAGCGCCGGCGTTCGGGAATCCATGAAATACACACTTTAGTCCCATTTTGAGCTCTACGCCGAGACCTAAAGCACGATCAATGTAGAATTCAACAGCTTAGATACGGCGCGTCTTCCTCTGCTCGTTGTAAACAAATCTCCTCGCTTCTGGGTCACGTGTCCGAACGCCGGTTCTGCGTCATATTCTCGCGCATGCGTCGTGGTGCTTCGTGAGTCCACAGCACAGGAAGACAGAACTTGTAGAATAAAGTCGTTATTTTGATTTTTTCCGCTCAAAAACTATTATCGTCGCTTCATAACATTATTGTAGAGTCACTGTAGTGAGATGGACTTTGTAACGACATTTTTAGTGCCTTATATGGGTCTTGTGAGTGTAAATGTACTGAATGCCAATGGAGGCCTATCTGAAGCCTTTCTCAGCATCAGCTTTCAACAAAAATATCTTCATTTGTGTTCCGAAGATGAACGAATGTCTTACGGGTGTCAAACGACATGAGGGTGAGTAATTAATGACATAATTTTCATTTTTGGGTGAACTAACCCTTTAAGGTGGGCTTTAAATGAACAACAATGGTTGCTCAACTTCAACGTAACCCTTGCTAAGCTTCCGACAACTTTCTGTTTGAGTTAGAATAGTTTATAAGAGCTAGAGTTTATATGAGCATAATGAGGTTGTAAAAGCGGCCTGAGCTTACCTGTTCAGCGTGATGAAGTTTAATGTCCCCGACAGCCATTGTAATCCCATTTAGTCACTTTTTAGCAACCGCTTTTTTCAAGACGCGTACAGGTAATACTGATGTATTTTATGTCGTAGAATAAAACGCGAAAGTGTCTTGAGCTTGTGTTCACCACAAATCTTATTTTAGCCATTTAAACAAAATCCCATTAAAAAAAAAAAACATTGATTTTGGGACGATGGAACCAGAAATACTAAAATGCTAACTCGATTCTGCATTTTGACCTACAAAGTCATACCTGCACCACTCTATAGGAGTGTCGAACCTGATGACTCAAATAGTGAAACAACAAACAACCACCACTTGCTTCACACATCATCTTAAGCCGGGTGCACACTGTGCGATTTTGGCCATGAGAAAAAATTGCAAATCCTAAAAGATTCCTCTGATCCTAGGATAAAATCTGAAGTTTGCGATCAAATTTGACCTCAGACGAAATTCTGGTAGTGTCAGAAGATTGGCACAGTCCTGCAGTGTGACTTCTCCTACGATAACCGTCAAATTGTCTTCATTTTTCAAGACAAGTTCCAAGCTAGATATTTCTTTGTAGCCAGAGAAAGGTCTCTTTAGTGTCCTAAGTTACTGTAACTTTAATTGTTATCTGTTAGTGTCTTGAGGACTTTTACACAGGTGTATTTATGTTTCACTGAACAAGCATGAAAAACATTGTTTAACCCTTTTCCAATAAAGATTTCCAAGTAAAGCTTACTTGAACTTACTTGACAAAATTATATTTAAAGTACAGTATGCTGAAAAAAAAGTATAATGAATATATATCTCATTAAGTTCATATACAGCACAAAATGAAACAAAAAGCAATAAAGAAATGATTTCTGGAACAACACGAGGTAAGGACCAGCCCCAAAAAAGCTATCAGTTCCTACTTTGAGTCATATGTCAGTAATTACCCGTGGATGTGCATATTAGTCTACTCGTTGTTATCTGCTAAATGGAATCTCAGTAACTTGGCCATCAGTAAGTACTGAACAGAGTGCCTGTGTGTGAGAACAGCCAAGTCTTGCATATCAGCTGTCTAAAACTTGGCCGTCTGGAGTCAAAAGAGAGAGAGAGAGAGAGCAAATCTAAGTGCGTGTGATTAAATCAAATGTAAAATTAATTTTGAATGTGCTTATATTGCACTTTTTTAAAGTGTTAATTATCTGGAGGGTTCGGTGATGTCAAATAGGTCTCACTAAATATGTGGTTAAGTATTAATGCTTTTTGTGAAACTGAAGCCTCTGCTGTACTTGAATTACAGGTAGCATTTTACAATGTCTTAGACTCACAACTACTGACCAAAAAACTTTAGGGTAAACATATTGAAATGTATAAATATGAATCAATTTGAACAATCAACTTAGCATTTGTTTGTTCCCTATATCAAGCATTTTCGGAGATTACTAGTTTTTTTTCTCACCATTATTTACTTTGGATACGTGACTTGAAAGGTTTTACAGTAACCTTTGTTGCAATATCAGTTATGTTGCACTTTAACCCTCCGTGTTTGTGCACTTTATTTGTGGCAATTAAAGCTATCCTTGAGGTTTGTTTTAACCGTGGAGCTCTGCATATCTGCAAAGGGCAATAAATGATGTGACAAAATGTATGTCCTTTGTAGATAGAAAATCTGTGCTTCTAAATCTAATCCTATTTAGTGCTGCAGTCATGTATTCTTTGGATTTTATTATTGAATGTATCGTTTTGTTTACACAAAGGTTGTCATGCATTCAGGCAGTATATTATATTGTCTCTTTTATAGATATATTGTGTCAACATAAAGAATAATGTGGACTTAAAATGATTGCATTATCTACCACATTACATATAATAATTTCCATTATAAAGATTGAAATTGAAGATGCCAAATCTCTCTGAACACTAAGCTCCAAAAACCATCCATAATTAAGCTTTTTTATATCACTGATCTCTTAAAGCTCCTGATGTTAATAAAAAAAAGCCTATGTACAAAATACTCTTTTTCTGTCCATTTAATTCTGATTTATGTATTGTTCTTATTGAGAAATCTCACACAGGTGGTAGATTATGTGAATATAAATCCCCTTTTTTAAATCGGCTTTACTGCCAAAGATCCAGAGCTTATCTATTACGAGTCAAGATTCAAGCCTTTGTGAATTCCATGGTGGCAAAATATGAATTGAATTTTCCAGAATTTAATTTTAAACATCCTCCTTCCATTCCTGATGGATAGCCAGTGTCAGTTTGGTATAAATCCTGCCTATAATTACCATGTATCATTCAATTTTTTGTGAAGTGTGCCCAACATTGATAACTGCTGCCTTCACTATTCAACTATGATTTTTGGCTGCCATTCAAAAAAGAGAGAGGGAATCAGATCGATACTTATAAAAGGAAAGACAATCTCAGTCACGCTCTTTTTCCTTTATGTACAGCTTCATGAACACAACCACACAGACACATACGCATACACAGACACACGTGCATACAGCCACACACAGGTCTATGTTGGGAAACCGGAGCCTGGTGTTGCAAAGTCAGCCAGTGCTTGCTACAAAGCCCTCAATGTGCATTAAGAATGAATAGGTCTTCAGTTTCATGGCCCTCGCTCCGAGTAAACACCTGAGTGGTCAGGGACTCTTTATACCAGTGATTATCAACCATCTGTGTGTCTCACATGGCTTATTATGTCCTCGATTACCAATTCACAGACATTGGCATCTTATTACCTAAGTTCTTGGCATAGTTAAAAGCAATACCAAAATACATGGTTTTCCTGCACTCATTTTACTAGATTAAAATCCTGAGTGAATGAATTCAGTTTAACTTGATCATGACAATGCCATATTCACATTGTGCCATATTCATATATCTGTATACAATGAAATTTTATGACACTATGCTGTCCAAATCATATAACATTCTTAGTGCAGTGTGTAAAAGTGTAATTTTAGTATTATTTATATATTATTATAGTACTTGTTAATATTTAGAATTGAGTTTAATTTCATTTTTAGTCATTTTACTTCAATTTAAACTTGCTTTATTCCAGTTAACAATATAGTGTTTTAAGATACCAGACACCCTTCCAGACTGTGCGGAAACTGTTGGTAACCTGAAAGAGGCATTAAGCACACATGATGCATGTGTTGTGTGTAACCAATGCATGATTCACTCTTTCCCTTGGTTTTACAACCTCTGGGAAAGGCAAGTATGCAGGAACCACCCAAGTTCATAGACAGTTTTAGATGTAACTGTTTTCTTAAAAGGAAGCTTGATTCAGTCATTTTCTTTTTACTGGTGGTGGTGGTTAGGGGTGAGGGGGTCCAGAGGCATGGAAAACATAGTGAATTCCATGATCCAACAGCACCTAAGATGAATACAATGCATGGGCGTCGGAAGCAAAAAAAATGTGGCTGGGTCCTTGCTAAACGTATAGTTCGGAAAGACAAAATTACGGAAATCGCCATACTATTGAAAGCGGCAGTAGTGTAGGGGTAAGATGCATGGCGTCTAGTTTTGACACAAATTGACCCGCGGTTCGAGTCCGCCTTTCGCCGAACTCAATCTTCTCCCTTTTCCCATCATATCAAATCGGAAAGGCATTTATTTTCAATAAAAATGAAGAAAATGTTAGAAAAGTGTAAATAAAGCGTCTAACATGTGTTTAATAATAAGTGTTTATCGATTAGGGGTAGGTAATCAGACATGTGCTTAATGTTAGAGAGGATAAAAGTGAGTGGGTCCAATATCATTGATCGTAAAAAGTGGGTGGGTCTTGTCCCACCCACATACAATGGTTCCGATGCCCATGATACAATGTATCACATTTACAATACTGAGAACTGTTGTTCACTCATAGATAATCTCAGACAGTTGCTCCTGCTGCTCTTTTGGTATGAAAATGCCTCAACCCCCCTCAGCAACAGTCTGTCTTCTCATCCCTTCAATATCCAACAGACCTGGGACATGGCCAGAGACAGGTGGCCTGGAGCTAAGGCAGTCAAGCATTGAGAATCTGGCTAGAAGCTTATAGGCCTTGATAAACAAGGCAGGATCTGGATGTTGGAATTTGGTGCCATCATTATTACTGAATTTGTGTGGTCTTATTAATCAAACTTTCTTTATCATATAGACCTTGGTTTGCTTTCCCTATATTGTTTTGGTTGTTGAATCATAAAATCATTAGGCCTATGTGTCTTAAAGCAGCACTAGGTAACTTTTCAACCTTCATAATATATTTTCAAGACTCTTGTGATGATACATCGACTTACAATAGGTTGAATGACACGTCTGCCATAGCCTGACGGGGTCTGTATCTTTTCTAATCGTACTTTTAAACTTCGGGTTTCGGGTAGTAACCCGAGAAAAAAAGAACTACAAAATTCGATTGCTTTACAGCATATACGTCACTTCCTTTATTTGTCTTGCCTTAAGCTATAATGCAAATCGATTTTTCAAATTTGAAAATTCATCTATGGTAGCTTGATATTATATTGACGATATATGGTTATTACCTACCACTCAAACATTGAATTGAAGTATCATATAGATCCTGTAAAACGGTAACCAATAGACTAGACTACTATAATGACGCTGGCTTGTAAACGTGAGAATCGCGATCATTTGGCGTTTGAAAAAAAATTATAAAACCCATGAAATTATAGTCATATGACATGCTGAAACATATGCCACTGTACCTGGGATGAACAGAACACCTGCATGTGAACTCCTCCTGTAGTGTTCTGGGCTATCATAGTTGTCATGTCAACAAATGCATGTGCGATGCATCCCCTGATGCAGGATGGCAGAGTTTACGGCAGTAGTAGAGGACAATACTGTTTCCCAACTGTAGGGGGACCCCGAAAGCAAAACCTACCTAGTGCTGCTTTAAAAGTAAATTATATTACTCAGATATTTTGTTAAGAGCTTGATAAACCCATGGTAAAACCCATGAAGATGGAATATATTAGAAAGGCCACTGTAAAACACCAAGTATGATAACTAATGATAAAGTTTTAATAATTGTTCTAAAACTACAAGAATAGGGAACAACACAGAGGAACAATCATTGGATTCACTTTCAGAATATGTCAGAATAGGGACGAAAAGACTATCACAGCTTTTGTTTCATGCTGACTTTGGCAGACTGCTGCGTGTGCTTGCAATAACTAGAATGTTATTGTTTATTGGTGTGGACGCTAATATAGTTTATAGTTAATATCATTATTATTGTTCTTGGTGTGAATGGGCCTTAGTTGGGCATAGTTACACTTAAGTTGACCTTTCCTTTGAATAAACAAGTTCTGTGAATTTAAAAATGCTCATGAATTGCATAATATGTGCATAAACGACAGCCAACACCATAGTTAACCTTTAATGGATAAGTTTTATCATCTGTGTAAAAATTCATTATAAGGCCCCAACTAAGCAATATCTATTTATTTTACATTAAATTTGGTGTTATAGTGGATTTTTTTTTTAACCAGCAGATTAAAACTATAATTTTGGCACCCTAAGGGTGGAATTCACAACAGCTCAGGTGATTCCCTATTTCATCCCTGTTACATGGCATTTACGACCGGGCAGATTCTACAGTGTGTGACCAGGGAGTGACGCATTGCAGGTACAAACGCACCAATCAGAGTCATCCGCACAACCGAAACGCGTACAGTATTCTTCCGCCGTCAGATAGTCCCGCTTGTACTTTTGCGTCATTATCTGCCGATAGCACAGTAAAATACTATTTTGTTTATGAAGAATGACATGCATCACGTTTAATCAAGCTTTGTTTAAGGTCCGTGGACAAATATTGCGGTATTTCCGATGCACCCCTAGCCAGAATGCAGTGCGTTCGGCGGATAAATACAGGAAGATGGGAGGTGTTTATGTACGACAGTTGAGGCGGGTCTATACCAATAGTCCGACCACCATTTGTGAATCTTTCACGGAGACGGAGGGAGACTGACAGAGAAAAAGACAAAATGGTGAGTGCACACCAGTCTTTCTAATGAATGATGGATATGCGTTAATTAAAAGATATGTAACCTTTACATATATCTGTGCGGAAGCAAGGAAGTCAAGAAATAGAAAAATATTTTTCAGGCGTTTACAGAAATGTGCCGCCAAATGTGCGACTCGCGTACAGCGGATAGACTGCCGCTCCGCATTCTTCGGTTTTTAGTTTACTTTTTGTCATTTTTTTCGCAAATAGCACAGGCTAAACCTAAGAAATTCCGCGGAGGAAGTAACGTAACACTAAACTTCATGGGTGTGCTTGAGCCCCTTTAACTTACTTTCAGTTTCCTATTCAGATCGTAGTTATTACAAAACTTGGTAACGTTAATGGGGTTCCAAAGTCACAGTTTATACAACCTTTAACATTATTTGCTTATTTTCTACACGCTCTGGGTTTGTACCGAAGTTATCCTGGTTGGTTCGTGTAGTTGTTAAGTTGACAGGGCAGCATCACATGTGGCTGCAGCGCGGTCTTATAACGGACTGCGATCAGAAAAGTAGCCGGTTAAACAAACAAAAGGTGTGTATTGTGGGTTTGTTGTGCATAAAGTCGTAGAGGATTTATGTATTCTAATTCTTGAACCATCTTAATGATCGTAATGTTCAGCATCACGTTTTGCTCATATATCCTATTTCGTTTCATGTGCATATATGCATGTTACAACGTAACTTGGTGATCAGATTGGCTTGTTGAAATATAGCCTGCAGTTAACGTTACGTCTTAATGGGTTACTCGAGCGTTATAGAACAGGAGTACAACAACAGTACAACTTTTAAATGACTATCTAAAAGGACTGCTTATAGTGGCACGAGGGAATAGTTCACCGAATACCAGGAATCAGGTGGGTGGGTGAACTGTTGTTAGGAGTGTCTAAATACCGTCGCTGTGTTGAGACTTTTTTTCTCTTAAGGTGGTGTCGTAACATTTGGCTGAGAGGGAATCTGAGGTCTTTGTTTGGTCTCACACGGGTTGTTAGGCATTGATGTCAAGAGTACCAAAACACTACGAATTCGTAGTGAGTATATTCTTATACTTATGATTTATTAATATGGTTGTTTGCATCTCTTCCTATCCCCAGGCCGATCAACTCACAGAGGAGCAAATAGCCGGTAAGGTCCTTTTACTTGCTTTGCTTACACACCCCTTCAGAGTTTCTGCTTTGGGTTGTGGCGTTTGAAATAGCCTGGCTGTTCTAGTTTGTTATAATTTGCCTTTTAAGGTGTTATCTTAGTCAAATCTGTGGGCAGGGATGGGTTATCGACTCTTAACCTTTACTGAAAAAAGAGAACCAAACAGAAACGGATACTGTAAAAAGCCAAATGCATTTTATTACGTTTTAGTATTTTGCATGTTTATAGTATTGCATGTTGAAATGGGCCAATGTTTTGTGTAACAGAGGAAAGCTGGTTGTGTATCTGTAATGTCTGATGTCATATCAAAGGAAGTATCAAATAGTCTCATCAACACTACGCAATGGACAGTGTTGGCACAGAGGAGAGTTTGCATTGCCCTTTAGTGTTCAGACTGCTGGGCAAATGCATGCCCTGATGAAATGCAGTCTCACTAGTCACTATAGTTTTGTCCTGACTATGCCTGAAAGGATCAGTTCTCCTTTTTGAAACTGATCAGTGACAGTTGCTGGACCGTCTTATAAAATGTTATCTCGTGAAATTAAGTCTAGATAGTACTTGAGGCATCTATACAACGTGATCTTGTTTTGCATGTCTGTGCATTTAACTACTGGTGCTCGAGGCAGGTCTGGTTACTCAAGGCCTTACACTAGTACTCGTGGTTGGTTGTTGCCATGACTCTGGGGTGTTTGCGTGTCTTCCACGGCACCCTGTCATCCTAGTCATTTATCTATGAAGGCGTTTGTTGTTACTGGTCTTGGCTATAAACAATGATGTAATAAATGCTTCTTTTAGCTTTGGGAGCTTGTTTTAAAGTTTGAACTTGGTCTTTTCTAACATGTAATACATGGCATATAGGACATTGCTTATAGAATCTACAAAATGTTTAAAGCTATGTGGAATCACAATGCCCACAAGTAATTTATTATTTAAAAAGCTTGACATGGAGTCAAAGTACTTTACCTGTTCCTTTTGTTTATTGCTCCAATAGAAAAGTCATTGCTGTTTATAAAAATTTGGTTATGCAAGTTGTCTCTACTGTTAATTTTCACAGAGTTCAAAGAGGCATTCTCGCTATTTGACAAAGATGGAGATGGTACCATCACCACGAAAGAGCTGGGAACTGTTATGCGCTCTCTTGGCCAGAACCCTACAGAGGCGGAGCTGCAGGATATGATCAATGAGGTGGATGCAGATGGTGAGGACACATTTTTGCTGCTACATTATCCATCAGCATGATGTTAACTCTTGCGAGTAGGGCCCAATTTACATATGACTTGAAACCATTTCCATAAAGCATTTTATCACGATTAAAACATCTTCATTTAAAGTGCTTTGTTACTTATCTGCCTGTGTACTTTGCTCTTTTATCAGGTAATGGAACAATAGACTTTCCCGAGTTCCTGACGATGATGGCAAGAAAGATGAAGGACACCGACAGCGAGGAGGAGATCAGAGAAGCTTTCCGCGTCTTTGATAAGGTAAGGCTTCTGAAGAACTGTTGCATTCATTTAACCTGCTATTAAGGCTTTGCTGGTAACATTCTAGACTTAAAATAATTCTGATGGATCGTTGTTCCCTGGTCTTTGTCAGGATGGGAATGGATATATTAGTGCTGCTGAGCTGCGCCATGTGATGACAAACTTGGGGGAGAAATTAACAGATGAGGAGGTGGATGAAATGATTAGAGAAGCAGACATTGATGGAGACGGTCAGGTCAATTATGAAGGTGAGTGTGGTAATTTGCATAATCTGCATTTGAATGGCACTTGATTCGGAGTTGAGTTTTGTTTGTTTACAGTGACTCTTAAAACTTCCCCTTTTATCTTTCTTTGCAGAATTTGTACAGATGATGACAGCGAAGTGAAGGCCTTGTACAGAATTTCTTGTATAAAATTATATGCCTTTTCTTGTTTTTAATTTCTGTAAAATGTTTAATTTTAATTACCCCCCCATCCTCTCCTGCTGTCCGAAGGATTTGCATGTATACTATAAGATTTGAGTGCTCATGCCTTCCCCCAACTCCTAACCATTGTAAACAATCTGTTAGAGGAAGCAGTTATGGGACCAGGTGATGTGAATAGGCACAGATACTGACTACGCACAGGCCCCTTTCCCCTTCTGTTGCTCTGTCTGCCTGCCCACCTGACGAGCGGTGACATCAAGGGTCCAGCTGACTGACAGTGTGGCGTCTTTTCAACAAATTTGGCATGAATTTTTTGTTTTGTTTTTTTTTCTTCTCTTTTGATTTGTGGAGGTGCAACTCTGCATGGACAATGGACTGAGTATAAATAGAAATGGGAAAAGTCCTCAACTTTGCACTATTGCAACATCTTTGAATTCAATACTAACGGGTTTATCGCCAGGTTCTCATACACTCTAATCTTTTTGTATTTGTTCTGTTCTTACTATGCTTTTTAATTAGTCACTTTTCTTTTGTAACTGCTTATGGCACAGCCATGCCTCAGAATCCATTCCAAGTTGTATATTTGTTTTCCAATAAAATTAACAATTTACCCAAACTGCTTCCCTGCCTTTTATTTTGCTTTGTTGGAATCAAAAATGGAGAATTCTCTGTATTTTGGTTGAGCATTGGCTAACAAGCTATGTTGTCAGTCCACTATCCAGTAACATGATATTGGTTTTACCCACTTGTCATTGCTAATATTTTCAGTGTAATTAGCTTTTAATTAGACACCTTTAATGACTTGATAAGTCTTGCATAATTTTTAATTCCCATGCAACTTTGTCAATAAAATTCGAGTGATTTTTGTTTAAATTGTTAGCTTTGTTTGGAAATAATGACAATTTGTTTGGCTGGCCATCTCTCTGCTGTTTACAGGATTGAAAATAACACTTCAAAGTACTTAAAAGAATGAAACATTTGAAGCACTGCGATTGCTTAGTCTACAGTTTGAAACAACATTTTATAACATGGTGTATGGCACAGCTATTCAAAAAGCTTAATATCTAGTTCTTGTAATAAAATAAAAAATGCTCTAGGACTTCTGGTCAGGCCTGTAGCAGGCTAATTCTGTTCCGCTCAAAGGGTCCTTATTCTGCTAAGTCTTTTCTATCGGACCACTGCAGTCTCCTTAAAAGGGCTTGTTGAAATGTCGCCAGAGTTTCCCATGTTGGATACACAACAGATTTTGTAGCTGTAAACACTGCCTGAGTGTTTCATTGTTAACAGGCTGTGCACAAATGGTGATGGGCCTTTTGAAGTAATCACGTGTAGGTAACTGCTACTTTGAGGAATGAGCAAAGACTCATTCGCAATGCAAACAAATGCGAAGCGATGGCGATGGAGGCCAATGAAGCATAAGCGACTCGCTGTATCGAGGGAGATGTGTGTGCATCTCATCTCAGAGAACTATTTACCACCGTGCTGAGCTTTCTGACGTGTGATATTCATGTTCCATCACGTTTCCTAGCAACCGCGAATTCCAGTCTCACGGGTAGCTGCTCTTTCCCTTTTCCAGTAAGCTCTGAAAGATCATCGGGAGTTGAGCAGTGCTCCCATGTTCACGTCATGTAACAATGCGACTGGCGATGGAGATGTGGCGCTCTGCGGAGGTAGAGTAAATAAAAGACAAGGCCAGACTTTATATTCCTAAGGCCAGTATTTGTAGCCAATGGCGATATATGAGTAGATTTATATTAAATGGAGACGAAAGTAGAAGAAAAAGGCGTTCTGTTTTTAGAAAAGGATTAAAAGGCACAGCAAAGTCCACTTGACAACCGAGTCATGGGACCTTGTGATATTACTGTGATGCAGGCTAACAATAGCTCTTCCCTTCATGATAATATCAGGCCACCTTTATCACAGCACTATAAAACCCTCTCTCAAGTCCTCACCCGCTATTATGGTGTTCACTTTAGTCATTTCTTCATTATTAAAAAGAAGAACTAAAAATGTGTTAATTAAAATTTTTAAGTTTTTAGAAGTGGCAAAGCAGGTTCAAATCTATTTTAAAGTACGGTCATCCTGTTCTGTGTGGAAGCTAATTTCTGCCTCAGATTTAAAAAAAAAAAGGTTATTGCAATTTTTCTTAATTGTGACTATATTTCACAAAATATAGCTCACAATTACAAAAATTCTGTATGGGCCCATAGTATAAATAAATAAATGAACAAGACCTGAACATTTTCTGAAAGCCTTTATATTACTTATAGTAACGTACTTGGTTACTTAATGTAACCTCGGTTCCCTGAGATAAGGGAAGGAGTACTGCGTTGAAGACGCTATATGGGAATTCTCCTATTCTCGAATATACGGAAGTAATTGTAAAATCACGCAGTGCTACTGCCCAGTCAAAACAGTGTCGAGACATCTCGCACGCTATTGGCTGGCCAGTGGGAACTGCATGAACCAATGGCAGAACAGCATAATCTGAGCGAACCAATGGGCACAAAGCCTGCGAAGCTGAGTGCAGAAACCCGCGAAAGGGGCATATAAAATACGCTGTAACTGTCAAAAACGTCAGGTGAAGCGATGATCAACCGAGTCAGTGCCATAGCACGGCCGTCTACACAGTATTCCTTCACTTTCGAACGGTCAGTTCGTACTGCATCGAAGACGCTATATGGGAACCTGTAAAATCCCGCTGTGCTATGATAAGGGCAGTGACATGTACTCCCTCAAGTTTGAACACTTATTAGAAATGGTTCAAGACTAGAGTTACTGACACATAATTTATATATATATAATATATATGTACACACACACACGCATATATATATATATATATATATATATATATATATATATATATATATATATATATATATATATATATATATATATATATATATATATATAGTCTTATACTACTGGGCTCATAGAGGCCGGTAACTTTAAGGAATGTGTAAGCATTGAAGCATATGAAGGCCCCAAGTGCTCTCAGGACCAATGAAGGTCCCAGGATGGCACCGTAGGAGGGCGAGGAGGGTTAAGCCTCCTGGCTCCTTTTAAGAATTTTATGACCATGTCCTGTCTGCCTACTGATTGGCCAGCTATAGGCGTATGAGATGAGGCGATAGGTGCCGTGTAGACTTTGAGTGTGGGTGGAGTGTGTCCTGCATCCAACATCTCTTGTAGAAAAACGAGAATCTGTGATATCTCGCATGACACTGGGTTATAGTTCCTGACTGAACACCAGTCAGAGAACATTGACCATTTAAGGGCATAGAGACGTCTAGTAGACGGATCTCTAGCTTCACTGATGGTGCTCAAGACACTCACTGGGAGGTTCTCGAGCCCCCCTTGAGTGGCCAAACATGTAAAACCCACAATTTTGGGGTGGGGTTGCCAGATTGTCCCGTTCGCCTGAGGACGCCTGATCTTTCCTCAGGGGAACTGGCCATGGGGCTGCTGATAGTAACTGAATCAACTCGGGAAACCTGATGTGGGTTTGCCAGAGTGGAGCCACTAGCAGGACTGTGTGCTCACATTCCCTGATCCTTTTTAATACTTGGGGAATGAGCGGTACTGGTGGAAAAACATAAAGTATGCAGCTGGGCCATTCATGGGCCAGTGCATCCTTGCTCTTTGAAAAATAGATTGGGCAATGACAGTTGTCTTCGGAGGCGAAGAGGTCGACCTCTGCCCTCCCAAAAATACTCCATTTGAACCGTTTAGGAATGGAGGGCCCATTCCCCGAGGGACACGAGGCCCTGAGAGAATGTCTGCTCCCTGGTTCAGTCTGCCTGGCACATGCACTGCTTTCAGTGAATGTAATTTGCCTTTTGCCCATAGGAGATGTCTGACCTGTTGGTTGATCCATCTCGACCTGAGCCCGCCTTGGCGGTTTATGTAGGAGACCACAGTCGTGTTGTCTGTACGGACTAGAACATGGTGACCTGAGAGACGTGGTAAAAAAGTCTCGAGGGCTAGTACTACTGCCAGCATTTCTACAGGAGAAGCTTTTGCCATTAGGCCTAGCATTCTATGAATTTTTTTTTTTTTAGGGGTCTGTTGGTTCCCATTTTGAATGAAAGTGCAAACTGCTGTGTAGTCAGAGCGCGTTCGTCCGATAGCCACGCCCTCATTTGGGCTGAGTCTAAAATCGTTCCCAGGAAGGAGGTTCTCTGCCTGGGAAGCAATGAGCTCTTGACTGTATTTATTCTGAGACCCAGGCATTCTAGATGGCTGAGTAGCATAAATTTGTGAGATTTTATTTCTTCCTCTGACTGGGCCAGTATGAGCCAGTCGTCGAGGTAGTTCAGAATGCGCATTCCTGCTTGTCTTAAGGGGGAGAGAGCTGCATCCATGCACTTCGTGAAAGTGCGGGGGGCCAGGGACAGGCAGGACTGTGTACTGATAAGCCTTCCCGTCGAACGCGAATCTCAAAAACGGTCTGTGAAGTGGGATAATTTGGATATGAAAGTAAGTATCTTTCAGATCCACTGAGAAAAACCAGTCCATCGGGCAGATTTGTGCGATGATCTGTTTTAATATCAGAATTCTGAAAGGCCGTTCGCTAGAGCCTTGTTCAGGTGTCTGAGATCTAAGATAGGCCTGAGGCCGCCATCTTTTTTGGGAACAAGGAAGTAGCGGCTGTAAAAACCCTGACTCGCTCTGAGCTGGAGGCACCGCCTCTATCGCTTTTATTTTATTTTTTATTATCAATAGGTATTTGAGGACGTGAGTCACGTTGCTCTCCAGGGGGTTTTATAGTGTCGCGCCGACTTCCGTGTGGTGCAGAAGAGAAAGAAGACTCATTTGTTGAACTTTTTTATTTAACTCGCCTTTATGGCTGTAGAATACAGGGGAGCACACGCATTAAAGCGGACTCATAGTTTACATTCATTGCATGAAAAACATTCAGAACAGTATTTTTCTCCCTGACCGAAACAAAAACGGGCCGTGGGGAGAGAACTCTGAGTCTTTTGGGAGGCGGACCGGCCTGGGCGGGACTCAACCCTCCTCTCTTCCTGATCAGCCTGTCAGGGCTGCTTAATGTGTTAGGTTTTGTCAGCATTCTGAAAGCAATTTGATAAGGGCCCTGTTTAGATGTCCGGTGGTTGGTTTGTGTTTGTGACACTGTGCGGAAAGCACTTATGTGTAGTGGCGCACACTTGTAGTGGACGCGCTCTACATATAGAGCGCTCTCGGTGCGAGCTAAAGAGCGATAATCTGTGAGAACAGTGCTTATGTGCAAGGTGCACTTATTTTAGTAAGGTCGTTGTTAAAAACGACACTGGTGTGCAAGCGAGCGTGTTTGACAACAGGCTAGTTGACTGCAATATTTACATTTCCAGTCACCTGAACCGAGGGGATTAAGAGAATGTAAAGGAAGTCTGTGGTGGTAATCCGGCCACAGCAGGACTTTTGAATGGTTCTATAGACCGGAATTAACAGTGCTTATATGCAGGTGTACACCCTATGTAGGGGACACACTGCCTGCAGTCATAACAGAGGAAAGAACTCTTAATTGTTTATTAGGATCGCCGTTAATACAGTGTTGTGTGTACAGGCGTGCATGTTTTATAACAGGCTTGTTTACTGTAATGGTGAACCTCTCCAGTCGCCTGAATAGGGGACTGAGAGAAGTGGTGGAGGGCTTGGCCGCCATTCACTAAATTGAGACTCACTGAGAAACCTGTGAGAGCAGGGCTCGAACCGGCAACCCTGTGTGCGAAAGTGCACCGTACCACAGAAAGCACGGCTATGACGTAAGTCGCGCTCTCGACAGTGTTTTGGTGTGTAGGGCGTGCGTGCTTCATAACAGGCTCGTTTACTACACTGTTGAACCTCGCCTGAATAGGACTGAGAGAAGTGATAGAGAGTGAAAAAGGCGCAGGGCTTGGCCGCCATTCACGACGCCATTATGCGCTAGACAGCGAGGCAGCAATGGCATAAGTCGTGCTCTCGACAGTGAGCGTGTGCGCGCTGCCGCTGTAGAAAGCGCGAGCTGCAGTGACAACAGGCTGTAACGTAAGCACACTCTCAATATCTCCAGAATTCTGAGAGCGAGTAATGCGGGAAGCTCCGGCATTAGTTCGCTCGTCCACTCTGGCATTCTCTGTCCGCGGCGCGAGAAGAGGAAGAGCGAGATGTTGAGAATCATGCGGATTCGTCTTCCTCATTGCCGCCGAATGAGACCAAGCCCTCGGCGTCGAGCGGAGGGAGCAGGTCCGATCGAGAGACCGTCACAGGGGAAACGTCTCTCTGAGGCGAAGACGAGGCACGCAGGCACTGGGCCGACGTGAACTCGCTAGCCTCGGTATACTCAGTCCTCTGGCTCCGCCGGTTTTTCCTGCCGAGGCTCGGATGGAAAGGGGAACGGGAGAGCGTGAAGGGCGGGGTAGCGCTCTGAAAAGAGCGCTATCCGCGAACGGAGGGAGGAAATGGGCATACCCTCGCAGTGAGAGCAGCCGGACCCGGCGAGAGCAGCGTCCGTGTGGGCCTTGCCCAGACAGATCACGCACCCGTCATGGTTATCCTCCTAGTGCAGGTAAGTACTGCACATGCCACACAAACGATATGTTTTCCTCAGTATTGTACAGAAAGGATACACTGAAGTGTTTCATCAAAGAGCGCAGGGGAAAGGCGTGACAGCTCGCGGGATCGCTGGCGATTTGAGCGCTCTGAAATACAGCAGGCCGCTGACTCTCGCAGGATGTTCGGGCTGGCTAGCCCGCTATTCCTCTGCAGGCTCGTCAATTCACAGTGAAAGGTGGTGTAGTTTGAGTTTATCAGTGAGGAGCGTAGATCGATCGTCGCTGAAGGAGATTAATCTGACGTTTTTGACAGTTCCATCGTATTTTATATGCCCCTTTCGCGGGTTTCTGCACTCAGCTTCGCGGGCTTTGTGCCCATTGGTTCGCTCAGATTACGCTGCCATTGGTTCATGCAGTCCCCACTGGCCAGCCAATAGCGTGCGAGATGTCTCGACACTGTTTTGACTGGGCAGTAGCACTGCGTGATTACTTCAGTATATTCGAAAATAGGAGAATTCCCATATAGCGTCTTCAACGCAGTACGAACACGCATTCGAAAGGGAACTATAGCTCACAATTACATTTCCAACGATCAAAACTTTCTCTCACATGTCAAGTTTAAAAATTTAAAAAGTTTAACATTTTAAAATTTTTATTTTCAATTGCAATTTGATTTCTCACAATTGTGACTTCTCATATTTGCCACTATACATGTCACAAGTTTATATTTAAACCTCACAATTACCTCGTTAATTTTTTAATCAGATGCAAAAACAGGCTTCCATAATACTGAGATCATTAATCATTGGTAACATTTAGCTTGAAAATATTGAATCATCCCATTAACAAAAGCGTGTGGTGAGTGAGGTACTCCCTGTCAAATATCAATCTTTGTCTTGTTTTTTGGAATGCATCAGCTGAAAGTGCTTTGCTCATCTGACGCTCATGTTGTTGCCATCCTTATGATTATTGCTATCACTCAGCAAGGACACAATGCCAGCCATTCTCAGAATGTGTCAGCCACCTCACGTACAGCCTCCCGTACCACATTGACACTTAATAAGATCATCTTTCTCCCCGGGTCCTGGCTGTCCACCCTCTCTGTGCGTGGTTTGGCAATCGCTGTGGCCATTATCACATGTTGCTGATGGATATGTGTGTGTGTGTGTGTGTGTGTGTGTGTCTGTGTGTGTGTGTGTGTGTGAGCGCGAGCACACAGCTGCTCCTGTTGTTGTGCCATGATAAATGGGAAAGGGGTGTTTAATGGGCCCCTGTGCACTTTTGTGGTTATTTTTCAATCCTGGGTTCAGAGATGGCTCGGGGCGTCGCACCCCCTGGGCCCAGTTTGTACCAAAAAACAAGCCAAAAACAGAAATCACAGGAGGACACCAATGACAACAAACAGTTATTTCATACAAACGCTATAGTGTTGGTCAGTTCAAATGTATTTTCCTCAGAGACTAAATTAAAGCTCTAATTTAAAGGAACAAGATAGGTCCAGTTAAGCCCAAAGTTTGATTAGCCTCCTTGTATGGCAGCCAAATCTAATTCTCCTATTCTCTGCCAGATTGACAACTGGTCCAGAAAAAAAGTTATTTTAATGAGGTTAGCACTCGGCAGCCTCTTGGTCGCAACAGGACTCCATATAGTCACGGTTTGGATGCGCCAAAATTAACACCTCTTCCAGAGTCTCTTTACCCCTCTTGCCTCTGAAGGATTGAGTGACTCCTGCCTTGGGAGTCCGATGACATATAATGTTGGTGTAACCAGATTACTAGGTGTGATTTAACCAGAGCTGGGTGGTAACTGATTATATATAATCTGGATTACGTAATCATATTCCAAAATACACTATATTGCCAAAAGTATTGGGACACCCCTCCAAATAATTTAATTCACGTGTTCCAATAACTTCCATGACCACAGCTGTATAAAATCAAGCTCCTAGGCATGCAGACGCTTCTTCAAACATTTGTGAAAGAATGGGTCGCTCTCAGGAGCTCAGTGAATTCAAGCGTGGTACCGTGATAGGTTGCCACCTGTGCAATACGTCCATTCATGAAATGTCCTCACTACTTAATATTCCACGGTCAACTGTTATTGGTATTATAACAAAGTGAAAACAATTGGGAACAGCAACTCAGCCATGAAGTGGTAGGCCACATAAAATCACGGAGTGGGGTCAGCGCATGCTGAGGCGCACAGTGTGCAGAAGTCGCCAATTTTTTGCAGAGTCAATAGCTACAGACCTCCAAACTTTGTGTGGCTTTCAGATTAGCTCAATAACAGTGCTTAGAGAGCTTCATGGAATGTAGAGAGCTTCATGAGCTTCCATGGCCGAGAAGCTGCATCCAAGCCTTACATCACCAAGTGCAATGCAAAGCATCAGATGCTGTGTAGAGCAGTGGAGACGTGTTCTCTGGAGTGACGAATCACGCTTCTCTGGCAATCCGATGGACGAGTCTGGGTTTGTACTTGCCTGACTGCATTGTGTCAAGTGTAAAGTTTGGTGGAGGGGGATTACGTTGGAACTCTTAATGCTTCAGCATGGACAATTTCACGCTCCCAACTTTGTGGGAACAGTTTGGGGGTGGTCCCTTCCTGTTCCAACATGACAAAAGCAAGGCCTGCACATCAACCTGATAGAACACCTTTGGGATGAATTAGAGCGGAGACTGCGACCCATGCCTTCTCGTCCAACATCAGTACCTGACCTCACAAATGTGCTTCTAGAAGAATGGTCAAAAGTTCCCATAAACACTCCAACTCTTCTGGGAAGGCTTTCCACAAGGTTTAGAAGCTGTTATAGCTGCAAAAGGTGGGCCAACTCCATATTAAACCCTACAGATTAAGAATGGGATGTCATGTGCATGTAAAGGCAGATGTCCCAAAACATTTGGCAATATAGTGTATATTTTATTTAGGGATGCACCGATATGAACATTTTGGTCGATACAATACTTTATAGCCTACATGAAAAAGCAATAAATCTAAATCCAAACATTTATATAATTTTTGAGAGATTAATTACAAAACCAAAAGTCTCACCATTACAAGCCATGTACCACACAATTATAATGTTCTCATTATAATTTTATGTAGCCTATACGACAGACTTGCGCTGCACATTTTCAAGCAATTCAAAACCATCATGGAGAACAGTGCGCATCTGAAGTGTCTCCGCTGAAAGAAAACAATCCATTATTTATTTGCTTTAATATATCGGGCTGATAACGATAATATTAAAATTAACATATATCGCCCGTTACCGATATGGTGATGTTTTCCCAATTATATTACATTTCAAAATGCTCATAACCAGATTACAGTAAATTTTTCATTGATTACATTATTATGTGTTATTCACACATGGCAGTATATTGTTAGCAATTTATTGTTTTCTGTAATTAATCTTTCATACATTTGAAAAGTTATATACTGTTCAGGTTTTTTTTGGAAGGGGGTTGTGGAATTGCACATTATGTTTATTCTAATGTTTTTATTTTGATTGCTTGTATTTTTTTTTTTTTTTTTTTTTATTGAACATTTTTATAATATAATTATTAGCTTCATTAGTTTACGAACCCCCTGCATTTCTTTAACATACCCCAGTTTGGGAAACCCTGTATGGGTAATGTATGCTTTATGTGCATAATGTATGCTTTATGTGTCACCATTTTGTTGATGATAAAAAAATATAATATATGTAATATATTTTCTATCTCTCTGTATTTTTACAGCAATATATTACAAGGCTATGTAATCAAATAATTTTGTCATATAATTTGAAATCAGTAAAACACCAAATCACCAAACAAACACCTGTACGCTCATCATCATTTGGTTGCTTTACTGAAATCCAATAGGCAAAAGCGATCTGTTTCCAAACAAACATTGATCACTGGAAACTTACCGGATAAGATTGAGTCATGTGAGGCCTGATGTGGACACAACTGGGTCATAAAATTAATCTGTTTTCATTAATGGTGTCTCATTTTTCTGTCTAGAAAGGCACACTGTAGATACAAGCAACATGCGCTATTTCTGCCCACCTTCAAAGGCCAGGGAGGGGGTGATATATGAGAGAGAGAGAGAGAGAGAGAGAGAGAGAGAGAGAGAGAGAGAGAGAGAGAGAGAGAGAGAGAGAGAGAGAGAGATCGGGGGGTGGGAGGTGGAAGTTGCTGAAAATAGTTGAAAGCAATTAGAATATCACAAAGTTCAACCCTGGGGGGGGGGGGGGGGGGGGTGTCACTGGTGAGATTTTTTGAAACAAAAGAGCTGTGTTCTCAGACGAGCAAGATACAGGAGAGAAGCAAGGAAAAGATAGAGAGTTAAATGGGGGAGGGGAATCGTAATGTTAGTGTAATGTACCTCACAGGGATCTGATGCCGGGAGGAGTGGTTCATTTCTGGCACAATGCCACAAAGAACTCTTTTCAGGGAAAAAAGATTTCGTAGGCTGAGATTATGTCAAGAGCCACTCAAAATAATTCTAAAGGTGAAGCCAAGCGTGCTGGAAACAGAGTTTGGAGGTCATATAACTCAAATAGAAGAGGAAAAGGACAGTTTAAGTGCTAGCCTGGTTTTTTTGGGGTTGCAGCTTGTCTTTGTAATCACCTTTTCCAAGGGCTAGGATGACATTACTGTGCTACCTTTCTCTAATGCTCATGTGTTATTGCCTGCTGAGGGGAGTGAATTATGTTACCTGGGGAGTCACCTGAATTCCTCCTTTTGCTGTTGACCTAGACCAAATTTAAGGTGCGCAAGGTGCCCCGGGGTCAATCTTTTCTCTTTACTACTGTACTATTTTTTTTACAAGACAGATGTAGTCACTGTGGGCAAGATATTTGCCATTCAAACTAATCCCTGGTGAACTGCTTGGAGAAAATATTTTATTTCCATGTTTTAAATACAGAGGCTATTTACCTTAAAGGGTGACCTTAAACATGGAAGTTCTCCCATTATTTACTCAGCCTCATTCCAACCCTGTTTGACTCGTTTTTTTTACCTGAAAAACACAAAAAGGAAAAATCAGTGGTTCTTAACCAGGGGCTTCAGCAAGCTTCCAGTGGGTCCAATACGTTTTATATTATATTCAATAAGTTAACACTCACCAAGCACCAAATACAAGTAATCACCATTGGTGAGTATATGAAAGTGTATCAGTCACCAGTTTCCCACATTTTTTTTTAATTCTAACAATGCAATGTTGTGACAACATGAAAGTGAACAAACCTGAAACCTGCTTGTGAAGTGGAGCTCTCTTTCATGACTTCCAACACTTGAATCGACAAATTCACTCAAAATTAAAAATACCCATCTCAGCGAGTATCCTATAGTAAACAGTCAGTTATAACTTAAGTGAACACACACACAAAACGCATCTGTGCATGCATTCAGTCTTAAAATGACAGCATACTAATAATCCTACTTGTCTGCGTTTTTAATGTTAATCGAACAACAAGGACAAAGAAAAAAAAAAAAATCACTCACTGCTCTTGAACTTTAAAAAGGATATGAAGACTATGCAGTGTTATTTATTTGATTATCCTACTTTATTATAGCCTGGTCTTACCAGACTATCATACATTTAATTTGTACAGAGATTCTGACCACTCTCCATTGACAAGCGTTTACTTCCTTGAAGGCGGGTACTCTGTTGAAGTTTAAATCTATTGGATCTGCCCAGAGCCACTCTGGATCTGCCATAGCCAATCGCTAACGTCTGGTCGTGACGCATGTCATGCGCCGTTCGCCTCTGTTTCTCACATGGAAGTCCGTAAAAATAACTGTGCAGATTGTGCACGCCACCTCAGTGATAAAACCTAAAACTTGTGCATTCGGATTGTGATTTATTCACAGTGGATGGGAGTGTTTTGTGATCAGGAACGCGCTGCTCATATGGTCTGTGTATCATGATTGTATGCTATAAATAAAATGTCATATGCTTGGTATGATGAGAATAAATGCTGCCGTAAATAACGCCCCAATTGAAATGTTTACGTGCTTTTCTTCTTTTTATTTTTTGAGCGGTGATGAATTGCTCTTGTAAATACTTGCCAGCATTTAAAGAAATACAAGTCTAGAAATGCATCCAAATTACAGCGAAGCGCAACCGCACGGTGCTCTGAAGTGGTCAAAAAGGATATAGACAGTGAATTTTGAAGTGATATATTCTTGAAAACTCAAGAGATGTGGGTTTGGACAGTAATTAAATTACCACATGACCTTGGTGTTTGTCTAAAACTGTAGGTAATTTGACCAGGGATTTTTACATGGGTGGTGGGAGACGGATGGCAATAAAATCACTGACTATTCGTGTTATTGGCTGTTTGCAGATGACACTGTCACGGAATGACTGACGAAAACTCAATTGCAGGAAACGGATTAATTTATTATAAAAATAAACATAAACACAAACAAAAACCCACAAGGGGAAAACATAACAAATATCAAAACAACATAAATGAACCAAACAACATACCAAACCGAGTCAGGGCGCGGACAACAGGGAAGGGAGACGTAGACATAACAACGTAACCACAAGGACTGCAAACACAAAGGAACTTATAAAGGGGACAAATAAGGCAGGTAACGAGGGAACACAGGTGGGGCAAATTAAACCAATAACAGGATAACAAGGAGGGTGGGAACTAGACAAGGACAGAAAATAACAAACCACCACGTGCTACACAAGACAGGACAGGCATGTGACATTACCCCCTCCTTAAGGAGCAGCTTCTAGATGCTCCACAAGAACGAGGCGGGACCGGGAGGACAAACCAGGGCGGGACGGAAGAGACGGACCAGGGCGGGACGGGAGGGAGGGACAGACCGGGGCGGGGCGGGAGGGGCAGACCGGGGCGGGACGGGAGGGGCAGAACGGGGCGGGACGGGAGGGGCAGAACGGGGCGGGACGGGAGGGGCAGACCGGGGCGGGACGGGAGGGGCAGACCGGGGCGGGACGGGAGGGGCAGACCGGGGCGGGACGGGAGGGGCAGACCGGGGCGGGACGGGAGGGGCAGACCGGGGCGGAACGGGAGGGGCAGACCAGGGCGGAACGGGAGGGGCAGACCGGGAGGGGCAGACCAGGGCGGAACGGGAGGGGCAGACCAGGGCTGGCCTGGAGGAACCGTCCAGGACCACCGGCACAGGCATGGAGGGAACCTTTCTCCTCCTCCTTCGTTTCGGAACCACTGGAACTGGGTCCACCGGAACAGGGACCACCAGAAATGGAGCCACCGGACTCAGGGGAGGGGTCCTATCCCTCTGGCCAGTGAAATAATCCACCGCCTCCTCAAATGTTGTCCCCTCCAGCGCTTTCATTATGACCCAATCGAACGGTTCGTCGAGGGCATAATTGAAGAGCTCCTTAAGAGACTCATCTCGGTATCCCAGTCCCTTAGCAGCCCTCTTAAACTCCTGTGCAAACTCTCTCATCTCAGTCCACTCTTGCCGCATAGTGCTCAGAGAACTGAACTGGACTATGCGGTCCCAGAGGGGACAGGAGACAAAAGAGGGAGGTGCTTGTGGTGACCTCCTTCTCTGCGGAGTCCTCATAGTGGTGGTTACGTTCTGTCCTGGAATGACTGACGAAAACTGAGGTGAGGACTCAATTGCAGGAAACTGATTAATTTATTATAAAAATAAACATAAACACAAACACAAACAAAAACCCACAAGGGGAAAACATAACAAATATCAAAACAACATAAATGAACCAAACAACATACCAAACCGAGTCAGGGAGCGGACAACAGGGAAGGGAGACGTAGACATAACAACGTAACCACAAGGACTGCAAACACAAAGGAACGTATAAAGGGGACAAATAAGGCAGGTAACGAGGGAACACAGGTGGGGCAAATTAAACCAATAACAGGATAACAAGGAGGGTGGGAACTAGACAAGGACGGAAAATAACAAACCACCACATGTGCTACACAAGACAGGACAGGCATGTGACAGACACACTTTCAGGTGCACACGGTCCAGAGTTAATCATAAACTAGTCTAGATCAAACTCTGAGTTGAGAGATTAGATTAGTTTTGTTCACTCTAAACCTACTCTGAAACTCAGAGTTTGTTCCACAAGCTTTGTGTAACATGCCACAGCAACATATCTCAGCTTAGCCAGGAAGGCCATCCTCATATTGTCTTGGTTGAGAACCACTGTTTTATATGCTCTTCTATAAGCTTTCCAGATTCAAAAATAAAATGAAGCAACATTAATGCCTCTTAAAAGTGGTGCATACAACTTGTGCTCTATTCCCAGTCTTCTAGAGGACGACCAACAGCTTTGTTTTATGAACAGACCAGTATTTAAGTTGTTCGTTATTCACTGAACATTGTGACATTTTGTAAATCAATCAATTCAATCAGTTGGATGTTTTCAACGAATCTGATTCACAAAACCTGCTTGAATGATCTAGCAGCAGTGGTTAAGGGAAGGGAATTTCGGATAACAATAAAAAATGGCTCATATAGACCACCACTTTTATTGTTTGAAGCTTGCATGGGGGAAAAAAAGAGTGATCAAAACAGGTTTTAAAAGCATATATTTGGAACAAAATGAAAGTGAAAAAATGAAGCGCACAACCTCTTGTATATGAGCTATATTACTAAGCAATGCCAAGGTTGTGAGTTCATGTCCAATCTGACAATGCTTATATTCTAATCTGGGACCTTTGACATTAGCACAAGGGTTATAAATTCAGATCCACTTACTCGGTGACTTGATACGATTGCAATTCTGCCCTATTGCCATTGTGCCCTTGAGCGATGTACTTATCGGCAGTTTGACCCAGGGGGACAGTTCCTGTGGTTTGGATAAAAAGGCTTCAGCTGAATGACAAGTAACCCTAATATCATCCATGGAGTGTTTCCCATTGTTACCAGAGCAACAGCACACTGTATTAGACCATCCTTCTGCTGATGAGAAAGAGTAGACCACTAAAGTAGTCGTTGGGATGTCTCTAAACAGCCCAGGCATAATGGCTGACATAAATTTGGATCAAAGCAATATCACTTTTATTAGCAGCAATATATCCTCCTGCATTCCCAAATGCAAAATGAGAGCCCCGAGAACAATTTGTGTTGCTCTTTACGATGTGTGCTTATTTGTCATGCGCTTTTACCTCATCCCTAGATGCCAGTGCAAAGGCTGGCATCAAAACCATTCAGCTCTCTCTGACACGGCCCTTTGACCTTCTGGCACGGGTGAAATTCTGGCTTCTGCACAAAAGGCAATTTAGTCTACTAAAGACACATGTTGTAAGTGGTCAAATGAAGATATTTATGACCCAACCGAATGTAATCGGCATGAATATCTTTCATTATTGTACGACAATAGATGTTAGTGATCTTTAGACAGTGATCTACAAAGGTTTGAAATTGAGTTTGAACGTTTCTTGCCAGGGCTGTGGTCAGTCTAATTTGATCATGTACACAGTAATCCATTTAAGCCATTTTATGGATGCTCAGCAGGGAGACGGCTCAGTCTCCTGTCTCAGATGGCCTTGACTTCTCTAATTGATCCATAACAGCAGTGAGACACACCGATCGATGAGCGAATCATGTCTGGCACATGGTATTGTACTCCTGCAATTATACCCAAATGATAATCATGTAAAGATAATTCAGTTTCATAGTTTGGTTCCAGCTAGGATTCTTTGTTAATGGCAAAGTGAATTCTCAATTGCTTGAGTAGGGAATCTTTTGTCTGCGATATCACAAAAGATAATCAAACAGAACTATTTTCAGCCTGATAGACTGAGATATCACCATTTAATTCATAACTGTTGGGCAATACCATTCAAATGTTTGGGGTTGGTAAGTTTGTTGTTTTTGAATAATGCTCACCAAGGCTGCATTTATTTGATGAAAGTACAGTAAAAACAGTAATATTGTGAAATATTAGTAAAATGTTTTGTTTTATTATAGTTTAAAATTGAAATACTTCCTTTGATGACAAAGCTGAATTTTCAGCATCGTTAATTCAGTGTCACATGATCCTTCAGAAATCCTTCTAATATGCCAATTAGGTGCTCAATAAATATTTCTTAATATTATCAGTGTTGAAAACAGTTGCACAGCCTAATATTTTCAATGGAAAATTATCCTTTTTTTATGAATAGAAATGTTGTCTAACATTATCAATGTTGTTACTGTCACTTTCAATCAATTTATTGCACCCTTGCTGAATAAAGTTATTTATGTTTTCTTTTTCTTTTTTTACTGACCTGAAACTTGAATGACAGCGAGGACAATTTATTATCATTCAGTTGTGCATGGCGGTTTATACATTTATTTAACAATGCCAGATTTGTGGTTATTAAGGCATGAAGTTCATTTGATAATAGCTTGTGCTCAAAAATAATCCCTGTATGATCTCTGTTTGCGATCTCACAGGCCACAGAGCAGACAGCCATACTCAGTGTAAATGATTAAAGCAGTTCTGTAAGGGATTTGGCTAGCTCTTGAAAGAGAGTGTTGTTCTAAACAATGGCGTTCTGTACTACCAGGTCATCTTTGGAACGATCACTAATGACAAAATCCAAGGAATCAGCAATCTCCTCAGTGCCATTGTCCATTCACTGGGTAATCTTCTGATCCAGTGACCTTGCCATGATAGGTGTCCTATCTCTAACATATGCTTCTTTCTACGATTAAAACGCCCACACCCGATCCTAGTTACAGAGACAGATGATATTTATCTGCATACAGCTGCATACTGACACCCCTTAGAATATATACTGTATATTGAGCTTGGGTCACTTTAAGTAGAACTCAAGAAATATCTGTGATTTTTTCCCGATATAATTTAATTAATATAATCTAATTAAAATATTATATGATAAAAAATATTGAATATAAAAACTGAAAAAAATGATCAATTAGATAATTACAGTGATATGAAACGGCATAGACATTAACTAGAGCTATCAGAGAAGGTCACATTTGAATTATCCATGGCCTGGAACCCCACCTGTGCTTTGTTCCAGTGACTCCCCAGATGAGATGGCCCTGACAGGGCCTCAGTAATGGAGTTGGACCCAGGTGCCCCATGTATCCACTTTCTCTATACAACACGGGCTCCCCTGGATGGGCCGCACTGCTCGATTGAATGACTCTTGAAACTTTGATGAGCTTGAATGGGCCAGCGCTCCACAGACAAAGATGGAGTGTTGTTTGCCCAACAGTGCTACTAGGAAGACACTGGGTCAGCCACGGGACATGGATAAAACCTGTTATTTGAAGCCAATCCAGTGCTCATGCCTCCATGAAAACAGAGGATAATGGGAAACCCGCTAGCTATTGCCAAAATACAAACAGATTGATTAGGGGTTAGCCACAAGTTCACCTGTGAAGAACAGGATAATAGCATATTTCCATTCTATTGCATTTTTGTTAGCAGCTGAACCAACCATTGAAATGTACAACCATTTCAATTACCGAATAAAAAAAATTAAACATTAGGTGATGCAACCTATGGTGTTTATTATTAAATAAAGATTTTTAAACGGTAAAGGTATAAAACTACGTCTAAGTCTCATCAGTATGGAATTACTTTGATACATTGAGCCCTTTATGAATGTTTATAAATCTATGTGACATGAATATGCACGGCAGGGCATAGTTACACAAGCCTATTCAAAACATTAGATAATCCATCTTCAACCCAGACAAAAAATCCTGGCAGAAGACAAATAACATCTTTACAACAAAGCATTCAAAGTGGAGACACATTTCTGAGAAACACCACAGATACGAACAGCTCCGAAAAACACATTTCAGACACATGGCATTCATAGAAACAACAATGCTGGAATATTTGTAGTCTGTTAAGTTATAATCCTCTCACAATAAAGTAGTAAAGCTACCCTTTTGAAACGCTTCAAGCAACAATCAAATAGCAGATTTACATAACAAACACACAAACAGGATCTGTACATACCAAATGAATCAATTTACAGTAATATTGCATAAAAGTGCAGCTACTGTATACCCATTATAAATTGTATACAATTTATTTTAAAAAATGCACCACGTTGAAACTTTGCATGGTGACCATAAACTGCCTACAGTAAGGGCCTTTTCGTGGCAAGATCAATAAGTATAAAGATAGCGATAAATATATTAGCATCCACATCAATGGATGATAACATTCCGTTTATTATGAGCACATGCAGCAGTTATATTGTCTACCACTTTAAATGCTTGAGCTCTTAAAAACAGTATGGATTCTGATCCATATGGCTGTCAATGTTTTTATCAATCACCATCTGGGGGGGGGGGGGGAAACGGTCTGAAAGTGATCCCAAAAATATAATTTCTGTGTTGCTATCATTACAGTTGTCGTGTGGACTTCCCTATTCTCACAGATTTAGAATGATTAATACAACGCAACGTTATAGTTAAAGTTATCTAGTTTATAGTCAAGGTGTGGTCTAAATTTGGGAAGAAGGCAAGCAGGTGAAGACAGTGTGATGCTTTGGGCAATGTTCTGCTGGGAAACCTTGGGTCCTGCCATCCATGTGGATGTTACTTTGACAAGTACCAGACCATGTACACCCTTTCATGGAAACGGTATTCCCTGGTGGCTGTGGCCTCTTTCAGTAGGATAATACGCCCTGCCACAAAGCAAAAATGGCTCAGGAATGGTTTGAGGAGCACAAAAATGAGTTTGATGTGGTGATTGGCTTCCAAATTCCCCAGATCTCAATCCAATCGAGCATCAGGGATATGCTGAACAAACAAGTCCGATCCATGGAGGCCCCACCTCACAACTTACAGGGCTTAAAGGATCTGCTGCTAACATTTCGGTGACAGATACCACAGCACACTTTCAGAGGTCTAGTGGAGTCCATGCCTCGACGAGTCAGGGCTGTTTGGCAGCAAAAGTGGGACCAACACATTATTAGGAAGGTGGTCATAATGTTATGTGTGATCGGTGAATGTATGCTTGGCAAAAATAATGTTTATTCTGATTAATTATTTTTGGAACATTTGTGTCTTTTATTTATCATATTGCTGTTGCCATTTTAAAAGAGTAATAAACCACTAAAGGCTGTGTGTTGCAGTGATTATACTGCAGTTCAGGGGGGTTAGGCATTCCACTTCACATTATACCTATGGAAAAAAATAATGTAAATGGAATTTAGTGGCTTATTGCTTTAAATGTGCATTTCGTCGTGCTACACTGCAACTTAATACCTTATTACTGGAAAAGCTAGTATTATGAAAACAGCTGCACTACTGAAAGTAATTAAGTTAGTAACTACTTAGTTTGCTCCTACTCAACCCTTATAAATACTGTGAATAGATGTATGGAGATTACAGTGAGAAAGTCTGCTCTTTGCATATTTGATCACTTTTTCATCTCTCTCCAAAGCTGATGGTCTACAAGTATGGTTGATCACAGTTAAGCAACAGCAAATCCGTAACTAAGATACAACTCATCCCCATTATGAAGAGAAAGGAAGGTTGGCTGATTATATAGATGGTAAAGAAGGAGAAGAGAGAAAAGAGGCAAGAATGGGGGAGGGGAGGATGCTCGAGTGAAAGTCTGACATGATTTCCCTTTTCACAAACCCATGCATTAAAAGAACCTCCCACACTTGAGGGCGAGAAGAACAAGAGGGATGGTATAGATTTCAGACATTCCCACCAAAAGGGAACAAGACCACATCCCCCACATAAGCAATCTTCTCCTGGGGATCTTAAGAGTTCTGCTGGGATCTACGGTGTGGGATAGGATAGAATAGGAGAATAAGTGGATTAGACATCGACACTGCCTCTGGGTGCCCTCACCTTACATGCCCCGTGTGAGAGAGAGTTTCTAATCGTTTGCCACACAACGCTGGTTCTTTCGTGCGAGCAGGCTTCTCTGTTAGAGCGTATTTATCCTGTCAGGTTGCAGGGTTCAATACTGTCATTGCGTAATTGACAGGAATAATACCCCACCAATGGAATTTAATTACAACCCCCAGAGAGTCAGATTCTCTTGACAGTTAATTGAAAAAATGCAGAGGACAGAAAGCCACGCTCAGGCATGATGCCTGGAAACTGCTGTGCAATTAGAAATCCTAAAACACTGAGGACAAATCAAATTACCACTAGGCCAGAATTAGAAAGATAATATTCACATCATTCCATGCTTGGACTGTGTAAGAAATTTTGAGAGACACATGCAGGCTAACATTCTCTGATCATGACAGATGGAGGATGAATGTCTGCTGGCCATGCATGAAGACTTTGTGACGCACAATTCATGCATAGTTACTTCTCTTCATAAGTTGCCGTCTGATTAGTAAGATGGAAAAAAGTACAACACTAGGAATAGCAGAACTATATGATGCAATTTGTTCCTAAATGTCAGGCCTACGTGTATCGTTACTATGAACTGTACGCTCAAAAAACAAAAACATATCCGAGCTGTCTCATTTTGAGATTTAAATTCAATATTTACCTTTATATAAAGTCAAAATGCAATAGGCCAGTTGAGAAATAAAGTCATAACTGTGAGAATAAAGGTGCAATGACAATATATAAAGTTGCATTTGTGAGATATAAAAATACAAGAAATAAAGTTGCAAGGTACAGTGAAATTATAAGAAATAAAGGTAACACTTAGTAGACAATAAGCTGTCATTGTTACCATTAGATAATGTATTAGTTAACATTAACAATATACACTCACCTAAAGGATTATTGGGAACACCTGTTCAATTTCTCATTAATGCAATTATCTAATCAACCAATCACATGGCAGTTGCTTCAATGCATTTAGGGGTGTGGTCCTGGTCAAGACAATCTCCTGAACTCCAAACTGAATGTCAGAATGGGAAAGAAAGGTGATTTAAGCAATTTTGAGCATGGCATGGTTGTTGGTGCCAGACGGGCCGGTCTGAGTATTTCACAATCTGCTCAGTTACTGGGATTTTCACACACAACCATTTCTAGGGTTTACAAAGAATGGTGTGAAAAGGGAAAAACATCCAGTATGCGGCAGTCCTGTGGGCGAAAATGCCTTGTTGATGCTAGAGGTCAGAGGAGAATGGGCCGACTGATTCAAGCTGATAGAAGAGCAACTTTGACTGAAATAACCACTCGTTACAACCGAGGTATGCAGCAAAGCATTTGTGAAGCCACAACACGCACAACCTTGAGGCGGATGGGCTACAACAGCAGAAGACCCCACCGGGTACCACTCATCTCCACTACAAATAGGAAAAAGAGGCTACAATTTGCACAAGCTCACCAAAATTGGACAGTTGAAGACTGGAAAAATGTTGCCTGGTCTGATGAGTCTCGATTTCTGTTGAGACATTCAGATGGTAGAGTCAGAATTTGGCATAAACAGAATGAGAACATGGATCCATTATGCCTTGTTACCACTGTGCAGGCTGCTGGTGGTGGTGTAATGGTGTGGGGGATGTTTTCTTGGCACACTTTTAGGCCCCTTAGTGCCAATTGGGCATCGTTTAAATGCCACGGCCTACCTGAGCATTGTTTCTGACCATGTCCATCCCTTTATGACCACCATGTACCCATCCTCTGATGGCTACTTCCAGCAGGATAATGCACCATGTCACAAAGCTCAAATCATTTCAAATTGGTTTCTTGAACATGACAATGAGTTCACTGTACTAAAATGGCCCCCACAGTCTCCAGATCTCAACCCAATAGAGCATCTTTGGGATGTGGTGGAATGGGAGCTTTGTGCCCTGGATATGCATCCCACAAATCTCCATCAACTGCAAGATGCTATCCTATCAATATGGGCCAACATTTCTAAAGAATGCTTTCAGCACCTTGTTGAATCAATGCCACGTAGAATTAAGGCAGTTCTCAAGGCGAAAGGGGGTCAAACACAGTATTAGTATGGTGTTCCTAATAATCCTTTAGGTGAGTGTACAATCACTGGCCACTTTATTAAGTACACCTTGCTAGTCCTGGGTTGAACCCCCTTTTGCCTTCAGAACTGCCTTAATTCTTCATGGCATAGATTCAACAAGGTGCTGGAAACATTTTTGGTCCATATGGACATGATAGCATCACACAGTTGCTGCAGTTTTGTCGGCTGCACATCCATGATGCAAATCTCCCGTTCCACCACAACCGAAAAAAGTGCTCTACTTGATTGAGATCAGGGGACTGTGGAGGCCACTTGAGTATAGTGAACTAACTGTGGTCATAAAGGAATAAACATGGTCAGAAACAATACTAGGCTGTGGCGTTTAAATGATGCTCAATTGGCACAAAGGGGCCCAAAGTGAAATGAAAATGAAAATAGCCCCCACACCATTACACCCGACACAAGGAAGGATGGATCCATGCTTTCATGATGTCTATTTTGACCCTACCACCTGAATGTCACAGCAGAAATCGAGACTCATCAGACCAGGTAACGTTTTGCTATTGTCCAATTTAGGAGAGCCCGTACGAATTGTAGCCTCAGTTTCCTGTTCTCTACTGACAGGAGTGTCACTGGTGTGTCTTCTGCTGCTGTAGCCATTCTCCTCTGACCTCTGGTATCAACAAGGCATTTCCACTCACTGGATATTTTCTCTTTGTGAACCACTCTCTGTAAACCCTAGGGATGGTTGTGTGTGAAAATCCCTCTGGATCAGCAGTTTCTGAAATACTCAGACCAGCCCAACAACCATGCCACATTCAAAGTCACTTAAATAACCTTTTTTCCTCTTTCTGATGCTCAGCATCTTCAGCCTGGAACACACCAAGCCGACGGTCGGCCGTCGGGCAGTTTTCGTACGCCAGCCAACAAAGTTTTCTCCACCGTCGGCTGACCTTGGTCCTCATTGGCTATTTTTCAGCCGATTCGACATGTTGAATCGGCGTCTACGCTTGTCGGTCACTTAGGTCATCTGATCGTTCTGATTGGTTGTTCTGCTAGCGAACCAGTGTACAAGAAAAAAAAAAACAGAAGTGACCGTCTGTGGTGAGTGAGATTTTGAGGTGCTTTGTTTATATAGGATATACAGGGTAGCTCTTCCGGTTTCCCGCTTTGAATAATGAAAACAGACTACTGCCACCAGCTGGTACAGAAAACTATTTCCTCTTACGCAGACGCAGAACGGACATGCTACTTGGCCGTCGGATGTCGAGCGTCTGCTTGGTGTGTCAGGGCAACTTTGGGCCCAGACGCTGCCAACGTGAGCCAACTCTGCAGTCTGCTTTCGCCGCTACTAGTTGGTCAGCGTCGGTTTGGTGTGTTCCTTGCTTTAAGCAAATTGCCTTCTTGACCATGTCTGTGCCTAAATTGCTGCTATGTGATTGGCTGATTAGATGTTTGCATTAATGAGCAGTTAAGGTGTGTCTAATAAAGTGGTCGGTGAGTGTATTTTTAATGTTAATGTTGATACAGCTTTTGATTGAATAATGTAGTAGAATAAATGTAGAAATTAACATTAACAAAGATAATAAATGCAGTAGAAGTATTGTTGTTGTTAGCTCATGTTCGATTGCTAATGTATTGAAATAATGTTAAAAAATGAAACCTTATTGTAAAGTGTTACCGAAATAAAGCTCTTGTTGAAGAGTTGTGAAGAAAAAAAAATGTAGTGGCAATTATGAGGAAAAAAGCTCACCATCACAATAAATAGTCATAATTACAACGTGCCTGAGAACTATCAAACATTTTAGTGACATGCAGTGACATACATTTAACATCCAATAAAACACCAAACATATTGGTGTGACCCTTTTCAGTGTGTGCTATAAAGGACAGCACAGTCAACATATTGAAGACCTCAATTATACAAATCCTAAAATGCACCAGACAACTCCAACAGTTACTGTCACTTACACAATGTGGTTCTCCTTCCTTTCCATCTAATTAAAATATTACGTTTTGTCAAATGTCTGACATGTATGCGCTTGAAAATTCTCGCATCTATTTTTAAAGCAAGGTGGTTATGTAAATCTTCACACAAAGGAGATCTGAATACCGATCTTTTCTGACTGACTCTCGCCTCCCTTCTCATCCCAGTCCGGTCTTTCTTCGTCCTCTTCCGACCTCTTCTCTTTCTTTATGTGCATTCTCAGCAGCGAGATGGTAATTCCAACGGAATAAATATTCAATTATTCACACTGTGATTGTGTAGCTATGCCCTCAGGTCTGCATCATACTAATGGAGATGGCAGGCTGCTTTTACTAGAGTAGGAGAAACAGATGACCGACGCTCCCTCAGTCTCAAATCCTTCCTGGCTTCCAACGCAATCACTAGATATTCTCATTAAACCTCTGCGTATCGATCCTTGTGTTCTGCTTTCTCCACTTTGGTGAGTGACTTATGTCTGTGAATGAGTGATTGACCCAGAGCTCACAAAAGGCCCAGCTGACACTCTTGAATTACAGTAACTCAAATGTACTCATCTTCAGTAGACTGCCTTGCTTCCTGCCTTTTTAATGCTGTAACTTTTAGGTCAAACTGGTTTCCTAAAGTATTTAGAAAATTAAAAAACCTTGTTCCAAACCTCTATGACTTTCTTTCTTTGATGAAACACAAAATGAGTTTTTTTATTGTACTGGTCAATTTTGCCTGTGAGTGCAATGAATGTTTGAAGCATTAAAGCACAATTAAATAATCATAAATGTTGTCCATATGATTCATGTTCTGTACTTCTTTGTTTTGTAAGGAACACATTTAGATAAAACTTTTCAAAAACCTTGACATCAGCCCTATTTATTCATAAGAGAAACAGTCATGTATAAATCATTCTTATGAATCAGATATTTTCAATGAATCAGTTGATTCAGTTTATAAAATGAGTCTGGATGATTCATTAACAAATCAGAAACATTTGGTCCTCAAGTTCAACTCATGTTCAACTCACTCTGTTTGCAGCAATTGGCAACCAACTGGGCGAATACAACTGGAGTTATATTACAAAATGTCCTAATCCTAGCATTATAATAGCAGTGAATGGCAGTTCAAAATTTGAAGACCAAAAAATGCATCCATCCATTGTAAAAGTAATGCACACGGCTCCAGGGAGTTAATAAAGACCATTTGAAGTGAATCGATGGGTTTGTGTAAGAAAAATATTGAAATATCCAACTTTATAAAGTAAAATATAGATTCCGGCAGACGGGCCTTTATTAATGGAGCTGTGTGGATTACTTTTATAATGGATGGATGCACTTTTTTGGGCTTCAAATTTTGGGCTGCCATTATAATGCTTGGAAGAGTCAGGACATTTTTAATATAACTCAGATTATATTCGTCCGAAAGAAGAAAGTCATACACACAGGATGACTTGAGGGTGAGTAAATCATGGGATAATTGGGTGAACTAACCCTTTAACCTCATGTCATTCCAAAATGTACTTTCTTCTGCGGAACACAAAATAATATTTTAAAGAATGTTCGGTAACCACAAAGTTTTGGTTACCATTGACTTCCATTGAATGGAAGGGGAAAAAACACTTCAAATTTCTTATAATTATGTTTATATGTTCCACAGAAGAAAGTCATACAAATTTGGAACAACATGAGGGTAAAAGATAAACGGAAGAACTATCTCTTTAAATTCTGAGTTCACCATAAAAAGCTATTGTATGTCTTCAGATGACTTGAAATATAGTTCACCTTTTAGGGTATCTTTGTAGCTTGAAAACCTTAGCCTCCATCGCCGCAATATCATGGAGCAGTCCAATGATTCAATTTCTTATTTTGTGTTCTGTAAAATAAAGACCAAAAAGGGGGTGAATATTAATAATTAACTTACTTTATAATAACTTTATATACCTGATATAGATTGTACATGCAATTATGACTTTCAATATAGTTTATAGCATAATATACTGTACACACACACAATCCTCCTCAGTACTGACAACAACAACGTCCCATAGCAGTGTGCTTTGAGGATCATCATGAAGTATATTTTTGACAGGATCTGTACAGCACACATGCCTTTCATGCTTTCTGTTGTAACGCATTTATTTGATTAATATCTTCTTATTACAAAATGCAGAAATTTGTTGCAGATTAATGCTAACAAGACAAAATGTACATTACATTTGTGTGTATTTGGGCCACGGATGGCATTGCATTAGAGCAATGATGAGAATTAACTGACCTCATAAGATAAATACTTTGTGTAAGTAGAAAGCATGCTTGAGTGGTACCAGAAAATTGCAGGTATGTGAACAATTATTACTTCCCTTTCCCTCTGTCTCACACACAAACACGCACGCACACACACACACACACACACACACACACACACACACACTCGCACGCACGCACGCACGCACGCACACACACACACACACACACACACACACACACACACACACACACACACACAGGCATACGAAAGTATCTGGGTGATGCAACCACCTGAAATAATGAGAACAACATTTGATTTTTCTTGCAACATTTGAGCTGCGAAGCAACAGCCATTTTGAGATTTACATTTATCTTTTTGCTTGATATCTATGAATTACTTAATTACTTAACTTAAATGATTACATAATTTTATTTTGTGAATGTAAATTGCAGTCTGCAAATAATCTCTGTATCTGCATCCAACCAATCAATTACCAATTCGTTTTTCATTAGATCCGCCCTATTGCAATGTCAACCCTGTCTGACCTAAAACTGAACTCAAAATGGTTTCAGACATTAAACTTGCTTCGTCTGTATGAGGAGAAAATGTCGACACCCGTGTGCATGCAAGAACCAAAGCAGGTCAGAAGTGCTTTGACCTCATCTACACCTACATCCATCTGTCCCTTATCTCATCACACTTCAGCTCTCACTTAATTGGACAAGAGATGACACTCACACTAACCAAAAACCCTGGGGGTCACAACCTCATCATGGAGAGAAAGGCGGAGCTAGAGAGACAGTGATTACAAACTACAGTGTTTACTACGTCTAAAGTAAACTGCTGGATTGGTATAACTGACTAAACCTAACAGGGTTATCCCTAACTGGCAAACAAAACAGATTTTGAGACATTTTTATAACCCAAATTAAGCACCATATACCGTAGAATCTATGGACTTTTTAATGCAGAATGTACATAACAAGACAGGGAACAAAAACGATGTAAGACACTCCCAATAGGACAAAACACAGAGTTTGAATATGAGAAGGAATCGGGTCAGCAAAGCTGAGAAAAACAGGTAGTCGATAAAGATATCAAAGAAAAACATACTAAGAATCTATGGACTTAGGAACTATGATGGGGAAAATGTGGAAAATAAGTACTAGCAGCTATAGAGGTCGCTTATTCAAAACAAAGGCGTAGCTTGATGACGCCTGTATTTCGCAGAGCTTTTATTATGCCGCAGACGAACGATTCCACTTTTTCCGGTCATGCGTATGTGGTGTAACGCAGCGCTGTTTTATCACATTAGATAGGCAAGGAAGCCTGACAAGGAACACACCATTGGCAGGGCTCAATCCGAGGGGCGGGATAAACGGTTGTCTTTCAAATTCCCTCTGCATGCAATAGGATAGTGCTCAGTGTTGGGGTAATTACTCAAAAAAAGTAATTAGTTACTAGTTACTTCTGTAAATTGTAATGTGATTACTTTACTAGTTACTGCATTTGAAAAGTAACTTCACTACTTAATACTTTACTTTCCCGTTTCTTAATTTACTGTGTAGATACATGGACAAATATCAGCCATATCATCACTGTATACAAAATGGCATGTAAAACCATATGAAAGAACAATATCCATGTCTGCACAAAGAAATAGGCCTCACTGTAAAATGCACAAACAACAGGATAAAGGAGGCTATGGTGGGGTAATTTTAAAATGGGGTCAACACACAAGTTTCAAAACGCAGGCTTTGGGAAACATGAGAACAAAACTCTTCTCCTGAGAACAAAACCAGCTTTTTATTATATTCATGGCCAAAAAAATAAAATCAAAATGAAGTGGTCAATTTAAAATATAAACATAAAAGTCACTTTATCCCAAAAAATTCAACCAAAAAAGCTGATAAAAAGCAAACAGAAAATGCAGTTAATTAAATAAATAGAAAATCGGACGTTGGCTTGCGAGTTGCGGGTATTTTATCTAGTATTTGGGCCATTCAACGGTCGACAGGGGAAACATGTCTTCTACAATGAACCCTGCAACTAGCCTGTTCATTTCTGTTTATGTTACCTGCTGCGCTCCAAGACTTGAGAAAAGCTTAGCTTGTTTAGCGGGGTCGGCTGCTGAGTGACTCCTTCAAATGACTGGTGAGCAGGATCTTTCGCCACAAGTTTTGTATTGCCATGCTGGGCTGACAAATGCTTAGACAGGTTGCTCATTGAGTTGGCAGCAGTCGAAAGACACTTGTCACCTGGGCTTAGAGTGCATTTCACACAAATATTTTTGTCCTTCTAAGCAATAAACCGAAAGTAATGTGAATATCGCCACTGGCCGAAACTCCCTGTCTCCCCTCTCTCCGATCCCTATGGCAACGGTACCCAGGCAAGCACTTAAACTGATCAGAACTTTACACACAGGCAAACACGGCTTGGGTAACGCAAGAAAGCGCGTTCCTATAGTCTAGTAAAGTAGTGTAGTTACTGATGTTTTTAGTGTAATGCGTTACTTTACTTCGTTACGCAAAAAAGTAATAGCGTTACTGTAATCCGTTATTTTGTAACTCGTCAACCCCAACACTGATAGTGCTACAACCAACCAGAGCCAGAAGACGGTGAAGTGGAGCTAATTGATAGATTAAACTTTCGCCATATCCAGTCGGCAAAACTCCGAACACATCTTCCTTTCTTAAGAATGACTTCAGTGCCGTTCTTTGTTCTTTTCTCAAAGAAAAGCTTAACTCCAAGTTTTCCAGAGTCGTGGCCAAAGCCGATTCGAAAACAGAACTGCCGCAACTCTGCCGTCATTTTGTTAAGCCTGCCCACCGGGAGGTGATTGGCCTGACCAAAGTTAGTTTTTAACAGCTCGCAAGCCAACGGAGAGTTGCTAGACGACCCTGGCTGCAAATTACATTTGCTGCTGCTAGGGTGCGTCTAGATTTCTAGGCTAAGGCTACATTTGATTGTGTTGAAAGTTATGTTATAACGCTTCTCTGTTTGTTCGATCGGTGGATACTATGAGACACTTCTTGCACACTGCAGTACGCTAGATCGATATTAGGCATGGTAAAACATGGTAGTCATGAAAATAAGATAAGACTAACTGTGTCGAGCTACAGTATATAACAATGATTAGTTTTCTGTTGATGAATGTATCCTAACAGTTGCTCATCTGTCTAATAAAACACATTATATATATATAGGGAGTGCAGAATTATTAGGCAAGTTGTATTTTTGAGGATTCATTTTACAACATTAATAATTAAACAACAACCATGTTGTCAATGAACACAAAAAACTCATTAATATCAAAGCTGAATATTTTTGGAAGTGGTTTTTAGTTTTAGCTATTTTAGGGGGATATCTGTGTGTGCAGGTGACTATTACTGTGCATAATTATTAGGCAACTTAACAAAAAACTAATTTATACCCATTTCAATTATTTATTTTTACCAGTGAAACCAATATAACATCTCAACATTCACAAATATACATTTCTGACATTCAAAAACCAAACAAAAACAAATCAGTGACCAATATAGCCACCTTTCTGTGCAAGGACACTCAAAAGCCTGCCATCCATGGATTCTGTCAGTGTTTTGATCTGTTCACCATCAACATTGCGTGCAGCAGCAACCACAGCCTCCCAGACACTGTTCAGAGAGGTGTACTGTTTTCCCTCCTTGTAAATCGCACATTTGATGATGGACCACAGGTTCTCAATGGGGTTCAGATCAGGTGAACAAGGAGGCCATATCATTAGATTTTCTTCTTTTATACCCTTTCTTGCCAGCCACGCTGTGGAGTACTTGGACGCGTGTGATGGAGCATTGTCCTGCATGAAAATCATGTTTTTCTTGAAGGATGCAGACTTCTTCCTGTACCACTGCTTGAAGAAGGTGTCTTCCAGAAACTGGCAGTAGGACTGGGAGTTGAGCTTGACTCCATCCTCAACCCGAAAAGGCCCCACAAGCTCATCTTTGATGATACCAGCCCAAACCAGTACTCCACCTCCACCTTGCTGGCGTCTGAGACTGGAGCTCTCTGCCCTTTACCAATCCAGCCACGGGCCCATCCATCTGGCCCATCAAGACTCACTCTCATTTCATCAGTCCATAAAACCTTAGAAAAATCAGTCTTGAGATATTTCTTGGCCCAGTCTTGACGTTTCAGCTTGTGTGTCTTGTTCAGTGGTGGTCGACTTTCTGCCTTTCTTACCTTGGCCATGTCTCTGAGTATTGCACACCTTGTGCTTTTGGGCACTCCAGTGATGTTGCAGCTCTGAAATATGGCCAAACTGGTGGCAAGTGGCATCTTGGCAGCTGCACGCTTGACTTTTCTCAGTTCACGGGCAGTTATTTTGCGCCTTGGTTTTTCCATACGCTTCTTGCGACCCTGTTGACGATTTTGAATGAAACGCTTGATTGTTCGATGATCACGCTTCAGAAGCTTGGCTATTTTAAGACTGCTGCATCCCTCTGCAATATAACTCACTATTTTTGACTTTTCTGAGCCTGTCAAGTCCTTCTTTTGACCCATTTTGCCAAAGGAAAGGAAGTTGCCTAATAATTATGTACACCTGATATAGGGTGTTGATGTCATTAGACCACACCCCTTCTCATTACAGAGATGCACATCACCTAATATGCTTAATTGGTAGTAGGCTTTCCAGCCTATACAGCTTGGAGTAAGACAACATGCATAACGAGGATGATGTGGTCAAAATACTCATTTGCCTAATAATTCTGCACTCCCTGTATATATATATAAATATATATATATATATATATATATATATATATATATATATATATATATATATTATATATTATATATATATTATATTATGTGTGGTTTCTACTAAATAAATCCGCATCCTGGTTAAAATGGCTTATTTCTCTGGATTTAATTGGATGTAAGTAAGTCCACAGAATGTATTACATTGTTCTAGTGTTTTTTAAATCCAAAAATCTTACATATTGTGCCTTTAATGATAATAAGTAACAATAACATGTGAGCCCTGATGCCCTAATTAGTGCAGAAACCACATGGGCGTTCTTTGGGTGCCTCTCATACCCGTCAGTCTCCAGGAAGCCACTGGGAGTTTGGTTGGATCAACAAATGCCAGTGTCAAAATCACTTGGCAGCATGGAAAGGGCACTGAGAGCTCCCTTTGCCAAAAATTGTCTCATTGAATAATTTGGGTCAGCAGGGCTCAGCATTTTTACGCATCTTCCCCGTGAAGCATTGACTCAGCCTGAAACATTCAGAAACAAACAAACAGGCAGCTATTTTGTCCATTACAAATATCACGTTTTTCAAATAGTCTAACTTCTCTCTCTCTTTCATTATCCGCCTCTCTTTTTTTTACTCTCCCTCTCTCTCACTGGAATTAATTAGTTTGGTTGTTAGAGGACTGAAGGCCCATGGCACAGGTTCTGGGTATTTATAAAACACATATTTGCACCTTCTAATCAGGTACCCAAAAAACACAACAGGAAAGAGAAAACACATAGGAAAAATGCAATATTCATGATTCATGGGAGTGTAAAGAGAGCTCACACCTCGCTGTCTCTTCTGTCTTTACCAAAACCAACAAAACAACAACAAAATTAGCAATAATCCCAACATTTATTTTAAAGCCAGTGCTCAACGTTTTATTGCACACTCTTATAAGGATCACTTCAGACTAAAATATTCAGGGAATGATATGGGTCTCCAGAGAACCCTCATTTTACCTCTGTTACTATCTCTTCCCTGGGATGGAAATAAGTGTGTTGGGAAATGGTGTGTTGGATGAAATGGGCTGAAGTGCTCTGATGGAAGAGAAAGAGACAGAATGTGGATTAGCGAGATTCACCACAGTTTGCTCATTGAAACAGACCTTTAATGTGCTCTCATATTTTCAGTACTCTTTCACAGAGAAGAACAGATAAAATACAGTTATTATTGGTGCTTGCTAAGGCAATCTATTGCTCTTTTTTGTTAAGGGATTTCAATAAACCCTTAACCTAAGTATTAAAATTCAGCATATTTCATCCTGCACTGTTTGTACTAAGGACACACTTCAAATCATGCAGCTTGTTGAGAAAAAATTTGCTATTGCTTTTTCGAAGCCTCAGACTTTCAACTCAACAACCATTTCAACTGCATAGCAACATATTAAAGACTACTCATTCTAAACACTCCCATGCACTATACTCATGCAACATGCTAAAGATCAAGCACACTTCAAAGTCGCGTAAACAGAAGTATAGACAGATCTTTTCTTCGGTATTGTATTGTGTTGTACAAACAAGTGTAAAGGTGCGATCACATTTACCAATGCTCTGTGAAGTGTTTCCTTTGCATTTTTCACATGCAGACGACAACGACAACAATCAAAACGATTCCTGTTCACACGGATAAGGGACGTATACACACGGGGTCGTGTAAACGTCCCCATTCCGACGGGCATCCATGCGATCAGGAGTTCCCCATGCAGATTTCGCTCATCTTCAGGTTGATCACATTTATTCACCATGTTCACCAGCATTTATTTTTGTAAAGTTTTAAATATGGATATTTTTCTTACACAAGCACATCGCTTTGCTTCAGAAGGCCTTTATTAACATTGTATGATTTTTAAGTAATTCATTTGCATTTTATTGCACAACATAAGCATTTGATACATCAGAAAAGCAGAACTTAATATTTGGTTCAGAAACCTTTGTTTGCAATTGCAGAGATCATACGTTTCCTGTAGTTCTTGACCAGGTTTGCACACACTGCAGCAGGGATTTTGGCCCACTCCTCCATACAGACCTTCTCCAGATCCTTCAGGTTTCGGGGCTGTCGCTGGGCAATACGGACTTTCAGCTCCCTCCAAAGATTTTCTATTGGCTAGGCCACTCCAGGACCTTGAGATTCTTCTTACAGAGCCACTCCTTAGTTGCCCTGGCTGTGTGTTTCGGGTCGTTGTCATGCTGGAAGAACCAGCCACGACCCATCTTCAATGCTCTTACTGAGGGAAGGAGGTTGTTGGCCAAGATCTCGTGATACACGGCCCCTCAATACGGTGTAGTCGCCCTGTCCCCTTTGCAGAAAAGCAACCCCATAATGATGTTTCCACCTCCATGCTTCACAGTTGGGATGGTGTTCTTGGGGTTGTACTCATCCTTCTTCTTCCTCCAAACACGGCGAGTGGAGTTTAGACAGAAAAAATTGTTTTTTGTCTCATCAGACCTCATGACCTTCTTCCATTCCTCCTCTGGATCATCCAGATGGTCATTGGCAAACTTCAGACGGGCCTGGACATATGCTGGCTTGAACAGGGGGACCTTGCGTGCGCTGCAGGATTTTAATCCATGACGGCGTAGTGTGGTACTGATGGTTTTCTTTGAGACTGTGGTCCCAGCTCTCTTCAGGTCATTGACCAGGTCCTGCCATGTAGTTCTGGGCTGATCCCTCACCTTCCTCATGATCATTGATGCCCTGCGAGGTGAGATCTTGCATGGTGCCCCAGACCGAGGGAGATTGACAGTCATCTTGAACTTCTTCCATTTTCTAATATTTCCGCCAACAGTTGTTGCCTTCTCACCGAGCTGCTTGCCTATTGTCCTGTAGCCCATCCCAGCCTTGTGCAAGTCTACAATTTTATCCCTGATGTCCTTACACAGCTCTCTGGTCTTGGCCATTGTGGAGAGGTTGGAGTCTGTTTAAATGAGTGTGTAGACAGGAGTCTTTTATACAGGTAACAAGTTCAAATAGGTGCAGTTAATACAGGTAATGAGTGGAGAACAGGAGGGCTTCTTAAAGAAAAGCTAAAATGTCTGTGAGAGCTGGAATTCTTACTGGTTGGTAGGTGATCAAATACTTATGTAATGCAATAAAATGCAAATTAATTATTGAAAAATCATACAATGTGATTTTCTGGATTTTTGTTATAGATTCCGTCTCTCACAGTTGAATTGTACCTAATGATAAAAAAGTACAGACCTCTACATGCTTTGTAAGTAGGAAAACCAGCAAAATCGGCAGTGTATTAAATACTTGTTCTCCCCACTGTACATCTAGGATGACTTGAGGGTGAGTAAATCATGGGCCAATTTTCATTTTTGGGTGAACAATCCCTTTAAGGCCCGTTCACACCAAGGACGATAACTATGATAATAACAATAAAGATATAGTTCTAAAAATCGTTCTCAATATTAAAGAATAGCAGAGTTTACACCAATAACAGTTATAACGATAACAGCACAGAGAAACAATATAATTGGAATCTCTTTCAGAACGATTTTATCCAGCTAATGAACGATAAAAACATTGACAGCCAATCAGAGTCCATCCTGCTGTAATGAGCTCAAGCATTTAAAGTGGCAGACAAGCTTAGAATAAGCAGAACGATATAGATATCTTAATAGTTATCGTTCTTGGTGTGAACGGGTCTTTACGGTTCATTAGTCACTAGGTAAATAACTAGAAGAATAACCAGTGCAGTAAACAGTAGAACAGCAGCATAACATATTATTTTTACAGGCAAAATAACTGGAAGATAATGCAAGGTGTATATGTAAACAGGGATTGGTTATCAAGGCATACGTGATCCATGCCATTATGCTTTCTCCAATGGTAGAGCCACGGAAGTTGATATCACTCAATAATAAGACCATCTCGGACTAAATGATTGGAAAAGTCCTGCATACATCTCCAGAGCTTCTGTTGTTTTCACCTGAAGCCCAGTTATTTTGATTCAAACATATGGATAAATTGTTCACAATAAGATCTATAACATGCATTTAGAGAATAGGGTGACGTTTCATTGTATCACTGTATCATGACATAGATCCACTTCAGCTTCCTGGAGCGGATGGAGGGATTGGGAAAGAGCATGGCAAAATAGAGCAATGTGTGTCTGAGAGAGAGGGAGAGAGAGGGAGAGAGAGAGAGAGAGAGAGAGAGAGAGAGAGAGAGAGATACAGGAACGGATAATGAGAGGAAGCCATGATCGATGCTCTAGTGCATTACTGATGATTTGCATTCAGCCAGTTAGTGGTTTTTGGACACACATCCATTAATGAGCCATGTCTGTCCTCACCTCAACCACAAGCACAATGAGACTGGACATGGCTCTTAGCTTGATAATGCGTACACCCACAAACATATATTACATGCGCGTGCTCAAATACATTTATGCACATACAAGCTCCTAAAAGTGGGCATCGAAAAAAAACATCTTCACAAAGAGCTGTTTAGATGCAGAGAGAAGCGGGATAACTTAATTTGATGTGATTCCACCAGAAGAATTACAGAGAAGAGCTGGGAATGAATTGTGTAAGTATTGCTGACTCCCAGCCCCCACCAGCAGGCAGAGCAGTGAGTCACTCTACCCCCTCACTCTGATTTCACTCAGCCCAGCCATGAGCTCCAGCACCCTGCTCTCAGCTGCTGTACCGAACAGACACATGGATGCACGTATAACAGCAGGCGCTTGTTTACCAAAAGAAAGCGAGTGCCTCATGCAAATCAGCTGGGCACATTTTAACACACCTGTCAGGATGTCTACCATCTCATTTCTCATGTTGGGCAGGATGCAAATCCTCCATTTGGATTTACAACATGGAAATCACCTAAGTCTGTGTTTAGTTGGATTGATTCTGCCCAGATTTGAGCACAGCTTGTGCATCGGCCTGTATTTCTGCACTGGGAGAGTGAATCACCACCCACTAGTAATCACCTCTGAATTCACGTACAGTCACCGTGTCCTTCCCGTGTTCTACACCCACACCCAGCCTACAGCTGACCATCTCCTTATGGAGCTCACACACACACACATTTGTATATGTGGTTTACGATGAGGTGTAATGGTTTTTATACTGTACAATCAGTATATTCTATCCCTCTAACACTAACCCAAACCATCACAGAAAACTTGGCATTTTCTGAACAGTTTAGTATATTTTTTAAGCCATTTGGTTTATCAGGACACAGGAAGTGTTTACGTTGTAATACCCATGTCATTATGAATATTTGTGTCCTTATAAACCATAAACAACACGCACAGTTTTTTTTTTTTTTGTGAAATGTGGGGACATTCCATAGGCGTAATGGTTTTTATATCGTACAAACTGTATTTTCTATCCCCCTACACTGCCCCTAAACCTACCCATCACAGGAAACTGCACAGTTTACTTTCTGTGAAAACCTCATTCTGTATGATTTATAAGCCTTTTGAAAAGTGAGGACATGGGTAACGTCCTCATATTTCACCCTCTCCTTGTAAATGTCTCCTATTTCATGTTTACGTTGTAATACCAGTGTAATACCAGTGTCATTATACAAATTTGTGTCCTCATAAAACACACACACACACACACACACACACACACACACACACACACACACACACACACACACACACACACACACACACACACACACACACACACACACACACACACACACACTGCTTGATCTCCAATGGACAGTAAACAGACAGAAATTATTAACAGAATTAGGTAACACTTTATTATAGTGTCCTTGTTACACGTTACATATACCATAGTAATAACAGTAAATTATGCATAATTACATGCAACTAATCCTCAACCAAATCCTAATCCTACCCTAACCCTATAGTAAGTTAATGTAGTTAATTAATATTACCCAGTACTTAAATATATAATTATATATTTAAGTAAAATGGTGAGATGGTGGTCCAGTGGGTTAAACCACTGAACTGATATGCAGAAGGTTGCTGGTTCGATCCCAGCGGTCACCACCAGTGTGTCCTTGAGCAAGGTACTTTACTCCATGTTGCTCCAGGGGGATTGTCCCTGTAATAAGGGCACTGTAAGTCGCTTTGGATAAAAGCGTCTGCCAAATGCATAAATATAAATATAAATTATACTGTAACAAATTAATGACACCTTAAAATAAAGTGTAACCCAGAATTATTATTATTGAATATGTTCAGTATTCTAACTATCTCTAACACTAATTAAGACCTGCTTTACAGGCTTAAATAAATTAATAAATATTTCAATCAATCAATAAATAAATATAAACCATAAATACATTTTAATAACGCACTAATGCACCCATGCTAATATATTTTTCTATATACCTAATCATTGTTAACAACCTGTATTCTTTACTTCAATGACCCAATTGAGCCCATTGTTTGTGCATTGTTACATTGTTTATTAATACATTGTTAGCTAACTGTGTGATTTGTATATGTACTTTTCTGAAATCCATAACTTGGACACAGTCTCCTCCGACAACAAATCACTTTAAATTGTAATGTAGACGCATGCATTTTCTGTAAAGCTGCTTCGAAACAATGTGTATTGTGAAAAAGCGCTATAAATGTGAATTGAAATAATGCTTTAGTGGCTAATTAATAATAATAATAATAAAAAATAATAAATAGTAACATGCATTACTGTTGTTGTTACTATTATTATTATTATTAATCAATGGCTGTATCTTTCTAGCACAAGCTTAAATAATTATAATAATAATGGTCATAGGTGAATTATAGAATTATAGATTATAGAATATGGCTATATTTACCATAGAAGAACTATTTAACTAATAAATAAATTATATATCTACCAGTCAAGACATGTTTTATAAATAAACAAATAAATAATACTTAATGTTTTAGAGGCTAAAATAAACATAGCCTATATAAATAATATAAATATAATAGCATAAATGATATAAATATAAACCATCTTTACCTAAACCTGTAGAGCAGGTCTTGATTGGTGTTAGAGAAACAAAGCTATGCTAAAATACAAAAATATATGCAGTGATCTTGTAAAAGACTTTTGGCATTATGAATCAAAACAGCATTATTTACATAAGATGAGAGCCAATTATGGAATCGCTGTGTCTTTGAAGAGCAGTATGTTCTCTCTGGTTTGTACCCACAGAGAATAGGGCCTTGATGTGCTACTTAAAGAACTCTCGGCTGACTCATCAGCTTCATTCCGAGTGATGCACAGACAAGTGTGAATATGACTCATGCTGCTTGTAGATCTCACAGTCAAACATTTATCAAAGACTAGCATCAAGCAGTAAGCTCTGGCATAGCGAAACGCACCACACACACAGTTCCTCTCTACTACAATCTAAGCAGGGAAGAGGGCCAGGTTTAACCCTTAGTCCTAAATATGAATCCTTCTGTACTACTAACCCTCTCCTTTCTCACTCCAATGCTGCAGACTTTCCTCACATGACCTCTCTTTGCCTGTTGCTTTGGTGAAGAATCTCCTTGAGAGAAAACAGAGTGAGCACAGAAGCCCTGTTCCAAAACTTAGTGCACTGCCTACTTAGGCTGCTGCCTTCTAAAGCGACACACTACCCATAATTTACAATTTGGAACATACAGTTAAACCAAAATTTATTTAGACACCTTCAACATTTCTCACATTTTCACAGTTTATTTGCTATAGTTTAGAAAATGGTAATAAAATAGGACTCAGAGTTAAACTGTTTCAGAACAAATTAATCTTGATAATGTCATAACTTTGATTGAAAGGTATGTAATGGATTACAATCACCCAATCAGCTGTTCAAGTACACAATTAGATCATTTCAATTTAGGTCAACCAATTACCAAGCAATGCTTAATTTTGTTCAGTCTGTGGTGTAAAAGATCACATTAGCAATTAAAGACAAAACACTTAAGCAAAAAATGGTCAGGTCAAAGTGTCTGAATAATTTTGGTCCCAAATTTTTATACATTTTGGGTATAATATGTCACAGTTTACTTTATTTTGCTATCCTCACTTACATAAATTAATTAGTGTCCTGCACCCATAGTAATAAATGTATCTGATGTCTGAATAATTTTTGGTTTGACTGTATCTCAAACAAATAGCACCACCTCAAGAGACCTAACATTCAATAGTGACTCAGAAAAATGAATACAATTTCTTCATTCATCATTACAACATTTTATCAGTACTTAACAGTATATATTAAACATACATTACAACTCTCTCACCTCGCCTGCCATCTTGGATTTATTTTTCCCCTATTGAGCTTGGCACAGTGCATTTTTAAAATCCAGAAAAGCTGCTGTAGAATTTGGTCAGAAGAAGGTATCTAAAAGGAGGCAGCATAATTAAAATTAGGTTTTGAACAGAGCAAGAGTGTGTGTCCAGAGACCTCGCAAGAATCAAACGATCTCCAGAACTTTCCAGATCCTACCACACACCCAGTTCCTTTGGTTGGGTTGGGTTAAATACGGACAAACCCAAAAAACATGGGAGAAACAACCCAGCATTATTTTAGTAAATATGATACAATACATATTATATAATTATGTAATATGGCTATATATCACTATAACACAAATCAAATACAGCTATATATCTACCTTTATCTATTTTAATAGCTCTATCTATTTTTAAAAATAAATTAATATGAATAAAAATTATCGAAGCAGACCTCTTCCACAAGCACAACCTTAAACAATGCAATGATGCCTCCCCCACCTTAACCCAAACGTTTTAAGAAACATGACACGCGCTTGAGACTGCACATGTGCGTTAGCTGGAGCAACCTGAAATATTAGCTTTTTTACGCAATTTGAACGTCATAGAAAACTTGTATGTGACAGTTCACCTGAGATTGTGTTGCTAATTTGAAATATATTATTTAAATATAAGTTCAAATCAAACTTCAACAGTGCGTCGTAGGCTAATACACTTGACAGCACTTACTTTTTTCTCATGTTTGTCCACAATAGGCTATGCATGAAGGATGCCCAGACAGAAGAGGTGCCCGTGGGTTTAACTTCTTTATATTCGTTGTTTTTTTTAGCTTTTTTCGCACATCACTCATGAAGGTAACCATTATTACCGTGCGCTTGCAACGGCTGAGAGCGAGCGCAAGCGCAAGCGAGAGAGAGAGAGAGAGAGAGAGAGAGAGAGAGAGAGAGAGAGAGAGAGAGAGAGAGAGAGAGAGAGAGAGAGAGAGAGAGCGTGAGGCAAGCAAGAGAGAGCGATTGCTCTTGTTTTTCTTTTTTCTTAAACATTTCCCGGCTCGCACTTTTCTTATACTAATTTTACAAGTTGCAAGTTACAAAAAACACACAAGAAGTGCTGACTGACTCTGATCACGGGCAGGTGTTCTCTGAGTCCGGATCGACTCGGGTATTAGACACAAATGTTAAACAGACCCGGGACCCGAAGTAATAGGTCCACGGGTCTCGGGGGCTCCGTGAAGACCTCTAGTGTGCACATCAACGAGCTTCGTTCAGGCTATGGTAGCTGTCGGTAGCACTGTCATTTTGTTTTTAGACCATAAAATCAACAATGTCACTAAAGGAGGGTGTTTTTGGTTGTAAGGGAAAGATAACTTTGTTCAGCTTCCCAAAACAAAAAAAACAGTGTTAAGGAAACAGTGGATGCAGTTTGTTTTTCCGGAGCAGCAACGGAATTCTGCAAGTGTGTTTGTTACCTAGTCATGAATCCAAACCGCAGGCGGTGAGTAAAACTGCATCAAATGTCTGTTTTGTTGGCAATCGGCGTGCAAGTGCATATAATGTAAGCAACACAAATGTATAGTGAATCGAATGTTGTATTGATGTATTTTGATGTATATTGATGTTTTTTTTTGTGTGTGCACGCGCGATCGTGACTCTTTAGCTCCGCCCACTGCACGCCTCCACGAATTCGGCTGTTTTCGGAAAGAATCGGTACAGCGTATCTGTCTTTTACAAATAAGATAAAACTAAAGACTCTTCAGAGATATGAAGGTTCAAGATTAACATGAGACTGGTAGAAATGTGTGTTATGTACCCTTTAATATAATAATAACAACAATAAGCATAACAATTAATAACTGTTAATGATTATTATTAATATGAACTGAAATTGTAATTATTATTATAATATGTTTTAGTGGCGTATAGTTATAATGTATTATATTTTTTATTATATATTCAAATAAATATAAGGGCTACAACCCTTAGATGTAAAGAGGGCAAGCTGTTATGCTGTGTATATGTGATGCCGTGCTGTAGACATAATATAAATAACTAAAATATGCACTTTTACCTGAAAATGATCTATATTGGCAATGGTTTCATGAAGCAATCAAACCACTCCCATGGATGGGTGAAGAACAGCAGCTGCTCTTCTCCGCTCAGCAGGCCTCACCTGCCCCAGTGACCCAGTAACCAGGAATAGTCCAGCGTGACCAGCACGAGGGTGGGCGTTTCTTCCCCTCAAACCACCTCACCATGGAGAGTTTATAAATATACTTTCTGCATTAACTGACAGTTCAAACTAATTTCAGAGCTCCAATAAGGAGTGCAAATGGCATCACGAGTTGCCAATCTCTCTCATGCATACACACACACACACAGCTCAACGGATATCATGAGAAGACCAGATGTCTCAGTCTGTCATAATTACCGCTTACGGCATCATCTGTATTGTCATTACACTTCTTCATACATAATAACAGACACAAAAGTTAGAATGTCACATGGAGATTTAGAGACAGGCATACAGTTGCCATCCAATCATGTGTCTTGTTATTTAAAGACAACCTAACAGCGACTCTCGTTTAGTGCATGCAGCTGGACACAAGCAGTTGTGTCAGATGCAGAGAACATTGCTTAACCAACAGGAACAATGTCTCATATCCATGGCAAGATTTTCACTACTTTTTACACACAGCTAGGGAGTTACATAACTAGTTATTCAGTGCTTGGCAGTACTTCGTTTTGGGTGCATGACTGTGCTTTACTTAAGCACTGCTCCACCTTTACATGATTTTACAACACACTTGCAGGGCTCAACAATAAGGACGACTCGGCAGACCTGCTTGGTTTTCTGTGAGATTTGGTTGTACATTTTGCTCATCAAAATTGTCATCATAATTTTAATTATGGTTTTGCTGAAATTGGAAGAATGTACATGTAAAATGTACACTACCATTCAAAAGTGTTTTAATTAATCTTGAAAGACATACATTCTTTTATTCAACACATAAATTCATCAAAGTGACAGTAAAGATATTAACATTGTTACAAAATATATTATATATATATTTTATAATATATGTATATTTTAAATAGCCTAAATTCTGTTCTTTTACTCTTTCTATTCAGCAAAGGAAAAATACATATCACAGTTTGTGATACATTGTTACAGTGTAAACCCGAGTTTATGATTATGAGGTTACAGGGGAGCAAAACATTTGGGCACATCTGATGTTCCTCTTGAGTATTAGTGTTCATTTTATTACAATAGTGTGTTCGGGGTTGGTTGAGAGCTCAGGTGCTATGAAATGAAAATGCATGTTTCCGTACTTTACACTAAAGATATTTGAAATATGGGATGTTCATGTCGGGGCTTGTAAAAGTAGACTTGTAAAACCAGAATACTTATGTTTTTAAAGTTAAGAAATTCAAAGTGTAAAGCAACACTATGTAACTTTTTGTGCTCTTGCGGTTAATAAACAAAACTGCATGTTTTCACACAGGGACTGTGCTCCTCCGCAGCGGTGCGACCCAAACCGAACTAAAATAGTCCGAAAATAAACACGTATTATATGTGTACCGTAGTGATTCAGGATAAGACAAAAACGGTTTGTAAAATGGATTCATGATGTACTCGCTCATTATATTAATTTAGTAAATTCTGAGCACAAGAAAGTTACAAAGTGCAGTGATCAGAATGTACTCATACATTTGAATTGCTCTTTGAAATATTTGAGTAAGCTAATTCACACATTTTAAAAAGATCACAATCTCAACAATATTTTTAGTAGTGGAAACTTGGTTACCTTAAACTAGCTAATTCAGTAAATGCTCACTTGCTAATTGGTAACACAATGCCTTCAAATAGCATTAGCATAGCATAGCAATTGCTGAATGTGTATGGCAATATAGAACATTTAACATATCTGTTCTCAGGGACATTTACTTTAATTTTTTCATGCTCCTAAACATGACGCAGAACAAAACAAACTGTGATTGGTTGCGTTACATGTCAGTCAAACGTCCTCTTGGGTGGTCCTTGACCAATTAAAGCTGTGATGGAGTCCAGACCTTCTGCCGTCTGGCTACGCGAGACTACTATGGTAAAAAAATAAAAACACATAACAGAAACTCTTCTAAATTAGCATATAAAAAAATTAAACACTACTAAATATCCCACTTAACATTAATCTTGTAGAAAATTCCTTACATAACACCTAATTTTAGCATTTACACTCCCTTTCAAGTGTCATGGCAAGGTTGAAGGATCATGCGACACTGAAGACTGGAGTAATGATGCTGAAAATTCAGCTTTCACATCACAGGAGTAAACCTTTTAAAACATATTAAAGGTCCCGTTCTTCGTGTGTTTTTGAAGCTTTGATTGTGTTTACAGTGTGCAATATAACATGTGTTCATGTTTCGCGTGTAAAAAAACACAGTATTTTTCACACAATTTACTTATCTGTATACCACTGTTTACCCTCTCCTAAAAACGGGCTGACGAGTTCCTTGCTCTATGAAGTCCCTCCTTCAGAAATTCGTAACGAGTTCTGATTGTGCCAGCGGTTCCTGTGTTGTGATTCGACAGCAGCTTAGCGCACATGGCACGGTTCCTGTGTTGTGATCCGACAGCAGCTTAGTGCAAGTTGTACGGAAAGGTCACGCCTCTTAACGGGAGATATATGCGGCTATGCGCTCAATGATCTCTACAGCGTCCCTGGGAAAGCCAAACAAAGGTGAGTTGACTCCGGGATGAAAATAACAGCGTCTCGACGACATGGCGACAAACACACTGAAACGCAGCACTTCCTTTTCTCTACGCGACCGTCCTCTTCTCCACGTGGGACAGCAACAAGACCACGCCCCCTTTTTCGCGTATTCTTGTGGGCGGAGGTTAGTCTGTTCTACTGACGTCATTTATGAAGGAAGTACCAGGATGTAGTCCAAGCCAGCCGTTCGCTCTAGGCTTTGAAAGGGAACTTCTGTTAAATAAAATATCTCGCTTGGCATTGAACTTTGAGCTTTATAATTTTACAGGTATTATTTATGCTCTAACAGCAACATTACACACTAACTAAAGTTTGAACAATGGGATCGCGAAGAACGGGACCTTTAAAATAGAAAACAGCTGTTTTACATTGTAATAATATTTCACAATATTACGGTTTTATTGTATTGTTTTTATCAAATAAATGCCTGCATAAGAGACTGTAAAAAAATTAAAAAATTTTTATTAATAATGCAATATTATAAGTGTCGATATAAATTTAAATTCATAAAAAGTTGGGGCAGTGAAAATCTGATCAGAAAAAAAATAAATAAAACGATTCCCAATTTCGGATGGCCATAACATGCTTGTAGCCGTGACATTTTAGGTTTCAGTACGGTGCTAACAATGGACAGTCTATACAGCATTATGTCATTAAAGTGTGTTCTGGGTCAACAGTGTCCCGTGTATGTATCTTTATATCACTTATTGCCCTTTATCTCATTTGCATATTTGCTTCATGAACTAGCTTTGTAAACACCAATCTGTTTGAGTTGACCCACTTGAGGATTCTGGGAGGAACTGCCTGATATGATGTGGTAGAAACTCATGGAGCAAACACAAAACAGCTGTGGCCCACGATCATGTGCAGTTGGCTGTTTACTTGCTTTATAATCTAGCTTACCAGCACATTTGTACCAATGTTCAGGTGAAGGCTTGAGCGGAAAGAACACCAATAGTAACACGGCAGCAGAATAAAAGAATTCATCATGAGTCAGTGGTTACAGTGCCAGTACACATCCACACAAACATAAATTGCCACATGCAAATTTGGTTACATCTTGTGTATTCTGTTAGTTGTGCTTTTGACCCAATTAGAGGATCCTCTCAATCTCTGAACCTATCAGATCCATCCATGAACTAGGAATCCCCGTTACCCTAGCAACTGTGAGGTCACTGAAATAGAGGAGGGGGGGGGACTTGGTCGTAAGGTTGTAAAATGCAGTTTCTCTCCCTTGACAGTACAGCTGCTGCGCAAGTGTTTGATGCATGCATGCATTCATTAGCACAGGCATACAGGAAGGAACAGAGGGAGACAGAAATCTATTGAGGCAGATGTGCTTTGAAAAGGAATATTTCCCTGCCTGTTCCACACTGCATCTTATTTCACAGCGCAAAGCCAATCCATCTCTATTGATGACAGAAATCAGGGCAGCAGATTTTTCAAAAGGCCAGATTCATTAGCGGCTTTGCTTTGCTTATGATCAAACTTTTCCGTCGTGTTACGTGAGTGATAACTGCAGCCTGAACACATCAGAGTAGAAAGGACAAAAGCAAAGCAAGGTGATGAAACTCCTCCATTCTCTCCTCCAGCGTGACCTATTATTATTCACTGTGAGAATTCACTCTCATCCATGTTTTAAACTCCCATCTCTCTCCCACAAAGAAAAGCACTAGCTCAAGCTGAAATGTTAATGACGACGGCAACAAATTAATTGCAAAAACAGTCCATGCGCGTTTCTTGTGGTCTCTGGCCATCAAGCCGGGCGACCAAGTTGAATAAAGGAGGACTGGATTATGGAAGGAGAGCAGATGAAAGGAGAAGAAGAAAGCAGAAGAGCGGTGGAGAGCAGGGCAGCGGAGTTGAAAAGCGAGGAGAGTGGGGGCGTATAGAGCTGTCATTTCATCTTAAATTTTGCTCTCTCCTTGTCTCCACTCGTCTTGCTTGGTGAAATGTTAATCTGGCATGGAGTGGAAAACAGCACAGAAGATCAAAAATAGGTCAGAGGGAAAGAAAAGAGAGGGTGAAGAAGAACGCTCCGTCCTGTGATTTGAAATGCACACTGAGAGAGATTAGAGTGAAAGAGATTCAGATGATGTTCAAGATATGTTGAACACAGGCTGCATCTTGACACTATGGTACCAAAAAAGAAAAAAGAATAGCATGAATACAGACTGCAATTAACATTTCAGATATTTTCTGGATGAAAATTGTATCCTTTAACTGACGTGCTAGATTAGTAGTTTTGGTGGGCCGTGACTCAAAAATGGGCTGCAGTTGTGTTCTGAACAGTTAATAATAGACTGCAACTAAACATATATTAACTTTTAAGGGAAAACGCATTTTAAGTTCATCTGTCAAACTACAAATTAGGCAGATGTTTGCCTGGCCTGCTTTTATCCTCAAAAACAATGAATGAAACAATGCAAGGTGAGAGAAAACGTCTCATGCTACATTAAATATGGGTTACGCTCTGTGCTGCGTCACTAATGTAAAAACTGGTTACTTAAGCGAAACCAAGTTTTCAGCTTGTGCAGTTTCTGGTCTATTAAACAAAATGATGTAGTTCAAAATAACCTTTAAACACACATGTTAATATATTCTCATTATTCTGCTATAATATAGTGTGGCTCCATATGGAGATTCCAAATCCTTGCTTCCCTTTCCCTCTCGCTTTGTTCAAACCGTGTCTTGACGTGCTGTATGCGGATCATAATTCCTCCTCTCATTCCCTCTCTCACACTTTATGTCTTTCCCCGACTGTGGAGCTGGGCTGCAGGGGGGTTGGGAGGCATTGCTTACACATTGAGTGGAGGAGGAAGGCAAAAAAAGATGAAAGTTATTAAGGAGGTTGAAGATAATAAGGAGGCACTTAGAACAACAAACCTGCTGATAGAGGAAGTATGCGAACACATGCACACACTCATCACAGAAACAGCTCACACTACTTCCCTCAAGAGTTCTGACTCCGTCACAGAGCTCTTTAGTTCCCTCTGCTGTTTGAGACGCAAAAAGCACAAGTTACTCGAAACCTGCCATTACTGAGACTGGTAAACATTAGACTTCATGAAACGACAACAAAACCGCTCAGCTAATAAAGCCTGATGTGAAGCAGAGAGTTGTATATGTAGCTAGTAGTAGTAAGGTGAGGGAAACTGTTTGTTTGTTTGTTTGAAAGGGATAGTCCACCCCAAAATTAAAAATGGTCATAATTTTCTCACCCTAATATTGTTACAAACCTGTATGACTTTCTTTATTTTTAATGGAACATCACAGTGTCAGTGATTGTATTTTTTTGTCTATAGAAGTCAATGGGAAGTCAATAGGAACTGAAACTTTTATTTTGAGGAATGCTCCCACAGACTTCCATTGTGTGCTTGTCCATACAATGGAAGTGAATAAATTATGATAACTTTCATTTTTGGTTGGACTAGCTATCCTTTTAAAGTCATTTTGAACTCAAGACTGACCATTCTTAATTTTTATGGAGCATTGCAGTGTTTATTATTAAATGGTCCCCTCCCTCTCACAACGACAACTATCTAATGATCCAATGAATTCACAATGGACAAAATCAAGGCCTACAAACTCATTTCAGACTCGTATATACAGTTTAGTTAGTTAGCATGGCCCTATTAGCCCCTGCTGATACATGTCATTTGGCTGGAAAAAGCATATTTCTCCACTGACAATCATTAAAAACATAAGTATTCTGGTTTTACAAGTCTACTTTTACAAGCCCCGACATGAACATCCCATATTTCAAATATCTTTAGTGTAAAGTACGGAAACATGCATTTTCATTTCATAGCACCTGAGCTCTCAAACAACCCCCCACCCTCCCCTCCCCTCCCCTCAACACGCTATTGTAATAAAATGAACACTAATACTCAAGAGGAACATCAGATGTGCCCAAATGTTTTGCTCCCCTGTGACCTCATAATCATAAGTTGAACCATTTTATTATCCGAAAGCAATTTGCTGTTCACCTATTTTTAATTGTATTGCTCGCATGTAATGTGCATGTGTGCTGCAAAAGCTTGGTCCACAATACTGCGCTAATGTAATCCACCTCTACTCACCCAACCCCCCCCCCCCCAATTATGACTAAAAATGTGTGAAGAGAAGTGCTTTTTTCAAAGCAGGCCAGTCTTCTCTAAGCTTCTTGTCCATCCAGTTTTATCTCAATTTCCTTCCACAGCTTCCTTCTCCCGATCACCAGCTGTGCATGCAATCCTTGGCTCTGTAGGCCCACTCGGAGGGGTCATAATATTCTTAATCACACCTATCCACCGCAACCTCCTGCAGAAGGAGTTTACTGTCACTCTGCTGTTCACTGCGAAATGAGCAGCCTCGGATCTCTCGCCCTTCCCGAAGTTCAAGACAAAGTGACACGTCCAAGGCCACCTTTTCTCCCTCAACACTCACTTACTCACACATACACCTCTCTCTGGTTTTAGCTCTAATTATACTGAGAAGTAGGCTGCTGTTCTAGTTCAGAGCACCCAAGTGGGTGGCCTGATTCACCATCACTGGGCGTGGAGAGGACGGGAGGGGATGAGAGCGAGAGAAAGGGAGAGCTCACGGCATAATGTGATGAGGGAGATGATGAGCTTGGTCTTGCAGGCTGCCCACAAAGCGGCAGGACATGCTGGAAGCTGTTCTGTCTACTCACTGCAGTGATCTTCTGAAAGATGGAGAACTAAGAGACATTCATCTCAAAGTAGAATTCATACAATTATTTACAGACTATGTGTTTGTGTTTACTGCAGTTTAGTGTTTAACAGCATTTATAACTGGTATTTGTTAAGGCTGACATTATTATTTTTACTGTTCATAAAAATAAGGGTTTTGTACAAATTTCGGCAACACTATTTTACAGCGTCCTTATATGTTACATGTACTTACCATAGTAATAAGAGTAAATTGTGCATAATTACATGCAACTAAATATATATATATATATATATATATATATATATATATATATATATATATATATATATATATATATATATATATATATATATATAATTATACTGTAACAATGACAGCTTAAAGTGTCCCTATTATGCCCCTATTTAAAATGCTCCTAATTTTGTTTTGTCTCCTACAACAGGTTTACATGCATCAAAAGTCCATAATTTCTCATAATATACACTATATTGCCAAAGGTATTGGGATACCCCTCCAAATAAATGAATTCAGGTGTTCCAATCACTTCCATGGCCACAGGTGTATAAAATCAAGCACCTAGGCATGCAGACTGCTTCTACAAACATTTATGAAAGAATGGGTCGCTCTCAGGAGCTCAGTGAATTCAAGCGTGGTACCGTGATAGGATGCCACCTGTGCAATTCGTGAAATTTCCTCACTACTAAATATTCCACGGTCAACTGTTAGTGGTATTATAATAAAGTGGAAGCTATTGGGAACAACAGAAAGGCAGAAGTCGCCAACTTTTTGCAGAGTCAATAGCTACAGATCTCCAAACTTTGTGTAGCCTTTAGACTAGCTCAAGAACAGTGTGCTGAGAGCTTCATGATATGGGTTTCCATGGCAGAGCAGCTGCATCCAAGCCTTATCACCAAGTGCAATGCAAAGCGTCGGATGCAGTGGTGTACTGCACTGGACTCCAGAGCAGTGGAGACGTGTTCTCTGTGACCAATCACGCTTCTCTGTCTGGCAATCTGATGGATGAGTCTGGGTTTGGCGGTTGCCAGGAGAACAGTACTTGCTTGACTGCATTGTGCCAAGTGTAAAGTTTGGTGGGGGGTTGTTTTTCAGGGATTGGGCTTGACCCCTTAGTTCCAGTGAAAGGAACTCTTAATGCTTCAGCATACCAAAACATTTTGGACAATTTCATGCACCCAACTTTGTCAGAACAGTTTGGGGATGGCCCCTTCCTGTTCCAACATGACTGTGCGCCAGTGCACAAAGCAAGGTCCATAAAGACATGGATGAACGAGTTTGTGGAGGAACTTGACTGGCCTGCACAGAGTCCTGACCTCAACCCGATAGAACACCTTTGGGAGACTGCGAGCCAGGCCTTCTCATCCAACATCAGTGCCTGACCTCACAAATGAACTTCTAGAAGAATGGTCAAAAATTCCCCTAAACCTTGTGGAAAGCCTTCCCAGAAGAGTTGAAGCTGTTATAGCTGTAAAGGGTGGGCAAACTCCATATTAAACCCTACTGATTAAGAATGGGATGTCATTAAAGTTCATGTGCATGTAATAGCAGGCTTCCCAAAACCTTTGGAAATATAGTGTACATTGCACATCACCACATTTTTCAATGATTCTCAAACGACTACGGACGAATCAGTCTCTCTAAATCCTTCCTTTCCGTGAGCTACTCTGCTCTGATTGGCTAGATGGCCCAGTCTTTCATGATTGGTCTACCGTGTACAGCGCGTGTTTTGGAAGCTAAATGGCTATTACCATAACTATACTTCAGCTCCGTTCGGAGGCTTCCTAAAGGTCAGTGATTGTAAACATTGTAAAGACAGCAATGATGAGGTTGATTTTACCATATCAATCCGAGTGTGAGTCCGATGATGAAACATTGGAAGAACTAGTTATTTAACCCGAACCTCCATCGCAAGGACGACCTGAGCAGGATGGTTCTCAGTGATACGCTATTCGGTAAGAGGTACATTATGAGATGATGCAACTGTAATTCCTCAAAGTGTACGTTCATCAACAAAACGATGCATATATTTCTAATTTATTGCAGTGCACATTCAGTCAGTCAGTCAACTTTATTTATATAGCGCTTTTAACAATGCAGATTGTTTCAAAGCAGCTTTACAGTGTTAAACAGGAAAATAATGCAGCATAATTTTATTCAGCCGTATAGCCATTCTGGAGAAAATGGTGATGTCATCAGTTCATTTCAATTATCATACAGTGGCAGTGTGGGCTTTAGATCAGTAATTTAGTTTATATGGTTAATTTAGTTTAATAATTAGATTTATTTGGATATTTAGTTGAAAAATTTAGTGTCCCCAACTGAGCAAGCCAAGCCAGAGGCAACAGTGGCAAGGAAACCAAAACCCCATTAGGTGACCTAATGAAAAATAAACCTTGGGAGAAACCAGGCTCAGTCGGGGTGCCAGTTCTCCTCTGGCCAATTAACAAACAGCGTATTATTATTATTATTATTATTATTATTATTATGGAAACTTTACAGGTCAGAGGTCATAATAGATCGGAATATTCGAAGGACCGGAGGCAACATGCTAGAGATGAGTTTATTGAGGATGATGTTGATTAAATAATTATTAAAGTGCTATATTCTAATGATCGGAAGCAACATGCTGGAGACAGGTTAATTGCGGATGACATATCGATTTAAGTATTATTAAATTGTAATATTCGAACAATCTGAGTCATCACGCTGGAGACGGGTTTATTGAGGATGCCGTGTCGATGAGGCAGTTTTAGGGGGAGTCTAATCACGGTCTCTGCAGACACTTCAGGGTCATAAGTTGGTCTTCTCTGGGCGCAGGTCCAGCATCTGATCTGGATACGGCCCGGATCCGGCTGACTGCAGTAAACCTTGGGATAAAACAGAGAGACTATCATTAGCGTAGATGCCATTCTTCTGATGATGTAACAAGTATATCAGGTGTTATAGGAAGTGTTCCCGGTTCCGGCTGACCTAGTTAATGCAGCCTAAAAATCATTTAATTGAAAAAGTGTTTTATGTGTATGTCACAGTAAAGAGATGCGTTTATAGTCTAGATTTAAACTGACAGAGTGTGTCTTCCCGAACAATGCTAGTTTAGAGAGCACAGTAGACGTGATGGAGTATAATGTGTTAAGAGCTCGCTCAAGTATTGGGGAGCTAAACCATTTAGTGCTTTGTAAGTAATAAGCAAGATTTTAAAATGTATGTAATGTTTAATAGGCAGCCAGTGCAATGTTGACAGTCCTGGGCTAATATACTTCCTGGTTCTAGTAAGTACTCAAGCTGCTGCGTTTTGGACCAGCTGGAGTTTATTTATTAAGCGAGCAGGGCAACCACCCAGTAGAGCATTACAATAATCTAACCTTGAGGTCATGAACGCATTAACTAACTGTTCAGCATTTTGCATTGAGAGCATGTGCCGTAATTTAGATATATTTTTAAGATGGTAGAATGCAGTTTTACAGATGCTAGAAACGTGGCTTTCAAACGAAAGATTGGTATCAAAGAGCACACCCAGGTTTCTCACTGACGACGAGGACTTGACAGAGCAGCCATCAAGTGTTAGACAGTATTCTAGGTTACTACTTGTGGAGCTTTTTTGTCCAATAATTAAAAATTCATTTTTTTCTGAATTGAGTTGCAGGAAATTACCGGTCATCCAGTGTTTTATATCAGCTATGCATTCCGTTAATCTTGTGAATTGGTAAGTTTCTTCAGGGCGTGAAGAAATATAGAGCTGAGTATCGTCAGCATAACAGTGAAAACTAACGCCATGCTTCCTAATGATATCTCCCAGTGGTAGCATGTACAGGGTGAAGAGCAGCGGTCCTAGCACTGAGCCTTGCGGTACTCCATACTGAACATGTGATCGGTGTGACATCTCTTCATTTACTGCTACAAACTGATAACGGTTGCATAGGTATGATTTAAACCATGACAAAGCAATTCCACTAATACCTACATAATTTTCGAGTCTATTCAAAAGAATGTTGTGGTCGATGGTATCAAATGCAGCGCTAAGATCAAGTAACACTAATAGAGAGATAAATCATTTGTAACTCTGATGAGAGCAGTCTCAGTGCTATGATACGGTCTAAATCCAGACTGGAAATCCTCACAGATACCATCTCTTTCTAAAAAGGAACATAATTGTGAAGACACTGCCTTTTCAAGTATTTTTGACAGAAAGGGTAGATTTGAGATTGGTCTATAATTGACTAATTCTGTAGGATCAAGTTGCGTTTTTTTAATAAGTGGTTTAATAATAGCCAACTTAAAAGTTTTCGGTACATATCCTAATGACAAAGATGAATTAATGATATTAAGAAGAGGATCTATGACCTCTGGTAGCATATCTTTTAATAGCCTAGTCGGTACAGGGTCAAGCATACATGTTGCTGATTTTGATGATTTAACGAGTCTAGTCAATTCTTCTTCTCCTATAGCAGTGAATGAGTGTCATTTTTCCTCAGTGACACTACAATGCTCTGTCTGATGTGATACTGTAGTAGACGGCTGCATGGTTAAAATTTTCATCCTAATATTATCAATCTTACATGTGAAGAAGTTCATAAAGCCATTACAGCTGTGCTGTTTACAATCATCAGAAGTTGAAGCTTTGTTTTTGGTTAATTTAGCCACTGTTTCAAATAAATACCTTTGGTTGTGTTTGTTTTCTTCCAAGAGAGTTGAGAAATAAGCAGATCTAGCAGTTTTTACGGCCTTTCTGTATGCGATCATGTGCTCTTTCCACGAATTATGAAAGACCTCTAGCTTTGTTTTCTTCCAGCTGCGCTCCATTTTTTCGTCTATACATGAGGGAACTGTATCAATAACAGCGCATACTATAGACGAGCACTAACATGAATGACTGATAATCAATAATTATCAGATATGTTTTTTTTTAAATTTCAGTAAGCCTAAGTCAGGGAAAATCAGAGGACGTTGCAGGACGGTGAACTCTGCAGGACGGTAGCACTCCAGGAGCAGGACTGGCCTAGGTCTTGGAAGAGAAAGACAAACTGAGGGGTGTCTCTCAGCATTGGGAAGAGAGCATCAGATGATGTATAAGAACTGGGAAAGTCTCTAGGGTCTGTATGGCAATTTACTATGGAGAATTACCATGTCTGACAGTAACAAACATGCTTACACACAGACACACACACACACACGAGACTCCGAAATGTGCAGTGTTTGAACACACAAATAGTGTTCAGTTGTTAAAGCTGGTGCACATTTGCTCATTTTATACATTTTTTTTTTTAAAGATTTCAAAGATACAGACAAATATGTTACAACCATCCCTGGTCTCCCCCCATTATATTTCTAAATTGTGGTATTGTAATTTCACAGAAGAAGAAAAACATACAGACAGACGTAATTGAAATGTTGGACGCTGCTCACATCTTGCGGGACGTGGGACAAAGCTCCCAATTTCGGGACGGTCACCCATGCGTACAACTCCGGTTGCAGACACAGTAAATTCCGCAGACCGGCTTCGACCGTTCCAATATGGTGGACGGCTTACGTATAGTAGCCCATAGAAACATCCACTAATGAGGCAAATATGTGAGATTGTTTCAATCCATGTTTGGATCAAATATGGACAAACCCATCTGTTGGTTTGTATATGTATATATATATATATATATATATATATATATATATATTTCTTTTTTTTTTTAAACACCCTAGCATGGACCTAGCAACCACCCAGAACAGTATCGGTGACACAAACACAATTTCAACCTAGGGGGTATACCGCATCCCCTCTATCTTACCATGTGAAATATAGTTATTACTATTTAACTGTCTATATGACATCTCTTTATCTGATTGTTTGTTCAGTTTTACAAGAGACAGACATGAATCCATCATGAATGGTTACTCAGCAACTAGGAGTCAATCGGGACACCTGTAGTCTGATCTGATAAAGAGGTCTAAAGTCCATAGCCAACATTTGCAGGCTCAAACAGACACCCACAACAGAATTAAAAATGAAATATCCCCTATTCAGATAATTACTCCCACAATTTGCATCCAATCCACCCATCACAAAGTCCATGAGTGTGTGATGTACCTGGGCAATCTTTATGTCGGACTGACAACTGTTAAAACATACTCTAGGGCAGATCTGGAAAAAAAGACCCTAATGAAGAAAGCCCAGAGGTGAGACAAATGAAGATGAATCAAGAGAGACAGACAGAAAGAGAGAAGGGACTTGCATAACCATGAACAGCTTCTGGTGATGAGCTGGTTGCTAAGCAACAGCATCCGTGCAGCAGCTGCATTGCGACATTGAGTTGAGAACACTTAGTCTATAGTGAACCACTCTCTCACCATTTGACATGCTTTCTACAAAGCCGTGTCTCTGAACTGATACCAGGTCTTAGAAAAGGCATACAAAATATTGTATTCCGGCCATAATTATGCAAAACAACTGACTCAGGCACACACATACAAGATCATGGACAAGTACGAGTATGAGCTGTTCTGCTGAGTCACACTGTGCCAATGAGGAAAGAGTTAAACTAATCATATATGGAAGAGTGTATGAGAGAGAGGGAGAAAGGATAGTAGAGGAGAGGGTGGGAATGATATAACCAGGGCAGGAGAGACAGAGTGAAAGATCCTAGTCATTTTTAAAAAATAGGCTATTGTGTAAGCTTTTCATACAAGAAGATTCCAGCATACTAACACTCCAAATGGTTTGGTCCACATCAACCTGTCACAATCAACAGAAGGTAAGACAGAAGATGGGACAAGGGTCAAAGAGTTTACCTGAATAGTAACGATATGGCATCAGAGCAACATGCAGCCCTTACCTCCTCGTTGCGACGGAGAATGGTGTCTTTTCCTATTACTGTACCGACACCTGCTGGACACAAAAGGAAACACACAAATAATGAAGACTTCGATAGATGGGTAGACTAATGCTACGAAGGTCCGAATAAGGCGATTTCGGAGATTTTCAGAGTCTGCGCAGTAGAGATCAGGAAGTAGAACCGTGATATCAAAAGCCCCCCCACACTCTCGTAGATGCAGAACAATTAATTATGTCGGTGTGAAATAAACAGTTATGGAAATGTAGAAATTAAAGCTAAAGCTCCAATTTCCTCCCGAAAAAAGTCAGTTGGTGCCTCAGTGACTTTACTCAGAGAGCCGTCAATCTCAGCTGTCAATCAGGACACCCCCGTTTTTATAGCATATAACTAACTAAAACCAAATTTATTTAAAAAATGAACACTTGAAATGAAATCATTGTGATAAAAACTGCCTAAAATGACAGAAACCAAATTTGGGAAAGAAATTTGATTTTTTAGTTTATCTTGCGTCCATTAGAATACACAAAGGGACGGGGTTATGACCTTTACTGGGACCAACCACCTGGGGCGATCAAGAGTGCTGCAGGCTTGGTTAGGGCCCAAATTACATTCAAAAGGGTGGAGCTTAGGAAGTAGCTCCTCCTCACGGCACTAAACTAACTCATGTCGTTCCAACCCGTATGACTCGGAAGGCTTCGAAATGGACACAAAAACACATTAAATGTATCATGAAAGTGGTTCATATGGCATTATATGGTACACATGGCACCTCGTGCACTATGTTCCTCTGATATAGGTCATTTTGTGTGAAGAACAGACAGCAATTGAAGCTATTATTTAAATATTAATTTAATTTAAATGAATCGATGTAACTGACAAACGGTTCAATAAAATGATCTGGATTATAAGAATGATTTGTTCGTTATACCTGCCAAGCGAATAACGACATAAAATAGATATTGAATGCCTTCAGATCAGGCATAACATAATGACCACCTTCCTAATATTGTGTTGGTCCCGCTTTTGCTGCCAAAACAGCCCTGACCTGATTGAGGCATGGACTCCAATAGACCCCTGAAGGTGTGCTGTGGTATCTGGCACCAAGATGATAGCAGCAGATCCTTTAAGCCCTATAAGTTGCGAGGTGGGGCCTCCATGGATCGGACTTGTTTGTTCAGCACATTCCACAGAATTTGGAGGCCAAGTCAACACCTCAAACTCGTTGTTGTGCTCCTAAAACCCTTCCTGAACCATTTTTTTTGCTTTGTGGCAGGGCGCATTATCCTGCTGAAAGAGGCCACAGCCACCAGGGAATAGTACATGGATGTACATGGTCTGCAACAATGCTTAGGTAGGTGGTACTTGTCAAAGTAACATCCACATGGATGGCAGGACCCAAGGTTTCCCAGCAGAGCATTGCCCAAAGCATTACACTGCCTCTGCTGGCACTATAGCACACCCATTAACAGGTGCCGTGATGATGAGATAATCAGTGTTATTCACTTCACCTGTCATAATGTTATGCCTGATTGGTGACACTCGTGTGCTTTTTCAGTCATTTTTGAAGCGTGAAATCAGTCCCTACTCATTGTAATTCTATGGATAATAGACCAGGGGGGTATTCCAGAAAGCAAGGTTAACTTACCGTCACATATACCCTGAACTCCCGGATGATTAATCCAAACCTTGCTTACACAAGGTAGGCTGGTTCCAAAAACATGTCTGTGAGTAAGTTCAGACAACTCAGAGTTTGTCCCTGGTTAACACACAAGACATTCTCAATTGCAACGAATCAATGATTCACCATGGAAACAAATGCTAAGAAAAAGCGCTTACTCCTTTTGTTTAATGCCGATTTACATAACTTATTAGCGCACATCACCACCAATTTGCTGATTGTGCAATATATTTTTCAATCTTTTGTTTAATAAGTAATCCTTATTCACTGAGATTAAGGATTATATTGTTTGTTTAATATTAATTAATTGAATTCAGATCCATGTGTCAGGTGACAAAATAATTAATATATTTGAATTTAATTAACATTTTAACATAAGCTTGTTATTGGAGTGATTTAGAATTCATATATAATACTGTATATTAACTGTAACTACATAACACATTTAGTTATATTAATATAACTATATTAATTATATAACACTGAATACCTCTTAAGCAAACTAGTAGGGAGGTTAAGCCCAAAAAATAGGCCTTTGACTTCAAGTCATGATGCAAAGTTGGCCTTTGGTATAGAAGTCCCTTATGGTCATACAAATAAATTTATCCTAAGACACAAGTGAGATCACATTTTTGTATCAGAAATAAACAGTTTTTTTCAAAAATGGCCGCCAATGCACAGAAAATACTAGAGCCCATATCTTTGCTTCTGTTATCGCTATAATGACACATTTGGTGTCAAAGTGTACATTTTTGGGGTCAGGGAATCCAATAAAATTGGTTTCAAGTTTAAAAAAAACTAACATTTTCCCCATACCATGACAATTGGGGGTAAATATGCACATTTCACATAAAAATTGTGTCAGAGTGACTTTACTTATATTTTCCTTCAAAAACTTTAATTTTGTATTTAAGCAGTGCAGCTACTTCTGTACATTACATTTGTCCTAAGTAGCATGCGAATTCGACTAGTCAGGAGTAGCCTATAGCAAATCAGTTCCTGCAACAACACATTCCATCTGCACCAGGATCTGTGACAGCTGTTGAAGGTCAGAGGTGACAGGTTAACACTGAGGTTCGTATGACTCTCATTAAATAGAAACATGTTTTTAATGTTAGATAACTAATAACTAGCTAGCTAGTAACTAGTTAGCTTCATTATAACTAGGTTGCTAGTAACTAGTTAGCTTCATCATAACTGTATTAATTTTTATTGAAGCAAGCACATAGCCTACTAGTCCAGGCGTTTTAGGAAAAAAGGGTGAACAAATTGCAACAGAATCAAACTCAACTGGTTTTGTATCGTCAATATGTCCTGAGTAAGGAACCCCCCCCCCCCCCCCCCCCGAAGAATCCCATTAGGGAAAAGTTCCTGAAAAAGACCCAAATATATCCTATTCATACGCCTATTCATAATTTTTCTCACATGAATAGGGTAAAAAATTTAACCTTTAGATATCGCCATGAAAATTACTGAATTGATTATTTATGCAAGACAAACAAAAAATGTATTACAAGTTTTCAATTGTTTGTTAAAATGGACAAACGGTACATAATCTAATTACAGATGTGCTAATTTGCATAAATACCACAACAGATCTAAACATTGGGTACAGTGTTTTTAAAACATTTAAAAAAAGGTTAAATATTTTACCCTATACATGTGAGAACAAAATGTGATCTCACTTGTGTCTTGAGATACATTTATTTCTATGGCCCTAAGGTACTTCCATACCAAAGGGGACCTTTGCATCATGACTTGAAGTCAAAAGTCACTTAACCTCCCTACTAAACTAACCTTTTGTGGCTCCAGAGCAGGTTATGTTCAGAGAGTGAGTTGTTATCGTTACTTACATACCCTGAAATGTACCTCCATTTTTGGAACCAAAAGTTGAGGTCATCCGAGGTCATCATAAATTGCTTGCGCTTAGGGCATCAAAACGGCCAGCGGCGGGACTGAATACCCCCCAGTTGAACTGTCCCTTTGTGCAATATATAGCATTCATAATAAAAATCAGTTTGAATGTCTGCTGATATCTTGTCCTTTTAACAGTTAAGAGGTTTCCCCGTGTCCTGACCATAGGCCGTAAAAAAATAGGTCCTGACACTGACAGTGCTAGTCAAAGCATTTGTCAGTTGCTCTTGCTCCGTGTTCACAACAATTTTCAGTCCTTTCAATATAAAAGTCTTTGCTACTAAGTGACTCACTCTAGTATTTGCCGCCATCTAATGTAACTTCTGTTGCAGTTCACAGCCAGGGACTATTTTTTTTCCAGCGGAAGGAAGGCTTTTAGTGATTTTACTTCATGAAAGTTGCATTGATACATATTTTTTTCTTTAATATTTGTATTGTGTGGTAACTGTTTTATAAAAGCCATAAGGTACTCGAGGCTAGCGCTGTATCATGAATATGTCACGGCTGAAATAGGGATTGCAGGCACTCCACTTCGCGATACAGTGCATCATTTCCTACCTTATTGCTTGTATAAACAGACAGAATATAATTTTTTTTGGTTAACTGTAACTTTAAGAAGTCATGAGTGTCAAAAAAAAAAATCCTATGGCACTTCTCGTAAAAGAGTAGGGGTGTAACCCCGGTGTCAAGGCCAAATTCCCTCCATTGGTCCTTACCAATCATAGCCTCATAATAATCCTCATCCATTGAATTGGCTCTCTCTCCACCTATAGCTGGTGTGTGGTGAGCGCACTGGCACCGTTGTACTGTGGCTACCCTCGCATCATCCAAGTGGATGCTGCACACTGGTGGTGGTTACGAGAACCCCTGACATGATTGTAAAGCGCTTTGGGTGTACAGTAGTACATATGAAAGCACTATATAAATGCCTCATTCATTCATTTCAGATGGCACAAAAGCCCTCTTTACCGTTTGGCCTACATCAAAACTCAATATGACCTTCAAAAGTGACCTGCTCCTGTCAGTGCTTGAGTGTGTGTGTGTGAACAGTTGCACTACATCTTTGTGTTGGCATGATTGCATAACTAGAACTCTTAATAAATAGTAAATCAAAGTTCTTGGAGGTAACTATATCAAGCTCGGTCCAGCTGTCTATTAGATATTTAGAAAACACAGCCTACTTATATTTCTAGAGGACAACTTTGATGTTGAATGTTTGATGAACTGGTCTACTACGTGTTGTTACTGCGTGTCTGGTTCACTAGTTCACTGCCCACTAGACGGATGTCTCACAAAATCCAGACAGACATGGCCTGCACTGCAGAGAGAATGCAACCCGACCCTTGCCCTCCCTGTTTCTGTAAAAGAGACCGAGCCTGAATGATGAACTGACAACATATTATAGCATCACATTCGAGGAGGGAATCTCAACATTGGGCGCAGCAATAAGAGGCGAGTGACTTAGAACCTTTCCAATGAACTTGCACAACAGACTGATTAAAAGTTACACAAGGGGAGTAGAACTTGGCATTTGAGATGCCTTGAAGGTAAAATTTCTTTTTTTCCAAATCAAAAGCCTCTAGCAGATCACAGGAATAATCTTTAATATAACTAAATGTTTGGGTGACTTGGCTGCTAAATAAAGTTGACATTCTTTTCTTACCTTGTTTAATCTGGATGGCAAGACCAGATGTCACTTGAACAGTTATTAATTTGTGGCTAACGCAAAACCACAAGGACCTTACTGTGTACTTCAAACTGTTGTGAAGCCCAGATGTCTGGGTATATTTATAGTTCAGTACCGTGTCTTTAAGGCAGGCTCCAACCATTCTGAACTCCTGAAGGTCCCTACACATTTACCCACTGACCTTAAGTGTCCCGAACAGAGGGCTGAAAACACTTTGAACATAGATTTAATGCAGAATCGGAAAGAAGTGCATTACATAATACTGGTTTGAAGTGACTGGTGCATTAGATTCAGGAGATTACATAATTTTATCCCTCACACCTACATCCCATCTTCCATCTCTTCCTCAATCAATGAACAACTAAAAGACTTCAGAGGGCTGCTGCAGAAAAACTGTACCCATTACTATTTTTTACCTGACTTCTACAGAACACACTGCAGAGACGAATGACAACCTGATTCTTCCTTCCGTAAGATCCATGTTCTCAATATCTGATCATAAAATGTAGCACATTATCATGGTATCTTAATTGTTCTAGCCAATCAAAAGTACCTTTGATAGTATGCTAAGGTAATAGCCTGCTAAGCAAAGTGCAATTAATAACAAAAAATGTAAATGTAAAAAGAAAATGTTAGCCTAACAACATTTTCATAATTAGTTTAGAAAATCCACTCCTTGAAAAATAATCTCAAAACAGATTTAATGGAGGTGACGTTTAAATTTAAGAAACTGAATCTGGTGTCAGTGAGCAAAATGAAAAAGAAAAACAAACAGATTACACATACAACACTTTTATTTTTGAATATTAAGACAATGAAGCATAAGCCAAGAGCACCAAGAGTGACAGCTACTGGTGAAAGAGGGGCATGTGAAACCCCCAAAAACAGCAAACTGTAACCCAAAGTCAAACAAAATTATACAACAGAGCAACTTAGTAACAGCCTGGGAGTAGGGACCATTAACTGTACATAAGAGAGAATGAAGGAAAGATAAGAGAGAGGACACTGAATGCGAGTAATTGCATTGTACAGTACAAACCTTGGGCAGTGTATATAAAAAAAAATAAAAACATAGGATGGTGACAGACTGTGATATCCATGTCACTCAAGAGAACCCATGGTGCATGTTTCAGCAAGTGTTTTGAGGGGGCTTGTCCCAAGGGTCCAATCAGAAATAAGGAGGCAGGTCATGGGTGGCACAAGAGTCATCTTTAAGTGTAATCATTGTCAAGTGTTATCATCCTGGCACCCAGTCCTAAACCTCACCTTTCAGCCCATTCGAATTTTAAGGTAACATAGTTACCACCATGGTGATGCCTGTGACTTATTGAATCAGAAATGGATCCAACAGAATTGAATACAAGTCTTTTATATCTGTCTAAACATTTGCTGAACACAACCTCCCTGTAGTTTGAGTACAGAAACATTTCAAATAATATTAAACAGAAAACGTCTCCTGTCGGTAATGTGCAAGGCTCTGCACACAAAATGGCTTACAACATTCTCTCCAACATTTTAACATATAATTATTTTCTAGAAATTCTGCAGCTAGGCTACTGACAGGCATGTATCGTGTGAGGCCACACACTGCCAATCTGAGCCTTAGAATCATGACCTTTCATCTTGCTTTATGGCAATGTGTGATAAAGTCTCCATCTATGCACATTTTCATGTGCTGACCGATCGCTTGAGTCAATCATACACCTGATGGTCTATACATATTTCATAATCACATTGAACTATACTGTTCTGGTGAACAGATAAACAGCAAATTCAGACTTTAACAACTTGGATACTAAAATAAAAGGGGAATAAAAGCTTTTTGTTCATAAATTCTTCGTGATATTTTGAACTTAATTTCAGCACACAAAAAAACACTTGTATAAAAACTCAAAATTAATGCATATGTTCATGTCGCATTTTGCTTTAATTTGCTGCAAGATGCAAAATAAGCAGACTGGGGACCACTAAAGTTGGGTAACTTGAGAAAAGGGTGAAGTATTTAAGAAAAGGCACTTCTGAAAGTTAATAAATCCATACAGTGAGCCAATTAGCACCTTAGGGTCTAAAACTAGGCCTTTTTTACTTCGAAATGTTAATCTTGGAACATTGGAGCAATAATGTGAGAAAGCTATCACATTGACAATTTTTCATCAAACTTAAACCTTTGGTCACATTTATCTAGTTTCTCTCACACACCTTTATGCACAAACATCCTATGGTGGCGTGATGTGAATAGAATGATTCTAACCTGAAGACAATTCCAAAGGAGACCTATTTCTCATACAATTCACCATTATAGCTAAGCCCAAGAACATTATTGCATTTCTTTAGAGTTACTATTATTAAAAAATATTTTATTTAAAAATCTGTCATATTATATATATATATATATATATATATATATATATATATATATATATATATATATATATATATATATATATATATATATATATATATATATATATATATATATATATATATATAAATAAAAGATAGATATCTATTTTAATCCATTATGCCTTTAGTAAAACTAGGGAAAACTAGGGGGGAGAGAAGAGGCACCATGATCCTCTTCTCTGCCCCATCTGACTGAGCAAATGCTCCACCCCTGATGAAAATTGGTACACACGGGTATAGGTAGGTACACGTCAAGTTTCATGGGTTAGTGCAGTGAGGAGTGTCTGGAGCAAAGCCAAGCATGACACTTTTACAGGTGAGCAGTAAGCAGGACAGCTGGCCCCTTCAAATGCCATGTCAACCTGAAACCTGCTTCACGACCATCATACAAGCCGAGGCTCTGTCTAAATTGCACTAACGTCACCCACACCCTACAGACAAAGATGGTGTGGTGAGGGAGATCAAACCACGCAGTGGTTGCAGTGACATCACCCCAAAGTTCTCTCCTCAAGTCTTTGAATTCTTCCCAGGATGATCCCGACATCCTTTCTTGTGCAAGGAAAAAAAAAAAAGACTCAACAGGATAACGTGCAGGAAGACAACTTTAAATGCATCAGGATAGACTGTGGATTAGTGTTGCCTGGGAGGAGCGTATAACAAAACTTTTAATGTCAGCAGAAGTCTCTTATGGTCGACTGAGGTCAGGGTCAGTGCAACACACATACACACACAAGCACACAAAGCTGGTTATAGTTGCACTGTACTACCCTGCTGTTTAGGTGTTGCGAGCCTGAGCTTAGCATTTGGCAGTTCTACCTGATCTCATCAATTGAAAACAAGTCAGAAAAATGTGGGAATCAATAGTCATATCAATAGCAGTATTCAAAATACATCAGCACCAGGCCCATGAAGAGGATGTCTCGCGGGGCCACTGATACCCAGTGCAGGAACGGCCATTGGAAAACATGTCTTTTCCAACTGGACCACTATTAGTAACAAATCCACTGAATGCACCATATGATGAACTAAACGCTTTAGATGCAAACACACTGCTTAAATCAGTGGATCCCAATCTAGGACTCGGATTGGGAATCACTGGCTTAATGGATCTAATCTTTTTTCAAACGGGGCAAACAGCACAAGGGTTCTAAATGCATCCTTTTATCTTTACTTGAAATCCCTCATTGTATTAAAAGAAATTCAAGTGTGGATCTGACTCATTCTAAAGTGATCAATAAGCTGGTCTTGGCCTAAGTGGCCAACAATGTGATTATACTCGATTTATGTTAATTCCGAACGTTCCTCCTAGTTGCTTAAAAAAAAAAAAAAAAATTCTGCTTAACCTAAACGTACTAAAGATTATTCATCAATTATTAAATTAAGCAGGTCTCACAAAACAAGCCAGCTTGACCCAAATCCAATGGCACTGATAGGGTCAACTCAAAACTTACTGTCCTGTCTAGAGCAATGTGGGTTAGACAAAGTGAGTGTAGATTCTATATTCCTGTATATAGGAGGGTGTTTATGCCTAACAATGGTCCCAGTGTAGCGGGTTTATTCATCGCCTCTGCTGCACCCACTAACATAAGCACAGTTAAGTTAAAGTGCTCTTAATCAGTGCCCAACTTCAAGGGCACTAATAGACCATTCACAACAATACAAAAAGACGATTATAGAATTAGTCCCCCAACCCCCCCTCCCCTGTGCAATTAGTGGTAGGAATTAATGATTACAAAACATATTGACAGCAACAGAACGCAGAGTGTGAGTAACAATGTTTTTTGAAAACCAAGCGCTCTCACATCACACCGCATCATGTTGTGCCCTGTCGTCCTTATCACTTCCCGGAAGTGTAAGGAAGCAGAACAAAGCCCTTCTCCCCACTGCAAAGCATTCCCAAAAGCCGTTTCGATACATAGTTTACAGGCAATCCATCATTCATGGATCTCTCTGCCTCATTCTTCATGAGCAGGGTGAAAGCCTTTCTATTTCCCGCTCCAGAATGCCTCCTCTAACCCCGGAATGAGCACAGAATGTTACCATGGGAACCACTGACAGAGCACCATGAAAGCTAAAGATGATGAAAGAAGCTGGAAAAAGCAATATTTGAATATCACCTTTCACTTCCCCTCCCCTCAGAATGTGTCCACAATATTACTGTTAATGTTTATTCAAAATGCAATTTTAATGCAAGGGAATCAAGGGCAGGCAGGGAAGGTGATTGGAAATGGCTATAAACCACACAGTAAAGTTGTTATAGTGAAAGAGTGAAGGGGCACGGAAATCTGCAGATCCCCCTTAGAGCAAGGTCATGGGAACTGAGAGAGAAGGGAAAATGTGACTAAGACCTCTGCTGTGTCATCCTAGTCCATAAGCTGTAGTGAAATGTGCACACTGGGGAGCCACTGTTTTTTTAATTTCTTTGTTTGTTAGAGTGATAACAAAAAAAAGATAGAAGCTTATTATATGTTCAGTTCCAGGTCCCTTCTTTCAAACCTCCACCCCCCCCCCCCCCCAAAAATGTGTAATTCCTCCACTTCTGCAAAGTGCTGAATGGACTACTCCTGTTGGAGAGCTGAGAAGTATTTGCCCTGCCTCACTTGGCCTTTACTGGCTCCCTCTCAAGCCAGCGCACACGCACCCTCTGCTTATAGTGATACTCCCTGAGGTAGTCCTGCAGAGCAGGGGGCAGCGGCAGTGCCCCGATGCCATCATAGGTGATCCCATGGCAAATGGCAGCTCGAGCCAGGCTTTGCAGGCCAAATGGGAAGGTCCGGTGCAGAGGCACAGTGAGTAACGGCTCAAAGAACATGCAAGCACTAGGGTCCTTGTAGTGCTCCAAGAGTGCGGTGACGGTGGCTGCGTGGAACACGCAGGGGTCGTGCGCGTCAAAGCTGAAGTTGTGATTCCACTGCTCGATGCGCGCGTGCAGCGAACGGCCGTAGCGGCGGAAGCTAACGGAGAACAGATAGTCTTCTTGAGCTGAGTCTCGCAGCAAAAAGGTGCCCTCGGGCCGACCATCCAGCAGAGCTTCAGCCTCATAGCGGTCCATCACACCCCAGTAGCAGGGAAGTGCTGTGATGTGCAGCAGATCTGGAACCAAGCAGTGGATGTAGTCGATCTGGGTGTGCACTTTCCAAGGCCCTGGTTGCTTGCTGCTCAGGTGGCCCTCAGCTGAAGTGTGCCGCTGCTTGGGCCTGCGAGCTTGCAAGCAAAGAGTGGTGGTGTCGTCGTCCTCAGAGTCACAGTTAGCTGCTGTTGCCCCCTGGTTGTCGCCGAGGGTCTCACCCATTCCAGGGGTCAGCTTAGGTCCCAGCTTATAAAGGGAAGCTAGGGGGGCTGGGATGGCCTCCACTGTGTGGATCTGGGCATCTGGAGGTGGGTCGACACCCTCCTCGATGCTGAGTCGCCTTCTTTCTCGCAAGCGCTCCTCCTCATCTTCCGGTGATGCACAGGCAGCCCCACTGGCATCCGAGGAAGAATCCACTGTTGTCACTGTGACCGGTGCCGTGTGCTGTTTAATGAGGTGCCATTTTCGGGCCAGGTCTGATCCTGGTGCGAAGGGGCACGTCTCCAGCATCAGCTCTGTAATTTGTATCTTACGTTTGGGTGGTGGAAGGTGAGTGTTTCGAGAGGACGAGCGCAATGGGAGGCACAGGCCCACTGTATCATGGATCTGTTGGCGTAGTGAGCGTCCTGCTCCCGACTCCAGCTCCTCACTGCTACTACCAGTCCCTTGTCTGCGCCGAGAGCGGCCCGATCGCCGATCTGTGGTCTCCAGAGAACTCTGAGCCTTAGTGGAACACGAGTGTCTCTTCTTTCCACTCCAAGGTGCATGACGTGAATAAGAGTCTCTGCGGGCACCCAAGGGAGCACGAGCCTCATCGGTATCCTGCTCGACTGTGATCTCTAGTATCTGGGGTACATCCGCTACACAGTTATGGCCTCGTCGTGACACACTCCCACTGGTCCTCCATGCCACTAGTGGGAGTGCTGCAACACTGCTAGAGGGATTGGTGGCCTCAAGTGTGTTGTCTCCCTGGACCTTATCCACAACTTGGCATACCATGTCTGTTTGCTGTTGAAGCTGTGGTGTTGTTTCAACGTGAGAACCCCCATCTGTGTGGAGCAGAGATTGACATCCCCTCTTCAGGTTGCTCCACACCTTGCCAACCTTCTCCATTAGGTGGTGGCACCTAGACCTGGAACAAAAAGTCAGATTTCCATTAGCATATATCAGTAAGAAAAAAAAAGCAGAGACAAGAGTTGACAAGAGCTGGAAAGGGTTCAAATATGCAAATGTGCTGGGCAACCAAATAATTTGTGGGACCTGGAGGATTTTTCTGAAGAACATTGGGCAGTTTAACTGCTCAGGACAAACAAGGGACTCATGATTAACCATCACAAAACAAAAAACATAAGTGTATGTAAACTTTTGAACTGGTCATTTTTATAAATTCAACTTATTTTGTCTTGAGGACTATGTATCTATATGGACTGTATGCGTTTTGTATGATCCTCTTATTTTGTTAAAATAAAGATTTTGCAGATTCTGCAAGGTGTATGTAACTTTTGACCATGACCATATACATACACACACCATACATACATACATTATATATATATATATATATATATATATATATATATAAATATAAATATATATATATGTATGTATGTATGTATGTATGTGTATATATATATATATATATATATATATATATATATATATATATGTGTGTGTGTATCTCACACACACACACGTGCAAAAAGGACAAAAAGTGTCTAACTGTAATTGACCATATTTTTTAACAGCAAATTCCCCAACATGAATATTCATTAATTTAAATGTGTCCAAATTATAAAAAAACTAATGTCCTTCCTAAAATAACAGTATATAATGGCTATACTGCTCGTTAATTAATGTGAACACACATATACATATGTGAATATACACAAGGATGGCAATGATGTCTCATCTTTGATAGAATTAAAAATCTGTTTGATCAACAAAACTTGAAAAGCTCATGCATATACAATCACAAGACATCACACAATATCTTCTTTCATATTTCATGCAGTTATGGAGATCATATGAAACATGCATAATAGAATATCAGTTAATATAGAAATAAGCTATTAGTATACTCAAATAGCAACAAGCAGTGATTATGTGAAACTTTTACTTATTACAACTAAAATGTTTATATTTGATGTGCTTTATCAACATGCAGTGTTGAATTGAGGACATTCACTGAATAAGAGATTCAATCACAACTGGCCACAGCAGACACATGTAAATTCCAGGTGTATACAGCAATTTTTCTTAGTTAAATGACCACTTGGAATCAGATCACCCGAGACGGATGATAATACCAGGTGTAAACAGGGCCTAAGTGATTAAAGTGTTGCCAGGCAGAGTCACTAAGACTCAAGGCCAGCGCTAAAAATGAACTCATGGAACTGCTCCCAGTCAACATGCTGCCGTGGGCTGAGTTACAATGCCGGTCTGGGCCTGTCTTTTTCTGACCAGTTAATGAACTGAGAGGTTTTGCATGAGCTGTGTAAATCCTATCTTCCTTAATCATTATGTAGCCACTAAAGAACTTTTGATTTGGCTTTAAAAAAAATCTTACAAAAAAGAGCTGCACTCTTTCCCAACATAAGCATGAATTTGTATTTGGGCTAATTCATTAACTGTTCATCCAATACTAGCAATTGTAAAAAAAATAAATAAAAATAACACCATGTTAGACCAGACCAAATGTAAGAACAGGCCAAATGTGAGTCAGCAAAAAGTCAGTAGTGAATCGCTTCCAGGTGAAGCAAGAGCTCTAGGACTGCTTGTGCTCAAACCGCCATAGAACTCTATTGAACTGCAGCACAAGCCTGTCAAATTTCCATCTTAAAACATAAATATGTGAACAAGATGCACGTTTTGGGCACTTATGATCCATATACAGCACCTGCTGCAGTATTTCAATCACTGAAAACAGCGGGACGTTTTTAAAACACTTAACATGAAAAACACTATAGGGTGAGTTGCACCAATAAGGATTAAATTAAGCAAAGTTTAAAGGATTTGTTGATATGGGTTTTATTTTAAATCAAGTTATTTGCACCACTTCATTTTAAACAGATGAATTACGCAGTAAAACGTTTTAGAGCTGATAAAGCAGCAGACGGAGGTGAACTGACGACAGGCTAGAGAATCCTTAGTGCAACCCACCCTTAAAGTGCCGTAATGAACTAAAACAGTGATATTAAAAGATCAAATTCAGTTTACACCTTTTTCATGATGCAGATGAGGCAAGAATATGAACGCAACGCATTTTCTTTATAATGGGTTTCGATGGGGAAAACACCTAACGAGTTGCACTAATATTCTGTGTTCATCTGCTTTCCTGTACAAAGTATGCAACATCAATAAGGTGTATATTGAATTTGGTATTTTAATATCACTGTCTTACCACATTAATACTGACTACAAACCTGGTAAAAATGACTAGCGGGCAATGGAGGAGAGCCTTGTTTTGCCCTCCAGGTGGGCGTTCCTATAAGCGTGTTTCGACACGTGAAAACTATGGATAGAGAAGCTAGTTTTTTCTGAGCATATGTACTCTGGCTAACCAATCTTTCACAGGATGATCTTTTCACCAATGAACACAAAGCAAGCTTCTTTCTTTAAAAAAAAAAAAAAAAAATTCTAAGAAAAATAAAACAATAAAAAAAAGCACGTTATTGCATCAATTTTGCACACAATGAAAAAAGACTAAATTATTTAACGCAAAAAATATGTCACAACAAGAGAATACTGAACGAGAGGGAAAAAACGTCCATGATTAATTCATGATAGTTCATCAAGTCTCCTGATAAAAAGAACAGAATGTAGGTCATGTGGGAGAAAGCTACAGTGTATTATTCACCTTCTCTCAAATGGTGGAGAGGAAGAAGAGGGGTGTCAATTTTTAGAGGCTGCTGGGTATAAATGCATTACAAATTTGGGTTGGACCAAATTATGACTTGTGATGCTGATTGCTCACACCAGTAATCGATTTTCTGTCATTATGGATTCTGAAATTGATCAGGGGTGGGAAGTGCAAAATTTAGAATTGAATTGAGGAAGCAGAATGCTGGCAGAGTTAAATGCTTGAAATCGGAAAAAAAATCAGTAATATTTTAAGAATTAAGAATTTATTTTGTGGGGAGTTCTCCGGGAAAAATGGCATTTGGGGGGGTAAAATGTGTTATTTTGGCAGGGCTGCCTACTAAAATTCGCATTCCTGGGTCTGTATATCATATAATTGGGGTTGCTTCAACCCACGGACTTGGCAACACAGTGTAGTTGAGTTCTGTTGACATTTGACAACTAACGTTATGCGTCGCTCCGTTGCTCTGATTGGTTGTAGGTCTATCCAATTGAGGTCTTTCCTGGTTCGGTTGAAACACGCCCCATAATCACAGCCCAACGGAGCAGTATCACTCATATTCTGACTAGAATTGAGTATGACGACGTCAGGCTAAAAAATACAGTCTTTAGTCTTGAAATTGCACATAATAGTCTGTATCCAACTTGGACTCAAGTCCCAGTCAGAGAATACATTTTTTATGACCAGTCGAGACCAGGGGCCTCATCATGCATAAAACTTTACGTCGATTTCATCCTAAAAGTGTGTGTACACACAAAAGCCACAACCTGCAGAAAATTCCCTTAATGAAACCCAGTCAGCGGAAGATTCAATAAAACAGCTTGTAGGCTATACAATGTTACTCAGGAACGCTATTCAATGTCCATAAACTCATTAGTCAGCTTGAAAAAATAACTAGCATTTTGCTAAATACATGTACTGTATTGATTATTAATTTCATTTTACTTAACCTATTGAGTGATGTCTTCATTATGTTATGCATGTTTGAATAAAATTGTCATTGAAAAAGTTTTTAAAATGTTTATAATTCACAAACTAGAGTGGAAACAATAGTGTTATTAAAAAGTTGATATAAAAACTGCCAATGTTTGTACTACTCAGTTTTAGCTATTTGAGTGTTGATTATTCAATAAGTTTCAATCTCCTACACAGTTTACGTTGGCCAGCTCCTGCGTCAGCATCACATGCATACGTGGTGGTGCTCACGTGAACAGCATCGGCCAATGATAAGCCGGCGTTCTGGCGTAGCTCCGACGTAACTCGGAAGCGATGCACTGTATTTACTACGTCTAGAAATAGTTGAATAAAGTCGTTATTTTTGTTTGCTTTTTGCGCACAATAGTATTCTCGTCACTTCATAAAATTAAGGTTGAACCACTGGAGTCATATGGACTATTTTAACAATATTTTTACTACCTTATGGACCTTGAAAGTGGTCATTAAATTGCAGTCTATGGGAGGTCAGAAAGCTCTCGGATTTCAGTACAGCAAATTAGTGCAACGTACAGCAAAAGCCTATTAACTCTCAGCATCTTTTCTGCCCCTCTTCCCTCTTATTTCTTTGTCCATTTCAAAACCAGTCTGAGAGCATAAAGGATGACCATAAATCAAAGTTCAGATCTGTCAGCGCAGCTATGGCGACAATATACAGAGGCCAACAAGCCTGACCTTTCCCCTAAACTCAGGAACCTTGCTCCACTTCCAGAATGAACTTGCGCTGCATAAACAACATTTGTAAAATTGTGGCGCAGGGTGGTCAGAAGAGTTCATGAAAAGGGGTCACAGGGTTCATTCGGATTATTTTGTGAAACGGTGTTAATATGAAGTCATGGGTCTTTTTTACTAGATTTAAGTTGTATACACACTGAAACATGATTGCACAAAAAGTGTTATGTGACCAATGTGGCATATTGATATTATGGCCAAATCTATAATTTACATTTATGCATTTGGCAGACGCTTTTATCCAAAGTCAAGCATCATAAGTCACCATAAGTCAAGCACTTACCAAAACACACCAGCTGTGGAGACCTTCAACATACTACCTTCTGAATCCCATCAGGCAAAAGACCAGTTGCCAGAACTACAACTCTCAACCATGCCATGTTCATATACTTTTCCATCCATAATGTTTTCTTTCACTCTACATGTGACACAGGGGAGGCTAAGAGACAGAACCGCACCCCAAGAGCAAACAAACAAAACTATTTAAAAATCTTTGGCTCAAAAACAAGTTGAGACAGCATATTGGCAAAGGAAGTGACCCTTCCTCCTCAACTAATTGGAAGTCATACCTAAAGTTACCACAAAACATTTTATCTTCCCACTAAGAATTCTCCTAAATGGCAGTAAAAGTTCTTAGTTACGAGTTCTCTTAAAACCTATTCACAAAGCTGCTGAGAGCAACTTTTACTAAGGAATAGAGAGAAGTCTTAAGCTAAGAGAAAGGGCGGGGTTGACCTCGTTGCTATGGATGACGTCAACATGCTAACTATGACCACAGTGATTGGCTAAAAGGGGAGGGGTCTCTGTAAGTGATTTAATTATAGAAATATTTTGTTGAACGAGGTTTCATGTTGCTAGATTAAAAAAAAATGTTTGAATTGTTGCCATACTCAAATAAAGATTTTAAAAGAAAAATGTTGCTATTTTCAAATAAAGATTTTAAAAAAGTAGGCCAAGTGCCACTAATTAAACTAATACATGTTCAGCTAATTGTCAGCCTCTTATATGTCTCTTAGGGTGCTTTCACACTAGCAGTTTTGGTGCGCACCCGGATTCGATTGACGTCAGAGTTCGGTATGTTTGGATGATGTGAACACGGTCTTCCGAACTCGGGTGCACACCTGCGAACCGAGTCCGCTTAAAAAGGGTGGTCTAGGGTACAGTTCATGTGAACTCCGGTACGGTTCGCTGCTGATGTGAATGCAATCGTACTAAATCGCGGAAGTGAACCACTATTAATGACGTATAATTTTATATAAATGTGTGTGTTTCACTCATTTTCCTGGCGAGCGTGACTGATGTACTGCAAGCAGAGAGCTGTAGATCTCATTTCTGCTCGTCTTCAGGGTTCTTTAGAGCATTTGCAGCACATTTGCGGCAGATAGATGCAAGTGCCATTACGTACTGAAGCTTTGGAAACAAAACCAACAGTTCAAAAACAAAAATATAAAAGTGAGGTGAGCAACTCTATGCATTTAGCCACCTTCACGCTCACTGTCGTTACTAAGCAACCGGGTAAACAGCTGCTGCTTTGATGATGCAAACGCACCCCGGTTCGGACCCAATATAATATGAACACAGGGGCAGGGGGAGGGGGGAGCAATCGAACTCTGGTTCGGTCCAGGCAATCGAACCAAGTGTGAAAGCACCCTTACATGAATTCAAGCGAAAATTTTTGTGCAGAGTTTCGTGTGAAAGTTTGTGCGGAGCACGGTCAAATGGTCTATATAATCAGGGCGAGAGGAGGTATATACACAGCAGAGAGCCGACTCACCAAGTTACCCTGACAGTTTTCTGCATCCCTCCGCCACTCTGTCCCTCACTCACGGTCTGCAATGCGGGGTAGAACTCTGGGTTTGGGCTAAATTACAAGCTTGGAGCCCTCGATCCCCTTGGACAGGTTGCCTAATATATGCTTATATTTCTTTTTATCCATTTGATCATTTGTAAGCGTGAACACGTAAAAACAACTGCCACAGGTAATCTGACATTATTGTTTTATTTTTTTTAATTAAAGATACATTTATTATCACTATTGCCTCAATGTTGTATAGTGTTTTTGGGCGGATTGCAGCAACAGCCAGTAGGATTGTTTAGTGATTTGGTCTTAGTGGTTAAGGAGTTTTCTTGACTACTCCTAGCGTTTCGTGGATTTAGGAGCTAGTTTTAGTGTTAAAATGCTTTGTGAAATACTCTTAGAGCAAAAATTTAGGAGTCCTAAAATTAGGACTGACACGCCCATTATTTTTAGGAATTTCTTCTAAACCAGCAAGTTAGGAGCTACTTTTATCCTAAAGATGTTTTGTGAATACGGCCCCAGATGTTTAGACACTACAAATCATTGCAGCACTACAGCATTGAATGCCGAGAATGAATATAAATATATTATTGTGCACAATTTACATTTATATTACATAACTAAATAATAATATTTGGAATGAGATGGACTAATTGCAGCAGAGAGCAAAAGTTCAGAAGAGATTCCCAGATTATAAAGGAGATACAGGAGAGTCTATACTGGAAATGCTTCTAACCGAAAACAAATGTTTCCATACTTATTGAAGTTACTGCTTAATAATTAGAGCATTTAAAAATGTCTCAGTATTTGGTTTGTACCCCTTTTACTTAAATGAGAGCAGTACTCAAGCTGGATGAACTCCACAAGTCTGCGTCAAACCTGATGATCACATTCCCCAGCATGATTTTAGAATGAGCCAAAGAGCATCTGGTGCTTCAGTGGAAGAACATCTGACCATCTCGACACAACTCTTCACATTATCAATTTGTCATAAATTTGATTAAGTATTACTCTAGAACTCTTAAAATATTTCCCTTTATGTAACCTATCCTGAAACTTTGTTTCCAGGTCTAAATGGGATAACTAATAAAAAAAATGGACAGCCATCAAAAACAAAATACACTATTGGGACAAGACCCACCCACTTTTTACGACCAATGATGTTGGACCCACTCACTTTTATCGTCTTTAATTCAGCACGTCTGTTTACCGACCCCTAACTGATAAACAATTATGAAACACGTGAGATGCTTTATTTTCACTTTTCTATTATATTCGTAGTTTTTATTGAAAATAAATGCCTTTCCGATCTGATATGTGATGGGAAAAGGGAGTAGAGTGAGTTTGGCAAAAGGCGGATTCGAACCTCGGGTCGATTTGCGTCAAAACTTGATGCCATGCGTCTTACCCCTACACTATAACAGCTATAAAGGACTTGTCTTCCCTTATTTTGTCCGGCCCAAGCAGACGTTTAGTGAACAAGGCAATATATTTGTACTTAATATAAATGGCATCTACTCGAGTAACATTTTTCTGGGAGAGGACCCACCCACATTGCTTTTACACACACATGTTGCTTTTACACACACATACACTGCAGTAATGCAGAGCAATGACATGGAAGTTTGTGAGAAAGTACAGAAATACTAAGAATTGCTTTTTAAAAGTTTACATTTAGTTACTTCTACTTTTTCAAATGCTGGATTTTCAATTCAAACTGCATATGAACAAGTAGAATTATATACAAGCGTTTCCCATTAATTACCTAGACTCTGGAGGGCCGCCACAGTCAAATCTGTCCACAGTTTCATAATGCACAAAAAATAGTTTTACACTTCACATAAAATAAAAGTTCTCTAACCTTGTGTTTTGCGCCATTGAGTTTAACATGCATTTTGGAGCATACCGGCCACCATTATCACATTCACATAATTTCCAACATATTTGTGGAGATTTGTGAAAGATGCGTTTGCAAACTTTGCGTTTTCACAGAGACTGCAGTTTTCCGCCAAAATAAAAGCTGAAGGCTGTGAAGAAATTAGGACATTTCCCTAATGCAAAGAAAAAATTTTCATCTTTCATTTACATTTATTTTACAGTATAGATGACTGTATTATTATTATTAATTATATACTAATTATTTGGCTTCCTAAAACACCAGAATGAATGTAATGTATATAGACTAAGGCACTTTATCACAACTAAAAAGAGATTTGAGTACACTTTAAAGTCCAAGTACAAGTCAATGCAGACTTTTTACTGTTCAAATGGACACTGAACATAGGTTGAACCTCCTCATTTTGAACTCAAAAGGCACCAGAATTATGCATTCAACTTTAAAATGTTATGTAAAACAGCTTAAATTTCTTAGTACCTCTGTACCCGTTTAAATCCTCATTACTCTGCAGCTTACAGGACACCTCGCAACTAAAGTTTTTGCTTTGACCAGTTAGATCGTATTAGCGGATTAGTGGATCTGCTCCCCTTGTTCTACCATTGACTAGATGCAACAGGACCGTCTGCAGATGAATCCTGGCACCAGATCACAAAACACCAGCCCGTTAAATACTATGCTATTCTCTGCTCAGCTAGGGTTTCTGCTACCAAGAACGCTAACAAGCCTTGCCCAGAGTTTCTGCTTCCTGGTAGCGTGGGCCCAGCCCCCTCTGTCCCCCTCAGGTCTCGCTCCCCTTCACCTGATATTGCAGCCAAATTCCACACCAGACATCTCTAGCACCCAAGCGCCAGAAGAGGAAGCAGTCCAGAGCAGCCCGCTTCATGCTCATGCTGGACAGATATTCTAGACAGTCACTTGAAGAAAATATCCACACTAAAATTCAGTTTCTGGTCAAAGACAAATCTTGCCTGTATACATGCCTAAACTCTTCTGATAAAAGTCTGAGCACCACATGAGATTTAGAAAGAGCCCCTATCAACCACATACACCTTCAAGTAACTGCGGAAACTACTTGATGTAAAGTATGCCCTTCTCTCATGATATAAGAAAACACATGAAAAATGCATTTATATTATGTGGAGTAAAATACGAGTACACCAAGTGGTGAAGTTCTACTGAGAGTTTATGATAACATCCACGCCCAGTGGATTATTCCTTATGAACAATAGATAAGAGATATAGAGCCACTGCACTGGCACCTTGGTTCAACTCTACACCAGTACCTCATCCTTCCCTGAAAGTGTTCAAATGGAGTGTTCATTTGAGTGGTCCAAGACCCTAGGACTTTTGTCATACTTGAAAAAAATTGACTGGATTCAAGGAGTTGTGTAAGGACTGCCCGATGGCCTGGTGCCGGCTAGTTCATAGAACTGCCACTTGCCCGCTTGGGCCAGCCCTGCATTTTCTCGGAAGTTGATAGTTTAAGCATTTTTAAGCCTTTCCCATTCAAATAAACAAACGCACATAGACGAGAAAGTGTATCTCAGTTTAGTACTCAGCACAGCAACACACATACTAAGTTGCAATTTCATGATAAAGAAAAAATGTAAGCACAAAGCTGAGAAAAATCACGTTTTTGTAAAAGACTAACGTTACATCCGGATGTGATTCATATCAAAACAGATGAATAGATCGAGTCAACACCCTCAAAGCTTGACAGTCCTATAGCTCGTCCTGGGTCAAGATTTAATTCAGTAACAATAGGCAGTTTTGATTTATATGCCGTTTCATGTTGAGGATCGCGTTATTTTACAAATTAATCTGCTTACATATGAGATTGTTTGTTTCTGCGTCGTCTTCGTCTTTTGATCAGGAGATTCTGTCAGGAGAGGCGTAATAGCGCCCCCTACCGTATTTTACATTTACATTTATGCATTTGGCAGACGCTTTTATCCAAAGCGACTTACAGGGACCTTATTACAGGGACAATCCCCCTGGAGCAACATGGAGTAAAGTGCCTTGCTCAAGGACACACTGGTGGTGACCGCTCCGTATATCAGTGAAATCATGGAAAGTGGAAAATATCTTGACTGGCTATCACCAGACCAAGCTCAATCTTTTAAGATTGAACATTGGTCTGGGGAGTCTGCTATGTATTTTCTACTGCACATGAGGCGTGATCAACGAGCATAAATCAAATGACTCAGTACGCAATTGGATAGTCCTTCAACTAGACATGTGCCGGTAAATGGTAATACGATATACCGCGTGGGCACTTCAAAACGTCTATTGTTTGAATATGTTCTGACTGTTGTTCAATCACACACTTTACAATAAGGCTTTATTATTTAACATTAGTTCATTCATTAACAAACTTACAATGAAAAATACTTCTAAAGCATGCATTAATCTTAGTTAAATGTACATTTCAGCATTTAATAACACATTATTAAAATCAAAAGTTGTAACTGTATTATTTAATGGACCTGAGCTTACACTAACTAACAGTTGCTTTTTTAAACTAACATTATCAAAGAAGAATAACTTCTGTAAAAATGTAGCTATTCATTCTTTGTTAATGTTAATGCATTAACTGATGATACATTATTGTAAAGTGTTACCTATTGTCCTATTTTATCTGTTTTAAATATTTGTTTACTTTATACATTTTTGTGTATTGCTTTATTATATTTAAATGTTTGGTTCTTTTGTTATAAGTTATTAAACCTGTTATAGTATGACAACACTTTTTTTGCAACTTATTTCAATATCGTGATAATACCGTATCCCGTGATAAAAGCTTCAGCAATTAATCGCAACATGAAAATTTGATACCGGCACATGCCTACCTTCAACCAATCAGAAAACAAGAGGCATGCTCAACTGGCATCGATCCATTGCTTCTCTATTCGTCATTATGTAAAACCTGCCAATAGCTCATCCGGTGGATAAGCCAGTTCCTGCAAATGTGTAACAGAAGCAGTAATGTACAGGTGTAGTAATGATAAAGTAATGTACATGTTTCCCGCCTGAGCTGCAAGGTGAAATCAAATCTCCCGCAGATCAGGCTGGGTTTACCTAGTCTAGAAAATATTGTCAATATTATCCTAAACACGCCCGCTCCATGACACTAGTAGTTTCGGGAGATCAAAACCCCCATTGATATTTTGTATCAATATCAAACTTAACAGCATTATGTACACCAGTGTTTCCCAACCAGGGTGCCGCAGAGAGCAGGGGTGCCGTGTAAAAGTCCTTCAAATATATATATATATATATCTTTTTTTTTTTCAAATAATTCTCTCTTTGTAAACTTTGTTCAATGCATGCGAGTGCTGCCATATGTTAAAATATGACCAGTCATTTTCGCCGTCATCACCCGGGTGTAGTGCCAGAAGACGCGAATGAGAAGCCGCGCGCGCTGTGAGAAAATTTGTCTCTGTGCACTCATCCGAAAGCGCGCACACGTCTCACAGTGCACCAATATTGAGTTCTCTTTCAAGTCTTGCTCTTGAATGGATAAACTCACACAAAATGTATGTCAACATGTCCATCTTGATGAGTATTCTACCAGACATAGTCTGTATATGCCTTAAGTAAACTTTATACAGTCGAGAAAGACATATCCATGCATTAGGTCTTAAAGGGGCAGTAGCCTTTACTTCTGTCTGTTTAATGTCAAACAACAAACGACAAGGACATCACTCACTGCTCTTGATTGAATAGCTTTTGTAAGTTTAATAGGATTAATCTTTATTTCTGTACCTGAAAACTAATGTTAGACGTACCTGAAAAGCATAGTTTATTTTATTAGTATCTTTGGTCAATAGTATTTATTTGTGCTGCTGCTTGTATTTAAAAGTCCCGTTCTTCGTGTTTTTTTGAAGCTTTGATTGTGTTTACAGTGTGCAATATAACACGTGTTCATGTCTCGCGTGTAAACAAACACAGTATTTTTCACAAAATGTACTTATCTGTATACCGCTGTTTTCCCTCTCCTAAAAACGGCTGATGACTTCCTTGTTCTATGAAGTCCCTCCTTCAGAAATACGTAACGAGTTCTGATTGTGCCAGCGGTTCCCGTGTTGTGATTTGACAGCAGCTTAGCGCACATGGCACGGTTCCTGTGTTGTGATTCGACAGCAGCTTAGCGCACGTAACTTGCATGGAAAGGTCACGCCTCTTAACGGGAGATGTATGCGCTTAATGATCTCTACAGCGTCCCTGGGAAAGCCAAACAAAGGTGATTTGACTCCGGGATGAAAATAACCGTCTCGACGACATGGCGACAAACACACTCAAACGCAGCACTTCCTTTTCTCCACGCGACACGTCCTCTTCTCCACGTGGGACAGCAACAAGACCATGGCCCCTTTTTGCGCGTATTCTTGTGGGCGGAGGTTAGTCTGTTCTACTGACGTCATTTATGAAGGAAGTACCAGGATGTAGTCCAAGCCAGCCGTTCGCTGTAGGCTTTGAAAGGGAACTTCTGTTAAATAAAATATCTCGCTTGGCATTGAACTTTGAGCTTTATAATTTTACAGGTATTATTTATGCTCTAACAGCAACATTACACACTAACTAAAGTTTGAACAGTGGGATCACGAAGAACGGGACCTTTAACTTATTTGTTCTTATTATTTTCCTTATTTTTATTTGACAGTAGTCCTTTATTCCCTGAACATAGCAAATACTGAACCGAACCGAAACCGGGAACCTAAAACCGTGATACAAACCGAACCGTGAGCAAACACCCCTAGCGTAACGCATGCGAGGGGGTGCCACAAAACTGAGAAAATTGTCAAAGGGTGATGACTGAAAAAAGGTTGGGAAACACTGATGTACACAACTGTTTAGAAGTTTGGGGATATTCATTTTTGGAAATTCCTTAATACTTTTATTCAGCAAGGATGCATTAAATTGATCAAAAGACTTCTATTTCAAATAGAAGCTTTTCTTTTAAAAGTTCTATTCGTCAAACAACCCTGAAAAAATGTGACATGGTTTCCACAAAAATATTAAGCATCACAACTGTTTTCAACACTGAAAATAATAATAATAATAATAATAAGAAGAAATGTTTCTTGAGCCTCAAATCAACATGATTTCTGAAGAATCGTGTGACACTCAAGACTGTTATGGCTTCTGACTTTTTTTCGTTGCCATCACAGGAATAAATTACATTTTAGAATATATTTTAAAATAAAATGTATTGTAATTATATTTCACAATATAAATTTTTTTTATCAAATAAATGCAGACTTTTTTTTTTAATCTTACAGACTTTTTAACAGTTAATATACATTTAAAAATCATAATTTCTTTAAAACAATAATAATAAAACATAAATAAATATATTGGCATTGATATTTGAGAGTAGTATGAGCCATATAACTTAGCCATCTGGAAGTTACCGTACATATAAACTTTACAATTAATTTGCTAGTTAACTACATTACAGCGTTTTTTTTAAATCTTATGTTCATTTCAACATTTACCAAAATATTTCTAAAATCAAAAGATAATTCACTATGAACAAATGTATTTTTAACTAAGAGGTGTAAAAAAAAAAAAAAAAAAAAATATATATATATATATATATATATATATATATATATATATATATATATATTGGGGGACAAAAAGGTACGATATATATATATATATAAGCTCATTGTTAGTTCATGTTAGCTAATGCATAAACATTAAAAATGAGACCTTATTTGTAGGACTACAGCCACTGATGTACTTAGTGTAGTGAAGCGGCTTTCTAGGAAACGTCTGTTGCAATGTCTAAGCCCCGCTCAAGACAACTAAAATATCTGGGCAGGCCTTAACCTCTGCACACGAAAATATGCCAGCAGGAGTTTGCAGTCTCTCACTCTCGACTAATTGGCTTGCCTGTCAAGAGAATGTATCTGTGATACCCTGAGCTAGCTGATAATATTTCAAAAGCTTGTTTTCAGAATGAACCCACAATCTTTAGCACTGTGTCAGGAAGTCTGCAGAAATAGAAAATGTTCCCAGGCATCCTCAATTTCCACAAACCACACTTTTTGCGAAGCAGACCTCTGAAGCCCAGACCTTTGTAAAGCTGTAGTTTTAAGGAGGTTTTATGAGCCTGCTACATCTTATGCAACATTGGCCCACAACTCCCTTTTTAGGATAGATGGGCATTAAGCCTATATTGAGTAACATTTCCCACTTGATAACATTGGGGGGGGGGTAGGTCATAATAAATGTATCTGTTATCTAATAGTGTTGTCAAAAATATCTATATTTCGATATGTATCGATACTGAAATATCTGAAACGATACGATACTCCTTTTCTATAGTGTCGATACCAGCCTTGCTCTCCTCTCCGACCGACAGCGAGTTGACACGCACCCGCCTCTCATTCAGTCCGGTTAACCCTCTGAACACGGCGAACGCGTGTGAACCGGGTGTGACCGGTCTGAATTTCACGCGGAATTGCACATAACGTACTCGGTTACTTAATGTAACCTCGGTTCCCTGAGATAAGGGAAGGAGTACTGCGTCGAAGACGCTATATGGGGAATTCTCCTATTCTTGAAACGAAGAAATTGTAAAATCACGCAGTGCTACTGCCCAGTCAAAACAGTAAAAACCCACACTCGCTCTGAGCTGGAGGCACTGCCTCTATCGCTTTTATTTTATTTTTTATTATCAATAGGTTCTCTACTTCGGTTTTGAGGACGTGAGTCACGTTGCTCTCCACCGAAGTGTGTGTATTATTTTGTTTGCGAGCGAATTGGAGCGAGTATCCTTGTTTAATTGTTTTTATAACCCACTGTGACACACCGGGGATGGCTTTCCAAGCCTCTGCCCGATTGCACAGGGGTTTTATAGTGTCAGAAGGCGCACCGACTTCCATGTGGTGCAGAAGAGAAAGAAGATTTGTTGAACTTTTTATTTTATTTTTATTGAACTCGCCTTTATGGCGGTAGAATGCAGGGGAGCACGCATTAAAGCGGACTCGTAGTTTACATTCATTGCATGAAAAACATTCAGAACAGTATTTTTCTCCCTGACCGGAACAAAAACGGGCCGTGGGGAGAGAACTCTGAGTCTTTTGGGAGGCGGACCGGCCTGGGCGGGACTCAACCCTCCTCTCTTCCTGATCAGCCTGTCAGGGCTGCTTACTGTGTTCAGTTTTGTCAGCATTCTGAAAGCCGTTTGATAAGGGCCCTGTTCAGATGTCCGCTGGTTGGTTTGTGTTTGTGACACTGTGCGGAAAGCACTTATGTGTAGTGGCGTGCGCTCTACATATAGAGCACTCTCGGTGCGAGCTAAAGAGCGATAATCTGTGAGAACAGTGCTTATGTGAAAGGTGCACGTATTTTAGTAAGGTCGTTGTTAAAAACAGCGTTGGTGTGCAAGCGAACGTGTTTGACAACAGGCTAGTTGACTGCAATATTTACATCTCCAGTCGCCTGAACTGAGGGGATTGAGAGAATGTAAAGGAAGTCTGTGGTGGTAATCCACTGGTTAGTTCCCACTATCCCATTATCTAACCAAGTTACCACTGGCCAGCCAATACCATGAGAGATGTCTCGACACTGTTTTGACTGGGCAGTAGCACTGCGTGATTTTACAATTACTTCCGTATATTCGAGAATAGGAGAATTCCCCATATAGCGTCTTCAACGCAGTACGAACTGACCGTTCGAAAGGGAACGTTAATTCTACTCATTCCCGCAGATTTCGTGCCCGCATCTGAAGTGCGCACACGCATACTGTAATAAAGCCGCCTCTGACATACAAGGGCAAAAATGAGCTCCTTCTTCCAGCTTATTAATGGTCAAATACACTCAAAAATATCTCAATGTCCATCTTGGTGAGTATTAACAGTTGTAAACAGTTCAGGAAGAATGTGTAGCAGGAACAGTGTTTGGATCCATGCGTGCCTCAGGTCTTAAAGGGACAGCAGTTATTTATTATTCAAAAAAGACAAACGATCACTTACTGCTGCTCTTGACTGATTCACTTGTGTAACTCTTATGGATTCATCTGTATTTAATTTTTTATAATGAAGATTATCCAATGTTATTTTAAATTTGATTACTTTGTTGTTGTTTTTTAATTCAGTTTATTTACCTGAATACTGTTAGACCTACCTGAAAAAATAAAGCAGTCCATTTCATTTTTATCTTTATTCTATTGTATTTATTTGTGCTATTGTTGTGCTATTGTTTACTCGTCTTTCAATTTGAAATCAAGCCTTCTTGTGCTGTATGCAAGCTATTGCAACACAATTAGTTAGCAAATATTTGTGAGATCATTGTAATGGTAATTGATCAATGTTTATATATGAGAAAAACCTTACAAGCTTTATCATATAAAGTGATCTCTTCAGAATAAAATTAATTGCCAAGACTTTCAATAAACGGACAAAAAAATACATTATATTAAAAATATCTATTTGACAGTATATGCAGCATTTTTTCCCCGTGGTATCAAAAATGGTATAGAATATCGATACTTTTTTAGGTATCGTATCGAAGTTAGAAATTCCAGTATCGTGACAACACTATTATCTAACATTTGAGACATCTTTTATAATACATAGGGGTTTCTATTAATAGATTCAGTATGGGTTTTGTTCCTCCGCTGATACTGTAGTGATCTGCAGCTGTCATATATCTGTCACAAAAGACAAATGTCTTATATCATCTTGTCTTATATGGATAATTTATATCTTCTTTCATATTTAATTTCATGACTTGATTCACACGTAATGGCTAAAACAGATTAAATTGAAGTTTTTGACAAATGAAGAAAATAGTTTTTTTGTTAAAAATAAAACAAATTAAAATTGTGCCCCCATAGAGGTAATATATTGCCATTAAACAAAGGTAATTTCTGACAATGGTCAAGATGGTAACAAAAAGCATGCTCTCCGCTCAAAATTCATAGTTTGCAAATTGCAACTACATCTATTCTGGTGTATTGGTGTCCAATTTATAAAATGTACACGTAAGAATTGTGTTAAATGATCTCATACCACAGAACTGAATTCAGATTGGTTTACTCAATGTCCAAGCATTTCTATTGTTTGACATGTCATGTAATTTCATGAGATGTCATGGGGATTCATCTCAGATAATAAATATATATATATAAAAAAACGTTTATTTTCCATGTGCTTAAAATTAGGCCCATGCAAAAATTAGAGGGCATATTTTATTCACTAATATGCATTAAACCTTCGTGATAAATTTTATAGGCCTTTGCAATAACATTGCATTGAGTCTAAGTAGGTTTAGTAGTCAATCCAGGCATGATCCTCTCCACACTTTAAATGACATTAGAACAAATGTATATTATGAATTATATGAATTTAAGTATGGGCTGAATAACTCGATTTACGTCATTTTAAGTGTCTCTATACATTTCTCCAGGTGGCTTTAGTTCAACCGGCTTCGTGCATTAGAAAAGGGGGCCGACTGGAAAGAAAACTAGTTAAAAAGCCATCGAACATGCGCGATAACATAAAATAATCGATGGGCATTCACAACACACGGAGAGATGAACTCACCGATCCTTCTGTCGTGCTCTTTTATTGCTTTTTCGGGTGTCTTCTTTTGTTTGCGAAAAAAATGCTATCAAGAATAGTCGGGTACATTTTCCCGAGGCTAGAGACGGTGGTGGATAAAACACACGGACGGGGAATGACTGGGACCATAACTGCGATATTCGAAAAGCAAACAGCACATCGATGTGTCGATGTAATCGTAAACCTTTTATATTCTGTATTTACATGGCCTACGATCCCCTCATCCTGTTGGCATTTCTTTCCTGACGGCCGATATGGTCGCCAAGTGCAGCAGAGAAGAGAATCAGGAGAGGTGGTGGCAAAGCTGCTGTTGACTGACATCAAGGGACTCCAATTGCGCTTAGTTCTGTGTTCCGGCGGATACGGATGGGGAAAGACTTTGGAAGAAAGCGTCACTTCCCCGCTTGAATTCCCTTCTTTTACTGATTCCAGCTAGTGATGGGATGTCCGATTCAATTCCGTGAGTCGGTTCCTTTGAACAGTTGGTTTAAAAGAATCGATTTAAAAATGATTCAGACGTTCTTTTACGTACTTATTACGCCAATACGTAGCACGTTTTGCAGTTTAATAGTGCTTCTCGATTACGTTTTATTATTAAATGCATAAGAAAACAATAAATAATTAAATAGCCTACTTGTATCTTTTAATTTACTCTTGAATATTGTATTTTAATTCAGTTTGTTGCATCCATAAATTAGCTATTTTAATCATAATTTGCCTTCACTTTACGTAGGCCTGCTGCCTACTACTAAATCATTTTTAATTATCTGCTCAATCTGATTAGTTCTCGGTTTATCTCGCGAATCGTGCATGTCATGTCTATCATGATCTATTCGATACACGATTCGTGGAGACAGTTGTGAACCGGTTCAACAGATGCATAAAAGTGAGCCGATTTAAAAGAGTGACTCGTTTACGATTCAGACGTCAACATAAGACTATGGGTGCATTGTTTATGAGTCAGCATCGTCAACGTTGTTGAAGAAACTAGATGCCATGCAAGCTAAGGTATTAAGAATAATTTTAGGAGCAGTTAAAGCCACACCCATCGCAGAATTACAAGTAGAATCATGTCAGAGTAGAAATGCCATTATTTATAAGACGACAAAAATTGGCTATGGTATGGCATACTGGATACATTTACAGGGACAGAGAGATAATCGTCCTGTAAGGGAATGATTGCTGGGAAATTTTAAATGCAACAAGTAAAGGCTTTGCATGGAAAATAAAGGGGTGGGTTAATGAAGATGGTCTTAGACATAAAATTACACGAGAACAGAAGTGAAATGGATGAAGTTGTTAGTATAAACAAATATGTCAATGAGTATATAAATAACTCGCACTACTCATTTTGTCAAAATATACAGATGGTTCGAAGAGTATAGACTGGAAGGACAGGGACTGCTATGTTCCAGAGTTTAAAGGTGTCATGAACTGGCTTTTTACATTTTTTTATATTGTTGTCTGAAGTCAACTTATGACGTTTGTGTGGTTTTTACATTCAAAAACATCATAATGAATAAGTAAAAGGCTATTTTCTGCCTTGGTTTTTGGGCTCTCAGAGAAACACTCGGATTTGATGGGCGTGCCGAACTGAAGACTTGGAAGTAAACGCCAACGGCTAAGATTGGATAATATTTGCATATTTAATGAGCTTCAGCTGTCTGTCTCAGGAATCGTCTGGGGGAAATGCTCAGAGAACTCGCAAAATATCAAACAAACACTAAATCACGCACGCACTTGCGCAGACACGCAAGCGGACACACACACACACACACACTGGGACTAAAAAACGGCCCTGGACTTTGACTAGGCCCGGCCCAAAGCAATCGGCGCACGGAAATTTTTTCTCTCGCCTTCTCAGTCCCACCCTTTTCTTTCAGTTTTTTACCCGTGGCCGCGTTATGCATATTGTTTGTTTGTTTGTTTCTATGCTTCTTCTATCTCGGTATTTCCCAACCTTTTTTCAGTCATGGCACCCTTTGAAAATTCTCCATTTTGTGGCACCCCCTCACATACGTTACGCTAGGGGTGTAACGGTACAGATTGCTCACGGTTCGGTTTGTATCACGGTTTTAGGTTCACAGTTTTGGTAAGGTTCAGTATTTGCTATGTTCAGGGAAAAAAGGACTACTGTCAAATAAAAATAAAGAAAATAATAACAACAAATAATTTAAATACAAGCAGCAGCACAAATAAATACTATTGACAAAAGATACTAATAAAATAAACTCAAATGTAAAATAACATTGCATATTTGAGTGTATAAATTAAAGATTAATCCGATTAAACTTACAAAAGCTATTCAATCAAGAGCAGTGAGTGATGTCCTTGTCTTTTGGTGTTTGACATTAAACAGACAGAAGTAAATGCTACTGCCCCTTTAAGACCTAATGCATGGATATGTCTTTCTCGACTGTATAAAGTTTACTTAAGGCATATACAGACTATGTCTGGTAGAATACTCATCAAGATGGACATGTTGACATACATTTTGTGTGAGTTTATCCATTCAAGAGCAAGACTTGAAAGAGAACTCAATATTGGTGCACTGTGAGACGTGTGCGCGCTTTCGGATGAGTGCACAGAGACAAATTTTCTCACAGCGCGCGCGGCTTCTCATTCGCGTCTTCTGGCACTACACCCGGGTGATGACGGCGAAAATGGAGAAGGGGTTCAATATTCAACTGGCTGGGAGGAGCCGCCACTGGGAGGTCATGTGACCTGTCAGTGGGTGGTGGCAGCTGCCAGTCTGTGGTCACGTGATCTGCCGGTGGCAGCTGGCAGCGGCTGCCAGTCTCACCCCCAATTTCCACCGGCTGCGTGACAGCTCCGTGTTCCGTCGTCCGTCAATACCCACCAGGTCCGGATTTGTTGCGGAACGGCTGCGGTCATGACTGACAGTTGAGGTCACGAGGCCCCATGTAATCTCGCGAATTCTGGTATGATCGCGCGATATGTAGTTTCTATAAATAGAACAAAACTTAAGTTAAAACTTAAACAAGCCTGTCTCCACCCATTATTACGTTTTCAAGGTGTAGTGTAGGGAAATATGAGCGCGGTGTATTTTATTCTGAAAATTAAACAGATCTTTTATTTTGTTTCTGGCTGTTCTGTTTTGTCACTCGACTTCCTGTCCTGCGTACTCTGCCCTGTAGTGTTGCGGAGCGCTCCGGCATCCGGCAAAAATAGAAGCTCTGCGTATCTGCTCCGGAGGGCTGCGGATCGCCGGAGTCGGAATGCAGCTGTACCGCATTCAGTGGAAATACACTCATTGACTTTAATGGAAACCTATTGACTCCGCCGCCGTGCCGGAGCCGTAACGCAGCCGGTGGAAATTGGGGGTCAGCCGCTGTTGAGCTACGAGTATAACGCGTTCTCTTTCACTCTCGCTGCACGGAAATACATTATTTTATTATTATGAATGATCTTAGGAATCTGTTCTTTTGTATGATGAATGTTTTAGGGGGATTTCTCACATTTAAAGCAGTCAAATGAACGTGATCACGACTGGGTGCTTACTGACGCTATAGGCTGGCCGCGTATAGTCCAACCAGCCGCTGTTGAGCTATGAGTAGAACGCGTTCTCTATCACTCTTGCTGCACGGAAATACATAATTTTATTATTATGAATGATCTTAGGAATCTGTTCTTTTGTATGATTGATGTTTTAGGGGGGTTTCTTACATTTAAAGCAGCCAAATGAGCGTGATCACGACTGGGTGCTTACTGACGCTTGGGTGGACCAGCCGCTGTTGAGCTGCTAGTATAGGCTATCAGCACAATTGCAAAATGCAATATTAATTTTATACAATAGTTCAATAAACAATAAAAGTCTTGACTATTTTTATAGACAGTTTTTTTTTACAGTTTTGCTTTATTTTTCCAACAGAAATAGATTCAAACAAAGTAGGCTATAGGTTTCGTTCTCGAATAATTCACCGTCTCGGTCAGTTTGAACGAATTATGATTCTAGAATCCATTACGCCGCCAACTATACTGGCAGATTTATAGTTTCATATGCCTGGAATAATTATATTTCCCCAACATTTAATATTTCTATATTTAAAATATTACATTGAGAACATAAATGTAAAAATCTCATTACATTATTTATGCAATTAATTGTACAGTGCAAGTGGATTTTGATAAATGGTAAGATGGATTTTGTTTATACTGATTTCATTTAATTCTTATAACAGTCAGTTAGTGTGGTAAATAGTGTAATTACTTAAAAAGCGTGTCCTAAAAAGTGAGCATGCACATTTAAGAAAACCAAGGAAAAAACACATTCTATTCGTCAGTGTGCAATCAGACGTCCAACCAAGCGTAGCCTATATGAGCACTTTGGCTTGCCATAGAAACCCCCCTAAAACATCAATCATATAAAAGAACAGATTCATAAGATTATATTCACAATAATAAAATAATGTATTTCCAAGCAGACACAGTGATAGAGAACGCGTTATACTCGCAGCTCAACAGCGGCTGGGCCACCCAAGTCAGTAAGCACCCAGTCGTGATCACGTTCATTTGACTGCTTTAAATGTGAGAAACCCCCCTAAAACATCAATTATATAAAATAACAGATTCCTAAGATCATTCACAATAATAAAATAATGTATTTCCGTGCAGTGAGAGTGATAGAGAACGCGTTATACTCGTAGCTCAACAGCAGCTGAGACAACGTTACACGTCTCTCGTGTGACTAGATAGACAAGTAGGCCTACACATAAATCAATACACAATCGTACACATATCAAACAATCTGTAACAATTCAATACTATTACTTATTAAAAAAAAAAGTTTTACTCACATAAGTGTGCTGCACCATTCCTGTCGGGTCCAATATAGATGGAACAGCATTGTGTTTCAATCTCAATATGTCTGCAAATCCAGTGTCAACCTGTGCCTTGTTTTCAAACTCCGCGGTGAAATGAAATGAAGCAAACACACGTACACCGTCTTCTCCACGTGAGCTGGAACTTCATTAAAAATAAAGTTCAACCACATATTCCTAATATTAGGGTCCGAAGGAAGCTTATGCAGGGACTGTGTTCTTCCACAACCAGGAATAGCGCAATATCGTGATATCGTGCATGTTTATTGCTGCTGGCTAGCAATCAGACCAGCTCCACGAGTCGGTGGGCAGGGCTACTGAATTACACGTGCTTATTATTCTGTAGAGGCGGTGTTTCATCGCGCGATGACGTAAGGGTGAAGCACAAGATCGTTTTCTGGGCCTGGTGTCTATTAAAGCTTTTCTTTGACTAACAAGAAAGTTTTCAGCTCTGAAACTTACAGGATATTCTTATCTTACCATAACCTCTTATATATCAAAAGCTCAAGGGAAAGTTGATTTCTCAATTCATCACCCCTTTAAGGTGAGGAAGGCTGAAAGTATAACAGATGGCACATCAGTATATACAGCTGAGATGACAGCTATTCTAATGGCACTAGAGTCAGCGACGGGGCTAGGCGGGGCTATAGCCCCATCAGAATTTTGAATAGCCCCGGCTTAGCCCCCACAGTGCAGAGTAAGTAGTTAAACATTCCCGTTTTTGCTGGGAGTCTCCGTGTTTCAAACCCATCTCCCGTTTTGTTATTTCTCCCAGGAATCCCCCGTAATTTGTATATCCCAAACCTCGTTATATGAATAATCACATTAATATATTTTTCCAAGGTTGTACAGTTGCCAGCTTTGGTATGAAACACCTACTTATACAATCGACATCCATAGACTGTAAAAAAGGATCCCATCATACACATTTCAACCCCTTTGTGACCTCAACCTGACAACCTGGCTGTTTATATCTGCAAAATCAAGCACCTCTGGTAGAAATGGAGAAGACTCAGCTGGTAGCATCCGTTTTTTATTATTTCATTATATGATCACTTTTGTTCATGCAAATGCTTTTAAACCATTCAAGAGCGACAAGGCAAAGAAAACGCGCTGTCTGTGATGCGCTGTCTGCATTACAAAAGTAGCCTAATTACTCGCTAAATACGCACTGCTCTTTCTTGACTAAATAACTTTTGTAGCTTTAATATTTATTAATCCAAATAGGCTATAATGTATAATTTATGGAGTGCAAACTGATAACTTTTAAATGTATGTATATTTCCTACTTGTTATACAGGTTGGAAGGGCACAGACCATATCCTATGAAAAATGTATTATGGGTTTGAGGATTGTTCTTAAATTCACTTAAATGAAAAGTTATATTTTTTGAACGCTAATAAATATCAATGTGTTATTTCATTGAAGTGTCTAACTGTAGCCTATCAGTGATACTGGCCTTCGTTCATAAAAAGATGCCATTAAACAAATATTTAAAAATAGTCTGTCTATATGTTGTTTCTACATTAATTTGGAGATCAACTGCTAAATTATTACATTATAAATATAATGTAAATAAATATAAGTTTTTAATGGTGATTAATCATGATTAATCACAGAAATAAATATATGTGGTTAATCTAGTTAATTATTTTAATTGATTGACAGCAATAATAAAAATAAAAAACGTATTCATTTGTATTAAAAATTATGTATTCATTCCATGTTGATATCTGCGCAATGTATGTGTAATTAGCCTGCCTCTGATATCCAGCAACCCCCATACCCCCTAATAACCCATCGCTCGACCCCCACCCCCACTCAGAAGTCTCCCGAATTTTGATAGCCAAATGTTGCAGGTATAGTTGAGATGGAACGTTTTTTGATAAAGACGACAAAAGTGCATGTAGGAACACCTGTCTCTGAGGGGGCCAAAGAAGCAGAAAAGAAAGAGGAGTCAGAAAGAGAAAGGTAGCCTATAAGAGAGAAATTCCTGATCCAAGACATGAGAAGTTAGTTGCGGCTGCTAGCTGCTCCACAGGTGCGGCCACAGCTAGCACTAAAATAGCTATCGCGCTGACTGATTTGAGCCAGTCACCAGTTAATGGGCCAAGACGCCCTCTTCTTCGACGTTCAGTATTTTAGCAATAGTTTAGCAGTTCTCTTTCCATATTCCTCTTTTAGAAGAACTTGAAACTGCAAAATTGTTACAGTTGTCGTCTTGTTCTATTATAAAAAATTTAAAGAGCAGCTCTAAACAACATATCCGTCTTTAGATAGAACATGAAAGAATGAAAAAATACAGTCATCATTCTCAGGGGATAAAAAGTAGTTATTATCAGTGTGATATATGTTCAACTGTTCGGAAATAGTTTGTTAAGACACTTAATTGTTCAGAGAAGCCTATGGACATGGCCGTTTTATTGTTTTTGTTTGTTTTGTTGTGAACCTGAATGTTATCTTCTGTGAAGAAGACTGCACTTACAAAAGAGAAAGTAGATGGCAGGTTATTTTGCTTAAGTTCAATTGACTGAACACTGAAGATATAAGTTGTTAAATTGTTGTTAATAAATGTTAACTAAAATAAATTTGATTATGTAGTGTGGTACATTGCGAACAAAGGTCAGATATTATATTGCATAAAAGTCTAGTCTAAAAATGGCATAGCAGCCTGTGCTTTAAAAAAATAAATGTAAAAATCGAGAATCGAATCGAACCATGACCTTAGAATCGAAAATTTTATCAAATCGAGGATTTGGAGAATCGTGACACCCCTAATTATAACTGGCTGGAATATTCTATTTTAAAGGACTGTGCTTTCTGCTTCGCATGCCGCCACTTTCAACGTCCCGGAAACCACGGAGAGAAGACAGCATTTACTCAGGACGGCTACCAAAACTGGAAAAAGGCGACAGGTTCGTTCAAGACACATAATGGTAGTGTGGAGCATAAATATGCAATGGCAGCTTGGAATGAGTGGACTGTTCAGAGAGAGTCTGGCTCAACAATATGCAATGCTCTGAGTGATGGGCATGAGAAAATAGTCCAAGAGAACAGAGAGTATATGAGAGCAGTTGTAGAGTCATTACGTTATACAGCATACCAGGGACTTTCACAGAGAGGAGACACAGAAAACGAAACGACTGTCAATCAGGGTAATTTCCTTGAACTTTTACAGGTCATGGGCAAATTCAACAAAACAGTAGCACAGAAAATATCAGATAACCCTAGGAATACTAAATACACGCATCATGACGTGATTAGGGATTAGGGATCAAATAAGTGCTGAAGTAGAAGATGCTGAACTATTTGCATTGATGGTGGATGAGAGTAAGGACCTCAGCAAAACGGAACAAGTGTCTCTGGTGGTGCGCTATGTAAAAAATTATGAAGCTGTGGAAGAATTTCTTCATTTTACTCCAGCTGACGGGTTAGATGCGGAGTCCCTTTTCGTTACCATCAAAGAGACTCTTAGTGAATGTAACATTGATCACACTGCCTGCATTGCTCAGTGTTATGACGGAACTGCCGTGATGTCTGGTATTTACAACGGTGTCCAGGAGAAGTTCAGAGAAGAGGTCCCTCAGGCAATCTACATTCATTGCTACGCACACCGCCTCAATCTAGTTTTAGTGGACTGTGTCAGAAACGTTAAAGCAGCAGGCGATTTTTTTGTTATTGTGCAAGACATGTACAAGTTTTTCTCAGGCTCATTTGTCCATGCCCATTTCACTAAGAAGCAAAGGGAATTTGAGCCTTCACAGCAGCCCATTGAACTAAAGAAACTGTGTGATACGAGATGGTCCTGCCAGTACCGCTCGTTGTGGGCACTGCAAAAAACCCTTCCAGCCATCATTGCAACCTTAAAGGACATTAAATCGCAGCCAAATTCACGCAGATCGACTGATGCACGGTCACTACTCTCACTCATTGATGCTGAATTCATCCTCCACCTTATCCTGTTTGAGGATCTGTTCCGCTCTGCAAAGTTTCTGTCTGACACTCTACAGTCCCCTGATCTTTTGCTCGAGACTGCCACTGACCTTGCACACTCAGTCATCACAAGCATAAAAGAAAAGCGCATGGAGGACTCCTGGAGAGCCGTGTGGAGCAAGGCAGAGGCCCTTTGCGCAAATGTCGGTGTCACCATACCGCCGCCGTGCCTACAAGAGAAGAGGCAATCTCAAAAGCCACACCATCTACGGGACTTTATAATCGAAGCTCCAATCGAACATCATCCACCCATGTCATCTTCAGATGAACTCCAAACATCCTCATTCTACCCTGTCATTGACCGACTAGTGAATGAAATGACCTGACGGTTTTCTGCAGAAGCAGGTGCAGTTCTAATGGGAACGTCAGCCCTCAACCCTACGCATGCCACATTCCTTCAAAAAGAGAGCCTTGTGCCCATGGCACAGCACTATGGAATCAGAGAGGACAATCTGCTGGCTGAGGTGCACCAAATGTGCCGGCTTTTGGAAAGAAAAAAAGAAAAGGGGGAAACAGTTAGCAATGCACTGGAGTTCATGCATTGGTTACACGTAATCCATTACATAATCACTATTGTGAAGTGAAGTGGTGTTCATTGAATGTTTAATTTAAGTTTTGATACATGTGTATTGTGTTGTTAATGTTATCTTGTGGTCACTTGTATTACGCTTATATCTATTTTGTTGAATATGCATAGCCTATTCTTTGGCCAAATATAATTTAAAACTACCCATCTGTTGAATGTGGTGTGTACCATAGCTGCTTTTAATAATAAAATAAATGACAAATTCTTTATGAAGTAACTCTGACTTGATGAATATCGATTATTTTCTTAGCACCCCCACATATTGGTCTATTCACCCCCCCCCCCCCCCCCCAGCACAGGTAGAGAAAAAATTCTGCTGCCGTGCATGACTAGAGTGGGTTTATGAAGTTAGACCTGATAAAGTAATATGCTCAGATTCAATGGAACTTCTTGGGAGTTTACAATCATTGTAAACAAATAGAACTGACATTTTAACCAAAATCATGATCAGGTTATACAGTTTACGACAGGTGGGAATAATAATTCGATTTATGTGGGTTCCAGCACATGTGGGAATTCAAGGTAATGAGGAAGCAGACAAAATAGCCAAAGAATCATTATAAATGAATGATTTTATTTTAGAAGCGTGCAATATGAATTGGCAGACAGTTTGGGACTCGCGTCATACAGGTTGGCACTATTACAAGAAAAAACATAAAGAGAGGCAATATAATTCACAACTTAAGTAGAAGAGAACAAGTTATTTTCACACATTTAAGAACAGGACATTCAAATCTAAATCATACGTAGTTTACACATTATAGGGAAGCATAGCACAGGTTTATGTGATGTCTGTTTAATAGAGGAGACAGCTGAACTATAATATGATCCGATTCAAAAGAGTGACTTGTTTAGAAGAGACATGAGCAACCATGGTGGCACCATATGTAATTGCACAGAAATAATAATCAGAACAGAATTTAATTTAAAGGTGCCTTAGAATGAAAAATTGAATTAACCATGGCATAATTGAATAAGAGTTCAGTACATGGAAATCACATATCGTGAGTCTCAAACACTGTTGCGTCCTCCTTCATATGTAAATCTTGTGCGTGAAAAACACCACGTAAAAATAGGTGAATCTGTTACGCAACAGTCGGGATCATTAATATGTACGCCCCCAACATTTGCATATGCCAGCACATGTTCAAGGCCAGGCGGAACTGCACAGCCGAATCAGCGTCAAGCTAGGATAGCAAAAATGGCTGATCATTGAAATAAATGTTATGCTCCAGGCTGTGCAGGGCATGTGAGGACTTTTCTGTCACGTTTCATGGGTTCACCGACTCGTCGGTGGAATGAGGAGGAATCTTCCTGCATGGGCTGGCTGACCGTGTACAACAAGAGATTTATACCTTAGAACCACCGAAGAGCCTTGACGGACTGATAGAGCTGGCGTTACGAGTGGATGCTCGTCTGCAAGAACGGGTGGATCGTATAAGATCGGTTTTAAGGTTCGAGTGTCTGTAAGGGCGCACACCCTCCTCCACCTGTGAACCAAAAACAACTGATACTAGCTCAACATCAGTGATGTGTGTTGAGTCCCCGCCATGATAACAGTAACTCTATCAAATGTTTACAGAACAAGCGTGAACCCAGTGCGCCTGTTGATTTCTCTATTTTTGTTCTACTACTTGATAGAAAATCTAAGGCCTTCTCAAGCCGTATAGCAAACCCATGTAATATGCTGCCTACTACACATCAACCTAATATTACCATGGGGACAATAAGTAAGACTTTAAAGTTAGCACTTTTAAACATCCTCTCACTTAAAAATAAATAACTTCTAGTCAATGACTTAATAACTACAAACAACCTATATTTTTTGCTTCTAAATTAAACGTGGCTAGAAGACAGCTGCAGTGCAACAGTCCTCAATGAAACAGCCCCTCCTAACTTTACTTTTATGAGTGTCTGCAGAGCGGTTAGGAAAGGTGGAGGTGGAGCTGCTCTATTTAAAGATGTCTATCAGTGTAAGCAAGTGTCATTTGGTGATTACCCATCTTTCGAATATCTGGGTATTGTGTTAAAAGGTGCTCCACGCATTCTACTTATCATTATTTACAGGCCTCGAAAATACTCTCCAGCCTTTGCTGAGGACTTTACAGAGCTGTTATCCGCAATCTCCTCTGAGTTTGACTGTTTTGCTATTGCTGGGGATTTTAACATTCACATTGACAATGCGGAATCCAGTACAACAAAAGATCTCATGACTGTTCTTAACACTTTTGATTTGACTCAGCATATACACGGACCCACACATCGTGGACACACTCTAGATTTACTTATCAGTAAGGGTCTAAACATTTCATCGATAGTTACTGTATTAAGGATGTGGCACTGTCTGATCATTTCAGTATTTTCTTTGATATATCAATCTCTCCTGCCATTGAAGCTAGATCTGTTCCTGTCAAAAAGAGATGCTTAAATGAGAACACTAGTGTACTATTTATGAAGGCCATATCTCTGACACCAAGCATATCCGCAGACTCTGTTGATTTTCTCCTTGACTCCTTTTACTCAAAAGTAAAAAATGTAATTGATGATATTGCTCCTGAGAAAGTCGACCTTGGAGAAAGCACCTTGGAGAGAAGTAGTAAAATGCAGGAAAGCTGAACACATGTGTCGGAAGACAAAACTTGTAGTGCATTATAACATTTACAAAGACAGCCTTCATGATTTCAATGTGGAGCTAGGCAAAGCTAGACAGACCTTCCTCTCAAATATTTTAAACAGAAACATAAATAACACCCGCACTCTTTTTGCTACTGTCGAGAGACTAACAAACCCCAAAAATCACATTCCCAGTGAATTGCTCTCTGAAAGCAAATGCAATGAGTTTGCCTCCTTTTTTTCTGAGAAGATCAATAATATCAGAAAGGCAATCAGTATATCCTCATGCTATGCTGAGGTCAGACAGACTCGTCCACAATTTAAGAAATGAGTCACCATGTCTGATTTCGAAGCAATCGACGGTAAAATTTTAGAAGAAACGGTACAGCACCTTAAAACATCAACCTGCGCCCTTGACACACTCCCCACCTCGTTTTTCAAAAGTGTGTTACCTGTTTAGAAGCAGATCTCCTAGAAGTTGTAAACTCCTCACTTCTGTCTTTCACTACTTTCCAAACTCCCTTAAAACCACTGTATTTAAGCTCCTCCTGAAAAAGAGCAATCTAGATAAGACCATATTGAGCAACTACACACCAATCTCAAATTGTCCTTTCATAGACAAGATCATTGAAAAAGTTGTTTTCAGTCAGCTGAACAAATTCTTGAGCTCAAACGTATACTTTGACAATTTTCAATCTGGTTTCCGACCACAGCACAGAGACAGCGCTCATCAAGATAATAAATGATATTCGCTTAAATACTGATACAGGTAAATTATCAGTGCTGGTACTATTCGACCTCAGTGCTGCATTTGGCACTGTCGATCACAACATACTTCTTGACAGGCTGGAAAACTGGATCGGGCTTTCTGGGATGGTCCTTAAATGGTTCAGGTCATTCTTAGAAGGGAGAGGTTATAATGTGAGTATAGGTGACCATAAGTCTGAGTGGACATCCATGACATGTGGATTCCCACAAGGGTCAATTGATGCACTTGAACCACTCCTATTCAACCTGTACATGCTCCCACTGAGCCAAATAATGAAAAAGAACAAAATTACTTACCACAGCTATGCATACAACACCCAGATCTACTTAGCCCTATCACCTAATGACTACAGCCCCATTGACTCCCTGTGCAAATGCATTAATGAAGTTAACAACTGGGTGTGCCAAAACTTTCTTTAGTTAAACAAAGACAAAACTGAAGTCATTGCATTTGGAAACAAAGATGAAATTCTCAAGGTCAATGCATACCTTGAAGCTAGGGGTCAAACAACTAAAGATCAAGTCAGGAATCTGGGTGTGATTTTCAGTAGTCATGTCAAAGCAATAACTAAATCAGCTTACTATCATCTCAATAATATATCAAGAATTATGTGCTTTGTTTCCGGACAAGACCTAGAGAAACTCGTTCATGCTTTTATCACCAGTAAGGTGGACTATTGTAATGGTCTTCTCACCGGCCTTCCCAAAAAACCATTAGACAGCTGCAGCTCATACAGAACGCTGCTGCCAGGATTCTGAGCAGAACCAGAAAATATGACCATATCACACCAGTCCTCAGGTCTTTACACTGGCTTCCAGTTACATTTAGAATAGATTTTAAAGTATTATTACTGGCATATAAATCACTTAATGGCCTAGGACCTAAATACCAAGGGTTCACTCAGGGCTGTTTGAAGGAATTTGGGGGCTCCAAGCAAAATGGACATGGAGGCCCCCCCAATTGGGCATGCACACAAAGCCTACAGAAACCACAGCATTGACATACAGTATAAGTTCACCCACACTTTATATAAATAAAAAAGGTTTACAGTGCAAATACTGCTGTTGCATATAATGTGCATAAAATTTGAACATTTTCAACAATTGAACATTTGCAAAAAACACCACTGTACCATTAAAAAATGTTTGTAAACCTTTAAGAAACCATTTTTAAAACATCTATAAACATAACATAGATATTCCTAACACTTAGTTAAGGGTTACTAGTTGGTCTATAACTGTCTATAAACATTATCTGGATGGTTATTATAAAGTTGCAACAGATGACTATAATACCTTGTTAAATAGTTAATAAACAGTACCAGTAAAACATGTGGGTTGTCCTGATACTGTACTTCAAAATGTAACAGGGTAAAAATTGCCACACAGAATAGAGTAACTGTTCAAGATCCATTGGTAACTTATAAAAATAATGTCATATTTGCATAAACTGTCACTACCGTATATCCCGACACTAGTACATTAAGATAAGCTATGAAAAAAAATAATGTTCCTCTGCCTCTTTCTGGTTAAATAATGTTTATAATAATAGTTAATATAGAATGCTATATTAACTATTCCAGGTTATTTATGCATAGCATAAATAATAGTATAGCATGATATGCCACTTTCATCAAAACCTATTACAAAGTCAAGTCTACTTTATTAATATAGCTTTTAACAATGCAGATTGTTTCAAAGCAGCTTCACAGTGTTAAACAGGAAAATAATGCAACAGAATTGTATTTTATTCAGCCGTATAGCCATTCCAGAGAAAACGGTGATGTCATCAGTTCATTCAAAGCTATAGCAACGTCATTAAATACGATAAACAGTGATTCTGGAACAGATCTGTGTCTTCCTTATCCCATTAAAAAACATATTACAGTATGTAACCATATTCCGTCCATTCGAAAAAAAAGTTGCACTAACTGTTCGTTACAAGCAGCATTTGCAGTCAGGCAGGTAAGTTAGCTAACATAAACATATTTTTGCTAGCTTACCTGCTGCAAAATTACACCATTTTTGTACAAGACAAGTAGAGCTATTTTATCCAGTGTTATTTATCACTTACCACTATCTTGTTCCCTTACGAGAGTACTCTCGTATTGCGTTTTGCTAAAACGCAAGGGGGAATTCCTTTTCCTCGAGATATTGAAGCAATTTTTTATCCAAAAATACCTTTTAAACGCAGTGCAGCTGCACAACTCTCAGCAGGAAGCAGCTGCGTGCTGATTGGCTGTGCCGCTGCAACTGCAGCAACTTATAGCGAGACCGTGGGGCAGGACGGACCAATCAGGTCCTTCCAAATTCCCGCCACAAGGGGCAACAGAATTTGCATAGCCAAGGGTATATAAGACCCACTCTCGCAAGGTTAGTCAGATTAATTCTTCTTCAGCGACTTGCAATCGTTGAGCTCCGGATCGAAGCCTGCCGTCGACACGCACCCAGCGGAACACGCGGCCTGAGGACGTCGGATTCTCCGCCTTCAGCCTGCCTTCCAGCTGCGCCATCCGGCACTATATCCTTTTATACCTTCTGTGTTTTTTACACATTCAAAAAGAGCACGAGACGTTGTTCCAAATGTCTCGTTCCTGCGCCTCGTGCAGAGGTTTCATCACGGACGAGGATCGGCACATCATCTGCGTGTCATGTCTCGGACGAGACCACACGCAGGCTGCACTCAACCTGGGCGGCTGCCCTGAGTGCGACGAACTGGCGCTGCAGACCCTTCGGGCTCGGCTCGCCAGCTTCGACGCGGATCCCGTCCCGTGCTCCCAGCCTCTAGAGCCACGGAAGAAGAAACGTCGCGACCAGAGGCCACCGGAGCGCTCTGACGAGCACACGCCGGGCATGTCCCCGCGTGCCTCGCCATCGCCCGTCTTGTTCGTCGACGAGCAGCACGGCTACCCTCGCATGGCGGCTGCTGCTGTTTCGTTCGGCGGACCGGAGGAGGAAGAGGATGACAGCCTTTCCCTTGCTGCATCCGGAAGCGGGTGGTCGGATGCCGCCTCGGAGCACGCCACTTCGACGCGGACGGCTAGCGGCGGCATAACCTCAGTTGACGCTGAGCTTATGCGCTTGCACACCAAGGCCGTGGACAACCTTGGCATTGACTGGTCTCAGCCCGAGGAGCCCACGAAAAGCCGACTGGATGAGTGGTACTTCGAGAACCGCCGTCAACCGACCGCTCCCTTCTTTCCAGAAGTCCACGAGGAGCTAACAAAATCGTGGAAGGCGCCATTTTCTTCTCGCGCCAAATCCTCCTTTTCTCCAGCGCTCTCGGTAGTCGATGGCGCTCAGAAAAAAGGATATCAAACCCTTCCTCCCCTCGAGGAAGCCGTCGCTGCACACCTTTGCCCGCCCTCCACCAGAGGATGGCAGTCAAAGACTGTGCACCCTTCCAAAGCCTGCCGCACTACGTCCAGCCTCGCCGGTCGAGCATTCGCCTCCGCCGGCCAGGCGGCGTCAGCGCTGCACTCTATGGCGGTGCGTCAAGTCTTCCAGGCCAAACTCCTCCGTTCCCTGGACGAGTCTGTTCCTGACAACGAGGCTCTGAAGGATCTGCGCGGCGCCACTGACTTGGCCCTGCGCGCCACCAAGGCTAATGCTCAGGCGATCGGCAGATGTATGGCCAACCTGACGGTGTTGGAGCGCCATTTATGGCTTAATTTGACTGAGATGAAGGACGCGGACAAGACCGCTTTCCTGGACGCGCCCATTTCGCCTTCAGGATTGTTTGGTTCCGCCGTGGTTGGGTTCACGGAGCGCTTCACTGAGGCACAGAAGGCTTCGCAGGCAATGCGACATTTCCTGCCTAAGCGTTCCAGCTCCTCCGCAAGCCGTCAAGCTAAAGCTGGACCAGCTCAGCCCACCAAGGCGCCGCCTTCAGCTCGCCAGCCTCACGCAGCTTCCAAGCCCGGTCAGCGTTCCCGCTCTACGAGCCGCAACAGACCGCCGGAGCGTCGAGGTCCACGACCCAGCAATGTGTTGAAACCTGAGCCTCCGAAGCCGTCCTAGCCAGAGGTATGAAGAGAAGGCGGATAGTGCTCGCTTTGGCCGGTGCACCGCCTCGCTCTCTTCTAAAACGTTCCCCGGCTCCCTTCAAGGCGGCTGGGAACGCCACATTCACAGCCAACGAGCCCGCAAGCAAGCGCGCTCGCCTGTACACAAACGCCGTTTTCACGGCGACCCATATGAGTCACAAAAAGAGCTTTTTCTCTGTAGGCAGTGTGCCAGCATTAAAGCATGTACCCCTACACTCAAGCACTCCCCCATGTTCCCCAGCCCCCTGCACTCAGGTGGTTGGAAACATTACTCTAACAGTCAACGAGCCCGCACTCAAGCACGCTCGCCTGTACACAAGCACCAATACTCTATGTCCCCCGGCCCCCTGCACTCAGGCGGCGGGAAACAATTCCCTCATAAGCGCCAACTTAGCGCAAAGTTATCGGGCCACCGAGTCCCTGTTACTCAGCGACTCGCCCCACAGATTAATTCAGCCCCTGGCTTCGAAGGCAGAGGCCTGGCGGGCCATTCCCGGCATTTCGAAATGGGTGTTGAACATAATAGAACGAGGTTACTCGCTACAGTTTGCTCGCAGACCACCGCGCTTTCGCGCCGTGGAAGAGACAACGGTGAGAAGCGACAAAAGTCACGTGCTTCGAACCGAGATATCAAAACTGTTAATAAAGGGAGCGGTAGAAGCCGTACACCCCTCACAGAGCGAGTCGGGCTTTTACAGCCGTTACTTCCTTGTTCCAAAAAAGGACGGTGGTCTAAGACCCATCCTAGACCTCAGACATTTGAACAAAGCCCTTATGAAGCGCCCGTTCAGAATGTTGAGAATGAAACAAATCCTCGCGCACATTCGCCCGGGAGATTGGTTTTTCACTGTGGATCTAGAGGACGCCTATTTCCACATACAAATAGCCCCCCATCACAGGCCATTCTTGAGATTCGCCTTCGAGGGGAAAGCTTACCAATACAAGGTGCTACCTTTTGGTCTATCTCTAGCCCCTCGCACGTTTACAAAGTGCATGGAAGCGGCGCTAACCCCGCTGAGGCTTCGGGGGGTGAGAATTCTCAACTATCTCGACGACTGGCTCATAATAGCTCAGTCAGAGATACAGTTATTAGACCACAGATCTTGGCTTCTCAACCATTTACAATGCTTGGGACTCAGAATCAATGTGGCAAAGAGCTTATTGTCTCCCACACAGAAAGTTTCGTTTCTGGGAACAGTAGTGGACTCACTGCAGATGAGTAGTGGACTCACTCTCTGTTCGGAACCGAGCGGTTTCCCTCAGGTCCGGTGCACGCATTCCTCTCAAATATTTTCAGAGGATGTTGGGTCTCATGGCCTCGGCGGCGCCAGTGCTCAGACTGGGTCTGTTACACATGCGCCCTCTACAGCGCTGGCTGAATCGCCGCGTTCCAGCTCACGCATGGCTTTCGGCCGATTACGAATCAGGGTAGACCACAGCTGTATGTTAGCTCTGGCTCCTTGGAAAAATCCCGCCTGGTACAGGACGGGCGTGAGTGTGGGCACTGTTACGAAATGGAAAGTTATCTCGACAGATGTATCCAACCTAGGTTGGGGAGCCCTTCACGAGGGCAGGCCGATCTCAGGTCTCTGGTCAGACTCGGAGAAGAGCCTTCATATAAACTGTCTAGAGATGAAAGCGGTCACGATATCGCTAAGAGCTTTCCTTCCGTACATAAAATACCACCATGTCCTGATCCGAACGGACAGCAGGTCGGTGGTAGCCTATATAAATCGCCAAGGCGGTCTGAGATCTGTCGATCTGCACTCAATGGCGGAAGAAGCCCTAATATGGGCAGAGCACAATCTGAGCTCGCTGAGAGCGACTCACGTGCCAGGCATTCTGAATTTGGGTCCGGACATGCTGTCCAGGGGCAAAGTGTCCCCTGCAGAGTGGTCTCTTCACCCAAATATAATTCAGATAATTTGGGGCAAGTTTGGAGAGGCAAAAGTGGATCTTTTCGCCTCACAAGACAATGCTCAATGCCGAATATATTTCTCCAAGCACGAGGATGCGTTGGCCCACGAATGGCCCAACCTTCCTCTTTATGCTTTTCCCCCAGTCTCAATGTTACCTCAGGTCATAGAGAGGATCAGGGAGAGCAATTGCGCTGTGCTTTTAATAGCCCCGCTTTGGAGAAACCAACCTTGGTTCTCACTGCTGAGTCAGATGTCAGATGCAGCTCCGTGGCCGATTCCGCTGAGGAGAGACCTCCTCATGCAGGCGGAACGGCAGATCTGGCATCCCCGTCCCGATCTATGGGCGCTTCATGTTTGGCCCATCAACGGGTACATGAGAACCTCTCTGAAAGCGTAATGAATACTATTACTGAAGCTAGAGCCCCCACGACTAGGCGGCTCTATTCAGGCAAATGGTCAGTCTTTTCAGACTGGTGTAAAGCGCGAAGTCTGACCCCACATGATTGTGCAGTGTCAGAGGTGCTTACATTTTTACAAGAGCTTCTGGACGCGGGTCGCTCCCCCTCCACGCTCAAAGTTTATGTGGCTGCTATAGCAGCGTATCACATTCAAGTGAACGGACTGTCACTAGGAAAGAACAATCTCATTGTTCGCTTCCTTAAGGGGGCTAGAAGGCTTCACCCACCTCGCCCCCCTTCTGTCCCTATATGGGACCTGTCCACGGTCCTGGATGCCATGAAGAGCTCTGCATTTGAGCCTCTGCATTCAGTGAGCTTAAAGCTCCTGTCACTAAAGACCGCTTTTCTGCTAGCGATCGCATCAGTTAAGCGAGTGGGTGATTTGCACGCGCTCTCTGTGAGCGCCTCATGTCTGGAATTTGGGCCAAACGACTCCAAGGTCGTCCTCAAACCAAGACATGGATACGTACCTAAAGTGCTTTCAACTCCGTTCAGAGCACAGGTCATTTCACTTTCGGCACTTTCATCACAGTCAGATGAAATAGATGCTAATTTGCTCTGTCCTGTCAGAGCGCTGAGAATATACATAGAGCGTTCCGCTGTTTACAGGCAAACTGAACAGCTCTTTGTGTGCTTTGGCGGCCGCACCCGAGGGTGCGCGGCCACAAAGCAGACCTTGTCACGTTGGATAGTGGATGCTATCTCACTGGCCTATGAGTCTAAAGATCTCAGCTGCCCCTTAGGCATTAAAGCCCATTCTACTAGAGGCATTGCCTCTTCGTGGGCTTGGTCTACTGGCATTTCTCTGAACGATATCTGTGCGGCGGCAGGCTGGGCCTCCCCGTCCACTTTTATCAGATTCTATAAGGCTTTACAAGCTGGGCTTTTTGCTGTGTAAACAGATTTAACCCCTTAAGGCTCGATAAGTCCGGCCTGGGTTGGATATTGTATAAGTCATAAGCATATTCCTTATATGGCTCGAATTATCTGGCCACTCATTATTCCTGACCCGACTATGTCTGGTCTATTCTTATTATTGCACGTATATCGTGTTCATTCTCATTAGGGCCCGACTCAGGTCTGGCTCACTCTGAATTATTGATATCATATTACGGGCCCACCTAGGTTGGCCTGGGTTTGGTGTCGTCGGCCTTAGAGCCATTAAGCAAGCACAGCGTTTTGCATTGGTCCCCCTTGCGTTTTAGCAAAACGCAATACGAGAGTACTCTCGTAAGGGAACGTTTCGGTTACTAATGTAACCTCGGTTCCCTAAGAAGAGGGAACGAGTATTGCGTTTTGCTTGCCGTGCTTGCTCACTTGCTCAGGAGTCGCTTCAGTCGATTAACCTGACTAACCTTGCGAGAGTGGGTCTTATATACCCTTGGCTAATTCTAATTCTTATATACCCTTGGCAAATTCTGTTGCCCCTTGTGGCGGGAATTTGGAAGGACCTGATTGGTCCGTCCTGCCCCACGGTCTCGCTATAGGTTGCTGCAGTTGCAGCGGCACAGCCAATCAGCACGCAGCTGCTTCCTGCTGAGAGTTGTGCAGCTGCACTGCGTTTAAAAGGTATTTTTGGATAAAAATTTGCTTCAATATCTCGAGGAAAAGGAATTCCCCCTTGCGTTTTAGCAAAACGCAATACTCGTTCCCTCTTCTTAGGGAACCGAGGTTACATTAGTAACCGAAACGTTTTTTCTTATCCTTCTCTTCCTTTCTCTTTTTTCTTTTCTGGCTTCCTGAAGCATAAAATTCCGCTTCATGATGACTGCCGAGAAGGTTTTGTATTTTGCCGGCAGCAGAGATCACGTGGTTGGCTGGCTGCTGTTAGCGACTACTTAGAGGGGCCCCTTGAGGGGGATTCCGATAACAGTGTCATTGCACTTTACTGCGTTGACTATCAAAGGGGCGCTCACACTGTTTGTTGTTGCATTTTATTCTTAACCTGTCGTTGTCTTGGGGCCCCAGGCCAGCTCGGGGCCCCAAGCAATTGCTGGGTTTGCCTGCCTTGTCGCGACGGGCCTAGGTTCACTCAAAGCAAGGAGAGTCTGCTTTTAGCTATTATGCCAACCGCAGCTGGAACCAGCTTCCTGAACAGATCAGATGTGCTCCAACAGTAGCCACTTTCAAATCCAGACTCAAAACACATCTGTTTAGCTATGCATTTACTGAATGAGCACTGTGCTTTGTCCGATCTGCTTGCACTTAATTCTGTTTCAATTTAACCCTGTTTCATCTTTACATCGTTTTACTCTTTTCATTCTTTTATACCTGTATCGTTTTTATTTTATTTTATTCTTATTATAACTGTTTTAATTAAATTGAAAACATTTTTTTATTATTTTGTTAATGCTGTCTGGATGGAAGAGGTTGAGAGACGGGAGAGCAATAAATCGAAATAAAGTAAACCTGACTCTCCTTTTTCTTCCACTCCAGATAGGGGTTATACCAGTGGTGGGCCGTCAGGGCCAGCAAGGCCTTCTCTGCTTCACAGTCTTAAATTTTAATATATTTTTTCCATGAATGTGTGTTAAATTATTCCCAATAGTCTATTTTATTAACTTCATCGCTTTTCTCTTGGTTGCGCTGCTTTTAGTAGTGTTTGTTTATGTCAGAGCTTTTATCCAATTATATTTCAGTCATCATGTATTGCCAGGTCAAAGAAATCTGCCTTGAGGCCTTCAGAATCAATATTGCGGGCGCAGCTAGCTTAAATGAATGGCAATGAAACTGTGCGCTTTAACCAATCAGATAATCACTCCGATTTAATCAGCCAATCAGAATTCGAGTTGGCGACAGCGGGGCCATCTAGCTGGTGTACAATAACGTCATCATTTTCACGTCCTTTGATTGGATGATCAGAGAGTGTACTAGTAGCCTAGTCAGAATAACCAGCAAACCGCATCTGTAGTTTTAATAGCGTTTTTTCAAACCCAAATGGCTGACAGAGGAGAAGAAATTAATGTATTAATTAACATACTTACAAAGCCATTTTAAAAATTACTGCATACTGCCTTGTCCAGCTTATTGCACAGTCACGGAACGCTGTTCAATCTGTCATGGCTAAAAACGAACGTACTGTAATGTATACCATCACTGATTTTGATGTCCTGCGGATCTTGATTTATTTGAGAGGGTGGGTAATAGCAGTAAATTTACACATGTTTTGTGTAATCATAGCCTATTTTGGTGAGTAAGTTAAGTTAATTCATTTTATTAAAAAAATTTTAGTGGTGGGCCGTTATTTTAGCGCGGATGTACACCTAGCCGAATTGCACTGTAGGGGGCGAGAGAACGAGTCTTCGAACCTGTGTGTATGCATACTAGTGTTGTCAAAAATATCCATATTTCGCTATGTATCGATAATTAAATATCTGAAACGATACAATACTCATTTTCTACAGTATCGATATCAGCTGCGCTCTCCTCTCCTCTCCGACTGACAGTGAGTTGACACGCACCTGCTTCCTTTCATTTAGTCCGTTTAATCCTCTGAACATTGCGAATGCGTGTTCTGCTGGACTTTTGTTAGTATTGGTGTGACCGATCTGAATGTCCCGCGGGATTGAACATAATGTTAATTCTACTAATTCCCGCAGATTTCGCGCTCTCATCTGAAGCGCACACACACATACCGCCACCTCTGACATACAAGTGCAAAAATTAGCTCCTTTTCCCAGCTTATTAATGGTCAAATACACTCAAAAATGTCTCAATGTCCATCTTGGTGAGTTTTAACGAGTCGTAACAGCTCACAGGAACAGTGTTTGGGATCCATGCATGCGTCAGGTCTTAAAGGGACAGAAGTTATTTTTTATTCAAACTACAAAAAGACAAACGATCACTTACGAGCACACATATTCTGAATGCCTTCGGCAGAATTCAAATGAGCCATTTAATCTAGATTATTCTAGATTAATTTTGGAATTAATCTAGATTAATCTATATTAAAAAAAACATTTATGCTGTTACGTTTTCATTCGTGTAAAATATGCACCAAAAAACGCACAATTTGCTTTCGGTGGTCAGAGAACTCAAAAGGTTACGTTAGCCTACTACACAAATGCATGGAAAACCTGGAACGGATCGATGCTTCTGTTAGATATGACTTATGTGGAGTAACCATGGAGAAAGCCTCGTCTACGACTCTCCTCCCGGTGAGACTACAATGGGCAACAGGTTTCCACAGCTGTCAGGCCCTGGTGGATTCAGGGGCGGAGGGAAACATTCACTGGCCAGTCATCTGCACATTCCTATGTTTCCACTCCATCAGCCCATCTCCGTGCACGCACTGAACGGACAGACACTACCGGCTATCATGCACACCACGGGATCTCTTACACTCATCATGTCCGGTAATCATTCTGAACAGACTGTGTTTTTTTTATCTCTAGGTCTCCTCTCGTGCCCATCGTACTGGCTCACCTGTGGCTGGTGATGCACAGACCCAGGATCAGGGCCAGGGCTCGGTGTCAGAATGGAGTAACCAGTGCCACGCATCTTGTTTAGTGTCTGCATGTTCGTCTGTGTCTCGTTCTGTGTTACAGGAGGAGTCGGTGAACCTGTCAAACGTGCTGGAGGACTACCTTGACCTGAAGGAAGTGTTCAGTAAGTCCCGGGCTGCTTCTCTTCCTCCTCATCGCCCCTATGACTGTGCAATAGAGTTATTACCTGAGACTTCTCCGCAGGGTTTTTTTTTCCGTTAGTAAGAAGGATGGCTCTCTGCGACCGTGCATTGACTATCAAGGATTGATCAACATCACGGTGAAGAATACTTATCCTTTACCGTTGATGTCTTCTGCCTTTGAACGGTTGCAGGGAGCGTCTCTTTTCACGAAATTAGATCTGTGCAGCGCTTATCATTTGGTCCGTATAAGGAAGGGGGATGAATGGAAAACAGCTTTTAATACCCTCAGAGGGCACTTTGAATATTTGGTCATGCCTTTCGGCCTGTCCAACTCGCCCGCTGTTTTTCAAGCACTCGTCAATGACGTATTGAGAGATATGGTTGATCAGTTCATTTATGTCTACCTGGACGACATTTTGATATTTTCTTCTTCTCTCCAGGAACATGTTCAACACGTCAGACGAGTGCTTCAGAGGCTGCTCGAGAATGGGCTTTTTGTCAAGGCGGAGAAATGCGTTTTTCATGCACAGTCAGTTCCGTTCTTGGGGTATATCGTCTTGTCCGAGGAAGTGCGCATGGATCCTGACAAGGTTAAGGCTGTGGTAGATTGGTCAATCCCAGATTCCCGTAAGGCCCTACAGAGGTTCGCCAATTTTTACCGGCGTTTTATTCTCTCATGGGTTGAGTACACTCACAACTCGTTACCGGTATCATCTACGGGTCTTTCGCCTTTTGAGTGTAGTTTAGGATACCAGCCACCTATTTTTTCTAGTCTGGAATCCGAAGTCGCAGTCCTCTCTGCCCACGCCTTTGTCCAGAGGTGCCGGCACACATGGAGAACAGCCTGTGAGACTCTTTTTCAGGTGGGCGCCTGCACCAAGGCTCAGGCCGATCGTATATGTTGTCGGTCAAAAAGTGTGGCTTTCTTCTAAGAACATTCCGCTGCGGTCAGTTTGTAATAAGCTTGCACCTAAATTCATTGGCCTGTTTCCTGTCACTAAAGTCCTTAGTCCAGTGGAAGTCCGCCTCAAATTTCCTCCTGCGTACAGGAGAATCCATCCCGTCTTCCACGTTTACAAAATAAAACCCATTTTTCATTCCGCGAGACGTAGGGGACACGGATTTCAGTACTTGGTGGACTGGGAAGGTTACAGTCCGGAGGAGAGAAGTTGGGTTCCTGCTAAGGACATCCTGTATCGCTCTCTGATTGATGATTATAATCGACAGGTAGGTATTCTTGGGAATGTCAGGAGACGTTCTTAGGGGAGAGGGTACTGTCACGGTTCATGGGTTCACCGACTCGCCCTCATGTGGTGTGTGCGTGTACTGAGTGTGGGCATTACCTTGTTGGCGGCTGATTGTCATCAGCGCCAGCTGTCTCTTGTTTGTGTGGTCTATGTAATGTGTGTGCCAACATGTCGTGTTTGTCAGATCGTTGCAGGCCTTCCTGGGTGGTGGTGGCTCTAGCCTGGTTGCTCCATTCCTGGACTTTGTCTTCCGTTGCGTCGTGTGGATGCCCTGTTATCTGGATTGGATCACCCTTCTGAATCTGTGTCCATTGCAGCCCTGCGTCACCAAGCCTATCACCAACCTGCTACCCACCTACTTGACTTTCGTTTTCTGCAGTTCTGAGTATAATCTGTTCAATAAAGCCTGTCTGTTAACTAGCTATTGGATCCTCTGTATTTCCTTATCTAGTGACGAAGTGAAGAAGCTATCATTGTAAAATCATACGGTGACACATTACAATAATTAACGTTAAAATGTTTTTACAATGCTAAAAACAAAGTTGTGACTGCTGACGTTACGAGTTTACGTGTAAAGGCTCACCCTGAAATTAAAATAAAGCCATCTTTTACTCACCCTGCTGTTGTTCTAATGCCCTGTGTCCTTCTATCTTTTTCGTACCTCAAAAGCAGAATTTTTTTAAATAGTACTGCACGCGCTCCTTCTTATAATGGCAGTGAATAGCGACCAGGCTAAAACATTACAAAAATGATACAAAAGTATCATGAAATTGTGATAAGTATGTATACAATTGACCGTTTGCAAAGACTTTAGTTACTGTTGCTATGTCCGACAAGCCATGGCACTCTCACACCACACACATGTTCTCACGTAGAGAAAATACATAGCAGAGCAAAGAGGACACTGACAACACGCCAAAAGACAGGACAGAGCAAATTACTTTTCATATGAAACAAAGTCTCAACTTTGAAATTTTAATTTTTTACAGAAATTTAAACAATAAATACCGTTTTGTGGCTCTTTAATGTGTCGTGATCGCTGAAGATTAGTTCATCTCGAGTCTTTGAGTCGTTCGTTCAAGTCCCCATAGGCTGAATGCAGAAACAAAAATGATTAGTTCATCTCTCGAGTCAGTTTTCGGGTCCTAGTCTCGTTCTTTTGTCACGTGACCGCTTCCCGGGTTCAGTGTCTCGCAACATATACAGTCAATAATACGACTGTAATATTGTATATCATTTTTTGTTTAGGAATTATCATACAATTATCAAAAGATATCTGCAACAAACATCTGAAAAATAACAAAGTGACATCTTGTTCCTGTCAGTCTATTTTTATTGTTAAATGTTTCTTGTGCCCCTGTGGTGTTTTTTTAATTATTATTTAAATTATATATAAAAAAAAATATATATATATATATATATATATATATATATATATATATATATATATATATATATATATATATATATATATATATATATATATATATATATATATATATATATATATATATATTTTTTTTTTTTTTATATATAATTTAAATAATAATTTAAATGAATATCAATATTAATTAATATTAATATCATATATATATATATATATATATATATATATATATATATATATATATATATATATATATATATATATATATATATATATATATGATATGGCTTTGCTATTTACTGAAGATTAGAACCCACTGTAAACAAGTCTCAATCCTTGATTGAAAGTGATTTCCCCATCATACAGATAAAGTTTAAAGCATTAAAGGGTTAGTTCACCCAAAATTGAAAATAAAGTCAGTAATTACTCACCCTCATGTTGTTCCAACCATGTAAGACCTTCGTTCATCTTCGGAACATAATTTAGTATATTTTTGATGAAATCTGAGAGCTGTCTCACTCCTCCATAGGCTTTACGAGGGAATGAAACTTGATGGCCCAGAATAGTAAGTAAAAACGTCATTTAAGGAGTCCAAATGACTACAGTGGCTCTGTATTAAGTCTATCATGCGACGAAAATACTTTTTGAGCGGAAAAACAACAAAAATAACGACTTTATCCCACTATTATTGTTGTTCAATTTGAGCCTCTGACGCCACGACGCATGCGCGAAAACTGAGATTAGTAGTAGTAGAAGAAGAACGCCGTTTTCGCGCATGCATCGTGGCGTCAGAGGCTCAAATTGAACAACAATAATAGTGGGATAAAGTCGTTATTTTTGTTGTTTTTCCGCTCAAAAAGTATTTTCGTCGCATGATAGACTTAATACAGAGCCACTGTAGTCATTTAGTAAATATACTAAATTATGTTCCGAAGATGAACGAAGGTCTTACATGGTTGGAACAACATGAGGGTGAGTAATTACTGACTTTATTTTCAATTTTGGGTGAACTAACCCTTTAACCAACTCTTTAATAATATAATTCTGTTATAGAAAAGAACCATCATGACAGATATTCACAAATATACACTCTAAAAAAAAAAGGTTCTATATGGCACCAAAAATGGTTCTTCGTCGTAATCATAGGGGAACCATTTTTGGTGCTATATAGCACCATATCTTAGCATGTTCTGTATATGGTAGCGGTGCTATATAGCACCATAGTTAGCGGTGCTATATAGCACCTTAGTCAAAGAACCGGTGAAGAACCTCAGAAGAACCGCTGAAGAACCACTGAAGCACCAAAATTGGTGCTATATAGCACTAAAAAAGGTTCCCCTATGATTACGAGCCAAGAACCATTTTTGGTGCCATATAGAACCTTTTTTTTTAGAGTGTATAAAGTGTAAGAAATAAAAAAGGTACAATTTGAGGCCAGAAATGCATCACACATCAAAAAAAGTTATATGTGAATTATTAACTAATTTCTGCATGCAATACGGCAGTCATGTCACGTGACAAAAGAACGAGACTAGGACCCGAAGACTGACTCGAGAGATGAGCTAATCATTTCTGTTTCTGCATTCAGCCTATGGGGACTTGAACGAAGGACTCAAAAGACTTGAGATGAACTAATCTTTTCTGTTTCCGCCGGTACAGACTGCATATCCGTGCCCTAATATGGGGCTGGGACTTGATGAACGAACGATTCGAGAGATTAACTAATCATTTCTGATTCCTGTAGTAGCCTATGAGATGTTGCGCAATGCGCATGCGTGGGTCAATACAAAATGAACGAATCGCTCTCTCAGACGACTCGTCGTTCCCGAGTCATATTAAGGATTCGTTCAAAATGAACGAATCGTTCATGAACGACACATCACTACTGTGAAAGAGCAAACGCGACTCTTTCCATTTTCTATTTTCATTTTATCCTGTTTTTACAAGTAAAAACACAGAAATGATAAGAGAAAAAGTTAAATATAGAACAGTGATTGTACCATTACGATGTATGATGAATACAAAGTGTTGAATGTGATTTAGCTGATGACGTTTTGTTTTTCATGAGGTATGTCTGGATAATTATCTAAATATGCTCCAGTGATCATTATATCTAACTATAGAGTTTCATTAATTGTTTTTGGGTTATAAAATGTTTAATCGTTCAGGTTAATGTTATAATAGAGCGTTAAATGTCTCTGGGAAGCTCATTCTGTGATCGCTTTTGGTGCGTTTGGTAGTCACGTGACCAGGCCCTGAGGGAAGAGGAGAAATGCACTCAATCTGTGTTCTTCCATTATAAATACTCTCGTATGTGAGAAGAATAAAAGTAAATTGTGTTGCACAGTATTTTTGAAAAGGAAGAAAAAATGGTAAAAAGTGATTTATTGTGATAAAAGTGACACTAAAGTGATGAGGGAGACACAACTGAATGTGAAGCAAAGCTTTAAAAGCAATTGTATGTACCTGCTAAATAAATATATGAACAGAGGAGCAGTGAAAGAGCAGACGTGACTCTCCCTTTCTTTTCATTTTATCCTGTTTTTACAGGTTACAGTAATCTGTCTGACAGGTCTCCGGAAGCGGAGCCTGCAACACAATGATACAATGAGATGCGCGCCATATATGGAAAGTGTTCAGGAGATATACTATAAGGTTTTGTGAGAAAGAAACCATATTATTCAGTCAAAATACTGAGCTTGATCGTTAGTGTTCCTGTGAGTGCGTGCTAGTAGTCAGCAGGTGCTTACTATAACTCGCACTGTTGTCCTGGTACCCAGGATAAGCACACACAAAATCAGGCTCTATAGAAACAAACGTGACTCGTCTTTTCTATAAGGTATATGATAAGAAATAATACTAATAATAGTAACCTCCTGGGGGGTATTCCAGAAAGCAAGGTTAACTTGCTGTCACATATACCTTGAACTCTTGGTTGATTAACCCAAACCTTGCTTACTCGAGGTATCCTGGTTCCAAAAACAAGTCCGGGAGTAAGTTCAGACAACTCAGAGTATGTTCCTGGTTAACACTCAAGACATTCTCAACAGAGCGACGAATCGATGATTCACCATGGAAACAGACGCTAAGAAAAAGTGTGCTGTTCTACTTCCTTCTTCTTTTGTTTAATGGCAAGTTACATAACCTACTTAGTGCACATCGCCACCTATTTTTGGGTTGTGCAATCATTTGTTCAATCTCTAAGTTTAATAAGTAATCTTTATTCACTGAGAATAAGAATAATATTGTTTGTTTGATGCTAATTAATTAATTAAAATTAAAGTAAAATCCGATTACTTACCGGTACTCTTAAACATACCCAGGTATGTCACATAACCTGCATTCTGGAATACCCCCCTGAAGTGAATGTTGTGTGCCGGTTGACAACATTGCATGAGTGGCTGCTGACGCAGTGAAACTCCACTCCTTCCAAATAAGGCAAAAACAGACCATTTCATTCTAGGGACAATTTTTAGATTTGGAAATGGACCTGTAAAACCGTATCTGGACAATCTTTGCCTTCAAATAAGCCACATACCCTCTATGTAGATATCAGAGAACAATTCAAAATATTGTTTTAACTCATTCTAGGGCACCTTTAATCTAAGATTATGCCTACTTTTGAAATCGTTCTATGTCGTGAAATAGCTAAGCTTTGTCAAACATTTAATTTATTACATTTTTCTTAGGCCTATATGTGCGCTAAAGGATTTGTGGGTTTAATGAAAAGCTGCTTTTCTACTCTGTAGATTTAAATAGATAAACTGAAATTATACTTCTAAAAAATGCAAATAGTGAAAAAAAGTTGAGTCTTTGACTGCTCTGCTGAGGGTAGCTGAGAGACAACTGTCTTGACTATCATGTGAGTAAATCTCCCTTTATCCCTGGTTCCCTTCATGCAGTCATGTGACATGGGTTCATGTTTGACAAAGGAAGGCTGTTCTTTAAAATCCCTCTGTAGTCTGTAAGCCAGTGTCAACTGCTGGCCTTGACAACTACAGTAAAGTTCATGTGTGCTTGGGCTCTAAAAACCTCCTTTTCATCTACATATAGTACTTGTTTATTCAGCATGTGCAGCATTGATATTCATATGGCTCTTAGAGAAGCATGCGATTTTAGAAAGTCCAAGTCAGCAATACTCACATGAGCAAGATTAGGCAATAAATAAATAAATAAATAAAACACTTTTCACTTTATTACTTGTAGCAGTGCTCAGTATTTCTGTTCATTGCCAGATCTTTGGGAACATTAGGAAGGAACTGACAAAATATCCTTTAAAGGTCACACTAAGCTTTATGATCCCAACCTTAAGAATGAAGGTATATAGCATGCATGTGAATGTCTTGCACTTTTCATGCTTCCAGTTTAAAGCATTTAAAGCCCCCCTCCTCCCATTTCATTGTGAATAATTCCTTAAAGATCAGTTTAAAAAGTGAAATACTGCCCTCTACTGATTTAACATAAAAAAAAACATTAGAAAAAAAATCCCCCTTTTAAACACAACACAAATAATTGTTGATGTGTCTGTACATTGCAACATTTGTTGTTGTTGTTTTAGTAGTCAGTTTTGCTATATGCTTCTTTGTAAACCTTCATTTTCAGTGACTACACCAGTCTTTCAAAGGTAGGACTTATAAAACAGTAATTGAGTTGTTTTAATAAGATTTTCTATGGATATTTTAGATCAAGGGCTGTTAACATTTGTTGCATATGCTTTGAGAATTCATGTGAATGAACTTAGAAATCATAAGATCTTTGGCTGAAATACAAATTCCAAGACAAGGCATGACACTAGAATGAAATGCAGCATTAAAGTAAGGATACAGTAATAGTATTTAATAATAATATTTACAATATGCTCTCTGCCAAGAGGAAACAGAGTCTGTATTTTACAAATGTTGCAATGAAAATCTAGTCTACTCTTTAATCACCCTTGCGTGATATTGGGTTGTTTTGTCATTTTGGAAACTGCCTCAGTTTTTCTGCATTACAGTAACATATTACTTTTTGCTGTAAGTGGTAGTGTAAGGCATTACTAATCAATTTTCAGTAATATTTTACTCGGTACATGTTCAGTAACGCTCGCGTTACAACACACTTTTAGCCCAAATATTTTACCCCATGGGGGCGTTCTCCCACTCTACCCTAACAGGTGTGATCTAATAAATGAGTAACCACCGAGACTAAGGCTGTGTCTGAAACCTGGAAAATGCTGCCTTCAGAGGACACATTTCAAGGCAGGAAGGCACCAAGGCACGTCCGAATTTAATGTTAGCTTCACTTCCTGTCTCCTGAGATGCCTTCATCTGATCGATTTTTGAAGGCAGCATATTTGCATCCTTCACTGCCTTTGATATCCCACAATCCTCTGTGCTTTCCATTCTGAGAAAGTTGAGCTAGAAAATAAAGATGGCGTCTGAAAGTTGCATTTGCTGGTCAGTTTGTGTGTAAATGTAAGTTTTTTTACGATGTCATTTCTAGCGAGAAATTACTAATGTAGTAATTAAATATTTGTTTAGTTCTCACCAAAGCTCTCTCTATTTTGCAATTAAACAGTTACACTGCCTAAGAAGTCTGTCCGAAATTAGTTTCGTGAGGTGCCTTCATGCACAAATGCTGCCTTACAAGCCATTGTCTGATAAGGCACCGAGGCAACGAGTCAGCTGCCTAGGTTTTCAGACGCAGCCTAAAGGTCCTTTTCACACAAAAAATTTGCTCGATGGTTTTATATTTTGATCAGCTGTTTGTGTAATTAGTGGTTCCAAACCGAACGCGAATGTTCTGCGGCAAAAAAAACATTGTTTATATTATTTTTTTTGTTTCGATGTCGATTAAATTTGGAATCAAACTTGTGACCTTCATACCCAAATGTGTCCACGAGGGTGGGATTAAGGGCTGTTATGCAAGGGTGGATTGAGGGTTATATGACTGAACATTGACTTTTTACAAAGTTTTATGTTAAAAAACTTGATTTTACGTTTCTGATAACGTCTTGAAATGCACGAATGCCACGCATTTGTATTTAACGGCATCGTTTTTAATGTTTAAATGTTTTAAGGAAAAAACCTTCAAATATATGTGAAAAACAAAATATATGTGAAAAACAGTCCCCTGATCTTATACATGTCACTGTTATTCCAACATTTTAAAAGTTTCAAGCAAATTCGTTTTTAACATTCTTTGATCATTTTCGAAAACACACAAAGTACCAAAACAATCATAATAAATAGTATATTATATATAGTATATATAGTATAGGGGGTATAGTAAGGGAGGATAATAAAACAGATGGCCAAAACAGATTTCCAAACAGGTGTCCAAAACAGGTGTCCAAACAGGTGTCCAAAACAGGTGACCAAACAGGTGTCCAAACAGGTGTCCAAACAGATTTCCAAAACAGGTGTTCAGTCCGGTGGGAGGGGTGTAGTATTATTAGGGTAATCAATCAATCAAATTTTGACACATAGTGCCCTTTAACCCCTTTGCACTCAAAGATCCCAGATGGCCCCAAATTACTGTTGTTCAACTTTCACTGCTCGTTAAAACATCACACTCTTATATGGACAAACTCAGTATCATTAAACAGATTAAAGACTCCAGCTTCGATATTTGAAAACTGTTTATGATAAAACTGGGTTGCAGTGACATTCATTTCTTAATTTATGTCAGAAGTGCAAAATAACCAATCTGTAATGAACAATATTTTGAATGGAATATCACACGCAAATGAATTATCTCTCGTCTGCTGCGGTTAAGTTGTGTCCACACAGCTCGCAAATAACAGATTTTAGTTTAGCTCTTAGTTCAAAAGTCCACATATTTGGAGAAATATTGATTTATTATCACGTTTGCAAAATATTATGTCATACAGAATACCATTTCTATTCAATTCTTACTGAATTATCCGATCTCCATAAAGCTGAATGTACACAGCTCTTGCGGGCTGCGTCCGGCTGCGGGCTGACTCTGTCACGGTTCATGAATTCACTATCTCACTCTCGTACGTTTTACGTGGGCGCATGAGTGAATGTGTGTGTGTGGGTTGATTGAATGAGTTGTGCGTGCGTAAGTTGGGTGTGCTGATTATTGATTACACCTGCTGCGATGATCAGCGTTCCAGCTGCGGTTGATCAGCGCACCCTATTTATTGTCTCTCTGTTTGTCATGTCATTGTCAGAGCGTTGTTGGATGTTGTCCGGTTTGTTTCCTGCCTGCCCTCCTGTTCCTCACCCCGTTGTTCTCCGTGCTCCTTGATCTTCGTGTTTCACCGATTCCTGTGGATGTGTCACCATCACCGTCTTCACCTCTTCACCTCACGGGAGATCGCTGCTGTCCACAGAGTCCCTGTGCCGCCAAATGTCTCTTCCTGGAGGATCTTCGCTGTGTCCAGACCTTCTTGTCACACTCAAAATAAACATCTTTTACTTGCAATTGAATCCGACCATTTCTTGAGTTCCGGACGTAACAGAACGCTCTGACCATAACATGGATTCAGCAAGTTCATCGGACCTGAGTGAGTTTCTGACGCAAAGTGTTGCGAGGATGGATCAACAGGAAGAGAATCTGAACATCACGGGACACGCGGTTAAGACCTTGGTGGCACAGGTGTCCGAGCTGACCCAAAGGATCGAACAACTCACCAGTCCTGCTGTGCCCAACCCACCGCCGTTTCCCCCCACACCTGCAGAGCCGATCCGGCATCCCGAGCCACGCCTACCCAGTCCTGAGTGCTACAGCGGTGAGCCGAATTTCTGTAGACCTATCACGTTTCTGTAGACCTATCAAAAATTGCCTATCACGTTAAATTTGACATCGCTAGCTTTTAATCTAAATCACCATCACACGTTAGCATTTCGCTAGCCTGTTAGCTTGTCATCTCTGCACCCGGGTCTCCTGCTCTCTGAGTTCATTAGTTGGATTAGTAAATAGTGTCCAGCATACGATTGTGGTAAGTGGTAAATTGGATTAATCAACAAATACGGTAAGTCATGTCTTCTCCTGTCATTATCACTTGCACTTCATGCTGCATGTTCAGTATAGGCTTCTCCGCTGGCGAACAGGGCTTCACATGTGATAAATGTAAGGAGATAGTTAGGCTGACGGAGAAGATTTCAGAATTAGAAACACGCATCCATACTTTATCTGAGAGTAGTGAGGATGTAACAGCTTTAGACACTGATTTGGATGTGAATAGCTTAGTGAACTCTGTACATTCTTCGGTTCCGGCTGCAGGGCCCTCGCAGCAGGGCAACTGGGTGACAGTGAGGCAGCATAGTCGCAGACCAAAAAACCGCTTTTCCGTTCCGGTTAGAACATCAAACAGGTTCTCCCCTCTCAGTGAAGCACCCACTGAGTATCCTGTTGAAAGTGCCCTAGTCATTGGCGATTCTATTACACGGAATGTGAAGATACCAGCCACCATAGTCACTTGTTTACCGGGAGCCAGAGCGCCTGACATCAAAGCAAATTTAAAAGTGCTGGCTAAAGCTAATCGTAAATTCTCTAAGATTATTATTCACGTCGGCACTAATGATGTTCGACTTCGCCAGTCGGAGATCACCAAAATTAACATTAAAGAGGTGTGTGAACTCGCTAGTACGATGTCAGAGGCTGTTTATTGTTCTGGTCCGCTCCCCGTTAGAAGGAGTGATGAGATAGTTAGCAGGCTATCATCACTCAATGGCTGGTTGTCTAAGTGGTGTCTGCAAAATAACATAGGGTTCATAGACAATTGGAAAAGTTTTTGGGGCAGACCTGACCTGTTGAAGAAGGATGGCATCCATCCCTCCTGGGGTGGCGCCGCTCTTCTCTCTAGTAATTTGGCACATAGTCTTAGAGCTAAACCTTGACTCACTAGGGCCCAGGTCAGGAAGCAGACAAACTGGCTAAACCGACCGTCTGCTAGCTGTCTCACGTCACCGGAGTCAGATAAATCCCAGCACATAGAGACTCTTTCACCGAGATATTATCATATAGAGACTGTGTCTGTTCCCCGAATTAGTAAATACAAAAAAACATCAAAACCATTCAACAGTAAAAATTTAATTGATGTCCAACAAATAAACAAAAGATATAATACAGATGAACAATTGATAAAGCTTGGGTTGCTTAATATTAGATCCCTTTCCCCAAAAGCGCTTATTGTTAATGATATTATTAAAGATAATAATCTAAATGTGCTCTGTTTGACAGAAACCTGGCTAAAACCTGACGACTACATTACCTTAAATGAGTCCACCCCCCAAGATTATTGTTATAAACATGAGCCGCGTCTGAAAGGTAAAGGGGGAGGGGTTGCTGTAATTTATAATAATATCTTCAGTATTACTCAGAAGTCTAGTTTCAAATATAATTCCTTCGAAGTTTTGGTGCTTTATGTAACGCTATGTAGTGTACATGACAAAACCCGTTCAACATTGGTGTTAGCTACTGTATACAGGCCACCAGGGCATAATACAGACTTTATCAAAGAATTTGCTGACTTTCTATCAGAATTAGTACTGGCCGTAGATAAAGTACTAATTGTTGGTGATTTTAATATCCATGTAGACAACGAAAAAGACGTATTAGGATTAGCATTTAAAGATACACTAAACTCTATTGGAGTTAGGCAACACGTGTCAGGACCCACTCATCGTCATAATCATACTTTAGACCTAATATTGTCACATGGAATTAATGTTGATATCGTTGAAATTCTGCAGCAGAGCGATGACATCTCAGATCATTACTTAGTATCTTGTATACTTAATTTAGCTAAAGTTGCAAAGCCGCCCCCTCGTTTCAAAAATGGCAGGACAATCACTGCCGCTACTAAAGATTGCTTTTTAAATACTCTTCCTCATCAGTATCATCTCCTCAGCAACCCAGATAGCATAGAAGAACTCGATGTTGCAACAGAAACTATTGACTCTCTCTTTTCCAGTACTTTAGACACAGTTGCTCCTCTGCGCTTAAAGAAGATTAAAGAAAATAGTCCAACGCCGTGGTACAACGAGCACACCCGGGCCCTTAAAACAGCAGCCAGAAAAATGGAGCGCAGCTGGAAGAAAACAAAACTAGAGGTCTTTCGAAATTCGTGGAAAGAGCACATGATCGCATACAGAAAGGCCGTAAAAACTGCTAGATCCGCTTATTTCTCAACTCTCTTGGAAGAAAACAAACACAACCCAAGGTATTTATTCGATACAGTGGCTAAATTAACCAAAAATAAAGCTTCAACTTCTGATGATTGTAAACAGCACAGCAGTAATGACTTTATGAACTTCTTCACATGTAAAATTGATAATATTAGGAAGAAAATTTTAACCATGCAGCTGTCTACTACAGTATCACATCAGACAGAGCATTGTAGTGTCACTGAGGAAAAATTACAATCATTCACTGCTATAGGAGAAGAAGAATTGGCTAAACTCATTAAATCATCAAAATCAACAACATGTATGCTTGACCCTGTACCGACTAGGCTAATAAAAGAGATGCTACCAGAGGTCATAGATCCTCTTCTTAATATCATTAATTCATCTTTGTCATTAGGATATGTACCGAAAACTTTTAAGTTGGCTATTATTAAACCACTTATTAAAAAACCGCAACTTGATCCTACAGAATTAGTCAATTATAGACCAATCTCAAATCTACCCTTTCTGTCAAAAATACTTGAAAAGGCAGTGTCTTCACAATTATGTTCCTTTTTAGAAAGAAATGGTATCTGTGAGGATTTCCAGTCAGGATTTAGACCGTATCATAGTACTGAGACTGCACTCATCAGAGTTACAAATGATTTACTCTTATCATCCGATCGTGGCTGTATCTCTCTATTAGTGTTACTCGATCTTAGCGCTGCATTTGATACCATCGACCACAACATTATTTTGAATAGACTCGAAAATTATGTAGGTATTAGTGGAATTGCTTTATCATGGTTTAAATCATACCTATGCGACCGTTATCAGTTTGTAGCAGTAAATGAAGAGATGTCACACCGATCGCAAGTTCAGTATGGAGTACCACAAGGCTCAGTGCTAGGACCGCTACTCTTCACCCTGTACATGCTACCACTGGGAGATATTATTAGGAAGCATGGCATTAGTTTTCATTGTTATGCTGACGATACTCAGCTCTATATTTCTTCACGCCCTGAAGAAACTTACCAATTCACAAGATTAACGGAATGCATAGCCGCCATAAAACATTGGATGACTGGTAATTTCCTGCAACTCAATTCAGAAAAAACTGAATTTTTAATTATTGGACAAAAAAGCTCCACAAGTAGTAACCTAGAATACTGTCTAACACTTGATGGCTGCTCTGTCAAGTCTTCGTCGTCAGTGAGGAACCTGGGTGTGCTCTTTGATACCAATCTTTCGTTTGAAAGCCACGTTTCTAGCATCTGTAAAACTGCTTTCTACCATCTTAAAAATATATCAAAATTACGGCACATGCTCTCAATGCAAAATGCTGAACAGTTAGTTCATGCGTTCATGACCTCAAGGCTAGATTATTGTAATGCTCTATTGGGTGGTTGCCCTGCTCGCTTAATAAATAAACTCCAGCTGGTCCAAAACGCAGCAGCTCGAGTACTTACTAGAACCAGGAAGTATGACCATATTAGCCCAGTTCTGTCAACATTGCACTGGCTACCTATTAAACATCGCATACATTTTAAAATCTTGCTTATTACTTACAAAGCACTAAATGGTTTAGCTCCCCAATACTTGAGCGAGCTCTTAACATATTATACTCCATCACGTCTACTGCGATCTCTAAATTCTGGCCAGTTGTTAATACCAAGAATATCCAAATCAACTGCAGGCGGTCGATCCTTTTCCTATTTAGCTCCTAAACTCTGGAACAGTCTTCCTAGCACTGTTCGGGAAGCAGACACACTCTGTCAGTTTAAATCTAGACTAAAAACACATCTCTTTACTGTGGCATACACATAAAACACTTTATCAATTAATTGATTGTTAGGCTGCATTAACTAGGTCAGCCGGAACCGGGAACACTTCCCATAACACCTGATGTACTCGTTACATCATCAGAAGAATGGCATCTACGCTAATGATATTCTCTCTGTTTTATCCCGAGGTTTACTGCAGTCAGCCAGATCCGGGCCGTATCCTAATCAGATGGTGGACCAGAGAAGACCAACACAGGACCCTGAAGTGTCTGCAGAGACCGTGTCAATTATCCTCCCCCTGCAACTGCCTCATCGACACGGCATCTAAATAAACCCGTCACCAGTGTGATGACTCCGATTGTTCGAATATTACCATTAAATAATACTTAAATCGATATGTCATCCGCAATAAACCCGTCTCTAGCGTGTTGCCTCCGATCATTCGAATATTGCACTTTAATAATTATTTAATCAACATCATCCTTAATAAACCCGTCTCCAGCGTGTTGCCTCCGGTCCTTTGAATATTCCGATCTATTATGACCTCTGACCTGTAAAGCAGCCAGAATAATAATAATAATAATAATAATACGTTGTTTGTAAATTGGCCAGAGGAGAACTGGCACCCCAACTGAGCCTGGTTTCTCCCAAGGTTTATTTTTCTCCATTAGGTCACCTGATGGGGTTTTGGTTTCCTTGCCACTGTTGCCTCTGGCTTGGCGTGCTCAGTTGGGGACACTATATTTTTCAACTAAACATCGAAACAAATCTAATTAATAAACTAATTTAACCATGTAAACTAAATTACTGATCTAATTATTGATCTAAAGCCCACACTGTCACCGAATGGAAATTGAAATGAACTGATGACATCAAATGGCTATACAGCTGAATAAAATTAGGCTGCATTATTTTGCTGTTTGACATTGTAAAGCTGCTTTGAAACAATCTACATTGTTAAAAGCGCTATATAAATAAAGTTGACTTGACTTGACTTGACTAGACCTTTCCTGACCAAGTGTTCTATGATTTTTTCGCTCCAACCACAGACTTTTCACACAGAGGAGGCGAAGGTGGCTTTCGTGTTAACTCTGCTTTCCGGACGGGCGGCGCTGTGGGGAGCGGCGGTGTGGGAGAATCGTCAACCCTGCTGTTCCTCGTTCCTGGCACTCTCAGAAGAGATGAAGCGAGTGTTTGACCGAGCGGTGGCGGGGAGAGAGGCAGCACGTCAGCTGGCCGATCTTCGTCAGGACAACTGCTCGGTCTCAGACTATTCTATTGAGTTCCGCACCCTCGCCGCTGAGTGCCATTGGAACGAGGAGGCACAGCGGGACATGTTCCTGCATGGGCTGGCTGACCGCATCCAAAGAGAGATCTACACCCTGGACCTTCCTGAGAGACTCGACGGTCTTATCGAGCTGACATTGAGGGTGGATAGTCGCCTCAGTCGCCTGGAGCAGTCGTCGAGAGGAGGGGCTCAAGCCGCCAATGTCGAGTGCTCTCAAACCAACAGATGGGGTGCGGTCAGTTCCAGTGCTGATCTGGAGCCCATGCAGGTGGGTCGGGCTCGGCTTTCCCGGGAGGAGAGAGAGAGACGGAGATCCCATGGTCTTTGCCTCTACTGCGGTGGTACAGGACATTACCTGGAGAGATGCCCGGTAAAAGACCATGCCCGGCGGTAAACCAGAGGCTACTGTCGGGCGGGATCTCCGTGGAGAAGACCTCATCCTCTACTCGCCTTCCGGTAAGACTGCTGTGGGCAGCCCAGTCACACGTCTGTCAGGCACTTTTGGATTCCGGAGCAGAGGGTAATTTTATGGATTTTTCACTGGCACGCACTCTGGGTATACCCATCACTACACTTCAGGACAGTATCAAGGTCAACGCACTTAACGGACAAGAACTTCCCAGTATTACATTCACCACACAACCATTGACACTCATTACATCTGGCAACCACACGGAACTCATTTCATTTCTTCTCTTGGACTCACCCCTGGCTCCCGTTGTCCTCGGTCATCCTTGGCTGGTCCAGCACAGCCCTAGGATCGACTGGGGACATAATTCAGTTTCCACCTGGAGTAATAAGTGTTATGAGTGTTGTCTGGTGTCTGCCGTTTCGTCTGTGTCTCGTCCTGTTTTTCAGAGTGAGGTGATGAATTTGTCTAACGTGCCCCCCCAGTACCAGGACCTGAAGGAGGTGTTCAGTAAGTCCCGCGCTGCTTCTCTTCCTCCGCATCGTCCCTATGACTGTGCTATAGATTTACTCCCAGGTAAGTCTCCGCCTAAGGGCAAGCTTTACTCTCTTTCTATTCCTGAGAGGGAGGTCATGGAGAAATACATTTCTGATTCTCTAGCCTCCAGATTCATCCGACCTTCCTCTTCCCCAGCGGGGGCGGGGTTCTTTTTTGTGGGAAAGAAGGATGGTTCACTGCGACCTTGCATTGATTACCGAGGGCTGAATAACATCACGGTAAAGAATACTTATCCTTTGCCGCTGATGTCTTCAGCCTTTGAGAGGTTGCAGGGAGCATCTGTTTTCACAAAACTGGACTTACGTAACGCTTATCATTTGGTTCGCATCAGGAAGGGGGATGAGTGGAAGACCGCTTTTAACACCCCCAGGGGGCACTTTGAATATTTGGTGATGCCGTTCGGGCTATCCAACTCCCCAGCGGTCTTCCAGGCACTCGTCAATGACGTGCTGAGAGATATGGTCGACCAGTTCATATATGTCTACCTGGACGACATATTGATTTTTTCTTCATCTCTCCAGGAACACGTTCAGCACGTCAGACGAGTGCTTCAGAGGTTGCTAGAGAATGGGCTTTTTGTCAAGGCGGAGAAATGCGTTTTTCATGCACAGTCTGTTCCTTTCCTAGGATACATCGTCTCGTCTGAGGGAATGCGTATGGACCCTGACAAGGTTAAGGCTGTGGTAGAGTGGCCAAGTCCAGATTCCCGTAAGGCCCTGCAGAGGTTTCTGGGGTTCGCCAACTTCTATCGGCGTTTCATTCGCAACTACAGCCAACTAGCCGCGCCTCTGACCGCCTTGACCTCTCCCAGAACTACGTTCAGGTGGTCTGATGCAGCAGAAGCTGCATTTACCAAACTGAAAGGCCGCTTTGTTTCGGCCCCCATCCTTATCGCCCCTGATCCATCACGTCAGTTCGTGGTAGAGGTCGACGCATCAGAGGTGGGGGTAGGTGCAGTTCTATCGCAACGCTCTCTCTCAGATGACAAGATGCACCCTTGCGCGTTTTTGTCCCACCGTTTATCTTCTGCCGAATGTAATTATGACATTGGTAATAGAGAGTTGCTGGCCGTCAAGTTAGCGTTGGAGGAGTGGCGTCATTGGTTAGAAGGGTCGGGGGTACCTTTTATCGTTTGGACTGATCACAAGAACTTGGAGTATATTAGAACTGCGAAAAGACTCAATTCCAGGCAGGCTCGGTGGGCTCTTTTTTTCGGTCGTTTTGACTTTTTACTCTCGTACCGCCCCGGGTCCAAAAACATCAAACCCGATTCTTTATCTCGCATTTTTGATCCATCCGAACGCCCGATTACTCCCGAGTGTATTTTGCCGGAGAGACTAGTGGTCTCCACACTCACATGGGAGGTCGAATCGAAGGTCAGATCGGCCTTAGAAGGGGTAACGCCTCCGCCCGGCGGTCCACCGAGCCGATTGTTTGTGCCGGAGGAGTTACGGTCCGAAGTTATTCAATGGGGTCACTGCTCCAACATTGCTTGCCATCCAGGAGTAAACCGGACTAGGGGTTTGATAAAGCAACGATTCTGGTGGCCATTAATGGCTCGTGACGTCCGCAGTTTTGTATTGGCATGTTCAGTTTGTGCGATTGGTAAGACGTCTAACCGATCTCCTGACGGGTTACTCCATCCGCTGCCGGTGCCTTCGAGACCTTGGTCCCACATCGCGCTAGATTTTGTCACCGCCCTCCCGCCCTCTAATGGCATGACGGTTGTTTTAACCGTAGTGGACCGATTCTCGAAGGCAGCACATTTCATTCCCTTGCCCAAATTGCCCTCAGCCAAGGAGACAGCGGTGTCTGTCATTGACCACGTCTTTCGGTTACATGGCCTCCCGATGGACGTGGTTTCTGACAGGGGTCCCCAATTCGTGTCCAAATTTTGGCGAGAATTCTGTAAATTACTAGGAGCTACGGTTAGTTTGTCTTCGGGTTATCACCCCCAGAGTAATGGTCAGACTGAACGTGCCAATCAAGATTTGGAGAGAGTGTTACGATGTTTGGTATCCAAGAATCCTTCTTCCTGGAGCCAACAGCTGTCTATGGTTGAGTACGCTCATAATTCACTACCAGTGTCATCTACGGGCCTCTCTCCGTTCCAGTGTAGTATAGGGTACCAGCCACCTATTTTTCCGAGTCTGGATTCCGAAGTCGCGGTCCCCTCCGCCCACGCCTTTGTCCAGAGGTGTCACCGCACATGGACCAGAGCCCGGGAGACTCTGCTCCAAGTGGGGGCGCGCACCAAGGCTAAAGCCGATCGCCACCGGTCTAAGCCTCCCGTATACGTCGTGGGTCAAAAAGTGTGGCTTTCTACCAGAAATATTCCGCTCCGCTCCGTATCTAATAAACTTGCTCCTAAATTTATTGGCCCTTTCACTGTCACCAAGATCATTAGTCCGGTGGCAGTCCGCCTCAAACTTCCTCCAGCGTACAGGAGAATTCACCCCGCCTTTCACGTATCCAAATTAAAGCCTGTTTTTCATTCTCACCTTAATCCGCCGGTCCCGGTTCCCCCACCGCCGCCGCGTCTCGTAGATGGGGAACCTACGTATTCGGTCAACCGTATTCTGGACTCGAGACGGAGGGGACGCGGATTCCAGTACCTGGTGGACTGGGAGGGTTACGGTCCGGAGGAGAGAAGTTGGGTTCCTGCTAGGGACATTCTGGATCACTCCCTTATTGACGATTACAAGCAACAGGTAAGTTCTTCTGGGAGCGCCAGGAGGCGCTCCTAGGGGGAGGGGTACTGTCACGGTTCATGAATTCACTATCTCACTCTCGTACGTTTTACGTGGGCGCATGAGTGAATGTGTGTGTGTGGGTTGATTGAATGAGTTGTGCGTGCGTAAGTTGGGTGTGCTGATTATTGATTACACCTGCTGCGATGATCAGCGTTCCAGCTGCGGTTGATCAGCGCACCCTATTTATTGTCTCTCTGTTTGTCATGTCATTGTCAGAGCGTTGTTGGATGTTGTCCGGTTTGTTTCCTGCCTGCCCTCCTGTTCCTCACCCCGTTGTTCTCCGTGCTCCTTGATCTTCGTGTTTCACCGATTCCTGTGGATGTGTCACCATCACCGTCTTCACCTCTTCACCTCACGGGAGATCGCTGCTGTCCACAGAGTCCCTGTGCCGCCAAGTGTCTCTTCCTGGAGGATCTTCGCTGTGTCCAGACCTTCTTGTCACACTCAAAATAAACATCTTTTACTTGCAATTGAATCCGACCATTTCTTGAGTTCCGGACGTAACAGACTCGTTGCCTCGCTGCCTTATCAGACAATGACTTGTAAGGCAGCGTTTGTGCATGAAGGCACCTCACAAAACTAATTTCGGACTGACTTCTTAGGCAGTGTAACAGTTTAATGATCTACAGCAAAATAGAGAGTGCTTTGGTGAGAACTAAGCAAATTTCTACATTAGTAATTTCTCGCTAGAAATGACATCAGAAGGTGAAAATGTTCATTTACACACAAACTGACCAGCAAACGCAACTTTCATATGCCAAAATCGTTTTTTTTCAGCTCAACTCTCACAGAATGGAAAGCACAGGAACAGGATTGTGGGATATCAAAGGCAGCGAAGGATACAAATATGTTGCCTTCAAAAATCGATCTGATGAAGGTATCTCTGGAGACAGGAAGTGAAGCTAACATTAGATTCGGACGTGCCTTGGTGCCTTCCTGCCTTGAAATGTGTCCTCCGAAGGCAGCATTTTCCAGGTTTCAGACATTTCTACGCGTGAACTAAGAAGCTAATAAACACATGATAACTATGGCATAAGATTTTTGTGTGATTTTTCATGTGATTTTGGCTATTTTATATCAATAATGGATGTTAACATTATAACTGCTAGCACGTGTAGCGATTAGCTCCATATAAAATGCTAAATATAACGTTTTAACATCACCATATGAATGAAATCCCCATTATATCGTGACAGGAAGCTAATACAAACACTTGATGGTGGTCAAAAGTGACATTTTGAGTGAAAGTGTAATTTTAATCTTTTAAATTGTGTTATGTAGCTTGATGCTAACTGTAGCTCTAATGCACCTGTTGGACCAGGATCTTTGTCTATTTTGTTTCAATAAATCAGTTTTAGTTTTAGGGGGTTTTTTTCTTTTCTTTTTTTTTCTAGAAAGACTTCAGATAATATGTTGATTACTGCAAAGTGCTTAATAGGCCATTAATGGGCCATTTGTGCCAGCATAAAGGTTGTAGCTTTTGCTGAATATGAACAAAAGAATAACGATAAAACAATAATCAGGATTAAGTCTCATAATCTCAGAGGTGTAAAACGGTTGTCGAGTGAGGACATTGTTGCATTAATTGACCTGTTCTCCTCGCCAGACCTTAGACAAAAGACTGCAAATGGGTGTTTGTAGGCCAACAATAGCATCTTCTCTAAAAAAATCCTGACATGGTCTTAGAAAATGTTTCATAAAATTCATATTTTTGGACATAGCCTCAGATTTGAAATTAAGCATGACCACACTTGTGGCTTCACTTTAGCTGTGGTTATACACTCACCTAAAGGATTATTAGGAACACCATACTAATACTGTGTTTGACCCCCTTTCGCCTTCAGAACTGCCTTAATTCTACATGGCATTGATTCAACAAGGTGCTGAAAGCATTCTTTAAAAATGTTGGCCCATATTGATAGGATAGCATCTTGCAGTTGATGGAGATTTGTGGGATGCACATCCAGGGCACAAAGCTCCCGTTCCACCACATCCCAAAGATGCTCTATTGGGTTGAGATCTGGTGACTGTGGGGGCCATTTTAGTACAGTGAACTCATTGTCATGTTCAAGAAACCAATTTGAAATGATTCGAGATTTGTGACATGGTGCATTATCCTGCTGGAAAGTAGCCATCAGAGGATGGGAACATGGTGGTAATAAAGGGATGGACATGGTCAGAAACAATGCTCAGGTAGGCCGTGGCATTTAAACGATGCCCAATTGGTACTAAGGGGCCTAAAGTGTGCCAAGAAAACATCCCCCACACCATTACACCACCACCACCAGCCTGCACAGTGGTAACAAGGCATGATGGATCCATGTTCTCATTCTGTTTACGCCAAATTCTGACTCTACCATCTGAATGTCTCAACAGAAATCGAGACTCATCAGACCAGGCAACATTTTTCCAGTCTTCAACTGTCCAATTTTGGTGAGCTTGTGCAAATTGTAGCCTCTTTTTCCTATTTGTAGTGGAGATGAGTGGTACCCGGTGGGGTCTTCTGCTGTTGTAGCCCATCCGCCTCAAGGTTGTGTGTGTTGTGGCTTCACAAATGCTTTGCTGCATACCTCGGTTGTGTAGCGTCTGGAGTCGCTCTTGACGTGAGATCAGCTCTGCCTATGAATTAGTATTAGCATATAAATTAGTTGTAACGGCTCCATCGAGTCTGACCCAAATGGCCGCACTATCACCTTTTATAACCGGCAGAGGCAATACAGGCCGCACCGTTATCGCCCTGTGAGAACTTCAAACAGATTCTAATCAGCCCGGACCCCTAACTCACCTTCCTGTCCAGAATGACCTTAACACACACACACACACACACACACACACACACACACACACACACACACACACACACACACACACACACACACACACACACACACACACACACACACACACACACACACACACACACACACACACACACACACACACACACACACACACACACACACACACACACACCCGGCCCGGCCAAGCTGGTCGTTTCCTTTGAAGATGACGCACTCCGCAACACGCGAACCTTCTCAGTGCGGACGAGATGAACTTTCCCTTCCAAGACAATCGCTTCGAAACACCTTTAAATCTCCCGCGGACCGACCACGCTCCGGAAGGACCAAACAGAGAGAGAACTTCAGCGCATGAACGCTCTGAGAAACGCAACGCACACATCTTGCTTTACACAACACAAAGAAACCATGCAAGTATCAATTCTATCGAAATTTAGATGCGTTTGAATATAATTGCTCCCTGCTGGCTCTAGCGGTTATGTTTGGGAAAGTGTCTGACCGGACCATACCCTTCTTACTTTCCTTTCCCCTCATCCTCATCCTCCTTCTTTACTTTTCTTCATTCTGTATATACATGTATCCTTTATGTAGTCGTATGTAATCGTAGTAGCCATCACTATTAAAACCATTGTATCCACGTTTTGATTGTCATTGTTGTTGCTCACAGAACATGAGTCCCTTTAATGTCAGATCTAAGCTACGAGCTCTTATAAGTATCATTGAATGCTTTAATTAATACCATAACTCGGAAAGTTTGTCCTTTGTGGCCAGAGGGATAAACTTCCCGGAAATTGGGTAGCAGACCTAGTGAAAGTTGATAAGGATTGTACTGCTCGTTCGTTAAACAGAACGGATTAGAGGAATTCTGAATCAACTCCTTAGAGGTTATTCTGTGATTATTTAATATAGATATATATCCGTAGTTAATTGCAATAAATTGTTGTTAACCATATATATATAAATACCTATGTTAGGTATTCCCCTTTTTTGGGTGATTTTAGAGATTTATGATTCGATTATAACCTGTTGTAATTAATCATAACTCCCTAAATATTAATACCCATAATTCCCTATTGAGCCAAATTTAATATATGTAACCCTAAGATGCTACAGTTGTAACAAGTGGTTATTTCAGTCAAAGTTGCTCTATCAGCTTGAAATCCCAGTAACTGAGCAGATTGTGCAATACTCAGACCGGCCCGTCTGGCACCAACAACCATGCCACGCTCAAAATTGCTTAAATCACCTTTCTTTCCCATTCTGACATTCAGTTTGGAGTTCAGGAAATTGTCTTGACCAGGACCACACCCCTAAATGCATTGAAGCAACTGCCATGTGACAGGTGTTCCTAATAATCCTTTAGGTGAGTGTACATTTGTAACATAGATCCACTGGAGGCAAGTGTTTTGAACCCATGTGCAGCCTTTATTAACAAAATCCAAAAACATAAAACAAACACTTGGCAAAATAACAAACAAAACTTGGCTTGACAATAAACAAAACAGACTTGACCTGAACACACTCACCACCAACGGGTTACCACGTCAATAACAGACCAAGACACATGGCAAACATGAGGGCTTAAATACACACAGACAAGTGACACCTGTGAACAGTGATGAGACAATGAACCAATGACATGACAACACGAGGGCATGGGAATCACATGACAAGACCAGGAAGTGCATGACAAGACTGTGAACATGACAAACTCAAACATAACCATGAACGATGAACCATCACCAAAACACCCTGTGACAGATCCCCCCCTCTATGGGCGGCCCCTGACGCCCAAACAATACCAAAACACCACTGGCCTAACCGAGAGTCTTAACAGAAAGTCTTGGGGGGGCGGTCTTGGGGGAGGGATGGTGGGCCAGGCCCCAGGACCCAGACATGACCTGGACGGGCCTGGGAGCGTGGGCAGACCTGGACCCTGTGGCGTGGGCGGACCTGGACCCTGTGGCGTGGGAGGACCTGGACCCTGTGGCGTGGGAGGACCTGGACCCTGTGGCGTGGGAGGACCTGGACCCTCAGGCGTGGGCGGCCATGGCGGCAACGGCAGTTCAACAGGCCATGGCGGTAACGGCGGTTCAGGGGGCCACAGAGGCGTGGCCTTCATGGCCTCCATGTACCCCCCCCCCAAAAAAATTTTCTTGGGCGGGACAGCGGGGCCGTGGGCTGGAGCCTGGACGGGGCCGTGGGCTGGAGCCTGTACGGGGCCGTGGGCTGGAGCCCGGAGGGGGCCGTGGGCTGGAGCCCGGACGGGGCCTGGCGGCGTGGTGGCTGGACTCTCTGGTGTGGAGGGTACTGTGGGATTACAAGGCTCCTCTTCTGCAAAACCCACAGTGAACGAGGAATCACTCAGCAGAAGTGCAAAGTCAATATACTGGGCCAGAGTCCACGGCAAAGTGCTCTCAGGCATTAAATAAGCTAGGTGCTCATTCAGTCCAAAATAAAAAATGTCCTTGAGTGCCTGACCATTAAATTCTACTTGGCAAGATAGTCCACAAAACTCCTCAACATAATTTTCCAGGGGACGATTCCTCTGGCGTAAACGCAGTAAAGCAACTGCTGGGTCCATTTTGTTTGGTCTGTTATTCTGTAACATATAGATCCACTGGAGGCAAGTGTTTTGAACCCATGTGCAGCCTTTATTAACAAAATCCAAAAACATAAAACAAACACTTGGCAAAATAACAAACAAAACTTGGCTTGACAATAAACTTGACTAAACAAAACAGACTTGACCTGAACACACTCACCACCAACGGGTTACCACGTCAATAACAGACCAAGACACATGGCAAACATGAGGGCTTAAATACACACAGACAAATGACAAGACAAGTGACACCTGTGAACAGTGATGAGACAATGAACCAATGACATGACAACACATGAGGGCATGGGAATCACATGACAAGACCAGGAAGTGCATGACAAGACTGTGAACATGACAAACTCAAACATAACCATGAACGATGAACATGAACCATCACCAAAACACCCTGTGACAACATTGTTATACTACATTCATATAATATTTTCATACATTTAAAAATATATTCTTAATAATTTTATTTGTTTTTATGTTTGAGCCTATATATCTCCATATGAATAACTGTCTGAGTAATTCTGGGTATTCAGCTGTAAACTCTCAAGTGTTGGCTTTCTAGAAATGTATTTGTTATGTGTCTATTCAGAATAACTTGTGAGCAGCAGCCTTTTTTACTATGGGTATGTCAAAATGCATATCTGTCTTAAAGCCTTTTTTGGTGAAAACAACGTGCCTAAGACTTCAGCACAGTACTGTAATGGGGCAGGTCAGATACCTGTGTCTCTTCTTTTATACACCTATCCTTCTCAATGTTTCTTTTTATTATTTCCATAACCTGAATAATTAAGTTATAACCATTTTCTACATTTGATAAATCAGTTCACCTATAACCTCTCTATATTTAATGAGTAATTTCGGAGATTCTAGTATATATATATATATATATATATATATATATATATATATATATATATATATATATATATATATATGCTGTGTGCTTGTGGAAACACATTTCTTTAGGTGCTGCTCTGATGTCTGTGTTAAACGTGTTGACAGGCGATTGTCCTTGGTGTGTGTGTGTCAACACCCCGGGAGAACCCCTCAGCCTGTGTTTAGCTATATGTCTTCCTAAAGTGACCTTAGGGTCATTGGATGTCAGGTCTACGTGACTTCTTAGGGACCCAGAGAAACTGTACCTCTTTTATGTTTTTCTTACTAAAAAGAATAAATTCACTTCTGTACTAGATGTATCAGCCTGTTTTGGAGAAGTGCCTTGTTGATAGTTAGTTAAGATGTTCTCAACCTTGAGCAAACTTTTACTCTTTGGAGCTTTTGTGTGTATGTGCGTTGCATGGTCTTTGCAGAATCAGTATTGGAGATGGGGTTTTCTGCAGATGATGCCAGACGTGGAGACGCCGTTCTGTGACCTCCGAGGTCATGGCGATCTAAATCTTGGCCTGGGCGACAACGAGTCTACGCATTTTTAGTGATATGTGCTCCTATCTGTCTACGTGTGGAAAGTTGCGTACATTGCATGTTGTTAGAACCAATCAGAATCATTCCAAATGACAATAATGACGTGGTTAGACCTTGAAAACAGTATAACTGTTTAAAAATTGTATGTACGTTAGGCGGAGGCGGGGAGACTGTTAGAGGGAGCGCGGCCTACGTACTCCTTGTGAGACTTGAAGCTGGCTTCTGCTGATGAAACTGCAAACTATTCTTCAGTAAATTTTTCTTTAATTAATCTAACTCCTGACTCTTGGTCTTCATTTTTCACTACTGGTCATGGGTCCTAAGCTGTTACCCCAACAACTGTATTTTAAAATGTTATTTATTCCTGATAAAACTAAGTTACTCCAGATTCCAGGGTCACGTGATCCTTCAGAAATCATTCTAATATGCTTCCATCCATCCATCCATCCATCCATCCATCTTCTTCCGCTTTATCTGGGGCCGGGTCACGGGGGCAGCAGTCTAAGCAGAGATGCCCAGACTTCCCTCTCCCTAGACACTTCCTCTAGCTCTTCCGGGGGGACACAGAGGCGTTCCCAGGCCAGCCGGGAGACATAGTCCCTCCAGCGTGTCCTTGGTCTTCCCCGGGGCCTCCTCCCGGTTGGACATGCCCAAAACACCTTCCCGGGAAGGTGTTCAGGAGGCATCCGGAACAGATGCCCGAGCCACCTCAGCTGTCCCCTCTCGATGTGGAGGAGCAGCGGCTCTACTCAGAGTTCCTCCCGAGTGACTGAGCTTCTCACCCTATCTCTAAGGGAGCGCCCAGCCACCCTGCGGAGAAAGCCCATTTCGGCCGCCTGTATCCGGGATCTTGTCCTTTCGGTCATGACCCAAAGCTCATGACCATAGGTGAGAGTAGGAACTTAGATTGACCGGTAAATCGAGAGCTTCGCCTTATGGCTTAGCTCTTTCTTCACCACGACAGACCGGTACATCGACCGCATTACTGAAGAAGCTGCACCGATCCGTCTGTCAATCTCCCGTTCCATCCTCCCCTCACTCGTGAACAAGACCCCTAGATACTTGAACTCCTCCACTTGAGGCAGGAACTCTCCACCAACCTGAAGTGGGCAAGCCACCCTTTTTCGACTGAGGACCATGGCCTCGGAGGTGCTGATCCCCATCCCAGCTGCTTCACACTCGGCTGCAAACCGTCCCAGTGCATGCTGAAGGTCCTGGTTAGAAGGGGCCAACACGACAACATCATCCGCAAAGAGCAGAGACAAAATCGTGTGGTCCCCAAACCTGACACCCTCCGGCCCTTGGCTGCGCCTAGAAATTCTGTCCATAAAAATTATGAACAGAACCGGCGACAAAGGGCAGCCCTGCCAGAGTCCAACATGCACCGGGAACAAGTCTGACTTACTGCCGGCAATGCGGACCAAACTCCTGCTTCGGTCATACAGGGACCGGACAGCCCTAAGCAAAGGACCCCGGACCCCATATTCCCAGAGCACCCTCCACAGGACGCCGCGAGGGACACAGTCGAATGCCTTCTCCAAATCCACAAAACAAATGTGGACTGGTTGGGCAAACTCCCATGAACACTCCAGCACCCTGTAGAGGGTATAGAGCTGGTCCAGTGTTCCACGACCGGGACGAAAACCACACTGTTCCTCCTGAATCCGAGGTTCCACTATCGGCCGAATTCTCCTCTCCAGTACCCTGGCATAGACTTTCATGGGGAGGCTGAGAAGTGTGATCCCCCTATAGTTGGAACACACCCTCCGGTCCCCCTTCTTAAAAAGAGGGACCACCACCCCGGTCTGCCACCCCAGAGGCACTGTCCCCGACCGCCACGCGATGCTGCAGAGGCGTGTCAGCCAAGACAGCCCCACAACATCCAGAGACTTGAGGTACTCAGGGCGGATCTCATCCACCCCCGGTGCCTTGCCACCGAGGAGTTTCTTGACCACCTCGGTGACTTCAGCTTGGGTGATGGACGAGTCCTCCTCTGAGCCCCCAGCCTCTGCTTCCTCAATGGAAGACGTGATGGCGGGATTGAGGAGATCCTCGAAGTATTCCTTCCACCGTCCGACAACATCCCCAGTTGAGGTCAACAGCCGCCCATCGCCACTGTAAACAGCGTTGGTAGGGCACTGCTTCCCCCTCCTGAGGCGCCGGACGGTTTGCCAGAATCTCTTCGAGGCCAGCCGATAGTCCTTTTCCATGGCCTCACCGAACTCCTCCCAGGCCCGAGTTTTTGCCTCCACAACCACCCGGGCTGCAGTCCGTTTAGCCTGCCGGTACCTGTCAGCTGCCTCAGGAGTCGGATCCAACTCACCACCAGGTGGTGATCAGTTGACAGCTCCGCCCCTCTCTTCACCCGAGTGTCCAAGACATACAGCTGCAGGTCAGATGAAACGACCACAAAGTCGATCATTGACCTACGACCTAGGGTGTCCTGGTGCCATGTGCACTGATGGACACCCTTATGCTTGAACATGGTGTTCGTTATGGACAAACTGTAACTAGCACAGAAGTCCAATAACTGAACACCACTCGGGTTCAGATCAGGGCAATGGTTTTTTTTTGTCAACTGGGGCCGTTCCTCCCAATCACGCCCCTCCAGGTTTCACTGTCATTGCCCACGTGGGCGTTGAAGTCCCCCAGTAGAACTACGGAGTCCCCAGTCGGAGCACTTTCCAGCACCCCTCCCAGGGACACCAAGAAGGTCGGGTACTCTGCACTGCTGTTCGGCCCGTAGGCACACACAACAGTGAGAGACCTATCCCCGAGCCGAAGGCGCAGGGAAACGACCCTCTCGTTCACCGGGGTAAACTCCAACACATGGCGGCAGAGCTGGGGGGCTATAAGCAAACCCACACCAGCCCGCCGCCTCTCACCATGGGCAACTCCAGAGTGGTGAAGAGTCCATCCTCTCTCGAGGAGTGTGGTTCCAGAGCCCAAGCCGTGCGTGGAGGTGATTCCGACTATCTCTAGTCGGAACCTCTCAACCTCACGCACAATCTCAGGCTCTTTCCCCGCCAGCGAGGTGACATTCCATGTCCCAAGAGCCAGTTTCCGTGTCCAGGGATCGGGTCGTCTAGGCCCCCGCCTTCGACTGCTGCCCGATTCACTTTGCACCGGCCCCTTATGGTCCCTCCCGTGAGTGGTGGGCCCACAGGAAGGTGTCCCCACGTTGCTCCTTTGGGCTGAGCCCGGCCGGACCCCGTGGGGTAAGGCCCGGCCACCAGGCGCTCGAATACAAGCCCCAACCCCAGGCCTGGCTCCAGGGTGGGGCCCCGGCTGCGCCGTACCGGGCGACGTCACGGTCCTCCTTTTTTTTGTCATCATAAGGGTTTTTTGAACTGCTCTTAGTCTGACCCGTCACCTAGGACCTGTTTGCCTTGGGAGACCCTACCAGGGGCATATAGCCCGGACAACATAGCTCCTAGGGTCATTCGGGTACTCAAACCCCTCCACCACGTTAAGGTGGCAGTTCATGGAGGAGATTCTAATATGCTGATTTAGTGCAAAGGATTTCTTATCATTATCAGTGCTAAAACAGATGTGCTTGACATTTTTGTGGGAACCATGATACTTTTTATTTTAAGATACTTTGATGAATAGAAAGTATTTAACAAAATAAATACTTATTAAAAGTCTTTACTGTCACTTTTAATCAAATCAATACATCCTCAATAAATGTATAACTGACTAAAAAAACTGACCTCAAACATTTGAACGATAGTATTCATGGACCCTTTTTAAGTTCCACAGAAGAAATAGTCATGCAGGTTTGAAATGTCATGGTTGCATTAATTTTTTTCACTTATTAAACTCATACAGCTTTACTCTTCACTTGTATCACCACGTGCTGAACGTAACTGGTGCTGTATACAATACATGTTCTTGTGAAGGGAAGCTTCTGTTTCAGAACACATGGTTTCTCATATGGCCTGTATCTCAAGCGTGATCGACACAGCTTTCGTTCCTCTCGTCATCAGCAAATGAAACAAGTCCTGTGTGTGAATTTTCCACACTTGATTTGCACAGATATCTTTTGCCACTCTGTGTGTCTGTAAATAGCAGTTCATTTGTACATCACAAACCTGTTTGTTTCCTAGAGTTAACATGTAAATAGCCTACTGTATAAGAAAGATCTATAATTGCCCTGCGATGGACCTGCTATCCATCCTGGGTGTTTCCCTGCTTACAGCCTGAGACTCTGCAGGCTTTAGCATCCCTGTTACACTACATAAGACTAACTTTTGAACATTTCCACCATTTCCACCTACAAAACAGATATAGGGTTCACTGAAGACACATTCATGAAAAATATAATTTCAACATTTAAGTTCAAAATGTTTCTTTATTATATATAGTTGACCCTTGCGGCTTGCCATCATTCTTCCTATACATTGTTAACTAAAACTAAAACTATTCAAAAATCCTTTTTGTAGGCTAAAGCTGAAATCAAACAAAACATAAATATTGGATGAAATTAATTTGGAAACTAACTGAAATAAGTTGAAGTACTAAAATGACTAAAACTGGAATAAAAATATATTAAAGCTAAATATAAATAGTAAAAAAGCTACTAAAAATGGCAAAAGCACATAAAAAATTGCAGCTGTAAAATCGATTAATCGCATCCAAAATAAAAGTTTGTGTTTACATAATGTGTGTGTACTGTGTATAATTATATATATATAATTATATAATAATTATATAAATAATTATACACAATGACAGTACACATCCATATATTATGTAAACACAAACTTTTATTTCGGATGCGATTAATTGTGATTAATCGATTTGACAGCACAAAAAAAGCTAATTCAAAATATGAATCAATTAAATACTATACATAAATAATAACACTAAAATAACATCAATATATCAGTTACGTTACAATATCCTAGTTTCATTGTGTTCACATTAGAGCTTTTATTTATTTATTTTTAAATATGAGCATTAAAATTCATTAAGAATAAATTAAAAATACCAGAATTTCAGTTTGGACATGTAGCTTTTGTAAAATGCACAATGAATCTATTATCTATTATATCTATTAAATTACTAATTTGGCAGAAATCTTACTGTACATATATCAACCCAACAAATGCATGATTGTTGTTTCCAGGATTTTTTTAACAGTTGGTTGGAAACTCATCCTCTGTTCATGCACATGGGTCATGAACAGCCCACAAAGCCTGAGGGGCAAGGATTTTGTTCACCTGGTCTCCACAGTAACATGGCTTAATTGATCTACTTGCATGGATGCAGTGATTCATGCCATGTTCTGATATCTTGATCTTGTCATACACTGATGACGTCAAGCCTGTTAAAATCAGAACAGCATAACCCTTGTACTATGTCAAAGCAGGTCTATGGTAAGCAGAGCACACTGCAGGCCTTGCCAATTGTGATGGGAATCCTTGCTCTTTTTAGTGAGCCATGCAGATCTTTCTTTTCAGCTCATCTATGAGAGCCGACTCTTTTGACACTCAAATGGATCTGCACTTACTGTCGATTACAAATCGGAAAAAGTAGGAAATGGTTAGAAATTTTAAATGTAATTGTCCTAAACCACGTAATTTCCAGAATACCATAATTTATAAATTATTACTGAACGTTTGATTTAAATGTAACTATCCAAAACACATGCCATTGCAAACAAATCACAATAAAGTGTGCCAAATAACAAATAAAACATAATTATCCAAAACAGCTTCATTAGTAGTTTATTTTATAGTAATGTAATAACTGCACATAATGTAATAACTGTGCATAATGTAATAAGTATTACATTAGTAATGTAAAAAAAATTTCGTAATGTAATAATTTTCTCTAAAAGTAATAAAATCTTGAGCTCATAATATAATTTAACAAAAAATTACATGATGTGAAATGTTTTACATTATAAGTTTGTCATATTTTCATAATTGTAATAGCTTTTTTAAACATAAAAACATTTGTTTTCCTGTACAGTACATTTTTTAAATCAAAATCATTCTGGTTCTAACATACACCATCTGGTGCTACTTGGACACGTCATCAGTGATGAACCCGGGGTCAACAGGTGTTTCGGGTCCCGGGCGACCCTGCCGGGGGTGATCAGTCCCGGCCTGTGTCCAAGTGGCGTGCTACTCCACGGATCCCCCCTCTGGATATACAGCCATCTTTACATACAGATGTTCTTTATGGCTCGTCTGCACAGTTGTCCTTTAACTGCAAATAAGTTTGAGTGTTCAGAGCAATGACTGTCCAGCAAAGCCCCGGCCACCGACCTCCACTGGCTCGCTGCGCACTTTCCAGCCACCACTCCTGCACTCCTTCACCAGCTCTGCATACTTGGCTCTCTTGCGCTAATTTGCCTCCTCCAATCTGTCTATACAGGAACTTAAGCTGTCTTCCCAGATCCACTTGAAGGTGCCAGTCTTTTGCATTGGAGAGGAGCCCACCTGGGGAGTGTGGCTGCAGTTGTGCCTTCTCCCCAGCTCTGACAAAAGGAAGGCTATGCTTGGAGGGATGCTGACACTTACTGTTCTGAATCGCTGCGGTGATTGTATCTGCCAGAAGCCTGAAGACCTGATCATGGCGCCAGTGATAACGCCAATCCCCCAAAGCCTTTGGACAGTAGCTGAGGATATGCTCCAGTGTGCCACTCCTTTGGCACAGTTGGCATGCTGGAAAGTCTATCAAGCCCCAGCGGTGTAGGTTGGATGGGCTAGGTAATAGGTCATACACCGAACTTGTGAGGAACTTGATGCGCAGTGGTTCAGAGATCCACAACTCTGCCCAATTGATCTTGCACTGCTCGCCGTTCTCCCACCTAGTCCAGGCACTTTGCTGTTGCAACCATCTTGGTCAGATGATCTTCCTCCACCTCTGCCCGCACCTCGTCCTGCACCAACTGCCGCTTTTCTTGCTTTATCACAGTTCTCTTCTCGCGTTCCCTTCTCTTGCTTTATCATAGCATGGCTTAGGAAAACAGGCCTACACGTCCTACCGCCACGCTGCCAACCAGGACACCATGCCTCAGCTGTGCCTCCGCTTTGTCCACCGCTTTCTTCCCGTATTAACGCAGATTCCAGCTAAGGAGACTTTGGCATCAGAGGAATCTCAGTACATCGAGACCTCCCGGGCACTGATGGGAAGCTGCAGCTTGGTGGAAAAACCATAGAAGGTGATGTTACTTAGGGACCGTGGGAGCCCTAGCCACCTCCTGAGGAACTGACTGATGGTTCTCTCTTCTACCATTGTCGTGGGTACCTCATATACGAGAAGGGGCCAGAGAAGCTTTGGCAGGATTCCGTGCTGGTGCATTCATGTTTTGTACTTTCCTGGAAGCCCCGTCTTGTCGACTGCAGTGAGCCAGTTCGTCACGTTGGTCCTGGTTTGTTGGAGAGCAGTTGTGTCCTTTAGGGAGCTGTCAAAGATCTTCCCCGAGCTCTTGACTGGTCTCTCTGTTACTGATGGAATTTGTGACCCTCCAAAGTCAAGTGGAACCGGTCGGCCACTTTGCCTTTCTTTAAGACCAGGGACCTAGATTTGGCTGGCTTTTACGTCTCATCCTTGCCCATAGGATGAGGCTTTGGAGTCCCTGGAGAAGCCAGCTGCACCACGGAACTGAAGCTGCTGTCACGGTTAGGTCATCCATAACGGCTCTTATGGGTGGCTGCCGAGTACCAGATCTAGATATGGGGCCTCTACATTCCACCTCTGCTGATTTGATGATCATGTTCATGGCTAGAGCGAAGAGTGGTACCGAGATGAAACTGAAACTGTTGTAGTAGTCTAGAATGAGGTTGCGGATGATCTGTGGCACATGATGTCTTGTCAGTGCTTCTTTGACCAGCTTGTGGGGAATGGACCTGTAGGCGTTGGTAAGATCCAGCCAGAGTACGCAAGGTCTCCTCTGGTCTCCTTTGCCTCCCGGATCAACTGGCTCACCACTCCTGTGTGTTCTAAGCAACCAGGTGCTCCTGGGACTCCCTCCTTCTGCACTGAGGTGTCTACATACCCCTTCTTCAGGAGGAACTCCATTAGCCGTTGGGACACAGTCTTGAAGAAGATTTTCTCTTTGACACAGAGCAGTGAGATTATACAAAACTGCTTGATGGTGCTTGCACTCTCTTCTTTGGATTTTTTGAAGGGGCAAGTGAAAGAGAATTTTACTTGCCCGACCGGACAAGTATTGAATCAAAGATGCAATGACCTATTCATAAACAATTCTTGAATGAATCAGCCGTTTCAACGAATTGACTCAATGACTCACTCATTAAGTCGGTCACCTGCCGCCACAGTTTAGATTCATGTTTAAACGTTCTTTTTCAACATTTCTTATTTGAATATTCCAAAAATATTTAAAACAGTCTCAGCATTATTTAATGCAGTTGTAATTTTTCAGTGTAAATTATTTAATTTGATTGGTAACAGTCCTATAGTGTCTTATTCTAATTTAATTTATTGATCACACTTAAGAATATAAAATGAATGCTAAAGCATAGCCTATATTTTATTAGATTAATGGGGAAAAATGTCCTTTATAAAAGGTAAAAATATCACAATTATGCAGATTTAAATATGTCAAAGCTGATTAAACACTGGTGAGAATATTGCTTCAGAATATATTATATTTACAACCATTAAAAAAAAATGTTTTAGTCGGACAAATGAATGACAGATTTACTTGTCCGAAGGACAAGCACGTGAACAGGCTTAATGTCGAGCCCTGTATTAATGCAATGCAATAAAGCTGCTGGGTTGTACATTGCATAAAGGAGTAAATCTCCTTTTGGTTACTTGGATTCTGTGTTCTTTTGTACTTTCTGAGCAAATTCATTTGAGTATACAGGAACATTGTAAGTAATAATTGCATAATTCCAAACAATTACATAAGTTATATAATTCAGTCATTGTTCATGCATTCAATAATTTATTCATTTATTCTTTCATTTTTTTAATGAAATAAAAAAAAATTTGCTGCATACAGTCATTATATAACCCACTGTAAACTATCCCAAGGTTTTTTATTTTATTTTTTTAAAGCACCTTATCAGCCCACGCCTGACATTCACATGATTGAATTTCAAGCAAAAATCCCAAGAAAACTGACCTTTTTTGGGAAAACGAGCTTTGTCACAGAGATTAGTCTTGGATATGCTGCTATGAGGAATTACCCTATTTTTAATATTTTCAGTCATATAATTTCAACAAATCAGAAAATAAGTACAACATTAAAAACTTTCTTCAATGAATGAACCCTTTGATCAGGTTTTGGATTATGGGAGCCACATTATATTAGATAGTACTATGAGGGAAATTATGACTTAATAAACACTCAAAATAATTATTAAATGTTTTAATATGCAAAAAAGTTTTGTGTGATGGTAGATTTAGGGGTAGATAACATTAATAAACTAGTAATAAACACAATAGATGTCCATTGGAACTCCCATAATGGGTAGGCCTATTTGTGTGCGCTATTGAAAATGATAGCTATTTCACAACAACAAAGACAACATTATTCCAACAACAATATTAGGTCTATTATCATTATTATTATTATTAAGCTATTATTTAAAACTTTCAAAGAATCCAATTAGTGAGGTAATGGCTCTGCAGTGTATAGCCTCTCAAAGAATTTTAAATGTCTAATACAGCTTATGGGGGTCTTATGTATGAGTGCGTGAGGTCACATGCTCATACGTTTGACGCTCATTTGTGCCTTTACATTCAGACAAGCAAATGACGAATCAGTTTCCGCCGTTTGCATGACTGTAACGCATTATTCAATTACGCACCATAAAAGGGTGCGTGTGACGTGTAAAACATAATGGAGCGCGTGCTCACACTAAATACCGACGTGCTCAATTGGACACAGCGATAGTGAAGGGCAACTATAAATGCCACGCTGTGAGTGGGAGAGACTTCAGACTGCATCTCAGCTCAGAACACCACGACGACTACTGTCTGAAAGAAAACCTGAAAACAAATCTGAAAGAATAGACGTCTGGTTGCATTAACGACTATAGGCTACTTTTCTTTTATATTAAATATTATTAGTCATAATTTATTCTCTTTTAAATAGTAATTTAAAGTGCATTCAATGGAATACCAAAAGGCGGCAGAATTTAGCGGTTTGTGCAATGGCAAAATTGTCACAGAGTATCTCTGCCGTAATGGCTTTAGCGAGCTGACGGTCGACACGAAAAAAGTCGCTGTCCAGCACAAAAACGAGACATCCCGGAAAGAGGCGGAGGATGAGTCGCGGTTACCTGCTCTGGAGGCGGCGTACACAACCATACTGAGAGGACTGGGAGAGAACACTGACCGGCAGGGGCTCCTCAAAACCCCCCTGCGTGCAGCTAAAGCCATGCAGTTCCTGACCAAAGGCTACCACGAGACCATATACGGTAAGTAGGATATTATTATTTTTATTCAGAGAATAATAGCATTATACAACTTCACCCTAGTTCTACTATTTCATTTTGCATACAGGGATTACAAATACCGTTTTAGCAATAACAAATGTAAGATTACAAGTTAGACAGCAGACACTGTCTTCGAATCACTTTTACCGGGGGCGGTTACTATAGCAACGGCAGCTACGCTGCCTAAACCATTGGTTTATACATAGATGCCTCAGCGTCCGTTTCTATGAAATGTATGTATTCATATCTATGATTCTACGTGTATATGTCTATGGCTTGAACACTTCCAGCTAGGATAAGCTACACCACAAATTATGCCAATTGTTTAAAATGTCTTTGAAGTAATTAATTAAATCAAAAAAAATATTTTTTTTATGTATATTGTATTTATTATACATCTGTGTCATCATTGTTATTAGGCTATTATTATTATTTACATTTCATGCGCCCTTGTAATCTTTAATCAAAGTAACTTCCCCTCCCTCTTGCAATGTCTTTTTTCCCATTGGTGTGTCTGACAATTCCACTACTTTGATGAGGGGTTGTATAATTTGCTTATACGTCATTCTGGAATTGCTCAATTAGTCAACAACAGATGCTAAAGCACACGCTTTTCCCGCTGGGGTTAGGCTAAGGGCTACTTAAACTAATCACACTTTAGTTCCTAAGTATTTGCCTCTCTCCCGAACTGACCTGATTTACGAGAGGGTTTTTATGTGGAAATTATGTGTGGTTGCAAAACTCCATCAAAGTTACATGCTAAACAATTAACTTTTCTATTTTTTCATATTCTACAGACATACTTAATGATGCCATATTTGATGAGGACCACGAGGAGCTAGTTATTGTGAAAGATATTGACATGTTTTCACTTTGTGAACATCATCTAGTACCATTTTTTGGAAAGGTATGTCTCAATATCCTTCAGTAACTGTAATGCTTTTAGCCACACAGTTCTTCATGTTAAAGGTCCCGTTCTTCGTGATCCCACTGTTCAAACTTTAGTTAGTGTGTAATGTTGCTGTTAGAGCATAAATAATACCTGTAAAATTATAAAGCTCAAAGTTCAATGCCAAGCGAGATATTTTATTTAACAGAAGTTCCCTTTCAAAGCCTACAGCGAACGGCCGGCTTGGACTACATCCTGGTACTTCCTTCATAAATGACGTCAGTAGAACAGTAGAACAGACTAACCTCCGCCCACAAGAATACGCGAAAAAGGGGGCGTGGTCTTGTTGCTGTCCCACGTGGAGAAGAGGACGGTCGCGTGGAGAAAAGGAATTGTTGCGTTTGAGTGTGTTTGTCGCCATGTCGTCGAGACGCTGTTATTTTCATCCCGGAGTCAAATCACCTTTGTTTGGCTTTCCCAGGGACGCTGTAGAGATCATTAAGTGCATATATCTCCCGTTAAGAGGTGTGACCTTTCCGTGCGCTAAGCTGCTGTCAAATCACAACACGGGAACCGCTGGCACAATCAGAACTCGTTACGTATTTCTGAAGGAGGGACTTCATAGAATAAAGGAAGTCATCAGCCGTTTTTAGGACAGTGAAAACAGCGGTATACAGATAAGTAAATTGTGTTAAAAATACTGTGTTTTTTTTACACGCGAAACATGAACACATGTTATATTGCACACTGTTAACACAATCAAAGCTTCAAAAAAACACGAAGAACGGGACCTTTAAAGTTATGCTTGATGTTGCAGTGCTAGACAAAGTGGTTTCATGGGTTGTGAGGGGATCACTGATGCATACATTTGAGTGTTCAGTGCTTGCAGGTCAATGGGTTCTTTTCAATGAGCTGCATTACATGAGCAATAAACTGAGTAAACTATTTTATGTTAATTCATCTGTAGGTTCACATAGGATATCTGCCGAGTAAAAAGGTTGTTGGCCTCAGTAAGCTTGCAAGGTGAGTATTTAACACATACGCAGACGCACGCTTACAACATTCAGTGCACCAGTCTCAGACGGACGAAAAAGGGCCTTGTTCTCACATCAGAGTGGGAGTGAAAAAGTGAACATATTAGTTACAAGTGGCTGAGTTCTTCTGTTATCACAGCCCATTCACTTGAAGCTTAGATTCAAAGCCTGGCACAGTATCCTGTCCCATCTGAAAAACGCCAGACTAGCTGACCTCTGGCGCTGAGGAAATCCCCCTCGGCTCCCACCTCCACTGTTCGGTGGTTGTGGGAACCATTAACATTGCCACCCTCACAAAATATCATGTGCAGCTTACTGCTTCCTTTGCCTGAGTAAAATACACCCAGACTTCATGAGCCACTATTCATCAGCTGTATTATATCTATTACTATCACTAAATTCTATAGAATATTTACCAATTACACTATAGTTATATGTAAAACACATACAATATTGTCATTTCTTGCTCTTAAGGAAATATCTGTATAATAAGTGCAACATGATTTGGTGGGGTTTTAACTTCTGCACTATGAATTTTGTCCCTCTTTAGGATCGTTGAAATCTACAGTCGCAGACTTCAAGGTAACTATCACAAGATATTTAGATACTTACCTAAAGGGAGATATACCTACTCTACCGTTCAAAGGTTTGGGTTAGTAAGATTTCTATTTAGAAATGAATACTTTTCTTCAGCAAGGATGCATGAAATTGAGCAAAAGTGACATTTGTAATGGTACAAAAGATTTCCACTTCAAATAATTTGTGCTTTTTTAACTTTCTATTCATCAAATAATCCTGAAATAAATGCATCAGTTTCCACAAAACTGTTTTCAACATTGATAATAACAAAAAAATGTTTATTGATCTCCAAATCAGCATATTAGAATGATTTTTGAACTTCTGTGACACTAAAGGCTGGAGTAATGGCTGCCATCACAGGAAGAATTTACATTTTTACAAAAAATAAATAAAAAAGTAATAATAACTTTAAAAAATATATCAAAAATCTTACCGACCCATAACTTCCGAGTAACGTCACTTAGAAAATGTTGTACATAGTCCATTTTCAGTGCTAGCATCACTCAATCTCAGACTTTAATGTTGAATCAATTCTGCTCCTCATCTGTGTTGCTTCCTCAGTGTTTTACTGTTAATTCTGCTTATTGCAGTCCAAGAGCGCCTGACAAAGCAAATAGCGATGGCAATCTCTGAGGCCTTGCAGCCTGCCGGCGTGGCAGTCGTCATTGAGGCAGCGTAAGTGTTTGAAACACAAAACATTCGATCAGATTATGTACAATTATCTATATGCAAACACACACTGTATACTGTAATATATCCTAGCCTTCTTTCTTATAAACCTTAATACATATCAATGCAATTAGATTCATGTAATTTCAAAGCTCAGAATACAGCACTTTCATTCAGCTTCTGTTTACAGTGACTGTCATGGTTGATGAACTACTAATAAAATAAACTGGGCATGAAAATGTATTTCAAATGTTATTTGTGACCTGAATGGATGTTTGTTGTTTTAGTCACATGTGCATGGTCATGCGTGGAGTGCAGAAGATGAACAGCCGTACTGTGACCAGTACCATGCTGGGTGTGTTCAGAGAGGACCCGAAGGCCCGAGAGGAGTTCCTCGCCCTGACAAAAAGTGGACACTGATCACACTTACCTGCGCCAACTCCATCAGTGTGTTCACAGTCAAACAGGGCAATGATTATCCTCTACATTTGAAACCCTCCATGGTGCTAAGAGAATCTCAGTGAGCAAGAACTGTAGATCGGTCCACCAGCTACTGACGCACAGCTCCGTTGCCAACAGCTGAAACTCACTTTTTGCATATATTGAAATATAAAATGTGAATATTGAAGGATCAGTGTTCCTACATGAACTACTTCTTTTGAGAAAAAGACCTGCCACTGAATCATTCACACAGCTGCCTTAAAACTAACACTACGTGTCATTTATATTATCTTACTTGTTATTAACAATTACTAAATGAACATATTGCCTCAGATACTTATCTAACCTATTAATGTTTTTTGCAAAATTAAGATACTAGAACTAATTTGTATATAACTTTAAAAAATACATTTGTCATTTACTCTGATTAGATAATATTTAAAGGGTCATAAGCCAACATCATGGATAATTTATAGTTATACAAGTAAATGAAAGGTTATTTGTGATATATCTGGGGAATCATTTGTATGTGCTTAGAAGTAACCAACATTGCCACAGGGATATTGCCTTATTTATATACATAATATATAGGTCTGAATTGTATAAAACAAAACAGATGTCAACTCTGCCAACTAAAACATTAAAACACCATTATGAAATGCATTAGTCTCTGCTTTCCTATGCAAAAGACTGATTTCTGCAAGATGTTGTCACAATTTTATTTTGTAACAAGTATTTACAGAGGTAAAACAGTCTCATACAGGTGTCAATTATTAATTGAATTGTTATTAAGGGAATGATATTATACAGTATCTATAAGTATTGCTATGTTGTGCCTTCTTGCACTTAAAATATGGCAAAACAAACAGACTTAAGAGTATCCGCAATATTTACTGTCTACAAATCCTATTATCATACAAGTATGTGGGTTCAAGAGACGTCTAAAGGAAATCCAAAAATCAAATGATCACTGAAAAAAGGAACAAACAACAGATTTCCAGAAAACATCTGCAACAGTGTTCACAAAAATAACCAATGACAGGACAATAAGAAGTGGAGACAGGCTCTAAACATCACTGTACACTGAGCTTGTAGCAGTCTTATATTGGCGTGTCACTGTCTACTTGTTTTTTTCCCCACATTTACATTAGATTCTGCCTTGGAAACAGTAGAAAAGAAACAGCACTTCAAAATAAATCGATATCTATATATTTTCATAATCGGGGGACATTTATAAGTCAAAGTCTAGAGTTTGGTAAGTTCCAATGACTAAGTAAGCCTAAAAAGGCAGTAAATGGCCATAAAGAGAACTGATTTTGTTTTGGTAATATTAAAAATGATAAATTATTTACGAAAAAAAAAAAAAAAAAGACATTTACAAAACACGCTCTTCAGCAAATATACTTAAAGAAGGCATCTACATTGTCCAAACAGTGCAAGCCAATATATTGCTCTAAGATTAAGTGAGAGAAAAATACCACAACACACCCCTTTCGCAGCACTTTGCCACAAAACACTGCAAATTAAACTCTTGTGAACTTCAATATCGAGAGTCATAATCATCCAAAAACATCCCATTCTCATCTAAACACGAAATCTCCAGCAACAGTAAATCAAACTGAGGTCTGTTTGTAGTTCTTGGTGTCAAGAACCTTCTTCCCACACATGGCACAAATTCCTGCAAAGTAGAAAGAGAAGGGAGGTGAGAACATATAGCTGTGTGGCGGAAAATAAAGAGCATCTAAGCATCTCACCGCTAGCCGTCTCTTACCTTTCTTGTAAGCACATCCCTGGCAGTAGTGTGAACCAGACTGATGGACAGAGCTTTTGCATATTCTGCATGTGGCAAATCCAGATTTCCCATAAGGATCAAACCTGTCAAAATGGCATACATATTTTTACTATGTTCATCATAACTCGCATTTAGAGTTGACATGAAGAATGGAAGTTGCGATAGTCTTTTCTTCCCTATTGTAAAGTATATCTGAGTGGAAAAACTTCTCGAACAAGAAAAAAAATTTAGGGCGGGGCTTGATTTTGACCATTGAGAATCGATTGGATCGTTGTTGTCTGCCATTTCTGCGACCTCATTAAAGTTAAAGGGATCACCCTCAAGCCATCCTAGGTGTATATGACATTCTTCTTTCAGACAATTACAATCGGAGTTATATAAAAAAATGTCCTGGCTCTTCCCAGATTTAAAATGGCAGTGAATGGGAGCCCAAAAAAGTGCATCCATCCATTATAAAATGCGTGCCCCCGGCTCGATTTTTTTGCAATTTTAATATGCAAATGACACATTTCTGAGCGTGAAAGAGAATGACACATTTAATATTTTAAAAATGATTTTATTTACAACACGGAAACGCCTGGAACTCAAGCAAATGTTGTGACGCATGACACAAATAAAAAATAAAAGCCTGACAGTAGGGGTGTAACGCTACACAAAACTGACGGTTCGGTACGTACCTTGGTTTTGAAGTCACGGTTTGGTACAGCAGTTTTACAAAATGGCTTTTTATTTATTTTTTATATTTAACAGTGGTTTACTGAAGAAGAAAAAAAAGTGCCTGTCCTTGAATTAATTCATTAAATTATATAAAAGTTATATATTAGATAATTAATAAATATTAATAAATATTATAAAGTAAATTATATAGGGAGCCCTTACTTGCACAAACTATTAGCTTAAATTCAGTTGCTATTTATTTTAGGTATAATAATCAACACTCAAAAAACATAGTACGCAAACATGTAAACTTCACATAAGGCAGTTTTTGCATTAACTTCTAAATTTAATTATAAAATAGTTTTTTCTCCAATGCGTTGTTGAAATATAATAATTTATACACAATGTCTGTCATTTTCATGACAGGTTTATTTAAACAAACATAAAACAATCAAGACATCACTAACAGGTTAAGTAGAATATAATGAATATAACGGCTAATATAGAGCATATATTAAGTGAAAGAGTTTATTTCTCTAGTGAATAAAAGTCTGGACACTGAATGACTGCCTGAGGTAAATGTGATGCTAACGTTACATGACATTGTTTAGTTTACAAGCAGTTATAGAGGTCTTTCTGCCGTTGAAACACTGATTTAGCGATTACACCACATATATACACGTGACAGTAAGTTGTAATGTATCCTCAGCATACCTTCAGATGGTCATTTATGTTTATTCTTTAGGAAGAGATGATCGTTCGCACTCACAGATGATCGCGTTCACGTCGCGAGGCCGCTTGAACTGTGATCAGTGTTTAGTCACGCCACATAGAGCGTCAAAACGGCATTTATCGTTTGAATTTCGTGATAAAATGGACTGAATACTTAATGCCAACTGTGAACTGTTTAAGATTGCACTCGGTTACACGCGTGCACCGCATTACATTTTTTGTTTGTTTACATTGATGTTAAAATTATATTGTCAGATTTGTGACATAAATTTTTGCTAAAACACTGCTGGGCATTTTCAGAAGTTGTAGCGATACTTTCTTTTCCCAGAGAGAATGTGAAACACATAAATGGTATCATTCTCAGTTTTTAAATATTTTTTTAAATATAATTTAAATAGATTTTACACACTTAAAGCAATATCGTATCACATATCGAATTATTCGATATGAAATCCGTTTTATTTTTTCCCAAATTCCGTTTTATTTTTTCTCAAATTCCGTTTTTTCCGTTTTAATTTTTGGTAATTCAGTTTCTTTTACCCTTAACTGTTATTTTAGTCATAAAAAGAGTGTGTTTTTAATGTTAATATAATAGAACATAAAACATAAAATAGGAATGACCTTAAATTTATTGAGGTAACAAACATCACATTTACTTTTCAGGACAAATACCGCATGATGCAACATAACACTCCACTCTAAATACTTCAAGTCACAACAAAATATTAGTGCTGTGAATTGATAATTAATCGCATTTTTTCTGTAATTAATCATGATTAATTGCAATTAAAAACATTGTGGAGTTTTTAATATTTTGATATTGTAATAATTTCAGTTACTCTCCAAATTAATTTAGAAACAACTTGAAGACCGCATATTTTAAATGTGTTGTAATAGCATTTTTATGAATGAAGGCCAGTATCACTGATATTAATGTCTATATGAAACATTAATGACGTTACATTACAGTATAACTGAAAGCTGCCAATTTCAACATTTATTAGGCTTTAAAAAAATAACTTAATTTAATCGAACTTAAAAAAAATCTTTACAAAAACCCATTATAATAAATGTTATATTTACCTGTGGCCTTCCCTGTCAGACATAGTCTACACAGAAATTTAATAAAGTTATCAACACCTTTCTTAACAGCATAAATAATAAGTGAAATATAGATGAATCATCATTAAAGCTACAATCTTCTCTGGTCACGTTGTTCTTTGAACATTAATGACAGACATTATCAGTGCTACTGTCACTTTAAGATCTACCTCTGCTGAACATGACGCAGATCAGGCGCGCTGTCCCGCGCATCTCATTTCCTCTCAACATTATTTTCCATACAGTACATTAAAGTGCATTAAAAACAAGATACAATCAAGATTAAAAGCAAAATACAGCTAGCACTCCCCGCGAGGGAGCTGCTCGGCACTGAGGGCTTAGCGTTGAGTTTCTTAACTTTTTCACCGATTACATACATGGATGAAAGCAGAGCGGTGGAGAGCCGCTTCGCCATACTTTCATTGTTTTGAAGGGGGAGCTGAAATGACGGGAGGGGTTGTGTCGCCCAGATTTGCTTCCCCCGGTCTGTATTTTCCCCAGACATACGTTCTTCTCCCACACAAAACCGCATTTCATTCCAAATATGTAAAATTCCGGGAAATTCCGCGTTAACAAGAGATTCCGCGTTAATATGCCAATTCCGCGATTCCGTCCGCGATTCCGTGATCGCGGAAATCATAGGGCCCTAAAATTGTTCTCAGACATAACTACATGATTATTATGTGTTATTAGTACATTTCACATGAAAGTAATAAGAATAAATACTGATTCAGTGTGGTTTTTGTTACTCATTGATGAGTGAACTTCCCCTTTAAATAACGCAACACTTTGCCCTCTGTGTGTACGACACTGCTTGCATTAAGCACTATTAGAACTGAATGAATCGATTCAGCATTCAACACCATCCGTAAAGATACGTTAAATTCGTCAACGTGATTTAATAAAGGATGTATTCATGTTGTGAATTTGCACATTTTATTATACCACTTTTAAATTGGCCGCAAAAGTTTTATATGGGACAATTACAAAACACACTGATTATTTTAACAATGCATTGGCGCAAAAACATTTTGGAGGTGCAATTAAGAGAAGAAAGCTTTATAAAGTCAAAATATAACTGCACAATCACTTCATCATGAAATGCTGAAGAAAGTCTAACATACACACCGAGCAATGCTATGTTTGAATTTAGCTTCATTTTATGGTTAAAAAAAGTGTTACCTTGCCAAAGCATTGACCGAGTTCATTGATCTAATGGTGTTGTTGAGCGCTCCAAACGCAAACTTTTTTGACAATAGCCTACTCTGATCTGATGGCATATAGGAATCGTCAGATTGACAGTTCTCTGATCCAATAGTGTGGGGGAACTAGTGGGGGCGGCAATAACATTCTAGGGTGGCCGTGGCATGACACCCTTTACACACAAACATCTAGTGCCATATTGGCACCTCCCTACTGATGGCGCCCTAGGCGACCGCCTAGTTTGCCTATGCCTAAAAACGGCCCAGACTGTCATTATAAAGCTTGGATTAGCCAGAGCATTTATATATATATATATATATATATATATATATATATATATATATATATATATATATATATATATATATATATAAATAAAAGAATGACATTTACACCTAGGATGGCTTGAGGAAGAGTAAATCATGGGCTAATTTTCATTTTAAAGTGAACTACTTTAACTGTTAACTGAGAATTAACTGTTCGTATAATTTATCACAAACACTGCCATATTCTATAAAAAATAAGATTAGTCTATTTTGTTTTCATGGTGACTTTAAATGCATTACAATACTATAATGTTTAAGCATGATATATCTCAAGCAACACACCTGGCTTTCTTTGATGTCAGCATTTTATTTTCATTAAGCTTTCGACCACCACTCTCTGTAATATAATAGTTATCATGTTAGTATCCAGTGTTGATGAAGCATAAATACAAATAGACAAATGGGTAGCTTTATCCAAGCTTTAACCCAGCTTACCTGTTGTGTTTCTAGCCCCATCTTTCCAGGTATCAGGCGTGATGACTCGCCCCAGTTTCTTCTCACCTGGGGAACATCAAAACATGAATAGTTTAGTCCTAACCCCTCATAATTCATTGACGTCAGTATGCACATATTAATTGTTATCTTCGTCGAGAAACAGGCGAACCACGGGCGACGTTCATTACAGTAACGTTAGATTGTTTTGTTTCTGAGAGCTCTCTCGTTACTGAGTTCTTGCTAGCGACCCAAAGCTACTGAATATACATACGAATTTCAATATTAATGACTTATACATATTAGCGTAAAAGAAATGTTAATTTGATTTACAATGCAACTACATACACTTCTCGCAAACCATCTTCAAATGTGTCACAAAATCGTAGCTATAACGTCTAGATACTTTTCAGTTGTAAAATGAAGTTAGACACACTCCTTAGCCTCCAGTGACGTATTGCGATGTATTGTCAAAATAAAAGTCCCGACAAACGCTACTCAATTTAGTTGTCTTTAGTAGCAACAAGCAAGTAAAATAGTGTTAAATGTTGAGAAGCAATATTAATAATAACAACAACAATATTAATACATTATTATTGGCTCGATTATTTGTATTAATACAATATTTTATTATGTTTTGGAATAGTATGTTTTTGTTTGTTGGTGACTTCATTTTACCGGAAGTAACGTTACACGGCAGTCATGTTTTGTAAATAGATTGTTCCACTGTTTACATGTATTACCTTATGCATTCGGTTTAGAAAGGTAAAACTTGAATTTGTCTAAATTGTTCAGGTGCTGGAGGAATCTGGTGATCCGTTAGCTTAGATGTTAATTTATTGGATATAAACTACGACCAGGCACAACACTCCACTGGTCAGTCTTTACTTCAAAGTACGTTGAATGAACCATTGAATTAACCGCTCGTTTTAGTTGTGTGCAATAGTGTCCTTACTTTTCTAACATTTCCTGGAAATGAGCCTTTTATTGCCAGCCTCATTATTACGTTGGACTCTTATCTGTCTTTTGTGTCCTTTCTTTGACATTATATGAAATATTTTGAAAGACACGCAATTGGCTTTACCATTTCTTTTGCAATTATTAATTTACTCTCATTATTCTTTAACAGGAACCTCCATTTAACTTTCATAATGTGGGATGTTGAGATCAGGGGCATGGCATCCTCTCATGCCATTATTGTCTCCTCCATTTTCATGGCAACTGTGATGCCTGCTGTGTTTTTGGAAAACTTCTCTGTTTATGGGACCCATATGATTTGGCTGTATTGTGTGGCTGGATCTGTTGCTGTGGTCAACATTGCAGTGTTTTGGCTTCTTGGCATCAGCCCTCCAGCAAAGAAGAACACACTGAGCTACAAGGTAGAGATGGGCAGAACATTCTTTAATGATATGTATGTAAACATAATTAATCACTAAATAGAAGTCAGCATGAAACAGAAGTTACGATAGTCTTTTCTTCCCTATAGAGTGGTGCAGAAGTTATTTAAGTTAAAAAATGATGTGCACGGACAAATCATTTATAATAATTACTGCAATATTCCATAAAAACAAGAGTTGTCCATTTTGATTTCATGGTGCCTTTTATGATGATTTAATTCACAGATCAACAGATTGTCCAGATCCTGTCTGTACTTTCTACTATCATGCCTCTTTTTTCATACTGTGGTGGTAATGTACGGCGCACCTCTGCTCGAGTAAGTATTACATGTTTATTTGTTTGTTGTGTGTCTGAAAATGTGAAACACCAGATGTATAAGTCACATGTCATGTTGCAGGTCTGCTCTGGAGACGTTTTCTCTGGCCGTGCTGCTGTCCACACTCACTACATTGAGATGTCTCTGCATACTGGGCCCTAATGTACAGGCGTGGATCCGGGTTTTCAGCAGAGATGGGTAAATGCAGGATGTCTACACGAATCATGGATTTCTCCGGTTACTTTGTGGAAGAGGCTTAGCTGAGCCCAAGCAGTTTTTGTTATTGTTTCACAGATACAGCCTTTAGTGGCTGTAATCCACTAGATGGAGACATTGACCAACTTTGACAAATGGGTGCAGCAGATCTCATAGTTTCACAGAAAAGAGATAATTGTAGAATGAATGCCTTCAATATAAATTAAATGACACAAAACCATTTTGCAATGGCAATCGCAATGTCCCAATGCCCATTTATGAGCATCTAGAGTTGAGTGTGGCTTAATTCTCTCAGAGAAATCCTTTTTTCTTCCCTGCAGGGTGAGGCATGAGCTGGGTCTGGTTCTTTCCCATTTCCTGATTGTATATATTGGCGTTTAATTAAAGGCATAGTTCACCCAAAAAATAAAATTCTGTCATTAATTACTCACCCTCATGTCGTTCCAAACCCGCAAGGCTTTAGTTCTTCTTCAGAACACGATTGAAGATCTTTTTGATGAAATCTGAGAGCTTTCTATCCCTTGACGCATTTCTACCACTTTGACGAGTCAAGAAGAGACTTGATCGCTTTATGTGATGAACAGATTAAATTTAGGCTTTTATTCACAGAAATATTCATGAACTCACACAATAGTTGTGGTAAACCAATGGAAGCTCAAGCATGTTTGCTTGACACGCGAGAACCAATGAGGTTCATTCTTCTAATAAGCAGTGCGATTGAGCTTCCGCAAGACGCTTGTTCTTGTGTGTCAGGCAGGTTCGGTTGAGCTTCTGTTTATGTTTGCTGATCAATGTTTACTTGTGAATAAAAGCCCAAATTAAATTCTGTTCATCATATAAAGCGATCGAGTCTCTTCAGAAAATTTGGACTGAACCGCTCGATCCATATGGATTAGTTTCACGATCTCTTTATGAACTTTTTGAAGCTTCAAAATGGTAGTTGCGGAGACTGTAAATGGAGCGACAGAAAGCTCTCAATTGAATAAAAGAGATCTTCATTTGTATTCCGAAAATGAACGAAAGCCTTATGGGTTTGGAACGACTTGAGGCTGAGTAAATGATGACAGAATGTTCATTTTTGGGTGAACTAACCCTTTAATAAAACCATTAAAGCATCTTTGTATGTACATTTTTTTTTTACATTTCTTAAATTAACTGTAGCTTCACATTGACTGAAGTGTTTTGTAACAAGACCACAAAATCCTTGTACTATCATTTAGTGATGGTTCCAATGGTATGAACGTCAGAGAGACGTGTGTGTTTATACAGCTGCAGTATCTCAGCTTAAGCACTGCAGGAAATGTATCTCTCAGATGTAAATACACAGTTGTGCACAGTCTGTTTTCATTGAACATTCACAGTCCTCTTGTATCCAACATCGCTACACTGTATACCAGGCAAAAAGCCTGTCAAAAGTTTAGGTTTGGCAAGATTTAATGTTTTTGAAGTATCTTATGCTCACCAAGGCTGCATTTATTTAATCAAAAAATACAGTAAAACCGTACTATTCTGAAATACTATTACAATTTAAAACTAGATTAAAAGACTCAGCAGACAAACTTTGAAGTTGGCTTGAAAAAGCCTAGATAGATAGATAGATAGATAGATAGATAGATAGATAGATAGATAGATAGATAGATAGATAGATAGATAGATAGATAGATAGATAGATAGATAGATAGATAGATAGATAGGCAAAGCTCAGTTTTTTAATGTCACATGATCCTTCAGAAATCTTTCTAATATGCTGATTTGGTGCTCAAGAAACATTTCTTATTGTTATTCTTACAATGTTGAAAACCGGTGTAATACTACCTAAATTCTTTCTGGAAACCTTGATATATTTCCCCCCCAAGATTCTTTGATGAATAGAAAGTTCAAAAGAACAGCATTTATTTGAAGTAGAAGTCTTTACTGTCACTTTTGATCAATTTAATGCCTGCTTGCTGAATAAAAGTATTAATTTCGTTAAAAAAACGTACTGATGTAGTGTATATTCATATGAACACTGCTTCTTTTGTTATATGGTTAGTTTTCTGTATTCACAAATTGACTGATCCACAAACCTTTGTGCTTTATTCATGTTAATTTGTTAGCAATAGCAGCTACGTAATGATTGTTATGAATGTCATTTTCAGGGCTATGTCAGTGTGGGACACCTCTCTTCAGATTACTACTGGCTGTAGTGTGATTGGGGCCTGGCTGGGAGCTTTCCCTATTCCTCTCGACTGGGACAGACCATGGCAGGTTAGTTGTGATCAGACTATGGCAACTGGTCTCAGAAATTCCAGACATTTCAAAAGAAATGTGTCATTTAGCAATTAATGCACATGCATCTGGTTTATTGAGACATGGTGCTCAAGTGAGTGATGCAGACCAGACTCAAACCTGAAACACATTGCAGATGCATCCCAATGCATCTCTCTTTCTGCCTATGATTTTCTGTGACTCCCCATTATATATGTCTAGTAAAGCAAAAGCCATGGAACTTTGTCGCTTAATGAATGCTATAATACATAGTTATGCTCAGCGAAGAGAACAGATTTCTGCCATGGCAGCAGAATTGCAGTACAGGGTTCCTTGTTTTAAAGCTTGTTTTTATGCTGCATCAAATTTCAGAAAGGAGGAAATCGTTTTGCTTTGTATAAATATTTTGGTTTTGCTTTACTTATATTTCTCTCTATGCAAAAAAATCATCTATTCTTGTCCAACATGCCTTAAAAAAAAAAAAAAATTTAATCGTGTCATCATTCAGAACGTGTTTTTGCTGTTCTAGAGACACGTTTTTTAAAAGTTGAATTTCTATTAAAGGTCCCGTTCTTCGTGTCTTTTTGAAGCTTTGATTGTGTTAACAGTGTGCAATATAACATGTGTTCATGTTTCGCGTGTAAAACCCCCCCAGTATTTTTAACACAATTTACTTATCTGTATACCGCTGTTTTCACTGTCCTGAAAACGGGTTGATGACTTCCTTTATTCTATGAAGTCCCTCCTTCAGAAATACGTAACGAGTTCTGATTGTGCCAGCGGTTCCCGTGTTGTGATTTGACAGCAGCTTAGCAAACGTGGCACGGTCCTGTGTTGTGATTCGACAGCAGCTTAGCGCACGTGGAAAGGTCACGCCTCTTAACGGGAGATGTATGCGGCTATGCGCTCAATGATCTCTACAGCGTCCCTGGGAAAGCCAAACAAAGGTGATTTGACTCCGGGATGAAAATAACAGCGTCTCGACGACATGGCGACAAACACACTGAAACGCAGCACTACCTTTTCTCCACGCGACCGTCCTCTTCTCCACGTGGGACAGCAACAAGACCACGCCCCCTTTTTTCGCGTAGTCTTGTGGGCGGAGGTTAGTCTGTTCTACTGTTCTACTGACGTCATTTATGAAGGAAGTACCAGGATGTAGTCCAAGCCAGCCATTTGCTGTAGGCTTTGAAAGGGAACTTCTGTTAAATAAAATATCTCGCTTGGCATTGAACTTTGAGCTTTATAATTTCACAGGTATTATTTATGCTCTAACAGCAACATTACACACTAACTAAAGTTTGAACAGTGGGATCACGAAGAACGGGACCTTTAACTTAAGCAACACATTTTTAGAATGCCGTGTCATGCACGAGACGAGACGCTGCAAAAGACCATTTAGCGCGTTTACATTGAAAAACATTGGAAAAGTAGTGCAGTGGGATGAAAAAGCTTCTGCAGAACACAAAAGGAGACACTTTTATGAACAATTTTTTGTCTATATAATGAAATGTTGCTTTGGACCCCATTCGTTTTGATTAAATGGGCAAAACCACAAAAACATAATTACATTTCTTTGATTCAGACACATGAAACTTGCTTTCTTTTATACCACAATCACATCTATATCTATATCAATTACGGACATTTATCTCAGTATTGCATTATAATAGAGATCACTGTCAAATGGAAATCAAATTGTGTTAACACTCGAGAGCCTTTTTTTCGACAACGTAGACATTCCTCAACCAATCGTGCAGGACAGCCATAGACAGGTTTTGTTGGGAATGAACCAATCTTCATGAAAAATTTAATGTTCTCAAAGCATAGAAGGACTGCGCTGGTGCTTCAATTATTCATGTGTTGTACAGACATTGATCAGAGGCCAGTGTTTGCCCTCATTTTGCCCTCAAAATGTCACACTGAAGTCTCCCATGTGTGCTTTCTCACACTCTCTACACACAGATGTCTAGACGAGGCCAGAGAGATGAGACTGACTCATTATGGGAGTGAGGAAGCTGTAGGGAGGGGAGTGAGGTTGGCGTAGACTCAGTGATGATTCCTAAACACATGACGATGGGATTGTGTGAGCTAATGAGAAACCCTGTGGTGGTTGAATTATACTTTTTCTTTAGAGAAAGGAAGAGCAGTGTGACTCACTCCTTCTCATTGCTATGGCACTATGTATTGCATCCCATATCATCAGATAATTGAATAATCAATCTTGCTGACATTTTTTAATTCTGAGCCACTCTTCATATCTTCAGTCATTTAGAGACCAAATCTATTTCTCTATTAAAAGACAGAAGAGGACAAGAAAAGGATGGATAGTGTTTATCAAATATTTTGTTGCTATTTTACAGTACTGGTCAAAAGTTGGGAAACATTACTATTTTTAATGTTTTTGAAAGAAGTCTCTAATGCTCATCAAGCCTATTTGATCAAAAATACTATAAAAACAGTAATATTATTACAATTTAAAATAAAGGTTTTCCATTGTAATAGACTAATTAAAATATAATTTAGTTTTGTGATGCAAAGCTGAATTTTCAGCATAATTATGCTAGTCTTCAGTGTCACATGATCCTTCAGAAATCATTCTAATCTGCTGATTTATTGTCAATGTTGGAAACAGTTTTTATATAATATTTTATAAAAAAAATTCCCCCAGGATTCTTTGATGAATAAAACATTTTTAAAAAAGCGTTTATTTACAATAGATTAAAAAGATTTCTATTGTTAGAAAATATTTTTATTTTAACTTTTTCTTAATTAACGATTCCTGGAAAAAAGTATCATAGGTTATAAAATAAAAATTAAGCAGCACATTCGTTTCCAACATTGATAATAAGTCAGCATATTAGAATGATTTCTGAAGGATCATGTGACTGAAGGCTGGAGTAATGATTCTGAAAATTCAGCTTTGCATCACAGGAATAAATTACATTTTAAAATGTAATAAAATAGAAACAGGACGTTTTAAATACTAAATAGTAATATTTAACAATATTACAATTTTACCATATTGGTGAGTATAAGAGACTTATTTTAAAAATATTTGAATGGCAGTGTATAACTTTTTTCTCACTTTCTAGTAATTAATTGCATAATTGTAAAATATGTTTTGTGCAAGACTGAAATAAGGTATTAAAATCTATAAGAAACAACAAGACAAAAAAAAAAAAATATTAGAAAAAACATTTTTATAGTCAGTAAGCATTTTGAGGCAAGTCATTAAATTTACATTTTGTATATCCACTGCACAATGGACATCAACAGCAAATTTTTAAATCTTGAATTGGGTTCGCTCATAAAACCATTGTGCCTTTTGATTTTTAGATTTGCATTCCATATATCTGCTGTTTATAAAGGCTTTTTTTGTTGCTCACAATGTGCTGGAAGCTTTAAAGACCACTCCACATATTTGCATGGACTGCAAGAAATTTGTTAAAAAGAAGATCCAATAACATTTGAAATCACCTTGATCATATGAACCAAAAATTCTAAATGCAAAGCAGTCGGCACAGACCTGAGAGGCAAAGCCACCAATACATAACGCTCAAAACCATATTTAAAAAAAAGAAAGAGGAAGAAAGCAGTCTCAAATACAAAATTTGGTTGGTAAAACACCACAGTGATTCTGTAGATTTTGCAGTCAGTCACTTGTGCTCCTGCAATAATGACACATTTTTGATCTCTTCACATTGTGGCTCCTCTGTGCAGGTTTGGCCCATTTCCTGTACCCTCGGGGCAACAACTGGATTTCTGACTGGCCTTGTCGCTGCCCCTGTTTGGATCCACTGGCATCGCAAACAGCTCACCTACAAGCTCAAGTGAGGAAACGAAGGACACGGTCACAAGCCACCAGAAACTGACAGAGAAAAACATCCAGGCGAGAGTCAAAAACGACTGTCCATCCCAGTGCGTGCTCCAAATCAAAGAAATGACTCTGAGGTCACATTTACACATTCACATTTAATTTTTGTTTGTTTTTTTAGAATAGATATTTAATTTGTTGTATGCTCATAATGGCAGTATATTAATTTGCCAATTCCTCTCTTCCTTGTAAATAAAGCCAGTTCTGAAGTTTCGTAAAAAAGCAACATTTTGCAACCCAAATAGAGATGCTGAGTTTCCCTTTTTGAAGTTAAATAAAGTCTTACTTCTGTAAATGACCGATGGGTTTGGTTGTGCTGTTTAGGCTTGTCTGGGTTTCGTACTCGTGCTCGCTGAGCCAGACACAGAAATACAGTTTGATTGTTCCAAGTCATTAGAAAGGGTGTCTTGGACATCTTTACATCTCTTTCAATGTCTTTTCTCTGTGCTTGTATGTTCAGTAAATCATTTCCTTGTTTTCCTTGTATTCCTTGTCAAACATTAGTGTTCTTGTGTCATTTTCTCCCTGAAGAATGTGTCTTTTTGTCAGTTCTTGTCATTAGCCCATAGCTTGGACAGCACCATTGTTCAAATTTCATTTCAAGGCGATCGCGTCCAATGGTTCTTCTTCCTTTAGTTCAGAGGTCAGATTGTAATCTGGTTTGTTGTCAATTGGCCACCATCAGTCCTTGCTTTCTTTCACCTGGACGCCCTTGAGCTGGTGTATCATGTGATGAGGCAGCAGTTGATGCAGCGTGGGCCCAGTCTTCGCTTGAGTGCGCCTTTCTTAGGAGCCAGAATGGCTATAATGGCCTCGTCGAACACGGTTTTCAGACCTTTCTGTGTCAGTGCTGAGCATTCAACATAACAGCAGGCACCAATCTGGAAAGGCATTGAAAATCTTTTTAGACATTCACAGGTCAAATCACGACAATAAGCTTTTCTTTTTCACTTTCCCTTTGACCCATGTCTGAGTTCTCTCGATACAGAAAGTTTCAGTATTATTTTAAACTTAAGAAATAGGAAGTCTCTTTTTCCCTCACCTCCTTTGCTAGCTTCTGGCCCTGTTCTGTCACAATGGGCTTCTCCTTCACGTCGTTCAGTTTGGCAATAGTCTTGGGGTCGTCCCGCAGGTCAATCTACAGCCAAAAAAGGAGACGGAGAGAGAGAAAGCCACGGTTAAGCAGGCCCAACGTGAGGGGTTAACTGTACAAGGATGGTGGATGAGATTCCATACGATAGAGTTTGTTTTTAGAGCAGAAGGCTCCAGGAAATTCAACCCAAGACCAGATGGTGGCATGCGTCTGCAGACTCCCCTTTCACCTAAAAAGTACCACCGCAGTTGTCTAGGAGGGTCTCCGCCTTCCCTGTTTCTAATTAAAATTCCACTTCATCCAAGTTTGAGTTCTTGCCAGCAACTCTCCACACGCACACAGAAAAAAAACCTGCTCTCCATACATCCACTTATTTATTACCAAAACCCCTACACAGAGTTGTGCTTCATTCACATCTTCCAATTAGACACATGGTTTCCTTTAAATATGTCAATGTTTATGGGCTGGTTATCAGCAAATGTGAAGCTTCAAACATAAATATTTTATATTATTTCACAAAAAAAGTAAAGACCCCCTGTGGTGAAAAATCAAGTCTGTAGTATTTATTTGTATATATGGTGTTCTTAATACACTTTAAGACAAACCATGTGCATATTCATAAGTCAACACCATTTCTGAGTATTTTCTCCTTAAAAAAAAGAAAGCGGTTTGAAATTGCCGGTGTTTCTTAAATGTCACAAACTACAGACCGTTTTTCTGTTTATTAAAAATCCGGTACATTTAGCAATATAGCGGGTGACTTATGATGAATATTACAATGTTATGATGAACTATATGCCTGTCTCCACTGACATTCTTAGTTGTTCAAAGCATTTCTAAGAATGCTGATTTTTAGAAGGCAGTTGTCTGACTCCGAGATGGGAAACGGGAACATGGTTTGTGTAACATTAATAACACATTATCAGCAGTTTGATAATGTATTCAGGCAAAAGGCTAATCGTATTAATTACCATTATGTGTCCGATGTTGCAGAGAGAGATACGTAAACGCATTACCATTCTGATACATCGACTTTGTAGATTACCCTGTATGAGTGAGTGGCAGTGGGGCATATTTGCATATTCATGGTTCTACGTATACTAAATGAAGCAAGGGTGAAGAGTTACATTCAAGCTATTTTAAAGCATGAATTAATTTTTTTCCACAAGCAAATATAATAAAAAATGCCATTTGTGATCAAAGATGAGTTTTAACTGTAAAATTATAATTTCTTCATTTTCAAACATGAAACCATCAAACTTTATTTTGACGGAAAAGTCTTAAAGCTTCCCTTTTATTAATAAGTGCCTCTCGTTATGAGAAGATAGTTGGTGCATGTTGCATAATGAGCTGCCCATGTGCCCACTCTGAAACATGCAGCGCATGTATTTATTTATTAAAATCACAGCCTTTGTGATTTGATACATCTCACTAAATCGTATTGCGATTGCAGGTTTATTTCAATTACTCGTGTAGCCCTAGTTCAGGGTCCTTGTTCCCGTGACTCTCTCTGGCCCCGTTTCTTATCGATTGCGCTTTATCTGTATTCATCTCACTTCTGTGGTCTGATTAAGACAGGAACCATACACACCGCATTAAACATCACCTAACAGGACTAGTGCTGATGACAAACCCTCACTCTTAACACACATATATGGGTTATAGTAACCATAATCATAAGCCGTTTGAACAATTTCATTGACCATATGCCATGAACACTCGATAATTGAACCTTTTACAATACCACACAATTCAACATGTTTAATCCATAATATTACCACAAATATAACCACACATCAGCTACAACCACAATGCATTCTCACAGATCATAAATATCTGTAAGCATCATTAATTCTGACAGTCAACACAAAATGAACAAAACCAGATAATTAATGCGTTTGTGCTATCTTTGGATTAGTACACTGGGATGCACAATATATCATATAGATAATGAATATTTAATTTTGCATGCTTGTTTAGATGATCTTTTACCATCCATTTAAACAATCACCTAAAGTTAATCTTTGAAAACACAAATAATCTAATATTGTTAAATGTAATCTTCAGCAAATCTCAAAATATACGCATTTTTATTTAAAATTATAGATTTTTTAATTTTTCATGTATTTAGACAAAATACCTTAGAATAAAGAATTCCAATAAGAAGGCTTATCAGTATTAGATAAGAGTTTCAATTATCAGTGCATCCTATAATATCTTACCAAGCCAAGTCAAAATTTATATAGCTCTTTTCACAATACAGAAAATCATGATGTTAATGTTTAGAATATATTTATGCCTTTGGATTTAGCAGATTAAAGATGGGTGATAATATAGTTTACATTTTACAATGATACAAGCAATCAATCAGTTTAAGCAAATAAATGTATCCAAATATATATATAAAGAGTCTTGAGATAATATTGCGACAAAATAAAAAAAGGCACTTAAGACTTGCTATATAGTATATTGCTTTACATAAATGTACAGTAAGTATGCAAATAAAGTAGATTACTTTCTTTATTATTTCATTAGACTGCCAAAAATTAAGAATTTTTTATCAAGACATTTATGGCCAAGATGATAACAGTATAGCAACAACTGTAGCAGTGTTACAAATGTTTTTGTTACCAATTTGCTGTTTTCACAAACAATTACAAAAAGGCAGTATGCAGAATAATATTGTTCTGTATGTGTAGCAAAGTGTGTGAACCTGAGTGCCGATGAGCAGGTAAGGGACGTTGGGTGCGTACTCCTGCAGCTCAGGGACCCACTCCTCTCTTACGTTCTGGAAGCTGGCCGGATTCACCACGGAGAAGCAAATGAGGAAGACATCTGTCATGGGGTAGGACAGGGGTCGCAGGCGATCATAGTCCTCCTGTCAGACCAGAAGACACTAGGTAAAAACACGTACAGAGCCTTCTACTGTTCATAAGCCAACAATGGTTTGAAAGAAACCATCAGGAATGCACTCAATAGTTCAGAAACATTTACTTTAGTAAAGTACCCTTATTTGAATTCACTTTGAATACAAAAAGTGTAATTTCCTTCTCCACAAATCTTAACTAATAGAATCCACCACTGAATTGAATCAGAGTCCACAAATGCTCTGCAATGGAACATTATCAGCAATCACTTAAGCAGCAACCAGAAATTACGCTGACCCTAATGATCGAGCAGAGATTAATATGATTTAGATTATGACTCGTGACCCATAAATCCATATTTCACTCAATAGCATTTCCTCCTCCTCATCCCTGCTCTAAAACAGCACAGATGCATCAACATCCTCTGGAAACCAGAAACTACAACAGATGAGCCTGGATTTACAGGGGACATTATATTTTTGGGACTTTGTTTTTTCCAACGTGTGTTTGTGTGTCTCCACACACAGTGTGTGTGTGTGCAATCATCCATGGTTATTCTTTCTAATGAGAGTGTGTCTAAACTATAACAGCATGTGCCGCTGGCCATGCGTTGCAGTACAAACATTTCATTTGCAACAGGCACCACTCACGAGCAGTCCTGGGCTTCCAGAAATGAAACCTCAGAAATGTGGAGTCTCTGAGCTTCGGAGTTTAAATTACCGTGACGTCCTCCATCTAGAAGCACTGTTGCATCTGAACCGCGAGGGATGTTACTAACAACTGAAGACTGCAAGTGAAAAGTACTTCTCTGTAACTTGCCCACGGTTTCACAGACAAGGCTTGTTCAATAAAGAGTTGTTTAACTCTGTGTTCTCCGGGAAAAATGGCATTTGGGGGGTAAAATATGTGTTATTTTGGCAGGGCTGCCTGCTAAATTTCGCATTCCTGGGTCTGTATATCACATAATTGGGGTCACTTCAACCCGCGGACTGCAACACAGTGCAGTTGAGTTCTGTTGACATTTGACAACTAACGTTATGCGTCGCTCCGTTGCTCTGATTGGTTGTAGGTCTTTCCTGGTTCGGTTTAAACACGCCCCATAATCACAGCCCAACGGAGCAGTATCAGACTCAAATTCTGACTAGAACTGAGTATGACGACGTCAGACTAGTTTATAAGCTGTCGATCCCAAAAATCGAGCTTTTAAGGAGACAAAAGTGGATACAGGCAATAAGACGTGAAGCATCAGCAGGTAGAATGGGTACATTTTGGGATCTTGACACATTTTGCCTACGTGTGCAGTAAACATTGTCACTATTTAGTCAAATATCCAAATGTCAGTTTTATATATCATATTTACGTTCCCCTGGGTGTAGTTCTCTGTGTAATATAACATGTCACGGTCTGTCTCAATTGCCTTTATCCACTTTTGTGTCCTTAAATGCTCATTTTTTGGGTTTTTTTAGCTTGTTTGCTGTACACCTTGTCAGATATCAGCTTTTAGACGTTCTGTTTTTTGTTAAGTCAGAAATGACAAGGAGACCACTTCGCGCAATACAAAGTCAATGGAGACGGTTTGATTGACTATTTAAAAATTTGTACATTCAGTCCTGCATTACTAATTCGGAACGTTTCACACAAAACCCCAGATCGCATGGATTCCTATTAGAATTACTGGATTTTACCTGCAAAATTTCCCTGAGCAAATTCACTGGTAAATTTGACCTCACCTTTAGGGTAGGCCGTAGGACACTGAGAAAAACTCACCACTAGTGGCATGCCCAAACACTCAGTACACACAGCCAGACAGTCGCTCATCCATCAAGAAGATTGGCGAGCGATATAAACCTTCTGTTTTTACTTGCAACTGTCAATGTTTCAAGGTCAAATGTGCTGTTCTGTGGCTGAGATATGAACCTGCGATATATAACCTTAAGAATTATAGCCAAAACGGTTTGCTTCTGCTGTCGGGAGATCGTTCTGTCCCTGCCACATGACAAATCAAGATTTGTTGCAACATAACCTGACAAAACAAAGTTGAGCAGGTGCATCTGTGGTGTAAGTGAGACTGTTGTGTGAGTGTGTGTTGCCCCGTGGGCCAGCTGCGTTATAAATACACTCGCTGCCCATCCTGTGGCCTGTTCAAACATTCTACAGGGGGCAGGGTGGGAGGGATGGTGTTATTTACAGCTGGCCTTTGCCAAAACTGAATGTAGAATAAGCCAACACATCATCCACCCACATCTCCTGCTACCACCAGAGAACACACATTTAACGCAAGTTTATGTCTGTGTTGGGACTGCGAATGAAATGTAGAGATGCTACTAACTTAAAGGGGAACTGTGTAATTTCCAAGCCACTAGCAGCACCAAACAGAATCACAATCTTTTTGTTCAAAAGGCACAATTTGGTTGAAGACGACAACACTGGATCAAACAATGGTGTGAGGTTGGGGTGGTACTACCTGCTGTCCAAACAATGGCAGATGGATGAAAATTCATTATTTTTACAAGTACAAAGCCTGTTGCTACTGGAGAGAATTGGGAAGGACGAAACTAGTTTGTCATTTGCACAGGGTACACCATGCATTGAAATGCTTATGACAACAATTAAATTATACTACTTTTTACAAAACAGTACTGGTAAATCAGTGTCATAGAATGGCATACCATCCATTAAAATTCAGTGTATTAATACAATGTGGTCTTGTACTGTAAGTAGTGTAGCTAGCTAACGACAATAACTGCAATTCATTTGAGGTAAATTTAAGCCAACTGACATCAGAAGTCACGCTCACGTTATCTTACTACAGTTAGAATCTAAATAGCTTTTATAATGATAAACATTAAAGTTGTCCGATTTTCAACCCGTTTTGTATTGTTACAATTTCAGTAGTATATGTAAATTAACATTGTTTACTCTCTCTCTCTCTCTCTTTTTTTCTTGGGCCAAGTGAACTGTTTGTCAGCAAAAGTCCACTGAATGACGAGTTTTGGCAGCTCTAGAGCTACTTCCGCATTTTTGTATCCCTGCCCACAGAGTCAGATCAGTTATTGTAAGAGTAGTATCACTTAAAATTGCATCGTACTTAGTATTTTTACCATAATGCTGTTTAAAAAGACAATGGCAACGGTCTTCTTGCCAGTACACAACAGCGTTTTGCTTCGTTGGGTTGGGCAGAAGGTGCTCCCCTGATTCTCTTCATTCTAATTAACTGACAGAATGGCAGTTTTTTTTATTTCCCCCCTACTTCCCCCCAAGTTGATGAAAGCATTTCATCAACTGAGCAGCGTATAGGGTTCAGCCCTGGAACTATCGGTTGCCCCAAGATTTCACACGTTTCTTTCGCATTCTCCTATTCCACTAGAAATCTGTGGCAGTGTCGCAACTGTCTTTATCAGTGGCTCAGGTTTGACTGTAGTAAAACTATATCGAAACTGTAGCTTGGCAAACTATAAGCTATGCATAATTGTGGGTAGTGTTCACTACATTGGTTTCTACTGTAGCATCAAAAGTCAGTTGAGCTGAAACAAGCTGCTGGCTTGTAATGCAGCTAAAATACATTTGGATTGTTACCTGTGAAAACCAGTTGATTAAATAGGTTTTTATATTAGTGCTTCATTCCCTTGAAAATGTCCTGTGACTTGTTAATAATGAAATATGTGACATTTCTGGGGAAACTGTGTGTGTGTGTGTGTGTGTACACCTGTGTGTTGCGGGCGCCCTGCTCTTTCGAGAGCTGAGGGAAATGGACTGAAAATAAAGCGAGACAGCAGTCTAATGCAGTAGACCTGGAAACACCCTTCTCTGCTGCCTGCTGCCGTCATTACCATAAAGCTCTCCCTCCAGCTGATACCACTGACAACAGAACAGATAGCCTCTGAATGCAAGCATTTCTCCTGGAGTATGAGCACAGTGACAATAGAGTCAATTGTGCACAGCTTCTCCTCCACACATACTGTATATGACAACGTCACAGGCAGCAGAGAAGGGTGTTTCCAGGTCCCTTTTCTATTCTTTGCATCTTACAAAAGCAAATATCTGATAAAGGAGGGAGGAGGAGTATCAGGAGTTTGTTATCTGTACTTAGATGCCTAGTCACTGTCCTTTACTTGCTACAGACATCAGCCTAATGTATATATGGTATAATATTTGTTTAATATCAGCATCTATATTAATATATTCTACATTGGTCTGTGTTCCAACCGTACAGTGTTGACTGCTTCTGGTTTTATTGCAACACAATTTACAACACTGGGTTAATAAAGCAAGCATCTTTCCATCCATCACTTAGAGTCCTTGCCCTTTTCTTTTCCCTCAGCCCTTGTCTTTCTTGTCTGTGTGTACAGTGCTGCTGCAAGATTCCCACAGTCATAGAAATGAGTTGAGAGCGAGAACAATATGGTAGTGTTTTTACACTACTGTTCCTATGAAACATTTATCTCCAGAGCCCCCTCTGCTCTCCATTTACTGCATGTATGCATGTCTTCCTGTACTTAGATCAGATTTAAACCGTGTACGTGCGTGAGTGACAAACCATACATTCTGAGGTTCATCCTTGTCTGTCAATCTTCTGTATAATAAGTATGTGAATGTGTGTCATGTTTATCTGTATGGATTTGCTTTTGGTGAAATAAGTGGGTCAATCTGCAGTTGATAGTCTCTTTGCTGTTAGCACCTCATTCCTTACATAAGACAACAGGAATCAGAGACAGAATGAAAAGTCAGCAAGCTAAAATTACCCACAAGGCCCACTTATGCAAGTTGAAGAAGAATAGAAGAGGAAATGTAATGGTCGGTTGATTTTCTACAGAAAGTTTTATATTCAGAATATATTCAGCAGAAAGGGGACTTGAGGAAGGGAAGGAGATGAAGAAAGAGGCTCCTGTGCCGATATCTAAAGAGAATAATTCATGGTTGTGTTTACTCAGACGATGCAGATTAATTGAAGCTTGCTGTGCGGTACAGCGAATAAACACACACACACACACAGGCGGATTACGCAGCCCAAATGAAGCTCAGTGAGGTTTTTCCTTTCAGGAGTTGAATAAGACTCTGGGCAGATGCTTTAGAGGTGGCTTCCTGCACAAGGGGCAACAATCCAAGTTTGAAAAAAACACCTGACAATGACACCTGTGGTGGGAGAAAATGTGGTCTGTGGGGATACACAAAATATCAGTGACCTATATTGGTATTAGTCTGCTGCTACGAGCCAGAATGTGGTGGAACGCTAGGTCTAAATCCATTGGCTCCCTGTAACTGCCAACATCAAATTCAAAGCGCTGATCTGGCATTAATAGCCGCTTTTCCATTGTCGGGCCAGGGTTAACAGTGTGCCGGGTAGGGCCAATAGCCTTGGATTGAGCGTCACAAAGCCAAAATCAAACTGCGTTTCCGCTGTTGATCTAAAACTTGCCCTTAACGCCTCCATAGATCAATGTCACAATCCCGACAATTCCCCAGCACAGAAGCTAAATCAGACTGAAAAATAACTAGATCGGGAGTGCACATATCATTATTTCACATAAAAAGAGAACATATACTTATTCAGTCGCTCCTGTTTCCATTTATTTGTGATCACAGCAATGCACAATACAACTCCATTACACAACTGCAGGCACACATTTTAGAAAAATACTATTACAATATCATATTTTATGTCACATTTCTTTATAAAGAATGAGCATTTCTTTAAAATTTCCAAAAATTATGCGATCTGAAGATGTTTGAGCGATCTCTCCCATCTTACTATACTGTTATACCTTCAGCCAGAGCAACAGAGGGAGCTCATGGACAGAAAAGAGTTATAAGTTATGAGAGTTAACCGGAGTATACGTAATTTAGGACATATGGGGACCCAGAAGTCCGGTATTAAAGGCACAGTGAAGAGACAGAAACATGAAATCAAATAAATACATGATTATAATCATACTAGGCTTGCTGTGATAGTCGCAGCAGAGCCGGAGTCAAATTTCAATTTATCATGTGACAATGGCGGAAGATTTGGAAATTTGGTTTAAAAACGCCTACTCAGCAATATTTTGGATTTAAGCCCAATGCTAATAGGCAACCTGCAAACACTTCTAATTTACACACACACCTTCATGGTGTATACTGTGCTTATAGGTTTTGTTAATAAAAGTTCTACGTTTAATATCAGTGAGTTTGTCATTGTACTGATTTGTAGTTGTGGTTTTCATTAAGAATAATAATCAACCCACTATTCAAGAAATTGCCACCCCCGAATTGCAGCCAATTTACTAATTTATATATGCTTTGTCTTCAAGCAGTCTAAGGTATTTTCTATAATTGTATATATTGATTTATATTATGACAATGGTTAACATAAGTAGCTCTTAGCATCGACTATAAATGTATCTCTGCCTCATGTGATCAGAATACCCATCGTATCGCAATCAGAAGTTATTTCATACACTCATGAAAAATTGTTTTAAATGTCTTTAAATGTTGAGGTTAGCAGTAGCCTGATATGAAAACATGGGAAACAAGCAGCATGTTGACTCTCAAACTCAATCTTCAACAAACCCTAGAGAGCCCACATCAAACCCCTGTTAATCTCTCTGCACTGGCTTCCGGTTACAACTCGAATCAAGACTTTGGTGCTTGCCTTCCGGACACCCATGGGATCCACACCTTCCTACCGCGACTCTCTCTCACGAGTCTACATGCCCTCCAGGACCCTGCAGCCGGAAAGTGAGCGCCGGCACGTGGTACCACCACAGAGAGGCATAAAAATCACTCTAGAACGTTTTAGTTCAGTGTTCCTTGCTGGTGGAATGATCTTCCCAACCTTATCCGGACAGCCGAATCCATGGCAATTTTCAGGGAACAGCTGAAAACCCACGTCCGTGAACAAACTTGTCCTTTTATCTGTTCTTGCGATTCTTTAATCCCTCCGTTTTCTAGTTTGTACTATCCAGAAAGATGGAAACTTTGGATTACTAGTACTTCTCGTGTTTGCCTCTTTAAGATGAATCGCTTGTTGTATTCCTCAATTTTAAGTCACTTTATATAAAAGCGTCTGCTAAATGAATCCATGTACTCAAATGTACTTTAATTAAAATAAATCTGAAATGAAATAATATTAGATGGAAAAATGTAGCTTTTGCAACTAGCTGGAATTACTAAGTTGGAGTACCAACTTCAAGTGCTAAAACTAAAATTAAAATAAATTAGGTAAATGGAAATATTTTGGAAATAAAATGCAAGAACATAGAATAACACTTAAAGTAAAATTACACTTAAAACAAAATTAAAACCTAATTCAAAATATGAATAAATACTATAATAGTATATAAATAATACTAAAAAAAAACAGTACAGTACTGCTAATATTGCTGTATAATAAACTACTTGTGTATTTCCTTGTGGATAGACTGAATGATAGCCAGTTATCAGTCCCAACATAAAAGTAATTATCATAAGCCAAAATTTAATTTAGGGTATGTTTATTCAACACTGTTTTGAACTGAAAACTTTATTTGTTTTGGCCATTGACAGTTTTGACATGACAATGGCGTTTTGGGGGCGTTGGTTTCAAAGTGCAAGGTTTTAAAACCGATGCCTTTACCATCTCCATGTAAACAACAAAAACATGAAGTTGTGAAAATGGCAACGTGCATGTCATGTTCATGCGTATTACATGTTCATGTATGCTTATTACGTGTTCGTGGGATGTTTCTTGACAAAGTGACATCGCCAACTACTGGCCTGGCATGCAGAATACGGTCATTTTCTCAGGGGGGTGTACAAGAAATGGGAATCATTTTGACAACGTTGTCGTCTGTTTTTAGTACATTGTTGTCGTGTAAACAAAACCCTCAGTCTGCGATTTGTGTACTTTTTAAGTCCTGTCTCCACTAATAAAAGGCAAATATGTGTGTGTTTGTGTGTGGCTCAAATTAAATGCCCTTCTTTCATTCCAGAAATAGACTCCAGTAAGAATTCAAAGCAGTTGCGAATAAAAGGAACATATTGTGTGAGCACAAATATTTAAAGTCGTATGGTTTAAAATCCCTTCTAGTTATCTGGCTGGTCATGAGGTAGACTGAGCCCCAGAAAAGGCAAAAGGCAGTCGGGTACACTGGGGTAGGAGGATTTCCTGGATTAAAAAAGCCATGCAAACTGCAGCTGTGCTTCACATCTGGGACCCAGTTCCCTTCCTGAGGCTTTTCAGGAACCTGTCAACTCAAAGCCCTGTCAAAACATCACCTTAGTGAATAAAGAATAAGGTTAAGGACTGAGAGTAGAGGACTAAAGGTCAGGATTAGATGGTTGAGATGGAGCTGTGAGACAGATGTCAACATCTGAGAGTTTGCCCCTTTACTGACACTAGCCATCTTACTCTGACTCCTCCTGAGGCAATTAGCATGTCAGGACCAATCAGACGGAGGGCCTGTGAAGACATCAAACTGACATGTATCTGCTTATGAGCCAAGAAGAGACACCCTCTTTCTTAGCAATCACAGGCTTGAAACTATTTTTAACAGCTAAAATAGAATGAACACCCTGCCTATTCTTCCAATATTGATACAATTTATACATTGCATAAAGTGTGCCAGAAAAGTCTCTCCTCTCAGTGAGGTTTAAAAATCACATGGCTGTGGAGCACACACTCATTAACGCACGTCTGTGAAGGGCAAGTCACCCTTTGTCATACAAAGGGAATTCTGATGTGGTCTTTTATCTAGTCAATGCAGAAGGGAATGTTTATGGAATATATAATTTGGAATATTGCAATAAAATGCGCAATAATTCTGATGGAAAAATGTAATTATAGATTTGAGATGTCTAAAGGCCAATTTACACTGCCCCGACAGACAGCGACAGTCACCAGATATACGTCACTTCTCAGAAATTCCAAGACCCAACAAAAGGTGATTGAACATGTTTAATTGGCGAAAACGAGAGCTGACCAAAAGGCGATAGGCGTAACACACAGATCTGACAAAACCTGATGAAGTGTTGGTGTCTGTTGGTGCAGTGTGAATTGGTCTTAAAGGGGTCATGAATTAAGAAATCAACTTTCCCTTATCCTGTAAATGTCAGAGCTGAAAACTTCCTTGTTAAGGTCCTTTCACACTGGACGCGATTATTTGCGCGATGGTTTTATTTTTTTATTAGCTGTTTGTGTAAGGAGTGCTTTCACACCGAACGCGAATGTGCTGCGGCAAAAATTTTTAACACTCGCAGTGACAGAAAAGGCTTAATCCAATCACATACAAGGAAACAAAGGTCACGAAATGTTCAGTTGATGTCATTAGCTATTCGATCAACATTAAAGTCCCTGTAAAGGCAATTCTGAGATTTGTTTCTAAACACATTATAAATGTTAGAAATGTATTGCTGAAACACATTACAAAGACTGTGAACTATGAAGTACTGAATTCAGAAGTTAGACCGTTAAACAGTTTTTCACCGTTGCTGTGTTCAGGATTTTCTGGGCGGGGCTAAAACGGTGGCTCGATGACGCACACTCGATCGCGAGTTACTGTTAGTACTGTTAGTTACTATAGTCAACAACTTGCATAACAGCTTACAAAACAAAACAAAAACGATGAAGAGGTGGATTAATTTTGTGAACAGCACCCTTGATGGAGAGAGCTGAGGATCATCACCGACACCTACCTCTGCAGTGACTTTACACCGGATCGTTTTACAAACTTTCACCGGAGACAACTGGGATTCACTGATAATCCGCTGCAGAACCGACTATCCCCCGCCCAGGCCGTCATCCTCCCGTCCCACCGACATCTGGTGCGTCGTGATCATAGACGCTCGTGATCAGTGAGTGTTGTCTTGTGTGCTACTGCCGCTTTCCCGCGAGTGGGCGTGGTTTCGGCGCCGACAGCGGACACACCCCCAGCGTTTGAGAGCAGAGAATGCTGCTCATTTTTTCAGGTTTTAGATAAGCTATTTTATGTACTTCCCAGATTTTTTATGATTCAAATTTGGCTGGGTGGTTAATAACACATTTATCTGTGGTGTGAGAAACTCAGAACACATGTTTAGTTTTGACTTTACAGGGACTTTAACCGTTGCCAGGTATCGCATTATGAGATTACAGCTTTAGTTGTGTTTACAGCTGTACAGATGCAGCTGTGTTTGCCCACTGAAGGCTACGGACAACAGTATCATAACCTTTTGAGTTACAACTCGTTGATTTTTTCTAATCTAATGGTGTCCAAGACTATAGAAAGTGAATGTGTTTCCGTCAGTACGGTGGCACTTAAATGTTTACATTGTGACTCAACTGGAAACATAGCTCCTCTGGATCGATTGGTTCCTGAAGTGTGTGCTTTATCTCGTTAGATACGGTGCCACTGTCTCTGGAGGAGCTCCTCGAATTGTCCCACGGACATTTGAAAGTAAGTGCGGAACCTGCCATGATTTTAGCGATTAGCATACTCCCCTTCAGACTCTCTGCTCTTTAAGACTGGGTGCACCCAATACCTTCTTTTCGGTCTTTTAAATAAAATGAGAAGCTTGTCTTCACTGGATGAGGAAGTGTCCGTGTTTTCATAGCTGTCGCCGCAAATGTTTTGGAATGTTGGAGCTCTGAAACGTCACAGACATTGCAAAACATCACGGCTGATGTGAATAGTTTTGACGCAAACTATTCGCACACCAACCGTTTTTTTCCGCTTCTCTTTTTCGTTACGCATTCAGTGTGAAAGGGCCTTTAGTCAAAGAAAAGCTTTTATAGACACCAGGCCCAGCAAACGACAGGTTTTTCAAAGTGGGGATCTATGACGTCAAAGGGAGGCAAGCACCGCCTCAGCAGAAGAATATCAACGCCTACTTCATCACTGCCTGTTTAGCCCTGCCCACCGATTTGCACATGTAACATAGGCCTAGTGTTAAACCCAGTGTTAATTTCGTTGACAAATAATTTGTGTCATAATTTTCGTCAACAACCTTTTTTCACTGACGAAAACGAGACGATAACTAAATAAAAACTAGTGTTGGATGACAAAAACTATGACGAAAATCAACTGTCATTTTTGTCAACAAATAAAAACGAGACGAAAATGTTAGGGAGGGACGATTAGGGAAGAGATCCAGTCAGAACTGATATCCTGTGTAACAGATGCGCACATTTGATTTAAACGTGCTGATCTAACAGCTGGAAAACACGAAACTGTTGCGCGTTCTACAGGCTTACACATCCCCAATACAGCGCTCCAGAGCGGCTCACAATCAATGAATAGCGCACATTTATGCCAGGCAATTGTTTATGAACTAATGCTGATGAATAATGACAATATTTACTTTACAATGTTTAAATAGAAATATGTTTTAGATGGTTGTAACAACGCATATTTTATCTCCTGAACTTGAATGAGCTCCTGCTGCAACTGCAATAGAGGCACAGACATTTCAAAATAAGAGTCGATGTGTATTTGTAATTAAAAGTCACGCATTATATATTCGTTTTTGGTTACACAATAAACTGTATTTAATTTAATTCCCATTTAATTCATAGTCAAAGTATCAGGGTTATAATAGTTAACTAAAACCATTAAAATAAAATCTGAAATTAAGTAAATGTTAACTGAAATAAAAAAAATAAAAAAAAATTATTTGAAGCTTTAGCTTAACCTGATATGGCCTACTAACTAAAACAGAAATACAAAGTTATAAAAACTATATAGATGTTTAAAAAAAAAAAAACAGTGTATTTTTAATGTCAAAACAAAATGATGTCAAAATGTCAGTTCAAGTGACAGTCGGTTGCTTAATGTATTACAATTTCACTAAACTCATTAGATTTTAGGAGACTAAATCTACTGTAGATTTAGTCGATTAAAACTAAAAACAATTCAGGTGACTAAAATATGACTACAACTAAATGGCATTTTCGTCAAAAGACTATGACTAAAACTAAATCAAAATTAGCTATCAAAATTAACACTGGTTAAACCATCGAGCTACAAAGCAACAAACATCCCGTTGAAGATTAAAATGATTGTGCGGTGCCTGGGCTCAACAGTAATGCAACATGTAAGTAACGGTGTTCATTCTAATGCCTGATCTGAAATGTGATGGTTCATGTAGACAGATGTTCTTTGTCTGCGTGTCAGGAAATGAGACCAGTGACTAAACATCAACTTGCGTTGTTTCTCTTAGTAGGATGAAAATAATCTGTTATTTAACAGTGATTAAATTCTATAAAGAAAGGGTTCAAAGAATGCTCCCTTTGCAATCGTTTGAGCAGCGCGCACTGGAGCTGTCAATCAAACAGGAGAGTTTATCAGTGACTCCCGTTTTATTCAACGGATCTCTTAAGTATATGTTTGCACTGTTAGTAAAGATGAAAGCATTCGTTAGTGTACAGAAACTGAGTTGCAATGATGATCGCTGCTTTCATGCACTCAGCATGTGTGTGATCGGCTACAATGATCATCACTGCAACCTTTCATGCCACTATCTAAATATAATGCCATAGATCTAAATGTAATGCAACACTTTTCACGATTAGTTAACCATGGGAGCTGTAATTGTAAAAACCAGCTTAAAGAGGGAGTAATACTATTTCAAATGCAAAAGATGTTTACACTGAAGTCTACCAGCAGACACGCCCCTTAAAACGGAGCGTTCAGAGCAGAAGGCTAAAATCAGGGTAGGAAAAATGCCTTTTATTTATAAATGATGACAATTTTTTATGTAAAAAGCATTGTAACATTATAAGTGCACCCCAGGAAACATCATAAAACAATAAAATGACCCCTTTAAAAGTACAAACAGTAGTCCATATGACTCATGCTCTACAAAGCCATGATAGGTTTGTGTGAGGCACAGAGTGAAATTTAAGTTATTAACTCAAAAATCCTGCAACCATTCGGTTTCACTGTATGGAAAAATTCAGCTTGGCTGTGGCACCATAAACATTTTCTTTTGCGTTCGACAGAAAGGTCTCGAAAGACAAGAGAGTGATTAAATGATTTTCATTTTTGGGTGAACTGCTTCTTTAAATCCGTCCTACCACACTGAACATCAGCTTTACATTTAACCCTCTTTCCTGTTCTTTAGCTAAATGAATCCTCTTGATCAAGTGATCGGTCATGGTTTAGACGGTAATAACTGGTGCCAGCTGTGGAGAGAAAGGGAGGGTTTTCTGTGTTTGAACTGCTTCAAAACTAAATCCCACCACTTGGCCCTCAGTGATATTTCTACACATCTGGCCCACCACTCACATTTTTTGTCTTTTTAAAGGATGACTCTCCATGGAAAAAATCCAACTGTGTCAACTCCACTGGAATAATTTTGTCTGTTTCACCATTAAAACAGCAGGAAAAATGAGGATTTGGTTTTCTATATCACAGATGACTGAAACTATACTATACTATGCACGCACACTAATCATACATGGCAAAAATGCTGATTTCTTTATTGTAACCACATGGAATGTTAATTGAAATCAGCCAGCTTCAACTGTTCAAATGAAATAGTCTGGAGCGTATTTGGTTGTAGAAGAACATAGAACGTTTCACTAGACATGAAATCCATAGGATAAATAAATCCTTCAGAGATCAAAGACTGTGAACGCTGATAGATATTCAGGTTTCAGGCTTTTTTTAACAGTTCAAGCCTGTACCACTTCTGAATTATTGGCCCTGGGCGAAAAGGCATCAGGCTCAGGGTTCAATGTACATTTACAGCTATGTGCTTGGTAGCAAAACGACACACAGTGCACTGTTGTGGAAACAACCTTAAAGGTTACAATCTAGATGTGGACATTGGCTGCATTCAAATATGGCTACTTCTCTACTAGTAGGGAAAAAAAAAAAAACAGTATGGGAAAAGTGTAGCGTGCCAGAATTATTCATAAAATAGTAGTGAAAAAGTACCCGGGTGGCCTACTACTTCTGGCCAGAAGTGTGCATCCAATGGAAACTTTAGTACCCCATGAGGCCACAGAAGAGGCTTTGTGAATGGCAGTGAAGTGATGCAACTGATGCAGGAGGTCACATGACAATGACAACATGATGAATGTAATACGTCCAGACACACATTCACACTATATAAAAAACATACTTTTTGTGAAGTTATTGCTTATTCAAAAGAAGTACCTACACAGAGAGTAGCCATTTATACTGCTAAACCTCCAGACACTTATTTGTCCAGACTAGACCACCTTGGAGGACAATGTAAAAAGGCCATATGGCAACTTAAAGGGATAATTTAAATTACCCCATGATTTACTCACCCTCAAGTCATCCTAGTTGTATATGACATTCTTCTTTCAGACGAATACAACTGGAGTTATATTAAAAAAATATCCTGGCACTTCCAAGCATTACAATGGCAGCCCAAAATTTAAAGAGCAAAAATGTGTATCCATCCATTATAAAAGTAATCCACACCGGCAGACCGCCTTCCGTATTCAACTTACGAAACCGCGAGAGGCACTACACTTTTTCGTAAATTAAATACGGAAGGCGGTCTGCCGTGAGCTATATACTTTATAACGTGTTAAATATATATTTATTCTTCTTACAAAAAACCCATTGATTCGCTTCAGAAGCTCTTTATTAACCCTCCCGGAGCCATGTGGATTACTTTTATAATGGATGGATCCACTTTTTTTGGTATTCAAATTTTGGGCTGCCATTCACTGCCATTATAAAGCTTGGAAGAGTCAGGACATTTTTTAATATAACTCCGATTGTATTCGTATGAAAGAAGAATGTCATATACACCTAGGATGGCTTGAGGGTGAGTAAATTATGGGATCATTTTCATTTTCAACCATCCCTTTAAAGGTCCCGTTCTTCGTGATCCCACTGTTCAAACTTTAGTTAGTGTGTAATGTTGCTGTTAGAGCATAAATAATACCTGTAAAATTATAAAGCTCAAAGTTCAATGCCAAGCGAGATATTTTATTTAACAGAAGTTCCCTTTCAAAGCCTACAGCGAACGGCCGGCTTGGACTACATCCTGGTACTTCCTTCATAAATGACGTCAGTAGAACAGTAGAACAGACTAACCTCCGCCCACAAGACTACGTGAAAAAAGGGGTCGTGGTCTTGTTGCTGTCCCACGTGGAGAAGAGGACGGTCGCATGGAGAAAAGGAAGTGTTGCGTTTGAGTGCGTTTGTCGCCATGTCGTCGAGACGCTGTTATTTTCATCCCGGAGTCAAATCACCTTTGTTTGGCTTTCCCAGGGACGCTGTAGAGATCATTAAGCGCATATATCTCCCGTTAAGAGGCGTGACCTTTCCACGTGCGCTAAGCTGCTGTCGAATCACAACACAGGAACCGGGACACGTTCGCTAAGGTGCGGTCAAATCCCAACACGGGAACCGCTGGCACAATCAGAACTCGTTACGCATTTCTGAAGGAGGGACTTCATAGAACAAGGAACTCATCAACCCGTTTTTAGGACAGTGAAAACAGCGGTATACAGATAAGTAAATTGTGTTAAAAATACTGTTGTTTTTTTTACACACGAAACATGAACACGTTATATTGCACACTGTAAACACAATCAAAGCTTCAAAAAACACGAAGAACGGGACCTTTAAGACCTTCTTTCATGATCACTTTCAAAATCTTGTTTAAAACACAAAAACAGAGGAAGTAAAGATTTCAGATTGCTGTTTCATTCCCACTGCTTCACATGTTGGTCTTTTCTCTTGAGAGTTGCAGTGTGTACTCACCTGTTGAGTTTGGCAGAGGCTAGGTGATTAAAGGGACAGTTCACTCAAAAATAAAAATTCTGTAATCTAATGTTGTTCCAAAACCATATGACTTTCTTCTGTGGAACACAAAAGGAGACTCGGACAGAATTTTAGGAACCGACAGGCGACAGCCTTTCATTGCATCTTTTTTCCATATAATGAAAGTGAACGGCGACTGAGACTGTCAGCCTGCCTGACATCATCATTTTTGTTCCATAAAAGAAATTAAGTCATACGGGGTTGGAACGACATGAGGTTGAGTAAATGATGACAGAACTTTCAATTCTGGATGAATGATCCCTTTAAATTAGAAGCATAAGATGCCAAAAAGACTCTGAATGGATCTGAACAGGCCACCGTGTACTTTGCCTGTATTGATCGAGGTACTATTGCTGATGAAAAAGCCTCAGGCCAAAGAGAGAAGAATGGTTTAACCCTACCTGACCTGCAGTGTCATAGAGCCCCATCAGGTACTGTTTTCCCCCAACGGTCACACTCACTGAAAACAAAATCATAAATTATTATCATCATTTTAAATAGGATGACACTTGAAAACACTTTCATTTTGATTAAGAAAATGGCTGTCTGTCATGTTTAGGTTATTTTTGAACAAGTAGAAGAATGCAAATTGATGTTCATTTCTATTAAGGTGAAAGATGGATGCAAATTTGGTTTATATCTGTTCAAGTTGAAGAGTGAAGCAAATTTGATTTATTTATTTATAATCAAGTGAAATCGGCATTTATTTTTGTTTTATTTCCTTCTGATCAGATTAAAGAGGAAAGTAAATTGGTTTTATTTCTGATCAAGGGAAAATGCGATGAATCGTGCCATAAGGATGCAGATGTGCACCAGTTGCATCCTCAGCCCACAGGTGGTTTCCATTATAGAAACACAAGCTCAACACATTGCACGTGACTTCGAGGTCTTGTAAATACCACTAAATAAATGTTAAGTACATTTATACATCAAATACACACTGAAATATTGATTAATGTTCATTATGTCGCATTAACACGCTGCTATATGTACCTGCATAATGATCAAAGACAGTGGGCACGTATTCCTCTGGAAAGGCGTCGTTGGCATAGCTCATCAGCAGACAAGTTTTTCCAACGGCGCCGTCGCCAACAACCACGCATTTCAACATGATGCTGCCGGTTCCGTTTGACATGACGATAACAAAACACTTGAATTCACCATCTTCATCTGCTCGAGATATATCCCGCTTTATTAGAGCTCCCTTCAGGCGTCACCACCAGCAGCAGTGCCGCGCTCGGTCTGCAAAAACAGCTGAAATGCCATTTCCTCCACCCCGCTTCACAAATTTGGCATTGACTGAGGTTTTCCCCCTCTAAATACCGGCACACGCCAAACGCGTGCCGCTCCCGCGAGATGGAGGCAAGCGACAAACTTCGCGTTGGAAAGACATCAACCTGAAAAGCGCGTGCACACCACTGCACGTCCTCTCCGCTGTCCCACTTTCCCTACTTTCCAACCCCAGTATCACCTCCTCTGACTCTTGAGCCCAACGCGGATTGACTTGCGACATAGGCGGGGTAATAACTCTGGATCAAGGGATCAACTATAAAGATTGGTTATTATATCTGAATCAGACACCCATGATTATAGAAATAGCCTACCAGTCTGCATCATGTGATCTGAGACAGTCAGACTGAGACTAATTCACCATTGAAAGTTCAGAAACATAAAAGTAGGCCCACTTCAGAAAATAACTCTGAATTATGATGTATTGCTATTTTCCAAAGACACGTGGGCTCAAATAGCCTACATTTAATACAGTATTTGTAGGGATTCACTAGGCCACTCTCACTCCCCTATCCTCCCAGTCTCAGTTATTTCTCACGATCAATGATTTAAGGGTTACATTATTGTGATTTAGGCTAAACATTAAATAAACTGCTTTTATTAACAGCTGTAATAACCATCACAGCTGTTTGCAGTGTAATGTTCTAACACTGGATTCATACTGACAGCAATTTATAGGCTAATCTTTGATTGAATATGCCCTTGACTATAATTCGCTTGATAAAACGGGTTTTAAGTTAGCAGTTGGTATTCCTATGAATAAGTTTAGCTATAAGTTGTTGCTATCACAAGTCATATTTTTCGTCTCTGCACTTTCTCGATGATCCCTAACACCTGATCGCAGTCCAATCAGCTGGAAGCGGGCAGGCTGGTCAAGGATGCGCTGCTGTATCACTTTTGACAGCTACTGCAGGAGTCACGTGACCAAACAATTACCTCATACCTTGTGAGAGAGACGAGTGTGTGCGTCTCTGTGCGTATGGATTTGTGTGGGCGCGCACTAATAAAACGGTGTGGTGCAGACGCGCCCATTCGTTTTGACATCACAGTGTCTGTGCAGAGTCTCTTGTCAGAATAATGAAGATAAAATATGAAGATAAAATTACGATAAAAAATACGATTTCTTCCATTAAGCTATTTGTTGCACGCCGTTCAAAGAGTTTACTGATTCATGTCACAGTAATTGAGTAGTTCATACTTTTAAACGACATTTTCAGGAAGACATTTAGGTATTTATATTTAATGATAAAAAATCATATTCCTAGCTGTAGCTAAATATTCAGATGCAATGGTGCTGTAATGACTGAATGGCGTTTCATACAGAAATGTCAATCTACAGCTTCCCAATGGACTAATAAGAAGGTTTTTAGGTGTATCATGATTATATTTGAATTGACTGGGTCAATTTGTCATTCCTTATACTTATACATTAAAAAAGTTTTACACATTAAAATGAATTTTTTTTTTTTTTTTTTACATTTATTTACAATTATATTTAAATTTACTTATATTTCACATGATTCTGACCAGTGATTACAGAGCTTAGGTTCACACCTGTTCCCGAGCACAAGTCTGATTTTAGGAGTGTAATAAGTCTGTAGGTTTCTTCAGGCTTGCTGCTTATACTGCCTGCTTTTTGGATTACTTAAAATAGGGCAGAAATTATCTACACTCTAAAAAAAAAAGGTTCTATATGGCACCAAAAAAGGTTCTTGGCTCGTAATCATAGGGGAACCTTTTTTAGTGCTATATAGCACCAATTTTGGTGCTTCAGTGGTTCTTCAGCAGTTCTTCAGAGGTGCTATATAGCACCTTAGTCAAAGAACCGGTGAAGAACCTCTGAAGAACCGCTGAAGAACCACTGAAGCACCAAAATTGGTGCTATATAGCACTTAAAAAGGTTCTATGATTACGAGCCAAGAACCTTTTTTGGTGCCATATAGAACCTTTTTTTTTTAGAGTGCAGTATATATTTTTTGCAGATATATGCAGTGGATAAAATAACTAAACATTGATTTAACTGATTTTCTTTTTATCTGGAGATTTTGGAGATCCTCCACTAGATATCATGCACAATGACCTGTATTGACAACAATAAGAGCGATAGACTCTTGTATTATATCTCCCTCTTGTGGATGGTTCAAGTACTTCAGTGCGGATGACAGAATCTCACGGGGGTTTTCTAAACTGGGGGCCGCAAGGGAGTTCTAGGGAGTTCATGAAAAGCATACACAAAACAGTGTAAAACATTTACAAAGAAAAAAGAACTGTTTTCAAAAAAATATTGAAACATATAAATGAGTAAAATAAACAATATTTGATTATAATAAATACATAATACATCTAACAGTACAGTAGGGTAGACTGTACAATTGTAACAGAGAGAGAAAGTTGAAACATGTACAAATAACCACTTTTAGTGCCATATACCTTTTTTTTAGTGTATAGTGTAATTTATTCCTGTGATCAAAGTTGAATTTATCATCATTACTCCAGTTTTCAGTGTCACATGATCCTTCAGAAATCATTCTAATATGTTGATTTGATGCTCAAAAAACATTTATGATTATCAGTGTTGAAAACAATTGTGTACAATGTTTTTAGGATTTAAAAAAAAAGCTTTCTATTTCAGAGAAATGCTTTTTTTTTAACCTTCTATTCATCAAAAAATCCTGGGGAAAAGTGAACATATTCAGCATAAGAGACTACTATAAAAACATCCCAGTCTGAACTATAGTACTGTAAGACTTACTGTAAGGCTTTGAATATTAACACCTGACCACTCTTGTGGGTTTGCTACTGGTACAATTAAAAACCGTATAGGGGTAAAAACATGACAGCCAGACATGATGTAAGCAACACAGCTACAACTACTAACATTGATACTGGGTGTGCGAATTATCAAGAATTGACAATATTCAATTGTATTGGTGACACCGAGGGGCCCCCAAATAAAATTCTGCTTAGGGCCCCATAAGGGCTTGGGCCGGCCCTGTCTCGGATGCTGTCAAGGCCTAGACATTTGGGATGAAAAGATGGAGGCTACAAGTGCATAGACACCACAATAAGTACTGAATAAGAGTATGTTAATGTGTAATACACAGAGAATACAATCAACAGAACAGAGAACAGGTGTGAGACTACATTAAAAACAATGAACTAGAACTGAAAAATGAAATTAAACAGGACATGATCATGACATGTTTTTTTTTTTTTTTAATTGCTCAATCTTTTTGTAATTTAAAATGGTTGTTAAACGTTTTAGAGATGAACTATTCCTAATGTGAACTCTTAATCTTTGATCAGATTCACTGATGAACTGGACTATTTCGTAGACGTTCTGCTACTGAACAGCAACTTAGTTAAGTACAGGAATAAAATGAAGATCTGAAATATATATAGGCTATATATTTTTTAGAAGTTTGTAGATGAGTTGGTTAGGCTACTTTAGAGCATTAAAGTTTAGCGATTCAACTGATATGGAACAATTGGAACAAAAGTACTTTTTGTCTATAGGCCTATTATTGATCAATGTCTTTAGTACACAGTTAAAATAAACAACACATACACTATATTGCCAAAAGTTTTGGGACGCCTGCCTTTACATGCACATGAACTTTAATGACATCCCATTCTTAATCCGTATGGTTTAATATGGAGTTTGCCCACCCTTTGCAGCTATAACAGCTTCAACTCTTCTGGGAAGGCTTTCCACAAAGTTTATGAGTGTGTTTATGGTGATTTTTCTTTCCCATTCTTCTAAGCACATTTGTGAGGTCAGGGACTGATGTTGAACGAGAAGGCCTGGTTCGCAGTCTCCGCTCTTCATCCCAAAGGTGTCCTATCGGGTTGAGGTCAGGACTGCAGGCCAGTTAAGTTCCTCCACACCAAACTCGCTCATCCATGTCTATATGGACCTTGCTTTGTGCACTGGTGCACAGTTGGAACAAGAAGGGACCATCCCAAAATGTCTTGGTATGCTGGAGCATTAAGAGTTCCACCATAATCCCCCCTCCACCAAACCTTACACTTGGCACAATGCAGTCAGACAAGTACCCCTGGCAACTGCCAAACCCAGACTCATCCAACGGATTGCCAGACAGAGAAGCGTGATTCTTCGCTCCAGAGAACACGTCTCCACTGCTCCAGAGTCCAGTGGCGGCGTACTTTACACCACTGCATCCAACGCTTTGCATTGCACTATGGTGATGTAAGGCTTGGATGCAGCTACTCGGCAATGGAAACCCATATCATGAAGCTCTCTACTATTCTTGAGCTAATTTGAAGGCCACACAAAGTTTGGAGGTCTGTAGCTATTGACTCTGCAGAAAGTTGGCGACTTCTGCTCACTGTGCGCCTCCACATGCGCTGACCCCGCTCTGTTTACATGACCAACCACTTTGTGGCTGAGTTGCTGTTGTTTCCAATTGCTTCCACTTTGTCATAATACCACTAACAGTTGACTATGGAATATTTAGTAGAAACTAAATATTTTCTAAATACTATTTTTGGCATTTTGGCTATAATATATATTTTTTTCAAAGTATAAATTGGGTCTTTATACAAGAAATTACATAGATGCCATACAAAACCCTGCTGTAGCATTCAACATTAATTATGCCTAATTAGTTTGTCAGTGAATAGGAGCTTCATGATAAATATATGCTTTCTAATCACTGTTCCATCTGCTTCCAAACCAGTAGATATTTTATATTTATCTTTGTGTCAGTCTTGTTCTTGTGAAAGTTATGATTCACAATTCTGAACATTAGATACACAAGCCATTAAAATAAGACAGAGCAGGGGCAGAAATTGCTATTTTTGTTTTAGCAAAATCGATCCTGAATAATGCGTGATAACCCCATATTAGTGCATGCAAAAACACTATATTGTCAATAATAAGTTATACATGTCACATGTCTGTCCTGTCTTGTGGAGCACATGTGGTGTGTTGTTGTTTTGGGCTGTGCTCCTGTCTTTGTCTGATCCCTCCCCCTTGTTATCTGATTAGTGTTTGATTTCTTCCACCTGTTCCCTCCTGATTTCTTTCCCTTTATATAGTTCCCATGTGTTCACAGTCTTGGTGGTTACGTTGTAATGTCTTGTCTATGTCTCCCTTCCCTGTGATCCGCTCCCTGACTTTTTGGTATGTTGTTTGTTTCAATTATGTTATGTTTTCCCCCTTGTGGGTTTTTTGGTTTGTGTTTATGTTTTGTTGATGATAAATTCACAACTTCCTGCTATTGAGTCCTCACCTCAGTTTTCACGTAACAATACATTCGCTAAAACATTACTACAATTTTTTTTTAATGTTTGCTTGTGCTTAAAAGCTATTATAATGTAATGATTTGCTCATCAAGGCTGAATTTATTTGATCAAAAATACAGTAAAAACAGTAATATTGTGAAATATTACAATTTAAAATAACTGCTTTCTATTTTAAAATATTTTCAATTGCATTTTATTTCTGTGATGGCAAAGCTGCATTTTCAGCATCATTACTCCAATTTTCAGTGCATTTGGTGCTAAGTTCTTATTATATTATCAATGTTGATTTCTTTCTTTTTTTTTTGCCCCTTAATAGTTTTTTTTGTGTGGATTCTTTGATATGCAGCCTTGGTGAGCATGAGACGTCTTTCAAAAACATTTAAAAAAAACTAAATTTTACTTTTGACCGCAGTGTACAGTGCATCCGGAAAGTGTTCACAGTGCTTCACTTTTTCCACATTTTATGTTACAGCCTTATTCCAAACTTGATTAAATTAATTATTTTCCTCAAAATTCTACAAACAATACCCCATAATGACAATATGAAAAGTTTGTTTGAAATCTTTGCAAATTTGAAGAAAAAAAAGAAAATGAGAGATCACATTTTTAGCCTTTGCCATGCCACTCAAAATTGAGCTCCGGTGCATCTTGTTTACACTGATCATCCTTACAATGTTTCTACAACTTGATTGGAGTCCACCTGTGGTAAATTCAGTTGGAGAGAGGAGAACCTTCCAGAAGAACATCCATCTCTGCAGCACTCCACCAATCAGGCCTGTATGGTAGAGTGGCCAGACAGCACATGACAGTCCGCCTGGAGTTTGCCAAAAGGCACCTGAAGGACTCTCAGAAAATGAGAAACACAATTCTCTGGTCTGATGAAACAGAGATTGAACTCTTTGGCCTCAATCGCAAGCGTCATGTCTAGAGGAAACCAGGCACCGCTCATCACCTGGCCAATACCATCCCTACAGTGAAGCATGGTGGTGGCAGCATCATGCTGTGGGGATGTTTTTCAGTGGCAGGAACTGGGAGACTAGTCAGGATCAAGGGAAAGATGAATGCAGCAATGTACAGAGACATCCTTGATGAAAACCTGCTCCAGAGCGCTCTGGACCTCAGACTGGGGGAAGGTTCTTCTTCCAACAGGACAACGACCCTAAGCACACAGCCAAGATAACAAAGGAGTGGCTACAGGCAGGGCCGTGCAGAGACCGTTGGAGGGGCAGGTGCTCAAAGTATAAAAGGGGCACATGGAACAAGGCTTTTAATCGGGCTGTGCTCAAAATATCAATACAGCAATATATTGTGACGCATTCCTTTCTGATACGCGTTCCGATACGGATGTTTCTGTATTGATATGGTAGCAAATGCTTTGATGCAGTTTTGAAAAAGAAAGAGAATAAAAAAGACCATTTAAAGGTTAAAAGTAAAAAAAAAAAAAATATTGGCACCTATTAATAACTCTGGGATTAGAAACTGTTATACTTATGATTCAGTTATACAGAATAGTAAAGAACAGCTGTAATAGTAAACTGTAGGACATGGTCATTATTCAAAATCAACGTGGCCCATTTCGTACAGTACAGAATAGTTTTATTTAATGCCATGTCAGTATCTGTGGCTATTTTCATGGCAAAAACTGAATTACAAATATACAAGAGTTACATTTATCCAATAAAAATAAAAACCAAGCAAACAAAAAATCACAGCAATCTTATACAAGATTTTTAACATTAACGTCTAAAAAATTCCTGGTAAAATCTTAAAATCTTAAATTCCTAAATAAATCCTTTAGTGGGTTTGCTGCCTTTGCTGTTGTTGATGCTGCTGGAGTATATCTGAGACTATAGAAATTAAAACAAGCATATGAGATATATTAGCTGATTAAACAATTGTTATGTGACCATGACAAGATGTAAAGATTGCTGAAAGTGTTTGTAACTCGCTCACTGTGCTGCAACTGCTGCCAAGGCTGACTGCTACAAGAAGAGGGAGATGTTCATATAGGCTGCTGCACACCAAGAGCTGTGGAGAGAAAATAAGATATCAGATTCAGAAAAGCATCTGAGAAAGAAACAATAGGGGGAACGGATGAGGGCCATGGCAGGGGTAAGAGTGAAACAGAAAAATCTATATAGACAGTGATCATGATTTCATATATTGCATTGTGACTCTGAGATGTAGTTGGATTTTGATTATGTCTAATCAAAAATATAAATAAAGAAACTAAAATGTGTGTGTTCATTCTGTCGGCACCTACTTAAAACAATCTTTATATAATCCCATTATAATAAATGTTATATTTACCTGTGGCCTTCCCTGTTAGACATATACAGAAAACGTAAACGTTAACATAACACCTTTCTGAACTGCACAAATAATACTAAATACAGATGAATTATCATTAAAGCTACACTTTTCTCTGTGATGAACATTATTGACATGAACATGATTGAATCCTGTTCTGAATTTATATATTTTTTTAATGATAATAAAAACAGATATAGGCTAATTCAGAGGACGAAAAATCAGTATATTACCAGTGTTGGAATAAGTTTTTTAAATAAATACTGGAATAAAACTAATAGTTTAAAGTATAAACAGTTTTTAGTAAAATAACATAAAAAGACAAGACTGTGTAACTCTACGCCCGTGAAACTTTTCTCCCTCACAGCAAACTAATGTTAACGTTACTTCTACAGGCTACACATACAGGAAACAGCAATATAAACAACAGCTCCATGCTCTCTCCACGTCGTTCTTGTAAAATAATACAAGATAATAAGTAAACAAACACTTCGTTCGCTGAGAACAACACTTACCAGCAGCGGTTTTGAAGAATCCTCTCCTGTCAGTCCACTAGGCACTGGCGCGCGCGTGAGCGGCGCGTGAGAGATGAGGTCGTCGGGTGAAAGGTCATCATCATGTGATTCATTTTATTCACGGATAAATTATTATTCATTAATTTTACTAATAGTTAGATTGGGCAGGCCTTCACAAAAGGGCCTTTAATTACATATATATATATATAAAAAATGTTTTTTGCCTTGACAAAAAGGGCACTTTGGGCATCAAGGGGCAAAGAGGCAGGTGCTCAAGCGCCCTCCGCCCCTCCCTGAAATTGGTGCCAAAGGTGCTTCAACAAAGTTGACCACTTTTTTCACATTGGCATTAGGGGGTATTGTTTATAGAATTTTTAGGAAAATAATGAATTTAATCCATTTTGGAATAAGGCTGTAACCTAATAAAAATGTGGAAAAAGTGAAGCGCTGTGAATACTTTCCAGATCCACGATATATTTTAAGACTAAATCAGTTCCAATGGCAACCAATAGATGGTGCAAATAGCTTATTATAATACCCAGTCCAGCTCATACCAACGAGACAAAATGTCTGGGAATCAGAATGTTTTGTTAAACCAGACAAATTTTTCACTTTTGCAGCACTACAATAAAGAATTCATATTCACTGTGAATTAACAGTTTAATATGAACATAATAAATTATGAATCACAGCACGGAATTAAACACCAATTTTGAGAACATATTCTGTTGTAAAAGAGGATTCCGAGTGACTCAACAGCACTAAAGGGTTGAGAAAGAAAGAAATGCAGTGCTGTGGCTCCCACGAAAAAGGTGCAGTGAGTATCAAGACTAATAAATAATGTATGGCTCCGTGAAACATTGCCTTTCCAGCAATGTGGAATGTAATTGGTCGCCTGCAGGCTAGTAGTCCGATGTCAGGCCAAACTAATATCGAATACACGAATCCTTAGAACTATTCATCTCAGCCCTCTTCATACGTCTGTCGTTGACTCTCTAGTCATTTCCCCCCTGCACGTGGCCTCGAGTTTGTTCCGTTTTTTGTTTTGTTTGTTTTTCTGACACTTGTTGAGATCTCAGAGAACAACGACTGAGGAGAATTCTAAGGTGTGAGGGAGAATTTTGCATTAATGCTTTTGCATTGCCTGTCTAAGTGCCACTTACCCTTTAAACAACATATGAAGCAGCTCTATCTGTTTATCAATTCATTTCTCCCAGTGCAGTCGTCGAGGGCAAGGCTACAATTTTCTCTCTCATGGGTATTGATAAGAATGAGATGGATGGTAAGAGAAAGAAAGACAAGCAGTATGAGACAAGAGAGGAGGTATTATCTGACTGTTGGCATAATATATTTCTTTGCATTATATAAAGCTCAGTCAGTACCAAATTGTGTGAGCGTTATGATATACAACTACTTGTTATGCTGAATCAAACCCACAGGCGTCTGCATTAATATATCAGGTTGACTGATGAGCATTTTGGGGAGCCACGTTTGAGAAGTTCCCCTACAGCTGCGAGAATGATAAAGAAACAAGAGCCATTTTAATATTAAAGCAGCTCGACACATTTGACAGATCTTATGAAGGAATAGACATGAATTTTTAATTTCATTCTGAAATATGAAGTTATATTTTATTGAGGGCATTAAGTTTAGCCTGAGAACATTGTTCACATCCTTGGAGAAGTATAAGAACTGATGTTTCAATCAACTAAGGGAAGGAAATGACAGTAGCCTACGTTGTGACCTGCCAGGTTGCTAGAGAAGCTATAAGAAGAGTGTAAATATTTGCCTCGCCTTTCCTTTCGTTTAACTAGAACAGTTGTAAATATTTTATAACTTCGCTACTAATTACCTCTTTAGAGAGTAGGGTGCAATTGGAGTGATTTTGATTCGAAATATGACTTCTAAAAAACAAATTATCACAGTATTTGTGTCATCATCATGTTCCACAGTACGCTGTGGTTTTTAGGAGTGTGTTTCTGCTGTGCGATGTGTGTCGAAAGCCCCACTGGCAGAGTTAATTTTGTCGGAGCGACTGGCCCCTTGAGGTGGGTTCATGGGCCATTACTGGACCATTTAGTCTTTCCTGTGCTCTGGTTTCTAGTAATCTGCTTGATTGAACTCACTTTCTGTTACACTCTAATCATTTTCTACAGGGCCTGTTTCAGAGTAGGGGAAATGACTCTTGTGTTGCCTTACGTCAATATAAATAATGCTTTGGTTTATCTGGATGTCTGATGCTTGGAGAACAGGACTTTTCAGGGTTGGCTGAAACTGAGAAAGTTATATTTAATGTTATAGCAATTCAAGTTGAACCGGAGCATGCGATGGGTTATTGATTTTTGTCAGAAATCTAAGTGGACATTTTATTAGTGATTTAGTAGCCTTAGATTGCTTCATTGAACAAAGGTGTTAAGTCAGTTTTGTGAGAAAGATGAATCCGCTCACAGCTGAATATTTTCTGCTTGAGATCTGAAGAATGATGAGATGTTCCACCTGACAACATCAATATAAACCATAATATTGCATTAAACTGTCATGAATTGCCTGAAGACACATGTTGTATACCACATTGAGAATCTATCAAATGTCTGGCACTACTGCTGTAAGACATAGTCATCCCACATATAGGATAACCTGGGTAGGGACTAGTCAAATTTGGAAATGTATGAGCTCAGATCCTACTTTTGCTTTAATAGTAGGGAGTAACTCTTTCTTCAGGTTACATTCTTACACCAGTAGGTGTCTTTATCGCAGGTCCTGATTTTGCAGTTACTTTTGTTCATTGGTCAACATTCCTGTCCGAAAATTTTGTCCTAACCATATCCCTACCCCTAACCTTAATGCTAATCATAAGTTTTCCCTAAAATCTGAGAGAAATTATATGTGAACATACCCTAGTTGTAAGCCTACTTTACATTAACTTTACTGTAAACTTGTCCCTCAGATCTGAGTGGTTGATTGAAATGTTGTTCCAGGATCAACAAAGGTGTTGATCCAGGAACATGTTGCTCTTAATAAAATCAGGTTCTGCGCCTTTTATTACGAGTGACCCGATAGGTGTGTTCGACATCAGCTGCGGCTGGATATCCCAATTTGAAGGCTCATTCAAATGCAGCCTCGAAATGTGTCCTTAGTTTCCCGGCCAATGAAGGATACAACAGATGGACCCTTCTCTGCCTATCCTACCCTAGAATTAATTGTGTACCAATGACAACATTATTATAATTTTTTTTTGTTGATACTGTAAATAATAAAATAAATAACACTTTAAATGTATTGCTCGGAAAAGGAACCATTAAAGGTCCCGTTCTTCGTGATCCCATTGTTCAAACTTTAGTTAGTGTGTAATGTTGCTGTTAGAGCATAAATAATACCTGTAAAATTATAAAGCTCAAAGTTCAATGCCAAGCGAGATATTTTATTTAACAGAAGTTCCCTTTCAAAGCCTACAGCGAACGGCTGGCTTAGACTACATCCTGGTACTTCCTACATAAATGATGTCAGTAGAACAGTAGAACAGACTAACCTCCGCCCACAAGAATACGCGAAAAAAGGGGGCATGGTCTTGTTGCTGTCCCACGTGGAGAAGAGGACGTGTCGCGTGGAGAAAAGGAATTGTTGCGTTTGAGTGTGTTTGTCGCCATGTCGTCGAGACGCTGTTATTTTCATCCCGGAGTCAAATCACCTTTGTTTGGCTTTCCCAGGGACGCTGTAGAGATCATTAAGCGTGCATATATCTCCCGTTAAGAGGCGTGACCTTTCCACGTGCGCTAAGCTGCTGTCAAATCACAACACGGGAACCGCTGGCACAATCAGAACTCGTTACGTATTTCTGAAGGAGGGACTTCATAGAACAAAGGAAGTCATCAGCCGTTTTTAGGACAGTGAAAACAGAGGTATACAGATAAGTACATTGTGTTAAAAATACTGTTTTTTTTTTTTTTTTTTACACGCGAAACATGAACACGTTATATTGCACACTGTAAACGCAATCAAAGCTTCAAAAAGACACGAAGAACGGGACCTTTAATTCTGTTTTGTTTCGTCTTTTTACCTATTTTAGCAGCATGGTAAATAAAAAATAGACAAAGTAGCTGGCAATATTGTGAATAAAATGTAAGTAACGTTAGTCAACTTTATCGTCTTGCTTATAGATCTATATTGCTATACAAAAGCAATATCATACACACGGTAGCTGTTAGCCTGAATATCAGCACTCTAGCTCGTGTGAAATGGCTTGAAAGCTCTTGAAACAAGAAACAAGCCAAAACTAGTACATTCTTTAAACTGCCATGCTATAGCTCTATCAAATATAGGTTATATTGCCCCATGCTGTGACAGACGGTTACTGTAGTAAAGCTTGTTTGTACGGGAAGAAGGAGGCGGGAACCGGAGAACATTCAAAACGTTTTAATCAAAAATAAACAAAATAATAATGGCGGCGGCAGCCCCTCGCGGTCGACTGCCGCCTACACACAAACACAAAATGAAAATAAAAATCTGCAGCCCCTCACGGACGACTGCAGCAACACATAAAACCAAAATAAAACACAACACAAAATCCAGGCCTGGGGCCCGTTCTTCGTACCTCGCTTAATACATCTGAGATGATTTGACAGATCCCAGATCTTTTAATCCTGATAACTGATCTCTGGCTAATTTGGTTCTTCCAACGAATTTGCGGATTGGATTTAAATATCTGGATTAAATGATCTAAGATCACTGCGCGTTCTTGTTTTCCCTGAAGAGGGCAGATGCATCGATACTCGAAACCATGATCAGCAATGCAGCGATTGGCTGGCGTCAAGAGAGCAACGTAATGACATCATATAATTAAAAAAGCCACCTGGCAAAAAACGTGGCAAATTACACAAAAAAAAACCCACGAATATCTGGACCTTTATAAGGAAACAGCCAAACGACCAAACCAACATAAGTTATAATAGATCAATGATAAATGTTTTTTTTTTTTTTACATGATTACCAATTATTTATATTTTCGATTTTATACAGTATTTGTACACCCTTTACATTTTTATTTCAATGTTGTAATTAAATTTTTTATTCAATTCGAAGTAGATTTGTAACGTGACAGTAATAAAGTTTCTTAAGGGTCAAGATCAAATTCTCTGCATCTCCTGCGCTGCATCAAGCATCCCATAATATCAGTCATCACTTAAATGAATGCACGGCTCAGATTAACTGTACAACATGTGTACAAACCTCAAATAAAATTATAAAGTAATTATTCCATCACAAATAAATCGCTCAATCAAGTGGCTGTGTCTATAGTATTATACACAACATTATAATATTATATACATTCTCATATACATATACAAATTTTACATTGTATATTATTATTATTATTATTATTTAAAATGATTATTATTGCCCCTGGTTCAGTAATGAACTTGTAATAAAGTAGCAGTGGCTGGGACAGATTTTAAGTATCACCTCAAGATGCAATCTAATCCTGTTTACATGAAATAAGCCTGCTCGCCAGCAGGTTTAAGCTTACGGACCTGTTGCTATGACAGCAAGTCCAGGATGAGCGTCGAAGAACCAAACAATCCAAGATCATGCCAAATCATCAACAATCAAATCCAGCTAACTGAGTTAGCGAGGTACGAAGAACGGGCCCCTGGTCCTCTCTCGTCCCTCACTGTCGTCGCTCCTCCTTTATACTCCCTCACTCCTCCGCGAGGGCCGAGATTGCTGTGGCTCGCAGCTGGCGCTCAGCCTCCCTGATGAGCGCCGCCTCGTCCCGCCCTCACGGTCCCTCGACCTCGCTGCTCGCCACAGTTACGTATAGGCTTACTTTTTTCTAAACATGGTGTACATACAATACGTACCCTTACGAAAAAGAAGCATACTTCAAGTTCATTTCATGAAGTATACTTAAGTAAAGTTCAAGTTTATGTAAGTAATTATACAGTAAGTATACTAATATCAATGTACTAGTAGTAAACTTGTAAGTGTATTTCAATACTGCTTGGGACTAAATTGACCCACTTTTTAGTATAGAAGTATACTTTTAAGTGTACTATAAGTGTAACGGTAGTAAACTTTAAGTGCACAACTAGTTCAAAACTACGTTTCTCATTTGTACTGCATCTGTAGTACAAGTGAACTTAAGTATACTAGTAGTTTTAATACTTGTTAGTGGTGTAACGGATCACAAAACTCACGGTTCGGATCACACTACGGATCATGAGTCACGGATCGGATCATTTTTCGGATCAGAATAAAAGGGGGAGGAGAATTTTTATTTGCTTTCCATTTATTACATGAAAACGTTTGGTGTTAACATAACATATGGTTTATAGGTTACCAAGGAACTTTTGGTGTTAACAAAAATAACCTATATGGTTTTAACAAAAATAAAATAAATAACCATCTGAATAAATCAAATTTCACTCATTTGTTAAAGCGTAACATGTAAAAAACAACCTGAGATGTGAAAATGGGCCTGAGCTTATAATTAAATATAATAATGGCTGTTAAATAATTAAATAATGTATATATCCATTAAATAATGTTTAAACGCACTACACTTAAACAACGTTTTATTGAATTCATTACTTTATATTTATATAGCCTAGTACCTATACTTTAGATGTATATATTATGTTGCTCATGCAAGTTGCAAAACAGGCTATAGACTATGTTAAAATAACAAACATTTTAAATTAAAACTTACGATAAACAAAAACCGAGTCTTTTCTTTCGTTTTTAAATCTTTTTACAAGAAATCCTGCAGGTCATAAAGAACTTTGTTTTTCCACCTCCAAGAAAGGACAGGTGCTCTCCATTATTTCTCCTTGTTTACTTAAAGGCAGTTTTCCTTGATTATGTGTTGACTTTAAAACCGAGTAGACTTTACATTATATGCATCTGTAGTGGAATTACTAGATTTCGCATCGATACGTTTGTTTTAACGCGGATGCGCTGTCACTTTAATTCAGCGTCAGCACATCAAAAAATAGACTCTGTGCGGAAATACGCACCATACGCACTGCAAACGGAGTAGGCCTATGTGTGAAATGGGCGTCAGTAGGTGGCATGCTCGATGTAAGTGCCACTTTCATACGGCTTTCTCGTGCCACAGTGCCTACATACTGCTACAGCTTTGCCCACCACCCTTCTTCCGTCATCATTATATTTTACGGGGAAGCCAAAATGCTCCCATACATGCGATTTGAATCATGCGGGAGGCTTTTCAAGTTCTTCTACTTCTCCGCTAGCCACTGCTGACTGATTAACATGCCCTGTTCACGTGAACACATGTGTTTCTCTGAAACCCAGCTATTGCTGTAGCGGCATCTTCAACAGCCAGCTATTGCTGTAGCGGCATCTTCAACAGCCAGCTATTGCTGTAGCGGCATCTCCAACAGCCAGCTATTGCTGTAGCGGCATCTCCAACAGCCAGCTATTGCTGTAGCGGCATCTTCCACAGCCAGCTATTGCTGTAGCGGCATCTTCAACAGCCAACTATTGCTGTAGCGGCATCTTCAACAGCCAGCTATTGCTGTAGCGGCATCTTCAACAGCCAGCTATTGCTATAGCGGCATCTCCAACAGCCAGCTATTGCTGTAGCGGCATCTTCAACAGCCAGCTATTGCTGTAGCGGCATCTTCAACAGCCAGCTATTGCTGTAGCGGCATCTTCAACAGCCAGCGGCATCTTCAACAGCCAGCTATTGCTGTAGCGGCATCTTCAACAGCCAGCGGCATCTTCAACAGCCAGCTATTGCTGTAGCGGCATCTTCAACAGCCAGCTATTGCTGTAGCGGCATCTTCAACAGCCAGCTATTGCTGTAGCGGCATCTCCAACAGCCAGCTATTGCTGTAGCGGCATCTCCAACAGCCAGCTATTGCTGTAGCGGCATCTTCAACAGCCAGCTATTGCTGTAGCGGCATCTTCAACAGCCAGCGGCATCTTCAACAGCCAGCTATTGCGGCATCTCCAACAGCCAGCTATTGCTGTAGCGGCATCTTCAACAGCCAGCTATTGCTGTAGCGGCATCTCCAACAGCCAGCTATTGCTGTAGCGGCATCTTCCACAGCCAGCTATTGCTGTAGCGGCATCTCCAACAGCCAGCTATTGCTGTAGCGGCATCTTCAACAGCCAGCTATTGCTGTAGCGGCATCTTCAACAGCCAGCGGCATCTTCAACAGCCAGCTATTGCTGTAGCGGCATCTTCAACAGCCAGCTATTGCTGTAGCGGCATCTCCAACAGCCAGCTATTGCTGTAGCGGCATCTCCAACAGCCAGCTATTGCTGTAGCGGCATCTCCAACAGCCAGCTATTGCTGTAGCGGCATCTTCAACAGCCAGCTATTGCTGTAGCGGCATCTTCAACAGCCAGCGGCATCTTCAACAGCCAGCTATTGCGGCATCTCCAACAGCCAGCTATTGCTGTAGCGGCATCTCCAACAGCCAGCTATTGCTGTAGCGGCATCTTCAACAGCCAGCTATTGCTGTAGCGGCATCTTCAACAGCCAGCGGCATCTTCAACAGCCAGCTATTGCGGCATCTCCAACAGCCAGCTATTGCTGTAGCGGCATCTTCAACAGCCAGCTATTGCTGTAGTGGCATCTCCAACAGCCAGCTATTGCTGTAGCGGCATCTTCAACAGCCAGCTATTGCTGTAGCGGCATCTCCAACAGCCAGCTATTGCTGTAGCGGCATCTCCAACAGCCAGCTATTGCTGTAGCGGCATCTCCAACAGCCAGCTATTGCTGTAGCGGCATCTTCAACAGCCAACTATTGCTGTAGCGGCATCTTCAACAGCCAGCTATTGCTGTAGCGGCATCTCCAACAGCCAGCTATTGCTGTAGCGGCATCTCCAACAGCCAGCTATTGCTGTAGCGGCATCTCCAACAGCCAGCTATTGCTGTAGCGGCATCTTCAACAGCCAACTATTGCTTTAGCGGCATCTTCAACAGCCAGCTATTGCTGTAGCGGCATCTTCAACAGCCAGCTATTGCTGTAGCGGCATCTCCAACAGCCAGCTATTGCTGTAGCGGCATCTCCAACAGCCAGCTATTGCTGTAGCGGCATCTCCAACAGCCAGCTATTGCTGTAGCGGCATCTTCAACAGCCAACTATTGCTGTAGCGGCATCTTCAACAGCCAGCTATTGCTGTAGCGGCATCTCCAACAGCCAGCTATTGCTGTAGCGGCATCTCCAACAGCCAGCTATTGCTGTAGCGGCATCTTCAACAGCCAACTATTGCTGTAGCGGCATCTTCAACAGCCAGCTATTGCTGTAGCGGCATCTCCAACAGCCAGCTATTGCTGTAGCGGCATCTTCAACAGCCAACTATTGCTGTAGCGGCATCTTCAACAGCCAGCTATTGCTGTAGCGGCATCTCCAACAGCCAGCTATTGCTGTAGCGGCATCTCCAACAGCCAGCTATTGCTGTAGCGGCATCTCCAACAGCCAGCTATTGCTGTAGCGGCATCTTCAACAGCCAACTATTGCTTTAGCGGCATCTTCAACAGCCAGCTATTGCTGTAGCGGCATCTTCAACAGCCAGCTATTGCTGTAGCGGCATCTCCAACAGCCAGCTATTGCTGTAGCGGCATCTCCAACAGCCAGCTATTGCTGTAGCGGCATCTCCAACAGCCAGCTATTGCTGTAGCGGCATCTTCAACAGCCAACTATTGCTGTAGCGGCATCTTCAACAGCCAGCTATTGCTGTAGCGGCATCTCCAACAGCCAGCTATTGCTGTAGCGGCATCTCCAACAGCCAGCTCGCGGTGGCCAGCTGGCTGTTGGAGATTCCGCTACGAGATGCCGCAATTTCAGCTTTGGACAGCTTACCTGAGTTAATATCAAAATTGTGCAGCACATCAGAAACTCGTTCTGTATAACTGCCCACATGAAAAAATAATATAGTAGCCTAGCCTATATTATAGTATGTTATAGTAAAATTACAGTAAAATTACTCTAGTAAATACTATAGTGTTTTTTAACCATACTATAGTAAATATACTACAGTATATTGTAGTATATTATAGGTCAACAAGGTCGTGTGGTAATTGAATTACCGTTCGAATCCAGTTTTCAAGAATATATCACTTCGAAATTCACTGTTTATATCCTTTTTTGCCCACTGCATAGCACCGTACGGCTGCGCTTCACTGCACAAAAACAAATCAGATACTCAGAATTTCTGAGAAGTACATAAAAAGTAGGCCAAGCGTATACTTTCTTATTTTTAGTTTAAAAGAAGTATACTAATAGCACACTTGAATAAACTTTTTCGTAAGGGTAGGCCTATACATACAAACTTGCCACCACGTAAAACCATTATGTTCACCCGTGAGATCATGTTAATTATTTCTCTGAATTGGTCAACGCTTCTAAACTGATTGTTCAATAGGGCTCCACTATATTTTTATAAGTGCGATGACAGATATAGCAACAGCATTTAGTCAAATCTATTATTCTGTTATTGTATGGTCCAAGGGACTGCTGCTCTTCGGAGCTACAGGACTTGATTGAGTCCAGCTGCAGCTATTTTCAGCAGGGCCTGTACTGAATTTTACACTGTGGGGCTCAACTAAGACCAGGTCACGTAGGAAACATGAAGCAGCAGAGCTAATCAGAGCTGCGATCACGGCCCTCCTGCTTCTCTCTCAGCTCTAATGACCATATTCACTCTCTTTGGCAAGACTAGTTACACTCCGTCTCCAAGACTGCCTTTCTTCTTCAGAATAAGCAAGTGTCATGGTAAAAGCCCTTAGTAGTAGTTTCCAGAATGTATTCTATGAGCAAATCAGCTGATAACCCAGCTAACAAAAAAGCAAAAGTGGAAAATACAAACAAAGAGAAAGCATATAGAAGTGCCATTCATTCTCCGGGTAATTTTAGTGAGGCAGACCACGTATCCATTATCCATACGATAAAAGGCCAGGAGAATTATGTCTTTTGAAGGGTTTCGAAAACTTTCTTGTGGTTCATTTTTTGCTTCAGAACAACCAAAGGCTTTTTGGCACCAGCTATCCACAGTGATAAACAAACATCAGCACTATAAAGCATGAGAGGAATACTAATGAAATAAGTACAAGCATATCGCAAAATCATTTCAGTGTAATCTGAAAATTGTTCTCTCTTCATTCTTCATTACACTTCCACAACCTCTAAAGCTACAGCATCGATTACACATCCTTCGCTCGAGAGGAATTCCGCCTGGGCTGTGGCTATAATACTTCATCAAGCTGTAAAGAAAAGGCAGCACTGGGAATAATATATAGTGACCTTCCCCCACAGCCAAGTTGATTAACAATAAGGCTGTTTTTTGTGTGTGATGTATAATGATTCTGTTCCAGCTTAGTTGACATATGATGGCGGCAGATCCCCATTACAGAACCCATACTGAAAGCTGGAGAGCTACAATTATAGTCTAAACACCATAAAGAGCCTGCAGACTCAGGGACAATCAGAGCATAGTGCACTCCATATGGCTCTGCAGAGAAAACACATGCTCTTACTGAAGATCACAGTGGAGGAAGATGACTGTGGCCAACATGAAGAGATATAAGGATGGTCACCTAGAGGGGACATCATGGAGATCACAGACATAAGGCTAATGTTAAGTAAAGATCACAGAGTCTTCAAGAACAGCCGTTATTGGTCTGCAATGCATTTCTGTGACTGCTATGAATTAGTAAGAGTGAGTGGGTGGGTGAGTGATTTGATATATTGATCTGCCAAAGTATTGCCCCCAAATCACTGAATTCAGGTGTTCCAATCACTTCCATGGCCACAGGTGTATAAAATCAAGGACTAGGCATGAAGACTGCTTCTACAAACATTTGTGAAAGAATGGGTCACTCTCAGGAGCTCAATGAATTCAAGCGTGGTACTGTGAGGTACCTGTTGCCACCTGTGCAATAAGTCCATTCATGAATTTTCCTCACTACTAAATATTTCATGGTCAACTGTTGGTTGGAATGGGTTTTCATGGCCAAGCAGCTGCATCCAAGCTTTACATCACTAAGTGCAATGCAACGCGTCAGATGCAGTGGTGTAAAGCATGCCCTCACTGGACTCTAGAGCAGAGGAGACATGTTCTCTGGAGTGACAAATCACACTTCTCTGTGTGGCAATCCAATGGACAAGTCTGGGTTTGGCGATTGCCAGGGGTATTTGCCGTACTGCATTGTGCCAAGTGTTAAGTTTTTGGGAGGAGGGATTATGGTGTGGGGTTGTTTTTCAGGGGTTGGGCTTGGCCCCTTAGTTCCAGTGAAAGGAACTCTTAATGCTTCAGCATACTAAGACATTTTGGACAATTTCATGCTCCCAAGTTTGTGGGAACAGAGCGAAGCAAGACATGGAGGAGTGAGTTTGGTGTGGAGGAACTTGACTGGCCTGTCCTGACCTCAACCCAATAGAACACCTTTGGGATGAATTAGAGTGGATACTGCGAGCCTTACTGTTCTAGCTTTGACTATTCTGACCAATGTACCAGTACTAGTAACCTACTTCTTGTGTTTCACGAGTTAGCCAGCTTAATAGGTAATGGTAAACAAACTCGGTTTGCTGTCCTCGAACCCCATAACAGTACTGCACAGAGGAAGAATAAGAGAACTAGAGGAGGAGATGGGGAGAAGGAGGGATGTCGGAAGAATTGTTGCTGGGATGGCACAGTGACTGCTGCTTACGCTCATAATGATGATTGACAGGACTGAATATTTAGGCTCATCCCCAAAAAAAGGACCTATATTTGGAACTATACATTTATTGCCTCTATATAGCTTGTTGTATTCCTCATTTGTCACTTTGGATAAAAGCATCTGCTAAATGAATAAATGTAGGCTAAATGTAGAAAGTAATAGTATATTATTACAATATATTTTTTATATGTTGACTTTCTCCATCCAAAGATTATTTTACCAAAATGTGAAATGCTAACCTCAAATCAATTTAATAGCTCAAATGCATACTTAACATTTAAGTATCAGGTTGATTCTTTTTGGCTTTTTCTAATCTAATGAGAATTGATTATAAACAAAATGTCAACTTAATAACATTCTTCTACGCCCTGCATGAAAAATGTACATTACTAATTCTTGGGGTCTCAGAAGCCCCATAAAATATAAATGAATGAAACCGTGAACCTGCAGAGATCCTCTTACTATTCACTGCAGATGACAGATCACTGATTACACCGAAGAGAATAAGAACAGATTGTTATCTTCTTTTCAACGTTGCATATGATTACTCATTATCTGCCAAAGCCAGACACAAATAGTTCCATAGTTTTAATTTAATGTCTGATGGAAAGTGATTTATTTTGTGTATTCTATTTATTGTGAATCATGAAAGAGGCCTTTTTTTTTTTCTTTCTTCCTCACTAGCCATGGAGTAGAGGCTTATTTCAGTAGCTATTATCTGCTGTTCCTGCACATTCCTGACAAAGATGTGAAAAACATGGTGTATTAAGAAAATCAGTAGCATAAGTGCTCTAATTTACCTTCAAGCACATTTTCTGACAGATTCACATTTTACACAATTCAACACACAGTGTGCTGTAGAGAAAATTAAAAAGAGTTTTTAAAATGTCTTTATAAGTGATTGGAGATAAAGTCTTCTTGTTACTTTGTGATATGAAAAGAAAGCCTGTGAGGACAGAGTTGCACCAAACAATCGCCCCAGAGCCGAAGCCCAACGGTGAGTCTGATTAGGGGTGTGAGCTGGCAACATCCGTGCCAGTGGGAGTCTTGGGGGCTGAGCCTTTGACACTGAGGACTGGCTGACCGATTGGGACACCGAGGTATTGCTTCCCCTGCCTCATCCTGTATCTGTATATTCATCACCACTGGTCCTGCACAGCATAAAAACGGCTTTCTCACCCTATTTTGAGACTGTGTCATCACCACTGGTTTTACCCAGCATGTTTTATCACAGCTGATCCCGCCCATCCTCCCTCTCCTACATCTACTGCAAGATTCAGCCAGTCCTTCAGTCAATCCCTTCAGTCCTTCTTCTCTCCAAATGCTTTGCTGTGTGGAGAAGCCCTTTGGTCGCTGTGGTGGTCGTTGCCAAGAACAGGTAGTGAGAACGAAAGCAGAAGTTTATTTCTTCCAACAAAATGAAGGAAAAATAATTATATTCAGGGGCAGATTTCAAAAAACAAAAACTTGAGAGGTATATTAACTGAAATTAGCAAAAATGAAATAAGCTTAAAAATAAATCTCCCCTGTAAACAAAGTAACAAATCAAACCACTAAGGTCAGCAGGTCATGATGACTTCTGCTCTTCCCCACAATGCTATAAATACCCATTTAGCCTCTACCAAAACAATCATACAAGGTGAATATCAAAATACTACCTTAATTAAATAACCTTTAAACAAAACAACATTTATTTTATTTCATTTCATTTTCTTTATTTATATAGCACTTTACATGCAACTGCAGTTGCCCAAAGTGCTTTCCAAACAAAAAAGAAAACACAACTAACAAGGACAAAAAACACAGCAAAAAAATACAAAGAACACATACAGGACAATGACAAGGTAATGATCTTACACCTATCAGGAAGATGGCCAGGCGGTGTTTAAAAGATGTGCTTTCAACATGACCTTGACATTTGGAAGTGACTGTACTGACCTTACCGAGAGAGGAAGATCATTCCAGAGTTTGGGACCTATATGTGAAAATGCTCAGTCACTCTTATGTTTGCGTTTAGTTTTGGCAACGACAATAAGATTTTGATTTTCAGATCTCAAGGATCTTGATGGATTATAAAGTACCAACATACTAGAAAGGTAAGTAGGGGCAGAACTGTGTAGCGCCTTAAAAACCAGTATTAAGATCTTATAGCTAATTCTTTCCTCAATTGGCAACCATTTCAGCGATTTCAAAATCGGGCTAAAGGATTCGAATTTCTTAACTGACTTAAGCATTCTGGCAGCAGCATTTTGGATTTTTTTGAAGACTCACCATTGCTTTGTTATTAATTCCAAAATAAAGCGCGTTGCAATAATCCATACGTGAAAAAACGATCGCATTGATTGCCTTCTCAAGGTCGACTGAAGATAAAAAGGGTTTAGTTTTGGCTAAAAGACGAAGGTAAAAGAAACTCGACCTGACAACCGAATTTATTTGTCTGTCCACCCGTCACAGTCGCCAACTTCACCCAAGTGAGTGGATCCCCTAGCTCAGTCACCAACTGCTGATCCCTTCACTCCACCTCTGCCCGTTGACCTGTTGGCTTCACCAGAGACCCTCGGCCTTAGGGCTGTACTGGGTTCCCTCACCCCTCTGGCTACACCTTGTATATCCACGGACCCCTCCGTCACAACGGCTCCACCAGCCCTCAGGCTCTCTGGTTCATCCTCGGACGCTCGCCGCCGAGGCTCAGCCTTGATCTTTAGTGCCAGCGGCGTTGCTTGGTTCCATTGGCTCTCCGTCTACGCCTTAGGCTCCCCTAAAATAACTACGGCTCCCTCTCCGCATGTCGTCAGCTACCTGTACATCATGGCTTCTTCCGCCGTCGACTCCACTTTGGGCTAACATCCTGGCTGCACTCAACACGATCTGGCCACTCCTCCCATCATCTCCACCATGGCTGCTACCTTTATCTACTCCTCCCTGGTTTCTGCTGCATGGTCTCTCTCTCTGCCTCCCAGCCCTTTGCCTACTCCTCGTCTGCCTCCTAAGCCACCTCCTTTTTTACTCTAGTTACTAATTAATCACATTATTCTGTTATTATGGACACCCATTTAAGTATCACACCTGCTTGACATTTAGTTTGTTAATTTGTGTATAAATTCTCTGTTTTTAGTCGTTGTCCTCAAAGAGTTTGTTTGTTCTTTGGATTACCTGTGTTGAATTATTTAATAAACCTTGTTTTATTTTTATCCTTTTGGCATTCCTCTTCTTCATCTGACCAATGACCACATGTTAAAGTCACTGATGAAAATGCAGAAATAAAGGCAAGGTCTGTGGGCACTCTAGGACAGGTGAGAACGAAAACATGGTGTGGGTTTAAAAATTTTTTTGTTAATCAATATATATATATATATATATAAAGACAAACACAACACATACTATAAAATATTGTCCAGAAACTTTATCATATTGGAATATGATGAAAAACTCCAATAATTTTGAAAGAGTTTATTTAAAGCTTATTGAACAAGTTTATTTGTTTTATTTATTGCACCTGTAAGCACTTCAAAGCTTTGGCAATATTTCAGCCTTTTACAGTCATTCCAATAAAGATCTATTGACTTTCAGAGAATGAGAGAGAAAAACATAATCAGACTGCAAAATGTAAGCAGACAAGGGAAGGTCAGAGTGGCAGCTGAATAGAACATCACAAAATGTTTCATCAGAGTCCAATGTTTAGGATTTTTAGACTCTGTTTCCCAGAAATGTACGGTATTTACAGTATCGCTTCAAACCATATTTCAGTTGCTATTTTTGCGCAGTGACCACAGGGAATATGTTCTAGGTAGCATTGTTATCTTAAATCCACCAATAGTTGTGAATCCAATTAAAATAAGGCTTGAATACAATACCAAAAATGTCGAAGTCAGTAAGATAGAACAGCTTGTCAAGTCAACTTTATTTATATAGCGCTTTTAACAATGCAGATTGTTTCAAAGCAGCTTTACAGTGTTAAACAGGAAAATAATGCAGCATAATTTTATTCAGCCGTATAGCCATTCTGGAGAAAATGGTGATGTCATCAGTTCATTTCTATTATCATACAGTGGCAGTGTGGGCTTTAGATCAGTAATTGGATCAGTAATTTAGTTTATATGGTTAATTTAGTTTAATAATTAGATTTATTCGGATATTTAGTTGAAAAATTTTGTGTCCCCTAATAAGCACGCCAAGCCAGAGGCAACAGTGGCAAGGAAACCAAAACCCCATTAGGTGACCTAATGGAGAAAAATAAACCTTGGGAGAAACCAGGCTCAGTCGGGGTGCCAGTTCTCCTCTGGCCAATTAACAAACAGCTTATTATTATTATTATTATTATTATTATTATTATTCTGGCAACTTTACATCATAATAGATCGGAATATTCGAAGGACCGGTGGCAACACGCTGGAGACAGGTTTATTGCGGATGACATATCGATTTAAGTATTATTAAATTGTAATATTAGAACAATCGGAGTCATCGTGCTGGAGACGGGTTTATTGAGGATGCCGTGTCGATGAGGCAGTTTCAGGGGTAGTCTAATCACGGTCTCTGCAGACACTTCAGGGTCCTGCGTTGGTCTCCTCCGGGGCGCAGGTCCACCATCTGATCTGGATACAGCCCGGATCCGGCTGACTGCAGTAAACCTTGGGATAAAACAGAGAGACTATCATTAGCGTAGATGCCATTCTTCTGATGATGTAACGAGTACATCAGATGGGAAGTGTTCCCGGTTCCGGCTGACCTAGTTAATGCAGCCTAACAATCATTTCATTGAAAAAGTGTTTTATGTGTATGTCACAGTAAAGAGATGTGTTTTTAGTCTAGATTTAAACTGACAGAGTGTGTATGCTTCCCGAACAATGCTAGGAAGACTGTTCCAGAGTTTAGGAGCTAAATAGGAAAAGGATCGATCGCCTGCAGTTGATTTGGATATTCTCGGTATTATCAACTGGCCAGAGTTTAGAGAGCGCAGTAGACGTGATGGAGTATAATGTGTTAAGAGCTCACTCAAGTATTGGGGAGCTGAACCATTTAGTGCTTTGTAAGTAATAAGCAAGATTTTAAAATGTATGCAATGTTTAATAGGCAGCCAGTGCAATGTTGACAGAACTGGGCTAATATGGTCATACTTCCTGGTTCTAGTAAGTACTCGAGCTGCTGTGTTTTGGACCAGCTGGAGTTTGTTTATTAAGCGAGCAGGGCAACCACCCAGTAGAGCATTACAATAATCTAACCTTGTGGTCATGAACGCATGAACTAACTGTTCAGCATTTTGCATTGAGAGCATGTGCCGTAATTTAGATATATTTTTAAGATGGTAGAATGCAGTTTTACAGATGCTAGAAACGTGGCTTTCAAACGAAAGATTGGTATCAAAGAGCACACCCAGGTTTCTCACTGACGACGAGGACTTGACAGAGCAGCCATCAAGTGTTAGACATTATTCTAGGTTACTACTTGTGGAGCTTTTTTGTCCAATAATTAAAAATGTATTTTTTTCTGAATTGAGTTGCAGGAAATTACCAGTCATCCAATGTTTTATATCAGCTATGCATTCCATTAATCTTGTGAATTGGTAAGTTTCTTCAGGGCGTGAAGAAATATAGAGCTGAGTATCGTCAGCATAACAGTGAAAACTAACGCCATGCTTCCTAATGATATCTCCCAGTGGTAGCATGTGGCTATAAAGGATTATGTTTTAAATGTACACTACCATTCAAAAGTTTGGGGCCGGTAGTATATTAAAATAAAATATTATTACAATTTAAAACTGTTTAATGTTTTAATATATTCAAATGTATTTTATTCCTGTGATGGCCATGCTGAATAGAATTTTGCTGCTTAATAGTGTGGGTTTTTTTGGTCTTCTTTGATGATTGAAAGTTTAAAAGAACAGTATTTATTATATATATATATATATATATATATATATATATATATATATATATATATATATATATATATATATATATATATATATATATATATATATATATATAATTTATTTTTTTTACTGTAAAACTCCTTATACTGTCATCTTTGACACCTTTGATCAATTTATGCATCCTTGCTGAATAAGGAATGCATCCTTGCTGACTTTTAAAAAAAAAAAATCATACTGACCCCACATTTTTAAATGGGTAGTGTTGGCTTTATTAACTTTATATAATGCTGAAATATATATATATATATTTATGCTTGTACTAAGACAACCCAAGTCAGTCCACTTGGCACCCATACTGGTATTGTTACCACATATTTGATTATAAACTGTTTATACAAATATAGTTCCCCCCCCCCCCCCCCCCCCCCCTTTTTTTTTTCAAATAGTACTGAAAGGTGCAAATTCTGAAATCCACTGCTGCTTCAATACCTATAAATCCTAATTAAATGTATAAAAGCCTTAATCAATATTTATTCTCCTATATCATTGTAATGATTTTTAATGATTCTTTACAGTTATGATATTACTTAATCAATAGAACCACAGATTATTTGTTTCTTCTACATATATGTTTTCTAAAGTTTGTATTTGGTCTCTGAGGAGTGACTGAGGGTCTGCCCTAGGGATGTATGATGTGTCGCTAAACACTTGATAGCATGTGTCGTGTGTTTGGATTTTGGAAGTATCACACACCCCTAACATGCCAGGAGTGCAGTAAGTGCTTACTTCCAGATATGAAATATGGATTTGTCTTTCATTTTGCATGATATTTTATTCATTTTATATTTCCTTTTACTGAAACACTAAAGAATCAAGATGAATATTGCCTGTACTATTGTCTGTACATCTCACTGAGAGAAAGCACATGTTATCAGTATGTTTTGGAAAACTCTGGTTAGAACTGGAGCTCGATCAAGCAGTATTCTGTGTTACAGATCAGTATTGGAGGTGGATTACGGGCATTACGAGGTGGACCTGTTGTTCTGGACAAGCTGGCGCCTGCTCCAGACCTGGAAGGTCACTACGTGCCTAATTCCGGGGTGAATGCGTCAACAAGGGATTTATGGACACGTGAATCTGATTAACTGACAATGTGTGGAAATTGACCAAGACTGTCTATTTTCTCTTAGCCAATCATTCAACTTGCAGTAATGACTTGGCAAGACCTTGAAAAGAGTATAACTGTTGAGAAATTGTATGTACGAAAAAAGAAGGTAGAGGGAGCGCGGCCTACAAACTCCTTGTGAGACTTGAAGCTGGCTTCTGCTGATGAAACTGCAGACTATTCTTAAGTAAACTTCTATTTAATTAATTGTGCTCCTGACTCTTGGCCTTCATTTTTCATAACTGGTCTTGGGTCCTCCTTAACTGTTACACCTAACAGTACTAACACTTTTTCCAGAAAAAGTGTTACCAATGGCCCTTGACCTTTTATTGGCTTTATCCATGATGTTAGCGCAGATACAGTTTGTGCTCAGCTCAAAGTCCCATTGATTTCTCTCTATATGAGAGCAAACAACTCCAGTGTGCAGCAATGTGATATTTCAGAGGATTATTGCATGAGATTACTGATCCTGTACAGGTTTATTTTGCCCCTGTTGTCTTATGCCTGATGTGGATTGTACAATTTGGACTGTGCAATTGTCTCCTGAACAGACTCTTCAGGCTTTGGCTTGTTGTATGGTTGTGGGTGTTTGTCCTAAGAACAGTTGGTGTGGCTCAAAGCCAGCACAAATGCTGTAGACTACCGTCCCATCCTCCATTCCTCCAAGAACACTGCCAGGATGAGTTAATGGATTCTAGTAGTTAATGTTTCTCAATTGTTCTCCACATTTTCAGGTGATGGTGTTAATTAAGGAAATAACCAATATCGGTCAAGAGTTTATATATCACTTTTCAAAGTGTCCAATAATAAGTTTAACCATAGACATGCACACCAAATTGTATTATATAAATTTGCATATATATGGTGTACTTTTACCCAAAATACATACATCTCAATACTCTCAAAAATACAGTAAAAATAATAATATTGTGAAATATTATTACAATTTAAGATTAAAAAATTTTCTATTTTTCTATATTTTAAAATGTAATGTGTTCACTTTTAGTAGCCATTATTGTAGTCTTATGATCCTTCAGAAATCATATGTCTTTAATAATAATAATAATAATAATATGTAGAAAAAAGTTATTTCCGTTCAGGAAACTGATATATTTTTCAGGATCCCTTACACATTCCTTACACTGTATATTCTACCCCCTAAACCTACCTATCACAGAAACGGTTCTTCTTTTTTACATTTTCAAATAAACATGGATTTTGGATATTGCCATCTTTGTGGGGACATTTAACCCCATAACCCCATTTACCTAGCCTGGATGCCAGACGAACTTAGCCCCGCCCACAACATTTTTTGCACGGGCAGTTTGGTCTGGACTTGATCCATAGAGAAGTAATTATGCCCGAACAGAAACTGTTCGGACCAATGAAATTGTCAGGGCTGGCTTTAGACGATGATGGACATGATAAACAGTAACGTAATCATCCACGTCATCAAAGGCGCTTGGGTTGAATTTGTTCTAATCCTAAACAGAGAACTTGTTCGTATATGCATTCACCTTTACTATTTCTCTCAGAAATGATGATGGTGTTGGTAAGTACTCTGTGTATCCTTAAATTCTGTTTTTACAACACCGGCAAAGATCGTTTACACTCATCTTCTTCTTCTAACGTGACTTATTCCAGCATGCGTGCAGACAGGGTTGCCAAGTTTTTACAGCAAAACCCACCCAATTGCTACTCAAAACTAGCCAAAAACAAGCCCAATAGCTTTCCGGGTGGGGGGGTTCTCTGGGAAAAATGGCATTTGGGGGGTAAAATATGTGTTATTTTGGCACGGCTGCTAAATTTCGCATTCCTGGCTCTGTATATCACATAATTGGGGTGGCGGACTTGGCAACACAGTGCAGTTGAGTTCTGTTGACATTTGACAACTAACGTTATGCGTCGCTCCGTTGCTCTGATTGGTTGTTGGTCTATCCAATCGAGGTCTTTCCTGGTTCGGTTTAAACACGCCCCATAATCACAGCCCAACGGAGCAGTATCAGACTCATATTCTGACTAGAATTGAGTATGACAATGTCAGGCTACCATTTACCAGGACCACACACACACACACACACACACACACACACACACACACTGCAACTTGCTTACCAAATACCTCTCAATGCTAGTTGTAATGCAATCTGCAGTCAGAAAGAGAATTGGAAAAAAAAAAGCAGGAGAGCACTATGTATGGAAAATAAAGTATAATCAGTAGACAAACTGATAAGACAAAAGAATAGAGGGAGCCAAGACTAATTAAACAAATTATTTTCATGTGTTCCACTAAAAAGGTCTGTAATCAACAAGAATCAGTTTGTCTGTTAAACCCATTGTTCTTTTTCCCCCATTACGTCAATGCAATGTACTTACTTGACTGGGCAGCTCTGCAGTTTTTAGGGAAAATTAAATAACCAAGAAGTCAATAATGTATAAGGGATATTAAGGAAACCACCTTCTTCTGAACCTTGTGAACTCCAATGCCACATGTGAGAGATAACTAACACTGTTCCTAGAGAAGAAAGAGAGCTTTGCTTATAGCCAAGTGAGCAGCAGGGCTACAGATGGAGATTATCAACTGCTCACTCGCTCCCTCTCACTCTCGGCTCCACAGACTGTATGGGGTCTTACACCAATCACACCCCCAAATAAACTCTCTCCCAACACTGCACACCCCATGATGTCTGATTTACCCTTGCTAATTTCTCCCTGATAATTTCATGAAGAACTGTCCCATTTAATCTCTGATTGAACTCCGCAGTGTTTGAGCAGCATGCATTTCTGATTGAATGAACAAACCGGTCAAGAGTTTTGCCATAAAAGACCTTGAGGTGAATTTGATTTCATGATGGTTTGTTTACTATATAATTATCTTAACTGTTAGCTAACTTGATAATATTTCGTAAAGATCAGTTCTTGTCATAGTCAATGAACATAAAATGATTAAAGGCACAATATGTAATTTTCGTCACTTGAGATCGCCTATTCAAAACAAAGATGGGAGCTGTTGTCTTCACCTCTAGGGCCGGTGGAAAAGAATCAGATGGGACTTGGGGAGAAATCATATTCATAAATGAGCTAATGTATTAAAGATTTATTAACGTTACTGTATGAAGCAGAGTGGGTCTGAAAGCACATTTTTTGTCTAATATGATGTCATTGAAATGCAACGCACGGACACGTCCTGGTTAAAATTGCTTATTTCTCTGGATTTAAATCTTTGGGATAGTGTAAGAACACAAGTCAACAAAATATATAACATTGCTCTACATTGTTTATGTAAATTTTAATCAAAAAATCGTACATATTGTGCCTTAACATATTGAGTCAAATCAACCTGGCCAAAATGGGAAAAAATATTAATAAATCATTCTAGATAGAAGGACTGTATAAATATAGTATGGATACATTTTATTATTAAATTGATTAAAGTGTCAGTGGGCATTTTTAATTTTAATGTAAAGTTAAAGAATCCTGGAAAATAATGTATCAGGGTTTCAACAAATACATTTCACAGATCTTTACATAATGGAATATATATATATATAAAGATTAATATATAAAAATGGTTTTAAGCCAGTTATTTATAACTTTTGTAATAGTGTGTCAGTAGGTTATATCAGTTTACATTTTCAAACATTAATTTTGCCATTATTTGTAATAATCCATTCCAGTGAGATTTTTGTATGCAGAAGGAGTCTGACAACAGAGCTATGATCCACACAGAGATCTGATCTCACCATCATCGAGTCCGTCTGGGATTACATGAAGAAACAGAAAAAACTGAGACTAAATCCAGAAGAACTGTGGCAGCGTCTCCAAGACGCTTGAAGAAACCTTCCTGTAAAGCTCCCTAAAAAACTATGAGCAAGTGTCCCAAAACAAAAGCTGTTTTCAACGCAAAGGGTGGTCACACAAACTGATTTGATTTAGTTAATAGAAGTTAATTGATCAAAAAAATTAACAGTCTACTTATGACATTATTTTTGAATGTCATAAGTAGACTTGACTTTACAGCATTTTTACACAAGTGTCTAAGTACTGTAGCTTTACAGGAAGGTTTCTTCAAGCGTCTTGGAGACGCTGCCACAGTTCTTCTGGATTTAGTCTCAGTTTTTTCTGTTTCTTCATGTAATCCCAGACAGACTCGATGATGGTGAGATCAGATCTCTGTGTGGATCATAGCTCTGTTGTCAGACTCATTCTGCATACAAAAATCTCACTGGAATGGATTATTACAAATAATGGCTAAATTAATGTTTGAAAATGTAAACTGATATAACCTACTGACACACTATTACAAAATGTATAAATAACTGGCTTAACCATTTTTGGGGGTGTAAATACTAACGTGCCTAAGACTTTTGCACAGTACTATATATATATAAACTGATATAACCTACTGACACACTATTACAAAATGTATAAATAACTGGCTTAACCATTTTTGGGGGTGTAAATACTAACGTGCCTAAGACTTTTGCACAGTACTATATATATATATATATATAAACCATTAGGTAAAAATCTGTGAAATATTTTTGTTGAAACCCTGATAAATTTTTTCCAGGATTCTTTAACTTTACATTAAAATTAAAAATGACTACTGCCACTTTTTAACCAATTTAAATATACCATAATAATAAAATGTATCCATACTATATGTATACAGTTGGCCCAGCACTTGTTAGTAAACATAAAATTATTAAACACAAAACTGCAATATAGTGAAGCTAATGTAGTAGTCACATCAACCTGGCAAAAATGTGAAAAAATTAAATATTAATAACGTGACCACCTGGACCACTGTTTTAGACATCTGGCTCACTTTACATAATTTAAAGAAAAAAAATCTGAATTTTGAAACTCAAAATAGAGGCACAAAACAAACACTGTGGAGGATCAAATCCATTGTTCATTCATCCATTCAGGCTAAATTCGGCAAACAATTGAGATCAAGAAAAGGGGAAGCAAGTGAATTAAAGAAGAACCGTGGGTTGTGACTCCATTACAGGTAATGGGCACAAATCAGTCGCTGCTATCAACATGCTCAAGTGGTCACGTCTACACTCAGACCTATTCATTCATTTATAATTGAAATGCACGTCATGGAGAGATGAATATTGTAAACAGAATTAACCACATCTTACCTGGAAAGAGTCTTGTGGTTGCCATGGCTATGTTGTTTTCACATCACAGGTTCATAAAATAAAAGATTAATATTGTCTTGGAAAAAAGTCTTACCTGTGAGGCTATTACTAGAACAGCCACACTTGGTATAGATTATTGACCTCTTTAAAATGCTTTGTGTGGCCAAGCACTTTAGTTGCCAGAGTCTTCAGTAGTAGCAGAGCGGCAGGGTGAATCACAGCCTCTCATTGTCATAGATTGTTTCACTTTGCTTTGTGCTCTGACAGCCTATCAAGTGCCAGTGTGCAGTCAGTCTGTCAGCCGCATGTTGTGTTATTACCTCAGACTATAAAGAAATGTGGAAAAATAGGATTTCGCAACAATAGGAATCCTTTCTTTGCAGTTCTACAGTGTTTTGGCCATAAAAGAGACAGATTCAAAGGGATTTTTGGAAGTCCTTTTGTGTACAACATCTCCTGTAGCCTTGTTGCCATGTGAACAGCCTGAGCAGAAAATTCAAAGAGCTTTTCAAGAGGGATCTTATATACTGTACAATACATATATTATTCAGACTGATATCTGACAACATGAAATGAAGGAAAAATAAACATGTTATCAATTTAACCTTAATGCGTTGATACTTTTTCTTATCTATCGAATGTCAGAATTTTAAAAAAAAGGAAGCAAACAAGAATGTCAAAAGGTTCCATTGTTTTTAATTCTGGTTCTATATTCTTTTATCTTAAACATGCACAACTCAGAGAGCCAAAGCTTAAAGGAAAAAGTCCATTGCACAGTTTTTGCTTCACTTTACACATACAATGCTTGGAAAATGTGTGCATAAGAGTCACAACAGCATGAAAAGTCCTTGGATGCTTTAAATATGACCTTACAGTATGATACAGTATTGCATTCAATGGCAGAAATGTGCATTTCATCAAATGCATTCACCTCGTCTATGATTCTTTTCAATATGGCTCCATATTTCTGGAATACTCTGTACATATTGTACAAATGTTAAAACACTTCCTATAAATTTCTCATTTTTAATTGGGCTTTACCATGAGACACTTAACATGCCCAAGTGTGTACACATTAAACCAATCAACACTGCTGAAAAGTGTGAGGTCTCACCCTATTTTTTCTTCCTTATCCTTTTCTTAAAGTCACAACCCTCTTCAATTTACAAAACATGATTCTCATAATCTGTCACCCATCCCACTTATCTGATATAAACCATTCTGTGCTGATGAAGTACAAATGTGGAGATGAGGGGAAATTTACACAACACCATTGTAATGCGTTTTGGCTGTTCATTTACACGACAACTGCTTTTGGGGCCCTAAAAAGGGGTTTCAAAGTGGAGGTTTTGAAAAAACACATGGTTATTGTACAAAAACACAGATTTGTGAAAATGGTGACGTCATCGTATGTGTATTTATGCTGCCTCACGTGCTATCGGACATTTCCTACTTCTGAAGTTGTGATTACAAGCTCATCGCATTCTAATTTTGACTTGAGATGGCGTTCATGTCCAATATTTTTCCTAGTAAACGTAGCATTTGCGATAATTCGATAGCACGTGAAGGCAGCATAAGTGTTTAGTCTATACGTGGTGTTATTTACAAAGTGACATCCCCAACTACTGGCCTGGAGGCACAATACAGTGTTTTTAATCATTTTCACAGATCTGTGTGAATGAGAATCATTTTGACAATGGTGTCGTCTGTACGTCAAAAATGCAAAGAAAAAACATTTCAGGTTTTAGTAGATCATTGTCGTGTAAACGTACTCTAAAGCCCAAAGAATACTTTTATGCGTACGCGAGCGCACAGCCGTACAAATTATACTACTTTTGACTTCGCATGCACGGTCACATCTCTCGCCACGAATTATGTGAGCTTGGCCATACAAATTATGTGCAGTTACAAAAATCCGGAGCCCCAGGTACGTGTGTACTCTTCTGATGACGAAATTCACATCACGCCCACCGTACGCGTAAAAAGTATACTTTGGGCTTAAGAGTGAAGGGTTTACTCTAGGACTATATAGGTGATGGACTCTACAGTGGTTCTCAACTAGAACGTCTCAGTAAGCTCCAAAAGGGGGACGCAAAATTTAAATAACCTATAGTCTTAAAATATTCCAAATAAATTGTTATAATTGAACAAGAACTGATACAGGACACACACACACTTGTTTAGTAGAAGCTTTGTTCAGGACAGTGTCTGTTCATGGTGATTGATACTGGGAGGCATATTGCTTATAAGTTACATATCTCAAATGTTATTTAATCACTGATGATGTGAGTCGATGAATAGAGTCTGGGTACAGTTCACTTGTTTTTGGGCTGTGCTGCTATATAAAGAGCCACAAGACAGTAGAGAGCTCCCCCGACTGTCAGAGCCATGGTGGTCCTGTACAAGAGCCTGTCTGGAACACCTCGCTTTAGATGGACAGGAATCTCTTCTGAGGCCTGAGGGGGGAAAAAGGGGGAAGAATTGTGATGCATGCTGCTTTTTCCGGTTTAATTACGAGATAGTTGAATCAAAAATGAAGTCGTCATTTACTATTCCAAACCTGTATGAACACAAAATATGATATTTTTAAGAATGTGGGTAACTAAGAGTTTCGTTTCTCAATGACAGCCACTGTATTTTTGGTCAATAGGAAACAAAAAGTTTGGTCAGCAACATTCTTCAAAGCATCTTCTTTTATGTCAGAAAGTCATACACGAGGCAAGGTAATGAATAAACGACAGAATTTTCCCATCCCTTTAACTCAATTACATAGTTTAATATATCACATACACACCTGAAATATTCTCTGGAGGTCTGGAACCTTGTTGGCACCCATATACTCCACCGCAGCACCTGACTCAGACACCAGTTTAGTTGGGGTGGCAAAGATGATGGTAGGGGATTCAGAAGGTATATTTGACCTCAAGCCCTAAAGGAAATTTATAAAGAGTTTAAGTTGATAATCATTTTCCCCCATTAGGACTACATAAGGTTTTTACTCAAAACACAGCACCCCCATTCTTTGTTTAAAAACGTGTTTATACTTTATTTTATTGTCACATTTTACATAAAAGCATAGTGGGCCTCGACGGCCTTTTGTTGTGAAATCAGTTAAGGATTCTTTAACCATGTGTCTGCCACCAGATTCTATAACTCTGTCTGAAGAAATACTAAAACACTTCTAACTAAGTAAATGTAGGCTAGCTAAGTAGCATCCAGTAAGTTGATTTTTGTGTGGCTAGTCAGCTCTCACCCAGCTTTATTAATAATAATAATGTCGCCTGTATAATAATGTCGCCTACAATACTACTCGAGAAATGTATTTCACATGGAGCAGGTAACGTTATTCGCAGATCAAGGTCACTGAATTAACCTTTTAGAAACGGGATAGCGCGCACATACCTGAGGGCTGTAGGCGGAGGTTGAGACAGCTCCCGTTAGTCTTTGTGTAAACCCACTAAATTTGTAATACATTTTGATAATTAGTGGTAACCGGCAAGGACGAGGTGAAAATGACCGTCGGGATATCTGAACTCAACCGGCTTTTCCTTGCGTAATGCGTAAGGATTTGTCGCACGAATATGACGTCATTCACGCTATAAAACGGCCAATACGTTTGAAAGTACTTCATAATATTTATGTTAGTAATTTATCAAAAATGATCAAAAATTGCTCATTTTATTCAGATCAGCCATAAAAAAAATTATATATCTTTTCTTTTTTTTTGACCATCCCAAAAAAGTTCTGGGAAGATTTATCTATGCATGTTCAACATAAATCTGGTTATAATTGTGAAATAACATCCAAAAATGTTATATATTTTGAATAAAAAAATGCATAATTTTATGAAAAATCTTGTAATTTTATATGATACATTTAAATTCATAAAAGTAAAAGAAATAAGTCTAAACCTTGTTTGAAGGTCCTTATTGATTTTCATTTGTATTTTGACTCTCTCCAATGTATTGATAAAAAATGTAGAGATACAATTTTATTCGCTAAAGAGTTGAAAATTTAAATTGTATGTGCATGTCTTCTTTCTCAAGTTCTAATTATTGATTTATTTGTTTATTCTTTACTTCTTTTAAATCAATAATATTAGACAATATTTTTATTTTTTACATTTTAATTAAATTTTGTTATATTATAAACCCAATTCATTTTAGTTGTGTTATCTTTTTGGATGTCTTGTATAGTTGTAAATGTTTTATATGTGTCTTTAATGTCTAATAATAAAAGCTGCCCTGTTTTACATTTATGCATTTTGGGAGACGCTTTTTTCTTATGCTGTTAAAACGCTGTTAAAATCTTATGATATTTTTTTGGTAATACCACTGACGCATAATGTTTTTTTTCTTTCTTGTTTTTTCCTGTATGTGTTATACTATAATGTTATCTTTGTGTGTGTGTGTGTGTGTGTGTGTGTGTGTGTGTGTGTGTGTGTGTGTGTGTGTGTGTGTGTGTGATAATTTACATCAAAATTTTATGTCATTTCATTCCTGTAGTAGATGTTCAATCGGTTCTGTCTTTTCTAGCTGTTATTGTTTAATGCATACCGGTAATAATAATAATAATAATAATAATAATAATAATGCTGCCCTCTTAAGACAACTACTGTAATAAAAATAGAAAAAAGCTGCCCTGTAAAGTTAAAAGCCAAAATAAAAATGCTGGAATTTCGTTTGATTTCGTTGATGAATATAATTTATTATAATATTGTTAAATCATCTGTGATAATTTTGTACTATTTTGTACTTTTGTGATATAGCTGTTTTTGTTTTTAGAAGGTTATTATTTATTATTTTGAGCCTGTGCTGTCAATCGATTAAAAACTTGACTAATTAATTACGTTTTTTTCTTCTCTGTAGGCTAATTAATCATGATTAATCGCATCTAACATTACAATTTGCAATATATATATATTTTTTGTAATAGGCCAACATAATTGCTCATTGAATCTCTAAATTGATGTAGAAACAACATCAAGATGGTATAGGCGATTTTGTTTTATTTTTTTACTATCAAGGCCAGTATCCCCAATACCAATATTGCCACTAATGTGTCTATTAAATGGATTTCTGGGGATGAAATGAGAAATTATAGCCTTTCAACATTACAGTATAATTGAAATCCATCATTTGTATAATTTAGTAGAAGAAAATAAAATCCTTAGTGTTGGGCCCTGCTATATTAAAGGAACAGCTGTAAAATATGTTATATGTGGAGAGTGTTTTAAGTTAACTTAAAAGATGTTATATTTTAAAAAGACATCATTCTCTAATTTTCACTTTGCCCCTAAATAATGTTGAGTTTATTAATCCTATCTTGTCATATTTTCTTAAAAAATGCTGAGAGATCCCTGTCCACACTTTTTACTTTCTTTAATATAGTATGTTTTAGTCAGTTATGAAATCATGAAACATTAAAAATGCATAGGCTACATAAACATCAATTTGTTGTTTTGACCAGCAACAATTGTAATTTATAAACTGTATAAAATAGCGGCATATAAAACAAATGATAACGTGTCCCTAAATATTCTTGGCCTGAGAAAAAAAATATTATCTTAAAAAGAGCAAAGTTCAATGGCAGATTCCCATTGTATAACTCTATATAATGTGATAGCATGCACTGCTATTGTCACAAAAGGTCAACATGTGTTCAGTGAACTGTATCTTTTGTGCAAGAATGTCTTTTATAGATGAAACTTTAAGGTATTACCACGTCTGGTTGCTTATTTTCAGCACTGCAGTCTTCTCTTTATTAAACAAAACAAAATATTCAGAAATCACTCTAGAACCTCAGGAACAGCACAACCAAATAAGGGTATGTTTACACGACAAGGATGTAGCCTACTAAAAGCGGTGACGTTTTTTTAAAGTCAACTTTTATATGATGAAAGTCGAGTCGACTAGTCACTGATCATGTCATTAATAAACAAATATCCCTGAACCTTGAGCTGAGACGCGAACACGGGTTCTCTTCTCTTGTGCACAGAACAGCTATGGCATATGACACATGCGCTGCCCATAGCCTAAGGTTATTGCTCCTACATAACAGCTTTTGTATCAGTTCTTTTGTCTTTGGGTCGTTATATTTCTTAGAGATTTCTGCTCGTTCTGAATCAGATACAGATAAAGTAGCACAATAAAGACATGAATGCATTAGTGAGAGAGCGATTGCGTGCACACAGAGAAAAAGGGTGTCAAAATTGTACCTTTAGGGGTACAACAGCTTGTCGCTGGGGCAGTACCCTTAAAAGGACACATTTGTACCTTTTTTACCACAAAAAGGTTCATAGTAGGACCTTAAGGTACGTATTTGTTCTCTGAATTAAATATGTTTTTAGTACATAAATGTATCGTGTAAATTGCTTTGCTCCCTATGGAGGCCTCATTGAGCCTTCAGATTTCAACAAAAATATCTTAATTTGTGTTCCGAAGAAGAACGGAGGTCTTACTGGTGTGGAACGGCGTGAGGGTGAGTAATAAATTACATTATTTTCATTTTTGGGTGAACTAACCCTTTAAAGCAGGGGTCTCAAACTCGCGGCCTGCAGGGTGATATTTTGTGGCCCCCTTCTTGACATCAAAGTTTAGTGTTAGTGCGGCCCGCGCATTGCTTTGAAAAGCACCTTTTTGCTGAATCGTTGCTCGCCCCTCCCTCATGCAGTTTACTTGGTTGACACCGCGTGATTGACAGGAACAGACGAACGAAGCTGATCAGACAGTTGAAACGAATTTGGTCTAACAGCGCTCGTCAATGTCAAAATTATTGAGATAGCCAATCAAATCAAAGTAGGTGGGGTTTACGTTCTCTTATTATGTGTAATACTTGATGTGGCCCAGCCTGACCCAGTAGTGATGGGAAGTTCGGTTCTTTTCCGCGAACCGGTTCTTTTGGACAGTTCGTTTCAATGAACCGGATCAAAAAACTGGTTCACCAGTTCTTTTGCGCTCAAACGTAATGACGTCATTTCGCGATGACGTAATTACGTCAAGTCTATTGCGGGCTGGATAAACAAACACTTTACACATTAAAATATATAAAGTCAGTAATCATAACATCAGTCAGATAAAATATCATCATAATCTGATAAGTTTATTACAATTAAGTTTTACATATGACAAACGATCTTACAGTTATAAAATAAATAAATCAGTCTTCATCAGTGCAGAAACCATGATCCACTTACTATTTTTTTATAATGAAATAAATACGGTTCGCCAGATTTCCCCCTCATTCATGTCCTCGGAGTCGTTTCACAGACACACGCTCATATCAGCTGTTGTTCGTTCAGTTCAGAGAGACGCGCCATGCAGTCAGTCAGTCGTTCGACGCATGCTCAGTCAGCATCAGCATACTTACGTAACCTTGGTTCCCTGAGAGAGGTAACGAGTATTGCGTAGCATATGCTAGGGGGACTCCATTCCCTCGAGAATATGAAGTGAAAATTATATCCATAATTTCATAATGTAAAACGCAGTGCAGCTGCACAGCAGATACAGCAGAGCGTACCTACGCACTGATTGGCTGTGCTGCGGCAACTGCAGGGACCTATGGCGAGAGTGCTGAAGGGGGAGGTCCAATAAGGTGACTGACTGAGCTCCCGCCTAAAAGCCTGACCGAATTTGCATATCAAGTCTATAAAAGACCCTGTCTCGCCATAGGAAATCAGGTTAAAATCGACTGAAGCGACGTCCTGAGCTAAGCACAAGCACCGCAAGCTACGCAATACTCGTTACCTCTCTCAGGAAACCGAGGTTACGTAAGTAACCGAGACGTTCCTTTTCGAGAGTACACTAGGGGGCGCAATGTAAAACGCTGTGCGTGCTTGATCTAACTACCAAAGTGGTATGTAAAAAAAAACATAGACTTTCGGTAGAATGACCCTCAGTAAGCCGACCATAGTGAACTTATATGAGGGTATACGTATAAGAGAGCCCAGAAATTAGGCCGGATATAATCAGGCCTGAATATATTGGACTTATGGCATGTACATGGGTAAAAATAACCGGACAGAGTCGGGTCTTAAAGAATATAGAGAAACATATGCTTGTGGACATAGGTTACATGTGTTATATGGAAAGAATTCCTGCTTGTAATGCAGGAACCTCCAAATTATAAAATCTGATAATAGTGGACGGGGAGGCCCAGCCTGCCGCCGCACAGATATCTCTCAAGGGTATACCGCTCGACCAGGCCCATGACGAGGCCATGCCTCTGGTAGAATGAGCTCTGATGCCTATAGGGCAGTCAAGGTTCTTGGATTCATAAGCCAGTGAGATAGCGTCTACTATCCAATGTGACAGTGTTTGTTTCGTGACTGCAGCACCCTTAGTGCGACCTCCAAAACAAACAAAGAGCTGTTCTGTGTGTCTGAAGACAGCGGAACGCTCTATGTATGCTCTCAGTGTTCTAACCGGGCAGAGAAGATTTACGTCCTTTTCGTCGTGTGACGAATTAAGTGCTGATCATGAAATGACCTGTGCTCTGAGCGGGGTGGAGAGCACCTTAGGTACATAACCATGTCTTGACTTGAGGATAACTCTAGAGTCGTTAGGCCCAAACTCTAGACAAGAAGCACCCACAGAGAGCGTGCAAGTCACCTACCCGCTTGACTGAGGCTAATGCCAGTAAGAAAGCAGCTTTCAGAGAGAGGTGCTTTAGGCTCGCTGACTGTAGCGGTTCAAACAGGGTTTTTTTCATGGCTTGTAAAACCGTGGACAGGTCCCATATAGGAACTGAGGGAGGGCGAGGAGGGTTGAGCCTCCTGGCCCCTCTGAGGAAGCGCACAATGATTTCACTTTTGCCCAGTGACTGTCCGGCCACTTGAATGTGATATGCTGCTATAGCAGCCACATAAACTTTGAGCGTGGAGGGGAAGCGTCCATTAGCTCTTGAAGGAAGGTGAGCACTTCTGATACCTCACATGAGTGTGGGTCCAGGTTTCGTGCTGCGCACCAGTTTGAGAATACCGACCATTTGAATGCATAGAGCCGCCTGGTTGCGGGGGCTCTAGCTTCAGAAATGGTGTTTAACACCCTGTCAGGGAGGTTGCTGGATACCCGTTGATGGGCCAAACATGAAGGGCCCACAGATCGGGCACCTTTCGACTGTGTGAGGAGATCTTTCCTCAGCAGAATCGGCCATGGGGCTGTGTCTGGCATCTGACTCCATATTTGGGAGAACCATATTTGCAGTTTGCAGTTTATGTGCAGCTGTTTCTCCGACATTGTCCAAAGACCGGAGACTGGCATGCCCTTGTGTACAGCACCCCAACCTAGGTTGGACACGTCTGTCGATACCACTTTCCATTTTGAAACTGTGTGTCATGGCTCACACACAGGAAACAGTAAGATCCATTTGCAGTATCTTTATTAGGGTAATCCGTACTCATAACTAGTCCAGGCAAGGGTAAAACTCCAAATAGTCAATCCAAACACCAGAACAAACACAAGAAACCAGTGAACCAGACCTTGACAGTGACGTGACATATAGCAAGGACTCCATCACAACACTGAACCAAACAGGGTATATATACACACAGAGATACTAACATGGTGACGGGAGACAGCTGTGTGCAATGATCAATGAGTGACAGAACAGGATGATGGGAAATGTAGTTTAGGAGTGAATGACACCGTGGGGGAGGAGGACCTCTAGTGGTTACCCGGGGAAACACAAACCAGACACTGTGACATAACCCCCCCTCTACGGAGCGGCTACCAGACGCTCCAAGACACAACTACAAAACAAAACAAGAGTCCAGGAGGGAGGTGGAACGGTGGAGGATCAGGGGGAGGGATGGGGGGCCAGGTCCATGAAGGGGAACAGGAATAGGGGGTGATGGCTTAACCGGCGGCCAGAGCGAAACCGACAGTCAATCGGACGGCCAGGACAAAGACTCCTCCTCAGGCGGCCAGGGCGGCCCGCAGAGTTCGGGAGGCGAGGGCAGCACAGGCAGAGCAGGGCACCAGGGTGGCGCGTCAGACACGGCAGGAACCGCCGGGATGGTCTCTGAGCTTGGGACCACCGAAAGCAGCACCACCGGACTCGGGACCGCCGGAACAGGGACCACCGGAACTGGGACCACAGGAGCAGGGACCACGCCAGAGGAAACCCTGTGCTCCTCCCAGGCACGCAGGACTGCTGCCATGAAGAACCCCATCACAGCCCTCCAGGCTGTGTCAGGACTCGGGACCACCGGAACAGGGACCACTGGAACAGGGACCACCGGAGCATGGACCCCGCCAGAGGAAACCCTGTGCTCCTCCCAGGCACGCAGGACTGCCGCCATGAAGAACCCCATCACAGCCCTCCAGGCCATGTCAGGACTCGGGACCACCGGAACAGGGACCACCGGAGCAGGGACCACCGGAGCAGGGACCTCTGGAACTGGGACCACCGGAGCAGGGACCACACCAGAGAAAACCCTGTGCTCCTCCCAGGCAGCACGCAGGACTGCCGCCACGAAGAACCCCATCACAGCCCTCCAGGCCGTGTCAGGACTTGGGATCACCGGAACTGGGACCACCGGAACAGGGACCACCGGAACAGGGACCACGCCAGAGGAAACCCTGTGCTCCTCCCAGGCACGCAGGACTGCCGCCACGAAGAACCCCATCACAGCCCTCCAGGCCATGTCAGGACTCAGGACCACCGGACTCGGTACCACTGGAACTGGGACCACCGGAACTGGATCCACCGGAACAGGGACCACCGGAACCACCAGAACTGGGTCCACCGGAACTGGGTCCACCGGGGAACTGGGACCACCGGAACAGTCACGGAGGGAGTCTTCTTTCTCCCCCGCTGCTTTCGAGAGTGAGTCGACGCTGTTGTCTCTTTGGAATTCACAGGGAGCCTAGTGGTCTCCTCAGTGATTCGAGCCCACAACGCAAAACACTTGAAAATGTTCATACGAGGCGGAACTTCTCCAGACAGAGCATGCCTCCTCCTCTCCTTCTCGGTGGCTGGGGAAGAGACATGAAAACCCACACTGCTGGACCTATGCATGATGGAGTCCTTCTGTCACGGCTCACACACAGGAAACAGTAAGATCCATTTGCAGTATCTTTATTAGGGTAATCCGTACTCACAACCAGTCCAGGCAAGGGTAAAACTCCAAATAGTCAATCCAAACACCAGAACAAACACAAGAAACCAGTGAACCAGACCTTGACAGTGACGTGACATATAGCAAGGACTCCATCACCACACTGAACCAAACAGGGTATATATACACACAGAGATACTAACAAGGTGACGGGAAACAGCTGTGTGCAATGATCAATGAGTGACAGAACAGGATGATGGGAAATGTAGTTTAGGAGTGAATGACACCGTGGTGGAGGAGGACCTCTAGTGGTTACCCGGGGAAACGAAAACCCGACACTGTGACACTGTGCCCATGCTCACACCCGACTGATACCAGTCGGACGCTTTCCAAGGGCCAGAGCTTTGATGCAGCTGTGGTTCACTTTGATGCGCAATCGACCGGAATGCCAGGTGTGGGGTGAAACCCGGACGTTCAACCAGCGCTGGAGGGGGCGCATGCGTAATAGACCCAGTTCGAGCACTGCTGACGCTGAGGCCATGTGGCCTAACATCCTCTGAAATCTTTTGAGAGGAGTGAAAATGCTAGCCTTGAATGACGCTGTCAGACTTCGGATAGAGAGTGCGCGCTGTGACGTAAGCTGAGCTCTCATCTGTACTGAGTCTATGACTGTTCCCAGAAAGGAGACTCTCTGAGTTGCCGACAGTGAGTTCTTCTCCATATTGATCCTGAGACCCAAGCAATCTAAGTGGTTGAGGAGCCAGGATCTGTGGGTTATCAACTGCGACTCCGACTGGGCTATAATAAGCCAGTCGTCGAGGTAGTTGAGTATTTTCATTCCCCGTAGTCTGAGGGGAGTTAGAGCTGCGTCCATGCACTTCGTAAAAGTTCGGGGTGCCAGCGATAGACCGAATGACAGGACTGTGTACTGATAAGCTTGCCCCTTGAAGGCGAATCTCATGGCCTGTGATGGGGTGCTATCTGAATGTGAAAATAAGCGTCTTTCAGATCCACAGTGCGATCCCCCGGGTGAATTTGCGCGAGGATTTGTTTCATGGTCAACATTCTGAACGAGCGCGTCATCAATGCTTTGTTCAAATGTCTGAGGTCTAGAATGGGTCTGAGACCGCCATCCTTTTTCGGAACGAGGAAATAGCGGCTGTAAAAGCCTGACTCGCTTAGCGCTGGGTGGATTTTTTCCACCGCTCCCATTTCTAACAGTTTCAACACTTCGGCGCGAAACACGTGACTTACGCTGCTTCTCACCGAAGTCTCGACCAGGGTGCGAAAGCGCGGGGAATCTGCGGAAGAACTGTAGTGAGTAACCTCGTTCTATTATGTTTAACACCCATGTCGATATACCAGGAATGGCCTGCCAGGCCTGGGCCCTTATGGCTAGGGGTTGAATTAATTTGGGGGCGGGCCGCTTAGTAGTAGGGACCCAGTAGCCCGTGTTTGTGACACTATGGGGATATTGTTTATGTTTGGCGGCGTGCACTGTGTAGTGGGCGCGCACTTTACATTCAGAGCGCTCATGGTGTGAGAAGTGCTTAGGTGCAGGGGTGCATACTGTGAAGTGGGCACACTGCCTACATAGAGAATGCTCTTTTTGTGCTTTATTTGGGTCGCCGTAAAAATGGCGTTTGTGTACAGGCGAGCGAGTTTGACGACTGGCTTGTTGGCTGTGAAACTGAGGTCTCCAGTCACCTGACTGCAGGGAACTGCGAGATGCTGATAGCGAGAGTGAGGTGGTGGTCCACCACCGTCTCTTTCTTCCCATGGCTAGGACGGCTTTGGAGGCTCGGGGTTCAACACAATCTTGGGTCGAGGTCCCCTGCTGAAGCTCGCAACAGCGGCTCGCAGATCGTGAACGCTGCTGTGTTTGGGAAGCTGAGCGGGGCTGGGACTACGTCAGCGCCGCCTTTGTTTGCTGCGCAGGCGAGGTTTTAGCATGACGGCCGGAGGCAGAGCTGGAGCGCTTCAGCAGGAAATGTTTCATGACCTGTGAAGCCTTCTGTGCCTCAGAGAAGCGCTCGGCGAAACCGGTAACAGCAGGGCCAAACAGTCCGGTCGAAGAAATGGGCGCATCCAAAAAGGAGGCTTTGTCCGATTCCTTCATCTCGGTGAGGTTCAGCCATAGATGGCGCTCGAGCACCGTGAGGTTGGCTATACACTTCCCGATCGCCTGGGCATTAGATTTCGTCGCGCACAGACCTAGATCGGTAGAGCTGCGCAGATCTTTGAGTGTCTCGGGGTCAGGAACAGACTCGTCCAATGAGCGGAGAAGTTTGGCCTGAAACACTTGGAGGACGGCCATTGTATGCAGTGCCGATGCAGTATCATCAGCTTCTGCTCGGGGACAGTCAGACACGTCAAAAAGTGGAAATTTGTGGATTAGTGCTTACTAGAGATGCAAACTGTTTAGAACGATTCAGTCCGATTTGGTGAACTGGTTCGACCGGTTCACTAAAAAAAAAATGGTTCAAAAGAACGATTTGTTTGCGAACCGGACATCACTATGACCCAGAGTCTACCTCCAGCGGCCCCCAGGTAAAATGAGTTAGAGACCCCTGCTTTAAAGCGTCATCATGGCAGAGCATTAAAGTCGACTAGATTAGACGACTAGTTGGTGCAACCCCTAGACGTCGCCGTTTTCAAAAATGGAGACAATAAAAGCATAATTTTCAAAACTTGCACTTTGAAACCCTTTTTCAAAAGGTTGCGTTTTCAGGCCCTCAAAACACCAATGTCATGTATATGAATGGTCAAAATGCATAAAAAGTTTTAGGTTAACTGAACAAAACACAGGAGAGATCAAACTAATTAAAGAAATGAGACACAGCTGACAATAAGTAGCCAAGGAGACTAGTAGTAGACAGGAGACATCAGAGGTAAAACTCAAACACAGAAAAAAACAAAACAAGACATGACCCTGCAAGTATATGTGCCTGTACAGAAATTGACATTCAAAAATAAAGCCATCCTGAAAAATATTCTCTGGAGTAAAAACTGACACGTAGACCCAGTCATCCATATTTTAAAACATTCAGAAGTAGGCTCCTGCCATTGCTTAATATATTTCATATTATATATGTGCCACACTCCTTTATTATAATAGTCAAACAATCAAGCTTGAATCAATAAACATTTCTTTATACACATAAATAAGCTTGTCCTTACCAATTAGAATACATTTTAGGTTACAGAATAGAGCTACATAAGATTTAATTTGCATCATTATGACCCTTTTAAACAGCCACAAATACAGCTACAAAATGATACAGCTATATGAAGGCATATGTCTCCGTACAGATGCAAAAAATAAACATTGTTGTGGTGTTACATCAACCAAGCAATGTTTCTTCAATTATTCAAATAAGATCCCAACACTGACATGACAATTTAAGCTAAAGACAAATTATGTCATTAGAGGATAACCTGACTTAAACAATGCACTCTATCTTGATTTTGACATTATCATCAATTTAGTTAAAAAAATATCTGTAGGTTATATAACCTTTAGTCAATATATTCTTGATGCTTTTATATAATGACTTTTTAAATACAACTCAAAATCCATCTTTTTATTCCAGGAGACACAAACTCAGAAAGTCCCTTAAATGAGGAAAAGAGGTTTTATTTTGTGCTTGTATTCAAAGAGGAAGAAGGAAGCGAGTGACAGACCTCCTACTGGTGAGCGTGTGGGTGAGGTGTTTGCTAATCAATTTAGTTAACGCCTCTTGATTCACACAGTCGTGCATGGACAGGTTGCAGACTTGTCGCTGTTTGGATGAACAGCTGATGTTTGTTTTTTTGTGGCTTAGTAATGTTAACTACCATTCTATGAGTAAAACCTTTAACTTTATTTGAAACTGCACATTTGACAGTGACTTTAATGTCAAAACAATCACAGTATTTGCTTATGTATCATACTCCAACGCTTCCATATCGCCACTCTAAAACCTTTTACTTTGGTTTGCCACTTTATTGGGAGCTGAATTAATGATTTAGCAAGTCGGAGGGACCTCTCCATGGAAACATGAGAATTTGTGTAAGGCTGGAGCGCTGTCAGGACACAAGGTCCAGCCAGATGCCCGTTCCAGGCAGCCTGGCCATCTGTAGTCGTCAAATGCCACAGTTGTCCATTTCATACGCTGAAAAATGCTGTTGGATCGGTTTTGTTCATTCACACAGGAAGGGGGTTACAGCACAAACATTGGCTAATGTATTTCCTTTGGATCGTAATGCTTTATTGTGCACTTTCCAGCTTTGAGCTGGGGATTTGTCTCTTTTGTCCTGTTCTGTAAGTCCCAGGATGTTACAGATGCCTGTATTGTCAACATCGATGAATTCCAGAATGTGTCCTTGAGTACAGAGGTACTTGTGCTATTATTTGGATATAATAGAGAGTCTAAACACTGATTTTCCCCAAACAGAATAGCGCTAGATTTTAGATCTTGGTACAAAATAAAGGCACAGAAGAGCAGGAGATGTTGCTAAGCTGAAGACCAGCAGGTTCCGAGGATCTCAGGACGAGCTGTGCTACAGTCAGTTGAGAAACTCAGAGGAGAGACTTCGCACGCAGCGTGCTGAGCGGAATTTGAGTTCGTGGTAGCACTGCACAAAGCTGTGGTAGATAAAGGTAATGGGCAGAGCCAGCAGCACAATGCCACTCACAACGCACACACCACCCAGCACGCGTCCCGGAATGGTGATGGGATACATGTCTCCATAGCCGACGGTGGTCATGGAGATAATAACCCACCAGCAGGCTGCCGGGATGCTGGCGTAGTCCTCATTGCTAGTCTCCAGGTCAAGGCCGTGCTCCAACAGCTGTGCCAGGGCACTGAATATCGCCATGGCGACGCAGACAAACACCATCAGCATGACCATCTCACGGTAGCACCTGCGCAGTGTCAGCCCGAGCGTCTGCAGCCCGAGGAAGTGACGCGCCAGCTTGATTAGCCAAAAGACGCGCATCATTCGTAATACACGCAGGGTGACTCCTGCTCGCTGTAGCTGAGGGTTTTCTCCTGTCAGTGCTGTCATAGCGACAGACACATAGTAAGGAGTGATTGCCAGCAGGTCAATAATATTAAGGGGGCGGCGCACAAACTCACATTTGTCCCGTGAGACAATGAAGCGCACTATGCATTCGGCAGTGAACCAGCCGATGCAAACTGCCTCGATGATCCTGTGTGAGATGGGGAGAACAGAGAGAAAGAGAAAGTTAGACGGGTTGACATGGATATAATCACAATCTCTGGGTTCAGTACAAGTTAAGCTCAACTGACAGCATTTGTGGCATAATGTTGATTTACCACACAAACATTCATTTTCACTTGTTCCTCCTCTCTCTTCACTCTAAGATAAAAAGGTTCAGTGGGGTTTTATATAGAACCTTAGGCTTCTTGACTTATGCCAAAAAGGTTCTATATAAGGAGAAAATGATTGCATAATACTTTCATGTTTAACATGTTTTCATGTTTCAGTTTTTTAAAAATGAATTAAAACCAAATCTATAACTAAATCCTTTTGGAATCCTTTTGAATTGACTGACAGAACCCTTTAAAGGGATAGTAAAAATTAGCCCATAATTTACTCACCCTCAAGTCACCCTATGTGTATATGATATTCTTCTTTCAGATTAATATAATCAGAGTTATATTTAAAAATGTCCTTGAAGAGATGAAGAAATTAAGAGCTTCCAAGCTTTATAATGGCAGTGAATGGCTGTTTCTGTTTTGAAGTCCATAAAAGTGCTTCTATCCATAATGAAATTGCTTCACGCGACTCCGGGGGGTTAAAGGGTTAGTTCACCCAAAAATGAAAATAATGTCATTTATTACTCACCCTCATGCCGTTCCACACCCATAAGACCTCCATTCATCTTCGGAACACAAATTAAGATATTTTTGTTGAAATCCGATGGCTCAATGAGGCCTCCATAGGGAGCAAAGCAATTTACACTCTCATGATCCATTAATGTACTAAAAACATATTTAGGCCCCACTTTATATTAGGTGGCCTTAAGTACTATGTACTTACATTTAAAAATAAGTACAATGTACTTACTGAGTTCAAATTGTATTGCAAAACACCTTTGCTGATATTGAGGTGGGATACGGGTAGGGTTAGGGACAGGTGTGGTGGTATGGGTACGTTTAAGGGTAGGGTTAGGTGTAAGGGCAGTGTCAACTGTGTAATTACAAATGTAACTACAGAAATTAATTACAGATGTAATTACATGCAGGTATTTTTTTTAAATGCAAGTACAATGTAAAAACATGTATGTACACAATAAGTACATTGTATCAAATTATTAATTAAAATGTTAGTACATAGTAGTTAAGGCCACCTAATATAAAGTGGGTTCCATATTTAAATCAGTCCATGTGAGTACAGTGGTTCGATATTAATATTATAAAATGACAATAATATTTTTGGTGCGCCAAAAAAAAACAAAAAACGACTTGTATAGTGATAACCGATTTCAAAACACTGCTTCATGAAGCTTCGGAGCGTATCGAATCAGCGAGTCGATTCAGTGGTTCGGAGCGCCAAAGTCACGTGATTTCAGCAGTTTGGTGGTTTGACACGTGATCCGAACCGCTGAATCGACTGAATCGCTGATTCGATACGCTCCGGAGCTTCATGATAACACATACCGGTAGTTGTGTTCCGAGGTCTGACGGGTGTGGAGAGGGTGAGTAATAAATTACATTATTTTCATTTTTGGGTGAACGAACCCTTTAATAAAGACCTTCTGAAGCGAAGGGATGCATTTGTGTAAGAAATATATCCATATTTAAAACTTTACAAACTGTAAAACAGAAACAGCCATTCACTGCCATTATAAAGCTTTGAAGAGCCAGGACATTTTTTAATATAACTCTGATTGTATTCGTTGAAAGAAGAAAGTCTTATACACCTAGGATGACTTGAGTAAATCATGGGCTCATTTTCATTTTTGTGTGAACTAACCCTTTAAGGTTCTAACCTTTTCTATACAGAGTGTGTTTATTTTAGTTTTCTTCTTCTCTGTGTAAGCAACTTGAAAATATTGCTTTAAAGGCGCTATATTATTATTTATTAAAAAACAGTGTGGCACTATCAATAGAAGTGAATGGGGCTAATCTGTTAGCATTAAAATGTTCTCTGTTTTAATGGTATAGCCACAAAACAAACAATATGCATTATAACAATAATTTAGTTAAAAACTAATCTTATCTGTGTGCAGTTCGATCCAATTATACAACTTTCTCAGCATGACAATCCAACAAAAGAAACGACTGAATAAAACGAATTTACAGCTCAAATAATACACAAGTTTTAGAATAATTAATGTAAGTGCTTTAAATTATATACTTCACATTTCTGCCTTTGAATTCTCTAAAAATTGTGCCTATTCACTTCCATTGTAAGTGTCTCACTCTAACCTTGATTTTTTTCTTCTTTTATTTTTTTTTAATTAAGGATGAATCTTAAAATTGTTTGTGTGGTATTAACCTTATGCCACAAATGCTGTTGATTCAGATTAATTTGTATCAAACATTAAATATTCCTCTACCGAATACTCCCTTATTACCAATGAATAGGAATATATAAAATATATCCGAAAAATGTTGCTAAGTAGGCTTCAAATAAGCATGCAAAAGTGTTTAGATCAGATTCCATGCAGCCATGCGGTCAATGTGCTTTTCTATGGAAAATGTCCTCTCATTCAGATCGTGTAAACAGCTCCAGTGTGTTGTTGGCAGTGGAGTATCAGTGTCTATGGAAGCTAAAAGGCAGTAAGTTATGCTTGCTCAGTAGTCCTTGAACTTCTAACACCACCCCCCCCCCCCCACACACACACACACACGTACACAAAAACTGTTACATTCATTTGATTTTTTTAAATATATATATTTGAGTGCACATTCAGCTTAATCGCCATTTCATATTTGAACAAAGAAATCAATTTGTGAAAGGCAGCATAAAAAAATGCCCCTGAATTTGCTCTTTCATTCTGACTGAATGGTTTTACTGTAATGTTCAAAGCAAATTTATAGAGCTGTGACAGACTTGGAATTACAGTGAGGACCAAGGGGCCAAGAATACTGTGAAATAAGAGAATCACAAATGCTTAAATGCTGGGTTAACAGCAAGTACGTATATATGCCAGTCATTCCTCAGAAGGCATGATGAACATAAAAACATTTGGACCTTTACAGGCAACGAATGAACAGACATTTAAAGATGAATACAAAGCATGGGAATGATATCCACATTTTTTAGAAATACTGTAAGACTGCATGCATGGGTTTATTTCATCTCTTACCAGCTCGACACACACATATGAGAACATACCTGAACCAAACAGTGGCCACTGTGGGAAATGGAATCAAGACTGCACTGGATACATAAAGAAAAAACCTTATGCCCTATACTCACAAATACTTCCAGAGAGAGAGAGAGAGAGAGAGAGAGAGAGAGAGAGAGAGAGAGAGAGAGAGAGAGAGAGAGAGAGAGAGAGAGAGAGAGAGAGAGAGAGAGAGAGACAGGGACAAGGGAATACCCAAAATGACCCAATTCAGGGAATATGAAAACATGACTGGAATTTTGAATCTCTGAGGAGAGTACCAGGAAGATGTCATGTTCACATTGGATGATGACAAAATGTATGCATTATAGAATATAGAGATTTAATTTGAATAATTTCTACAGCTGGTCTAAATGCAGGGGAGACGTTGGACACCACCCTTTGGGGTAACAGTAGAAGTTTTACTGTAAGGCTTGTTGTAAAAATATAATGGATCCAAGGGTCAGAAAATAATTTTCATCTGGATTATAATTTGATTTGTGATCATGTTAGTGGATGCTAAATGTCAAAATGTGTATGATTAGTACTAGGTTCTTTTTAATTTAGGCATCCATGCAAGCTTTTAATAAAAAAGGCTAAGCAGATCCAGGTTGTAACACTACAAAGACTACACAAAATGGGACAGTATTGAGTGAATGATTCACATACACAGTCTATTAGAGTTGTTTTTGCATAGTAACTATTTTGGACAAATAAATATGATAAACATAATTGAATGCATGGACAAATATAACACCATGTTTTCAACTGGTGTTACAACTCGCTTTGGTAGTAAGATAGGTTGCAATATTTGGCATTAATTTGCACAGTTGGGGAATACATAGTAATGTAATTTAATTTGTAGCCGACAAATATGAGTTTTGAGTACAAAAGCCTAGTTACAGACGCTGAAACGAAATGCTTTACAGGTTACAACACTCTCGTGTCTCTTCTGAGGAACTCATGTTGACGTCAGATATTTTTGGCGATGTCTACTGGCCAATCGAAGTAGGTCAGTTAGAAAAACAAAAATCATCGTCGTAATACTTTACAGCCTTTATCTTGCATTATCACCATACGGATAATGTCGTTTTTGTATTTTTTTTTTTTAAATGCTAATATTGTCTTTTACTGTGATACATTTAAAAAAAGGTAAATGAATCAACAAAAATATTTTAATATAAATTATTATATTAGGCTATATTAGCCTATAACAGTTGACAGTGGCTATTTAAGTGATTTGACAGTCTACATGTCAAATGTTTCTGTAAACCGAGAAAATGTGTCAATGCACTCAATTACATTTCAACTTTTATTTCAGTCCATTTTTAATGGGAAAAAGATGGTCTGAATGGAGCTCGCAAAGCAATTTAATACAAAACATGGAAAGAATCATACAGAGTTCCCTTCTATGGGCTATGGAAGGTGGGCATGCTCATAAAGCTGAGCTGTCCTGTGAGAGATGCACCTAATTTTTCATCAATTGTACGTAGGCTAGTACCACCACATAAATTGAATTAATGCATATACCTGTGTTCTTCCACTGTATTGTTTTTTGCGGTATCCCAGTCCGGTAGGGTGCTCGCACAGAGGATGACCATAGACATAATGACAAAAACCACTGACACTGACGCCAGGATCTGCGCAGCGAGAGAGGAAGCTGGCTCCTCAAAAGTCCTCCTCATCCTCTCCAGCCACCGCGCGTTCCCACTCTGCGAGGCGAGCCTGGTGACCTGATCCTCCTCACCTCTGGACTCCACCTCAGCCTTGATATCCTCCTCTGAAACGTACGTGTATGTGTCGGACATCCTATCCTCCAATCGTCGCTGGCAACAAAACTCCAAATGTGAGCTCTCCAAACCCCAGTAGATCATCTCGTTGTAAAAGGAAAGCTCGCACATCTGCGGGACAAACCTGAGCTTTCCAGAACGGACATAAAGCATAATAAAGACAAACGCCTCAGAGTGCCTGTCGAAGAAAAACTCGTTCCTCTCTTGGTCATAATCATCACAAACCTCCAAGACCTCCTTTTCAGAGGAGCAGCTGTGGAGTCTGCTCACTCTTCGGAGGGGAAAATCCTTGATAACTTCTCTTGTGAACGCATACTTGGTGCCGCCAACGTTTAGGATGCATATATTCTTCCCAAACTTCATTTTGGATCAGATTGACATCTGCGATTCGAGCGAAAAAGAGAGAAACGTCGCACAATATGGTTTAATGATAGACATCGTTCAAATCCAGTATATTTCTGTAAGCAGGAGAAAAAACAAACAGCTCCAAACTCGCGAATCCAAATCAGCATTTCAGGTTAAAAAGAGGTTTTTTTCCCCCCCAGATTGAGCGCGTGGCACTTCAGGGAACCGTGGAAAAGTGACTTCTTTCTTTGTGCATCATCTAAACTCCAGCCTTCTGTGGGCTGTTTCATACGGTGATGTCACAGATCGACAAGCCTATTGCGCTCGGGTATGGGCTATCGAGGAACGGCCGTTCTGGGATTTACAAGTGAACTTGCTACGCTGTTGATAGGCAGTGGAGTAGACCCGAGGGGACGTCACGTTGGGGAACTGAATTAAATGTTCAATATTAAAAATCAATGAACGTTTTCACCTCCGTATTGGTTGTACAGCCACACCCTAAAACTAACATTAGACATTGCGTTCATTTCTTAGAGTTAACTTTGATCTTTTTCGGTCATGTTCAAAGTGAAACTATTTTATATGATATAGCCTATTCATTTCCCCCGTGTTTCGATCGGCTGTTTAGAATCAGAATTGGCTGACATCATAATTTTTCAATGAATCATTCCAGCAGGTTAGCAAAACGGGTCTGAATCGATTCGCGATTCAGTCTGAATGATTCGAACAGCTCACTCGACTCGGGCACTGATCAGTTCCAGAAATTAGGTATCTTATTTTTTCTTAACATCTATTAGTTCGTTTATGGGGACACTTTATAATAAGCTTTCATTTGTTAACATTAGTTAATATGACAATGAATATATAGGCTATTTCTACAGCAGTAGGCTATTTATTATTTATTATCAATCCTATTATTTTTCCTATTATGTATTACTCTAAGGTCAAATGGTGTAGGCCTGTCTGTTAACATAAGTTAATGCACTGTGAAATATGCACGTGACAATTTTTATTAACTAATGTTAGCTAATGCATGCTGTAAAAATATATTGCTCATTAGTTCATGTTAATACATTAATGTTAACTATTGAGACCTTATTGTAAAGTGTTACCATTTTTAATGTAGAGTAGCATCCATGCTTATTGACGTGATAGCATGATAGAAAGCCTTACATCGGCAAACATTATTATGTTTATTATTTTGTAATATTACTTTTTTTTTTTTTTTTTTTAAGAAATAGGCTACATGACCAAGTTTGATTTTATTCTCTGGCAAAACAAACAAACAAAAAACAATCATGAGTGAGGGTTCAGGCTGTAGACTTTTCACCCTCCTATCCCCCCTCCCTCCTCTTTTCTCTCCTCCTCTCTCTCTCATCATCAGGAAGCTGCTGCGCTCGAGCCTTTTCTAGCGCGTGAGTTACTGTATTGTACTGTGAATCTCGGGAGGGGGGCTGCAAAAAATCTCCTATTCTTACAGAGGTCCATCCCCCGTATTTATAACATCTTAAGCCAGTTTGCTTTTTAACAGGTCACTGGACGTAGATGGCTTTTTGATTCACATATTTATTTTGTTTTTATTTTAGTTTATGGTTTGGTTTTTTAACACTCCGGGAGGGCAGAAATGGCGGCCAACATGTACCGGGTCGGAGGTATGTCCGTCTATGTTCTGAATTAACGCAAGTCAAAACACAGGCACCGCCGCAAGACCTGTCTGGGAGGCAGGGATTCATTTCAGCGGAATTCCCGCAACCGGCCGCTCACTTTTAAACTCTTAACACGTGCAGTGTCCTTGCAAAAGAAAGCGATAACGTGGATGAAAATATTTGGGGTTCTGATGTGGGTCAGGCCTCTTAAACTATCATAGCCGCACTAGCATTTTAGCAAGCAAGCTATGTTGCTAGCTAGCCACATCATAAACAAATAATCACTACTATATGTAAAGCACACGGGAACACTCATATATAGCACGTTTCTCTTGTCTTTGGCCATATAGGAGAAAAGCAAGATATGATTGCGACCTGGCCATGCCGATTTTTGACGCCGATGTTTTTCTTTGTGATCATTTGTCTCATTTTTTTGGCACGTATCCATTAGTTACGGGTCGTCTTCATTCGGCATGCAAGGTAGCAAAGCGAGCTAGCATTTAACAGCAACCCCTCACTCGGTTTTCCACAGAGAAACCACATTAAGCTTCTGCCCACTTATTCACTGACACATTATGAATGTGCACTATTTTGAGGTGTATTTGTTGTCATGCGTTTAAACATTAATATAAACGCCGCGTCGTTTGTTTGTGCAATTAGCCGGCTACATGATAGTCAGTGCCGCGGAATTTGACATTGTTTCAAGACGCCGCTCATTCTGTGCCATTGTAACAGATTTTGCAGCTCGAACCTACTTTCAATGAATTCACGTATCATTGTGATAAATTATTACTTTGCACTGTTCTAATGTGACCCGTTTCTTGTGTGCTCGGTTAAGATACTTGTATCGGAATGTGACTTGTATGGCCATGAACAGAATTCGGTTGTTTGCATGAATGAAGTGTTTACTAGCATGCAACTGCATATTCTTCACTGATATTGCTTTCTATGTGTATGCCAAACCTAAACAGTTTTTTTAGACTCTGTCAAGGCCAAGTCTAAAGCCTTGTCAGATATCAAATCCCATTTGGTCAGAGTTCAATGCATGTTGTAGGATATTTTTTATTAACACCCCTTTTCCATAAAATGTACTAAGAATTTTCTTCATTGTCCAAAAGTAGCCTATGCATTGGAGCTATTTCTTAAATAAAAAGGTTGTTTTATCTTTAATACCTTTTGCTTTATGAATACTTTATTCATTGTCCATTATACCGGTCTGTGAGGAAGGGACCGTTCACATAAAAATAAGGCTACTAGCAAATATTTGGTGAGGGTTTTCTCATCTTAAATGCCTGGTCATAGCAGAAATAACCCCCCCGCCACAGTAAATAAATGGATAACTATGGCAACTGGCCCCAGTATATTGTTTTGAACTGTATCTACACCTATTTTAGGTTTATGTGTTTCTAGCCTGCTTTATTTAGCAAACTGTGCACTTACAGGAAACGTGATAGAGCATATATTTAGTATATGGCGTTATATGTAATGTGACATTTTAAATTGGAGAATGAGATGCGTTTTCCTGTTGTTGTTTTTTTGTTGTTGTAATGTGTGAATCTTTTAAATGTCATCCAAGCCCTAGTGTGTGGTTTTCATATTTCTAACAGAATTATACAGTGCTTTTTATCTTCTTTTTACAGATTATGTCTTCTTTGAGAATTCTTCAAGCAATCCCTATCTGATCAGGCGAATAGAGGAACTGAATAAGGTACGTTGGCCTCAGGGCTGGGAGGGAAAAGTCTGGGTTGTTGGATACTGGGTGTACTGGTAGGGTGTCGACGCAACATTGTCACGATATTGACACAACAATCTCAGCCACCTCGCCCGGAGCCAAATTACTTGCATTTCTGTGCGCTTCTCCCTTCAGTCTGTTGTATATTTACTTGTTTCCTCAGTCCCTCCAGAAAAACGCGATTATGCGATCGCGTGATTTAACGCATAATCAGCCAAAGTCCGCATATTTATGCGGGGGCCGCATTTTCTCAAATATGCCGCACTTTCGTCGCATAAATTGCCTATTTCCGCGTGCAAAATATGCGGGGCTAGCATGATTTCATAATCCCCGCATTTTCGTTGCAAAAAAAGTAATATATATATATATATATATATATATATATATATATATATATATATATTAGCAGAAAGTTGAAAAATGTTCGTTTACTTCACACGAGCCGCCATTTCCGCCTATTGTCATGGGAACGCTTTGAAGTGACGTAATTACCCGACGTGAACATCATCGAAAACTGCAAACCCCGTGGTGAAACCATAGATATCGGTGAAACCATGATGAAGCGCAAACTCCCATTTGTCAACAAAAATAACAGCAAAAGACAGCGCAAAGCAGTTTCCCGGTGTGTTGACTGATTTCAAAACACAGCATCATGAAGCTTTGAAGCGTTATGAATCAATGAGTCGATTCAGCGGTTTGGATTGCCAAAGTCACGTATTTCAGCAGTTTGACACGCGATCCGAATCATGAATCGACTCGCTGATTCATAGCATCATGATGCTGTGTTTTGAAATCGGTCATCACTATATAAGTCGTTATTTAGAGACGAACGGAGGTCTTACGGGTGTCCAACGACATGAGGGGACGTCATTAATGACAGAATTAAATTTTTTTGATTAACCCTTTAAGAGATTGCACTTTGTGCATTGGAAGCACTCAAATGTCTGTTTTGTATAGCTACCTCTGTAAAACAGGAAGTTATTTATTCATTTTTCAAGTTGTAGCATATTCCTTTTGTAAAGCTACAGAACTTGTTTGACTCAATGTTTTGTAAATTTGAGCCATGTGTTTATTAAGGTCTTCAATAAAACAAGATGGGAACTTAAATATTCCCAGCACTTTCTGTGATGTAGTGCTTTTTTTCTCTTTTTCATCAAACCGCAGTTTTTGCAAGTTCCCGCAATTTCATCGCATAAAATTGCATAAATATCCCGCATTTTTCATTGCATTTTTTAAGAAAACATGCCGCATAATCAAGGATTTTTGCCCGCAACAGTCACAAAAAACACCCGCATTTTTCTGGAAGGACTGTTTCCTGAGAAACTGTATGTGTGATATACGAAAAGCAGCAGACTGCTTCCAGGGGTCTCTTTAGCAAAGTAGGATGTACAGTGAAGCCTTTTTGTCTGTATGATGTCTATAATATGATGAAAGATGATTCAGCTATTTAAATATTAAATGCAAGGGATTTTTTACAAGAAGCCCTAATTTAGTATTTTCCATAATGCACAATGCAAAATCTTCTCACTCTGTTTTCGTTGTCAGCATGCTCTACTGCAGGGGTTTTCAAACTTTTTGTGTGTGTGAACCACTAGTTGTAATCAAGAAATTTGCGGACCACCTCATAATACACATAATAAAATATGTCTACACACAGACCTACCTGAATTAATCCGCACCTCTAAATAGGCTTACTAGCACTAAAACTATAACTGGTCATCACATCAGTACAACAGGCTTGTTAAAAGAAAACGTTTACTGTATACAACGGCTGCCACATATTTATTTTATTTATTTACTCAAGTGCATAATCAGGTTCATTTAAACAACGGGCTTATTTTACAATGTAGTATGAAATCTATACAGTATAATAAGAACACTTGGATATAGTCAACATTTCAAAACCTTTGGCAAATTTAGGGGATTATTAGAGTTATTATTTAAAGTTTACAAGTCCTCAAAAAGTGAGGCACTGAACTTGAACGTCACGTCCAAGCGCCACTAGCCTATTTGAGTAATCACACAATAACTTGACAATTTAATTTTAATTTTATATCAATATAGGCCTACATATTCTTTTTACTTTTATTTTTATGGGAATTTCCTGGTAAAATGAAGGTAAAAAAAATAAAAAATAATTTTGCCTTTCCACGGACCACCTGCAGTACCCTCACGGACCACTAGTGGTCCGCGGACCACAGTTTGGGAATGGCTGCTCTACTGCACAGTATTCTCATTGGTTAGTCATCACATCTACTGGTGACTTGACACATCTTTTGACATATTTGTTAGAGGATTCAGTTGTCAGACAAATTCAGTTCGCTTGCAGGTTGTTGTTCTGCTCTGGCCTTTGCCACAAGGTCTGTCGAGTGTCCAGACAAATAATCACCCTGAGGCCATTGAGATGCATTTAGCCTGCATTATCCTTCTCCCACTAGATATTGATAGTCTTATTCAATAGTAGAAAGCAAGCTTTGAAGGTTGATTACATGGTTAAAGAGTACACTCAAATATAAAGAAAGAAGTAACGTTGAGCCTTTTTAATGGGAAAAAAAGTGTTCATGCAGGTGTGGTGAATTTTATATTGCAGAGCTGTCAGCTTAACATGATAATTTAATGAGATTATTGAATCATCTTCATATGGGTATTTTCTTGGCAAATATTGATTTATGTAATTTCAATAATTTCGATTGAATTTAACATGCATATTATCTTGTTTAACTATTCAGGACGACATTTAAATCTTGTTTATCAGGTGTAAATTGTTACATGCCTTTTTTTAACTGGGCTGCCTGTCGTTTTTTTTCCGATTGCTCCTCAGAGGAGTGAAGACACAGCAGGTGTTGATAAATTCAACACTGCACTGCTGATTAAACATAATAGATTGCAGCTTTAGGTTCAAGCTTATTCTGTATTAATTAATGGTGGTGATTTGGCTCAGTGTCCCCTAGATACTGCTTGAAGTTTCCTCAAGGTTACTCTATTTGTCGCCCCTTTCAGACGGCAAGCGGCAATGTGGAGGCAAAGGTGGTCTGTTTCTACAGGAGAAGGGACATCTCACAGAGCCTCATCCAGCTGGCTGACAAGCACGCAAGTGAGTGAACATGAGTGTTTTCCAGGGCCATGTGAATGTATCGTCAAGGAAACCAAGGGTGGTCAGTGACGTGGCATGCATGAGTGGTCATTAGCATGATAATGAGAAGTCATTTGAAATTGCTCTTGTGTATGCATATACGTCTGTGTTCTGGTGCCTGTGTAAGGCGGCGGGGAGCTGTAATCACTGGAGGACCAGATGCTCGTAATTGGGCAGCAAGGCTTCCTAATTTTGTGGTGTTTCAGAGGCTCCCCCAACAAATTTGTCTTGATCAACTTGATCAAGTTTTGCTTGACTCAGTGTTTTGATGCTGACTAAATGAAAGACTGTAGGAAAAGGATAAGTGAAATAAATCTGTGGTCTTGTTGTCTAAGACCCCGCTTAGTGAATGTGGTAGTCATCACATGCTTGCATGTAACTAAATTGTACCATTTCCAGTAAAGTAAACAAAGCCGCCCTGAACATTTTTTGTGTCCTAGTTTCATTTGGGTACTGTTGATTAGACGGCAGAGGCATATTTCTAAGCTAAAACAGTCTGCTCAACGCTGGCCTCCTTTCCTCCATTTCACACTGTTTTCAGATAAATGCTCGGTCAACAAATGGCAAAATCAATTGTTTACTGTTATAAAACTGCTCTAAAAGATGATTGGAGGAGACACTTTCCAAGTTATTATAAAATAGCCGATATAAGCACTCCTGTGACCACATGTTGCCTGGCAACTATAAACAGCCATACAGTTAAGCTATTAAACTATATTAATTGACAGAGGAAGAAGAATTTTTGTAAATAATGACAGGGCTCGACATTAAGCCTTTTCATGTGCTTGTCGTTCGGACAAGTAAATCAGTCATTCACTTGTTCGAGTAAAACATTTGCTTGTCCAGAAAAAAATAGGAATTTCTTTGTGTGTTGTAAATATAATTTATAATTAAGCAATATTCTCATCAGTGTTCAGTCAGCTTTGACATATTTATATTTTAATCTTTATAAAGGGCATTTTTCCCCTAATCGTTTTAAATATATTGATCAAATTTTAGAATTTAAAATGAAAGATGAAGCATATATTATATATATATTATATTAGAATAATAAGACATATACACTCACCTAAAGGATTATTAGGAACACCTGTTCAATTTCTCATTAATGCAATTATCTAATCAACCAATCACATGGCAGTTGCTTCAATGCATTTAGGGGTGTGGTCCTGGTCAAGGCAATCTCCTGAACTCCAAACTGAATGTCAGAATGGGAAAGAAAGGTGATTTAAGCAATTTTGAGCGTCGCATGGTTGTTGGCGCCAGACGGGCCGGTCTGAGTATTTCACATTCTGCTCAGTTACTGGGATTTTCACACACAACCATTTCTAGGGTTTACAAAGAATGGTGTGAAAAGGGAAAAACATCCAGTATGCGGCAGTCCTGTGGGCAAAAATGCCTTGTTGATGCTAGAGGTCAGAGGAGAATGGGCTGACTGATTCAAGCTGATAGAAGAGCAACTTTGACTGAAATAACCACTCGTTACAACCGAGGTATGCAGGAAAGCATTTGTGAAGCCACAACACGCACAACCTTGAGGCGGATGGGCTACAACAGCAGAAGACCCCACCGGGTACCACTCATCTCCACTACAAATAGGAAAAAGAGGCTACAATTTGCATGAGCTCACCAAAATTGGACAGTTGAAGACTGGAAAAATGTTGCCTGGTCCGAGTCTCGATTTCTGTTGAGACATTCAGATGGTAGAGTCAGAATTTGGCATAAACAGAATGAGAACATGGATCCATCATGCCTTGTTACCCCTGTGCAGGCTGCTGGTGGTGGTGTAATGGTGTGGGGGATGTTTTCTTGGCACAGTTTAGGCCCCTTAGTGGCAATTGGGCATTGTTTAAATGCCACGGCCTACCTGAGCATTGTTTCTGACCATGTCCATCCCTTTATGACCACCATGTACCCATCCTCTGATGGCTACTTCCAGCAGGATAATGCACCATGTCACAAAGCTCGAATCATTTCAAATTGGTTTCTTGAACATGACAATGAGTTCACTGTACTAAAATGGCCCCCACAGTCACAGATCTCAACCCAATAGAGCATCTTTGGGATGTGGTGGAACGGGAGCTTCTTGCCCTGGATGTGCATCCCACAAATCTCCATCAACTGCAAGATGCTATCCTTTCAATATGGGCCAACATTTCTAAAGAATGCTTTCAGCACCTTGTTGAATCAATGCCACGTAGAATTAAGGCAGTTCTGAAGACGGAAGGGGGTCAAACACTAATATTAGTATCGTGTTCCTAATAATCCTTTAGGTGAGTGTATATGTTACCAATCAAATTAAATAATTTACTCTGAAACATTACAACTGCATTAAATAATGTTATGAGATTGTTTTAAATATTTTTTGAATTTACAAATAAGAAATGTTGGAAAGAATAATACTTTTAAACACGAAACTAAACTGCCAGTAGTTGACGGCAGGTGACCATCTGAATGGGTCATTGAGTTATTCATTCAAACGATTCGTTCAAAACGCTGATCATTCAGTAATGAAACATGACATGGAGTGTTGCTGAGAGATGTGCTATGGTTCTTCAGTGATCTTGTTAAAAAAAAAATTAAAAAAAATTTCTGCTGCTGAAACAGAACAAAAACAGTCAGTATTGTGTCTAAAATGTATGTGACTTAATATTAATTACTTTTTTGTTGAGCTGTCATATGAAATCAGTCACTTATTCAGGCATGATGGTATTCAGCACTCTTGGTCGTGTGATGTTGCTTAACTGTATTGTATGTTATAAATATTAAAACTTCACATTTTAAGAGTGTCTTTGAGCTGCGCTCATTTGTTTCCATTTCTCCTTATAAGGCTGCACGAGCCTCAACCACGCAACCTTGTTACCATCAGTACATTATATATAATATTATTATTCACTATCAATCACCACTTACACTAAAATAATGCAGAATCGTTATGGTGATTCCCATGTTACATTTGTTATTGACGTTTTAATCAAGGTATTTGTCCGGTCGGGCAAGTAAAATTCTCTTTCACGCCCCCCTTCAAAAAATCCACTTGTCCCGGAGCGTTAATGTCGAGCCCTGAATGTACACTACTGTTCAAAAGTTTGGGGTCACTAAGATTTTTAAGCAAACGCTGCAATTATTTGATCAAAATACAGTATTTTGAATATTATTACAATTTAAAGTAATGGTTTTGTTTTAATACATTTTATAATGCTATTTTGTAAATGTTATAATGTCTGATTTTTCAGCAGCCATTACTCCAGTCTTCATTGTCACATGATTCTTTAGTAATTCTAATATGCTGATTTGGTCCTCAAGAAACATTTCTTATTAATGTTGAGAACAGTTGTGCTGCTTAATATTTTTGTGGGATCTATATGTATTTTTTTCCGGAATCTTTAATGAGTAGTGAGTTTTAAAGTAAAAATAAATATTTTGTAATATTAGAAATGAAACTGAATAAAAATATTACTTTAAACTTTTGATTGGTTGTGTAGTTGGTAGTTAACAATATATACGACTAACTTGCGTTTGTCAAAGATACATTTTTTAATTAAAGTCCCTGTAAAGGCAATTCTGAGATGTTTCTAAACTCATTATAAATGTATTGCTGAAACGCGTTACAAAGACTGTGAACTGCTGTGTAGTACTAAATTGTGGCGTTAGACCGTTAAACAGTTTTTCACCATTGCTGTGTTCAGAATTTTTTGGGCGGGGCTAAAACGGTGGCTCGATGATGCACTGGAGCCACTGAGCCTGGCCCCTCCCCTAACACGATCATAACAAGAGCACATTCGCATCAGTTCACCCGCTTGACAATTTACTAAACAGCTTACAAAACAAAAATGATATCAAGAAGAGGTGGATTAATTTTGTGAACAGCTACCTTGATGGAGAGCTGAGAGTGAGAATCACCACCAACACCCGCCTCTGCTGTGACAGATTTACAAACTTTCATCGGAGACAAAACAACTGGGATTCACTGATAATCCGCTACAGAATGGGGCCGAACCAATTATCTCCCGCACCGGCCTTCATCCTTCCGACATCTGGTGTTGTCGTGAGCTGTACGTTAGTATTGAGTGTTTACGGCAGCTTTCACGCGAGTGGGTGTGGTTTCGACAGTGGAAACACCCCCAGCGTTTGAGAGCAGTATTTTTTGCCAAGATTTTGGTAAGCTATTTTATTTACTTGGCTAATTTTTTTATGATTCAAATTTGGCTGGGTGGTTAATGACACATTTTTCTGTGGTGTGACAAACTCAGAGCACATTTAATTTGGACTTTACAGGGACTTTAAATAATATAATGTTTTTGGATTTTTACTAGGGGTGTAACAGTTCAGATTGCTCACGGTTCGGTTTGTATCACGGTTTCGGTACAGTTGCTATGTTCAGGGAAAAAAGGACTATTGTCAAATAAAAATAAAGAAAATAAGAACAAATCATTAAAATACAAGCAGCAGCACAAATAAATACAATCGAGCAAATAAACTAATAAAATGAACAGTGTTTTTCAGGTAGGTCTAACATTAGTTTTCAGGTACAGAAATCAATCAAATGTAAAATAATATTGCATATTTGACTGTATAAATTAAAGATTAATCCTTCCTTATTAAACTTACAAAAGCCATTCCATCAGGAGCAGTGAGTGATGTCCTTGTCTTTTGTTGTTTGACATTAAACAGACAGCAGTAAAGGCTACTGCCCCTTTAAGACCTAATGCGTCATCTTTCTCGACTGTATAAAGTTCACTTAAGGCATATAAAGATTATATGTCTGCTAGGATACTCATCAAGATGCACATGTTGAGATACTTTTTGTGTGAGGTTGTCCCTTCAAGCGCAAGACTTCAAAGAAAACTCAATATTTGCATGTGCGAGTTCTCATTTGCGTCTTCTGGCTTTTGAATGTTTAAATTCGCAAGGCTTACATGAGTTTAGTTTAAACACAGATAGCAACGTGTTTTGTTCAGGTCTCACCTGTGCTCGCGCACTACACCCGGGTGATGACGGCGAAAATGACTGGTCATATTCGACTCGCATACACTGAACAAAGTTTATAAAGAGAGACCATTTTGCCCATGTTTATCTTTTATCTTGTTTATCGCTGTTGTAATGTATCCAGCACGTGTATCCATCGACAGAAACATACATTAGCGGAACTGTCTGTTTTATGCGTTATTTTCAAGTTACAAACCATTTTATAGATGCGTCATCAGATTTGAGATGAACCGCGGTGCAAGTGCATGCCGAACCGCCGGTGGAGAACAGTGTGGTTCGATTTTATATATATATATATATATATATATAATATAGCGTTTCTCACTGAATGCGCTTCCTGATGCGCGTGTATGTATTTCACTGTCCTGTGGACCAAAAGAAACAAACGCAGACGCACAACACAGTGACAGCGTTTGATCATAATAATATAATAGAAATCCTCATTATTTATACCATTTTAGAGCGTATGTTCTGGCCGGCGAAAGTTTGTTGCATGTATGAATTATATTATGAAAAATTAAGATGATTATGCTTTTCCTTTAATGCATCCTTTCCGCAAATAATTTTTCAATTGGCTTCATCCAAATTATTTGGTTCACCTTTTTCATTCGGCACGAATCCAAAATATTCCCAGATCGGCGATGTAAAATTTTGTTTTCCAACAAGCGCCATGGCTAAACTCCAACGTGCTGAGTTATGCTGAAATCCGCCAGTCTAGCGGAAACGCCGTACATGGTAATGTAGCGGAGATTTGTGTGTTAACATAAAACAATGTTATAAATTTGTATGTTAGGCTATAAATTACTGTCACAACTTTTGTTATTATTGTTTCACGTGTACAAAAAAGGCACTTTTTACTTATTTTGTTTATTCATTCACCTGGTATGCGACGTCACACAACCGCCGGTGGCACTTCACCACCGCGGTGGTCATGACAACCGTCCCAGCCCTAATTGTAATTAGCTTTTTTCCAGGATCGATATTGTCCCCACAACTTTTTGAAATGTCTCATGGCACGAATGTACATCTCCATTTGATTAGCAATTTGTTTGTTTATGTTAAATAAGAGGCGATCTATTGCTGGAATGTGTTGTTTTTGAAATCATGGCGAGTGCTTATTGCCGCTGTTATCTGTTCTCTTGGCATTTGTGCACACTGTGCAGTCTTCACACAGACGAGTGCCTCCATCTATGTCTTAATGCCGTTGCGGACACTCTATTTGTTCTGGTGAAATCACAAAACAAAATGCACTCAAACATATCCCTACTCTTGGTATAGAATCACTGATGAACACCTTTGTAAAAAACAACACGCTTAACAAAAGTTCTACCACCAGACCATTAAGGCACACAAGTGTTCTATGCAAATCTATGTATTTATTCACTGACGGGAAAAATTTCAGGACTAACAATATTGTATTATAGTAGATGTTAGGATGAAACTATCACGTTAAATGACTTGATGAATTGAAATCAGTGTACTACTGGAATTGATTTTTTTCTGCAATTGTTTCAACTGAAACCCATTTTCAGAATTTTGTGTTTTCAGGCCACCATAACACTGTTGTCGTTTAAATGAACAGCTAAAACTTTTTCCGTTTTTAGTTGAAAACGGTGTCGTGTAAACAAACCCTAAATCATACAATCAAATATAGACTACAAAACCAATTGTCGCTGTACTCCAAATACTACAATTTGCATTATATCACACTTTAATCCTTTGTGTTGATCACAGCACAGCACAGTAAACCCCAAATGACAATGAAGAAGGCCATCATCTTAAACATCTGCTTTGTGTATGCAAAAAGTATTTGCATTTGGCTGATTTGGTTGGTCTCCTTTAATGTGGCAGCTAATGCAAACTGTCTGTAAATGAAATGTGTTTATATGTGTGGCCATGCCTTTTGACCCATTTCTAATTCCCTATGTACAGAGGACCTGGAAGAAGAGAAGGAAAGCCCCTCAGAGCCAGAACTCTCTGAAAAACAGAAACATCAGCTTCGCCACAGAGAGCTTTTCCTTTCCCGCCAGTACGAATCCCTCCCTGCCACACACATCAGGTAAACCCTGCACGTTCAAATGCTCCTAAATATCTGATAAGACTAAAACGTGCCATTTAATCCTCAGTTCAAATTTACGGGGGCATTTGAGGTAAGATAACAGCTCCCATGTTGCACAGCATAACCCCAGCCTACACCAGGATGTGAGTCACCGTTCTGCATCCATTCTTTAACTGGCCAATGGCCCCCCAGGGCTTTTGTAGCACCCGCTGTGATTCAGGTGATAAATGCATTAGCGGCCTGGAGCCGGGTGGTAGTGGTTCTAATCAAAGGGTAGTCTCCTATGAGAAACATTAGTGGTAGTGCAAGGTTTGGAGAGGCCTGCTGTGCATACTGAAATTGATATCGGCCTCCCAATAAAGGAAATGTCACTCCCTTTCTTCTTTCTTTGTTTTTTTCTCTTTCTTTTGGCTTCTGTGATCCATAAATATTGAGCAGCCATTGTAGGAGGCTAGCTGGCCTTTTCAGGGAATAATGTATTTTGTGAGGAACTGGACACATCAAGATTGAGTTCCATTTTATATAAAATGTTTAGCTCTGTCGCCCAATAAAGGAGATAAATTCAAGTATCATCTTACATTCATACATAAGTTAATCTTAATTATGATTATGCACCAGCTGAATTTGAGTTACTGATAGGAAATTAGCCTTTTTTTTTTGTTATTAAAAATACCATTCATAGGTTCATTTGTAGGTAGGTTTGTTCAAGCATTCCAACCAGCCATTGACACAACCAATTGCACAAGTTTGGGTGCTGTACTATTTGTTGTTTGGGATATTTTAATGAGCCAATAGCTCAGCTGTTTTCAAAATACAGTAACTTTTTTCTGTATTGAGCTACTTTGTCCAAGAAGTAGCGGTGTATTACTTAAAGTAATATAATGTATTCATTGAGCAGCAAAGTTAATTTATTAATAAAAGTCACGGGTCAGCGTTGACAAGTTTCTGTGCTCCTGTGTGTGTGCGCAGCATGATTTCCCATCTCTTTGTGTGTGTGAGGTGTGTGGGTGCTTCAATGAAAGCAGAACCTAAATGTAGAACGGTTACCTTCCAGCCAATCAGAATCGAGCATTTAGACAGACCATGGTGTGTGTATGTATTAGTGATGTCAAAAACAGTATGTTAACAATTAAATATTTTCAATTCAAGGTGTTAAAAATATAGTCACGCTCTTATTCATGCAAATGCTTTTAAACCATTCAAACATGACAAGGCAAAAGAGAACACGCTGTCTGTGAATGTCCTGACACACACACAAGGCACAGAAAGACGTGACTTTTTTGCACTTGAATGAACAATAACGCCCAGAATAATGCCAAAATGCCAGTTTTGTCAGTATTCTCATAAGAGCAGTCTTAAATGAGTTAAATAACGTCTTAAATGAACTTATAAATATGACATTTAATATACCGGTAATGGTTTTATATGAAGGTTGTTTTAAGTTCACTTAAATTAAAAGTTTTTTTTTTTAAGCCTAATAAATGTTGAAATTGATATAGATTTCAATTATACTGTAATTTTCAATGTCTATCATTATTGTTTAAAAAACAATCAATTTCATAGAGACATCAGTACCAGTGATAGTGTAAGTGATGGCCTTCATTCATAAAAAGATGCCATTACAACAAATATTTAAAATATACTGTCTTTAAGTTGTTTCTACATTAATGTGAAGAGTAACTTTGAAATTATTACAATATAAATTATTAAACATTTTAATTACGATTAATTACAGATACATGTGTGGTTTCATTAGTTAATATTTTTAATTGATTGATAGCACTTGTATGTATACATTTATAATAGGGGTGGGAATCTCTAGGCACCTTTCGATTACAATTCAGAGGGTTGCGATGATAAAACGATTATCGATGCATCTTTTTTTCCTAAACAGATTTTCTTTTTTCTCACTTGGTACTTTTAAAGCAAAGTATTTGTAATGACCCATAATGAATTTACTTCCAATATCTTTTATTAATAAAACAAATGGAAGTGATTTTACAAGTCAACAGGAAGGTTACATTTGCCAGAATATGTCCCAACATTGCAAAAAAAACAACAGGAAAAGTGTCTGTAGCAGCATACTTGTAGTAAATTATTACAGACTTCAGCATATTCTGAATCACTAACATAAAGTAATAACCTCTGTTTTGTGCAATGAGCAATATAATCCTTCTGACAATAAAATAAACATTTTGCTGTACCAAAATCACAGCTTTTATAAAAAAAATATAGAATTCTGTACCAGCAGCTCCCATACAAAAGTAATGTTTGTGGACTTCAGCATATTCTGAATAACTAACATACAGCTGCTCTTATACACAAATAAATAGTCTAAGACTTATGACTTGCCTAAATCCTGAGCAATTTTTGCTGTAAACCACAATCGAAAACCGCTTTTATGAAATGAACATCTGAACACTAAATTAACATATGTGTTTATTAACAAGAATACGGACGCAAATCCTTGACCATCAAATTTGCGGTAGAGTTTGTGGTCCTCTGGTTGGCAGCAATTAACGTTACCGGTACAACCGAGCGTTGGAAAAATCATGTTTGTCGTGTTTAGAAAATATGTTAGTTTAGTTTGACACAACTTAGTATGGCATATAGTATGGCTCTTGTCCAGGTCATTTTCCCCTTCAACTTCATAGAAGTACTTCCATATGCTAGCTTTTAATGCAGAGGGTGCTGGTCGGATTTCTCGCTCAGCCATCATGTGTCTCTGTTATGTGCACCCCACAGACGGTCCGGGTGCTGCACTTCCTGCGCTTCAGAGTTACTCCTTTTGGTTCCGTCAACATTACGTTATCAACATTTAGAAAATCGATTTTTTTGACATTTGTGAATCGATTCAAAATCGTCCACGTCCTCATCGCAATGGATCTAAGAATTGAAATTTTCCCCCACCCCTAATTTATAATCAGGCTATTAATTTGGAAAAGTTATTGCCATTGTGTATCTGGTAGTGTAGCAAATATTTACTACTTAAAAAAATAGTTCACCCAAAAATGTAGATTTTCATCATTTACTCACCCTTGCGTCATTGCACCCTTACGTCAATTACGTCATTGCAAACCTGTATGACTATCATTCTTTCTGTGAAACACAAAAGAAGATATTTTGAAGAATGTTGTTAAGCTGACAGTTTGAGTTCCCATTGACTTGTGTGGACAAAAAGAGTCATACAGGTTTGGAGTGAAATGATGGCGAGTAAACATTAAAAGTCTAATTGGTCTATCCCTTTTAAATTAGTAGCTTGGGTAGCTACAGTTTCAAAGTAGCTTTTCCAACAGTGCAGTTTGGATGTAAACGTGGCAGTTTTCATGGTTAAACTCTCATTCAGAGGAGCACAGAGATTCGCATCCATTTTCCACTGTCCAATAGCTCTATAATGATTTTGTTCAGCGCTTTCTCATTGTCTGTGGCTGTCTCTTATCTGTTTCCTCTCTCTGCCCTTTCTCCTTTAATTTCCTGGATTTTATTATAGTCCTCTCACCCATCTGCTCTTTTCTCACCTTTTCATCTTTGCTCATGTCACCATCACACACTCACACATTCTTCTGTAATCTTGCACCTAGTGTCTCCCCCTTCGTCCCCCCTTTTACTGTGCTGTGGATTAGAGGATCTGTGGAGACAGCTGGATGCAGAACATGACACATGGGGCATGTATGCATGCATGTTTTAATTATTTATTATCTTTTTTTATCCGGGGTGGTGGAAATAGAGGGAAGTGCAGTGTGGCCCTCCTGAACGAGACAGAAGCTGTGCTCTCCTACCTTGATAAAGAGGTAAAGTTCTGTCTTTAAATGCTATTTTGTATCTTAAGTTGATTGGATGTCTAATTTGAATGAATTATTGTTTAACTATTGCTTTCGCGCTCTCTCTCTCTCAGGACACATTTTTTTACTCATTGGTGTACGACCCCACACAGAAGACACTATTGGCTGACAAGGGGGAGATTCGTGTTGGTCCACGTTTTCAGGCTGATGTCCCAGAAATGCTACAGGAAGGTTAGTTTATATTATTTATCATAGGTGTCAGTTTCTTTTAAGTATGAATATTTAGCAAATTTTCTTTGTCTCAGTGACAAAGCTCAAACTAGAGCATTTGGTGCAAGTACAAGTCAATAATCAGAGTTGGGTTTGTTTGGCTTGTGGAGCATCTGAGTCGGATTAAAATAGGGATGCTCATTTCGGTTAATTTTCCCGACCGACAACCGCCGCGCATTATCCGATTATTAACCATTAACTGATAAGATTATAATATTGAATTGGCATTAAATAAAAATACAATTGCAGAGTATCTGTGACCCGTTTTTTTCACGGGTTTATTTTACCGTGCAAACAGCAGCATACAGAACAGCTCAACAACAACAGAACCTGGATTCACATTATCAAATTTTCACGCACCTGCGTTTCTGACAACGGAGAAAAACTGAATAAAATATAAATAAAAAGCATAAAATAAATAGGCCTACACTTAATATTTTTCACTTAAATAATTACCAAATTAAGATGACAAAAACAAACTACACTGAATTCGTTTGAAGCTTTGAAGAACCGGAATAGTTTTTTTCCATCAGACTAAGTTTCAAATAAAAATAGCAGGCCTATCTCAATCCACACCTTATATGGTTTTAATTTTTTTTTAAAGTAACATGTCTACGTGATGTGGTTAAGTGTGGAGCGCAGCCTGTTGACAGTTAGACCCGCGGCAGAAAGCCTTGTTTATACTTTCGTCAGGCTCCGCAACATCCGTTGACTGGGCGTGCGCCTCCGATGACTGCGCGTGAGCCATGTCAATTTGGGACGTGTTTATACCTATGGTTTATACTCGACGCACTCGGGAATACGGAGATAACGTCGCGCTAGAATGACCAGCCTTCGGAAGCGCCTTTCATTTGCTTTCCACCAGTCAGGAGCTTGTACTACTGCTGTATTTTAATACCATTCCATTGCTTCATTTTGCGAAATATGTCTGTGTAGACACATTTGGTTGCACGTGTCGACGCCCCGTGAGTTATCACATATAGCATATTTTTCTTTAACCATGCAGCAAAAAAAAAAAAAAACCCATTTAACTGATAGTATTAATCGCTCAATTTTTACTTCCGGTTAACTGTTAAACGGTCAATATGAACATCCCTAGTTTAAAAAGGTCTTCTCGGGCAGGGTCGGAAATTAACAGGGGCTTGGGACAAATATGCCACCAAAATGAACAAAAATAAGGGGCAAAAAATGCCTTGGGAACAATCTATTATGACTGTTGAGGTGAAAGTGAATGAATATTGTTGACTGCTAACATTGCATCAAACATCTTTTACGTGTTTTTTTGCAGGGTTGAGCATTATAACCAATCATGCACAATTCTGTTGAGCGTTTGAATGTAATGCAGACCTGCCAACATGTACGTATTTTTCGTACTCGGCACGCATTTTGACCCTTAAGTACGCTTGTACGATTTGCTGCTCTCTGTGTACGCATTTTGATGCATCTCGCATTTTGCCAGTTTCAGTTTCTATACAATCTATGACGTTGATTCTGCGTCCGTGTAAGTGGAAGTGGAGTGAAAAGCTTTGGCCAATCAGAGCGCTGCATTTTAACCCTCTTAACACCCCACCCCACCCCACCCCACCCCCCGTCGCGCTATGCGCGTTCAATTCAATTCAGTGCCTCAAGCAAGCCATGGCTGAACATCCCAAAAAAAAGCCTCGGAAATCACACCGCTTTATTGACCGCTATCGGGAGAGATGGCCTTGCCTCCAGATGTCCAAGCTACCTAATCACGCGTTCTGCACCGTGTGGCACATCAGTCACCAAGGCGCAACAGGTAACGAATACAGTACCACACACAAATATTGACCACCCCGAAACATAATGATATTAAAAATAAAAGGATGAAAAAAAACGTTCATAGTGTCAATAGGCTAGCTTATCCTTCCATAGTTGAGGGCAGTTAGAAAAGTGGTGGAATGGCTAGAAATCTAGAAGGTTTTAGACAGGCCACGTGCTGATTAACGTAAGGTAAAGGTAACAGTTATGGTATTTTTTTAAGCCTAATTGAATCTATGAACATTAAAAATTCTCAATTGCTTGCGAATTGCGTTTTTTTTCGGTTTTGCATTTAATTAATTATTTTTCTAATTCTATTTGCCTCCATTCTAATATACTGAACAACGCGACATACATTCACATCACACGTTAGTGGTAGAGTTATACTCACGGAACACTATAGTCATTCACAATCACCAAAGTTCATTATTTGCATGCGTTTTAAAGCCTTCATTCACGTGCATATGCAGTTTTAACATGTAAGCACATGTTAAAACAGTGAATATGCACGTGAATGAAGGCCAAGCGCGCGCACTAAACACATGTCAAACACGCGATTACTGGACTAAATAGTCGTCTTACTGCGCTAATACTGTCAAATACACACAAGGTTAACATAAACACAGTCGGTTATGTCTAAAGTGAAAGTAAAATCGGCGAGTGTCTGTATATTAGATGCACGCAGGTCTTAAAATGACAGTAGCGCAGCCTATAGTGAACACGCTGTCCTTAAAGGGACAGTTCACCTCTAAAATGATGTAATTATTTACTCACTCTAATATTGTTCATAACCTGTATTCATTTCTCGATGACAGAATTTTCATTTTTGAGTGAACTATCTCTTTAATGTTAATACAACAACAAAAGACAAAGAGAACATCCCTCACTGCTCTTGACTGAAGAACTTTAATACAGTAGCTTTAATAAGAATCAATGTATATTTTATAGTGAAGTCTGTGGTGTTTTATTTTTACATTTATTCATTCAATTTCATACTTAAATGCAGCTGTACAGCTCTGAGCTGCCAGTGTAAATCTTTATATACATTTATATTATACAATACACTAGGAATGTGTACAAGGGTTTTTTTATGTAAAGTTTTAAGTTTAAGTAAGGTTTTTCAATTCTTTTAAGTAAAATAAAGAAAGAGTATTGCAATAAAAATAGTCTTTTTTCTCCTTAACCTCTTGCTGTTCCTGTCGCCTAAGAATAGAATAGCAAAAAACTGATGTGACAAGCCATCTGAACCGAACCGAAAACTGTGGTTAAAAACCGAGGTATGTATTGAACCGTGGACTAACTGTATTGTTGCATCCGTAATATATATATTAGGATATATTATATATATTATATATATTAGGGGTGTAACGGTACACAAAACTGACGGTTTGGTACGTACCTCAGTTTTGAAGTCCCGGTTCGGTATGGATTCGGTACAGCAGTTTTACAAAATTGCTTTTTATTAATTTTTATTTAACAGTGGTTTAATGAAAAAATTCAAAAGTTTATTAAAGATAATGCTGCAAACTATATAGGGAGCCCTTACTTACATATAGCTATTAAAGATTAACAGAGCCCAAACTATTAGCCTAAATTCAGTTGCTATTTATTTTTAGATATAATAATCAACACTCATTAGCTTCACATAAGGCAGTTTTTGCATTAACTTCTAAATCGAATTATTTTTATTCGTTGTTGAAATATAATCATTTAGTGGCTGTAATTTTCATGACAGGTTTATTTAAACATACATTAAATAAACAAGACATCACTAACAGGCTAAGTAGTATATAATGAATATATATAGGCTAATATAATGAATATAACGGCTAATATAGTGCATGTATTCAGTGAAAGAGTTGATTTCTCTAGTAAGCTAACAGCTGTGGACACTGAATGACTTCTGAGTAAACGTGATTCTGCATGACATTGTTTATACAAGCTGTTTTATGGTCTTTCCGCGGTTGAAACACAGATGGAGCGATTACACGACATATGATACATTTCAGTAAGTTGTAATGTATCCTCAACATACCTTAAGATATATTCATTTATGTTTATTCTTTAGGAAGAGATGATCGCATTGACTCGCGCGCTGCCTGCTAGTTGAACTGATACGCGTCTATGATCGCATTGACTCGCGCGGCGAGATATATACATACATACATACATACATACATACATGCATGCATGCATACATACATACATACATACAAACAAACAAACAACCAGGGCTATAACATAACCCATTATAAACTCAGTGTCTGCTCTATTACAAATAATTTATATTTAAAAAAATACCCCAAAACGGCATTACAAGATGGAAATCTAGACTAGAAAGGATATTTAAACTTGCTAAATCACGCCCATGACTCACAGCGGAGTTGCAATATTTGGATTATATCCACAACGGTGGAGTGCACGTTGGCAGTGGGCTGTCGGGTGTGTGCTGGGCGCCCGGGCGGGAGTGGGGTTGTTTCGGGGGGTAGGAGTACTCATAAAATTTCTTCAAGGTTGGCAGGTCTGGTAATGGCCAATCAGAGGCATTTAGAGTCACTGGTGATTTAAGAAGTCCAATGGATAAATTAATTGTGTGGCTTTCACACTTCATATAAACTTTAGTCCACTGTATTAGCAGTATCTCTCTTGAAGCTAAGTCACACTCTCTGTAAAATACCGAATCGAAAATGAAAACATGCCACACACAAAAGAGATCTAGATCAGCTATTGTCACCCGAATCTGCTGTTAATAATAAATCACCCACCTGCTACCGACCCAAACCTATGATGTTCTCTGATTTAGATATTCAATCCGACCCCCACCCAATCGTCACATTACAATTATTCTGATTCTTTGGGCACACTTACACGACAACAATGTAGAGAGCCATATATATGGTCTGCGGTCTTTTGCTTTTGTAAACTTATTTTGTGGTCACAGTTATGAATATGCAACTAGTGAAAAATTCTTCTTATATATTTTATTTTTTGGAGTGAGCAAAGTAATTTAAACAAAAAGGGAAACAATTTGTGAATAGTGACTTTTGAGAGATTCATTACTGTTATATACACGTTTTCGTATTAAGATTTAAATATTTTTTTTATTGACCATAGTATTATTGTTGATAATTTTTGAAAGGGCCTTGAGCCCACAAAGCCCCTCCCCCACTTTTTTGACGCAAATCGACTCAAGGTTCGAATCCGCCTTTTGCCGAACTCACTCTACTACCTTTTCCCATCGCATATCAGATCGGAAAGGCATTTATTTTCAATAAAAATGAAGAAAATACTATAAAAGTGGAAATAAAGCATCTAACATGTGTTTAATAATAATTGTTTATTGGTTAGGGGTAGATAAACAGACGTGCTGAATTAGAGACAATAAAAGTGAGTGGGTCCAATATCATTGATCGTAAAAAGTGGGTGAGTCTTGTGTTTTCTCGAGGGAACCAGTCTGATGCTAAATGCTGGTTGGCCTACAAAATGACGTCATACCTCCACCACTCTATTATGAAAACCATCTGTGGTGAGCAATATTGGTGCAAAAAAATGGTATGCAAATGCTGCTTTGTTTATATTGTCAGTCCTAGCTCTGCCGATGTCCATTTTTTAATGATGAATACAGTATACTGCCACCTGCTGGTATGGAGAGTTGCCTTTTTTGGCCAGAATGTACGTGCTTTTGTTCTGTAGTCCTCTGTGTATTCAAGCACAACTTTTAAAACTGGATGCAGTTGACATGAGGCAAGACCACAGTCCGCTAGTTCTTCAATGCCAGTTTGGTGCATGTGGCCTTTAAATCAGACTAGATTTCAGAATGAGTTACATTTAATGCTTTTTTGTTAGGCATCTTTAGTTGCTTTTCGAGGCCAAACCGCACTCGTTGCTTAACTGTGCCGATCCAGCCTAGCCGGATATGGTTTCATTTTCCACTGTGGTGCTGATAACAGAGCTCTTTGAATTTACATTTACATTTATGCATTTGGCAGACGCTTTTATCCAAAGCGACTTACAGTGCCCTTATTACAGGGGCAATCCCCCTGGAGCAACATGGAGTAAAGTGCCTTGCTCAAGGACACACTGGTGGTGACGCTGGGATCGAACCAGCAACCTTCTGCATATCAGTTCCATGGTTTATCCCACTGGACCACCATCTCACAGTGTACCATATTGTTCAGAATATAAGACAATGTTTTTTTTCTTTTTAGAAATACATCGGGAAAAAACGGGTTTGGCTTATATTCAGGCTCTAGACTTTTACAAGTCACTATCTTAATGAGTGTCTAAGAGCCGCGTGACTGTCACATTTGCGCGCCTCACTGACAGGAACAAACTTTCCCCGTACGTGATTTTAAATTATAAGACGGTACCCAGATTTTAGTTTCAATGAGAAGTTGACGTTCCTTCAACTTGTTACCTTGACAAAATCTGGTCTTAACGGTCTGATGAATTGTACCCGTTTTTGGCTATATGGTTTTTACTATGAGATGGATAGCCTGATTGTTATATAATTCAGATGGGTTACAGGCTATTTGTATGGTATGCCAAAAAGTGCTTATTTTTAAATGTGATCGTTTGTACATTTTATCACTATTTACCATACTTTCAATACAAAAATTTAAATATGAAAATATGCTATATGAACATTTACAAATGAAAGCATTTTCTTTTTAAAAATGTTCTTTATAAAATACAAGATTTGGTCTTCAAAAATACTTTTTTCCAAAAGATACATCTTGAAAAAGTGGGGTCGTCTTGTATTCGGAACAATACGGTAATACAAATGTGTTAGTCGTTACCTTGGTAACGCAAGAGTTATGGAGGATGATCAGATATTTCTTTTAACTTTATTCATCATTGGTGTTTACGTTGCTCAAATAGCACGCTTAGACAGCTAAAGAGAAACCGGTAGCCATGCAACAGTCAAGTGACCAATCCTGAGTAGCGACGTCACTACAGTATTCTACTAGTACGGTTCAGCACGATTAGCAAACCGTACTGAGAATTACATCTGAGACCGGTTTGTAATCGTGCTGTGCCGTACCAGCCTCAAGTGGAAACATAACTAGAACCACTCCTTACCATTTTTAGCTTTAACCTTTCAGCCCGACAGTGAAAAAGCTTTTGGTTGCAGGCAGAGATGTGATTATTTTGTGTTTGAGCTGTAAAGTTTGTTTCCCCTGGAAATAGTAGTCTCGTTGGGTTGTTCTGTTGCTTATTTGCAGTGTCAAAATGTCACAATGAATTTGGATCGTGAGCACCGCTGCATCACAAGAAAAACTGCACATTTACAGTATCGCCGTGTTCCACCGGTCAAGTGTGAAATTGCTCTTCTGTCAGTCTGTGACCCCCCCCCCCCACTATGACTCCAACTGTAAGTCTGTGACCCTGCTCCACTCTCACATACTTGCAACAATGTCCAGTCAACGGTTCCTATTATCTTTAATGAAAGGCCAGTCATAGTGTGAGTGAAGCACTTTTCAGTTTTAGATTTAGATGTCTAGATTTTAGAAGATGGATCCAGAGCATCTACTTTTTAAATTATATAGTAAACTAACGAAGGAGATTTGATCTGAACCCATGGTCTCTGATCTTCTCGCTTAGCGTATCCAAAACATTCATCCAAAACGATTTATAGTTCAGCATTTACACAACAACACAGGATTAAGTGCCTTGCTCTTCATTCGAATGACGGGCTGGTGGGCTGATGATGATAATACCCGTCATCATCATCGTTCTTCATGATCTTGCTAAGCAGGCTGTCTTCCATCATTACCTTACGCCAGGTTTGATTTACGTGTTAATTCCCATCGTTGCCACGGGAACAAGTTGCCTGCGTTTTGTACTAAATTTTTTACCCACTGGTTTTGCACAGCCAGCTCTGATGAAAGAACATTTCTCTTTAGGAGAGCCTGATGACAGAGACCAGTCTAAACTGGAGATGAAGATGTGGGACCCAGAGTGTCCGCTGACCAACAAACAGATCGACCAGTTTCTTGTGGTTGCTCGGTATGTCTTTCTACATTTTATCTATTTCATATTAATAAATCAATGTGTCAGTGACCTTTAAAACAGTGGTTCTTAACTGTTTTGCTTCAGGATGAAAATTTGACATTTGGACAAAATTCAGAAGTACACACAAATGCCTATTAAAATCAAACACTAAAATTTGATTAATATTACATTAACTATATATTGATGATGTGTTGTGTTTTCTGTTGGAAAAACCCAAGTGGTTCGTCTCTACAGTTCGCTTGGTTTCTAAATGTCTTTTGAATTTTGAATTTTCATGACAGTAAAACTTTGCACAAAACACATTGATCGACGCAAACCATTTTTGTCAATGTATTGTTTTTTTTTTTTATGGTTCTTGAGGAAGAGACGAAACATGCCATGCAACTTATTGGAATCTGCCTAACATGGCGAGTCTCATCGAAACAACTTTAAGTAATAGGAGGGAATTTATTGTCCGATTAATCACAATCTTCATGAATGATCCCAATATCGATTCTTGGAGGCACAATTTATATTATAACTGAAATATACACAAATTAAATTGAGAGCCTGCGAATCGTAATCAAATCTGTATTGATGCCCAGTCCTACAGTTACATTTACATCAAACAATTGGATCGTTTTTATAGCTGACCCGTTTTTGGGTCGTGACCTGCCAGTTGACAACCACCGTTGTAGAAGATATTGGAACCTGTGTCATTTTTCCCCCATCGAATTTACATAATGAATCTGGTGATCTATGTGCAGAGCGGTTGGAACTTTTGCCCGAGCTTTGGACTGCAGCAGCTCCGTCAGACAGCCCAGCTTACACATGAGTGCCGCGGCAGCCTCACGAGACATCACACTGGTACCCATCCCATCAGCACCATCTGTCTCTGTATATCCACTGGAGATGTGAAAACCCTGATTAATTCTCTCACTATCCATCTATCTCGTTCTCTTAAAGTTCCATGCTATGGACACCCTGCATCGGCACGGCTATGACCTGTCCAGCGCTCTGAGCGTGCTCGTTCCTCAAGGAGGGCCCGTGCTGTGCCGGGATGAGATGGAGGAGTGGAGCTCGTCAGAGGCAAACTTGTTCGAGGAGGCGCTGGAGAAATACGGCAAAGACTTCAACGATATCCGGCAAGACTTTGTGAGTATGCACTTTATACACTGCATTGTTTCTTTTTCAAATGATTCTGAATCAGTCCACAAAATCTTACTGGAGATTTGGTTAATTAATTGGTAGTTGTTAATCAATTAAATTATTGGTAAATTTTCAAACACTGATTATATTACTGTAGGATTTACTTGTGAAAGTGACATTTTGAAATTGAAAGACTGAAATAGAAAATTATTTTTCACAGTGCATACACTACTGTTACAAAGTTTGGGGTCAGTAACATTTTTGTAAGATGTCTCTTAGGTCCCGTACACACAAAGATGCGTTTAGCCGTATACGCAAAGATTTTGTATTGTATCGGTGCTTTGTCCAGATGGATCCGGCTTTTTGGTAACCTGAAACCGCTATTTTTTTTTTTTTTTGGTACCGGATCCCATAGTGGATAAATCTGAAATCTGTACAGCCAATCTGTATATTTTGTGAAATGATGTCATCACCCAACGTCTCGACCCTAGTCAGACACCGCATGCGCATGCTCCAAGTCTTCTCCATTTTTAGTGTATCTCTGTGGCAGAATTACAGCGCCACATACTGGTCTGGCATGTATACTTCATCATTTTGAGTCGGTTTCAGTGGTTTTGTGTGTATGGCTGTACGCAGATATTTCTTGAGACAAGGGGAAAAAAAGATTGGATGGGGAAAGCTCTGACTTCGTGTGGATGTGGCCTTATGCTCACCAAGGATTTGTATTTATTTGATAAAAAATCCAAAACAAAAAAGTAATGTGAAATATTATTACAATTTGAAATAAATGTTTTCTATTTTAATTAGTGATTCACTGAAATAACAATTCTGGGCCAAAACCGAAAATTCAGGATGGACTTGGCTGAAAAGCGAATCTTAAAATAAGTAATAAATTAATAATCAATTAATTAATAAAACGTATTAATAATCAACACTCAAATAGCTAAAACTGAAATGTACAAACATTTAAATTGCACATAAGGCTGTTTTTATTTAAAAGTTTTGATAGCAGAATTGTTTCTACTCCAGTTTGTTGGTAAAATATAACATTTAAAGGACAATAAACTGTAATAACTTGTTTTATTGATGTCTTTCCCCATTTGAAATGCTAATTGAGTGATTACATGAGACAGGACTCATTTCGGTAAGTTGAAATGTATCTTTGAACATATCTTGATGTTCACCCATGTTTATTTCGTGCTGTAACTAGTAGAAAAGAGGTGATCGGATCATGTGTGCTTGATCTGTGCTGCTACTTGATATGTCACGTCGTATTAGAGAGCAGTCTTCAGCGTCACACGATCCTTCAGAAATCATTGTAATATGCTAATTTGGTGATCAAGACACAATTCTTCTTATCAATGTTGAAAGCAGCTGTTCTGCTTCATATTTTTTTAAGAATAGAAAGTTCAAAAGAACAGCATTTAAAATAAATAAATAAATAAATAAATATTTTGTAACAATGTAAATATCTTTACCGTCACTATTGAAGTATTAAAATCTTACAAACCCCAAACTTTTGAATGGTAATAGTGGGAAAAAACGAGGTGCTATATGGCAGTGGTTCCCAAGCTTTTTAGAGAGGTGTACCCCTGAGGCATTTAACATCCTTCTGCGTACCTCCTCTCTTCCACTTGCACTGCAGTCACACCTTTTCCATAAGGGGACAGTATTTACCCCCTTTAAATTGCTTTTCCAGTGCATTTTTTTTATCTTTTAGAAATACCTTTTAGAAAATATTGCTTTAAATACAAATGTTCAGTGGAGAAATATGCAATGATGGTAAAAAAACAAAGTGATACTTTTTAAATATTAAACTAAAACGGTGGCGGTAAGTCACTGTCTTAATGAGTGAGTCATTGAGTCATTATTACCACTCTGACCAAAGTGCGCATGTTGCGTGGCCGTATACGAATGCTGTGTGTTCACACAACTTCATGAATGAACTCCATGACATTATTCTAAAGTTTTCTCTTATCCTAAACGCCAAACTCTGCCAACACAACTCGCTACGCAGTCTCTGCTCCGTATCTTCATCCAGATGGCACGAAGAATGCTATGGGAGCATAGGCAAACCCGGCATTGCGATGTTCATCACGGCAACAAATAATATCCATTACGTCCATAAAAATTTATTTTGAATTTGATGCAAGTAGATTAAAACAATGGCCGGTAACATGCATACTGTATGCATATCTGAGTGTGGTATAACCATACTTATTAGCGAATAATGAAAATTGCATGTAAACTGGATTGAGAAGTTCTGCTCGTGTCATGTAAACTTCTTACTGCGATTTAAAGGCCCTTTCACACCGGACGCGTAACGGAAAAGCGAAGCGGAAAAACGAATTATTCGTGTGCAAATAATTCACGTCAAAACCATTCACATCAGCCGCAACGCGAGTTTGCGATGTTTGTGACATTTCAGAGCTCCAACATTACAAAACATTTGCGGCAACAGCTGAGAAAACACGGACATTTCCTCATCCAGTGAAGACAAGCTTCTCATTTTATTTAGAAGACCGAAAAGACGGTATTGGGTGCACCCAGTCTTAAAGAGCAGAGAGTTTGAAGGGGAGTATGCTAATTGCTGAAACTTTATCATGGCCGGTTCCGCACTTGCTTTCAAATGTCCGTGGGACAATTTGAGGAGCTCCTCCAGCAGCACATCGGACGAGACAAACACACACTTCAGGAACCAATCAATCTGGAGCAGCTGTGTTTCCAGCCATGTTTCCAGTTGAGTCACAATGTAAACATTTAAGTGCCACAGTCGTACTGACGGAAACATTCACTTTCCATAGTCGCGGACACAATTGGATTAGAAAAAAATCAACGAGTTTTAACTCAAAAGGTTATGTTATCGTTGTCTGTAGCCTTCAGTGGGCAAACACAGCTGCATCTGTACAGCTGTAACTGCAACTACAGCTGTAATCTCATGAGAAATGCGAAACCTGGTGAAGGTTAATGTTGATTGAATAGGTAATAACATCAGCTGGACATTTCGTGACCTTTGTTTCCTTGTATGTGATTGGTTTAAGCCTTTTCTGTCGCTGCGAGTGTTAAAAAAATCGGCATCGACGCGTAAAAAATAAACATCGTTTTTTCATTGCAGCACATTCGCGTTCGGTGTGAAAGCACTCATTACACAAACGGCTGATCAAAAAATAAAACCATTGTGTGAATTATTTGCGCGTCCGGTGTGAAAGGACCTTAAGATCTTACTCTGATTATTAGAAATAATCGCATTATTGGTGCACATGTAAACGTCTAAAATGTTCAGCACTTAATATTACCTCTTTGTTTGTTGAACTGTTGTATAAAATTAATGTCACTTTTGCAGTCTTCTTCGCCAAAATCGCATTCTTGCTTGTATAATATATTATCAACATTAAAAACAAGAATCACACGGGGTATGTTTTGTATCGACGAGTTTTGAGTCTTAAATCGATCTATATACACAGTTGAGAACGGCAGTAATGTAACACAAACCTATCATATGCACACTGCTTGTGTGGATGCAGTCAGTTTTGACCGCAAAAGATGAGGTTATTTGATTGGATGTCATGTATTTGACCTTTTACGGCATTTTGCCTGTTAAAAATACATGCTCGGTTTTCATGTTATTTTAAGGAAGAAAAAAAATAGAAGGTGGGGTAGAATTAAATGAACTGCAAAACTCAGCGTTTCGTTTGCGTACCCTGTCACCTCATGTACTGCTATAGGGGAAAAGAAGAACAGTTTAAACAGGATTGTTATATGTGGTGATACAAAATGATACTGCAAAAGCAAAGAATGGCACTTCAAATGATCGGATGGAGGAGGAGTAGCAGCAGAGATGAGGTGAAGTCATGATGTACGGCTGAGCGATGGGAAGATTGGAGCAGCTGAAAGGATTGGATTTGGAGTGTGTTGCTGCTTGATCTAACTGAGAACATTTGATCTGCTCGTTCAGAGACAAGAGTGCTTATTTGTATAGGGAATGGAATGAAAGCTTCGGTGTTAAGGTGTGAACGCAACAAAATGGGATTTTTTACTCCAGGGCTTTACTTCTCAAAATGAAATGGAAAAACAACTGCCCTTCTACTGAGTCCACTTTGTTGCACACATAAGAACTACTGGTTCACAAGCACCAAATAGTCCCATAGAGATTGTCTTGGTGGGGTGGTTTAAATGGTAAACTGGTTTTCCCTTTTCTGTCTTAAAGCGGTCATCGATAGTGATTTGATTTGTGCTGTGATTAATAGATAGAAGTGGATGATGTTGAACATTTATCACCACCCCTGAAGGGTTCAGATACCGAATCAAGCTTGTCCTGCTGATTCTATGTTCATTCTCTACATGTGGTTTTAAAGTTTCACAGGGAATCTGACATTAAAGTTCAAACGGCCTAATTGTTGTATCATTTTTATTCATGAAATTGCATTGAATTACTAATAAGCTATTATAATGATGTTACCTTTTAACACTCTGACAACCTTCCAAAGTGCATGTTGTCACCTCCCCATTTACAGAATGAGGAAAATGACTAAAGATAAAGTTACAATGTATAAAAAGTGGTTACATTTCTTCTTAGTGTTTTAATTAAACACATTTGTAGTGTCATTGTTTTTGTGAAACATAACTTAAGCATGTTCAACAGTTAAGAAGACCGTAAAACCTAGATTCATAGACATGATTCTCATCCTTATTCCTTACCGGGTTCAAAAACCGAAAGGAAGGCAGAGAAACCAGCCACTAAAAATACATAGCAGCACCTCAGGATGTTAATCTAAATGTTCTTCATAACACCAGCTGTCGGCACAGAACACCTCTGTGTTCATTTTTATGCTCTGCTCACCCTCGCATAGATGCGGGCCAAAAGTGGGGGCTCTGCCAGCTTTAAATGAAGATTTCTTAAATTCTTTGCGACCATTTCATGCACGTTTCCTTGCGCTCAGCAGGTGCTCATGAATAATCATGCGCGCCTGCATGTGATTCCAGACATACCACGCTCAGACTAAATATTCCATAAATTCTGACAATTTATAGAATTAAGACGAGACGAGCTGTATCTCCTTTCTGACACCTCCTTTCTGACATTTGAAATGACCTGTTTTATTTCAGCTTCCTTGGAAGTCACTGACCAGCATCATTGAGTATTATTACATGTGGAAAACCACAGACAGATACGTTCAGCAGGTGAGCAGTGTTTAATTGCTTGAAAAAGTTATGCTGTGCTTTAATAGAAGAAACTTTAATTATCTGGAAACATCTTTCTCTGTTTGCTCTGACTGTTCTTGATTTCGCTCAGTGCCGAATGTTTATGACTTTGTACAGAAACGACTGAAGGCAGCAGAAGCAGAGAGCAAGCTGAAGCAAGTCTACATCCCCACATAGTGAGTGTGGACATCTTTAAAACATCAACATTTCAAAGACCTGAACACCATTCGCATGATTTTAATGGTCTGGTCTCAAATGCATCTCCAGTGACAACTTTCTCAGATTACGATTTTGCATGTTTATAAACTGTAAAAGATTGTGTGAAATCTAATTTGCTTTTTGTCTCACAGCAATAAACCCAACCCTAACCAGATCTCCGTCAGTAACGGCAAGATGGCAACTGTGAACGGTGCAGCAGGCACAGGCAGTTTCCACACAGCCGGAGGCGGCCGCGCATGTGAGAGCTGTTTTGGTGAGTAAGGACCCTCTTTGCCTAATTACAGTCAACACAGCCATCCAATCAATTCACTCCTTTTCCCAGAGGACATGTCACGCCTCCTGTAATCAATGGGGCTGGATACTGCATTTTCACCCTTTTATCTTCCAAGCTTATCAATCAAAAGCTGCCACATCAAAATCTGTGATGAGCAATGCTTAGTCTGGGTCAATATTGCAATATATGCAATACAAGCTTTCCTGTAGCTCAAACAGTAGAGCATGGCACTAGCAACACCATGGTCATGGGTTCGATTCCCAGGGAAAGCAAGAATTGATAAAAATGTAAAAAATGTGTACCTTGAATGCAATGTAAGTCGATTTGGATAAAAGCGTCTGCCAAATGCATAAATGTAAATGTAAATATTGCTTTTTAGTAATGTGCTTCCATCGGGGAGCATAAAGGGATTTTAATCCCTCTCGACACCTAATCCTTTCATTTTGTTGTAGGATGTATTGTTCTATTTCTCTTCAGTTTGCAATTAGGTTTCTATGAAAGCTGAGTGTTCCTTCAGACAGACTTGGTTATATAAGGAATAATTGACGATGCAGACCCGAGGTGTAACGGCCATTCCGCTACGTGTCGTGACCACCTCGGGTGTGCATTATTTTTCAAATAATTCAATGGCCCAGAGTCAGTTATTCCACTTATACTACGGTTACCACACCTCCAAATATTGTTCAGATGATTTATTTCACGACTTTTGTCAGGTTTCGTCCTTAAAACGCTCTTATGTGCAGGACTAATTTATTTTGCATCTAAACCCAAGCCTCCGTTGCTAATTCCAAAACGTCATTTTAGAGTTAGTAACAGAGGCTTGAGCCGGGAAAGTTACTTGCATTACAATGTTGTGTTACTCCCTTTAAAAGTAACTTGGCAACATTTAGGGGTGTCACGATTCTCCAAATCCTCGATTCGATTAAAATTCTAAGGTCATGGTTCGATTCGATTCTCGATTTTTACATTTATTTTTTTTAAAGCACATGTTGCTATGCCATTTTTAGACTAGACTTTTATGCAATATAATATTGGACCTTTGTTTTGCAATGTACCATACTACTTACTTTGTCAAATTTTAGTTAACATTTATTAACAACAATGTAACAACTTATATCTTCAGTGTTCAGTCAATTGAACTTAAGCAAAATAACCTGCCATCTACTACATCTTCACAGAAGATGACATTCAAGTTCACAACAAAACAAACAAAAACAGTAAAACGGCCATGTCCATAGTCTTCTCTGAACAATTAAGTGTCTTAACAAACTATTTCCGAACAGTTGAACATATACCACACTGATAACTACTTTTTATCCCTGAGAATGATGACTGTATTTTTTCATTCTTTCATGTTCTTCCTAAATACGGATATGTTGTTTAGAGCTGCTCTTTGAGTTGTCAAACATTTAAAAAAAAAAAATAGAACAAGACAACTGTAACAATTTTTCAGTTTCAAGTTCTTCTTAAAGAGGAATATGGAAAGAGAACTGCTAAACTATTGCTAAAATACTGTAGTCAAGGCAACTAAATGTGCGCTGATCAGACCTTCAATAACTTTCTCCTTTACATTATTGTACATGGATGGAATCACCAAAGCTGTGAGATGCGATCTACTTGGGATTTCGTTGGCGTGGTTCCAGCACACTAATTAAATGCCTAAAACCGGAGTTGTCCACCACCGAAAGGTTGCATGTCTGCGGCTATGAATACTAACGCATGCGAAATTGCATTTGCACACAAACGTTGTCAACATAACTCACTGGAAATCCGAAATACTTCCACACCGATGACTTCAGTGAAAGAGGAGGGGTTTCAAGTTCTGTCGATTGGTCTCCTGCATCTGCAGTTGCCAAGCTATCTTTTGAGTGGCTGTAGCTGAGGTTGACTCGCAGCATTTTAACACACGTGTTTTTTTTTCCGCTTGGCAAGCAAACGGACGTGACATGGGGGCGTGGCAGCATCGACGATTCCATTTTTTTAATTCGAAGTTCAAGATTGTGACTTAATTTCGGTCGATTTCGATTTAAAATCGAAATCGTGACACCCTTAGATAACATTACTTAGTTACTTTTTAAGAAAAGTATGTTACATTACTTTTGCGTTACTTTTTCTCACCTGGGCTGCTCTTTTGTTTTTGTTTTTTTTTTTATAACAAAAAAGTTCTATTTTTGGGCAAATGTAAAGTCCCTTTCACACCAAAATTGAAATAATAAGGCTGAAAGAAATGCAAATTCACGCCTGTACAGTAGAGGGCGCAGCTCCAACAAACCTTGAATTGCAGAGCAGTAGGATGCAGGAGAAGAAAGTTGAGCACTTAAGGCCAATTTATACTTCTGCATCGAGTGTACGGCGGACCGCAAAAATGTAACAACTGTTAAAAAATGTAACAGCACCGCAAGTGCTGTGATTGATCTGCCAGAACTAGGGATGGGTCGCGATTTTCGAATATTCGATAGTTGATTTAATTATAGAATATCGAATAGTTTGTGCGATTATCGTCCTCAAAAAAAATCCCCATGTTTTTGGTGTGGTGGTGATGCGTTCATGTGACCAGAGGGAGGCGCTGCCAATAAAGCACCTAAAGCTGTCAGTCTGCTCTCAGGGTGTTTTATACTGGGCACGTTTGATGTGGTCCGAGCGTGATTCTTCCCTCCGCCTCCGCAGTGTTGGTCTGGTTTCACACTCAACTTGAACCCTAGTGCGTTTGCGTTCATCTAACGTAGTGTTCCCAGGGGGCGTTCAAAGCACAACGGGGGGCGTTGGAAGCAAGATTTCTGAAAGGGGGGCGTTCAGGTGTTCCTGGGGGGCGTTCACGAGTTTACAACAAAAATCCAGGCAAAGCCAGATTAAACATGTAGGCTAATTAGTAGCAAAATAATTGCCTACAACAAAATCTGCCAGTTTAATGCGACATGTAAACAATGAATCGTTTTTTTTTTTTGCAATGACTCAAGCCTCAATCCGGTGTAGAGCTTAGATCGGGCTCAAAAAATTAAGCCCAACCCTACCCGAGCCCGATGCCTGGCCCGGCCCGACACATTAACTGTAATTATGAGCCCGAGCCAGGTTAAAACACGACCATTTTTTAATACTTGGGCGTTCTGACGAGAACGAGCATAATGAGCGAAGCGGACCGGTGTGACAATCAGCTCAATGCAGGCGCGCGCTCACGAAACACCGGTAAAATGATGTTTGCTCAAATCCAGCTTAGACATGACATTTATCTGTACTGTAGCCTAATAATAAATTAAACGTATATATAATGTTATTTTTTTTAAATATAGAGGCTATATATATATATATATAGCCAACAATATTTTCTTTCCGTTTTTAATTCCGTTAAATTTTTTTATTTTATTTTTTTTATTACCAAATTCTGTTTTCAAATCAAATGAAGAAATAAAACAGTACTTTAATTTAACTTTTAATCATAAGAAATTAAACAAACTGTTTTGTCAAACAACATGCTGCACTGAACTTTATTGATCAAATTAAAACATGGAAGAAAACGTGATTCCTTAAATTAAGTTTTAATAATATTGTATTATTATTAGTGTTATTATTACATTGAGACTTATCTAAATTCTACTGTACAACATTAATATATATATATATATATATATATATATATATATATATATATATATATATATATATATATAGGCTATTTTTGGCTACTCCTCGCTGATTGGATGTCAAATTTGTAACCATTGCATTTCATTAACACTGGCACTGATTTATAATTTCTATCTCAGACTACTCTTTTGCTCTCTGGGATTCTAAGGGACCTGGATAATGGATAGAAAACCACTGATCTAACGTCATCACAAACGTGCACGGGCATAATAGGAAACAGAACGTGGGTCAAATATATTGGGCTTTTTTAAAATTAATTTGGTGCTATTATGTGCAGCTGAGTAAACAACACTTGGGTTTACCGTATGTGTTGCTGGAAGGCGGCTTTGCTGCTTGCAAACAGACTCTTTTGAGGAGACGTGAATTGCCATTAATTTGCTGCCCTGATTGCACTCTATGCGCGAATACACTGCAGGCTCGCTCTCGCGATCGTATCTCAGGTAAATCATCAACACTATCATCACTTACATGTGTGTTATTGAACTAATGACATTGCAATCGGCTAAAACGCATGCGCTGGTTACTTTTCTTCCTGAACAAGTGCACACCCGAGTGTTGTTTGCACATTCACGTGAATCGCGGCACAGCTCCGAGTGCAACCGAACTCCGGTTGTGTGTTCTCGGGTTCGGTACCTCAGTGCACACCAAGCTCTGTATGAAAGCTTTCACATTAGCAATTGATCATGCGAACCGTGCTCCATTTCGAACTAAACTGCCAGAGTAAAAACACCCTGAGACAACAGAAGAAGAACACATCGCCTCACGCGCACACTGTAGACTTGTGGCATATAACGGTTGCTGTAACTTGGGGCGATGTCAAATAACAGTCATATGTTTCAGCATGTTACAATAATTATATGGCTTGAGTTGATATATTCCCTAATGAATTAAACAGTTTGTCATCATACAGATTGAGAGTGTGAATGGTGTCTCTCTCTCTCTCTCTCTCTCTCTCTCTCTCTCTCTCTCTCTCTCTCTCTCTCTCTCTCTCTCTCTCTCTCTCTCTCTCTCTCTCTCTCTCTCTCTCTCTCTCTCTCTCTCTCTCTCTCTCTCTCTCTCTCTCTCTCTCTCTCTCTCTCTCTCTCTCTCTCTCTCTCTCTCTCTCTCTCTCTCTCTCTCTCTCTGTTTATATGTGTGTAGCCTTTACATGCGCGCATGCAGGGGAGGAGTTGCGATTTTCGCATAAAAATCGAATAATTCCCAGCGATCTTCGAATATTATTTATGCTTGAAATGCCCATCCCTAGCCAGAACCTCTCCCTTAGGTCAATAAATAAGATTTGTGTCCAATAGGTGTGTGTCCAGAAATGGGATGATAGTTTAATCCTTACATCTGCTATATTACACAATATTTTGTAGTGCAGAGATTCGTTATGTTGGTGAATAAAAAGATTAACGCCGATATTTTTTTTTATCGCCCGATAAGAGTCTCACGTTAACACAGCATGTTAACGCCGATAATATATATATATATATATATAGCCTAGAACTACAATATGCATCATGTTCACTTCACACACAATGCATCTGCACTTAATCCAGAGATAAACTGTTGTCTGTAAACACATCTGCGCGAGTGTGTGTCTGCACTGTTTGTGTGTGGTTTGAGTGGGAGAGCAGAGAGAGCGCGAGAAAGAAAGTATGTGCTTTCCGTACATAATAAAACATAATTTTGTGGCTAAAAACATGGAATTTGGAAAATTGTTTACTATATTTATTTGCTTGTTCAGTGTCATTGTGGGTTTTGGTTCTTTTGCTGTTGTCGGCTGTAAGGACCTTTTGAAATAACTGAAATCATTTGGTGACGTGATCTGGAACTGTAATGTGGTCAAGACCTGCCTGGAACTACTTTAGCCGTGCGTTTCCCTGAAAATAATTGCACACCTTAGAATGCTCGCCAAACAATCAGATTCCAGCATTCAACAGCCCTGTATTATAAATATAATTAATTTAATAGGAAGGAGATTTCCTGACCCACCAGGCGTAATTAGACCTGCATTTTTCTTTCATTCATTCATTCATTCATTCATTCATTCTTTCATTCTTTCATTCTTTCATTCTTTCATTCATTCATTCTTTCATTCATTCTTCTCTGTTGACAGGTGTACAGTCTGCTCAGTGGTACTCTTGGGGTCCTCCTAACATGCAGTGTCGCCTGTGTGTATCCTGCTGGATGTACTGGAAAAAGTATGGTGGCCTGAAGATGCCAAGCAGAGCTGAGGGGGCAGAGGAAAAAAACGCCTCCAAGCCCTGCACCCAATGTAAGTACTGAGGTGCTTACACACACACACACACACACACACACACACACACACACATACACATGTCTGTGTATATGTGTATATACGTATATACCATTTAAAAGTTTGAGGTCGGTATGATTTTCTTTCTTTTTTTTTTTGGTGGAAAAAAAATTTATACTTAAGCCCTATTCGGACGGAATTAGATTTGCAAGGGTAGATGGAGTAGTGTAATTTTACCACAGAACGTCTGTCATATTAATGGCCAATTCGCACGGGATAAGAAATCTCAGTAAAACTAGCAGAAGTGGGAGGGGTAACTCGATTTACCCACCGCCATCACCTCTGTAAATCTATATATAACCGTTAGGTCCGGTCGAGCGATTTATTAATTCAATTCTAATTGGATTCTGTTGGTAATAGGCACTTACTTAAAACTAAAAGAAGTTTTGTGACTCTGACAAGTGCTTTCGACCTTCTTTTTGATCTGAATGGTAAGCAGAAAACGCTTGAGTTTTGCCTCAGACTTGTCCCACTGCCTAGAATGCAATTGAATGCTTTTTCAAACTCCTCCATACTTGAAAACCCCAAGGAAAACTACTTTTCAGCAAGAAATGATGGAATATTTACATACATTTTTACAGTGGGTCTATTCACACAGGATTAATATTACCTGAGGTAATTTTTCCAGACCGTTTTACGGAAGGTACAAGTTGCTGTAATCCTTACCGGCATTGTCCGTAATGATCACTGAGATGGCACATTTGGATGGGACTAAAATCACTGAGAAGCTCTGGTAATAATTACTTTACCCCACCTCTCCATGTTGAATTAATCCTGTCCGAATAGGGCTTTACCCTGCAAGGATGCATTAAATTGATTAAAAGCAACAGTTAAGACATTTATATTATTACAAAAGACTCCTAGTTCAAATAAATGCTGTCCTTTTAAAAGAATCCTGAAAAAAAAAAAAAGTTCAACATTGATAATAATATGAAATCTGCATATTAGGTAGGGGTGGGAATCTTTAGGCACCTCATGATCCGATCGCATTTAATAGCATCTTTTTGAGAATGCTTTTAAAATTTGTTTAACCACTTAAACATGCAGTCGGACACAGCCGCGTGCACTCTTCAGAAAGCGCACATGAGCATTTGAAAAGCAGCCGTCTGTCAGTAAGTGAGATTTTGCTTTCCAAACGACCTAAACGATGAGCATTTTTAAGGGAAAACAAGGATATACAGCTGGGCGAGTTTTTACAATTTAAGCATAACATCAAGCAAAGTGTGCGTTTTTCACAGTGCATTTCCTGTGCAATAAAGCCCGTGATTGCCCTTGTTATTCGCTTAAACCCTTTTGAACTTTTATGGAAGTTTATGTACTTGTTCGAGGGTTTTTGTGTGTGTGTGAAATTGGCAGCAAGCAGAATACGGTTTCCAGGATCAGTTCAGAATCGTTGAAGAGAGAAGCCTGATGCTTTGGAGAATTTATTTATTTTCTCCCACCCCTAATTTTATAATGACTTCTGAAGGCTCATGTGACATTTAAGAATTAGTGGCTGCTGAAAATTCAGCTTTGCCATCACAGGAATAAATTACATTTTAAAATATATTAAAACATGAAAACAATGCAGCCTTCTGACTTTTCAAAACAATAAATAAAAAAAATAAAAAAAATTCTTACTGACCTCTTACTTTTGAACTGTAGGGTGTAGATAAAGGGATAATGTACTGTCATTCTCAATTGATTCAGTAATTCAGCGAGCCGTGTAATATTACTTGGCTAATGTTTATTACACAGCTATTCTACTGTTCATTATATCATGTTTGCTCATAAAATATAAAATTCTGCAACTTGAAATGTTAATGTATTTGTAATTTATAAATATCCTAAATTAATTAATCAGAAAGTCAAACCATTTTTCTTTGCCATTGTTGTATATAGAACCGTATTGAAAAGTGTTACCATAGTGTCATTATCTCTGGTGTTCTTCGTTAGGGGTTGCATTGGTTGTCTTCCCGGTCATAAGTGACCGGACACCTAAAAATTAAACTTCCTCCACCCCAGTAAAACCAATGCAATTTATTTTTCTTCAATAATATTTTTTCTTTTTAATATTGTATTTTGAGATGATTTGATGGTATTTTTGAATATTTATGAAATAATTATGGTCTATTTTTGCCATTGAAAATTATACAAACAATTTTTGTAATTTAAAAAAATATATATATTATTATTGCAGTATTTCAGGTTAAAATTATGGAAGCCCGTTTCCGCCACTAAATAAAAAAAATAAAAACAGTAATTGCGACTTATCTCAGAATTCTGACTTTTTTTCTTACAATTGCGTGATATAAAGTCATTGATCTGCCGCGGACCGACACATGATGAGTTGTGAACACATTAATGAGTATATTAACTGTCGTTTTAGCTGCTAATGATGGAATGATTGTACATTATCTGAACGGCATTAATATCTCTGAGCAAACGCGCTCTTGAGGGGATTTTAAGCGCAAGCTTTGGCGCAGAAACAACAGAACGGATGTGAGGTGGCAACGTTCATTGAACATATTCTGATGTGTTATTATGGAAATATGATCCCCAGAATTCCACCACCCTCAGAATGTGCTGTAATTCACGATGTCCTTAGAGAACGAGTGTGTCCAGTAATGACACGTCCAGTATGATCTGTCGCTACATACCCGAGGGTGCCGCTGTTCTGGGATCATATTTCATTAATAACGTATCATTAATAACTAGGGGTGTAACGGTACACAAAACTGACGGTTCGGTAAGTACCTCGGTTTTGAAGTCCCGGTTCGGTATGGATTCGGTACAGCAGTTTTACAAAATTGCTTTTTATAAATTTTTATTCAACAGTGGTTTAATGAAAAAAATTGTGTCTGTCCTTAAATGAATTAAATTATAACTAAAAGTTTCTTAAAGATAATGCTGTAAACTATATAGGGAGCCCTTACTTGCATAGCTATTTAAGATTAACAACAGAGCCCAAACTATTAGCCTAAATTCAGTTGCTATTTATTTTTAGATATAATAATCAACACTCATAAGCTTCACATAAGGCAGTTTTTGCATTAACTTCTAAATCTAATTATTTGTATTCATTGTTGAAATATAATAATTTAGTGGCAGGGTTATTTAAACATACATTAAATAAACAAGACATCACTAACAGGCTAAGTAGTATATAATGAATATATATAGGCTAATATAATGAATATAACGGCTAATATAGTGCATGTATTCGGTGAAAGAGTTGATTTCTCTAGTAAGCTAACAGCTGTGGACACTGAATGACTTCTGAGGAAACGTGATTCTGCATGACATTGTTTACAAGCAGTTTTATTGTCTTTCCATGGTTGAAACACAGATTGAGCGATTACACGACATATGATACATTTCAGTAAGTTGTAATATATCCTCAACATACCTTAAGATGTATTCATTTATGTTTATTCTTTAGGAAGAGATGATCGCATTGACTCGCGCGCTGCCTGCAAGTTGAACTGATACGCATCTATGATCGCATTGACTCGCGCGCCGCGCGCTGCCTCTTTAAGTTGAACTGATACGCGTCTATCAGTCACGGCACATTAAAGAGGGTTAAAACGGCATTTATCGTTTGAATTTCGTGATAAAATGGACTGAATACTTAATATGTTCGTGTGGGAACTCGGATTGAAGTGTGTTCCGCGCTTACAACAAGCCGACTGTTTACTGTTAAAGATTACATTCATAACCGTTCGGTACACGCGTGGACCGTACCGAAAGCCCTGTACCGAAACGGTTCGATACGAATACGTGTACCGTTACACCCCTATTAATAACATATTTCATTAATAACATTTAATTAATAACGCATCAGAATATGCTGTAATGCAAGATTTCGTTTGAGAAGGAATATTTAAAATAATATTATTATATTATCTTAATATAAAATAATAATTGATGTTGGTGAGTTCTGTACAGTGAGTTCTGCTGCCGAACAGTTGTAACAGAAATATGAGGTTGTGATGGAGCAGTTTTCATTAAACAGTAATAGCCTGTAAAAAATGATCTTGTATGTTTTAATAAATGGCGCACGAGACAAATTCAACCAGAGTACCTCTTTGTATTTAAGCTCCATGCCTTACTCTATTAATTCTCGAAATCCTACATTACAGCATATTCTGATGCGTTATTAATGAAATATGATCCCAGAACAGCGCCACCCTCAGGTGACTGTATGTAGCGACAGATCGTACTGGACGTGTCATTACTGGACACACTCGTTCTCTAAAGACATCGTGAATTACAGCACATTCTGAGGGTGGTGGAGTTCTGGGGATCATATTTCCATAATAACACATCAGAATATGTTCAATGAACGTTGCCACCTCACATCCGTTCTGTTGTTTCTGCGCCAAAGCTTGCGCTTAAAATCCCCTCAAGAGCGCGTTTGCTCAGAGATATTAATGCCGTTCAGATAATGTACAATCATTCCATCATTAGCAGCTAAAACGACAGTTAATATACTCATTAATGTGTTCACAACTCATCATGTGTCGGTCCACGGCAGATCAATGACTTTATAAGACTATATATTGAGACTTTATCTCAGAATTCTGACTTTATAACTCGCAATTGTGATTTTATATCTCAGAATTCTGACGTTATAACTCACAATTGTGAGAAAAGGTCAGAATTCAGAAAATTTTCAATTAAAAAATATTTGTATAAGCAACTATTACAATAAATGTATGCAAGCAGTTTACCTACTGTGTTAAGTATACTGTATAACCCCAGTGAGCGAGATAAAGGGGACTATAGTGAGAAAAACTCTCTAGAAAGATATAAAGCAAACATACAATTCTGGAAAGTATGTTTACGGCAAGAAAGGAGAGAAACTGGTAGAATGTTCGGTAGACTTAATCCATTTTTGTTTTGTCTTTTTATTCTCTAAAATTTTCTGGGGACCCCTTTGAACCTTCTGGAGGACCCCTGGTTTGAAAAGTTTGAAAACTCCTGCACTAGAGGTCTCTATGGAGAGGCTTGAGAATTCCCTAGTTCTCTTTTGAACACATTTAATTATTTAATTATTTATTTATTTTTTGATGGATTTGAATATATATTTAAAAAATCTCAGACTTTTTTATTTATTATAAAGTTTTTGATATTTTTTTGTTTGTTAGAAATATAGATTTTTTTCTGTGAATTTGTGTTTTTGCAGATTTCCCATTAATTTCCTATGGACCCCAATTTTTTTGTGTGTTTACATACCTAATGCTAGAAAAGTCTCTGAGTTTCATATAATTCCGATGAAGCAGTGATTTTAAAAATTTCAAAACAGACATTTTTCCGGTCAGAAATGACCGAAGAGCACCAGAGGGTTAAATAACTGACATTTCACAACAAAAACATTATGGTTGGCAAAAACCATGTTTACCCTGGTTGCAAATGAACCAAGGTCAGACAGACATCTGGAGGATTGTCTCATCTCTGAATTTTAAGAGAGCCATTATATTCTCCCTCTCGCTTTCTGCTGTTTTCACACTGTCTTGACATTGTTTTTCCTTGTCTGTCTCTCCATAGGAGTTGCGTTCTCGTGGCCACGGTGCCCGTCAGTCTTCCCACATGGTTCCGATGAGGAACAGCGGCAGCCCCAAATCCTCCATGAAGACCAAGCAGGCGTTCCTCCTGCAGGCCACACGCCTCACCAAGCTGGCGCGTCACATGTGCCGCGATCTCATCAGGCTGCGCCGGGCTGCGCGCCGCCCCTTTGTGCCCATTAACTGTGGTGCCATAAAGGCGGAGTGTAAGAGCTCTTTAAATTCCTAACTTCAGCCTCGCGTGCAAACGCACACACACACCCACGCACACACACACACATCCACCCCCACGCTGTCCCACCCGCTCTGTTCCCCGACCACACCTGTCCACATCTCGCTGTCATTCCTCCCCTCCATCTTCCTGTCTTGTACTGTTTTTATTATTATTATAATTATAATTATTGTTATTATATTTTATTTTGGTTTTTGTATTCTCCCCACCCCATTTCCAATAAAGACTGCCTGTCCTCCATATTTTGCGTTTCAATCATCTTTTCAGTTCAAATTCGCTTTTTTTCCCACCATCCTTGTTGACTTGGTTTAAGGGTTTGGTTTTACGATGAACATAAGCACATTTTTAGCACTTCTCTCAGTTTGTTGAAGAGAGTTTTGTATGCACACATTACACACAAAGACTGACAAGATTCCCTATTATGCTTGCTTCACCTTACATTGTAATTATACTTGAAATGCATATCATAGTCTGAGCCTTATATTTATTAAAAGCTTTAATGAGAGACTTGAAAGACTTGAATATAAAATATGAATGGGGTACTGGTTTGTTTAAAGGTACTACTTCTTTTTAAGTGCTTTCTCCTTTTTTCCTCTTAAGGAAGATGAGCTGTTTTGGTTTTGCATTCTTTTCCCCCTCAGTATCATACCATGCACTCATGTTCGTGTTTTTAATGCTCTTGGCACTACTATTGAAGGAAATGGGATATATTTTTGTTGCTTCTAGGTATATTTTGGGGGGATTTTAATATGAATTCGGATTGACACAATATGGAATTTTATGGGAATGTAAATACATTTGTAAATAGTCACTATTACACTGGTCAAAAGTGATTTATGACCTTTAAAGTTGAACGTGTTGGGACGTTCTAGCAGAAGGATCTTTTTGCTTTGTACTAAACAAACACCCTCTATTGTCGAACTGGGATCTTTCTCTAATTGTTTTAGTTTATTTTACCCACAACATCATGATCAAACCTTTTGGCCTTAAATTTCATTTGTTTATCCATTATAAAATGTGCAATAAGATATTTTTTTTATTTTATTGACTGGGATAAAATGAATTATGATTATTTGTTACATCACCAGAAGAAAGTGCAAGAATTATTAATGGTGCGTGCCAAGATTTGTAGTCGAAATACAGTCCCTGTCAGAATAATCTATGAAGATATGTGGATATCAGTTAGTGTAATGTCTCCGCTTCCGCCATCACTGTTTGTACCCGAGAGAATGTTAGTCTCTAAGGGAAGAATGTCTTTATTTTATTGAAGCAGAATGGTATACAAAACAATATTTATGTACCATGATGTGGAATAGCTAATTGAATTGCTATTATGTGTGCAGCCAATCAATCATTCAGTAGCTAACACTGACAGGCTGTTCAGAGGCATGCATGTATGTAATGAGATGAGATGATGAAGTGTCGGTTAACAAGTAACTCTTCTATTGTGCTTTTCAGTAATGCAAAGATGATTGATGATATCAGTCTCATCAATGGTGCAGCTTATGATCGAATTAATTAGATGTTCAATAAGCTGTAAAGAGTCATTTACAAAACTCTGAGTCATGCGATTGGAGCAAGAGCTATTGGTTTCTGTTCTTCTGATTTTTAAAAGCTGAAGTTTTTCCTCTTTAAGAGTTTGCACACTAGTCTGTAATTTATCAAAGAGCCAATTTAAAATGCTGAGGAAGTTGGTTCAATGGCGGCAATTGATTAGGACTTTGTGCCTTGGGAAGTGTTACGTTGGCACAGAAAGGAGAAATGGCACAGCAGTTTCAAAGGGAATGGTATGCGGTTTATGCAATAATTCAAGATGATTTTGGGGGGTCTTAAATGGTAACTGATTAATTATTTGTCAAAGAGCGCATGCAAGTATTTTTCAAATACATCACAAGCTAAAAACCCTTTCAAACAAGCCCAAAGATGAGTTTGCGGATCATGGTTGCCAGCCTTTGCTCTGAGGACAGCTGTGTCCTCTTGACAGGCACTTGTAAATAGGTCAGTTTATCAACAGGGAACGCGAGCTCTGCATCCGTCCAATCACACGTTCCTCTCAGTTTTGCATTGCCCACCTCCCATCATGCGAAACCTCCATTCTATGCTTCCATTCCACCCCTGTCTCCACCCCAGATATGTCTGTATGTATCCCCAGCCATACGAAGTTGTTCTGACATCTGTGTCCTGAAGCACGAGGGACCCGGGTGGGGGCATGCTCTTTGGTTTGTCTCTTTTATTTTTCTTTGTGTGAATGTCTTGTGGGCAACCAAAACACAAATAAAACCATGGCTGAAACCATCCTATCTGAGTCCTTGTAGTTTCATGTGTCTCGTGTACCTGTCCATCACTCTGTTGCACGCACACCGACAGGCCGAGCAGAGCTTCGATCGTGTGAAATCTCAGACAGCATGAGCTCCATCGGCTCCTGCCGTGCCTTCATGACTTGTGTTTACGTCCACACACTCATAAGAAGCCTCTGTGAATGCAACATCACATTTGTTTTCCTCTTTCCAACCTCATTCAACACGCTGGCTAACCAGGTTATGTTCAACATCTTGCCTGCCCATCAGAGACCGTGCATGAAAATCATGGAATAATCACGTTTTCTCCATCGAAATGTGACATGCAAATGAAAATATGAATCATGAGAGTTTAATGAAACGCATTCGCAGCCGTGAGGATTCAAAGGTGAAGAAAACTGTTTGTTACACACACAAAACTAACTGAGAACCACTCTTTCAGCACTTCCCCAAAAGCACAGGTTTCATTCCATTTAAAGAATGGATTTTGTGTCGGTAGATAATGCATCACCCAATTCAGCAATGCTTTTTTTTCCCCCTCCCACAATCGATATATATTGTTGAAGAGGTAAAAAAAAACCCTTGGAGTTATATCTCTCCAAGACAACAAGAAGAACTGCCTGAAGAGAACAGCTTTGAACAACATCCGACTCCTCTGGAGTTTTGATGAATTTTAAAATGAACCGAAGAAAGTTGGAGGGATTTGAATGGGTTCATTGCGGTCAGATCAATGTTCCGGAGTTCAGCGGGAAGAAATTATGTTCACTAGGGCCTAAAGAACGAACAGTGGAGAAAATGAGATTTGACTGCTTGCTGCTCCCATTAAAAATAGTTGTCTGTTCAGAAAGATTAGTCACCACGGGGTCGGTGTATCACCGCCACATCCATCAAGCCAGCCTGTTCAGTATGCCTCATGTTGGTTTCTAAGTGTGAATGTCTCTTTCTTGCTCTTTGACTTGCTTCTGTCTCCGTTTGTCTGTTCTGTACTGCCGGTCGATGAATAGATATGATCCGGGTGTCAGAGGGCATGACAGGGCGACCTATGAAGCCCAAATCCTCCCCGAGGAGCACCCTGACCAGCGTCTTGCAGTACCTTGGTGAGCCACGCGACATTAGAGCTGTCTCCACTGAGCTGTAACTCTCAGATCACATTGAATCTGCTGTCATTTCAGAGTCTCGTCCAGCAACTCATGTTCAGCGGCCTCACCGCACCCCTGGCCTACAGGTGCAGCCTCCACGACGCCTGCTGTCGTCTCTTCCCAGCCATGGCCCACTTGGCATGTTGGGAAAACGGAGCTACCATCACCACAGCCGGGTTGAATCTGCGGAGAGGAGGGCCAGTGCTCCAGCCCAAGGTGGGTTTACAGTTAAAATACATGCTTGAATAATAATATTAAAGATGGATGTCATTGTAATATGCTAATACACACCTCTTTTTTTTTTCGTCATAGAAAATCCAGCTCATATTGTGGGACCCATTTTGGTAAGTATAAATGACTAGATTCAATGGTGGGTTAGACTGAAGCAGGAAGGTCTCTAGATATTATCGGTGTGCTTTCATCAGACTGGAAGGCAATAACTTGCTTTCTTTTGTGCTGACGAAACAAATTGTAAAAACATTACATTTCGCCTAGTTTTTATTTGTTTATTTGAAATTGATACGTTGGTGAAACAGTTACTTTTTTATGAAAGTAAAATATAAGATGTGTTTTATTACATAAAGCCATACTTACATTTGTGCTATTTCCAATGTTGACTGCTTTTGTTTTGCTTTGCTTGTATGTTGTTTTTGTTTGGTTGTTTTTTGTGTTTTTGTTTAGTTTGGTCTAGTTTTGTTTTTTGTTTTTGTATCGTTTCATTGTTTTGTGTTGCGTTTTGTTTTGGTGTGTGTTTTGTTTGGTTGCTTTTGTTTTGTTTCATTATTTTTTGTTGCAGTTTGTTATGTTTTGTGTGTGTTTTGTTTGTTGTTTGATTGATTTTGTTTTGTTTGGTTGTTTTTGTGTTTTGTTTCATTGTTTCTTGTATTTTGGTTTTGTTTTGTTTCATTGTTATTGTGTTGCATTTTGTTTTGGAGTATCTTGTTTTTTGTTAGTTTTGTGTTTTGTTTTTGTTTGGTTGTTTTTGTTTTATTTAATTGTTTTTGTGTTGCATTTTGTTTTGGTGTGTCTTTTGTTTTTGTTAGTTTTGTTTGGTTGTTTTTGTTTTATTTCATTGTTTTTGTGCTGCATTTTGTTTTGCTTTGCTTTGGTGTGTTTTGTTTGATTTTGTTTGGTTGTTTTTTTGTTTTGATTTTGTTTGATTGTTTCTTGTGTTTTTTGTCTAGTTTTGTTTGGTTGTTTTTGTTTTGCTCTGTTTTGCTTCCGTTGTTTTTGTGTTGTGTTTTGTTTGTTGTTTGGTTGTTTTTGTGTTTTGTTTGGATGTTTTTTGTTTTGGTTGTTTTTGTTTTATTTCATTGTTTTTGTGTTGCATTTTGCTTTGCTGTGTTTTGTGTTTTGTTTGATTTTGTTTTGTTTGGTTGTTTTTTGTGTTTTGCTTTTGTTTGATTGTTTCTTTTGTTTTTTGTCTAGTTTTTTTTTTTTTTTGGTTGTTTTGCTTCATTTCATGTCATAGGTTTTTTTGGGTTGTGTTTTGCAAAATAATCATGAAGATTAGGTATGTTCGAACGTTTGATTGATACTCGTCTCTCTACCTAGACTGAAGCAGAAGGGCTTGGTATTATCATGTGCTTTCATCAGACTGGAAGACAGTAACTTACTAGCATTTGTGTTGCTGAGAGAGATATTCCATCTCATAACATATTCAAATGCAGATACTGTTGATGCTGTGAAATGGTTCAGGTGACAGCTTCAATCTCCAGCCTCTGAGGTTTCCCACAGATTATTGTGGCTGGGTAAATTGGAAATGAGAAGTGAGAGACGGCAAAACAAACACAAAGGCAGTCACTGTTCATAAATGAGATGAATAATGTGAATAGAGTGGACAGATCTTCACCTCATTTTTGGCCTGTCATTTCTAAAAAAAAGAATATCAGAAGTTGCTTTATTATTTCAGTTGTTTATCACTATAGATATTATTTTTAGTTTTACATGTGGGACCAAACAGTTTATAGGCCCCAGGTTGGGTTTGAACCTAAGGCACCGATATAAGAAAACTGATTTGTTATTAAGACTTTTTGTGGATATAAGTTCATTAGAGGTCTATGTCTTATCTAGTATTTGTTGGGGAGTAACTAAGTTAAGTAGAATAAACACCAGTTAGAGTTTATTATAATAACCGGCTGTCTGTACATTATTCTGCTTATTATATGACTACTTAAAATAAACAAATAAATAAATGCATGGACAGTAAATATTTTAATGTAATTATCTTACTTTTTAGAATACTGTACAGTTTTCAATAAGAAAAATAGCCAATTTCAACACCGAAAACAATCGACCTAGCCACAACACAAACACTATTTTTTTTATATGTGAGATTTGATGTGTGTAATAAATAAATGTATACATTTTTATTGCTAATGCTCTTCCAACTTATGGTTTTATAGATTTTTATTTTATTGCTTTAACTGGAGTCTCCTGAGGTTCTAGGCATCAATCAAATGTTTTATGCTCTCTATAAAATGAATACTGAAGTCCTTCGAAGGCATTTTGACTGCAGTCGGTAACTTTTTTGAATCTCAAAAACAGGGTATTCGTATTTGGAAGTAGTTTAAGATGCCCATCTCCTTTGCTTTTTTAGCAGCATAATGGAAGCAGCACCGGTGGCTCTAACCTTCGTGCCAGTGGCCTGATGATCCGTAAGAGACGACCCAACTGGATCGATGCTCCCGATGACAGCTTCTTCCTGGTTTCCCGAGAGACGAGGTGTGCAATCCAAACCTTGCTGTCCATTTTGGCACTATTTCCCATGGCATCGCACTCCTCAAACCTAAACTTGTCTTGCCTTGTTCACTAAGGGACACTGAAATACACTGGCCCGTATATAGAGCCTAGGGACAAATTTAATAGACAACAGCAGGGCAGACACACTCCATGTCAAAAAGGAACCCATACCTTGTTCTCTCATGATTGGCACCTGCAGAGATTATCCCCTGAGATGGCATGACACATCTGGTTACGTTTCCATCATTTTGATTCAACCTTCACCTAAGAGTGACTGATTTTGGTGACAGGATTGGCACATGTGTAATTACTGCATTGGTCATACCCAGTGACAGTGGCGGGTAAAATGATCTAAGCCAGAGTTGTCAGTGTAAGAAATGGGTCAGTCAATCTCAGACGTCAGAGTCAATTTTTCACTAACAAAGATCCTATAATTAACAATACCCATGATCCCATTAATCTGTGGTGGCATGGAGAGACAACTGAAAACAAATGATTTTTGATGCAGATTGAGGTTAGTTTTAATCCAGAGAGATGAGACTCCACAGGTAACTTACTTTACAAACACACATACGCTACCAGTCAAAAGTTTGAGCACACAAGACTGATTTCAATGATTCTCGTGATCCTAAAACCTGTGTTGCTTAAATGCTTGAAATTAGTTTTTTTCAATTTTATAAAGATTACATTTTTCCTAGTATTTATTTATTTGAAAGGGACAAGTTGATAAGTAAGTTACATATTTTATGAAAATAAAATAAACATATTGGTTTAACTTGTATGTTAAATTCAATTCAATTAAATCACATACTTCCATTTTTGTTATTTCATAGTTATGCAACATTTTTTTGCGACCTTTTTGCAATCGTTTTTTGTTTTGTTTCGCTATGCTTTGTTTTTCTGTTTGTTTTTTGTATATTTTAACCCTCTGGTCCTCTTCGGTCAAAAATGACCAAAACATTTTACGTTTTTTTTGCTTCATCGGAATGGGATGACACTTGGTGACTTTTGTCACATTAGCTATGTGAACACACACACACAAAAATCATGGAGATGATTCGGTTATGTTAAAGGGTTGGAAAAAAATTGTCACACTTGTCTTCTTCTCGGTCAAAAATGACTGACATAGGAAATGAATTGGAAATACGCAAAAATACAAAAACTCAGGGGTGAATCTTTTGGTGATACAAACCACGAATAAGACATGATCCTGAAAAAAAGCGCACAGCTATGTAGGGGTGACTCTCTAAAATATTGAGTGCAAAATAGACACAACCAACTCCCCCTCCCCCCACACATATATATATATATGAACTAGAGTGACTATAACACAGAGCACATTTTTGCAAATGTGTGAAATAAAATCAATAATTCAGCCACAATGCAGTAAAAAAATAAACAGCAAGGAAGAGGTTACGCTCTAAAACATCAAGAGTTCAAAACAGACACACACACACTCAAACACACACACAAACCACAATATAATACCCATACACATAAACTGGTGTGGCTGTATCAATGTGGTAAAATTGAACCAAAATTCTCAAATAAAAGGTTAAAATAAGATCTATTATGCTGTGATAAAACATACCTGTTAATTTTTGTTACATTTTTATAAAATTTTTAATCTTATATGTTCTCCTCTCTGCTCAGGTTTGAATGTAATAAAATGTATGCAAAAACTGACACTTCAAATCAACATAAAAAAAAAAATCTAAACCTTGACAAAAAGTAGTCTTTGAGAATGTCTAAGTATTAATCCAAATGCACAACTTAATAAAAATAAGTATTTATGTCTAAAAACACTAGAGAATTTATAAGCCACTTTATTAAGAGTTATATAGGAATCTAGTGGTCAAAACAGGGTATTACATCCGTTTTCTTTTTTTACTCCCACCAGATGGCACAATCTACCTTCAGAAAATTTGATTTAGATTTTTGAATGCCTTGTCTCTTTTTTAACATGGAATTGTTTTAATTGAAAAATAATAAAAAAATATATTATAATTTTTTTTAATTATTATTTTCAATGGGGAAAAAATAGCTAATAAAAATGTTATAAATATTGCATAGTATCGTAAAAAAAAACTTTAAAGTTGAACTAATATCAATTACATTGGTTGAACAAAATTGAACTAAAATAAGTTACATTGGTTTTCCTGGTAAATTTTTTTAGGCTTCGGTCAGTTTTGATCAAGAAGAAGCCAAGCGTGACCCTTAAACAAAGAGGAACAGAGGGTTAAGGTTTGCGTTTTTGTTTTGCTTTGTTTTTTATTTAAGGTTTGTTTTGAGTTGCTTTATTTTAAGTTTTGTTTAGTTTTTCTGTTTAGTTAAGTGTGTCCAAACTTTTGATTGCTAGTGTACTTGTCTTATTACCTTGCAGAGATTTGTGAATTGTCTTTTTTATGTTCTTATAACAATGTATAGGCATAGCAAAATATCAGCAGTGATGTTTAGACTGAAGATGGTCTCACAGCCATCCTCCATCAATTCTCAGTAATATGGAGTAAAGATTAACTTGAAATTTGCTGTTAATTCTCAGTCAACTGAAATGAAATATAAAAGGATTAAGAGCCGCAGACATTATTGGCTCACTTTTTACCAAATATGTAAGACTGCATGAATTTTTCACATGCTAATGATTGACATCCCTGTTTGCAGTGATTTAAAGTACAGACTGGATGTGAAGTGTGTCTGAAGTTCTAGTAACATTCAACTAAAAATAAACTAGAGTTAATTAATTACAAATAAAGATAATTTGTTTTGAACAGGGGAAATTGGACACGATTTGCCCTGTTGTATCATGGATCAAAGTGTTTTTTGACTACCTTTTTAGTGACTGTTTGCTTGTCTCGTTTTGTTGCTGCAGCTGTTAGACACCTGATCATGGTAAGATCGCATGCACCGTACACAAAGGCTAAACCACATTACCTGTGGAGTCTTGCAAAATGTATGAAATGTATAACCAAAAGAGACACTCAATTAAAGGAGTAGTTCACTTAAGAATTCAAATTTCCTGGTGATTACTCACCCCCACGTCATCCAAGATGTTCATGTCTTTCTTTCTTCAGTCAAAAAGAAATTAAGGTTTTTAAGGGAAACATTACAGGATTTTTCCCCATAATAGTGGACTTCAATGGGGTACAACGATTTGAAGGTCCAAATTGCAGTTTCAATGCAGCTTTAAAGGGCTCTACACGATCTCAGACAAGGAATATGGGTCTTATTTAGCAAAATTATTGAATCAAAATGTATTTACTTTTTAACCACAAATGCTCGCCACAAATTACGCCATCGCGTTGGAAAGGTCACGTGTGACGTCGGCGGAAGTATTGTGGTAGGGCGAAAATCTACATTTCATTTTCTCCTCCAACTTCAAAATCGTCCAACATCATTGCCTTACCTTTTTTTGTGAAGGGCATTTGACTTATTTTTTGCACGTTCTCTAAACACTTGATCGGTACTTTTGCATTCGTCACGCGTGACCTTTCTAACGTGATGTAATGCATGGCGCATCGCAGATCATAGCAAGAAGAGCATTTGTGGTTAAAAAGTAATATTTTAATGTAATATTTTTTTAGAAAATGGCCGATCGTTTCGCTAGATAAGACCCTTGTTCCAAGGGATTGTGTAGAGCCCTTTGAACCTGCAATAAAACTGCAATCTGGACCCCATTAAAGTCCACTATATGGAGAAATACCTTCTTTATCTTCGACTGAAGAAAGAAAGACATGAACATCTTGGATGATGCGGGGGTAAGTAAATTATCAGGACATTTTAATTCTGAAATGAACTACCCCTTTAACCTGTACACTTAATATGAAGCGCCATCCTGTTGGCTTTTGACACCTCAACCTGCAAAATGTGTTTTATGCTTAATGTGGATCAGATAAATAGAAGTCAGATAGTCATAATAGTTCACCCTCAGCAGCAAGGGGTTTGGTTTTAATATCGTTGGCATTGAGAAGAAGAAAAATGCCTCTCCATTACAGCCACATCCATATGAGCCATGACTTGCACAGCTCCCTATGGCCTCCAGCACTGGAGCGGATGCTAGGCTAAATTTAGTGCCCCTGCTCTGAAAGATTAGCCTTTAACAAGGCAGGAGACCCAGAGACAAATGGGATCTGGTCTGTGCCTGAGCCTGGTTCTCTTGCGGTTTTACACCATCATCACACTCTGTCAGGAGTCTCTTTCACTCAAATTGCAATCAGTTCTACATTCAGATGTTCGAGTTGATATTAAAATAGATAGTCAACTGAAACCTTCTTTACATTTGAATGTTTCTCACCATAGCATTTGTAACATTAAAGGTTTGCGGTCGCTTTGCAAAAGAACTGATCAGATCCATCAGTGCAAAAGCATGCAGTCTAATCACATTAGGCTGTGTGGTGGAAAAATAGGTCTTTGTGTTAATTTGGCATCATTTATGAAGTAAACAGATGATATAAATGCCAGTACACGTACACGGTACATTCTAGATGGTCATTATATATTTCTTGTTCGAGTTAACGGTGCTTTCATTAAGGGCTGTCCCCTGTGGATGCCTGTAGGCCTCATTCATTTTGCACGAACATTAGACCCAGGCGATTCTTTCATTTCTCTTTTTGTTATATGGACCTGATCATGAGTAGAACCTTAGCCATCATTTTAATAATTACAAGCTCTTATATCTGTAACATGTGCCAAGCTGAACACAATTGTAGCCTATCGCACACAGGAAAACCACAATCGCCAAAGATCGCAATCATTCTCCCCTCACATTGCAAAACTCGCAAAATATGATAGAGCACGTTCTTCTTGTTTTAGAAATATCCTGTTTGCACACAAATTATTGCACAACACAGGGGGTTGCGTGATAGTTTCATGAGCATTCTAAATTATTGCATATATATTGCATATACACAAAACCAGTCATAAGTTGCACGGGTATATTTGTGGCAATAGCCAACAATACATTGTATTGTTTTTACATTGTGTTTTTCTTTTATGCCAAAAATCATTAGGATATTAAGTAAAGATCATGTTCCATGAAGATATTTTGTAAATGTCCTACCGTAAATAAATAAAAAAAATATTAGTAGTAGTAATATGCATTGCTAAGGACTTCATTTGGACAACTTTAAAGGTGATTTTCCTCAATATTTTGATTTTTTTTGCACCCTCAGATTCCAGATTTTCAAATAGTTGTACCTCAGCCAAATATATCCTATCCTAACAAACCATACATCAATGGAAAGCTCATTTATTCAGCTGTATAAATCTCAATTTCCAAAAATTGACCCTTATGACTGGTTTTGTGGTCCATGGGTCACATATAGGCTATATAAAATTGTAAAATATTTTTGAAAGAAGCCTCTTGTGCTTACGAATGGACAGTTCACGCCAAGAATGATAACAGATAACTATAACGATAACCATATTAGTGTCCACACCAACGCCACTTTAAATGCTCGGTAACACTTTAGAATGATGGTCATTAATTAACATTAGTTAATGTATTAACTAACATGAACTAACCATGAGCAGTACATTTGTTACTGTATTTGTTCATCTTTGTTAACGTTAGTTAATATAAATACAGCTGTTCATGGTTTGTTCATGTTAGTTCACAGTGCATTAACTAATGTTAACAAGATTTAATAATGCATTAGTAAATTGTTAAAAAAGTTGAAATTAACATTAACACAGATTAATAAACGCTTTATAAGTGCAGTTCATTATTAGTTAATGTTAACTAATGTAGTTAACTAATGTTAACTAATGACCATTATTCTAAAGTGTTACCAAATGCTCAAGCTCTTTTAAGCAGGAAGGATTCTGATTGGATGTCAATGTTTTTATCGTTCATCATCTGGGGGGAAAAAAAAAAAATTCTGAAAGTGATTCCAACAATATCGTTATAGTTGTTGTGTGGACTCTATTCTTTTATATTTAAAACGGTTTTTAGAATGACATATTTATATTTATTATTATAGTTATACTATAATACTGTGAAATATTATTACAATTTAGGATACCTGTTTTCTATTTTATTTAATTGCTAAAAACATTAACTAGCAAATGTAAATGTTTTGAAATAGCTTTTAGGGATATATATTCCGTGAATTATACATGTAAATAAATAAAATATTTATCCAGCTCAGTTATAAATCAAACCAAAAAAAGTACCAATTTTCTTGTTACATGTAAGTTTTGCATGATGACATTCCCAAAGACAATGATATGTTATGTTTTATTTTCCCGTTCCTCTCAGGAAAGCCAGGAGGCTGCTCTCCCGTTCACAGTTAAGAAGAGCATGTAGACAACCATGTGAGCAGATCAGCCTGCGCAGGGTCCCCCAGGGGCCAGCGCAGGTACCTTTACTGGCGCCCCCTCACCCCAGTTTACGGATGCGAGGTCCAATCGTCATCCACGACTGACCCTCGTCTGCATTGTTCTCCACAGTCTGTCAGTTTATCGTTTCCTTTTTACGTTTGGAGTTTAATTTGCAGTTTCTGATTCCTCTTATTCTACTTCCTCTTGAACTTTCGCTTCCTCCTCTGGACAAAAGGCTCACAGTAATAAAGCATTTAGCTAATAACCCACCCACTAAAAAAAATAATACTTGTTATAATATTCAGCACCTCCTTGGATGGCAGATTAAGGCTCTCGTTTCATAATCTTTCTAAGTACTGAATGCTCATTAAGTTTCAATACAGGCTCAACTTAAACACTTTTACCTAGCAGCAACTAATAATGTCTGCTCTGAAAATCTCTGGCTGTGGGAACTAAACTTACAGGGTTCCACAAATGTGTATCATGTACAGATCAATGCTGATGCTGACCATTCAACAGGCTCTTTTGAGACGTGTTAGTGTACTCTTTGTAAATTCAGTTAGCTCTGCATTGAATGGTTTCCTTTATTTCTCTGTATCTTCTGTGCGTATCATGACAAGTACAAGTTTGTGAGCTGTTTTTATATTGTGTCCATGCGAGGACTGGATTGTATGTTGAGTTTACAGGCTAATTGGTGGTTTTAATTGAGAGCATGTTTCAATAGATTCTTTTAACTGGAGATGTTGTAATGATTTGTGGAAGTCAAAGCAGTCTTTGCATCTCTTAAATATTCATCCAATGTTCCCCTGGACATTAAAGACTCTTTCAGATGCCAGTAATACCTTTTGGATTTTTGTAAGGAATTCATTTATTGGCTTGGGGGTGCTAAGAAAGCCAATCACTAATTGAAATGAGAAACTGACCCTTGACAGAAGTCATCATTCAAATTTGGCTAAGGGAATATGTATTATCCCGGCTGTGTATATAGCATGTGACAGTGAAACAATAAGCTATTTTGTTTTCAATGCCTCATACATTTTTGTTGTATTTCATTGTATGTCACACATTTACTGAAAAAATGCTAAATAAAAAGCGCAGTACAGATTGTATGTCTGTGTAATAGTGCAAAAAGCAATCGATGATGCATGTTGGTTATAAAAACAAGCAGAAAATCAAAACGGTGTGCAGTATACCATATAGACATTAGAAAATATAGGGTCATGCCGATCTTAAAGGGATAGTTCACATAAAAAGTATTATTCTGTCATCATTTTCTTTACCCCACGTCGTTCTAAAACTGATGTATAATGCAAAAGAAGATTTTTGAAAAATACACAACATAATAGGGGCCCGGAATTGCTGTTTTGGACCGCATTGACGTAACCCTTAAACGCATACCTCGGGTCTTTAGTGACCCGGGATGTCATTCGCTAGCTCCCCTCCTCCTCATATTTTTTTTAAAAGTTAGACATCAAACTTCTTAATATCAATTAATTCTAAACAATATAACAAGAAAAAAATGATAAAACAATGCATGTTTTCCCATTGGTTTTTTGTAAAAAAATGTATAGGGTCGCTAACGACCCGAGGTGTGTAACAGTGCAAGTATACTTTATCTGCACAACAATAATTGATTTTTATGACTGAATAAGTGCAATTCGCTTTTTTTCCACAATGTGACAATGTCTGATACACAATGATGAAGTGTACGTTTCACTCATAGTTACCGCAGGTAGAAAATGAAAGAATAGGAAGTGTCATCAGCAAAATTTGAAATGACTCAGCGATTTCATTTAATTTTCATTCTCCCAATTGCAATGATTGTAACAAACAACAGTTTCTCAGGTAGATTAAGGTTTTCTTTTTTTCGTCTTCACACTCATCTGGAACTTCGTCACCCCCAATGAGTTGGTTTTGCCTTTCAGGGTGTCGCGGAACCAAGCGTTAATGTGACAGTAGATGACTGGATCCAGTGCACAGTTGATGTAGGATAAAGCTAAAGAGGCATGAAGACATACTACGAGGGATTTAGAACAGGGAAACACTTGAAGGAAGATGCCAAAAGTGACTGTAGGTAGGAAACACAGAACAAACATGATCACAAGAAACAGGAGCAATCTCACTGCCCGCTTCACCCTGCGGTGTGCCCCCTTTGACTGGAGACTGTGGACGTGAGAGAAAACGCGTACAAAACTGCAGACCACAAGTGTGAACGCTAGCAGGACCTCTATCAGCTGTACTGAATTATATATCCTCATTTGAACCGACGGCCATGTCCAGGAGAGATAACTATGGCATGTGAGCTTTGAAGAGTTTTTCTGTGACGGGAGAACCAGATTCAAGGCAGGTGGAAGGCGAAGGAGTAGAACACCCACCCAAACTGTGATAACCAACACTATTGCTTGTCTCACACTCATTCGACAAATGCGATGGTGTGGGTGAAGTATCCTGAAGAAGCGGTCCACAGCTAAAATTGACATGAAAGCCATGCTTGTTGAGTAGTTTACAGATATAATATACAGAATGAGGCGGCAAAAGGATTCTCCAAAAATCCAGTCTTCACCACGAAAGAGATAATCTATGCGAAAAGGCAGCCCAGCGAGGAGTAGAAGGTCAGATATTACCAAGCAGAAGAGATACACGTTGCAAGCTTTCCATGGAGACTTGAAGAACAAAATCCACAGAGCAAACACAATTCCAGGCAACCCAAAAATAAACTCCAAAATGAGAATGTGCTTCAAAATGGAAGAAACAATGGTCTGAGGTTCCACGCAGGAGGTGACGTTACTCATGATGAAAAGCAGTGTGACCTTGTAACCTAAAAGGTAATTAATATTGTGTTAAAGTTAATATGTAAAACAGACACATCTTGATATACAGATCAGTGTCGCACATTTATCATTCACTATTAAACTCTAGGGGACAACCTAGTTCCTCACACACTAGTATGACAAAACTTAATGTATTTACTAGTTTCAATACAAAACTATAGAGGAAAAACTGCATTGGAAAAACCATTGGAAGATACCACTGAACATAGTTAACCATAGCAAAAATAAATTAATCGTTTAAGTAAATTTTTCATCTAAATATTTAAATCAAGACAAATCTGCTATTATTTTAATCTCCAATCTGTTCTTTTTTTGGCAGTTCTGCTAGCTAACTAGCAGAAGACACTATGATAACGAAACAAGACCACTTAATTGTAGCTACAAGACGTGTGAAATTAATGTGTAAAAAATAGAAATACTCTGAAGCTCAAGTGGATTTACACAAACTGAGAAAGTCAAAAAGTGTTAGTTTGTGCCCCGCTTTCCCCCTATAGGCTACTTTAAGTTAGGCTGCGCAATAAAGATGTTGTCCAGTTCTGCTCAGTGAATAGTGAATTCTAGAGTAGTAGAACTCTACTCTACCCCCCCCCCCCCTCCCCCCAATTACTATTACGCCCCCCATAATAGACTATATAATCAAAGTAAATGAAAAGCATTTTCAGACTTACCAAACGATCAGGGCAGGTTATCGTTGTTTTGGAGGACAGATCAATTGTAACCTGTAAGGTGCTGTCTATTGAGAGGAAACGATGCCACTGTGGGCAGAGCACGGACGATCAAATTATCTTTACGTTTTTAAGTTATTTGTTGTTATTATTTTATATCGCAAAACAGTATTCACATCATATTCTCGGTGTGCGGTGAATTTCTGAATTTCATCATTTTTGTCGAAATGTGATGTCACTTCAGGGCAGTAGAGCGCGTGTAGACATGACGTCAAAACCCGGAAAACTATTTCCCCAGTGGTTCCCTCGAGACTTGCTTATGGGTTTCTTATCTTAATTATGGGGTTTTATCATCAATTTCTTTCTCTCTCAGAGACTGTGTCTTCGTATAGAGATTACCATTTTGGTCGTGAAAAGCATCTAAATTGCTTAGAAAGTGCAGACATCCCAATTCTCCCGGAAGGTCCGGGAGTATCCCGCATATTGATAGCGGCTCCCCGAAGCCCACAAATGAATATCCCGGAAATCGAGCGAGCGAGAGAGAAAGTTTGTTTCCATTTGGTAAAGTGCGTTTTCGAACTTGTGAACCGATTACACGTGACAAGTGGTCAGCCAAGACGCATCGCCGTTACTCATATTATCACGTGTTTTAAACGCGTGTGGACTGTGAGACCTGGTGGAGACCTTTATTTTTTATTTTTTACAGTCTATGGTGGAGACCCTCGCCTCTTTTTTCGTAACACTCACTTTTTCTCTACAAAGTAAAAAATATGTTATGACTCATGCAATTACTAGAAATAAGAAATGTATACATTTCTATAATACATTTCTTTACATATATTTTTTTACATCAAACATTAACATCAAACAGACATGGAGGATACATAGGCTACTGTATGGCAGATCTATTTATTCATAAACATGTTTTTGAAGACATTGATCAATTTACTTATTTCATACAAAGTAAAGCATTAGATTCTACAAATAACTCTTTTTTTTGTCCAGAATAAGGGATTTATTTATTTATCCTTTATTTTACCTGGAAATACTCCCATTGATATATAAATCTCTTCCAACAGGGAGTCCTGGCCAAAATGGCAGTAAGGTTTCACAACAAAATAAAATAAATCTAAAGACACACAAAACGAGAAATACAAGAAGAAGAAGAAAACAATTCCTGTCCAGCACATCTATAATTAGGCCTACAGTTCTTATGTTTCTTGAAAGTTAATAAAACATGTGATGGGATGTGTGATAAGAATCTATATATTATATTTATATATTTATGTTATAATTTATTTTAAGACAAAAGTGAATTGTGTTCAATGAATATATGTACTTCTAAAAATTATGTTTGACATTTTTTTGATTATTGATTGCTGACAGTAGAGATGACATTAATGAAATACAACTTTGTTTACAATACACAAAAACAATATGTTCAATGTCATCTGAACATACAGGAGAGAGAGAGAGAGAGAGAGAGAGAGAAACAATGAACAATGATTTGCTATAAAAGAAAATAAAGAGAAGAAAAAAAGACCATGGGGGTAAGATGTTATGTTATACATCAGTTAGAGTATGCAATGAGGTTGTTTTAGGCCTACTTGCTTTCTTATTTACTGAGGATACATTTTAAATTCGTCCAGCAAACTTTTATAATTTGTCAAGAAAATAATTTATAACAAAGCAAGCTTTGTTTTTAGTGTGGTGTGAGGGAAATTATCCAAAAAGTAATGTCTTTAAAGATTACTGATATATCTTACTGCTGTATATTATCTTTAATAAATGTGTCCATATTTTCCATAGTTGTTCAGTATAGAAACATGACCAAAATTAATGATAAACAGTTTATATGTGAACTTGGCTAAATAAGCATCTTGTGTCAATATTCATTTTATATTTAATCATAAACTATTTAACAGGGTAAAGCGAGAAAACGTGAGAAAATACGCCTCTGTCTTAATTGAAAGAGGCCACACAATCGCTCATGAGGTGTGTTATTGCACTGAGCCGCCGGAGCTCCAGTGGCGCAATCGGTTAGCGCGCGGTACTTATACAGCAGTACAAAGCAGAGCAATGCCGAGGTTGTGAGTTCGAGCCTCACCTGGAGCAGAGTTTTGCACGATGACAAAATAGGTGGGTTTCTGCTCAAAGCGTAATCACGATGGTTAGTAGGCCCAAATGTGTCACTTATCTAAGCATACATAGAAGACAGATCTAGAATGTCTTAACTCACAGTAGCGTTAGGTTGTTGTTGAGCAGTAATTGTATGGACCTTCAAAGGAAGTGCGTTTTGTGTGAACAAACAAGAACATTGTATTGGCGTTAATGGCGGATAGTAGCCTCTAAGGGGCAGCATTGACTTAGTAGACATTCGCCACTTGGAAAATACAACGCTCTGGAACTTAACTCTGAAGTGTGTGAGTCTGAGGGGCTGTGAGTCTGAGGAATGGCCATTCTATTTTGTTTTATTATTTATTTTCCTTTTCCCGTTTATTTAAATCCTGATATAGATGTTTTCTTCACAGTGAAAATGCTTCATGCATTTATATTGACAATTCAATACAGTGTTTTCATTGCCACCTGTCCTTTCAACTTCATGATTATTGAACTTTATGTTGTTTTTTTAAAAAGTCTATTTTTCCTCACAGGATTTGGAGGTGTGAGTTGGATGCTGCTGCACAGAACCTGATTTCACCAAGTGCAAGTGGATCAACATCTTTGTTGACCCTGGAACAACATTGCAATTAACCAATCAGATTTGAGGGACGTTTACAGTTTATGTCAAGTTTAGGCTTACTAGGGTGTGGTGCTTCTACATCAGTGTTATTCACAACATGTCCCTCTGATTTTAGGGACAAGTTAAGGATATGGTTAGGAAGGATTCAAGTTTTGGACAGGAATGTTGTTCCAGGATCAACAAAACATGTTGTCTAATGCTGCAATATCAAGACGTGCATTTTAGTCATCCATAAACATCTCATCAGTCATCACATCAATGTTTTCATATGGTTCTGTTTAAATTTATGTTCTTGGCGCACATTTTACATGTAAACATCACATTTACATATAAACAGCACAGCCTTGTCAAATCTTTTGGTCTGATCAGATTTCCTCTTAGCTCTACCGCAGCCAAAACTGTCATGTCAAAATCCCACAAAACAACTGGATCTTGATTGAGAAAGAGCTGGAATAAATGATTTCACATGCTTTTTGATTATAGCAGGAGTTATAGCATTGACAGCTAACAAGATATCTATCTATATCTACAACTATCTATCTATCTATCTATCTATCTATCTATCTATCTATCTATCTATCTATCTATCTATCTATCTATCTATCTATCTATCTATCTATCTATCTATCTATCTATCTATCTATCTATCTATCTATCTATCTATCTATCTATCTATCTATCCATCCATCCATCCATCCATCCATCCATCCATCCATCCATCCATCCATCCATCCATCCATCCATCCATCCATCCATCCATCCATCCATCCATCCATCCATCCATCCATCCATCCATCCATCCATCCATCCATCCATCCATCCATCCATCCATCCATCCATCCATCCATCCATCCATCCATCCATCCATCCATCCATCCATCCCTCCCTCTTGCCCTCCATCAATCCATACATACACCCACCCACCCACCCATCCATCCATCCATCCATCACTCACTCACTCACTCACTCACTCACTCACTCACTCACTCACTCACTCACTCACTCACTCACTCACTCACTCACTCACTCACTCACTCACTCACTCACTCACTCCATCCCTCCCTCCTTCCATCCATCCATCCATCACTCCCTCCTTCCCCCATCATCCATTCATCCATCCCTCCCTCCATCCATCACTCCCTCTCGCCCTCCCATCCATCCAAACACCCACCCACCCATCCCTCCCTCCCTCCACCTATCCACCCACTCATCCATCCATCCATCCATCCATCCATTCATCCCTCTCGCCCTCCATCCATACATACATACACCCACCCATCCATCCATCCATCCATCCCTCTAGCCCACCCCCCTCCTTCCCTCCATCCATCCATCCCTCCCTCTCTCCCTCCCTCCATTTACCCATCCATCCATCCACCCATCCATACACCCATCCATACACCCACCCACCCACCCACCCATCCATCAATCCCTCCCTCCCTCCCTCCCTCCTCATCATCCATTCATCCATCATCCATTCATCCATCCATCCCTCCCTCCATCCATCCATCCATCCGTCCGTCCATCCATCACTCCCTCCCTCCCTCCCTCCCTCCCCATCATCCATTCATCCATCCCTCCCTCCATCCATCCCTCCTTCCATCCATCACTCCCTCCTTCCCCCATCATCCATCCATTCATCCATCCCTCCCTCCATCCATCACTCCCTCTCGCCCTCCCATCCATCCAAACACCCACCCCTCCCTCCCTCCACCTACCCACCCACTCATCCATCCATCCATCCATTCATCCCTCTCGCCCTCCATCCATACATACATACACCCACCCATCCATCTATCCATCCATCCCTCTAGCCCACCCCCCTCCTTCCCTCCATCCATCCATCCCTTCCTCTCTCCCTCCCTCCATTTACCCATCCATCCATCCATCCATCCACCCATCCTTCCACCAACCCATCCACCCACCCATCCATCCCTCCCTCCCTCCCTCCCTCCCTCCCTCCCTCCTCATCATCCATCATCCATTCATCCATCCCTCCCTCCATCCATCCATCCCTCCCTCCCTCCCTCCCTCCCTCCCTCCATTTACCCATCCATCCATCCATCCATCCATCCATCCCTTCCTCTCTCCCTCCCTCCATTTACCCATCCATCCATCCATCCATCCACCCATCCTTCCACCAACCCATCCACCCACCCATCCATCCCTCCCTCCCTCCCTCCCTCCCTCCCTCCCTCCCTCCCTCCCTCCCTCCCTCCCTCCCTCCCTCCCTCCCTCCCTCCCTCCCTCCCTCCTCATCATCCATCATCCATTCATCCATCCCTCCCTCCATCCATCCATCCATCCATCCCAACCTCCACCCGTCACTCTCTCTCGCCCTCCCCCTCCATCCATTAATTTATCCATCCATCCATCCCTCCACCCATCCATACACCCACCCACCCATCCATCCATCCATCCATCACTCCCTCACTCCCTCCTTCCCCATCATCCATTCATCCATCCCTCTCTCTATCCCTCCTTCCATCCATCCATCCTTCCCTCCCTTCCTCCATCCATCACTCTCTCTCGCCCTCCCCCTCTATCCATTCATTCATCCATCCATCCCTCCCTCCCTCTCTCCCTCCATAATTTCTAATGATTATTTACAAACATTTAATATCCAAACCACCATACATCTATTTATTTGTTAAATTAATGACTTATGTTTCTCTGTATAAATGCTTAACACTTGAGAAGCCCTGAACTCAACAAGGAAAAAGGGAGGGGGGAAATGCCTTTATGTGCGGAATGAATGACCATCTTTAACTTCTCAAGTTTTATTTTATTGCCTTGTCACGGCTCATGGATTACCATTAAAGTGCAATCAGCATGAGTGCCTGTGTATGAGTGTGAACCTGCGCTTGTAAAGTGTGTTTGAGTGAACAAATTAAGTAATCAGTGGTTAAAGAAAGGAGAACTTTGTGGGAACAAAACTTGAATAATAGGTTTAGGCACATTTTGTTTTGTTTTTTGAAGAGAAGGAGAGAAAGAAAGTAGATAGAGGAAGCAAGATAATAGAGAGAAGAACACACGCACACACAATGAAGGAGGCTGAGTGGATTGTCTGGATCAGATTTCTGTGGTAATGGTTGGGTGGGTCAGTGGTTAAACTGCTCTCACAAACACATTCCAGGGCTGAGGCAGAGCGCATCTGGTGTGCAAGTGCAGACAAGCAGAGCCAAGAGCTTCCTTGCAGCACCTCTCTCCCTCTCTTTCTCTCTCTTCCTCTTGGGCTCCCTTTCCACATCTTTCTTTTTTTCTTGAATTCTTTAACACCATGGTTAACCCTCATGTTCTGTTTGAGGTCTCAAAGACCCCAGGACCATTTTAATAGCAGAAAAAACACGTGACACGAAGTACAAGGTTTACTTTTTCTAATCTTATCAATATAGCATGCTTCAAAAGTCCTCCATTAAAAACATCACATTACTTATGCTACATTTGGGGGTCTCAAAATGACAACATTACCAGACTGAAAAGTGTGTTCCCACTTTGTAGGAAAACATAGGCATATACTAATTAATAAAAAAATAAAGCAGTGAGGGTTAACTAAGAAGCTTCTTGGCGCTTTGTTCTGGTTGCCCATGTGATTCATGAAAACCCAGTCGACATAAATCTACAGATGGGCTTTAGTGCTAGTTAACCCGTTTAGTGCATCTGTTACTCATATGTGTCCTTCAGTGATATTCTATAATATACGAGCCATTTACACAACGCATAAAATCAGCTTTGGCTCCTTTACACAAACACACATGTGCCATTACCCATAATGCCCTGTCAACAGGCTGCTGGAGTTCCTGTCTGGGGAATTAAGGGTTTAGATGAGGGAATTGATGCTTGGGCCTGAATGCCTGTGCTTTTTGCCCTTATACTTTAGCTTAAAACTGAACAGTAATGTATAGTGCAATTACCAGTTACGCAATCTTACTCATATCAGCACATGCAGCAACCTTCTGCACATCAACTGATTTTTCAATATGACGTGTCAAGATGTGTTTAGTTACACATTTGACTGAAGCACATCATAGAGACGTTCTCCATGTACTTGTTTACATTGCTTATGTTGTGTTTTCTCTCAGCAACAGTAATGAGACCCTTGGAACATTTCGGTTCTGTTTTCTCTCACTTTGGCGGAGTCTCTAACAGCTGCTTTGGTGATTTGTGCATACAACATTCTGTTCTTCCCCTCCTCCGCTGAGGCACTCTGTGCTTCTTCTTTTCACGCTTTCTTTAAGCATCCTAGTTTTTGAGTGCAATTTCTTCACTTTCACAGATGAAATCTATATTCAGCCACATAGGCGGGCATCTGGTTTTCGTTATAAGTGTGACTCACAGATAAATTGGACAACTATGCAGTGAAATTCCTGATTAAAACCTTGACAGTCTTTTTAATTCTCTCAGAGTCATGAATCTTGGGAAAAAAATATGCCATTTTCACATTTAACCCTTAAAGTTGAGTCTTTTGACCACAGAAGCACATTGTCTCGGATTTGTTGCCTTTCAAAAAGGCAGAATTCTTGGCCAAACAATCCCCCAAGAAACATGACATGACATTGTCCAAACCGCCTTGCGAAAAAGAATGTAAGGAGTAAATTAATATTTACACAAAGTAGTGAAAACCGACACGCCGAGCTGGCCGGATAAAACTTTGAGATGTACCTACCGTTGCTTTCTGCATGATGGAACTGACATGCTATCATAATCGCTCTCTTCTTATCAGTTTTTTTTTTCTCTCCCGGTGACTGAACTTCATTCCCTCTCACCCTTATTTGAGCCAAGACAACCTGCGTCAAACATATCACTGAGGAATGCTTCAGAGAGGACTTCTAATCAAAGCAGCAAATGTTTTTCTAGAAATGCATGATTGAAAGTAATTGGATTCCGATCAAATGGACATTTTGGACATCTATCTCTAAAATCAAGAACTTTGCTTCCTATATGCTTAAAGTGTCAAGACAACATCTTCATGGAGCTGACAGCATGTCGGATAACATCTTGAGCACCGTCCATTGCTCCTCTGATATAACTGTTGTCATACTCGTCATGCCATGTCATCTCATCTCTGTGTCTGACAGGTTTCAGCATGTGTTAAACTGATAAATGCCTCAGAGAAATGAAATACATGCTTTTGAGGTTTCCAGACAATTATGCTTGCCGTTCTTGTCAATTCCTGTGGATGAGAGTGTGTGAATAAGGATGATGTTCCTGGAGAATGTGGTTTCTGTGGCCAGTGAAAGAGGGTCTGAACTAGCAGTCACTGAGCCATGGTGTTTCCAGAGGAGGACATGCAGTTCCTGTCCCTCCAAATGCTTGGGAATAAGTAGCCGCCAAGCTGTGGCTCCAACAGACATTATATTCTGCCTTTTTTCACCCTTCAGCCTGCAATTATGGCTAATTTTAGCTCCGCTGAGTAACAGGCAGAGAGGTCAAATGTCCACGGTTCATATTTTGAGCTCTGAATAAATGTTGGTCATTTGAGAAACCACAGTTGCCTCAATCTCCCTCTCTCTCACTATGCTACCATCTCTCCTCCCTGTACGGAGAATATTGTCAGTCAACCATTACATACAGTACTTGCCAAAGGTAAATGAGGCTATATAAATTTATGTTAATGCAATGAAATGGCTTTACAAGCTTCTGCACTGTAAAATCGAATTAGTTAGACTTACTTAAAAAAGCATGCAAACCGATTACCTTAAAAAAACCAAGTAAAGTGAAATAGGAATAGTATGTTGTGCTAACAAATACTTAGTGAGAATAGTTCACTTACACAAGAGTTCTAGAAACTAAAAAAGAACTGTAGAGAGTACTTGATCTTTTACTTTAGATTTACTCCTTACTTAGAATAGCTACACCATTGTTGTGTTGTGATTCTGAATGTTGAAGTCTGTGTGACTCAAGCATTATTAACAGCAAGATATTGTTACAAACATAGAGGGATTATATCAACCCAATTAAAAGTTTCACAGGTGTTTATGACGTAAGTGTCAGCACTAAAAAGTAAAGTAAAGTAAAGTGCAGTGCCTTGCTCAAGGACACATTGGTGGCGACTGCTGGGATCAAACCAGCAACCTTCTGCATATCAGTTCAGTGGTTTAACCCACTAGACCACCATCTCCACCACCTCCTGACTAAATCATTAACTATAATTAATTCAGTCAGAAGCTAGGTCAACCTTTAAAAGCAACCTATTTATTACTTCTCTTCCTTTGAAACCAAATAACTGTGATTTCTTGTTGCACCTCTGCATCATAGGAACAGAGTTATAATAATATGAATGTTTCAAGTGCCCAACCAAAGTGAACACCGATCACATAATGTAAATAGTACAGATTACTAGATTTTTACAATTAAGTTAAGACATTAAGTAGAGTTAACTAAAAAGTGTTAGTTAGAATCACTGATGGATTTTACAGTGTGCAACTTTCATCTGAAAACGAAATCTTAGGCCGGATGCTCAATTGTAAGGGTGATGTTGCCCAACTGCGAACATCTTGGACGCACAAAGATTCCCATGGTTGTTGTTTATTTTTTTATAGGAAGTTGAATTATTGTGGCAGAATGTTCTTTTCTGTCATTTCCTGTCACTGGGATGTTTCCCATTTGCTGGCATGTATTGTGTCTGATGAGTCTTGTGCCAATAAGTCAGCATAAGGCACACTGGAGTTCCAGCAAATTAGAATGATTTTTTTAAAGGAGCATTTGACACCGAATACTGAAAATTCATCTTTGCCATCATGAATAAATTACACTTTCAATTGATTTTACAACTGTATTTTTGATCAAATAAACATAGTCTTGATGAACACAGAGACTTCTTTCAACAACGTAATTCCAAAAAAAGTATTCCAAACCTTTGCCCGGTAGTGTGTAAATATAGCCTATATTTTGAAAAAGGCAGCATTTTCAAGTTTCAGACAGAGCCCATGTGTTTCTTGTATGGGATCTATATCCTCAAAGACATGATCTGTACTGTCGAAACCCTTTCAGTGATTCGTGCCATAGGCTTTATTTAAAGAACATCAAACAACTACATTGAAAGTGTTTTGAAACATGGACTGACTTATGGTAATGCGTTGGTGCAAAGCTTTGTACATTACATTGCGTGTCAATCCTAAAAACCAAGAACATGTCTTGGGTTCAACAGGCTTTTAAGATGAACTCATTTGAGGTTTGAATGTTTTTTTGTACCATCATCTGGTTCAGCTTGTAGCACAGTCTCCCTCCTTCCCACCTCCCCCAGTCCCATATGATACTCCCTTTGCTCTTAGGGTCTACTAATGACATCACAGCACACATCTTGATAGACGTCAAACATTTTTCACCACAACCAGGCTCAGATGGCACAACTAATGGTCTCCATATGAAGCATGCATAGAAAATAGGGGGTTGGGGAAATGGTATAGGGCCTTGCTGAGCAGAACCAACCATGAGAATCCCAAAAAACCTGTGCGACTTGTGTAACCTGTGTAACGCTGTGTAACGCATCTCTCCAAGTGTAATCCAATGAGATTGATGTAGCATTTCTGATTGGTAGAATTTGGTAGGCTATTTGTTTATTGTGCAAATAGTATTTAGATGAAATCATAAAAGTTAGAATAAATTAGTGGTGTTACCACAGCCAATTATAGGCTTAATGTTATTATGATTTTACCCTGTCATCCTCTCTTTGTTTTATAACCCTATGGTTCACACTCTCAGTGATTAAACCATTGAAGGCCACTGGATCACTGGGTTGTTGGTTTCTAGTACCCTTGCAAAAAAGTTTACTTTCAGTCTACTTTCATATACTTCTCAGAAATATACTTTATGTACTTTTCAGAAATATACTTAAAATTTCGTTCAAGCCTACTTGACCTAACTGACAGAAAAGTCTAAGTATATAATCAATCTTTTGATCAAAATAAACTTAAAAGTAGGTAACACTTTATAATAACTACACGCTATGAAGCATTAGTTAAGCATTAGTAAATAGTTAATTCATCGTTTATAAAGCATTAATAGACATTACTAAGCAGTTCATAAATGCAGCTATAAATGCTTTATTCTTGATTTATAAGCATGTGTATAATGTGTTTAATAATTGTATTTTCATACTTTATAAATGATCAATTTATCATTTCTAAATTAAGTTTTACATTATTTACAAACCAGTTATTTAGGAGTTGTTCATCAGATCATTTAGAAAGTGTAAGTAAAGGATTAATAAACTATTTAAATGTACATTTATACATCTTATTATTTAGACATATAGTAATAGTTACTCAGTGTGTTAATAAATGCTTGTATTTCCACTCTAATTTATGATTAATTCAGGTAGTTATAAAACATTTAGTAGTTGTCAGTTAACTATTTCTGAGAGCTCATCTAAAGTGAGGACTATTCATGCCTTGTAAAGCTTTTACAAAGGAGATATAAAGGCTCAGTTCTGTTCTGCACTGCTGTTCTCTGGTACTGTTGACACTGCAAAATATTTTATTACATTATTATTGTTTTATCTAAATTGTATATGTTGTATTTTGGCACTCCTGTAATCCAGTGTAATCCACTGGTATTTTTATTCAGCAATGGTTACGCTTTAAAGAAATATATTTTTATATTAGATTGCAGAGGCTTAGTTTCATTTGACTGCAGTTATGTTTTCTGGCTGTCTACAGGAATATTATTTTATATGGCATTGAAGAAGTTTAATTTTAATTTTATATTAAGTTACTAGTCTCCATTTTTGCATTTTGAAATAAATATTTCTATGTGCTATATTCCTCCTGTGTTGTATATGTTTCCTTTTTCTGTTCAGAAGAGAACTGAGCCTTTAAATCTCCTTTGTAAAAGCTGTACGAGGCATAAATAGTCCTCACTTTAGATGAGCTCACAACAATAGTTTACTGACAACTAGTAAATATCTTATAACTACCTGAATTAATCATGAATTACAGTAGAAATACACGTCAATAAAGCATTTATTAACACAATAAGTAACCATTACTATATGTCTAAATAATAAGATGTATAAATGTACATTTAAATAGTTTATTAATCCTTTACTTACACTTTCTAAATGATCTGATGAACAACTCCTAAATAACTGGTTTGTAAATAATGTAATACTTAATTTAGAAATTATAAATTGATAATTTATGAAGTATAAAAATTTAATTATTAAACACGTTATAGATATGCTTATAAATCAAGAATAAAGCACTTATAGCTGTATTTATAAACTGCTTAGTAATGTCTATTAATGCTTTATAAATTATGAATTAACTATTTACTAATGCTTAACTAATGCTTCATAGCGTGTAGTTATTATAAAGTGTTACCCAGACGGGTTGCTAATTTTGTGTAGACTAGTCCACTGGTTGTGTACATAGAAATTTACGTCAAAGCTACTTTACTCTTTCCTCACCTCTGACTGAATTTTCGAGAAGGGTATAGCTACAGCCTGGAGATGTACAAATGGGGATGAAAGCTCCAAAACGGGGTGGGAGCTCCAAAATAGGGCGTGGTTCATGACACACAGTTCCGCGCAAACTCCGCCCAAAAGCGGATTCTAAAGATTTTATTGGTCATGTCAATCACACTGCTGATTTCCTACACAATGCTATGCTACAAAAAATGCTAAGCCCTAAACCTACCCTACATCTTAACCAGTGAAATTGACTGCAGAGTGGGATTTGTGATGAATACGTGCTAAAGAAAATGGCATTTCAGGAGATAAGCAGTTATAAGATTATGCGACATTAGATCGCCTAGCCGGGCCATCCGCAACTCCCCAACCGAACCTCACAGGACAATGGAACCTTTTTAGTTGTACCCAGCATAACTCCCCCCTCCTACCACACGGATCTTGAGCCCCGGGACACCCCCGTTACTTAGAACACAGGGACAGAGAAAACGTTCCCACGGACCATACTGGGATGGCTTTCCGCTTATATCAATCAAATCAAATCAAATCACTTTATTGTCACACAACCATATACACAAGTGCAACAGCAGGTGAAATTCTTAGGTGCAGTTCCGAGCAACATAGGCAGTCATGACATGACATGTACAACATTTAAAGCAACATCAGATTACACATCTGATGCGCCCACAATTACTCACAGCACAGTAAACTCTACAATAAACAATAAATAATTTACACAATGTGAGTGTAGTTCTCACAGCTTTAAACAATATACACATACTTACAATATACATACACTTTAAACAATGTACACTAAACATACATTAAACAATATACATTAAGCTATAATAATAATATACAATGTACAATATACAATATTAATCACAATAGAGATCCAATGTACATTAGATGCTATATGATAAATAAATGTATAATGTGTGTGTATCTACAGTGGGTTGTGCTGAGTGATATATGTCCAGTGTGTGTTATGAACTGATGGATCAAGAGTTAAGGAGTCTAATTGCTTGTGGGAAGAAGCTGTTCTGGAGTCGGCTGGTGCGTGTTCTGATGCTGCGGTACCGCCTGCCTGATGGCAGCAGTGAGAGCAGCCCATGGTTCGGGTGGCTAGAGTCTCTGATGATCCTCTGAGCTCTCTTAACACACCGCCTGGCGTAAATGTCCTGGAGGGAGGGAAGCTCACCTCCGATGATGCAGCTGGCCGTGTGCACTACCCTTTGCAGGGCTTTGCGGCTGCGGGCAGTACTGTTGCCGTACCAGGTGGTGATGCAGCCAGTCAGCAGGCTCTCTATGGTGCTGGTGTAGAAGCGTGTGAGGATGTGGCGGTTCATTCCAAACCTCCTCAGCCATCGCAAGAAGAAAAGGCGCTGATGAGCCTTCTTCACAACGGCCTCGGTGTGGACGGACCATGAGAGTTCCTCTGTGATGTGGACACAGAGGAACTTGAAGCTGCTGACTCTCTCCACCGGTGCTCCATTGATGGTGATGGGGCGGTGTTCTCTCTCATTCCTCCTGAAGTCGACCACCAGCTCCTTGGTCTTGCTGACGTTGAGGGAGAGGTTGTGCTCCTGACACCATCGGGTCAGAGTGTGCACCTCCTCTCTGTAGGCCGTTTCATCATTGTCAGTGATGAGACCTACCACCGTCGTATCGTCAGCAAACTTGATGATGGTATTGGAGCTGTGGGTTGCCACACAGTCATGTGTGTACAAGGAGTACATGAATGGGCTGAGAACACAGCCCTGAGGGGCTCCAGTGTTGAGAGTCAGTGATGAGGAGATGTTACTGCCCATTCTGACCACCTGGCGTCTGTTTGACAGGAAGTCCAGGATCCAGCTGCATAACAAGCTGTTAAAGCCTAGAGCCCGGAGTTTCACGTCAAGTATGGAGGGCACAATGGTGTTGAATGCTAAGCTGTAGTCTACAAACTGCATTCTCACATATGTGTTCCTCTTTTCCAGGTGGGAGAGAGCAATGTGTATAGTGGATGAAATGGCATCATCAGTGGAGCGTTTTTTTGCGGTATGCAAACTGCAGTGGGTCCAGTGAGGGAGGGAGAACAGAGCAGATGTGGTTTCTGATTAGTCTCTCAAAGCATTTGCTGATGATGGGGGTCAGAGCAACAGGACGCCAGTCGTTTAAGCAGGTGGTTTTTGACTGCTTCGGTACAGGCACAATGGTGGACGTTTTGAAGCATGTGGGGACCACAGACAGGGAGAGGGACAGGTTAAAAATGTCCGTGAAAACTCCAGCCAGTTGGTTTGCGCACGCTCTGATGACGCGGCCCGGAATGCCGTCTGGACCCGCGGCTTTACGGATGTTCACCCGCCGGAAGGATCGGGTTACATCCGCTACAGATACAGAGAGTGAACTAACCTCTGCATCTTCAGCCACGAGCTCTCTCTCCGCGAGGGCGGTGTTAGTTCCCTCAAAGCGAGCATAAAAGGTGTTGAGCTCGTTCGGGAGAGAGGCAGCGGTATTCACGGTGGAGTTTGTGTTCCCTTTATAGTCCGTGATGGTGTTAATTCCCCGCCACATGCTTCTGGAGTCGGTGGTGTTGAACTGTCCTTCAATCTTGTCAATGTTGTCGCGTCGGCATCTGCAAACTCAAACATGTGTAAGTACGACTTTTATACAGAAAGTATGAAGACGTGATTGGATAGAGATGAAGGTAATAAGTGCGAAGTAATTAAGTCTTCCTGGCAGAACTTAAGCTAACACTTCCATTTCCAAGTATATTGAAACAGTACACTTACAAGTATACTTGCAGTATAAAACTACTAAACTAGTAGTTTACTGAGAGTACAATTCAATGTGTACTTTCAAAAACTAAATGTGCTACAAGTATTGAAATAGTAAACTACTATATACTTATAAGTTCACTTGTATAGTTGCAACACAAATTAAAAACTTAGTTGTAAACTAGTTATGTACTTAAAAGTAATACTTTTACACTAAAAAGTGGGCCAATTTAGTTCCAAGTATATTGAAACGGTACACTTACAAGTATACTTCTAGTTAGATATTAGTATACTTACTACATAAAGATAGATATTAGTATACTTACTACATAAAGCATACTTAAAAATACTTGCCTACTTTCCCCCCTATTCTGATGCAGTATCTGTAGGCTATCTTGTTGCCGTTGAGTCACTTGGCACTTGCACATATGCAGGCTTTTGAGGACGTTTAATGGCATTTTTCCATTAGAAGTCATGCCTATAGAGATGAAGAAATTGCAATAAAAGTTATGTATTGAGGTTATATGTGAACAAATTGTAAGGGCAATGAAAATTAATGATTTTGTTGTCGCTGCTAATCGCTGAGGCAGTTGCCTAGTTCTCGAATGTAGTTCACTTTGTTTGCCATTTCTTCTTCTCCTCCGCCTTCTTCTCCTTATATGGGGTTTTCTTTTCATATCCCTCCTTCAAAGCAGTATTTATTTTACATTATCATAAGAGGCATTTTTATATTAAAATGTTCTGCAATGTATTTTACTCACTGCTCATTTCTCTTCTGGCTTCCAGCATCATTCTTCCCTGGTTTCTCACTCCCTCCTGGATCTTTCCAGAGCTCCAGGGAGAGTGTATGAAAATCTCTCTCCTCTCTGTTTCTTCCTGCAATCCTCTGCCCAATTATGTTGTGTTCAGTCATCCAAAGGCCACAGTTCCCTAGAGTTCAGTGTCTTGATTCAAGTATTTGGTTAAATAAATGACATAATCATTGCTTAAGAAACCAGTCAACCAGATCATTTGACATCAAGGCAATTTAATGAAATCGAAAATAAATTCATTCAGAAAAAAAAAAAAAAAATTCAAAAAGAAGAAAGTTTTTCAGGAGTCCATATAATGCATTTTAACAAAAACATATGATATACCAAGTGCACAGTGTCAGAGGCATCAGGGTTTAAAATGACTGCTGTTGATAGTCAAAAGTCAGCGTTTTCAATAATTTAGTTGTTAGAACGTAATGTTCCTATTAGCTAAATGTGTGTGGGTGTTTGCTTTTTTACACAGTATCATTTTATGTTTGATAACACAAGCCTGAGGCCTGGATACCATGAACCTCATTTATCATCAGCAGCATTCATCAAGCATAAGACAGCAGATGCTGGCAAAAAAAATGTGTTTAAAATATTGATGCCATTTTCCCTTTTTTTCAGGTTTAGCAAATACATGTTAGGCTACTAAAAGCACAACAGTAAGATTGCCAATTTATACCTCAAAAGGGATGTGCATTCTCCACAGATTTGATATTCTTAATATTTTTATAAACCCTAGCAGTACATGTCTTTTTATTATTCATCTGTATGCAATGTATGCATTTATCCAGATGCCACCTATATATTATTTTGCAATATTTCTTCTTTCCCGCAATTACCACAACCAGTAGCCATTATTCTGACTACAGAATTTGTCATTAAGAGTGTTGTAAATCTCTTCAGATGGACAAATTATTTCAGATTATCTTTTTTTTGGATTATGGCTGGCTTTCTTCCACAAAATGAAAACACTTCTCTCTCCAGGTTCGTAAATATATACTAAATAAAAACTTCAGAGGGCATAAGGACGTTGAGAAAAAAAACAGAGGTAGGAAGGGAGGAAAGTATAGCTGAGGTTTGTAGAGTGTACAGCTGGAAAGCACTGCAGCAGAATCCAAATGAGTTAATTGTATACTGCTCTTGGCTATCTGGTACATTGTAATCACTGCACTGGGAACTCCCCATGCTTCTCCAACAGAACATTCGTTTCCTCTGGGACAAATATGAGATCTGTTGAAGCTGCTGTGGCATGTGCCTAGCTGGGTTGACCCTGCACAGAAATGCCTCCATCAATCCTATTTTTAGGTAGCGGTAGTCTTATAATGTACCGACACACAGCTTGGCCATATCCATTTGTATGGTTGTATCCCATCTGTAATCTGAAAAAACAAAAACAAAAAAACATTCCATATCAGTCAACACATTTTAAATGAATTTTATTGCTGTCTGTTCCGTCTGGAGACTCTCCAGTTCCTGGAGGAGCTGAGATGTTTGAGATTACTGTTGCAGATGCAGTATCTGTCAACAGATATTTTTTTGTAGATTTTTGTAAAAAATGTAACGCCACCTGAATGTGCACACACACACACACGCACGCACATAAGGGTCTGACTACAGTATACAGCTGCCTCGATCACTTCTCATTACAGTGTTCAAACAGACCTTAAAAATAGCTGCAGTCTAATAAAAGCAGATGAACTGGTGGGTCAGGGAGGTGAATTGAGGTGAAGAAACAGGAGTGGGGTGGCCAGAACATGGTGACTGGCTCAGGTAAACATATACTTGCTTGAAATTTGTTTTCATAGAATTACTAGAGAGAAGAGATTTGATTTCCAGCTGATCCCTGGGTGGTTCTTCGGTTCCAAGGCCTACCCTGAACTCTTGGTTGCCCCCTTAACCCCTGGTTTGATTTACTGACAATTAACGATTTTGAGACATAAACATCTGAATGTAGAAATTACTGGTCACTGGTGATTTTGGTTAGACATGTACACATAACCCGTACATGTATCAAACGATGTGTAACAAAGCAATAGTGACACAGTAAAAACATAAGTGTGTTGCATCGTTCCTGTCAAATCCAATATAGAAGGCACGGCACACAAATTTCAGGCTCTCTGCACATCAATCTCATTGCAGCTACTGTGTTTTTTCCACAACCTGGCACTGCATAACATTTTGCACTCTTCAAAGGCATGTTTATTGCTTAGTTGCTCGATGCAGTGTTAGCGTCACGTCTGTTATTTACTTACTAGGGGTGTAACGGTACACGTATTCGTACCGTTTCGATTCATATCGTGTCGGTTCGGTGCACTCGTGTAGGCCTACCAAGCGGTTTCTGAATGCAATATTTAACAGTTAACAGTCGGCTTGTTTTAAGCACGGAACACACTTCAATCCGAGTTCCCACACCAACATCAATCAACATTTATCACGAAATTAAAACGATATGCCGTTTTGACGCTGTTTAATGTGGCGTGACTGATCACATCACAGTTCAAGCGGCGGCGCGCGCGTGAACGCGATCATCTGTGAGTGCGAACGATCATCTCTTCCTATAGAATAAACATGAATGACCATCTGAAGGTATGCTGAGGATACATTACAACTTACTGTCACGTATCAAATGTGGTGTAATCGCTCAATCAGTGTTTCAACGGGAGAAAGACCTCAATAACTGCTTGTAAACTAAACAATGTCATGTAGCATCACATTTACCTCAGGCAGTCATTCAGTGTCCACAGAATTTTATTCACTAGAGAAATCAACTCTTTCACTAAATATATGCCATATATTAGCCTATATATTCATTATATTCTACTTAACCTGTTAGTGATTTCTTGATTATTTCATGTAGGCCTATGTTTAAATAAACCATGAAAATGACAGCCACTGTGATAAATTATTTTATTTCAACAACGAATTGGAGAAAAACTTTTATAATTAGACTTAGAAGTTATTGCAAATATGCCTCATGGGAACATGTTTGCGTAGGCTGCTATGTTAGTTGAGTGTTGATTATTATACCTAAAAATAAATAGCAACTGAATTTAAGCTAATAGTTTGGGCTCTGGTGTTAACCTTTAATATTAATGTGCAAGTAAGGGCTCCCTATATAGTTTACAGCAATATCTTCAATAAACTTTTAGTTATAATTTAAGTAATTTAAGGACAGATACTTGTTTTTTGTCAGTAAACCAATAAAAATAAATAAAAAGCCATTTTGTAAAACTGCTGTACCGAACCCGTACCGAACCGTGACTTCAAAACCGAGGTACCTACCGAACCGTCAGTTTTGTGTACCGTTACACACCTATTACCTACTACTACTTATCGTGCTGGAATCAGTGGGCGGGGCTACTGAACTTTAGGGTTTGTGATGTTACCAACCCGGGAATAAGCTTGTTGTAGTCCCTACCAGCCGTTTGTTGTAGTCTTTAAAAACTTTAAAAGAAAATATCTTCCATTGCATTGAACTTTGAGCATCGTAACTTTGCAGAAGTTGTTTTTGCTTATAATTTGTAATTTTTTACATTTATATAGCACTTTTCTAGGCTCTCAAAGTGCTTTACATAGAAGGGGGGAATCTCCTCATCCACCACCAATGTGCAGCATCCACCTGGAACTCCCACCACACACCAGCTGATTGGTGGAGAGGAGACAGTGATGAAGCCAATCGTATATGGGGATGATTAGGAGGCCATGATGGACAGGGGCCAATGGGCAAATTTAGCTACTCTTTATCGAAGGACATCCTGGGATTTTTAATGACCACAGAGAGTCAGGACCTCGGTTTAACGTCTCATCCGAAGGATAGTTTAAACAGCAACATTACACACTAACTAAAGTTAAAAAAGTGAAATCATAAATCAAGGACCCCTTTAAAGAAGACACTCAGCAGACACAGCAGATTATTGCTGAAGTGAAAGCACTTAAAAAAATGTAAGTCTGAAAAAGTTGTGGAAGTATAAATTTACTGTAATCAGATGTACTGTACTAAATATTTTTTATTTTACATAAAATATATATTTTACAAAATAATTTTACTCTACAACTATTATACAATCAAAGCCATATGTCTAACCAAGTTGTGTTCCAAATTTGAAGTTGATATCACAAAAATTGAAGTTTTTTTTTAGTCGCTGTACCAAAAATAGCCACCGTCTGTCATAGATTTCATTTTTTTTATTTGCATTAATACATTTTTGTCCAAATATCACTTCTATCACAAAAAAGTATTTGTCATGTTCCAAAACTTGAGTGCAGAAAGTGTCCTACATTCACCCATAGTGCACTACAGTTCTCTTTCATAGGTTCACTCGACGCTGCGTCACTTTAATGACGTAATGGGACGCCCTCTGGGTGTGCCGATTGTCTGAAGCCCTTATAGAATCACGCCAATTGATTGGCTGATGGCGCGCACGTCGCCCACCTGACGTAGTCACCTATATCAGCGCGCGCGCGCCATCTGCTCCTCAGATTTCTCTGCCTTCACGAAGCGGTCATTTCTGCCCTTCGGTTATCGATTTTTCTGGCCCAAAAACTAGGATTCAGTATACATATTTACCTCAGCACTTCAGCGACCGCGGATTGTGGAACTTTGTTCTCCTTGTGGTGAAGTGCTATGGAATTCAGACGTTGCCCACCGCCGTGCACTCGCTTCATCGCGATTGACGATCCCCACAGTAAGTGTGTTAAATGTTTGGGATTTACTCACGCACGCGACGCGGTTCAGGGGTTTTCTAATTGTAAATACTGCGATAATCTCCTTCTCAAAACCCTCCGCTCGAGGCTCGCGGTTTTTGAGAGGGAGTCATCCGTTTTTCCCCGTCGCGCTCCCGAGGCCGCGCAGGCCTCTCTTGGATCCGCGACCTGGGGTTCGGATGTAGAGCTCGAGGATGTGGAGTGCGAGCAGACGGGCCTCGCCCTTTCTCTCCCTCTCTCTCCCGAGCACGTGCGCGGGACTCCGCCTGTGGAATACTCGCACGACTATCTCTGTCCCAGCCCGGAGGCACGCGATGCGGTTTCCTTCGGACTGGAGGATGTCATTTTCACTGCAGCATCCGACTCCGAGGATTTCGGTGCTGCAAATACCGACGACGCTCTCCCGCCGAGCGGCCAGGAAGCGCGACCATCAGCGGCGTATGATGAGCTTGTGGATGTACTCGCGCGCGCTACTCAGAAGCTCGCGATCGAGTGGCCGGATGAACCCCGCGAAGCTCAATCTTCTCGGTTGGATGAGAGATTCCTCAGCGGCCCTAATTCCAGCGGCCGCGGAGGAAGCTACCATTCTTCAGTGATCTACACAGTGAGATTTCTAGATCCTGGAAGCAACCGTTCTCAGCCCGCCTAACTAACGCGGCAGCCGCTGATTTCACCAACCTCGTGGGTTTTGAGGAACAGGGCTATTCCGCTATTCCCGCTGTTGAGGACACGCTGGCCACTCACCTCGCGCCATCTTCAGCTCCCTCGTGGAAGTCCCGCCCCCTTCTTCCCACTAAGCCGTGCAGGACCACTTCTGCCCTGATTGGCAAATCCTACATGGCGGCTGGTCAGGCTGGCATGGCCCTTCATACCATGGCCATTCTCCAGGCATATCAGGCGGATGTTTTAAAGGAAATGGATGAGGGCTCCGGTTTGACACCAGAAGCTGTAAAGGAGCTTCGTAAAGCCACGGATTTGGCGTTACGGGCTACTAAGCACACAGCTCGCGCTGTAGGGCGCTCTATGGCGGGCTCGGTGGCGGCGGAGCGCCACTTATGGCTTAATCTCACCGAGATCCGCGACAAGGAGAAAGTTTTCCTTATGGACGCTCCGATTTCCCAGTCCGGATTGTTTGGGGAGGCGGTTAATACTGTGGTCGAGAAGTTCAGATCTGCAAAATCCCAGTCTGCCGCTCTAAAACAGTTCATGCCGAGGAGAGCGAGGGACGCTCCTTCCCCCTCCCCCTCTCAGTCCAGAGATCGCCCCTCTTTCAAAAGAGAGTTTTCCGCCCGGAGGAGCGACCAGAGTTATCCTCCACCCACCACGGTCTGGGGAGCTCGCGGTCGTCCATTTCCCCGTCAACGTCCTCACAGACGCATCGACCCAAAGCGGCCCAGCAAACCTTCTGCTTCGGCCACTTCGAGTCGCCCCTGACCCTCCGGTCAGAAAAAGGGGAGCTGCAGTTCACGACCGGGGCTGGGTCAGACCGCGCAAGCGTTTCTGCCCGCCCCCCTCCAGCTCTCCCTATCCAGCTCTGTCATTTCCGCCGCCCAGCGCGCTTCGGAATACAGATCCGGTTATATCCCCGCCTTTTCCGGCGCTGAGGGAAGGAGACGCGGTCTGCTTTCTCCCCTCACGTCTGATTGGCTCACCATCCGCCGCTCGTCCATACGGAGACACGTCCTGTTTTCTCCGGGATCCAGAGCGGCCCAGCCTTCCACTGCCTACTCCGCACCAGGACGCCACGTGCTCTCCTCTGCGGATGGCCACACCCCCCTCAGAGGTCCACGACACCCCAACTCAGGTATGTCCACCGCACCTCATAATACCTCCCACGTTGTCAAATTTCTTCCACGAGTGGAAGCTTTTGCCAGGGATATCATCCTGGGTCCTCCGCACGATTCAGTCAGGCTACACGCTTCAGTTCTGTCGCAACCCTCCTCGCTTCGACGGGGTCGCTCACACGGTAGTAAACAGCGCCTCTCAGGCTTCTGTGCTACAACAAGAGCTCTCTTCTCTCCTCCTAAAGGGGGCAATAGAGGAAGTTCCGGCAACAGAGGAGAAATGTGGCTTCTTCAGCCGCTATTTCCTTGTTCCGAAGAAAGACGGCGGTCTGCGTCCCATCCTGGACCTCCGCCGCTTGAACTTCGCCCTCTACAAAGGGAAGTTCAAGATGCTAACGCTAAAGACTATCTTGTCTCAGATACGTGCGGAGGACTGGTTTGTCACTATAGACCTGAGAGATGCTTATTTCCATATCCAGGTTGTCAAACGACACAGGAAGTTTCTCAGGTTCGCCTTCAAAGGGAAGGCTTATCAATACAAAGTCCTTCACTTCGGCCTTGCCCTGGCACCAAGGACGTTCACGAAGTGTATGGATGCTGCGCTGGCCCCGCTGAGGCTCCAGGGCATCCGTATTCTCAATTACCTGGACGACTGGCTCATTCTGGCCCACTCCAGGGAGTTAGCCTGTCATCACAGAGATGTCGTTCTTCAACACGTTCGATCTCTTGGCTTGAGAGTGAACACAGACAAGAGCGTTCTTACTCCGGCTCAGCAGACCACCTTCTTAGGTGTTCGTCTGGATTCCGTTCCGATGCAGGCCCGTCTGGCCCCTGCTCGGATTTCCAGTATCACAACATGCTTGGTCCGCTTCAGGCTAGGCCATCATGTTTCTGTGGGTACTTGTCGCAGGCTCCTGGGCCTCATGGCCGCAGCTTCCCCGGTGCTTCCCCTGGGACTGCTCCATATGAGGCCCTTCCTCTGGTGGATGAAACGCTCAGGGGCTCGGTCAACAGGATCGGCCCTTCGCCTATTGAAGGTGTCACGCGGCTGCTTTCGTGCCCTATCAATGTGGCGAGACCCTCTTTTTCTTCAGAAAGGGGTCAAGATGGGGGCTGTTTTCCGTCGCCAAATGGTTACGACGGACGCCTCTCTTACCGGCTGGGGTGCGGTATTCGAGGGCAGACCAGCTATGGGGATCTGGGAGGGGGAAGTTCTCTCCTGGCACATAAATTGCCTGGAGTTGAGAGCGGTATCCCTGGCCCTTCAGCATTTTCTCCCCTCACTCAGGGGACATCATGTCATTGTCAGGACCGACAACATGGCAGTGGTGTCTCACATAAATCGCCAGGGAGGGTCACGGTCGCGCACCCTGGACAGGCATGCGCGCCGACTCCTCCTGCGGTTTCAGGACAAGTTTTTGTCCCTGAGAGCAGTCCATGTACCCGGAGTCTTAAACCTCGCTGCGGATTATCTGTCGAGACAGAAACTTCGGTCGGGGGAATGGATGCTGAACCCTCAAACTGTGTCACAGATTTGGGAGATGTTCGGGAGAGCGGAAGTGGACCTCTTTGCCTCGAAGGAGTCGTCCCAGTGTCGGCTCTGGTTTTCTCTGAGCTCTCCGGCCCCGTTGGGGATAGATGCGTTCGCGCATCCATGGCCCAATCTGAAACTTTATGCGTTTCCGCCCATCAAGCTGATTCCGGCGGTTCTGTGCAGAGTAAGGGAAAGTGGGGCCAGCCTCCTGCTGGTGGCTCCACACTGGCCATCCCAGACTTGGTTCTCGGAGATGGTTCTCCTCCTGGACTCCTCCCCATGGGAGATACCGGTCAGGAAGGACCTTTTGACACAACTTCAGGGCAGGATTTGGCACCCTCACCCGGAGATTTGGAAGTTGTGGGTATGGCCCATCAAGGGCCAACGACACTAAACGCTGGTCTTTCTGCGGACGTTCAGGAGATCATTGCTAATGCGAGAGCCCCTTCTACAAGGAAGCTCTATTTCTCCAAGCGGAGGGTCTTCGAGTCGTGGTGCTCGGCTCATGCAGTAGATCCAGTTAACTGCCCGGTTGGTTCAGTTCTGGAGTTCCTGCAGGAGAAGTTTGCTGCTGGAGCAGCGGCTACCACCCTTCGGGTCTATGTCGCAGCTATAGCTGCCGGTAGGGAGTCGGACGAAATCCCTCTGGGCAAGCACAGACTGGTTTCATCTTTCATGCGAGGGGTTAGGCGCCTGAGACCAGCACGCTCCCCTGGTATTCCCTCTTGGGACCTCTCCGTGGTCCTTGAAGGGCTAACTTTGGCTCCATTTGAGCCTTTGGAGTCAGCTCCTGAGCGAATTCTGACTCTCAAAGTTGCTCTTTTGTTAGCTCTGTCTTCTTTGAAACGAGTGGGCGATCTACAGGCTCTCTCTGTTAATGGGACCTGTATGGATTTTGCCCCTGGCCTAGTTAAGGTTACCTTAAGACCTAGGGTGGGTTATGTGCCCAAAGTTTTGTCCACATCATTTCGCTCTCAGGTTATTACTCTTCACTCCTTTCACCCCCCTCCGTTTGACTCGGAGGAAGACGAGAAACTTCATTTGCTCTGCCCAGTTCGAGTGTTGAAGTGTTATGTTGACCGTTCGGACAGCTGGAGGAAATCTAACCAGCTGTTGGTGTGCTTCGGTGCTGGCCGCCGCGGGCTTGCCGCTTCGAAGCAACGGGTTTCCCATTGGGTGACAGAGGCTATTTCCTTAGCTTATGAGGTGCGTGGTTTACCTTCACCTCTTGATGTTAGAGCGCATTCTACCAGAGGTGTGGCTTCCTCTCAAGCACTTTTTAGAGGGGCTCTTTTGGAAGATATTTGTGTTGCGGCAGGTTGGTCCTCTCCGCACACTTTTGTGAGATTTTATAGTTTGGATCTCGACATGGCTCCGGGTTCGCATGTCCTGTCTGCTTAACCTAGTCATGCAGGTTATCTGGTGTTCTTTGAGCCAGATACGGCAGCGCTTTAGCTTGGCGTGTTTGGTATATCGTTCCCATTACGTCATTAAAGTGACGCAGCGTCGAGTGAACCTATGAAAGAGAACGTCTCAGGTTACTTGCGTAACCTATGTTCTCTGAGTAGGGAACGAGACGCTGCGTACGCTGCCAAGCTCCTCGCGCTGCCGACAGGCTTTCCTTTTCGGCAGAGAAATCTGAGGAGCAGATGGCGCGCGCGCGCTGATATAGGTGACTACGTCAGGTGGGCGACGTGCGCGCCATCAGCCAATCAATTGGCGTGATTCTATAAGGGCTTCAGACAATCGGCACACCCAGAGGGCGTCCCATTACGTCATTAAAGTGACGCAGCGTCTCGTTCCCTACTCAGAGAACATAGGTTACGCAAGTAACCTGAGACGATTTCATGAGAGCCTAATTATCTCTTAGTGTGGCATTTTTTTCCAAAACGTTAATACCATTCAAATGTTTGTTGGTCAGAAAGATATATATATATATATATATTATAAATTAATACTTTTATTCAACAAGGAAACGTTAAAAAAGGTTAATAAAACGTTTTTAAAATGTTTTATTTCAAATAAATGTCATTCTTTTGAACGTTCTATTCATCAAACAATGAACTTCATCCACTCCTCATTATTATTTTAAAGTTAGATATCAACCTTCTCCGTATTCCGCGATCAATTCATTATAAACAATATCTGTTTTCCCATTCGTTTTTTTTGTAAAAATTGTATAGGGTTGCTAACGACCCGTGGTGTGAAGCAGTGTAAATATTTTTTTTCTGCACATCAATCATTTAATCTTTGATGACTAAATAAGTGCAATGCACCTTTATTCCACAAGGTGACAATATCTGATACACAATGATGAAGTGATGTTTCACTCATAGTTACCGTAGGCAGAAAACAAAAGAATAGCAAAACTTTTTTTTAATGTTTTATGTTATCGCGACAGGTTAGAGATCCATCCGTGTTAGATATAGATCCGGGTCGCTAAAGACCCGAATATGTAATAATGATTGGTAAAACATTCATGCATTTAAGGGTTAAAATAGAAAACAGTTATTTTAAAATTGTAATACTATGTTACTGTTTTTACTGCATTTTTGATCAAATAAATGCTGCCTTGGTGAGACTTTATTGAAAAATGAAAAAACCTGTACAGACCCTAAAAATGTGAACGGCAGTGTATATGAATATATGTATATGAGTATCTCAGAATGATAATATTTGATTCATGACAGATGAAGAGAGATACTTGCTTCCACTGTGAGTTAAAGTTAAGGCAGAGCTGATCTCGCTGGATAGCTGCTGGACAGCAGATAAATATTTGAAGAGAAATGAAAGAAGGAGGCCTAAGCCAAGTCCAGGGTAAAGTAAGCTTTCCAAATATTTAAGGAGTTCTACAGTGAAAACACTCCTCTCACTTCAAATAAAATGCCTGGAGAGCTTGCTCTAATAAAAGCTCAGGAGCATTATTTATTTTTGAACCGAGAGTTTGGATTAATGAGAAATAGGGCAATGAATGTGATTGTGTTATTCATTAACCCACAATAACTGGGCTCAGGTGTCTGGCCTTGTAAGATAGCAGCCTTCATTAGTGTCGCCACAGCACCTGCATCCACTAGGGGGTGGTCTCATGTCACAGGACCAACAGGCAAAGAAAACAGAAGTTGTTTTTATGGCATGCAAATACTTATTCATTTTATCTTGATGATCTATATTTACTATTTTTTTAACCCTTTTAGATACACAACACATGTTTTTTTTTTTGTTTTTTTTTGCTTTGTGACTTCAGAGCAGTCGGTCTAACCTGTACATCAGAGTGGGCATGGCTGGTGCTGCCTGCTGGCGGGGTCTCTCTAACTGAGCATACTAAAGCAACCGAAGGCCCTTCAGAGCCTCACACTCTGTGACCACTGCCCACAGGGGTCTTCTAATCGTCCCAGTAATCACTATAAACTCAACAAAGCAGGCACCCTGCTGTGGAACGTTCCGGAGTCGTGTGTTATTTGAGAGCGTGGTGCTGGACGACCAGCTGACTCTGACAAACACAGCAGTGCTCTTCTGCCAATGCGGGGTCAGAGACTCTCCCAAGACAGGAAGAGCAGTGCAGAAACATATTCCCTGCTTCTTATGGTTATCATAAGAATCAGCTGCTGCATTCCTCTATATATCTGACATATATCTTCAATGTTATCATGTTTCTTTTTTTAGATCAAACTGGACAAAACAAGCATAAAGAGATCACTCAACTGTTACTTTAGGTTTAATCACAACAGACACTTTTATCCAAAGCAACCTAAAGTATACCTATCCAGAATCAGTATATGTGTTCCTTGTGGATTGTGAATCCATAACTTTTGTGTTGCTTGGACCTGTTCAGCTACAGGGACTATCCTATCCTATCCTATACTGCACTGTACTATTCCATACCATACCATACCATACCATACCATACCTATACTATACTATACTATACTATACTATACTATACTATACTATACTATACTATACTATACTATACTATACTATACTATACTATACTATACTATGCAGACCAGACCAGACCAGACTAGACTTATACTATACTATACTATACTATACCATACCATACCATACCATACCATACCATACCATACCATATCAGACTAGACCTATACTATACTATACTATACTATACTATACTATACCATACCATACCAGACCAGACCAGACCAGACTAGACCTATCCTATCCTATCCTGCACTGCACTGTACTATTCCATACCATACCATACCTATACTATACTATACTATACTATACTATACTATACTATACTATACTATACTATACTATACTATACTATACTATACTATACTATACTATACTACTATACTATACTATACTATACTATACTATACTATACTATGCTATGCTATGCTATGCTATACTATACTATACTAAGCTATGCTATACTATACTATACTATGCTATACTATACTATACTATACTATACTATACTATACTATACTATACTATACTATACTATACTATACTATACTATACAGACCATACCATACCATACCATACCAGACCAGACCAGACTAGACTAGACTAGACCTATACTATACTATACTATACTATACTACACTATACTATACTATACTATACTATACTATACTATACTATACTATACTGTACTGTACTATACTATACTATACTATACTATACTATGCTATGCTATGCTATGCTATACTATACTAAGCTATGCTATACTATACTATACTATACTATACTATACTATACTATACTATACTATACTATACTATACTATACTATACTATACTATGCAGGCCATACTAGACCAGACCAGACCAGACCAGACTAGATCTATACTATACTATACTATACTATACTATACTATACTATACTATACTATACTATACTATACAGACCAGACCAGACCAGACCAGACTAGACCTATACTATACTATACTATACTATACTATACTATACTATACTATACTATACTATACTATACCATACTATACAGACCATACCAGACCAGACCAGACCAGACCAGACTAGACTAGACTAGACTAGACCTATACTATACTATACTACACTATACTATACTATACTATACTATACTATACTATACTATACTATACTATACTATACTATACTATACTTTACTATACTATACTATACTATGCTATGCTATGCTATGCTATACTATACTATACTAAGCTATGCTATACTATGCTATGCTATGCTATACTATACTATACTATACTATACTATACTATACTATACTATACTATACAGACCATACCATACCATACCATACCATACCAGACCAGACCAGACCAGACTAGACTAGACTAGACCTATACTATACTATAATATACTACACTACACTATACTATACTATACTATACTATACTATACTATACTATACTATACTATGCTATGCTATACTATACTATACTAAGCTATGCTATGCTATACTATACTATACTATACTATACTATACTATACTATACTATACTATACTATACTATACTATACTATACTATACTATACTATGCAGGCCATACTAGACCAGACCAGACCAGACCAGACTAGATCTATACTATACTATACTATACTATACTATACTATACTATACTATACTATACTATACTATACTATACTATACTATACTATACTATACTATACTATACTATACTATACTATACAGACCAGACCAGACTAGACCTTTACTATACTATACTATACTATACTATACTATACTATACTATACTATACTATACTATACTATACTATACTATACTATACTATACTATACTATACTATACTATACTATACTATACTATACTATACTATACTATACAGACCATACCATACCATACCATACCAGACCAGACTAGACCTAGACCTAGACCTAGACTTATACTATACTATACTATACTATACTATACTATACTATACTATACTATACTATACTATACTATACTATACTATACCAGACCAGACCAGACCAGACCAGACTAGACCTAGACCTAGACTAGACTAGACTAGACTAGACTAGACCTAGACCTAGACCTAGACTAGACTAGACCTAGACCTAGACTAGACTTATACTATACTATACTATACTATACTATACTATACTATACTATACTATACTATACCAAACTAGACCTAGACTAGACTAGACTAGACTAGACCTAGACCTGTACTATACTATACTATACTATACTATACTATACTATACTATACTATACTATACTATACTGTACTGTACTGTACTGTACTGTACTGTACTATACTATACTATACTATACTATACTATACTATACTATACTATACTATACCAGACTGTACTGTACCATACCACTATACTGTACTATGATATATGACTATAGTAAACTATATACAGTATATGACTATAATAAATGTTGTTTTCATTTATTAGGCAAATAACAAACTGAAACAACTAGTCTTTATTCACACATAATAACAAAAAAAAATGTTTTGTATGCTGTCCCTTGGCCTTGATAACAGATTTTAATATTTATATGACGTTCTTTGGCCTTGATAACAGCTTACATTCTTGCCGGCATTGTTTTTATATACAGTTCTTTTCCACGGTCTCTGCTGCTATTGACTTCCAAATAGTTTCTAGTTGTTCCCAAAGACGTGCTTTTGATTAAACTTTGTGAGATCTATTTTTGAATCCACTAAATCTCAAATTTGTTCAATAGGATTCAGGTCTGGACTTGGACTACATTTATGCATTTGGCAGACACTTTTATCCAAAGCAACTTACAGTGCACTTACTACAGGGTCAATCCCCCTGGAGCAACATGGAGTAAAGTGCCTTGCTCAAGGACACACTGGTGGTGACCGCTGGGATAGAACCAGCAACCTTCTGCGTATCAGTTCAGTGGTTTAACCCACTGGACCACCATCTCCACTAAAGAGTTTAAGAGTTAAAGAGACTAAAGAGCTTACACATACTGGTGGATTAAAGATGCAGTGTGTAGTATTTATGAGGATCTATTGCCATAAATGCAATATGATACACATAACTATGTTTTCAGTGGTGTATAAAGATCTTACATAATACAGTTATGTTTTTTTATCACATTAGAAGGAGCCATTTCTATCTACATACACCGCGAGTCCCCTTACAGTTAAATCGGCATTTCTACAGTAGCCCTAAACAGACAAACTTCTCTACAGAGCGCTAGTCACTCTCTGCTCTCTCCAACGACAACATTTTTGTCCTGTGTTGGCCCCCTTAGCTTCTCTACGTGCTTCGAAAGGGTGAGCGGTGGGTGCTTGCAATTCACAACCTCACAGCTAGATGCCACTAAAATTTACACACTGCACCTTTATTACAGAAAAATACAAAATTATTATATCAGTTTAGGGCAACTGCGGCACAAACCTTAATAAATTTGACTCGCCATCTCCCTATTTTAGCCTAGTTTAGCTGTATTATTGCTTGGAAGCTTCAAGTCAATGTTCAGTGAATGTCCTAAAGTCAAATGTATAGCTTAAAGATGCAATAAGTGATTTCTGAGAAACGCTGTTGAAAGTGGATCGGACCAAAACACACTTGTAACCAATCAGCAGTAAGGGGCGTATACACTCATGATGGGAAAGGTGCCTGTGTTGCATAGCGTGTTTGTGCATTTGGGGGTGGAGCTATCAAGATAGGTGTGTGATCCTTTTGGATAGTGTGTTTGTTTTGGTGATATTAACATTGTTTCTCAGAAATCGCTTACTGCACCTTTAATATAGGCTTCTAATTAAAATATACATATTTATATACGAGTGGCTTTAGTTTAGTTTTGATTGGATATGATTGTAGTATGATTGATTTTATTGGGTTTATACCATCTCTGCCTGCCCCAATAAAACTCACTTATTGTATGAGCGATGCCAGCCCAGCACTACTTAAAAAAAAGCCCCCTACATCTGGAAATCATTGGTTTTGTCTAAGGCTTTTATTGTAAAGCCAGAAATGTGTGGAGCACCACTTTCATAATTATGTCCTTTAAAATGAGTAGATAATTACTTTTGATCAAATCAAAAGTTAGAACATTTATTTCTTTCTGTTCAAACAACAATTGTTCTAACACTTGGAGATGTCTCAGTATTTTTGTCCACACATTAGAAGTCGATGGTCACCAAAACTGTTTGGTTACCAACATTATTCAGAACATTCAAGTGTTGCAGGTTTTTCTAATGAAATTATGTTAAGTAATTGTTAACAGAATATTCATTTTTTGGGGGGAACTATCCCTTTAAGAATTAAAGCTGTGGTTTGAGCTCCTCACCAAAGCTGCATGTGAACCCATCTGTTAAATGTTATAGATGCCACTAGAGCTAAAGAGGAAACTGTTTATTGGCTGTAAAATGCAGGTGATAGAAGCTCAGTTGAGAAGTTGACGTGGGATATAACAGCACCCTCAAATACCTTCAGCCTAATGTAGCGTAATGCAGCCTGCCAATGAAATGGGTAGTTTGACAGTCTTTCTGTGATCAAAGCTGACCTCTTCCACATATCTTGCCTCACTGTGACAAGATAGAGGGCTCACAGATAACCTGAGCAGAGTTGCAATGGAGAGTTAAAGGGCATTCCAGGTGATAACACTGCCTATTGCAACCAATTAAATCCATGTTGTGAGGTTAACCAGGCATGCATGATATAAGTACTTTATCAGTTATTGGCTGATATATATATATATATAATATATTGTATTATTGTAGAATTTATTGCATTGTTTTTATTGTATCATATTGTAATGCTGTGGTGGCTGAATTTACGCAGCTCTGTTTATCATATTAGACACATCTGAGTGTGTTGAAAATTATGTTATGACATTACTCTGTGCGTTCGCTCGGCGGCTGCTATGACACTTATTACACACTGCAGTAAGAGTTAAGCGTTTCTGCAGAATAAAACCGGAAATCGAGGGGAATGCAGATATGACGCAATCGACAGGCGACTCCCTCACACGTCCTGGTTCCTTAGTTAAAATAGCAATTTCTCACGACTTACAAATAGTTGGAAACATTTGGGATATTGTAAATACTCAACTGAACAAAATATATAACACTGGCCTAGTGTTTTTTGGATATTTTACTGAAACATTTTTACATAGTGCACCTTTAACAGTTATGATGTATGAGGATTTATAAGAATTAAATAAAACACCTAAAAATATGTAAATATTTAAGTCTTTGCTGCTTCCTGTCATCTTATCTCACTAACCACTCCAGGACCCCCCACTGTTCATCTCTTTCAGAAACAGGAAAGACCCTTCGCGTCAGCTCCAAGCTCTCCTCTTACCTCTGTATCTCTGCCATCTTTCCACAACTTTGTCAAAAGACGAACCTCTTTGGAAGGTTAGTGTAAAAGTTTCTGGAGTGGGGGCGGTATTCATCTGTGTTTATGGTTTTACACCAGTGCTTTGCTATGGCTAGTTTCCTATGTCCTTTCCAGCGTTGAGGGATGAGTCCTGTGAGGGGACGTGACCCTGTTGCCGACGGCTAAGCTAGTGCTGGTTGCTCAGCAGGAGTCTAGGTCTGTCCACCTGGAGAGGGCAGGGGGCACTGGGGAAAGGGTCAATGACACCACTCTCAGAGCAGTTTCCTGTGTTCTTAAACATCTGCAGCCCACTGGGGTTACATCACTCAGCGTCATCTGCAGCTGTCAACCCCAGCACACCAGCTTCCCCAATGTGCCCGGATCCTGCTCCTGACCTCCTTCCTGCCTGCCCCACACCACTCCGTGCGCCTGTACCACCCCTCCCCCAACCCAAGAGATAAACAGCGGCGAGTCAGATTACCCAGAGTCCCCACTCCTCTGAAGCAGCCCATTCACAAGCCCCTGGATAGCGATAAGAGGATGAATCACAGCACTGTTCTGAGTGCTTTGTGGAAGCCGTGCTGTTCAATCTAAGAGGCTCTCTTTGTGTGTTGATGCTTCAGCTGTGTGTGTATCTGTGCCCATGTGTTTCAAAAGTTAGCATGAATGTGCACTGGCACCAGGACTATTTCTTGCATATTTCAGGGCCAAGATGAGCGACTCTTGAAACTGTAGCTAATGATCTGGGACAGAATGACCTGACTGGTCTGTACAAGAACATCCTGAGCATGCAGGGCTCAAAAATTAGGATGGTCTGCTGGCCAGGAGACAGTTTGGGAAAAGTTCAAGCCGGTCTATGCAACTGGCACTTGTTCTTTAGGAACAGTGCTGCATTGACATTGAAAACATGAATTGATCTTACATGCATTTTGAGTCTTGAAAATGTGGTTTCCTGCCATGTATTTTACATTGTTGTTGCAATGGTTGCTGCAAAAATGTCTTTTAATAGTCCCGAAAGCATCAGAAAAAATGTGCTGAAAACAGCAAACCAACCAGTAAATAATGTTTTATTAACAAAGTTCGGGAGAAACATATTCAGATGATCTATCCAATCATCACGTCATTCCAACCAGCAGTCAGCAATCAGTAATCAACATGTCTAACCAATCAGCACGAGTGGAGGCTTATATAAATATACGCAGTCAACTCACCTATATTCCTTGACAGTTTTCAGCATCCCTCCACCACCCCGTCTCCTCACACTAGCCTGGTTACTTTCCTAACCAGAGATATGGGGGGGGGGGGGATTAGTCTGGGTTTGGGCTTGGGCCAAAATACCGAGTTCGGAGCCATCTCCTCGGACAGCACGCCAAATACAAATACTACTTCACTCTATCCGACTTATTAGTAACTCATGAACTGATTATTTGTAAGTGTGAACTCAATGAAAACCTTTGCATTGTCTGCCATTGTTTTTCAGCAAAAGTCTATTTATGGATTTACCTCGATCCAAAGTATGCCCAGCCTCCCAAGCCCCAGTCTCGCTTTAAGCCCAGTCATGTCCAGAATCCGCAGAACGCCACAGTGAAAAGCTCTGCTACTACTTTGGTAAACCCAATCACCAGAACACCAAGTGCCCAAAAAAGAACAAGAACACTCAGGCATCAGGTTTACAAGTGAGTACTACAAATTTGCCTATTCTATTCACCATAGTTTTTCTCTGCCTTTTGATATCTCCTTCAGTAAAGCTTCCAAATATATTGCAGCATTACCGGATTCAGGAGCAGCTGTTGATTTGATTCATGCAGATCTGGTTAAAGAAGTCAACATCCCCACTGTTCCATGTGTCCCTGTTGTCAACATCACCGCTGTTAATAATGAACATATTGCACTGGCATAACCCATCAAACTGATCCAGTTACCCTGCAGATTGGACTGTTTCACACTAAAGTCATTTTACTCTTTGTCATTGACTCTACCAAGCATGTCATCATCATGGGCCATCCATGGCTAGCTGTTTATAATCCATCCATCTCCTGGAACCAGGGTGAGCTTACAAAACGGCCCAATTACTGTCAAGCCAATTGTCTTCGTGGGACTGTTTCCATGCCATGTCTCAGTACTAGCATTGAGAGCCCAGAGGTCACCAAAGAAATCAAGATTCAAGAGTAAGAATTTGCTGAGGTATTCAGTAAAACCAAGGCAAAACTGATTGACAGGACTTATAAAGACTCTCATTACTGTTATCACTTATTGTATTCCTAAGGTAATCCCCCCCCCCCCCCCCACTTTTGGGACCCTTGACATGCTCAACCCTATAAAAAATGCTCTCAATGCTAGTACTGAGACATGGTATGGAAGTGGTGACACAAAGACAATTGGCTTGACAGTAACTGGGCCGTTGTGTAAGCTCACTCTGGTTCCAGCTTTCCTGTAGCTCAAACAATAGAGTGTGGTGCTAGCAACGCTAAGGTCATGGGTTCGATTCCCAGGGAAAGCAAGTACTGACAAAATGTAAAATGTGTACCTTGAATGCAATGTAAGTTGCTTTGGATAAAAGTGTCTGCCAAATGCATAAATGTAAAAAAAAAACTCTTGAAACTTTGCACACATTGGACTTGTTGGCAATCACAAGGTGCACAAGTTGTCATGGGGGTATATGGTTGTATTTGAGGGGCTCTGTTGCACACACCTTTTCACCTACAGTAACCAAACTTTATACACTTATAGATGTCATCGTGCCAAACAACTTTTGCACTCTATATGCCAGCCCAACTGGAAGTCAGCTATTATGGGTTGTTTGAAAAACGTATACTCTGGAATTTGATATACTCCTGCTAGGCGATTCATCCGATCGCCACCAAACTTGGTCAGCATGAAGACAAGACAGCGAGGATGATAAATAGCAAGCAGATTTTGTATATCTCACATGGTTTGGCCATGGTGAGGCAATGCATTTATGGCAAATGGCAGCAGGAAGTGTGTATCTTTCAAAATACTTTGAAATCAAGATCTTATTTTTATCCGATTTGCTTCAAATTCTAAATAATGTCAACACACCACAGATGTACACCTGTGAAAGGATTCTTGATATTTTGAATACTGTTGTCATGGCAACTGTAAATCTGGTTTAGAAATAAGAAATACACTATTGAATAAGAAACTGTAGAAAATAAATCAAATGTAATACCAAATATCACCACTAGATAGGGCCTAGACATGATCAAATATTACTTTCTGTCACAGTTTAGATTTTACTTTTGTTGAATTTTCTGGTTCAACTAACTGATAATCAGTCTCCAACTGATCCTCTCTCTCTCTCTTTTTCTATCAATATAAAGACAGATCCAATTCCCTTGTAGTTCACTGACAACACAGTTTTATAAAATTAGTTTAATAATTAGGTTCTTAAAAAATATAAAAAGACCTTCAGATAAATACTTCTGGATTTACAACATTTTAAAGTGCAAATGATAACTATACTCATTTGAAAGTGGCATGAAATTAATCTAAATGTAAATGATCGTATGGATGTAGCGGTTGTGTTCATGGTCATAGTGGCACTTAAATGTGGCATGTTCAAAAGATTTTGACATAGCTCTCTTACATTTACCCGCTTTAGATGCACATTGTCTGCCGTGCAAGTTGCACTAAAGCAAGTTGTCCACGTGTTTAGAAATTTGGTTTAGAAATCTGCATTGGGCAGGTTGTCTTGACGAGGTAAAACACACAACCAGTTGTTCGCCACTAACTGGTGAGTTAAATAAGGGTCAGGCTAGGTGCAGAGTCTAGACAGACATTAGGTTTTGCCCTGTCACTCCATCTTTAACGTGCTTTATGAGCCTCTGTTGGGACCGCAGGCTTGTGCAGCTATAAACTAGCAACCTGCATGTCACTCTCGAATGAGCACTTGGCAGAGATAGACAGTTTGTGGCTGGATGGGAACTCTATTTACAGATGCTCTGTCAGCCTAGGCCATATTCAAAATGTTGGATTTCCCCTCTTGCACTGGATTGCTATGTTTGTAATCAATTTACTCATCTACATGGCACATTTAGTTATAAAGGCTCGGGTTGTTGCACTTTTTATTGAACAATTTTTATTACATTAACATTTTAAAAACAATAGTTTGATCATGATAGAACTTGATAATATTTATATTTTCCTTAGCCTCTTAATAGGAAATGGACAATTGAAATTTGAAGCCTGATGCTTTGTACTGAAAGGGTGGTGAATTTGTACTATAATCAGCACAATTCATCAGGTAATTATGAGTCATTTGTCATGAATTGGCAGGATGAGCAGAAAGCTTAATTGTAACGTTCAGTAAATCTCCATCTTAGCTGCAATTCCACACCCTGTCACACCTGATTTTGATTCTCATGGGTACACTAACTTTGGGCAACCCCACCCACCCATCTTCTGGTAAATAATATGAAAGGTTCAGCTCATCATTCAACCTAACACAGTTGGGCCAATTGGAAAACAGTGTCTGTGCTCAAATCTCAAACAGAACAGCTCAAATCTCAAGTATGTCCAAAATAAGAGCTATAATAGCCATTGAGTGGGTGTGGTGTCTGAACTGTGGTGTCTGAGTTACTGTTATCACTCCAAGGTAGCTCTTTCATGGCTCATGGTTATGTTTGATGTTTTTATTTATTTAGGTTTCATTGAAGTACCAACTCTTTTAAATTCTCCTAAAAGAAATAAAAATTACAAACACAATTGATATTCATTAAGAGTACAGAGATATCAAAGACACCTCGGGTCTTTAGTGACCTGGGACGTCATTCACTACCCTCTTCCTCGTTCATTTTGTAAAGTTAGACATCAACCGTCTTAGTATTCCTTAATCAATTAATTATAAACAATATAACAAAAAAAAAAAAAAAAAATGCCTGTTTTCCCAATCATTTTTTTTTGTAAAAATTGTATAGGGCCGCTAAATACACGAGGTGTGTTATGGTGTAAGACATTTTTTTCAGACAACAATAATTGAATAAGTCCATTTCAACCTTTATTCCACAAGGTGGCAATGTCTGATATATAATGATGACGTGATGCACGAAGAAAACAAAAGAATAGGAAGTATCATCAGCAAAACTGTCAGCGATCAAAATATTGATTAAGAAAATTATAGTTTTGAGAATATATTTGAGATCTTGAATATGAGCCAAATGCTGAATATACTGGAAAATGAGCTCTGACGAGGACAGTGATGATGAATATATAAAATATCTGCTCAAAATGAACCCTTCCAAGCTCCAAGAGGTATCAAAATATGCTTTATTTTATTCTTCTGTAATTGTTACTCTAATGTCAGGAGAGTTTATATTTTTGCAACAGGTAGAAATCCATCCGTGTTAGATATAGATCCGGGTCACTAAAGACCCAAAAATGTAATAATGATTGGCGAAACATTCATGCATTTAAGGGATATAAATATACATAGGTCTAAATTTAAATTGATTGAGTTTGAACTTTTGATTGCAAACTTGGCAAACATGAGCACAAACTTAACATCTTTTTCACAGAAGAAAACTGTCAAAATCTGGAAGGAAAATAGGAGAATCAAGAGATGAAGTCTTGATTTGATCTCAGTTTAATCCTATTGCTTGGAGAAACAGTTGAGATGTCAGATCTCATTTGAATTTTACAATTTTATGAATCAAAATCCGGACCATAACTATTACTGGAGACACAACAAGCCTGATAATAGATCAGCAAAAAGGGAATTTCTCTTTTATGCACAGGCCCTGTGCCACGGAACTGACAAGGCCCACTTTGGAAAATAGTTTCCATGAGATGGCTCCCATGGGTTTATAAATAAAACACATACTGAGTGAGTTACTCATAATCTCCTCCATGAAAAATCAATCTGACTTGTTTGGAGAGAAGTTGTGTGGGGGTAATAGAATATTGTAACCAGTGCTAACTTGTACCATCTGTGACAATCTCTCTCTGACTTTCAGCTTTTGTAAATCTAGAGTTATTTTTGGTCTGAGCTATAGTGATGAAGGACATATGGACAGCTGCAGTGACGAATCATTCTGCTGATGGTTTTCATATTCAATTTGAGAAGAAAAATGTCAACGGCTTTGACACAGTTACTTTTGAAGTCTTGATTAAAGGTTTTGAATAAAGGTTTTGGATGGTTAGACTTGCAATATTGCTGAATGTATATAAACATGAAATATATAACACAGTAGTGAGTAAATCTATTGGTTTTCTATTCGATCGGTATTTTCATTTGAACATTCTCAATACTGATTCTTAAGATCGATCTCTTACACTTACACACTTCTGTGGTTGAATACAGCATCCTGACAAAAGAAGTCATATTTGATCTAAGTTTGCTGTTCGAATTGAATGCCTGTAAAATAATAGAGTAATGATTGAGCTATCCTCGTGATAGCAGTGTAGCTTGACACTTTTGAGTTTACTCTTTTTAGTGAATCAAAAACATTCAGCTCAACCAGAGTAGACTGATTAATGCACAAATTACTAATTTGACATATATGCTGCTTTGTAATAATGTTGTTCACAAATCTGTCTAAATCTGTGTTAGTGAGCACTTCTCCTTTGCCGAGATAATCCATCCACCTCACAGGTGTGGCATATCAAGATGCTGATTAGACAGCATGATTATTGCACAGGTGTGCCATAGGCTGGCCACAATAAAAGGAAATAGATATGTATTCATGAAGAATAATGTAATAAAAAAGCATGGAATCAGGTGGACTTCAGAGAAATACAGAAGCAAAGGCGAGCTGAATATCTGCTCGCAGCCGTGTTTTTACATATAAGGATGTGGCAAAAATGCAAGGGCTGGAGAATCTTCTCTCCAGATGTATTCCATCTCAGGAAGAGTATTCCTCTCCCTTGACCATACTCCCTCCTCTGCCTCTGATGTCGTAGGCCATATAAACGCCTCCACTCATAAATATTATTTCAAAATCGTATTTAATAACCTGCCCATGACACATTCTTCCCTCTTGAGATCGGTCAGTGGACATCAGAGAACACCGGGGAAGAAGGAGCACAGAAAAGTCAGTGAGCTCCATAAATATCTTAACTAAGGGTAAGGTATCAATCCTAATGACAAATCTTAACATACTTAAGTATCTAGATGCATACTAAAACTGACTTCAAGAGAAAGAATGTGTTTGTAGACGCTGCTAAATCAGGCTCAGTAAATAATCTAAAGGAGCTCAGAACCATCTGGATTTCCCTTTTCATCATTTAAAAAAGGTTACGGCCCCCATCAATGTCAAACCGTCAAATATCTAAAGTGTTCTATCGTTTTATATCTATCTATTCTTTTTTTTTTCACCGACCTCCGTCTTTCTTTCCAAGAGTTCATTCTTCACACTGTAATGCATTAAACTGACAAGCTTTAAAATAGAGGCAGACGCAGGAAAGTTTGCAGGCTTGATACTGTGTGCCCAGGACACCAAGGGGAAAAATATGAAATCCAGACCTCTGAAAAGACCCACATATGCAGTCCAGGCAGGGGAGGGTTTGACCCACAGCCTCTCTAATCTCCAGCTGAATTATCCAGAAGAAATATGTTAGAGCTCTGTGTGTGTGTGTGTGTGTGTGTGTGTGCACAGGAAAAGAAAAGGGCAGGTCAGTGGAAATAAGTTATGTAACCGACTCAAGGGACGCAGAGGAATAGGAGGTCATAGGAGGGGCCGACAGTGAAGCGGCAGGAGTTAGGGGGAAGGTAAACTAAACACAGAGCTCCTGTGACTCCTAAACATGGTTTTATTCTGCTGCATCAACACATTAGGCCTAAACCTAAATCAATGGACTGAATTCATGCAGTTTTTTTCCCCCTCCGGCTATTGTATACTAAAGCTGTCGATTTACAAAAGAAAGGTCTATGCCGCCACCAGCGTAGCAAAATGAGCACAATGTTCCTGTTTACAAAGAGCTCCTTAGAAAGCAAATTGATTTCTCACACTCTTTAAGGCCGTATGCTTTATCCATGTTCTGAGCAGCTAGGTTTGCATGCTAGCTCCAATCTCTTTTCCCTCTTTATTTAAGAAGCAATTCAGGCCCGTATTCATCTTTCCGCCAGTGTTCCTCGCAGGCTCTCTGTCTTTTAGCGAAAGCAAAAGGCTTTCATAAGAGCCATGCAGCTGTTTGTCTGCATAAGACTGGACATCAAAAGCGTCTTTGCAAGCTCTTTTCTCTATTAGAGGAGAGAGTGGAGCATGCAGGAGTTTGGGGCTACATTCCACTAGATCATTGTTCCCAGAATGCACCTTTATCTTCAACTTGGGGGACCCAGCGGAAAGGGGGTTTTAATCACTGTGAAGCCTTTTCAGAGAAATATTGTAAGAGCTTGTGTGCACATGAGAGAGAGAAGAAGAAGAGGGAGAATTGGTTTCATTCTTTTTTACTTCCATTCAGGTACCACAGTCATCATTCTCACAGCAGTAACATTGGTATAGCTGGGACGACATAGTGAAGTAGCAGTGGTTTAGACCTTGCACTTGTAACATGCATTTACAAAACTTCAGGAGTGACATAATAAGCAGCTGTCTTTATTAATCAGGATAGCTGTAAAGTACATCCTTCTATTCAGGGTTTTGTGTGTATGTAAATTATGTGACATGCAAAAGAACTGCTGGTCAGTGTTATAGGTTACCTCATGTTGTTCCAACCCTGTATGATATATTATATTCTTTGGAACACAAAAGAAGATTTTTTGAAGAAAGTTTTTGTACATACAATGAAAATCAGACAAAATGGGGAAAAAACATCTCTCGAAATATCTTAAAGTTGAAATAATGAATGTTAATGATAACATTTTGTATGCATTTTGTATATTGTTAGTGAAGAATAGATCAATATAAATCTCGCTGGTTTTCGAGGCGACAGACTTTTGCAACCAAACTACATTTCCCATGATTCTGTTTTTAAATATAAAATACAGCAAGCATCCAGGTAATGCTATTCATTCAGCCTGTTATCATTAGTATTTGTATATAACATTTACACATACATTTTTGTACATTTGAATAAATGCTAAAATGGATATATGACATAATCTAGAGTAAAAATATGTCTATAGTTATTACATACCATTACACTTTGAAGAGCACATTTAGCGAGCATATTTAATATTTCTGACTGAATACAATAAAATGACTCTATGAATTCAATATTCAGTGAACCTGAAAGTGTTCGCAAACATCTTGTACATATCTGTTGTTGTTCATACACACAATATGTATGCTTTAGATGCTTTTAACATGTTAAAAAAATAATGTTTCCATGTCTGTGCAAACGCATGAAAATGTATGAACCACACTTTACATACAAATATGTACAATTATTAATGAGGTCACAATACTTAGAATTCACACAGTGAACATGGATTTAACATTAAACGCAGCTGTCATAGACAAACACATATATAATATCTTCCTGATAGACCGGTTTGTGAGTTACTGTTCACAGTCATGAAGCAATTACACAATAGTTTTTTTTTTTCCTTTCACCATCACAGAAGTTACAATATCTCATGTCCAACCTGGTCTCACAGAATTCCGTGAAATGAACACGGGACCCTTAACACAAAATCCGTGGCAGTTTCACGGAATCGCCGAAAATTCCGTGATGGGTCCACGGAAGTGATTCCTATGCAAGTCAATGACAGTAAAAAGCAGACATGATTTTATGAATATTTATAGGCTACTTTTATATTTTGGAGCAACTAACTCCACTCCTACCCTAAACCTACCCACTCTCAACAATATAAAACACTTAACAGGCAAATACAAGTACAGTCACAGGTATTTATTGCAAAAACTGACCAAAAACAGCATAAAAGTATCAACTCATGTTGCATTCCAAGTCTTCTGAAGTCACTCGATGTCTTCATGTAAAGAACAGAGTTGATTTTAATGTTTTAATTGCTAAAATGATGATCCCGCCGCGCCGTGAGCACACTCATTCATATCCCATTCAAATAATACACTTGACTCTTTAGCGTGACGCAATCTGTCACTAGACACACGAGAGCCAATGGCATTTTACAATCAAAGCCGACGTAATGACGCAATTGGTCACGAGACATACGACAGCCAATGCTGTCAAAGCTGACGTAACGTTTTTTCCGGCGGTAAAATTTGAAATGTGTTTAGGATCTTTGGCGGATGGACTCGACGCTGCTGATCGCTTTTGAGGATTTTCTTCACACAAATCAATCGTTTGGCCTCGGAACACTTGGAATATTTGTACTTTTTGAATAAATTGTGCCTGCAGTCGTATCTGCCTGTTATATCCTGTTTTTTTTTATAATACACAAATGGTTAGGTTTAGGGAAGGGATTGGGTTACGTGTTCAAAACGTGTCTAAATACTGTAAATAAATAAAAAATGAAAATAATTATAAATAAAATTATGCTGGCTGATTAAATCGAGAATCACACTCCATGTCATAATGGCAAAAAAAAATCATAGTTTCATGATGAAAACAATGCCCAACGCGTCTGTATACTGTCATTGACTTGCATAGGAATCACTTCCGTGGACCCATCACGGAATTTTCGGCGATTCCGTGAAACTGCCACGGATTTTGAGATAAGGGTCCCGTGTTCATTTCACGGAATTCTGTGAGATCAGGTTGTCATGTCTGTCAAGGCAGAGATTTTTATTTGTGTCTGTTTGTGTGGGGCAAGTCTCAGCTGGTTGGATTGCTATGACTGTTAAAAACAGGTGTGGGCATGTCTGTTGCTTTAGGATCAGTTGTAGATCTCTTTCTACATACTGCATGTCATTCCAATTCCAGCCAATCTCAGCTGTTGCAGGGCTGCTCAGAAGATCAAGCCCTTCGATCTTCAGAATCCTGTGATTGTTTGCTGCAGGAACGTCATGTGGAGCCAGAGGTATCGTCAAAGCTATGGTATAATTGTTCACCATTGTGGTGGAGATGATGGAAGACTGAACTGTCAGGGGTCATCCTCAAATTGATCATCCTCTTTGCTCTACTTTCCTCTGCAAAGTTTCTTCTTGTAAACTCCAATGTTGTCAAGTTTGACTGAGTTTATAGTTCCCCTCTGGGAGTCTTAGTCATGTTAAGACAGAGAACTGGGCCCACACTGATAGACTTCACTCAGGAGACATACATTTTACCCCAGTGATCCATATGTTGTTTTGAAACACTTAAAGTCTTTTATATTTTTTATGTCCTTTCTGGACTCTCAATAAATGACAATAATGAAAAGCAAGTAAAACTTCTAACACTATGGAAAATGTATAGTGTGCTGCATTCATATTCAGCTGTTTTATATGCATAATATTGCTCAACGCATTTTATTCACACCTCAAATGAATGTGTCATTTAATTGATGTCTGTTCCTCTCATCTGAATCGACGGTCCTTATAGCACCCATATATGATGTTGATGGAGTGTTCAAGTTCACATAGATTGCACGTTCAAACACGTTTATCTTGGGCGAACCTGTTTTACTGTTAGGTTTTACATCTTTATTATTGTGACTTCTTGACACCACCTGGGAAAAACAAAAATCATGCCTTTTTTAGAGAGTCGGGATTGTTCAAATGATGCCTGTTCATACCTGTTAGTTTATTTTGGCACTCTGCATGGTGTGCTATTGACTATAGTTGTAATGCATCATGCCTAAAGAAAATGATTGTGACAGTTCCAAAGTAATTCTATCTTGCCTGTCTAACTGTGTGTGTATTTTTGAGTTTGGTTGAGTGTCCATTGGTGGACTTTCATGTTCGCTTCTACATAGCAATGGCATTTCAGCCACACACCTGCTCCAGACCAAGGGACCTCATGGTGGATTTATATCAGGCTGCTTTTGATGCTTTATTGGGCTGCAGACCTGTCCAGATGGGCCTTGTAAAGAGCCCAACAAACCCGCACACCTCCTGCCTGGTCAATCTCCATAAAGCACCAAATGAGATTCACAACATAGACAGGGGAAAATAAACCCAGAATGCAGATCACAAAAGCCTTGACTGTCCACCCCCACCCCCAGACCGGACAGCAGGAGATGGGACAGGAGGCAAGAGAAAGCGAGCTGTAAATACTCGCATGTCTGTCTCCATGACAGCCTTTGGGACATTCAAGGACAATCCCATGAGGCTTCATTGCCAAGGCCTGGTGCACATTGGCATTGAGGACTGCTTGTGTGCCCGCTCCTATTTGAACCTTAGAGCGAGTAAATCAGTTGAGTGGTTGATGCAGAGTTTGAATTTAATGTTTGCAAAGAACAGCAGTTGTTTTGAGTGAAGCTTTTTACTTGAACTTGAACTTTGACTTGAAGTGCTCCTAAATATTTGAGCACATGTATGTACCAAAAAGAACATCTATCACCCATGTGTCACCCATGTCACTGCAAACTTGTATGATTTACTGTCTTCTGTTGAACACAAAAGGTATTTTCATGAATGATTGAGGACTGAAGCTTTCAACTGTAGGGCCCGCTAAAAATTCGTTCCAATGGAGGCTAACAATTAATCTTTTATCTGATTCCATTTTATCATAATCTCAAATTTTGTTAGAATGCCAATTGGTTATTTGGTCATTTATATTTAGTAGTTAATCACACATTTAATTATTCTGTTTAACCCTTTGTTGAAATTATACTCATTAATAATCTACTAGAGATAATTAATAATTCCAGAGTAAGTATAAATCAAAATGTAACAATTTATTAACAGTCAGGTAAATGTACAATGCCAATTACATAATCAATTCAAAGATAATCCATACATAACATCAAATGCTCTGAAGTAAAGCATGAAAGACCTGACCTCTGAATATTATCTTGTAGAAGCTCAGTGTTACGGGCCGAACTCGCTACAGAATCGCGCCGAACCTTTTGTCACAGCTCCTTATATGCTCAGACCAAGACAGAAATCTCTTTCAAATGGAAACACGTGTTAACAATGGGAATTTACATTTAATCACTATCCGATATGACCTGTATTGACAAAAGACCAAATGGTTGAAGCCACACACCCACTGTAATAAGCCAAATTTCTCTAACTCTTAAAACCTTTATTATCTTCTTGTTTACTTCTGTGGCGATGAGATCTTTGTACCATTCGCACAGAGACATTTCAAACGATATCAAACACGTATAATACTGTATAGTGAGAATTGACATTAAACCATAGATTTTGTGAATTCTAGTGGAAGGATGGGGAAAGATTCAGGTGAAAGGAAAAGCATGTGAATTAAAGCCATTCTCAAATTATTCACTCAGTGTGACATTGTCTCGGATGGGAGTGATAACTGTAAGAGACAGTTCAATGTTAATTTCCAGAAAATGTCCTTTGTCTTCTCGGGGAGTACTTATTCTCAATTCAGACGTTCTGGCATGCTACTGTAGCTTTTTACAGTCTTTTATTTCAACCATAAAAGTAGCTATCATAAAAGTTGTCCATATGACTCATGACTCATATGACTCATACATTTCAAGTCTTTAGAATCTGAAGTCATGCTATACATTTGTTTAATGTTATGACTGATAATCTTTAAATCAATGAGTTGAAACCGAGAATTAAAAAAGTCTGATATGCGAACAAATGATTTAGGTTTTGTGAACTGGATCAACAGTCAAAAGAATGAACCTTACGAAAAAGAAGTTTATTCAAGTGTACTATTAGTATACTTCTTTTAAACTAAAAATAAGAAAGTATACTTTTTATGTACTTCTCAGGAATATACTTAAAATTGCACATATGTATACTTGACTTATACTGACAGAAAAGTTATTTTTTCACATAGTTTTACATACTCTTATATGTATGCATAATCTTATTAACGTCATTGTTTGAAAATATTGATTTATATTAAAAGTACAGTAAAGTACAGTAAAGTAAACCATTTATACCGAAATAGGAACATAGTAGTATACTTAAATAAAAAAATGATATATATAGTAAACTATAAGTATGATGTTATGTTCACTTAAAGTAAAAAACAGTATAAAAAAAACTAGTAGTTTACTGTGAGTACACATCAAAGTGCACTTTCATGAACTAAAAAATGTGCTATAAAGTATTTGACTAAACTGCTGTGTTGACAACTGTTACACTTAAAGTATACTTTTATAAAAGTGGGCCAATTTAGTCCCAAGTATTGAAACAGTACACTTACAAATACTTTATTTAATTAAATGAACTTGAAGTATACTTATTTTTTGTAAGGGGATTTACCAACAAATCGGGGATCACTGCAATTCTTATGAACTCTCATGAATAGCGTGGCGGATGGAAAGATTTTCAGTAAATACTGACTTTTGGTCCGTTCTGTGCATAATTCTCATGTAACTAGATTTACATTACATTACATTTATGCATTTAGCGACTTACAACTTGGGGGTACATGAAGTGATTGGTCATGAAGAGTCGAGAAGCGCAATAAGAGCCTGAAATCCTGAGACCGTGTACATTGCTGAGTGTAGCACAGGCTAGAGTAGGGAGGGAAGAAGGAAGAGAAAGAGGAAAGAAAAGTTTTTTTTTTTTTTATGAGGTTAAGTGCTCACGGAAGAGCTGAGTTTTAAGTTGACTTTTGAATGATGTCAATGATTCTGCGTTTCGGATGGCGTTGGGAAAATCGTTCCACCAGCTGGGAACGTTGAATGAAAATGTTCTGGAAAGGGATTTTTTTCCCCGTCTGTGATGGTACCACAAGCCGTCGTTCCTTTGCTGAGCGAAGGCTTCTGGTGGGGGTGTGGATTTGTAGAATGGAGTCAAAGTAAGCAGGAGCTGAGCGCGTGGTGGCTCTGTATGCAAGTGTCAGCGTCTTAAACTTGATGCGAGCAGCGAGTGGTAGCCAGTGCAGGGAGATGAAGAGAGGTGTGACGTGGGTCCTTTTGGGCTCGTTGAAGACAAGACGTGCTGCTGCATTCTGGATCATTCGAAGTGTTTGGATCGCACAAGAGGGGAGTCCAACCAGAAGCGCATTGCAGTAGTCAAGTCTAGAAATAACCAGGGCCTGGACAAGAAGCTGTGTTGCGTGCTCTGTTAGGAATGGTCTAAGGAACGGTAACTTCATAAGACTTGAGCTGCATCCAAACTTACATACTGAGTACTACATTTGGTGAACAACTTATTTTGTGAACATTAAAAAATAATGTTTTATATATTATGAATTTGTGTAGTATAAATGAAATCTAGACGTACTACATCCGGCATGTTGTCATCGACATGTGAATTGCGTAGCTTCACTGCCATCCTCTCCCGTGGCCTCATGGGATAGTAAAGTTTCCATCAGATGTGCACTTCAGAATCTCTGCAGAAGTAGGCATATTTGGACACAGGGTTGGAATACAGTCCATGAGTCAAATGGACCACTGATGATTTTTTGTTTTTGTGTGTGCTTTTTTTGTAATTTTATCCTCATTCATTTTCATTACTGATCATTATGGATATCCCTCAAAATGTCACCTTCTGTGTTCCACAGAAGAAAGAATGTGATACTGGATGACAGAATGTTCATATTTAGATGAACTATTCCTTTAAGATTTCCGTTTTATGATAATCAATGAGCTAGTTTGGCTGTATCTGACTCTGTTTCCAAAAAACTGTACATTACAGCTTATGCATCCCACTATATCCCAGGCAGGGAGAATGGACATGGAGATCCGCGACCTGCGATCTTAATTCCGTCAGGGAGCGCATTCACTGGAAATGTTAATGACAGTTTTGTCATGCAGTTCATTACTGCACCCATGACTCTTCTAGGCCCTCGCTCAGACGGACAGAAAAGAGAGGGAAGGCCTTTAAGCTTGAAAGAGGGAAGAAAAAAGAAACCTTTTTGAGACCAAGCACAAAAGACACAGGGAGATGCTGAATGTGGTGGCTGCCAAGCGCTGGGAATTCATGATTGGGTTTTCTTCCTCCTCATTGGCAGTGGTTCCTGCTTGAAAAGAAGGTCGAGGGGGTAAGTTTGCTTGAAGCGACAGATTGCAGATGTCTGTATTGGAGTCTTTGAAAGTGTGCCCCCCTCCTCTCCTCCACCCACAAGAGAAAAGCTCCATACAGTACTGTTCTTTACTCATTCTATCACAAGAGCGCAGGAGGACCAGACGCTTTTCTAAAAGAGTTACCCTTGAAAATCCCCAGAGCTGAACACAACATAGGATTTTAACCCTAGCTTAGTATGCTGACAGGGACATAAGCACCATAGACATCGAGAGGGACACGTTCCCAATACTCAGAATAGTGGTTAACCGATATGGCTTTTTTTTTTTTTTTTGGTTTCTTCTTCAATTATTACATTATGTGGTTTCATCCTTGTCTGCTGAGGTAATATACATGATATTTATTTGTACTTTGTTATAAATTAACATTACATTACAAACCACAAAACTAGTCTACTCAGCCCTCTTGTTCTGCTTTTGAGAGGTTCTCAAGTCCGTGTGTATGGCACATGTCAAGTGTTGACAGTGTAACCCAGATAGAGGGATGAGAACGCAGATCCCAGCTGACCTTTCCCCTACTTTCACACACACACACACACACACACACACACACACACACACACACACACACACACACACACACACACACACACACACACACACACACACACACACACACACACACACACACACACACACACACACACACACACACACACACACACACACACACACACACACACACACACACACACACACACACACACACACACACACACACACACACACACACACACACACACACACACACACACACACACACACACACACACACACACACACACACACACACACACACACACACACACACACACACACACACACACACACACACACACACACACACTACAGAACCCATGCTGGCATGACAGATTAAACACTAGAAAGGTGAAAGTGACTAATCTAAAAATGTGTGATTTTTGCACAACTAGTGGCACAAAACAGAATTGCAATTTGTTTGTTTGAAACTTGTAGAGAAAAACCAACATCAATACACTATTTTAGCAATTCTTGGCTGCACAAATTGCGTTTTATTAAAATAGACTTTACATTTGAGCATCACATCAAAACTGACTTGGAAACATTTGTATTATTCCTCCTCCTTTATTTTTTGTTACTTTTCAAATGCGTTAAATGTGTAGATTTTAGATTTGCTCCAGAGCTAGACTTTCAATCTTACAATATGAAGAACCATCATAAAAATATAGACCTGTTTTAAAAAATCTAAAGAATGAAATTTTAATATATATTTTTTGCGTGTGTGAAAATGTACATTTTTAAAAACGTCCACAGGGCCATACTTGAAGAAAAATAATTTCTCCTGTGTTTAAATCACTTCATCGATGTGTGTCATATAAGTTGTGTGAGGGATGATGTGGTGGCTTTCTACTGCAAAACCCCTCGGGCTGGAGGCCTGAAGTGGTTCGCCACAGTAATTTCACAGCCCCTGAAATTACGCAGGCAAGGTGAGTAATGGCAGATTCTTGCAGAAGTCCAGATGGTAAGGCACCTCTTGGAAGGGAACGGTACTGTTCCACTACATCAATTTAGAGCTCTGCCACACTGCCCCATGGGTCATGAAACGCAAATATTTTCATCAAACTGCAATACCGAATCTCAAGGGGTTTTCACTTCCTCCCCATTCATCAGTGGTGAGTCTGCAGACCAGCTTCTGATCACATGACAACCTCTCCTGATTAGTAGTTATCTGGTGGAGGATTCTTTCATGACTCGTCATCACTCTGACCACAAGGGTCTTTGCTTCTACATGTGCCATCATGTGTTTCAAACCAGTAATCTTGTGTGGTCATTTAGTCTGTGGTTGATCTCTCATTTTATTCCACTGAAGAGCCACAGGTACAGAGATGAAGATAGAATATCAGAACAAGTGTGGAAAGACACACAGCTTAGATTTACTAGATGTAAAAATAGAACACAAGCTGAGGGCATGCAAGGTTATGAAAGTCACTCAGTAAACTTGTCTCACTTCCTTCTGTCCACAAGTGCTAGAACTTCTAGGATCTGCACTGTAAACAAATATATGATCATTAAGTTATGACAATATGTTTTTACATTGCTTTAACTCATCAAAATAAGTTAAGCAATTTCCAACTTTTTAAAATTACTTAAACCAGCAATTGTACTTAATTTAAGGCAGCAACTTTTTACAGTATCTATCTATCTATCTATCTATCTATCTATCTATCTATCTATCTATCTATCTATCTATCTATCTATCTATCTATCTATCTATCTATCTATCTATCTATCTATCTATCTATCTATCTATCTATCTATCTATCTATCTATCTATCTATCTATCTATCTATCTATCTATCTATCTATCTATCTATCTATCTATCTATCTATCTATCTATCTATCTATCTATCTATCTATCTATATATCTGTTCACAACTCCAATAAAGTTTTGCTACCTTATCATAGCATTAAATAAACCAAACACTTGATCTCTGAGGAAGCTCTTTGTTGATAGCAGGATTACATAAATCCAATAAACAGTGTAGTGTTGTTCCTTACAAGAGATTATTACAGTAACACAACAACTGTATGACCTTAAACACAACTGTTATCTTTGCACAGTATGTTGTTATTTTAGTGTATACCTGCTTTTAGTCGGGTTTTACTCTTGGTCTGAACCCAAGTTTGATTCTACGCTCCTCCCCCTGTGGATGCTTTGCAAGAGTTGTGAAGAGTTTGAGCTGCTCTGAATGTAATTTATTTGGAGACGAACTGCAATTAGACTTGAATAAATCTGATGGTGAGAATGCAGAGATGCAAATTATATTAGTTGTTCATACCAAAACTGTTTCAGAGTTTAAATGAACCGCACTTCAGACAGCCGTTTCAAATGGACCCAGGTGTGGTTCACTGGCATGAATCTAGTGTTGAGAAACCATCTACACATCAATCAAACAAACAACTCTGACGTCAGGTTTGTACTAAAAACTCGTAAAAGTGCTAGAGAGATTAAATGATCAGAGAAATTGAAGTGAAAAGGGTGACCTTTCAGAACAGATGTTACATTGGTATTTCTTCATTACTTTATTAAAAAAAGCTGCAAGCCAAGAATCGTTTGAGTTGCTTAGACATCCTCACATCATGTGCAATTTGTCTGGTAATGATCTGACATGAATTTTTAAACATACGTGTACGAAAGACAGCACGTGGACTGTACAGTCTGAGGACGTGCCCATGTTCACAGAATTACAGCCACAATTGAGCTGTTGACCTGCAGAGGTTTTCCATTATCTCGTGGTCAACCATTAATCATGGGTTCACAAAGAGGTATAAGGTTACAAGGGTTAAACTACCAGGCATACCTGAAAAACCAACACTCTGTGTTGCAACGTAAGTCTTTTAAAAACACCTAAATGTCACAGGTAAGACAGTGCTTGACGGTAATTCATGCTAATCTTCGCCCAGTTCTAGTACACTAATTCCCAGACTGTGTAAAAACTGCACTTACGCACAGCTGTTTCGCCATTTTATGGTCCTGCAATGACGGCAGAGCAAAAGCTTGTCAGCCTCACAGTGCTTATCAGGTGAGGGCGATATTATGAGACAGGCCTGTATAAACAAGTGAAGCAGCAAGACACAACCGAGAATCCAGACAAGACTGCAGCATTGTTACGCTATAAAAAATGTATTTGCTTTGTAAATATGGTTTCCAGAGAAAATGAGGTATTGCAAATAAATTTAAGAGTTAAAAGTGATCAATTTACTTACTTACTTACGCATGAAGTTTATTTACTTTACTTTATTTTAAGGCAACAGGTTTCCTCACTTTTTTAAGTTAAGTAAACTGATCACTTTTTACAGTGAGGCTTTAAAGCTAGAAATTTCTAGAAATCTTGAACATTTCCACCATGTTTCAAATAATGTATTTATTAGCATTCGGTGAAGGAAATGACGACGGTGGAGATGACCATTCTATACTGAAATGTTTACAATGTCAATTAATTTGTCCTGACATGGCAACTTTTATAGGCCAGAGGCGGACAGTACTTATATTTTTACTTTACAAGTAATTTTATTTTTCAAGTATATAGGTACTTTATCAATGTTCTTCTTTGGAAAACTTCTACTTCACAACCTTCCAAAACATAATATTGTACTTTTTACTGCACTATGTTTCATACTGAATATAATTTAATACTTAATTACATAAAAATGTTTGTATTTACTCAAGTAAAAGTAATACAATTTTTACTTGAGTACAAGTAAGAAAGTACTATATTTTTTATGTAATTAAGTATTCAAGGTAAAAAAACAACAACTTTTATCTATATTTTTCATATTATTTTCATTTAAGTTTTGGATAAGGATAAAACAATGAACTCTATACATCAATGTCATTATCACAGTGCCTAGATTCTGATTTCTCTACATGCTTTATACACTTCCATACAGCCAGTTGCGTCAGTTCTTTCAAGTTTTCTCCTCAAAGTTGTGAAGACCTTGCGGTTTAACATATAAACGCTTCAATGTGTTTTCATTTCTTTATCATTACATCAGATGTATGGTTTGAGAGACATCCAGTTCAGAACAAGACTCCCCTAAAGCAAAGCCTCTAGGTGAATCCAGAATTGTTCAAAGTAAAGACAGGTGAGGTGTTTAGCTTTAGCTGTAGGTAACTGGTTAGACTCATCTTCCCATCTCTTCTCCTTCAGGGGTGAGGTGCTGTGTGTACATGTCTGACCTGCAGCTCCGGTGAGCTGTCTGATTGACTAATACAGCCTAGAAGCCTTGAGGGTTTTTCTAGTGTAAATGCTAAGAATATTATTTAGTGAAGGCAGTACTGTAGTTCAAACACACTGACTCATACCGTGCAAACCTAGTCATTTACATTGTTACAAAACACTGTTCTTTGGAACTTTCTATTAATCAAATAAATATTTATTACAGATTCCACAAAAATATTAAGCAGCACAAAATGTTTTCAACATTGGCAATTTAAATGTTTTCTGAGCACCAAAAGAGCATATTATAATGATGTGGTCATGTGACACTGAAGGCTGGAGAAATGGCTGCTGAAAAATCAGGTTTGCCAACACAGGAATAAATTACTTTTTAAAATATATTAAAATAGAAAACAGTTATTTTAAAGTGAAATTATATTTCGCAATGTAGTACAAATAAATGTAGATATGGTGAGAAAAACATAAAAAAAATCTTTCTCCAAACATTTGAATTGTAGTGTATTTATACACAAATGCAAAACATTATGACCACCTGCCTAATATGCTGTTGGTCCTCCATGTGCTGACAAAACCGAGCCAACATGGACTCTACAACACCCCTGAAGGTGTCCTGTGGTATCTGGCACCAATATGTTGGCAGCAGATCCTTCAAGTCCTGTAGTTTGCGAGGTGGTGCCGCCATGGCTCAAACTTGTTCTTACAGCAGATGCTCAATTGGATTGAGATCTGGGAAATTTGGAGGCCAAGGCAACACCTTAAACTCTTCATTGTGTTCCTCAAACCATTCTTGAACAATATGTGCAGTGCGGCAGGGTGCATTATCCTACTGAAAGAGGCAACTTCCACAAGGGAAAAACATCCTCCATCCACCATCCTGATGCCATCATTTCACCAAAACAGTGCACACGTACAGGGTTGTCTACATGATGTAAAAGAAAACGGGACTAATCTGACCAGGCGACCTTCTTCCACTGCTCCAAAGTCCAGTTCCAACACTTCCATGCCCATTGTAAGCACTTGATGATGTATAGGGGTCATCATTGGCACTCTGATTGGTTTGCGGCTACGCACCCCCATACACAGCAAATTGCAATACACTTTCCTCCCATATCCATCATTAAAATTTAGTTTGACTTTCTGTTGGCTCGGACAAACGGGACAGCCTTCATTGCCCTTGTGCATCGATGAGCCTTAGGCACCCTGATGCCAATTTGTGGTTTGTCTCTCCTCAGACCACTGTTGGTATATTCTCACCACAGCTGACTGAGAGAAACCCACAAGCATTACAGAGATACAAAGTCACTCACATCTTTATTTCTGCCCATTTCTCCTGCATCAAACACATTGACTATGAGAAATGATTGTTTGCTTACCATCTAATCTAGACCATCTAATCTAGAATGATATTCGCTTTATCTGTGACTGGTCATAATGTTTCCTCAGTGTATATTATATGCATCAAAACCTTCCCCTTTATTATAGGATAAATGCAGGAACTGTTGAGCTGGCTAGCAGTATTTGGGATCTTTGGCATGTGAGGAACCTCAAATGGTAACCTTAATATAAAATCTTAAAAGTTTCCATATATCAAAACATCCATAAATGAATCACAGGGTGAATCACTAGAAGTGATTTTTTTAGGAGAGTCTTATCTATTTGACTTTATCTTTTATATGCAATCAACTCAAAAAGCTGTAAAAGTAGTCTGTCCTGCTCTCCTCGTGGGGCAAAGTCCCAGAGTTAGACAGGAAATTGTTTATATGCACTGATATTCGCTCTGAGCTCAATCGTCCTCTAGCCGTCTCATGCCTGTCTGTTGATTTGTGAGGGCCAAGTCACAGTGCGATGACTGTGTGGTGTTAGGTTTCTTTCCAGTCCCTGGAGTATGCGAAAAATGAAGCGCACATGCAGCACAAGTCCAGAAGAACATCCAAACAGCCTGAGTTGTGTAAACATGAAACACAGAAAGGATGGAAGAAGTATCTGAATGAAGCCTGAATGTGGATTCAAATAAACATCTGTGGAGTGGTCCAGACTCAGTGTCTTTGGCTCTCGCTCTGATGGTTTTTACCACTGAAGTGTTGCAAAAGGCTGCGGCCAGCACTGTGGCCTTCAGATGGTGACTGTTCCTTATTGTTCAAGAGTTGAGAGAGAGTATGTCTATACTCTTTCACTCACACTTTGGGCTTTTGTGTGTGTGCATTATCTGTTGACAGATGGGTGTACAAGTGAGTATCATTCAGAAGAGCGTGGTATGTGCGGAACATCTTCAGAAATTCAGAATATGTCCATCGCTCATGCCTGCAGATGCCTAGAGTTGGTATGTGACTGTCAAGCAAGTATTTTCACCTTGTCAGTTACCTCAAAAATAATAATTAGTACTGTCTGAGTCCAACCGAAGCTGCCTACAACTTTAGCTCTGCTTCAAATTTAATGAGCAGTCACTGCATCCTACCTAATGCAAAATATACAAATATTAAAGCTACACTGTGTAACTTTTTTAGTTTATTCTTAGCTAAAAACACTTAGTTCTTTCAAAAATATATGTGCTCATTCATGTATATTTACTTCTTTCAAGTAAAAAAGTATTCTCGTAAGTTTATAATATGCCATTGAAAATACATACGGGTAAGGGGTTCGAATGGGGGTCGCCATGTTGCCCCTCCATCTTGAAAGTACATTAGCCAAAGAGGGACATACCCGTAAATTCAAGCTTCGCCTTTCACGTTTTAACACTCTGTAACAAGTAGGAAAATAGTGTGGCCCCTTTAAGAGCGTTCGCCCCGGTTGGAGCGCCTGCGTTCTGTGTGTGTGTGTGTGTGTGTGTGTGTGCACTGCGCCTCAAGCTCCCATGTGTGCGGATTATTTTCTGTCTTCTGTTGCTAACATTAATTTATTTTTGTTTTGTTGGGTAATGCTGTGGACGGAAGTGGAGTTTGTGCCGGACTCTTGTGGGGGGTTCCGCGGGGAATAAAGTGCGGGCTGTTTGATGTCAATCGCCTCTGTGTTTGCATCGACTCCAGTTGCGTTGAGTGAGCTATCCGTATTTTTCACCCGGACACACGCGTTACAACTCGATGGCGAATGTGAAGAGGGGGATTGCTGGATCGAACTGGAAGCCATGTTAATCTTGGACTAAATCGGCCACCGTAGGAGTTAAAACGAAATCGGAATTGGGAGAAAAAGAAACTAATATTTACTGGATGGTCATATACCCTTTCACCGCTAGATGGGGGAAAATATCACACAGTGTAGCTTTAAACTGAAACAAATGATTGATTCTAACAGAGGAAAAATGAAGGGAACGATTCTCATAAAAAAGCATTAATATACATTGCACACACATTTTGGGTGAAATAGTACAATTTAAAACGTCCCCATAAAGCAAATAAATAACGTGTATATTTTAAATAAGTGTCTATTTACACCAAGTGCAAATAGCGTGCCTTGTTGGCAAGTGCTATCCGCGCTAGCTTTGCCTAACAATGCCTGGTTGGGCCAAACAAAATTAAAAAAGAACATGCATATTTCAATGTCTTAAGTGGTGTAGTCAGTAAAGCGTAAGACCTAAGGATGTTGGTTTTGACGTGATCGACCTGGGTTCGAATCCACCTTTTGCTGAGCTCGCTCTTCTCCCTTTTCCCATCACATCGGAAAAGCATTTACTTTAAGTAAAAATTAAGAAAATGTTCAAAAAGTGGAAATAAAGTGCCTAGCGAAATGTTTAATGCTGCGTTCACACCAAATAGAGCGTAAAAATCGCATCTACCGCGTCTAGTTTGACGCGTGAACATTTTGAATCCATTCACGCGTACGCGGCAAATTTGACGCGCATATAAATTGAGCGTTTGAAGCGAAATAGACGCGCGTTCAAGGCGCTCCAGGAGAAGTGTCATAAAACACCACTCTGCCTCTTTTCATTTTCATTAAAAATATATATTAAACATTAATAACCACAAAAATGTGGTCCAGGCAACTCCTACATTATCTTCACTGCATGTATAATTAAATATCCTTAAAAAGTTATGAAACTTCTCTGCCCTCAGTCAAAACGATTTGGCAGACAACAAATTGTAGATTCATGACACCAAAGATCGCCCGTTAGATCCACACAAGACGAACCACTACAGGACATCAGAGCCAGCGGCAAACGTCAGAAGGACTGGCCGAGGAAAGGTTGCTCTCGCCGGGTTAATGAGCGATGAGTGCCCGGTGATCACCTGGATCTCACAACTCCAAAAACACAAGATTGTTTTTTTAAACAGGCGCTCTCTTTATAAATAAACCCCATATTTGAGCTTTAAACAACTACATTCTCACCTGAAAAAGTCTTAAAACTACATTTTGTAACACAATATTAGTAATTTAAATTATGCAGGGTTTCTCATCACGTCACTTTACCACGTGACAGCAGCAAGCAGGCTCCTGATTGGTTAACGCGGCGCGAATTGACGCCAAAGATCAGATTTTTCAACTCAGGCGTCAGACGCGAATTCGCTTCAAACGCGTGAATGCACAAAAGCACCTCTCGCGCATAACGCACGTATCGCGCAAGACGCTCAATTCGCGTCCATCGTGCCACGCGAAACTTAACATTGAAATCACTCGCTCCTGGCGCTCTATTCGCGTTTGGTGTGAATGCAGCATTATAATAATAAGAGCTTTTATTGGGTAGGGGTAGGTGTAGGGAGGGCTTTTATTGTCCCATTAATGTCACGGTTCACAGATGCATTGTTTCCTTGTCGTGTGCTCTGTGTTGTGACAGCGGTGTGAGATGGTCAAATCACCTTCACGACTGCAGTGCACTTCTGGATTCCGGTGCCGAAGGTAATTTTCTGGACAGATCGCTAGCCATAAGACTTCACATTCCCTTCAAACCACTCTCCAACAGAATCGCCGTGCACGCACTCAATGGACAGAGCCTTCCTTCCATATCTTACAGCACTGGCGACGTCACCCTTATCACCGCCGGAAACCACATTGAACAGACTTCATTTCTCATTTTTGATTCCCCACACACACCCATCGTCCTTGGTCACCCCTGGCTCACCAGACACAACCCCCGGGTAGACTGGATCCAGAACTCCATCGTGGCCTGGAGCGAGGAGTGTCATAATACTTGTCTTGTCTCTGCCTGTTCGTCAGTCTCTGTTTCTGTTTTACAGGAGGAAGCAGTGGATCTGTCTAACGTGGCCGTCGAGTACCATGACCTGAAGGAGGTGTTCAGTAAGTCTAGGGCTGCTTCTCTTCCTCCGCATCGTCCCTATGACTGTGCCATAGATCTATTGCCAGGGAGATCTCCGCCTAAAGGCAAGTTGTATTCACTTTCGGTTCCAGAAAGGGAGGCTATGGAGAAATATATTTCTGATTCATTAGCAGCCGGCTTCATTCGCCCTTCCTCTTCTCCAGCGGGGGCGGGGTTCTTTTTTGTGGGGAAGAAGGATGGTTCTCTGCGACCTTGTATTGACTACCGGGGGCTGAACAACATAACGGTAAAGAATACCTATCCTTTGCCGTTAATGCCTTCGAGAGGTTGCAGGGAGCATCCGTTTTCACAAAATTGGATTTAAGAAATGCCTATCATTTGGTTCGCATCAGGAAGGGGGATGAATGGAAGACCGCTTTTAACACCCCTAGGGGGCACTTTGAATACTTGGTCATGCCGTTCGGGCTTTCCAACTCCCCAGCGGTCTTCCAGGCACTTGTCAATGACGTGCTGAGAGACATGGTCGATCAGTTCATATATGTCTACCTGGACGACATATTGATTTTTTCATCGTCTCTCCAGGAACATGTACAGCACGTTCGGCGAGTGCTTCAGAGGCTGCTAGCGAATGGGCTTTTTGTCAAGGCGGAGAAATGCGTTTTTCATGCACAGTCTGTTTCTTTCCTAGGGTACATCGTGTCGACTGAGGGAGTACGCATGGATCCTGAAAAGGTTAAGGCTGTGGTGAATTGGCCAAGTCCAGACTCCCGTAAGGCCCTACAGAGGTTTCTGGGATTCGCCAATTTTTACCGGCGGTTCATCCGCAATTTCAGCCAACTAGCCTCGCCTCTGATTGCCTTGACCTCCCCCAAAACTACGTTCAGGTTTGCCAAACTGAAGGCCTGCTTCGTTTCAGCCCCGATTCTCGTTGCCCCTGACCCATCACGGCAGTTTGTGGTGGAGGTCGACGCATCAGAGGTGGGGGTAGGGGCAGTGTTATCCCAGCGTTCTTCCACGGACGATAAGATGCATCCGTGCGCGTTTTTGTCCCATCGATTATCTCCTGCCGAATGTAACTACGACATTGGTAATAGGGAGTTGCTGGCAGTCAAGATGGCCTTGGAGGAATGGCGCCACTGGTTGGAGGGTTCAGGGGTGCCTTTTATTGTATGGACCGACCATAAGAATTTAGAATATATCAGGACTGCTAAAAGATTGAACTCCAGGCAGGCTCGGTGGGCACTTTTTTTCGGACGTTTTGATTTTACCCTCTCGTACCGCCCGGGTTCAAAGAACATCAAACCCGATTCTTTGTCACGGATTTTTGATCGTTCCGAACGCCCGTCTACTCCCGAGTGCATTTTACCGGAGACATTAGTGATCTCCACACTCACATGGGAGGTCGAATCGAGAGTCAGGTCGGCTCTAGAAGGGGTAACGCCTCCGCCCGAGTGTCCACCGAACCGCCTATTTGTGCCGGAGGGATTACGGTCCATGGTCATCCAGTGGGGTCATAGTTCCAATGTAGCGTGTCATCCAGGAGTCAGTCGAACTAAATTTTTAGTCAAGCAACGATTTTGGTGGCCTCTCATGGCTCGGGACGTCCGCGATTTTGTGTTGGCTTGCTCAGTATGTGCCGTTGGTAAAACTTCCAATCGTTCCCCGGATGGGTTGCTTCAACCGCTGTCAGTCCCTTCGAGACCCTGGTCCCACATTTCGCTAGATTTTATCACCGCCCTCCCACCCTCCCAAGGGTACACGGTCGTTTTGACCGTAGTGGACCGGTTCTCGAAGGCGGCTCATTTCATCCCCTTGCCCAAATTACCTTCAGCCAAGGAGACAGCGGTTGCAGTCATTGACCACGTCTTTCGACTTCATGGCCTCCCGATAGACGTGGTTTCTGACAGAGGTCCCCAGTTCGTGTCCAGATTTTGGCAGGAGTTTTGTAGATTGCTGGGGGCGACTGTTAGTTTATCCTCAGGGTTCCACCCCCAGAGCAATGGTCAGACTGAGAGAGCCAATCAGGATTTGGAGCGAACGTTGCGATGTTTAGTCTCTAAGAATCCTTCCTCCTGGAGTCAGCAACTTTCGATGGTGGAGTACGCGCACAATACATTACCAGTGTCGTCCACGGGCCTATCTCCGTTTGAGTGTAGCGCCTTTGTCCAGAGGTGTCACCGCACTTGGACGAGAGCCCGAGAGACTCTTCTCCAAATGAGGGAGCGCACCAAGGCCAAGGCCGATCGCCACCGGTCAAGGCCGCCCGTATACGTCGTTGGTCAAAAAGTGTGGCTTTCAACCAAGAATATTCCTCTCCGATCCGTCTCTAATAAGCTTGCACCCAAATTTATTGGTCCGTTTACTGTCACCAAGATCATTAGTCCGGTGGCAGTCCGCCTCAAGCTTCCTCTAGCGTACAGGAGAATTCATCCCGCCTTCCATGTATCCAAAATCAAGCCCGTTTTTCACTCCGATATTAATCCGCCAGTTCCGGTTCCCCCACCGCCGCGACTCGTAGACGGGGAATTATCTTATTCGGTCAACCGTATTCTGGACTCTAGGCGGAGGGGACGCGGATTCCAGTACTTGGTGGACTGGGAAGGTTACGGTCCGGAGGAGAGGAGTTGGGTTCCGGCCAGAGACATTCTGGATCACACCCTTATCGATGATTACAATCGACAGGTAAGGGAGTCAGGGAACGCCAGGAGGCGTTCCTAGGAGGAGGGGTACTGTCACGGTTCACAGATGCATTGTTTCCTTGTCGTGTGCTCTGTGTTGTGACAGCGGTGTGGGTGTGGTTGTGTGTGTGTGTGTCTGTGTTCAGGCCATGTGACTCATCAGTGGATCCAGCTGCCAATCATCATCTCACCACCTGCTGCTTATTCACCCACCCTTTATATACTCACCTTGTTCTCATCTCCCTTGTCAGATCGTTTTGTGAGGTCCTGTGTGTGTGGTTGTTCTTCTGTTCCTGACTGGAGTTCCCGTGTATTCGTCTTCAGTTCCCGTTGGTTGTCTTCGTTCGTTGTCTGGATTTGGATCCACTTACCACCTCACTTCTCCTCACCACCACGAACCCACAGCCGATCATCTCAGTCCCTGCGTCATTGATACCTGCACTTGTATTGTTCATCTTCATTAAACATCATAACTTGCACTTGCTTCCTGTGATCAATCATGACAATTAAGGCGGCATTCATTGAATAATTTTAATAAATATAATCATTTACACTCTATGTTATTACCTGCATCCTATTAATGTACAACAATACTGAGGTGCAAATGTATGTATAGCCTACAGTGAGGAAAATAAGTATTTGAACACCCTGCTATTTTTGCAAGTTCTCCCCCTAGTGTGGCCTCCCACAATCATGGAGGGGTCTGAAATTGTCATCGTAGGTGCATGTCCACTGTGAGAGACATAATCTAAAAAAAAAAATCCAGAAACCACAATATATGATTTTTTAAACTATTTATTTGTGTGATACAGCTGCAAATAAGTATTTGAACACCTGTCTATCAGCTAGAATTCTGACCCTCAAAGACCTGTTAGTCTGCCTTTAAAATGTCCACCTCCACTCCATTTATTATCCTAAATTAGATGCACCTGTTTGAGGTCGTTAGCTGCATAAAGACACCTGTCCACCCCATACAATCAGTAAGAATCCAACTACTAACATGGCCAAGACCAAAGAGCTGTCCAAAGACACTAGAGACAAAATTGTACACCTCCACAAGGCTGGAAAGGGCTATTGCCAAGCAGCTTGGTGAAAAAAGGTCCACTGTTGGAGCAATCATTAGAAAATCATTAGAAAACTGTCAATCTCCCTCGGACTGGGGACCCATGCAAGATCTCACCTCGTGGGGTCTCAATGATCCTAAGAAAGGTGAGAAAGCCCAGAACTACACAGGAGGTGTAGCTGGTCAATGACCTGAAAAGAGCTGGGACCACCATTTCCAAGGTTACTGTTGGTAATACACTAAGGCGTCATGGTTTGAAATCATGCATGGCACGGAAGGTTCCCCTACTTAAACCAGCACATGCCATTGGGGGGTAGCATCATGCTTTGGGGGTGTTTTTCTGCACATGGGACAGGGCGACAGCACTGTATTAAGGAGAGGATGACCGGGGCCATGTATTGCCAGATTGTGGGGAACAACCTCCTTCCCTCAGTTAGAGCACTGAAGATGGGTCGAGGCTGGGTCTTCCAACATGACAATGACCCGAAGCACACAGCCAGGATAACCAAGGAGTGGCTCTGTAAGAAGCATATCAAGGTTCTGGCGTGGCCTAGCCAGTCTCCAGACCTAAACCCAATAGAGAATCTTTGGAGGAGCTCAAACTCCGTGTTTCTCAGTGACAGGCCAGAAACCTGACTGATCTAGAGAAGATCTGTGTGGAGGAGTGGGCCAAAATCCCTCCTGCAGTGTATGCAAACCTGCTGAAAAACTACAGGAAACGTTTGACCTCTGTAATTGCAAACAAAGGCTACTGTACCAAATATTAACATTGATTTTCTCAGGTGTTCAAATACTTATTTGCAGCTGTATGATACAAATAAATAGTTAAAAAATCATATATTGTGATTTCTGGATTTTTTTTTTTAGATTATGTCTCTCACAGTGCACCTATGATGACAATTTCAGACCCTCCATGATTTCTAAGTGAGAGAGCTTGCAAAATAGCAGCGTGTTCAAATACTTATTTTCCTCACTGTATGTCAAAATAAAGTATAAATTGCATGTAATTACTATTTACACATATTGCAAAGAACTGCTACTTTTACATGGTGTAAATAGAAGTAAATAGAAGAATATCACTTTCCCTTTCGAAAGGGAACTCGTGCTGCGTCAGCTGACGCTACGGGGAACGCCTCCAGCGTGACAGGTGTCTGAATCACAATCGAACCACATCAATCCTATTGACGGCGACAGCCCATGATGTCATCAAGGTGCGACCAGGAAGTATATAAGGGCACCTTGCCAACATGACACCGCTTCTTTGTCTTCAGGGACTGTTTGTCTGAGTCGAGAAAGAAAGTGAGAACCACTGCAAAGGAAAATGAAGCACTCAGAGAAGTCTAAGCACAAGTTCAGGAAGTGCGCGGATCCGTGTTCCAGGTATCTTACACCTGAGGACACTCATACTCTGTGTGTGTTCTGTCTGGGCGAAGAACACGCACGGGAGGTTCTCGAGGGAGCCTCCTGTGCTAATTGTGAGCGTCTCCCCATCCGGACGCTCCACTCTCGTCTGGCCTTCTTGTCAAGGGAGGAGGGACCAGCATCTGGGGGAGGTCCTGCCCGCGCTGAGGCCGAGCGCCGGCTTCATTCTTGGGGCTCCCAGATGGATCTGGCCCATCGTCTAGAGAGGGGTGTAGTTCTCTCTGATGATCGGCCAGATCGCGAGGGACGGCTGCCGGGGGAGGATTCAGATTTTTCCTCCTCTTCGTCAGTCGGTGCTCTTCCGGATGAGCAAGCGATGGCTGAGCAGGGTGGTGATGAATCGGTTGAGACCGAACCCTCTCAGCTGTCCTGCCCTGTGTATGAGGAGTTGCTGGAGGTAATGGAGCGCACCGCCGCTAGGTTGCAGCTGCAGTGGCGGCGCGTTGGGAGAGAGCCTGCGCATGCGAGCTGTCTCGACAATCGGTTTCTCTCCGATCATAGCCCAGCGGCTCCTGGAAGCCTTCCATTCCTCCCGGATCTTCATGATCAGATCTCGGGGGCCTTAAAACCACCTTGCGCCTTAATGGCAGGGCATACACATCAGCAGGTCAGGCTGCGGCGGCATTGCACACCATGGTGGTGTTGCAAGCCTACCAGGCTGATCTACTGAGGGATCTCGATCAGGGAGAGGGCCTACTCCCTGATGCGATGGCTGAGTTGCGCCGCACCATGGATTTTGCTCTCCAGGCAACCAAACAAACAGTGGTGGTGGAGGAATGCCCGATGATTGGCAGGTGGTAGGCCTCACTAGGCCTCCCTGACGGAGTGAGTCCCTGTTCTTCCCAGCTACCTCGAGGGCTAGCTCGACTGCTATCAGGGGGTAGGCCTGTCTGGCCTCCCTGAGGGCGAGCTCCGTTGTCTGGACACGCGAGCAGTCGGCGCAGGTTACCAGGTGGAGGCCCCTTTTGGCCTCCCTGGGGAACGAGTTCCCTAGGCGGGAACACACAATTGGCTTTATGCTGACAGCTAGTGGTCACCTGCTATCAGACTCCGGTTTCTAGCCGGTTGCAGGACCTAAAGGCGGTGTTTATACCCTAGCATGACGAGACAACGCTGCTGCTATGCAGTCCCTGCAGGAAGGGACTTTCATAGATCGCCTACAGCATGGTTACCTACCGGGCAGTCCCCTTTAAGCTCCCCTCTCTTGGAGGGTCGTCTGTGAGCCTAAGCTGCCTGGGCCTGATCAGGTGGTCGTAGGCCCCTAGTGTGGCCTCCCAATTAGATCAGCTTGTAGGCCAGTCTGGCCTCCTGAGTGTTTCTACTTGATAATAGCTCAGTAGATCCTAGGATCGAGCAGATTACTCCCCTCGCTGGCAAGGGTTGAAAGCGCTATGCTGAGTGTTGCTCTCCAGGATGCCCGTCTCTGAGATCCGGTTTGAGGAGGACACTGCCAGTTTGCAGTACCTTGGGTTGGATGCCTCTCCAGGAGGCGAGTGTCCAGAGGCTCTGTTCTCGAACAGACAAGGATGGCTGGACCTGTGTGGCCCACATTTGAGTCACTAGGTCAGGCCTCCCTGGTGGCATTCGGTGAATTCTTCCCGAATAGTGGCTGGCTGGGGCGCCTTAGGGCCCCCTAGCCACATTCCCTTAAAGGAGCCCCTTCTGTTGAATTGGTGGATCCAGGCCTTTGAGCAGCCTGATTAGGACCTCTTGCAGGCGCACTAAGGTTCCTCACAAGGCTTATAGCTCGGGCTATGACCATAGGGAATGCTGTCAATGACAGCCTTGTGTGACCAGAGGGGGAGTGGTTCAGGCTTTTTGAATTTGCTTGTCCTGACAGTTGTCACTGCCAGTAGGCATGCACTCCCCTCGGCATGGCGGCATGGGTATATCGTTCCCGGTAGCGTCAGCTGACGCAGTGCGAGTTCCCTTTCGAAAGGGAACGTCTTGGTTACGTATGTAACCTTGGTTCCCTGAGAACAGGGAATGAGATGCTGCATCTCATTGCCATGCCTCGGGGCCTGCCTGCCAACAGTCCCTTCAGACGAAGGAGTGGTGTCATGTTGGCATGGTGCCCTTATATACTTCCTGGTCGCACCTTGATGACGTCATGGGCTGTCGCCGGTCAATAGGATTGATGTGGTTCGATTGTGATTCAGACACCTGTCACGCTGGAGGCGTTCCCCGTAGCGTCAGCTGACGCAGCGTCTCGTTCCCTGTTCTCAGGGAACCAAGGTTACATACGTAACCGAGACGATTTTCACTAAGTATGCTATTTCACTTAGTAAATATCATCTGTCGCTAAGAACATTTTATTTTCACTTAGTGTAAATAGCATCTATCGCTATATTTAAATGTATTCTTAAAAATACATTGTAAAAATGGCCAAGAAATATATTCCACAGCTAATATTGATTTTATATATATATATATATAAAATCATATAATTTTAAATATAAATATATAATATATTTTGGGTCATTTTTATATATATATATATATATATATATTTTCATATTACTCCAAAATATATTAAAATGTGTTTAATTTTATGCTGGATATTTCTTGCCCATTTAACCTTTATTTTTATTATATTTTAGTTTTTAGTTTTAAATTTGAGAAATATGTTTACAACATCTATTTAGCATGTATTTGAAATATATTTTGACAAATATATATATATATTTTTTTTGCCTTACAACCTTTCTGCTATTTTGGATGGTTTTTAGACTGAGCTTTTCACAGTGCATTCTGGGATTGGCTTCTACATGGGTAATGATTACATGTGAACATCCCATTTCCAGGCAGGAGAAACAGAAAGGCTATTCTCTCTCTCATCAGCCTTGCGCTCAAGGTCAGTTTCGTGTACGCTTCATACTGACGTCAGTGAAGACTCTAACATAGCAAACTGTATGTTAATGTGTGTGTGCTTGACCTATTTGGCAGCCAGGATAGCAAGAGGATCAGAAAGGTGACTCACTCCTGTATGAGTTAACGTCATAAAACTTGAGCAGGAGGCTGCAAGTTCCATAAAAATTAATTTAAACTGACATAGTGAAAAAAAGCATCTGGCCAACACCAATCAAATGAGCATGGCTTTAAATCAAGCTTTATCTAACAGTGAGATTTATTAAAGGGGACCTGTTATGCAAAATTCACTTTTACATGGTGTTTAATGGTGTTTTACATGGTGTTTTACATTGACTCAAGATGGCGCCGAGGATGGCTGCTGCATCGCGAGCTCCGTTACTACATTGCAGTTTTTTGTTTGTTCTGTTTATAGTTTTTGTGTTTTTTGTCTTGGATGTTGTCTGCCTTACTGCGTACGACAGACAGACACTTTTGGACATTGGTTTGGCAATCACACACCGAAAACCGGACTTTAAATTCTTCATTGACGACCAGCTGTTTACAAACACGGCAGCGGAGCCCTTTGTGTGGGCGGCCCGACCGCGGAAACGCAGCCGGAGAAGGGGAAGCAGAGCCGGCGTGCTCATCAGAGTAAGACGCCGCGCAAACCGACCCCCGCTTTCCAGTATTTTACTGGCTAATGTTCAGTCTCTGGACAACAAACTCTGCGAGCTGAGAGCACGAATCTCTTTCCAACGAGAGACGAGGGACTGCTGCATTATCTGCCTTACAGAAACTTGGATGTCTGCTGAGATTCCAGATTCGGCCATTGAAACCACGGGGTGTATGTTTTATGATCAACAGATCCTGGTGTGATCAGAGGAACGTACATTATATCAAGTCTTTCTGTTCTCCTGATCTGGAACTTCTCATGGTTCTGTGTCGACCATTCTGGTTACCGAGGGAATTCACAGCGGTCATCATCACAGCTGTGTATATTCCCCCACAAGCCGACACAGACCGGGCACTAAAGGAACTGTATAGGACAGTGAGTGAGCAGGAAACCGCGCATCTTGAGGCTGCGTTTATTGTGACCGGGGACTTTAACAAAGCCAACTTCAAACGCATTGCACCTAAATACCACCAACATGTTAACTTCAACACGCGAGGGAACCGTGTCCTGGATCACTGTTACTCTCCCTTCCGGGATGGCTAGAAGTCCCTCCCGCGCCCACCATTTGGCAAATCGGACCATTCTTCCATTCTCCTTCTGCCCGCATACAGGCAGAGACTGAAACAGGAAGCACCCGCCCTCAGAACCATCCAGTGCTGGTCGGACCAATCAGACTCTATGCTACAAGACTGTTTTGATCACGCGGACTGGGAGATGTTCCGGTCGGCCTCTGATGACGACATCGAGGTCTACGCTGATAGCGTAACGTGTTTCATCAGGAAGTGCGTAGAAGACGTTGTTCCGACCAAAACAATTCGGCTGTACCCAAACCAGAAGCCATGGCTAAATGGGGATGTTCGCGCAACACTCAATGCGCGGACCTCCACTTTTAACTCCGGTAATGCGGAGGAGCATAAACAAGCAAGTTATGCCCTCCGGAAAACCATCAGAGCAGCAAAACGCCAGTACAGGGACAAGATTGAAGGACAGTTCAACACCACCAACTCTAGAAGCATGTGGCGGGGAATTAACACCATCACGGACTATAAAGGGAACACAAACTCCACCGTGAATACTGCTGCCTCTCTCCCGGACGAGCTCAACACCTTTTATGCTCGCTTTGAGGGAACTAACACCGCCCTTGCGGAGAGAGAGCTCATGGCTGAAGATGCAGAGGTTAGTTCACTCTCTGTATCTGTAGCGGATGTAACCCGATCCTTCCGGCGGGTGAACATCCGTAAAGCCGCGGGTCCAGACGCCATTCTGGGCCGCGTCATCAGAGCGTGCGCAAACCAACTGGCTGGAGTTTTCACGGACATCTTTAACCTGTCCCTCTCCCTGTCTGTGGTCCCCACATGCTTCAAAACGTCCACCATTGTGCCTGTACCGAAGCAATCAAAAACCACCTGCTTAAACGACTGGCGTCCTGTTGCTCTGACCCCCATCATCAGCAAATGCTTTGAGAGACTAATCAGAAACCACATCTGCTCTGTTCTCCCTCCCTCACTGGACCCACTGCAGTTTGCATACCGCAAAAAACGCTCCACTGATGATGCCATTTCATCCACTATACACATTGCTCTCTCCCACCTGGAAAAGAGGAACACATATGTGAGAATGCAGTTTGTAGACTACAGCTCAGCATTCAACACCATTGTGCCCTCCATACTTGACATGAAACTCCGGGCTCTAGGCTTAAACAGCTTGTTATGCAGCTGGATCCTGGACTTCCTGTCAAACAGACGCCAGGTGGTCAGAATGGGCAGTAACATCTCCTCATCACTGACTCTCAACACTGTAGCCCCTCAGGGCTGTGTTCTCAGCCCATTCCTGTACTCCTTGTACACACATGACTGTGTGGCAACCCACAGCTCCAATACCATCATCAAGTTTGCTGACGATACGACGGTGGTAGGTCTCATCACTGACAATGATGAAACGGCCTACAGAGAGGAGGTGCACACTCTGACACGATGGTGTCAGGAGCACAACCTCTCCCTCAACGTCAGCAAGACCAAGGAGCTGGTGGTTGACTTCAGGAGGAATGAGAGAGAACACCGCCCCATCACCATCAATGGAGCACCGGTGGAGAGAGTCAGCAGCTTCAAGTTCCTCTCATGGTCCGTCCACACCGAGGCCGTTGTGAAGAAGGCTCATCAGCTCCTTTTCTTCCTGCGACGGCTGAGGAGGTTTGGAATGAACCACCACATCCTCACACGCTTCTACACCAGCACCATAGAGAGCCTGCTGACTGGCTGCATCACCACCTGGTACGGCAAAAGTACCGCCCGCAGCCGCAAAGCCCTGCAAAGGGTAGTGCGCACGGCCAGCTGCATCATCGGAGGTGAGCTTCCCTCCCTCCAGGACATTTATGCCAGGCGGTGTGTGAAGAGAGCTCAGAGGATCATCAGAGACTCTAGCCACCCGAGCCATGGGCTGCTCTCACTGCTGCCATCAGGCAGGCGGTACCGCAGCATCAGAACACGCACCAGCTGACTCCAGAACAGCTTCTTCCCACAAGCAATTAGACTACTTAACTCTTGATCCATCAGGATCATAACACACACTGGACAGAATATCACTCAGCACAACCCACTGTAGATACACACACATTATATACACATTTATTTATCATATAGCATCTATTGTACATTGGATCTCTATTGTGATTAATATTGTATATTGTACATTGTATATTATTATCATAGCTTAATGTATATTGTTTAATGTATGTTCAGTGTATATTGTTTAAAGTATATGTATATTGTAAGTATGTGTATATTGTTTAAAGCTGTGAGAACTACACTCACATTGTGTACATTATTTATTGTTTATTGTAGAGTTTACTGTGCTGTGAGTAATTGTGGGCGCATCAGATGTGTAATCTGATGTTGCTTTAAGTGTTGTACATGTCATGTCATGACTGCTATGTTGCTCGGAACTGCACCTAAGAATTTCACCTACTGTTGCACTTGTGTATATGGTTGTGTGACAATAAAGTGATTTGATTTGATTTGATTTGTTTGAACATAAATGTGTGTCAGCAGTGTGTACACAACCACCCTATAATGGTAAAAATCCAACCACTCTTTTTTTTTTTTTATCTCCATAAGCAGCATCTCAGAATAAGCCGTTTGCAGTTTCTATGCAATGCGACATCAGATTGTCCAGGCTTTACTTGCTATTTACGTTCAAAGATATAAACGACTGTGTTTATGTGAACTTTTTTTTTTTTTGACATTACCTTGTGTGTATTTGACAGTTTAAGCGCATTGAGCCGTGAAAGAGAACTTCTGAATACTCACAGGACGTGCCGTCTGACAGCCATGTTTTTGTGCACATGCTTCGAATGTGTGTGCTCAGTTTATAGTTACGTTTATAGACTGATATGGCTTTAAAACGCATGTAGATAATAAACTTTCATGATGATGAAGAATTGCAATGTCACGTGAGTGTGACCACGATAGAGATGATAGTCAAACCAAACAGATATTTTAGTTTTTGTCAGAGGTTCTGAGGCATGTGATGTACCGTCTCCGCCCTCTTCTGGATAGGGGGGCGGGGAGCAGCAGCTCATTTGCATTTAAAGATACATGCATGAAAACTGCATGTTTTTCCTTCCACTCAAAAATACTTTTTTGCAACATAGAATAATTAATGTGGGCTATTTTAAGCTGAAACTTCACAGACACATTGTGGGGACACAAAAAAGGGCCATAATAGGTCCCCTTTAAAGGGATAGTTCACCAAGCAGATAGAGCAACCATTGACTACCATAGTAGGGGAAAAAAATACTATGGTAGTCAATGGTTGCTCTATCTGCTTGGTTACAAACATTCTTCTAAATATCTTCTTTTGTGTTCAGCAGAACAAAGAAACTCATACAGGTTTGGAACAACTTGAGGGTGAGTAAATGATGACAGAATTAAATTTTTTTTGGGTGAACTATCCCTTTAAGTCACTAAGTATTATGTCACTCCACATCTGCAAGTTATGGAAGTTAATTTCCACCTCAGAGTACGTATATATCTAGTCATAAGTTGCATGGGTATATTTGTGGCAATAGCCGACAATACATTGCATGGGTCAAAATTATCGATTTTTCTTTTATGCCAAAAATCAATTATGCCAAGTAAAGATCATGTTCCATGAAGATATTTAGTACATTTCCTACCATAAATATATTAAAAATGTATATTATTAGTAGTAGTAGGACTTCATTTGAACAACTGTAAAGGCGATTTTCTCAATATTTAGATTTTTTTGCACCCTCAGTCCTATCCTAACCAACCATGCATACAAAAATGTCACATACATGAGTCATGCATGAACCTGCAGTCTCTATTTGAGAAATAATGTCACATTTTTAAGAAATTAAGTCACAATTGTGAGCTATAAAGACACAATTCTGAAATCATAGTTGTTTTTTACTTTTTTACTTTTTAGGTGGAAACAGGCTTCCATAGCAGACAAAGATCACATGAATTCTTTAGAGTGAACAGGTTGTGCCATTGTTCTGTGCTGTAGTATTTTGATTCAAATCCCAGATGGGCCTCTCATTTCCTTTAGTTTAGACCCCTACTGAGTGCGTTGCTCTTTAAGGGGTCTTTGAATTTATTGTTTTGCACTGTGGGTACTGTGTGACACAGCAGATTCATCATGTTTGACGGTTTATTTTTGTGTCCCTGATTCTATTATGCCAGCGAATCCATCCACTGTAAAGATTTCCTGTCTGCTTGAGTCCATATGGTCTAGTTTGTCTCAATTCAAGCATCACTATTGCTCCATTGGAATCTAGCCCATCTTGGAGGAAACTAAATCACGAAGGGCGATATCCTTATCGGGCTAGTAAACTCTTAGCCCGCCACACCCCTCAGAATTTGTGTTTATGGATGTGATGTGCTGTAACTTTTCTTATGACTCACTGAACTATATTGTGTTGTCTTTCCCCTGGTTGCTCTCAGATAACGCTTAAGACAATACGGCTACCGTGGAGGCAGAACACATGGGGTTATGAGTATAGGACTGTTTGCACAAGGAAGGAAGTGTTCACTTAGTGCTTTTTAGAATCCAGCACTTGAGGAAGAGGAGGAGGAGGGTGGGACTTCCTTGCCTTGTGCATGGAGGCACTGAAACTAGCACCAAGCACACATTTCTGACAACAAAACAGGAAAGGCACAGACCAGTTGGTTTGTTTGTCACAGGTGCTCAGTTGCTGAAGATAAGCCTGAGCCAAAGTGGAGCCTGTCCTCTATCCTTCAATGCAACAAACCCTGCTAATGTTAAAGGATTTACTCACCCCCATCTCATCCAAGATGTTTATGTTTTTCTTTCTTTAGTGGAAAAGAAAATAAGCTTTTTGAGGAAAACATTCCAGGATTTTTCTTCACATAATGGTTTTGAATTGCAACCAAAATGTTGAAGGTCCAAATCAATGCAGTTTCAAAGCGCTTCGAAGACATGAACATCTTGGATGAGATGGGGGGGGGGGGGGGGGGGGGGGGCGGGAAGTAAAATATAAGGAAATTTTCATTTTGAAGTGAACTAATCCTTTAATAACCCAAATTATAAAACTATGTGGTCAAATTATAACACTGAATATTGTCTAATTGTTGTCAAATTGATTAAATGATAATCAATTTACATATATATAATTTATATGTGTGTGTGTGTATATATATATATATATATATATATATATATATATATATATATATATATATATATATATATATATATATATATATATATATATATATACACTCAACTAAAGGATTATTAGGAACACCATACTAATACTGTGTTTGACCCCCTTCTGCCTTCAGAACTACCTTAATTCTACGTGGCATTGATTCAACAAGGTGCTTTTTAATGCTCAACAAGTATTCTTTAGAAATGTTGGCCCATATTGATAGGATAGCATCTTGCAGTTGATGGAGATTTGTGGGATGCACATCCAGGGCACGAAGCTCGGGTTCCACCACATCCCAAAGATGCTCTATTGGGTTGAGATCTGGTGACTGTGGGGGCCATTTTAGTACAGTGAACACATTGTCATGTTCAAGAAACCAATTTGAAATGATTCGAGCTTTGTGACATGGTGCATTATCCTGCTGGAAGTAGCCATCAGAGGATGGGTACATGGTGGTCATAAAGGGATGGACATGGTCAGAAACAATGCTCAGGTAGGCCGTGGCATTTAAACGATGCCCAATTGGCACTAATGGGCCTAAAGTGTGCCAAGAAAACATCCCCCACATCATTACACCACCACCACCAGCCTGCACAGTGGTAACAAGGCATAATGGATCCATGTTCTCATTCTGTTTACGCCAAATTCTGACTCTACTATCTGAATGTCTTAACAGAAATCGAGACTCATCAGACCAGGCAACATTTTTCCAGTCTTCCAGTCTTCTGAAAAAAATCCAGAAATCACAATGTATGATTTTTTTAACTATTTATTTGTATGATACAGCTGCAAATAAGTATTTGAACCTGAGATGATTTTCTCACCTGAGAAAATCAATGTTAATATTTGGTACAGTAGCCTTTGTTTACAATTACAGAGGTCAAATGTTTCCTGTAGTTTTTCACCAGGTTTGCACACACTGCAGGAGGGATTTTGGCCCACTCCTCCACACAGATCTTCTCTAGATCAGTCAGGTTTCTGGCCTGTCGCTGAGAAACACAGAGTTTGAGCTCCCTCCAAAGATTCTATATTGGGTTTAGGTCTGGAGACTGGCTAGGCCACGCCAGAACCTTGATATGCTTCTTACAGAGCCACTCCTTGGTTATCCTGGCTGTGTGCTTCGGGTCATTGTCATGTTGGAAGACCCAGCCTCGACCCATCTTCAATGCTCTAACTGAGGGAAGGAGGTTGTTCCCCAAAATCTCGCAAAATCTCTGCACGCAAGTGCAGTCGCCCTGTCCCATGTGCAGAAAAACACCCCCAAAGTATGATGCTACCACCCCCATGCTTCACAGTAGGGATGGTGTTCTTGGGATGGTACTCATCATTCTTCTTCCTCCAAACACGTTTAGTGGAATTATGACCAAAAAGTTCTATTTTGGTCTCATCTGACCACATGACTTTCTCCCATGACTCCTCTGGATCATCCAAACGGTCATTGGCAAACTTGGGCCTTGACATGTGCTGGTTTAAGCAGGGGAACCTTCCGTGCCATGCATGATTTCAAACCATGACGTCTTAGTGTATTACCAACAGTAACCTTGGAAACGGTGGTCCCAGCTCTTTTCAGGTCATTGATCAGCTCCTCCTGTGTAGTTTTGGGATGATTTCTCACCTTTCTTAGGATCATTGAATTCTTACTGATTGTATGGGGTGGACAGGTGTCTTTATGCAGCTAACGACCTCAAACAGGTGCATCTAATTTAGGATAATAAATGGAGTGGAGGTGGACATTTTAAAGGCAGACTAACAGGTCTTTGAGGGTCAGAATTCTAGCTGATAGACAGGTGTTCAAATACTTATTTGCAGCTGTATCATACAAATGAATAGTTAAAAAAATCATATATTGTGATTTCTGGATTTTTATTTTTTAGATTATGTCTCTCACAGTGGATATGCACCTACGATGACAATTTCAGACCCCTCCATGATTTCTAAGTGGGAGAACTTGCATATATATAATAAATCAAGAGACAGATTTGACTGTCAAAGAAGATCATTTAATCTGACTCAAAAGTATTTTGTTTGACAAAATGTATGTATGCATATGTGAAAAATGGCTCTGTGCCTTAAGCCTACTCCACATAAATCACAAAAGAGGGGTAGTGGAAAATATCCAAGAGGAATAACTCTGCTCCCAAGAGTCCCTAATCAGTGAACAGTGTGGTTTCCTGCTTTTGTGAGATGTGGTTCATTAATGGCCGACAACCTTTCTTTTACACATGCACACTGACACGCAAAAGACCCCCACTACTCTCACACACAAGCACATTGGATCCAGACATGTTTAAGTAAATGTTCACATATAAGCTAACGCAATCATTTTAACGTTTATCAACCTTATCATACATATGCTTGTGAAAGGCCATACATTACGATCCCTCTAAGTTAAACAACTTTGTCTAAGAAGTTCTTAGGATGTAAATATTTGCATAGCACCTTATCTTCACGAGCAGACCCTTAACACTGACACACGCCTGCCTGTGTTTTCCTAATTCCATGTCTTACCTTAAGCACAGGACCAGAGAATTTCATATATCAGCCTAATACAGGAGAGTCTTTAAATTGCCGTTATATGATAAAACACATCTGCATTAATCAATGAGGAAACACTGGACATTGTTGCACTTTTGACCTATAAACTACCTCCCAAAGATAGCTGTGCAAGGCCACATACTCATTTTCTGCCATTCACACAAAGCAGGCCTCGGTTGAACATTCTGCCAGGAGAGGAGACCAAACTCTCAGGAAATCATAGCTATTTTACCTGAAAGAAAAGCAGGAGTGTGGGAAAACAGACTAGAATAAAAAGTAGACAATCATTTACAGGACACTGCATGAATAGGTCCTGTCTTAAGCAATAAACAACTCATATCCCACTGTTAACTGAAAAACTCCTCAAAACAACATCTTGTTCAAAAAATGCCTTTATTAGAAGTTCTATATTTAAAATAAAAACATACAGTACAAATTTACTCTGCACACTTTCTATACACTCTCCAACTCCAGCTGACGTTCACGTATTACATTCAGTGTTGCTTTACTTCATCTAAAAAGTTAAAGTAATCATTATTAACCAACTACAAAACTTAATATCCCCAGTCAGCATGTGTAGAGAAGCACAGTTGAAAAGCAGAGTACTTTTCATTAGGAATGGTGCGATCGAATGATCTAAATGTAAAACAAAAAACAAAAAAAACAATGAAATAGCATCTCATTCCCCATAAAAAGGCACCTTGATCTATGAGCTACATTCAATTCAATTGGCTTTAGATATACACCAAAGCGACTGCTTTATTAGGTTAAGCTACAGTATGCAGGATCCTCAACCCCGACAGGGACATATTAGCTAGCTATTAACCTCTAGATAGGAAAGTGCTACATTCTCTGGCACTAGACAGCAATCGTCATACTTGTAGGTGTGAAGTCAGTTAGTTCTTTACGGCCAAAAAGACCTCATAAGACAGGCTACATTCTACAAATGCCCATAGATCCTCTGACGCTCCCCTTCCTCCCAAAAAAAACAAAAAAAAAACACAGCGTGACCTCATCAGACACTCCCACTTTTTAATATATAGATACACAGTAAACAAAATCGAAATAAATAGCATACAATCTTAAATTATTTTTTACCTATTTACAGTAAAATAGACAAGTTAACAAAAATATATTATTGTGAGTCAAACCCAACAGTTTCCAGATTAATATTGGCGATCACAATTTAAACAGGAATATAAGTGTATTGCTTTAGATTTGATAAATATCATATGGACTCAATTTATCCTTGAAGGCTATACTTTCAAAATGACAATAAATAAGTTAAATAGATTTCAAAGCATGATGCAAAATGCAATGATACCACACAGTTTACAAAAAAATCTGCAGTGACATTCCATGGCCAACTCATGAGTCCCAGTTCTTGTGCGCTCACACCACTTTCAAACTTATGGAATGTTTTCCCAAGACTTGCTTCTAAATGGGCCTTTTTTCTAGACGGTTGAAGCCATCATCTTGGTATGTCATTGTAAGGAAAATGAGAAAAGAAATATATATAAAAAAAATCACATCTCAATCATGAGAAAACCAACGGCTGAGACTGATGTTTGACCTGAAACTCATGTTGGCACTACTTGGATAAAAGGCTATAACAATAATAGCAAGTCAATCGTCTGAAATCGACAGCCTGCTGAAGATTGGCAAACGTCTATTTGCGTCCATACTGGGCGACTCCGAGCCACTGATCGTGCCAGAGGAACAGCAAGAGCCGCTCAGGTAGCCCTCGGGATCTGAGAGGGAATCCGGCGGGCTCGGTGGAGAATCGAACACTGGAGACTCTGAGAGTGGATGCATGGAGGGCAAGTGGCTCATTTTGAAAGGTGGCGACGGGGGGCAAGTGTTGGTCTGAATGTTACCGTACAAGCCACCGCTGGTCCGATGGCTAAAAGCACTTTGGGTCTGAGAGATGATGGGGGCAAGAAAAGCCTTAAGATCCTGATCTGGGAAAGTGAACGCGTTCAGACAGGGTGAACTGGGAGTGAGGGCGCAGTTGGGTGGTGGGGGCGTGCGTGATATTGGGTTGTCAATCAACATGGACTCATTGCTGCGGCAGCTGGAGAAGCCAGAAAAGCTCAGGCTGTGGTGCAGCTTCGGTCTTTCCCGCGGCCTCAGGAATAGGTTTGATGACTCCTTCTCGCCCAGGACACCAATATCCCGGCTGAGCCTCAGTTGAGAGTTACTCGTAGCAGCTCTGCGCTCATCTGCATTGTGAATGAAATGGCAGCGGGGGCCGTACGGGCAAAACCCGATAGTGTGGAATGTGCGACACGGCTCAGTTTTGTACTTCGGGTGGCGGGAGAGGTTTCTCAGTTCGTGATAACCGTGAGCAAACTGACACTTTTCTCCATACTTGCATGAGCCGTTTTCCTCAAAAGGTCTGCAAAGTTCAGTTTTGTAGCGGGTCGAGTTGATCTGAGAGCCGGGCTTTTGCTGAAGGATTTCCTGAAGTTGTTGACTGCGTTCCGCTGTGTCACTGAACGCACGGTCTCTGTACTTGTTTTCTTTATTCATGAAAGCAGGTGCTGAGCTCTCAAAACCGATCTGGAGCCTGTTGCTCATGTTGAAGTCCATGTGGTTTGTTGAGTTACTCCTGAAATAAGCAAAAGACCTGTTGCTGTTGCTGTTGGTATTGGAAGCAGCAAATGGGACCCCAACATTCCTTTTTTCCAGCATATTTTGGAGATAAATTGCATTTGAATTCGGGACTTTTTCCTGGAAGAAACCAAACAGAGAATTCCTAAGCACGTATGCCAAAAAGGTTCAGTGTGAAATCACTATTGCACATGACCACAAAACTCCTGAGGTGACAGAAGTTAAAAAACAAACAATTCTGAGAAAAGTAAAATGTGTATGTTGAATGACTAAACTGTTCTGAATCAACATGTCTCGAAATTTACAGTTTGTGTAAAACTACCTTTATTTGTTGAATACAAATACGTAAATATCATTTAAAAAAAGTGAGACAGCGAGACAAAAACAAAACTCGTTCCTCGCGCTCTCCCTTTAGCGCGCTGTGCCACAGAAGACTATGAGTGGTAACATTTAGTAAACATGGAGCTCTCAAGTTACAAGTTTTCCAGCGCGGATACATTGAGAAAACAAACCAAGATTAACAAAACACCTAAATAAGTTGAGAAAACAAACATAAGTGACTTTAAAACAGCTTCTAGTACTCGTTTTTAAAACATAAACTCTTACCCTGTCGAAATCATATATGGAAGACAGCACCGAAGCAGACATTTTCTATAGCGAGTCCCAACTCAGAGGGGGGAAAGTTTTCGGACCGAGAAGGATCCTTGTGTTCTCAGAGAAATCCACGGCTGAACGGGGTTTGCGTCTTGAAACAGAGTCGGGGAAGGTCGCTGGAGTTCTTTGGAGTTGAGCCGCATAGGTTTTGGGGAGTGTCGTACATGAGCAAAGTTTGCACATGTGTATAAATGCGGTGCAGCTGTTAAAGGGCGGAGCTCGACAAAGTTTCAACAGTGCGCTGCCCGAAGCCCCGCCCTTTCGTCACGTGGGTTCGGAAACTCCCCCTTCTAGACTTCAGCAACCCTAGAGCGCTCCTCTGCTCATCCTTGTAGCTCCCCACAAGAGGTCTGACAATATATTATTCATTTTTAAGGCTGAATTTCTCCTTCTAAACTACTTTCAAAATTGCACATTGCTGTGTTCTATTACCTGTATTGTTGTTTTACACATTTTTACATAACCTAATATAGTGGTGCTTAATCCTGGTTATGGAGGACCCCAGGTCCAGAACTGCACATTTTGGATGTCTCTTGACACATTTCAGGTCTTTCTACCTCTACATCGCCCCCTATATTTTAAAATGTGATGTGCAGTTAAAATACATTTGGCATTGCTTGGCAATAGGTCTGGATTTTTGGAACAGATTATTAACTCTTTTTATGTGCAACATAACAAACAAAAATTAAGATGTACTGATATGTCTATATACAGTGAGGAAAATAAGTATTTGAACACCCTGCTATTTTGCAAGTTCTCCCACTTAGAAATTATGGAGGGGTCTGAAATTGTCATCGTAGGTGCATATCCACTGTGAGAGACATAATCTAAAAAAAAAAAAATCCAGAAATCACAATGTATGATTTTTTAACTATTTATTTGTATGATACAGCTGCAAATAAGTATTTGAACACCTGTCTATCAGCTAGAATTCTGACCCTCAAAGACCTGTTAGTCTGCCTTTAAAATGTCCACCTCCACTCCATTTATTATCCTAAATTAGATGCACCTGTTTGAGGTCGTTAGCTGCATAAAGACACCTGTCCACCCCATACAATCAGTAAGAATGCAACTACTAGCATGGCCAAGACCAAAGAGCTGTCCAAAGACACTAGAGACAAAATTGTACACCTCCACAAGGCTGGAAAGGGCTACGGGGAAATTGCCAAGCAGCTTGGTGAAAAAAGGTCCACTGTTGGAGCAATCATTAGAAAATGGAAGAAGCTAAACATGACTGTCAATCTCCCTCGGACTGGGGCTCCATGTAAGATCTCACCTCGTGGGGTCTTAATGATCCTAAGAAAGGTGAGAAATCAGCCCAGAACTACACGGGAGGAGCTGGTCAATGACCTGAAAAGAGCTGGGCCCACCGTTTCCAAGGTTACTGTTGGTAATACACTAAGACGTCATGGTTTAAAATCATGCATGGCACGGAAGGTTCCCCTGCTTAAACCAGCACATGTCAAGGCCCGTCTTAAGTTTGCCAATGACCATTTGGATGATCCAGAGGAGTCATGGGAGAAAGTCATGTGGTCAGATGAGACCAAAATAGAACTTTTTGGTCATAATTCCACAAAACGTGTTTGGAGGAAGAAGAATGATGAGTACCATCCCAAGAACACCATCCCTACTGTGAAGCATGGGGGTGGTAGCATCATGCTTTGGGGGTGTTTTTCTGCACATGGGACAGGGCGACTGCACTGTATTAAGGAGAGGATGACCGGGGCCATGTATTGCGAGATTTTGGGGAACACCCTCCTTACCTCAGTTAGAGCATTGAAGATGGGTCGAGGCTGGGTCTTCCAACATGACAATGACCCGAAGCACACAGCCAGGATAACCAAGGAGTGGCTCTGTAAGAAGCATATCAAGGTTCTGGTTCTGGAGGGAGCTCAAACTCCGTGTTTCTCAGCGACAGACCAGAAACCTGACTGATCTTGAGAAGATCTGTGTGGAGGAGTGGGCCAAAATCCCTCCTGCAGTGTGTGCAAACCTAGTGAAAAAATATAGGAAACGTTTGACCTCTGTAATTGCAAACAAAGGCTACTGTACCAAATATTAACATTGATTTTCATTGATATTACATTGATATTAACATAAGTGTTCAAATACTTATTTGCAGCTGTATCATACAAATAAATAGTTGAAAAATCATATATTGTGATTTCTGGATTTTCTTTTTAGATTATGTCTCTCACAGTGGACATGCACCTACGATGACAATTTCAGACCCCTCCATGATTTCTAAGTGGGAGAACTTGCAAAATAGCAGGGTGTTCAAATACTTATTTTCCTCACTGTATATCAGTGGGGTACAGCATCAGCTGTGCAGTTTTAGATGTCAAATCAGAAATAATCCATTGTGCCAGCTACAAACATTTACTCTACCAGAATCTTTACCATTCGAGGAAAGCTCTCTTAGCATCTCTTAAGCTCATAAAAGCTAATTTTATTTAATCAAAACTACAGTAAAAACCTAGGCTACCTATTACAATTATTACAATTTTAAAATAACTGCTAGCTCTATATATATATATATATATATATATATATATATATATATATATATATATATATATATATATATATATATATATACTATATATTAGGGCTGTCAAAAGATTAATCACGATTAATCACATCCAAAATAAAAGTTTGTGTTTACATAATATATGTGTGTGAACTGTGTATAATTATTATTTATATATAAAAACACACACAAGCATGTATATATTTAAGAAAAATTTATTATATTTATATATAAAATATTTATATTTATATATAATATCAATTATATAAATGTATACAGTATATACATGCAAATATTTCTTAAATATATACATTAATATTTATATAAACATAATAATTATACAGAGTACACACAAATATATTATGTAAACACAAACTTTTATTTTGGATGTGATTAATCGTGATTAATCTTTTGACAGCCCTACTATATATATACACTCTAAAAAAAAAGGTTCTATATGGCACCAAAAATGGTTCTTGGCTCGTAATCATAGGGGAACCTTTTTAAGTGCTATATAGCACCAATTTTGGTGCTTCAGTGGTTCTTCAGCAGTTCTTCAGAAGTTCTTCACCGGTTCTTTGACTAAGGTGCTATATAGCACCGCTAACTATGGTGCTATATAGCACCGCTACCATATACAGAACATGTTAAGATATGATCATGTTAAGATAACCTTTTTTTTTTAGAGTGTATATATATATATATATATATATATATATATATATATATATATATATATATATATATATATATATATATATATATATATATATATATATATACATACAGTGGTACAAGTATGTGAACCGCTTGCAGAATCTGTGAAAATGGAAATAATTTAAACTAAATAAGAGAGATCATACAAAATGTTTTATTTAGTACTGTCCTGAATAAGATATTTTACATACATTTTTTTTTACATATAGTCCACAAGACAAAAAAATAGCTGAATTTATTAAAATAACCCTGATAAAAAGTTTATAAACCATTGATTCTCAGTGCTGTGTCATTCCCTGGATGATCCACGGCTGTTTTTTGTTTTGTGATGGTTGTTCACGAGTCCCTTGTTTGTCCTGAGCAGTTAAACTGCCCAATGTTCTTCAGAAAAATCCTCCAGGTCCTGCACATTCTTCAGTTTTCCAGCCTCTTTTTCATATTTGAACCCTCTCCAGCAATGACTGTATGATTTTAAGATCCATCTTTTCACACTGAGGACAAATGAGGGACTCAAACACAACTACTAAAAAAGGTTCAAACATTCACTGATGCTCCAGAAGGAAACACAATGCATTAAGAGCCGGGGGGTGAAAACCTATTGAATTTGAAAATTAAGGTAAATTGTACTTAATTTGTCTTCCGGGAAACATGCAAGTATCTTCTGTTGTTTCTGAAGAGCAGTACTAAATGATTTTTTTTTTTTTATATATTTAAACAAAATAAGAAAAATGTGGACACCTTCATCCTGTTCAATAGGTTTTCACCCCCCGGCTCTTAATGCATTGTGTTTCCTTCTGGAGCATCAGTGAATGTTTGAACCTTTTTTAGTAGTTGTGTTTGAGTCCCTCATTTGTCCTTAGTGTGAAAAGATGGATCTTTAAATCATACAGTCACTGCTGGAGAGGGTTCAAATATGAAAAAGAGGCTGGAAAACTGAAGAATGTGCAGGACCTGGAGGATTTTTCTGAAGAACATTGGGCAGTTTAACTGACAAACAAGGGACTCGTGAACAACCATCACAAAACAAAAAACAGCCGTGGATCATCCAGGGAATGACACAGTACTGAGAATCAATGGTTTATAAACTTTTTATCAGGGTTATTTTAATAAATTCAGCTATTTTTTGTTTTGTTTTGTGGACTATATGTAAACATTTTTTATGTAAAATATCTTATTCAGGACAGTACTAAATAAAAAATAACATGCATTTTATATGATCCCTCTTATTTATTTAAAATTATTTCCATTTTCACAGATTCTGCAAGCGGTTCACATACTTTTTCATGCCACTATATAGTATATATATTATAATTGTTATAAATATTATAAAATATTATAAAATGTTATTTATTCCTGTGATGGCAAAGCTGAATTTTCAGCATCCATTGCTCCAGTCTTCAGTTTCAAATCCTTCAGAAATCATTTGATCAACACTAGTTTGACTAGTAAACACATTCTATTATATTTGTACCTGTTTAAAATGTTGTCTGCCCAAATGTTTAAAGGAACACGCTGACTTTTTTGGGACTTTAGCCCAAGTCCATACATACCATTCTCATCTCTGTGTGTGCCATAATTCTGTCTGACACACCCACCGCTAGCTTAGCACAAAGACTGTAAGTAAACGGCTCCAGCTAGCCTACTCCTCAATAAGTGACAAAATAACGCCAACATTGTTGTGATGTGTATAGTTACATCGTGTACTAAGACTAAGATGAAAAGTTGCGATTTTCTAGACCGATATGGAACTATTCTCTCATTCCTGCGTAATGATCAAGGAACTTTGAGCCGTACCATGGGTGCAGCGGCGCAATGATATTACGCAACTTCATTTATTTTATTCACTTATTGAGCAGTAGGCTAGCTGGAGCCGTTTACCTCCAGTCTTTGTGCTAAGCTAGGCTAGCGGTGAGTGCGTCAGACAGAGTTACGGCACGCACAGAGAAGAGAAGGTATGTATGGACTTATCTAACTCTGGGGGATATGGTGAATAAGCTAAAGTCCCAAAAAGTCACCATGTTCCTTTAAATGTTTGCATTATTTCATTGATTTGTTTCCACACTGAACTCATTGACTCATGGAAAGGAGAGCTGACTAATAGCTGACTAATACAGGCTCTGTCTGTGATATCCTGGTTCAGTGGCTATTTAAGTTCAGTCCATGTGAAATTCCCATCATTTTTAAATAGGCAGTTTCTCTTAGCACTCCTCACCACAGTGGCATGATTAGACCCATGTATTATGTAATATGTTACATGAGTTACAGGGACCATCTCATTTTGCGTGATTCAACTTGTGTATATAAACTAAAGATTAACTGCTCATATTGGATAGGAAAGTGGCAGAACACTAATCATAGTAGATGCAGTTCTTGGCTACAAACCCTCAATTTAGAGCTTTAAATTACGCAGAGTGCAAGTCTTAGTTCTGCCGTGGTTCACGGATAACTGAATCAACCCATCAAAAAATAAAAAGAAGAAGAAAACTCTCAAACAAAACTCTGTCCACAGAAACCACTCATCCATTACTCTGACTCCAGTTCTCGCTGAGCTGCTCCGATCATTCCAAAACATTACATCACTGCACAGAGAGGGAACATCACTACTATGGCCAGAGCGGCTGCCAAGGCGTCTGCACAGGACTGTACACTGACTTCTTTGTGATGTCCACAATGTGTATCCAAGGCGACCCCTAGAGAGGACGGCCCATAAGGGAACGTTTCTTGTCTTCCATGACAACGCATGGTAATGTTGAGCATTCTTTCTCTGACTGTACTGTTGCTGTGCCGAGTCACACTGACTAGGCTGCTATCGTTTGAAGATGCTGCTGATGTCTGCCACAGGTTCGTATGCAGTAGCCCCTCATTTTCTATTATATCTGCAGAATAGTGCCATGATCTCTCATTGAACATACAGACAGATTGGGGCCCCTGTTTTCGACCCAGGAACTCCCTTACAGGCCGTAGTGCATCCAGAAGCCATGTTTGAGGTCTGCTCAGCTTGTTTATGTACGGTTACACCCAGAGCTGAATTTAACCCCAGCTTCCATCTGCTGCAGCACCCAGGGCCCTGCACGGAGATGAGACCGGTTTGGGTCGGTCTGTGCCGCTCGCTTACTACTAAGCACAACTTGCTCCTATGTGTTATTATCGTCAGAGGCGTCTCCTCTGTGGCAATATTCTTTTTTAGCCAGGTTTTTTATGTGCTTACATTGACCTTAAGGTTCATTTAAGGTACTTTTTAGCTGGATTTCATGTCAATTTTATGGTATGAAATTATTTAAATAATACATAAGGAAATATTTAACAAATAATAATAAAAAGGAGGAAAACACCAAAAATACTTTTAGTCAAATTATAATTTTAACTCATAAATAAAATTCTATTAGCATATATACATAAATATTAGTCGTTTTGACTGTGATTTTCACTCATAAAACATTTAGCCATTTACATTTTATTGAATTTTTGTTTTTAGTTGAATTTCATGTCAATTTTGTGGTAATTATGAAATTATTTAAATTGATAAATAAGGAAATATTTACTAAATAATAATGAAAGGGTGAAAACACCAAAAATACTTTTAGTCAAATTATAATTTTAACTCATAAATAAAATTCTATTAGCATTTTATTGAATTTAGTTTTTAGCGGATTTCATGTAAATTTTATGGTAAATTTGAAAATATTTAAATGAATAAATAAGGAAATATTTACCAAATAATAATAAAAGGGCGAAAACACAAAAAAATACTTTTAGTCAAATTATAATTTTAACTCATACATTTTTTTTTCTATTAGCATTTTACTGAATTTTGTTTTTAGCCAGATTTAATGTACATTTTATGGTTAATATACACATATTTAAAAACTAAATACGGAATAATTTAATAAAGAATTATTTAACAAAGAATATTAAAAAGGAGGAAAACACATTGTAAAAAATACATTTTGACAAATTTTCACTCATAGTATAATTTTCTATCAGTATATACTTTAGACAGATTTCTTGTCAATTTTAAGGAAAATATGAAATTATTAACAAAAACTAATAAGGAAATATTTAACAAAGAACATAAAAAGGAGGTAAACACATTAAAAATATAAATATATTTAGTAATTTTGACTGTTCACTCATAAGACAATTTTCTATTAGCATTTGATCAATTCCTGTCAAATTTATTCTAATCTACTAATGTACCCACCCTTGTTTTCAGATTACATTTCGGGAGTCTCTCCTAAACTGGTGCTATTCCTCCCTCCTGGTTATGCCACAGAGCTAGTATTCTGGGCTTTAGTGTGCCCTATTGGCCTCGCCACAGCCAGGCAGCCTTTCATTACACTAGCCGAAGGAGGTGCCCTGGGCATCCCCATCGAAGACACCATCACCACACATCCACACCCCAAAAGTGAGCCCAGCTCAGTTCTCTGTATACGTCAACAAGAGAGATGAACAAAATAGCCGCTCTGTAGCACATTGTTTGATTGTCAATGTAGCTGAATCACTTCTATATCTAAAGCTTGAGAGCTGTCCTTGTTGTAGCATGATTTGATGATAGCCAAATTAACTGGATTAACTGGTGTACTTATTTGACATGAAATCATTTTTATTGTGACAATTTGTGAGGTTTAATGAGAAAATAATAATATGCAATTAGCCTACTTTTATTGTCATTCACAATATCTTTTCAGCCTGACATGTATGGGCTTGTATTGGACTGGCCATTCCTCCAGGGTGTTTCCGTGTCTGTGACGCTGGGCTCCGGCATCCCCACGACCCCGAAGAGGGCAAGCGGTTTGGAAATTGGATGAATCAATGTCTTGGCTGGAACTACAACGCCATCTGCTGATGAAATACAGCTTGCAAGGAAATCCCTTCCTTTCACATCCTATAAATGTATATGCATCATTAAAAAGGTCATACATGTAATACATTAATACTAGACTATACCAGCTATTTCAGCTTTGTGGTATAATAATATTATAATTAATAGCCTACTATATAATAATAGGACAAATTAAAGTTGTAGAATTAAAGAGGTAAAGTGTGCCCGCAGCTAAAAGTTGGCCATTTAACCCAAGTTGAATGAAAAATATAAGGGTCAATGTGCCAGGTAGAGTTTGAATTTGTTATTCAATTTAATCAAACTATTATATCTTTGATTCTGTTTATCTGAATGCCAATATTTTACCGGTCACCAGAGGGCAGTATGACACTTTTTAGATCAAAATGTGTGTGTGTGTGTGTGTGTGTGTGTCTGTGTGTGTGTGTGTGGGCATGTTTTTGTGAAATATCAGGACACAAATGTGTATAATGACATGGGTATGACATAGGTATTACAAAAAGAGGGTGAAATATGAGGACGTTCCCCATGTCCTCACTTTTCAAGATGCTTATAAATCATACAGAATGAGTTTTTTTTTCACAGAAAGTAAACTGTGCAGTTTCCTGTGATGGGTAGGTTTAGAGGCAGGGGCAGTGTAGGGGGATAGAAAATACAGTTTATACAGTATAAAAACCATTACGTCTGGAGAGTCCCCACAAAGATAACGAGACGTGTGTGTGTGTGTGTGTGTGTGTGTGTGTGTGTGTGTGTGTGTGTGTGTGTGTACGTGCCTCAAACGGTGTGAGGGTGTTTTTATTTATGTGGTACAGATTTAAAGTTTCATTTGAGCAACAACTGCGATGTTGCAGGATTCTTAATTTGCACCAGTTTAATTTGTAAAGTGCCAGTGATTCCCATGATCCTCTTCTCTTGTGGTTCTCATCTCTGATTGCTCAAACCCTGATTTGGCTTCTTCTTATAAGAATATCAGACCCTATGCTATAAAAAGACAGTGGAGGCATTATCGTCTTATAAAACGGATTCAGAAACAAATTAAAAATTGTCATGCCTAATCTTCTTTGACCAAAAGTACCAAGTGCAAGTGGTACATGTTCTTAAATCTGTGGCCTGATCCAAGTTGTTTACAGTGCTAAGCCTCAGAAGGGATCTGGTTGCTCATAAATCTGGGGCTCTGATTATGTCACAGCAGAGACGAGACACAAAGCCACGCTCTCATTTTCACTTCCTCCACATACAACTCTATAGCTGTCTAATGCACATATACACTCACTGAAAGGTGTAACAATATATCGTGTCACAATATATCGCAATACAAAAATGCATAGATAGTGACAATCTGTATCGTGTATAGTTCACCAAAAATGAAAATTAAGTTTACAGTGTTTTAGTGTCAGTATAATGTTAAATATAATGTATAATAATGCAATCGGGGAATATTTGTGAATCCTGATAATGCCAAATGTTTATGTTACCAGTAAAAAGTGGCCTACTTTAAATATATATTCAGTGATAGAGTGCAAGCATATAAATAATTTTGTATTTCAATTTTTTTGCCATAAGCTTTATTGCTTGGAAGTTGATCCGGTTTAGCTCCACGTAGATGTTATTTATCTATAACGGGGTGTCCAATCCTGATCCTGTCCGGCAAAGTTTAGCTCCAACCCCAATTAAACACACCTGAACCAGCTTATCAAGGTCTTATTATGGAACTTATAGGTGTGTTGAGGCAAGTTGGAGCTAAACTCTGCAGGACAGTGGCCCCTCCAGAACCGAGTTTGGACACCCCTGATATACAGTGGCATGAAAAAGTATGTGAACCGCTTGCAGAATCTGTGAAAAGGGGAATCATTTTAACTAAATAAGAGGGATCATACAAAATGCATGTTATTTTTTATTTAGTACTGTCCTGAATAAGATATTTTACATAAAAAATGTTTACATATAGTCCATAAAACAAAAAAAAAAATAGCTGAATTTATTAAAATAACCCTGATAAAAAGTTTATGAACCATTGATTCTCAGTGCTGTGTCATTCCCTGGATGATCCACGGCTGTTTTTTGTTTTGTGATGGTTGTTCACGAGTCCCTTGTTTGTCCTGAGCAGTTAAACTGCCCAATGTTCTTCAGAAAAATCCTCCAGGTTCTGCACATTCTTAGAATCTTAGAACTACTAAAAAAGGTTCAAACATTCACTGATGATCCAGAAGGAAACACAATGCATTAAGAGCCGGGGGGTGAAAACCTATTGAATTTGAAAATTAAGGTAAATTGTACTTAATTTGTCTTCCGGGAAACATGCAAGTATCTTCTGTTGCTTCTGAAGGGCAGTACTAAATGAAAAAATATATATATATTTAAACAAAATAAGAAAAATTTGGACATCTTCATCCTGTTCAAAAGTTTTCACCCCCCGGCTCTTAATGCATTTCTGCAAGCGGTTCACATACTTTTTCATGCCACTTCATCGCACATGTCATGTCAGTTGCGAGTCGGTGGGCGGGGCTACAGAATTAGGCATTCGTCTTAAGGCGGCATTTCACTGCATTCTGACGTCATGGGGAAGCACATTTGCAGATGGATCGTTTGCTGAGTTCCAACTGTCAATAAAATCTTTTCTTTGACTAACAAGGACGTTTTCAGCTCTGAAACTCACAGGATATTCTTGTATTAATGCTGCGTTCCAGGCAGGGTTTTGAGCCCGTAAGTTACAACTTCAAACCACGACTCACGACTTGTACCATTCCAGGCAAAGTCACGCCAAACTGCCTGAGTCCAAGGAATTGTGGTAGCTAGATGTAAACAAAGCGTGGCGTGCTTACTTCTTGTTTATTTGAGGGAAACTGAGGAGAAAAAATGGCGCATTCGGCAAGAGAATGATATACCTTATTACACTATATACAACAGTAATAAGGTATATTACTGTTATACTGTTACAAGGTGCTCAGGCAGGAAGGCAAGGACAGGTAAATACTTTACTCAAATGAAGTTTACTAGGGAAGGTTTCTCAATACAAGCAATACACGCGATACATAACGGTGACCAGACCAAGAGTGGGGTGAACAAGAGGAACTAAAATGCAAACACAGATGACTGAATAAATGAAGGGCACAGGTGATACAGGTGATGACTAACTAAACACAGCTGAACAGAACTAGACTAACGAGGGTAGCCAAGGAAACAAAACACAACCAAAACAGACTAAACATGTGACATATACCTTTTATTTTACGTTATTTGTGTATTTGTTTCACTGCATCCATAGGGGCTGCCATTGTTGTTTTGCTGTCTATGGGACGTCAGAGCTCGTTACTAGGAGTACGTCGATGTAGTACGAGTTCACGGGTGGGAATTCACGGGTTTGACTACCGTTCCAGTGCACTTTCACGGGTAGAAGGTTAGAAAAACACAGGTTTTTAGATGACTTTTTATATATCAAAAGCTCAGGGGAAAGTTGATTTCTCAATTCATGACCCCTTTAACCACACTTAAAAGTGTATGAATTATTTCCTTGTTTTGAAGAAAGAAAGCACAAGCAAAATATTTGAAAAGTTTGATCAAATTTGATAAAACTGAATAATATTTCAAAACAACGACAATAATATATCATAAACGACAATGTATTAAGTAATATTACGTTACATTTTCAATAGTAATTATTATCTTTTATTATAAGATATTAAGATATTATTTTTCTTTACACTTTCTTTGACATGAAAACAGACTCATCTTAATGGATTCTTCAAATGGTTTTGAAAGACATGGTGTCCATAACTTATTTTGGTGATCATGGTCCATATGTGTGTTTGTTTGCATGTATTCATGTATTTATATATGGTAGCCATGTCAAGCGACCTCATTTTAATTACTGGACAGGATAAATATACATGTTTGACACACAAAGCACCCCAGCTTTGCTCTTTTTTTTTTTTTTCTTTCTTTCTTTTTTTTTTAAATGCTCTGAAGAAGCAGCTGAACTGAGCAGCGCAGAGGCTTACTGAATGATTACAGAGATTGCTGGTGCCATCCAGAGCCCACTGGAACACACGAGTCAAGTGGCCTGGCAGCAGGACGAGATTTTTTCTTGGGATTGTGTGGAATTATACAGAGTATTAATTCAGGTCCCTGCAGGATTCTGTGGGAGGCGACGGCTGGCCGGTCTTTACTGCGATGATAAGGATAAGGAGCAGCTGCTGATGCTCAGTTCAGCAACCCGATTAATCCGCTGAGACTCTGTATTAAAAAAATAAGGCACAGAGCAAGTTTGATTGAGACTTAAGCTCAGGGAAAAATGAAGGGATCTGGATGCTGCATGTCTGAATCCAGAGCACTGGATATATCTCTAGTTTCATCATAAAAAAACACTCCCTAATCTATATTTGAGATGTACTGGATCTTTATCTGGGAAAGATTATTCTTTCCATGATATTTAAGTTAAATAACACATTGTATATGGTTTTGTAGTGTTTCCTAAGCAGCTTGGCAACAGCTTAGCTGAAGAATGTGTTAGAGCATATTTAGAGCACAGCAAATGGCGTAATGAGAATGAAAATTGCAATGGGGGAATTTATTTTTGTGCATCAGATGAAATCCTGTTTTTATGTAGATTTGGACTTCGGAATCTTAGTGTATTAAAGAAACAATAAGGGTTGAATAGAGTTCACTTTTGTAGTTTTCTAACACTATTTACTCATGTAGTTTGTAGTTGTGAACTGAATCCTCCTCCAAAGCGCAATGGGTTGTGGGCAATATTAGCCTTTATAGTGAGTACGGATCCACACTTTGAAAATCTGACGGAAATAGTAGACCATTTGGGGACTTCTGGCATACTCTTTTCAACACACTATTGGTTCTAATATTGTAATATTCTTAATTCACACTTATTCTACACTCTAAAAAAAAAGGTTCTATACGACACTAAAATTGGTTCTTCGCTTGTAATCATAGGGGAACCTTTTAAAGTGCTGTATAGCACCAATTTTGGTGCTTCAGTGGTTCTTCACCGGTTCTTTTGCTAAGGTGCTATATAGCACCGCTACCATAACATGTTAAGATATGGTGCTATATAGCACCAAAAGTGGTTCCTCTATGATTACGACAAAGAACCACTTTTAGTCCCTTATAGAACCTTTTTTTTTTTTTAGAGTGTAATACATCAGTATTTAGGATGTATGGACATTGGGATGCAGGGACTTACAATGGAAGCAAATGGGGCAGATTTGTAAATGTAAAAAAAAAAACATCAATAGTACACTCTTAAAATGTTAAATAACCCCATGCCAAAATAAATATTAGGAGAAATGTCTTAAATGATTATATTTACATTATATGAATATTACTTTCATGCTATTTACAGGTTATTTCATTTTTTTCTTCTTCTATTGATACATGATGTTTATGAGCTCTTTAAAATGTGATTAAAATTAAAAATGAATTAAAACTAAATCTATATAAGAAACACCTCGTCGAACCCTTCAAGGTTCCATATAGAACTTTTTCTTCTAGTGTACAGTGTACAGCCGCAAGATGCATGTTAACCTGAATTTAGTGTGAAAAATCGCTTACTAACATTGACTGTGCAAATTTATATTCGATTTTACAACCTTGTCACCATGACAATGCATTGTCATAAACTTAAAATAATTGTAAAACTTATTTAAACAGCATTACAGCTCAAATCATCCTTCTTTTACTTTTAAAATCCTCAAAAAATTGGCCTTTTCCATAACTTTTTTTAATTTATTTTTTATGAGAAATTATTTATTTTCTGGCAATCAGCATTATACCATAAATGCTGTCAGTTGCATTTAACTTGAATTAAACCTGGACTATTTCTTTAAACTGGGTTAGGTGCCAGTGGCTTTGAAGGAAAAAGGTCTGGCACTGTGCAAACCCCCTAATCCAACAAACATAAATCCGCATATAGACCACACACGCATAAACGCATCACTACCCTCCATCACTACTTTCCGAGCACCCCATCCCCTCGCAGCTATGAATATTGAAGCGAAACACTAATAACAACATGTTTGCATTGTTGCGACTGCTCGGTCTGAATTATTTACTGGTGGACACTTAATGTGACTACATTGGGCTGCAGACCAGCGCACAGCCTTTCCTTCAGTCAGCTCCGCTCTGCCATGTCACCTTGACCGTGTCACTACAGCTTAGGCGCAGACGGGGGTCAGAGTTCACTCTGCCAGGTTGCATGAGTTTGCGAGGAGGTCAGGTCCAATCAAGCATGAGACAGCTTTTCACTTCCAGTGTCCGTTAGGGCGCCTCGGCCAACCAGCTTCCCCGTCCTGCACATTAATCCACTCAGCAGCATTAATGTGTCGAATGAAAGTTTTATGTGCCGAATAGTCAGCAAATAGTCCTTGCTTTTAAGGCCAGGGCAAGCAGTTGTGTGAACATGGTTTGCTTCTGTATACTTGTTTTTAATTGTTTATATTGTGAGATGTTTTTCAGCTGTAGCTCACACCAACTTGAGATGTTTCTTCAAACTAATTTATGACCTTTATTGACGTGCAACATTTTTTAATACACTGAAAATCTTTGCATTTTCAAACAAAAAACAAAAGATTATTATTATATTATAATAAATTAATAATGCACTGTTAGCAATAGCAGCAGTAAATTGAAAATTGTAGTATTTTAAAATTTGTGTTTTCATGTTTTATGGGGACTCTCAGGCATAATGATTTGTATATTGTACAAACTGTATATTCTACAGAAAACATTATGACAGTATGATTTGAACACACACGCACACACACACGCACGCACACACACACACACACGCACACACACACGCACACGCACACGCACACACACACTAATAATACTTGGTAATACTTGAGTCATTAATAGTGGGTTTTATTAATGATTAATCTTTATATAGTAGTTCTTAGTAGTCCTCTGAGAGGTGTGAAAAAATTGTAGTTATTGATTACCTAATAGTGAACTACCACCTTCAACTAAGCACTATTAATTTGTTAATTAGTTTCGTTAGTTAATAATGCATTACTCATTTGTTCCTGTGTTATTCATTAATGATGGAACAGTATTATAAAGTGTTACCACATAACTTGATTTATGAGCTCTTTTCCAGATCTAAAAAATGTCAGATTTTCATACTGTACAAATTGTATATCCTATCCTCTTACACTAATCCTACCCCTAAACCTTCCCATCACACAACAAAACGTTCTGCATTTTTACATTAAAAACATATTTTAGTATGTTTATTAATCAATTTCCCTCGTGGGGACCGTGGGTTCGTCCCCACAATGTAGATGATCTATATCCCCACAATGTAATATAAACCTGTACACACACACACACACACAAACTCACACACAATTACAAATTGCTTGATATTAATTTAAGTATGAATTAAATGTAAAAAAAACTATATATAATATATATATATATATATATATATATATATATATATATATATATATATATATATATACATACAATTTAAAAAATATTAAATAATATTTCATATATAATGTTAATCTATATAATTTTATGAAATATAATATACAGATAAATAGTCAAGTCAAATGTATTTATATAGTGCTTTATACACAGATCGTTTCAAAGCAGCTTTACACTGATATAACAGGAAAATTTTGCATTTCAGCTGTTGTTCAGCTGAAGTCAGTTCAGTGTTGATTCCGTTCAATTGTAAAGATGATCAATTATTAAATTAGTTAATTTCATCTATAAATCAGTTTTGCAGAAAACAGTGATGTCATCCTCAAGCTCTGTTCAGTTCTCAAACATCAGCGTCAGTACAGTAAGATCAATAATATTGTTGAACATTAAGTTTTCCCAACAAAGCAAGCCAGAAGCAACAGTGGCAAGGAACCCAAACTACCAACAGAATGGAGAAAAAAAGTTATCAGCAGTTCTCTTCTGGAACGAATGAACATGGTGGGTGTGATTATGATTCAGGCTGCATCACAGGTCAGAATTTAGATCGGGATCTGTAGCATTCAAATTATATATAAACTTCATAAACTTATCAATATATGAATATCAATAAACTTGAATCTAATATAATATAATATAATATATAATATAATATAATATAATATATATATATATATACACACACATTTTAAAATGTTTTCTGAAGTGATAATTATCACAAACACATCCAAAGAGCAACTTGTGTACATTACGAACATTTCTGTACATTGTGTACACCCCTGAAGAAACAATGCTTGTACATTTTTTTTTTTTTTTACAATATTAACACACACACTCTTTGGGTATGACTGCACTGTTCAGGTTTCTGACGTTAAAGAACAGAGTTCCACTGTGAGTGCAAGTACAGAGAGCATGTGCTGCAGAAGTAAGACTTCAGTGCAACCCTGTCCTGAGACGGCCGTGATAGCTTATCTTGTAAACTTGAATCTCTGATCCATGCAGACAGAATTATTCAGGCCTGGCATGTATTTAAACGTCGCAAATCTCTCAGGGACCTTTCCCAGATTTGCCCTCTGTCTCACAAACATTTTCTTATCCTGCATGAGCAGGAGCTGACATCCGATGAGTTTTTCATTAATAAGACCAGACTTAATCGCACTTTAAACAGGAATAACACAAAATGACAATGACAATAATAATCATATTTCTGCAAGGATAAGGCAAGGAGAATAATCTTGGCGTGACACGGATGTAATCCCAGCTCTAGCACATTGTCTGTGAGGATCTAAAGCCCACACATGCACACAAAACTACCTAAATGCTGTGCAACAATTAAACTCTGCTAATGAGAAAAAAAGTGTATGTGAGCTCCATTCAAATGTGTTTCCATTAAAAAATATTGGTTTCAAAATAAATAGTGTGGTGTATCCTTAATTAGTCCCCAGCCGAATGAAAGGAACGCCCTCTCTTTAACTGACCCATCTGACAACATATTATGAGGCCTGGAAGGCAAACATAATTAAAACATCAAATAAAAGGACCCAATCTGACAAAACCTCGTCACGAGCCCTAATATCCGGGGTACTTCCGAATGACTGTTGTCGGGAATGTTTTTGACCACTGCCTGGCAACCAAATTCAACTGAGACGTTTAACCTTGCCATCTTGCACCAGAAATTGTACAACTGACAAAGACATGACTGCAGCTCCAGTGCAGATTTCCATTTTGGGTTGAATTAGAAAGGAGAGAGCCTTAAAGGAGAGGGGTTTCACGAAAACAAAATGGAAAAAATGACACATTTATACTTTTATCTTGCTGGAAGATTCTTCAGTTTCTGAACATATGGATCATTTCTCATATCATTTAGTCGTATTTGTGTATGTAGTTCCCATCAACTCAAGCGAATCCTTGAATGATGATGGGATTATGATGGGGATCATTTGCATGGTGTTGTAACAGGCACTGTTTTACGGTGAGGAGCGGCACACTCTCTTGCTGTTGCATTCCCATTTATTATGCAAATGAAGCACTGCTTCTTTCTCCTGTCAGAACAATGAGAACGGGCACAGAGAGGGGGGGGGGGGGCATCATCTGGGTCATGCTGGGTTTTAAAGCTCTCGCTTTTGTTTGCTTTTTGGCACGGTCTTGATCTATCAGAGGGTCATTAAACAGTAAAGTAGGACATGCCGGAGCTCCGTCGCTGAGGAAGATGAACAGACTGCTGGAGCTCTGCCCAGGTGGTTGAGTGGATGGTTAGAGATCACTCAATTAGCACATGCAGAAATTCATTTAAATTGGTGCTGACATTGTCAAAGAGCGGCATCGAGCGCTCTGTACCCGACCCTCTGAGCTGAGTGGGTGACGACGGTGTGTGTTCCTGACGTCTGGAGGTGGCAGAATAGGCGCAGATGCTATTAACCCTCAGCCTGTGGGTTCGCAAGCCTCATCGGCCCGGGCTCCTCCTCAGAAATGCCCATCGCTGCGCACAAACTCCCCCACACAAACACACCCAGTGAGGCACATTAAACAAGGGTGACAGGTCTGCTGGTCGGCAGCCAGGCTAATGGCTACGCTGCCTGAGAAGAACGCAATTCTTTGGCTCTATGTGGACTCGGAGTGTGTGAAACGCTCAAAACATTCTCCCATTACCATCCAAGTCTCAGTCACACAGAAGTGTTAAGACAGCCGAGCAGACGGGATACAGCAGGCAGGAACAGGAGAGCTTAGTAGGGCTATATGTTCACTTGTCCATTCAGTTGTTCTGAAACAGCTTATTTAATGTGATTAATAGCAAAATATTTGAAAATAAGCAATGAGACATGCATGTTTATAGTGACTCGAGAATTTTATGTAGGCCTATTTAAAGGGTTAGTCCACCCAAAATTTTTTAGCGTTGTTTAGCCTACTCACCCTCATGTCGTTCCAAACCTGTATGATTCTTCTTTTCTTCTGTGGAACACAAAATAATTTTTAAAGAATGTTGGTTTCGAGCCGTTATATTTTTGACCATACAATGGAAGTGAATGGGAATCAAAACTCTTGGTCACAAAAATTCTTCAAAATATCTCCTTTTGTGTTCCAGAGAAGATACATCATACAGGTTTATAACGACATGAGGGTGAGTAAATGATGACAGGATTTAAATTTTGGGATAGGTTATCCCTTACATTATTATATATCATTTGTTGAATACATTGGTTTATTGTTGAAATATAAGAAAGACTGCATGTTCGTGTGAAGTGAAGTTCATAGATGATTCTGCCTCCACAATAATGGTTGCTATTCAGGAATACTCCTGCAGGGGGCAGAAGTGAACAAAAAACACTCTGGAGAACATGAAAACAAATAGGTCTTCACATCCCATTACACTAAATGAGTGGTTGACTTAAAGAAGGCATTAATAGGGCTGGCTTTTTAGCTAATGATCAGTGAAGGGGGTGCCTGACATTTAGAAAATGCTGTTTGCCAGCCTGAGGTAGAAAGCAAAACGTGGGACCTTTCTGAAAACATTTAAAATCCTGATATGTGATTTTCTTCAATTAAATAAAATGTATAAAAAAATATATAAAAATGACAAACCATGTATGAATGGATACAAGGTTTAGCCTGAATTTAGCTAGTGCAGTGAAGGACAGCTTGTTTTGGACCAAATGTTGGTTTTCAGGTATGGATGAAATTATATTTATAACATGTTTTTGACCATTTTCATATACTTTTCCTATAATGTGTGTAAAAACTGAGAACATTTATTGAAATAATTTACTTTACTTAAATTATGTTATGTCACAATATTTATAAAACGTTATTTTTATGGTGGAAACCATACATTAACATGAGCAAAATATGGGCCACAACTAAAACGAATAATTGTTTCGATCCAATATATATCAATTCAACAGATTATAAATAATGACACTGCTGATGTATGATTTTAATTGCTGATTTAATTTAGGAAAGTTCCTAAATGCACCAAACCCTTCCTGTACTTTAGTCTAAATGTTCTGACGAGACTCGACCACTTTATATGATGAACAGATGTAATTATAGGCTTTTATTCACATATAAACATTGATCAGTGAACATAAACAGAAGCTCAACTGAAGCTCTCAGAAGTTCTCATGCGGAAGCTCAAACATGCTGCGAAACAAGAATGAACATCATTGGATTTTGCACGTCAAGCAAACATGCTTGGGCTTCCGTTTACCACATCTGATGTGTGAGTTGATGTGAATATTAATATGTGAATACAAATCTAAATTCAAACTGTTCAATATACATATGGATTAGTTTTACGATCTTTTTATGAACTTTTTGAAGCGCCGAAGTGGTAGTTGCATAGACCGTCAATGGAGGGACAGAAATCTCTCAGATTTTATTATAAATATCTTAATTTGTGGTCTGAAGATGAACGAAAGTTTTACTGGTTTGGAACGACATGAGATTGAGTAAATGATGTCAGAATAAAAAATTTTGGGTGAACTAACCCTTTAATAAACAACTGAAAAGTTAACCCTAAAGCCTATGTATTTGATACATATATACACTCACCTAAAGGATTATTAGGAACACCTGTTCAATTTCTCATTAATGTAATTATCTAATCAACCAATCACATGGCAGTTGCTTCAATGCATTTAGGGGTGTGGTCCTGGTCAAGACAATCTCCTGAACTCCAAACTGAATGTCAGAATGGGAAAGAAAGGTGATTTAAGCAATTTTGAGCGTGGTGGCATGGTTGTTGGTGCCAGACGGGCCGGTCTGAGTATTTCACAATCTGCTCAGTTACTGGGATTTTCACGCACAACCATTTCTAGGGTTTACAAAGAATGGTGTGAAAAGGGAAAAAACATCCAGTATGCGGCAGTCCTGTGGGCGAAAATGCCTTGTTGATGCTAGAGGTCAGAGGAGAATGGGCCGACTGATTCAAGCTGATAGAAGAGCAACTTTGACTGAAATAACCACTCAACTGAGGTTACAACTGAGGTATGCAGCAAAGCATTCGTGAAGCCACAACACGCACAACCTTGAGGCGGATGGGCTACAACAGCAGAAGACCCCACCGGGTACCACTCATCTCCACTACAAATAGGAAAAAGAGGTTACAATTTGCACAAGCTCACCAAAATTGGACAGTTGAAGACTGGAAAAATGTTGCCTGGTCTGATGAGTCTCGATTTCTGTTGAGACATTCAGATGGTAGAGTTAGAATTTGGCGTAAACAGAATGAGAAGATGGATCCATGCCTTGTTACCACCGTGCAGGCTGGTGGTGGTGTAATGGTGTGGGGGATGTTTTCTTGGCCCCTTAGTGCCAATTAGGGGATTAAATGCCACGGCCTACCTGAGCATTGTTTCTGACCATGTCCATCCCTTTATGACCACCATGTACCCATCCTCTGATGGCTACTTCCAGCAGGATAATGCACCATGTCACAAAGCTCGAATCATTTCAAATTGGTTTCTTGAACATGACAATGAGTTCACTGTACTAAAATGGCCCCCACAGTCACTAGATCTCAACCCAATAGAGCATCTTTGGGATGTGGTGGAACGGGAGCTTCGTGCCCTGGATGTGCATCCCACAAATCTCCATCAACTTCAAGATGCTATCCTATCAATATGGGCCAACATTTCTAAAGAATGCTTTCAGCACCTTGTTGAATCAATGCCACATAGAATTAAGGCAGTTCTGAAGGCGGAAGGAGGTCAAACACAGTATTAGTATGGTGTTCCTAATAATCTTTTAGGTGAGTGTATATTCCTAAGGCCTCTAAATGATCAGCGAAACCGTTGAAAACACAATCTTCTAATAACTGTTGTATTGTTAGTAATATTCCAAGATAAAACCTTACTGGACTGAAACAACTTAGGTTTACTTGATTATCCCTCTTGTTTTTTTGTTTTTAGAAAAATCATGCTAAAATGTGAATATCAAATATGACACATTAGGCTTTTGAGGAACATTTATCTCTTAGTCATCATTGTATTGCATTACATTATATGTATTTCCCCCCACAATAAAAAAGTACAGAGCTTTGATCAGAAAACTTACCATTTAAACATAATATTACTAAGATATTATTGAGAGATATAGCGATTATAGTGTTATTAAGATCTCATTGATTTACATTCCAAGCGATCAGAATTTCATCTTACTTTTTGGAATAGAAATATCAGCAACTGGACCAATTTCCATGTTTTTGCTCAGTTTGGGAATGAAATTGAGGTGTTTTCCCCCTTCCATATGAGCTCCATAGTATTCTCCTATGTCATGAGCCATAAAAGCTTGATGTATAAATGAATCAACAGAAAAACACGAGACTTTTATATATATATATATATATATATATATATATATATATATATATATATATATATATATATATATATATATATATATGATATATATTGATATATATTGATATATTTAGATATAAAGTGATATTAAATAAGTGTTAAATTTTAAAAAAAAAATTTGATGGCATATGTCAAGCTTTGGTTAAACTAACTTTTCTTTCTTATTTTATCACTTCAGTTTTTCTTTTTTTTTTTTATGATTGTAGAATAACTATTAGACTCTTTTACACCAGTGTCCCTTTTAAGAATTTAAATGGCAACAGCCAAACGTACTGTTAATTGTTCCATCAGAAAATATATTCATCATACACGCTTCAAGGAGACTGGAGATGCCAAAGGGTAAGGAGTGAGATCAACCATACACTCATCACATCACTGGTCCACTGATTCACACCATTAAGTGCGTCTGGGCCCCACCAGCACACCCGAGATCAAGGCCTTCACACCGAGGGCCTCGCCTGAAGACAATCCATAGGGTGGTGAATAAGTGCCCCTAGCCTTTGTAGCACAGAACCTAATGCATATGCAGCAGGGTCTATAGGCTATGGCTTCGGTCGGCTTCTTGTTCAAAATGCGAAACATTTAATGTGCTTCCATGAACCTTGGTTCAAGCAAGTGCATACTCTGTTTCAGCACTTGAGAGGGAGAGAAGCCTGCTAAACACTGACCTTCAGTGCCTTAACATCTCACAGTCTGAATATTCAGCCTGCGGTGAATAAAAGATGAATTCGCTTTTATACTCTATGGTGCCTCTAAAATGTTTGGGGGGGTGGTGGAGAGAAAGGGGATCCGGAAAGCATGTGTATTAAGAACTAGCAGTTATACACAACATGCCCCTTCCATATCTCAATGGACTGCCATCTATTCATTCACACGTTAACCTACGAAAGGGAAAATATACTGACCTGGACCTTTACACCATCAAGTTGTTGATTTCTTCCCGCCACTCCACAAACCAGCATTTCCTTCTCGGTTTGGCACAGTGCACTCTAAAAAAAAGAGTGACTTTTTTTACTTAGTATTTTTGACTTGTTTTGCAGTATAAATTTCGAAACATTCTTAGATCAAGATACATTTACATGACAAGCTAAATTACTTAAGGAGTTAAGTCTTGTTTTCTGGAAAAACAATCAAACTTAAGAGAGTTCATAGTTAAAGGGATAGTTCAACCAAAAATGTAAATGCTGTCTTCACTAACTCACTCTCAAGTTGTTCCAAACCTGTACGAGTTTCTTTCTCAAGTTTCACAAAAGAAGATATTTTAAAGAATGTTAGTAATCAAACAGTTGATGGTTTGATTAAAAAGGATACCATTCACTGCCATTATAAAGCTGAGAAGAGACAGGATATTTTTTTAATGTAACTATGATTGTGTTAGGCTGAAAGAACCTAGGATGGCTTGAGGGTGAGCAAATTATGGGATAAATTTCATTTTTGTTTCTTTCTTCTGCTGAACACCAAAGAAGATATTTTAAAGAATATTGGTAACCAGACAGTTGACAGCAGCCATATTTTCCCTACTGGTAGTCAATGGCTACCGTCAACTATCTGGTTACCAATATTCTTTAAAATATCTTCTTTTGTGTTCAGCAGGAAAAAGAAACTCATACAGGTTTGGAACAATATGAGGGTGAGTTTGGGTAAACTATCGAAGTGAAGTGATATGAAGGCCAAGTATGGTAACCCATACTCGGAATTTGTCCTCTGCCTTTAAAGGGTTAGTTCACCCAAAAATGAAAATTATCCCATTATTTACTCACCCTCAAGAGCCATCCTAGGTATATGACTTTCTTAAAGCGTGACCTCTGACCCGATGCATGACGTATTGACAAACGCAGAATTGCAGAGGATAGAGCAAAACAAAACACTGGTCATGAATTAGAAGTCTAAAACTGAATTCTTTAAAGAGAAATGTCAAAGGCAGAAGTGTATCATGAAGGTTGAAAGAGAATGCATGGGTTCTGGAGCAAGAGCAATAGGAAATTAGGCACTGTTTTTGGTTATACCTTGGACTGGTGGCTCTTTATTGACATACAACAATCTGACACTTGCACCATATGACATTCATCTTACTCAAAAGCTGCTATTTATTTGTCAAAAATGCATTTTACTTAGTTGGATCAAGAATAAACCCTCTTTGATTCGTTTGAGAAGATCAAAAAAGTGCATCGACCAATCATAAAGTAATTCATACCTCTCCAGGGACCTTATGCATTTTTGGAGTTTGTTGCGTAGCCCTATTTGTTTGAACCGCGAGAGATGTCTACTCTCACCTAAGCTTGTGCTACACTATATATCCTACGTCATACGCCGGAACTTGACTCTCTCGTGAGCGCACGGACGGACGTTACCGGGATAACAGATAGGGATTACAGTTTATAAAGTTATAATTATGGATATTTTTCTAACAAAAACGCATCCCTTCACTTCAGAAGGCCTTTATTAACATCCTGGAGCTGTATGGATTACTTTGATGGATGGATGCACTTTTTTGGGCTTCAAAATCTCTGTTACTATTCACTCCCATTATAAAGCTTGGACGAGCCAAGAATTTTGTTTTATATAACTTAGATTGTGTTTGGCTGAAAGAAGAAAGTTATATACACCTAGGATGGCTTGAGGGTGAGTAAATCATGGGATATTTTTCATTTTTTCGAGAACTAACCCTTAGTTAGTGCACACAAATTAGGAGTAGTGAACACACACAAGCTATGGACACGTACCCGGAACAGTGGGAAGCTATTCACTGCAGCACCTCGGGAGCAATTTGGGGATATAGGTGCCCTTGTCGTTGCCGGTATTGAGAATCAAACGAACGACCTTTAGGTTACAAGTCCAACTCTAGGCCACAACTGCCCTATCACTTTAAAGTTGCCATGAAACAAAAGTTGCGATAGTCTTTTCTTTCCAATTGTGATATACAGTACACTCACCTAAACGATTATTAGGAACACCATACTAATACTGTGTTTGACCCCCTTTCGCCTTCAGAACTGCCTTATTTCTATGTGACATTCTATGGCCATTTTAGTACAGTGAACTCATTGTCATGTTCAAGAAACCAATTTGAAATGATTCGAGCTTTGTGACATGGTGCATTATCCTGTTGGAAGTAGCCATCAGAGAATGGGTACATGGTGGTCATAAAGGGATGGACATGGTCAGAAACAATGCTCAGGTAGGCCGTGGCATTTAAACGATGCCCAATTGGCACTAAGGGGCCTAAAGTGTGCCAAGAAAACATCCCCCACACCATTACACCACCACCACCAGCCTGCACAGTGGTAACAAGGCATGATGGATCCATGTTCTCATTCTGTTTACGCCAAATTCTGACATCTGAATGTCTCAACAGAAATCGAGACTCATCAGACCAGGCAACATTTTTCCAGTCTTCAACTGTCCAATTTTGGTGAGCTTGTGCATATTGTAACCTCTTTTTCCTATTTGTAATGGAGATGAGTGGTACCCGTTTGGGTCTTCTGCTGTTGTAGCCCATCCGCCTCAAGGTTGTGCGTGTTGTGGCTTCACAAATGCTTTGCTGCATACCTCGGTTGTAACGAGTGGTTATTTCAGTCAAAGTTGCTCTTCTATCAGCTTGAATCAGTCAGCCCATTCTCCTCTGACCTCTAGCATCAATAAGGCATTTTCGCCCACAGGACTGCCGCATACTGGATGTTTTTTCCCTTTTCACACCATTCTTTGTAAACCCTAGAAATGGGTGTGCGTGAAAATCCCAGTAACTGAGCAGATTGTGAAATACTCAGACCGGCCCGTCTGGCACCAACAACCATGCCACGCTCAAAATTGCTTAAATCACCTTTCTTTCCCATTCTGACATACAGTTTGGAGTTCAGGAGATTGTCTTGACCAGGACCACACCCCTAAATGCTTTGAAGCAACTGCCATGTGATTGGTTGATTAGATAATTGCATTAATGAGAAATTGAACAGGTGTTCCTAATAATCCTTTAGGTGAGTGTATATCCAGTGAAATGGCTTCTTGAACAAGAAAAAATGTAGGGCGGGACTTCATTTTGTCCATCTGGAATTGATTGGAGCCAGTAAACCCTGGCAAACCCGCCCGCAAGCCCGTAAACGTCATCAAAGTATAGAGATGTCATTGCAAGAGTGAGATTAAAGATTACGAGGGCACATTAATGAAAAAAATAATGACGTGCAGATAAAAACACAAATTGTTCAGTTTGATTTAATGCTGACTAAAATAGGGGGAAATAATTGCCAATGGGGTAAGGAAAAAAACAAATGTTTGTTATTGTTTATATTACAGAAAACAAGACTTTGTATCTTGTCATTTTGCTTCTCAAGTAAATGTATATTGAGTTAAGACTGTTCAGATATTTTACTGAAAAACAAGACAAAAATAATTGTTTAGAAAATCATATTTTGCAGTGTGAGGAGAACATGGAGGGTGAATGAGAAAGGCTTTCACAAGGAAAAAACATTTCAGACGTGGCCAAGAAACAAAGGCAGGGTAGGAAGTGTTGTATCCGTGTGCATGCTCTGTGTCACAAGCGATGAAATAAACAAGCCTGCCTGACTAAAGCCTCCAGCCTGCTTTGTTCACTCATTTGACGGCTCATCAAAATGCAGTTACCTCTCGAGGTCTCCAAGCTAGGGCTGCCAACAGCACCTGTGGCAAGAAAAATTATAAAAACAAAACAACACGCTCACTCAATATTTAACGCTGTTGTGGACGGCGGGCTTAATGCAAAGTGAATCCCCTCAAAGCGTTCAAAATTCACAAAGAATTAAATCAGACTTTATCTATGAAGGAAGAGTGAGGGTCAAATGGAGTGTTCGAGGTATTTAGTGATAAAAGTCAGAAAGGGGATAGATTGCCCGTATGTATCGCACCATCTCCTCTGTATACGCACACACGGAGTAATACATAATTAACCATGCATACTAGATGCATTAATGCAGACATTCACAAATATTTAAACATGATGTTGCTTCCAGGCAAAACTGTCCAGTCAGCAACAGCTGCATAATGTCACCAGCAATAATGATCTAACTCTGCCTCAGAGCGGCACTTCTTTCAGAGGAATGGAGTGTTGGAATGTTCACTCGACTTGTATAACTCCTATAGTAATCGGACTGCGCAACTTGATATGTTTAATTATGTGTTTCATCATTTGCAGTTACATTTGCAGTTACTAAACAGTAGGCTACAAATACTTACACATTCTTAAATCAAAATGCAATTACTTGAGGAAGCAAAAGACATTGACTAACTTAGTGTCTTGTTTTCTAAAAGACAAACAAAAGAAAAAAAAAACATTAAATGTAAAGGTGCAGTATGTTGCCTATTTATGAGGATCTATTGACAGAAATGCAATATAATATACATACCTATGTTTTCAGTGGTGTATAAAGACCTTACATAATGTACGATTATGTTTTTATTACCTTAGAATGAGCCATTTCTATCTACATACTCCGACAACCTTTTTGTCCTGTGTCAGGCCCCGTAGCTTCTCTATGTGGTTCATAATGTTGGGTGGAGTGATTGCAATTCACAACCTCACCGCTAGATGCCGCTAAAAATCACACACTGCACCTTTAAAGCTACACTGTGTGATATTTTCCCCCATCTAGCGGTGAAAGGGTATATGACCATCCAGTAAATATTAGTTTCTTTTCCTCCCAATTCCGATTTCGTTTTAACTCCTACGGTGGCCGATTTAGTCCAAGATTAACATGGCTTCCAGTTCGATCCAGCAATCCCCCTCTTCACATTCGCCATCGAGTTGTAACGCGTGTGTCCGGGTGAAAAATACGGATAGCTCACTCAACGCAACTGGAGTCGATGCAAACACAGAGGCGATTGACATCAAACAGCCCGCACTTTATTCCCCACGGAACCCCCACAAGAGTCCGGCACAAACTCCACTTCCGTCCGAAGCATTACCCAACAAAACAAAAATAAATGAATGTTAGCAACAGAAGACAGAAAATAATCCGCACACATGGGAGCTCGAGGCGCAGTGCACACACACACACACACACACACACACACACAGAACGCAGGCGCTCCAACCGGGGCGAACGCTCTTAAAGGGGCCACACTATTTTCCTACTTGTTACAGAGTGTTAAAACGCAAGGCGAAGCTTGAATTTACGGGTATGTCCCTCTTTGGCTAATGTACTTTCAAGATGGAGGGGCAACATGGCGACCCCCATTCGAAGACCTTACCCGTATGTATTTTCAATGGCATATTATAAACTTACGAGAATACTTTATTATTTGAAAGAATTAAATATACATTAATGAGCACATATATTTTTGAAAGAACTAAGTGTTTTTAGCTAAAAATAAACTAAAAAAGTTACACAGTGTAGCTTTAAAGGGTTACTTCAGCGATTTAGCATTAAGCTTTGTATCCGTAGAAACCTGGTAGTACATTCAAATTATTGTACTTTCCCCCCTCATGTCCACCTGAGACGAGAGAATTATGCATTTTATTTCTGGAAAAAAATAATCTGGTGAATATAGGCTATAGACTACAGCCAGTAGAAGGAGCTAGTTCCGCATGTTTTCAACCCGCCCATAGGGGTGGGATCTCACTCACAGAATGTAAACGCGCACGGCCGCTGCCCCTCGGCTTGGGCATTAAAGGTCCCGTTCTTCGTGTCTTTTTGAAGCTTTGATTGTGTTTACAGTGTGCAATATAACATGTGTTCATGTTTCGCTTGTAAAAAAAAAACAGTATTTTTCACATAATTTACTTATCTGTACACCGCTGTTTTCACTGTCCTAAAAACGGGCTGATGTTCCGTGATATATATATGATATATATGCGCTTAATGATCTCTACAGCGTCCCTGGGAAAGCCAAACAAAGGTGATTTGACTCTGGGATGAAAATAACAGCGTCTCGACGACATGGCGACAAACACACTGAAACGCAGCACTTCCTTTTCTCCACGCGACACGTCCTCTTCTCCACGTGGGACAGCAACAAGACCACGCCCACTTTTTTCGCGTATTCTTGTGGGCGGAGGTTAGTCTGTTCTACTGTTCTACTGACGTCATTTATGTAGGAAGTACCAGGATGTAGTCCAAGCCAGCCGTTCGCTGTGGGCTTTGAAAGGGAACTTCTGTTAAATAAAATATCTCGCTTGGCATTGAACTTTGAGCTTTATAATTTTACAGGTATTATTTATGCTCTAACAGCAACATTACACACAAACTAAAGTTTGAACAGTGGGATCACGAAGAACGGGACCTTTAATAACGGAGTGGTACAGTTTTTAATTGTAGTGTCTGTTCTCTAACTGAAATGATTTTATTACTATGAATATCAAAACGACGTTGGGGGCGGTGCCGCGGTGGGCAAGAGATGTAACCAGTAGCCGTGGCTTTGGGAGTGGCCTTGTTGGGCAGCGAAGCAAGTGCATTCTGGGAATTGTTGTCTTTCATCCACATGAGACAAAAATAATTTTTCTGTCTTTTCTCTTTCTAGAAGGCACCAAATTCAAAAATAATTTCACATTTCTACTTAATAAATGTCCCAGTTTAAATACACATTAATCTTCCCAGTGCTGAAGTACCCCTTTAAGTAAAAAACATTTGCCTATGGGGTAAAAAAAAATTAACCTGTTTTCATTTTAAATTAAGTTTATTTTTCTTACCCAATTGGCAGTTTTAAGCACAAAAGCATTTATACTTAATATCTTAGTCATTGCATATTTTCTGCTTGTTTAGACATTTGTATTGGGAAAACAAGACAAAAATGCTGAGGAACTAAAACTCCCTCCAACTCTTTTTCAGTGAAAGAGAACAGCTGCCAGTGACCACTTGATGGTGCTGTCAAGCAGCCAATGGTGGTCTGTACTTTCAGAACATGATAAAAGATTGATAAAACAGCATAACTATTCAGCTCTCAAGACACGGAAACACAAATGCCTTCGTGTCTCTGGATGGTTAACCAACATGATGTGAATGCAGTATAGGCAAAGAGCTGGTGCATCTAAGCACTGAGGCAGAAGTGTTTCATGAAGGTTGAAAGAGAATGCATGGGTCCGAGCTGGAGCAAGAGCAATAGGAAATTAGGCACTGTTTTTGGTTATACCTTGAACTCATGGCTCTTTATTGACATACAACAATCTGACACTTGCACCATATGACATTCATCTTGCTCAAAAGCTGCTATTTATTTGTCAACAATGGATTTTTACTTATAACCCCTCTTTGATTCATTTGAGAAGATCTTCTAAATGCTTCCTATTTGAGCGAATCAGTGCTTCACTTAAAAGGGAATGTAGATACTATATCTTAAGACATATTTGGCACCTTTTGTTTTCTAAACAGTGTTTGTTTTGATTTGATCTTTTAATATAAGTCTGCATGATGACCTTAGCCTACTGTTTACTGTTAAAAACAAATAAAGATTTGTTAAAAAAGAAAGACATCCATTTTTCTCTACTTTCTATAATGATAATTTACTCCTAGCTAAATTTTATTTACCCATACATTTGACTTCAGATGCATTGCAAGTCATTGTGTATATTTCTTTGTAAAGAATGATTCACTCAACAAGTAAAAGTGAAAGAGGTCTGGTACAAAAACATTCAAATAATAAGAAGAGTAAGGTATGATATAGCCTATTTGTTAAGGTGATATATATAGCTGCATTTGTTTGATTAAAAATACAGTAAAAAAAAAGGCTAATATTGTGAAATATTATTCCAATTTAAAATAACTTACTCCAGTCTCCAGAGTCAAATAATTCTTCATAAATCCCTCTGATTTTGATATGTTGATATCCAATTCTGAATTTTGTTCTCAATAAACATTTCTTCTTATTATAAATGTTGAAAGCAGTTGTGCTGTTTAATATTTAATGGATTCTTGCTGAATAAAAGTTGTCCTACTAAAAAAAAAAAACGGTTAACAGAAAATTATTAAGCAGCACAGGTGTTTTGTTTTAATATTGATGATAAAGAATGTTTCTTGAGCAGCAAATCAGTATATTAGAACGATTTTTGAATGATCAAATGACTGACGATTGGAATAATGATGCTAAAAATTCAGTTTTACATCAAAGGAATAGCCTACATTACGTTTTAATAAACAATAAATGATATATTACTAGCCTACTACCTACCTACGGTTGGCTTAGTGCTGTAATTAAAGCACATCGTCCCAACGGTGACCCGCGTGTCACCCTCGCGATAGATGGAGACACTCCGCATGACAAACTGCGATGCGTTTTGTGCGTAATGTAAACTACTGTTCAAGCTTCATGACGGTAAATGACAAGACGGAAGCCAATCAAATCGTGGGATTGGCCATCTGTAGTCTTTGCTGTCAGCAAAATAATCCAATTAGCAAACACGCCTTGTGGAGTTTTGGCCAATCATCAAGCCACTTGAAGAAACTATCCCTCCCCTCCATCAAGACGCACAAGACTCTGAACCAAAGGATATCTTGGCCTCCCTACAGAAGCTGATTATTCGGATCTATGTAATGATTTACCCCACACCATGATCCCATATTGATACGAAACTTAGAAAGATTTAGTCAATAAGTGGATAGACTTGTTCAGGGACATCTGCGTTGGCGTCAAACATGCGCAAAAATACACGCTATCAAAGCAGAGAATCACCGTAAACGGAATGATCGTTTCTCACGTGAAGTCACCCTGATTGTTTGTTTTTAAAGGAAGCGGCAAGCATATCGACTCCGAAGATATCCGCAAACAAGAGACCGACGTGGGAACGAACGCTGACATCCTCAGTATATCTGGAAATGTAAGTATGGGGACGTGTGGGCCTCGGGTTTGTTCGACGAGGGCTCGTGCTAAGCTAACCAGCGCGAGCCTGCGCGTGATTTCATTGCTAAGTATGAGGCTTGTTGTGTAACGAGCGAGCTGACACACAAGCGCAGCTATAACGATATTTGACTGACATTACCGCCCACTTTCCGTTTGGACACAACAAAGAACCACTGTTGTTGTTATTGTGTGTATGTTTCGAGTTTTATTGCTTTTGTTTGTCCAGTAGCAGCGACAAACAAACAAGCGCGCGTCAGAAATAATCCTATCGGCTCGTGCTCACTGTTAGTGAGAATTCAGTGCATTATGTAATCAACCTCAGCTCCTGTCAGCTTTCCTTCTGTTTCTCTGACATGTTTAATGCTTTTCACACTCAAACTTGACGCTTCATTTGTCTTCTAAACCTACAATGCGTTGGCTCACATTTCCTCTCGGTTTCATGCTTACCACAGCTGGTTACTTTTGCCTTGCTGGGTGTTTGCAAGGGCGGCCTGATATATGCTCAAATCTTTGCAGTTTAGCTCTTGCATAGCCTGTTTTCCTCTAATACAACATAATGCGATTCATACTTTAGATAAAGTGTTGGTAATAAATCTCCTAACTGAGGTAATTTGAAGAACAGAAGACGTAACTTGCTAAATTTTTGCCACCATTCAACTTTAAACCAGATATATAATGTAAAATTGTTGTAATCATCATAAGTTATACTCGCCATCCATTCAAGCTTTTGATATTCCTAATGTCAGTTTTGTGATGCATATACATTTGTCATTTAAAAAGAAAATCTCTGATACAGTTTTAAATGTCATTTCTGATTATAAATCTGCCAAAGCTTAATTGTATAATACATCTTAATTAATAATACCTCACCTAGTTCTAAGCATTGTGGATACAAGCTTCAAAATGCATAGTTTAGTGACCTCTTTGTGATCTTTTGCAAGTGCCGATTCATATCTAATGTGGGATTTTTTTTTGCCTGAGTTTAACTTTGCATTGGTCATAACTTTTAAAGTTTCAGAATGTATTCTCTGAGACACTACCATTCAAAAGTTTGGGGTCAGTAAGATAAAAAACTACTTTTATTCAGTAAGAATGCTTTAATTACATTAAAGCCATTTATAGAGTAACTGGAACTTTGACACACTGCTCATCTGCAAAGAGATTAAAGGTCCGATTATAACTGTAGATAAAGGGCTTTGGGCATCACTTGTTAACCCAATCGGTACCACTGTGGACTGTAGACATGACGACAGCAGTTAACACACTTTCTTTATCATGATTGAACACTGTGTGAAACTTTGACCAAGCCTGCTGTTCAGAGAGTGCAGAGTTTGCAGTTGTTCATCTGATGCTGATTGCTAAATGATGGACCTGCATGAGTGCGGTGGACAGTATAAGAAACGCTGATGAGGGGACCCCTTTCTTTTCTCAGTGGCTTTCTTAAAGTCTGTCCTGTTTGGTGACAAGCACAGAAGTATTGGTGTTAACCGAAACGTGTCTGACATGCAGGTTTCTTGTGATGGCGAGCTCCTTGAAAAAATACTCAGGCACTGAGGGTGTGCATGCTTGTGGAAGTCTTAAAATCCCTCCTTGATCACTTGCTGAGTATGTTAAAGGGTTAGGTCACCCAAAAATGAAAATTCTGTCATTAATTACTCACCCTCATGTCGTTCGACACCCGTAAGACATTCGTTCGTCTTCGGAACACAAATGAAGATATTTTTGTTGAAAGCTGATGCTGAGAAAGGCTTCAGACAGGCCTCCATAGGGATTCAGTACATTTGCACTCACAAGACCCATAAAAGGCACTAAAAACGTCGTTACAAAGTCCATCTCACTACAGTGACTCTACAATAATGTTAGGAAGCGACGATAATAGTTTTTGAGCGAATAAAAAAATCAAAATAACGACTTTATTCCACAAGTTCTGTCTTCCTCTGCCGTGAACTCACGAAGCACCACGACGCATGCGCGAGAATATGACGCAAACCGGCGTTCGGGAATCCATGAAATACACACTTTAGTCCCATTTTGAGCTCTACACCGAGACCTAAAGCACGATCAATGTAGAATTCAACAGCTCAGATACGGCGCGTCTTCGTTGTAAACAAATCTCCTCGCTTCTGGGTCACGTGTCCGAACTCCGGTTTGCGTCATATTCTCGCGCATGCGTCGTGGTGCTTCGTGAGTCCACAGTACAGGAAGACAGAACTTGTGGAATAAAGTCGTTATTTTGATTTTTTTTTTCGCTCAAAAACTATTGTCGTCGCTTCATAAAATTATTGTAGAGCCACTGTAGTGAGATGGACTTTGTAACAACGTTTTTAGTGCCTTTTATGGGTCTTGTGAGTGTAAATGTACTGAATGTCAATGGAGGCCTTTCTCAGCCATCAGCTTTCAACAAAAATATCTTCATTTGTGCTCCGAAGATGAACAAATGTCTTACGGGTGTCGAACAATATGAGGGTGAGTAATTAATGACAGAATTTTCATTTTTGGGTGAACTAACCCTTTAATGGTGTAGTTCATGTGAAAATGAAAATTGTCATCATTTTACAGTCCTTTTATGTCGTTACAAACCGGTATGGTTAATTTTCTTCTGTGAAACACAAAAGAAGGTAAAAGTTCTTCAAAATCTCATCTTTTATTTTCTACAAAAAAAACCAAAATCATAGTGTTGAATGCCATGAGGGTGAATAGATGGCCGCAGAATTTTCATTTTCGGGTTACTGCTGTGTAGGGTTGTCACGGTACCAAATTTCCATTAGTAGGTACCAATACTAGTCAACATTTAACAGAGCAAGTGGCAGGTCTTTTGTATTTATACACTTTAAAGGGATAGTTCACCCAAAAATGAAAATTACCCCATGATTTACTCACCCTCAAGTCATTCTAGGTGTATAGCAGGGTCCGAAATTAACTTTTTGGCTCACCTGCCACGGGGACTGGTAGATGAGAAAAATCCACCAGCCAAGCATATTTTTTACCGGCCAGAATAATAAACAGCCTTTTTTTGTCACACATACATTAATTTCAGTACATTTGAGATAATAAGGTATTATGTTGAATACAAACATAAATTGTCCAGAGCAAAATTTGAAATGTATAATAAAAAAAATCTATGTATATCTATAAAATCTATATACATATCAGCTAATATGCAGCAGATAGCTGCAGAGACCGCAAGTTAGCTGCAGTACTAGCTAGCAACAGACCGTCTCTAGTGCTTCAAGTCTCGCTGCACTGTTTACCTGAGAATATGCTAGTCCTCGCGAGAACCAAGTTTGTTGACATCGAAGGACATCCATGTGAAGAATTTAATTGTTTGAGCTATATTCTACATTTTATTTTAATTATTTGATTGTCCCGTTTTAAGGCCAATTCACACCGCACAGACAAACGCCCACAAACACGTCTTTTGGAGTTTGTTGGATTAGTGTGATACCCCTGTCAGTGTTTGTTGGTGTTGGTCAGGGTTCCCGTCTGAACATGTTCAATCAGAGTTTGTTGGGTCGTGAATGTCTGAGCAGTGTGGTATGATTTTCCACCGAATGCTGATGTAACCTGACCTGGACACGATCCACGTAGCCATGACGTAGGGCTGGGTGATAAACTGATTTTATCGATTAACTCGAATGTGTAGTTTACGTAGATTTGTTTGAATGAAAATCGTTTTTCTCTTTAACATCCGCCCATGCTCCCCTCTGGCCTCCCATAGTTACGAATGTGCTCAGCCCGCCCCGCACATTTGCCATAGAGATGCACAAACAACATGGACAGTGTCATTTTACAACATATAGTGTCATTCGTAATTGGTTCGGGTGTTCGGCGCCAGTCGCAGAACAAACAATACCCCTCTGCAAAGTGTGTGTCAAGTCTCAACAGAACCCGCTACTCGTTTGAGCTTCGCGGACAGCGAACTCACACACGGGCCGATCTCCATCACGTGACACCGTTACTACACAGTGCTGGGAGGTCCAGTGAGAAAGCGTTTAAATTCACCACAGAATTAATAACATCGCTACTGCGAGATCAAGTGGAAGCGGTCGCACAGAATCCTGTTATAAACCATAGATATCAGCTCAAACAGTGCTTATGAGACAACATGAGCGAAGATCAGGGGTTTCCGTCACAAATCACCAACATTCACCATAATGTACTTGAGTAACACAACATGGATTTAATTGGTTGTCATTATTCATCTCCGGGTTCGTACAACCTTGTGAGAATTGAAATTCAAGCACTTAAGGGTTTTCAAGTGCTTCACACTTTTTCCAGCACTTCAAAGCTCTAGATATTATCCAATTTTAATGTTATTTTTAATGTGATGATTTGTAAAACTAAAAGTTTAAAGGGGTATTGTGGAAGAAATAGTTGAAGAAATAGTTTTTGTTTTTTAAATAATTCCTTTGATAATCACTGAAGCTGTTGGTCAGTTCAGTGTGAGACTATAAAATAACAATGGTAACCTATATTTAGTAAGAGCAGAATATTTACATTTTCCCTGTAATTTTTTGCACATTACTGTTGTTAATAAAAGTTAATTTTATCTGCATATCAAGTCAGAAACCTTTTGATGGGTATATTGTATATTGCAAAAGATATGGTGCCTATATATATACTATGGAATAGCCGGGGTTTATTCACATGCTGAAAGTTTTGGACCCCAGGTATGTGCTACCAATCCGCAAACCTTTTTAAACGAAATAGTTAAAATTAGGGATGGGCATTTTTGTCAATTTCTCATTTCGATCATCGATAGGTCTCAAAAACGAGTACTCGAGTAATTGGGGGCGGGGCATGTCCGTCATTGAGATAATGAAAATACTGTTATGAAAATGGTTGTTGACAAATACAAACGTGACATGAAAACGGGTATATGAAAACATGAACATATAAAACAAAAAATAACTGCTAGATTATGATGCATAAATGTCTTTGAAAAAGAAACATCGTTATAAAATGACCGTCATAACCAAGTCAATAATATCGAGCATTGCCTTTGAGCTGAAACAGTGAAATAACACCACCCTGCAGAGCTTGCTAGCTGGTTAATAAACTCAACCAAACGCACCATATATCAATATTAATATGAAGATTATTATGAACCTATTACGACATAAATCAACACAAAAGGACGTGAATGCGCACGTGAACTTCAGCGTGCTAGATTTTACAGGCGACGGGTTTGAAACGGAACATGCGCTCTTCCCTTAACAACGCTCATACACGGACAACGAAAGCACACAGAAACAACATTTTATTAAAATCCTGTTCTCATTATAAAGCTATGACAGATTGACTCTGCACATCATGCACTTCGAAGTGATCGAAGTGTTTACAGACATCACTGCGCGTTTTCGAACTCATAGCGAAAAAACAACTTTAAATAAACTAGGTCTACTGTTAAAAAATACGAGAACAGTATAGCAGTGCTGCATTACTAATATCAATGATTCTGAGAAAGAAATAGCCTATCTGAAAAGAATATGACCGTCTCTAAAAACCATCATGTCGCGTTTGAGCTGAAACTGAAGAGAATGAACAACAGCCGGTATAACGGCAGCGCTTTTCTAGCTTATTAAGCTCAACCAAACGCTTCTTATATTAGATTAATCAGATATAGACAACATAAAAGTATCTTACAACGTGCATCTGCAGATAAGGACGCGGATGCTCACATGAACTTCACGCGCTAGTCTGAGTGTTCTCGCTAGTTTCTCTGTGGATCAGCTGATACACGGGGAACTAAGCACAGATCATTTACAGCATTCTATTTCCATCGTGTTTTCATTATAATGCTATGTAGGCTATGACAGATTGGCGCTGCACATCTTGCACTAACCATTTAATGATCTCATGATTCCAGACATCACTGCAGTGCACGCCTTTATTTCGCCGCGGTCTGGAGGCGTGCTGTAAAACGCTAACCAATCAGACCTCCGCAAAACGATGCAATAACCAATAAAAAAGAGACAAATATATTTTTTTCAGGGCGATCATCGTTCTCATGATCGATGATCGCTGTCACGTTCGAGTACTCGATTACTCGACCACTGTTGCCCATCCCTAGTTAAAATTAGTTTTGAACAATTTCTTTGTTGTCTGCAGATTGATTTGAAGTAGGAGGGGAAAAAATCGATTTAAATCGTAAATCGATTTTTTTATTTTTTTTGGTGAGAAAACCTGGGATTTATTTTTTTTTAGGCCATATCGCCCTACCATGACGATGAGGCAAGTCCCTTGTAAAGTCTGCGTGTAGGTGCTGGGCATGCTTAGTAAATTATCCTTATAGTGAAAATGGCAGTTTCTGGACAAATCAGAAAACAATTCTAGAGAAAGATCAAAGATATATTCGCGAGAGCATACTGGACAAAGTTTGAACGCATCTGAGCGAGAGCAGAGCCATATTTGAAAGTGTGCGTCCAGTAAGTTTTGTGCAAGAGTGAAAGAAATACGCCTGTGAGCGGAGAGATTCGTTACATGGATCCACTCTCGCATTATAAAATGCACTCTCAACATGTAACGCCATAGAAACGGACTCGAATGAACTATAAAACGTGTCTGAAAGCTGCAATCTTTTATTTTTATTGGTTAAAATGAATGGAGATTTATCTCGTGTTTTTCTGTAGGTGTTTGAGTTTGTCGTGTCTGTTGGGGCAGTGTGAACATTAGGGTTGGGCATCGTTTTGATTTGAACGATTCTGATTCCAATTCTTACTTTCGATTTCAGTTCTTTTCGATTCCCAATTCTTTGAGGGGTGGAGTCAAAACATGTCACAGGCTCATGTCACAGAGGAACATTTTTATTTTGATTCAATAATGAGTTTTAGTTTTGGGACTTTCTCCGCTGGCATTTTCCCCTGCTTTGCTGCAAAGGTGAAAGGAGTTTCACACGAGTCTCCACCGGTTTAGCAATAGCATTAGCAGCAGTCATATTAGGACTGCTACTAGTGTGGGCAATTCGGCCGTTACTCTGCGTGCGGTCCTGTGTGTGCGCACTCCAAACTGTCAGTAGCCTCACGCAATAATGTCATGACAACCGGTACACAACATTCACTTCAGGAGGTTTTATTATTAGTATTATTGTATTATTTCTTATCATATACGTTATAGAAAAGACGAGAGTCGCGTTTGTTTCTATTGAGCCTGATTTCTCAAAATGGTGCGTGTGTGTGCTTATCTTGGGTGCCATGACAACAGTGCAAGTTATAGTAGGCATGAACACCGGCGCCTGCTGACACCATGTTGCGCACCCACAGGAACGCGTGCAGAGTAATGGCCGAGCTCAGTGTTTTGACTGAATAATACGGTTTCTGTAACACTTTCCATATACGGCGCGCATCTCCCTGTATCATTGCGTGATACATTTGTTTATATTTTAGCCTGGTCACTATTCACTGCTATAATAGGAAGGAGCACATGCAGGACTATTTTTTATTTCTGCTTTTGAGGTCCGAAAAAGATAGAAGGACATAGGGCACTAGGACAACAGCAGGGTGAGTAAAATATGGCTTTATTTTCATTTCAGTTCGAACTATCCCTTTAATAACGTTGGTTAACGCAGGGTTGCCCGAGGAAGTCGAGACAGTGGACCTGCGCAGCATGTCAAACATTCTACACTCATTCATTTGTACACCACATATTTGTACATATTTGTAGTGCACAAACCCCCCCCCCCCCCCCCCCCACCGCGTGCGCGTGACTTGTCTGTGTATGAATTGTGACGTCTCTTTACACCCCTACCCATTATAATAAAAAAAACAATCGGCCTATACTGCGTAATAAATTTCTTTTATTTTTTTTACATCTTTATATTTTGTTGGTTATAATGGGACCATTCGCGAGTGTGCAGAGCTTACACTGAATAAACTCTGGTGTATTCGTAGTTTTCAGTCAGGCCTGTCTATTTTCCATCTCAAAGGAATACATTATAAAAACAAAAATATGTGAACAAAATGCAAGTGTTGGGAACTTGTGATCCAGCACCTGCTGCAATATTTCAATCACTAAAATGGGGGAACATTATAAAACCTTCTAAAATTAGTCTTTTAATGTCACTGTCTTACTATATTAGTTCTTAGTACAACCTGGTAAAAATCACTGGTGGTCGGTTTTGCCTTCCAGCTGGGCGTTCTTATAAGCGTGTGACAGTTCATTTTAACCTACAATATTAATGTAGTACCAGCTGACTCATTAGTTGAGTTTTTTTTCTTGAGAAAATTTGCCATTTACTATGCATAGAAATGCATCCAAATTAATCAATGAACTGAATCGGAATCGAAGCACAAGCTTGTGAATCGAAACGTGAAATTTGTGTCAATACCAAGCCCTAGTACCGAAGTACCGGTACTTTTGACAAACCCTACTGATGTGGCTGATGTGTGCGTTAGAGCTGCAACTAGCGATTATTTTTTTTCTGTCGACTAATCTAACAATTATTATTTTCCCCGATTAGTCTGCTAATCTAACAATTATTTTCAGATTAGTTGACTAATCTAACTATTATTTTCCAGATTAATCAGATTCTTTTTTTACTGCTTATTATATTTCAAAGAATGTAGTGAATTTGTATATTATTTTAACATGAAATCAATTAATGATGCCAATATTAATTGTGTTTCAGGAAGGGTAGTGTACTTAGTATGCCATTTTATAATGAAATGTATGAACACAAGAAGCATTTTAAACATTATGTATAACTAATAATACTATTCATCATAAAATGTATACAGAGTAGGCCTAATTAGGAAATGTTGTTTACTATGATTTACTTCTTGATTTGTGTCAATAGTGAACGAAAATGCACTTGTATTTATCTGCATGAGGTTCACATACAGGAGCTTTCAGCATAGTGACTAGTCGTCTATTTTGAAGATATTCATGTGCATAAACAACGACCAAAGCTGCCAGAAGTTTTTGCCCAAACGTCAAAGACACATTTAAATGATTAAAACTAGAGGCATATCTTAACTTTAATGTTACTTTTAATCATGTAAACTACCTATATACAGCATGTTATACAGTGAGGAAAATAAGTATTTGAACACCCTGCTATTTTGCAAGTTCTCCCACTTAGAAATCATGGAGGGTCTGAAATTGTCATCGTAGGTGCATGTCCACTGTGAGAGACATAATCTAAAAAAAAAAAATCCAGTAATCACAATGTATGATTTTTTAAAACTATTTACTGCAAATAAGTATTTGAACACCTGAGAAAATCAATGTTAATATTTGGTACAGTAGCCTTTGTTTGCAATTACAGAGGTCAAACGTTTCCTGTAGTTTTTCACCAGGTTTGCACACACTGCAGGAGGGATTTTGGCCCACTCCTCCACACAGATCTTCTCTAGATCAGTCAGGTTTCTGGCCTGTCGCTGAGAAACACAGAGTTTGAGCTCCCTCCAAAGATTCTCTATTGGGTTTAGGTCTGGAAACTGGCTAGGCCATGCCAGAACCTTGATATGCTTCTTACAGAGCCACTCCTTGGTTATCCTGGCTGTGTGCTTCGGGTCATTCTCATGTTGGAAGACCCAGCCTCGACCCATCTTCAATGCTCTAACTGAGGGAAGGAGGTTGTTCCCCAAAATCTCGCAATACATGGCCCCGGTCATCCTCTCCTTAATACAGTGCAGTCGCCCTGTCCCATGTGCAGAAAAACACTCCCAAAGCATGATGCTACCACCCCCATGCTTCACAGTAGGGATGGTGTTCTTGGGATGGTACTCATCATTCTTCTTCCTCCAAACACGTTTAGTGGAATTATGACCAAAAAGTTCTATTTTGGTCTCATCTGACCACATGACTTTCTCCCATGACTCCTCTGGATCATCCAAATGGTCATTGGTAAACTTAAGACGGGCCTTGACATGTGCTGGTTTAAGAAGGGGAACCTTCCGTGCCATGCATGATTTCAAACCATGACGTCTTAGTGTATTACCAACAGTAACCTTGGAAACGGTGGTCCCAGCTCTTTTCAGGCCATTGACCAGCTCCTCCCGTGTAGTTCTGGGCTGATTTCTCACCTTTCTTAGGATCATTGAGACCCCACAAGGTGAGATCTTGCATGGAGCCCCAGTCCGAGGGAGATTGACAGTCATGTTTAGCTTCTTCCATTTTCTAATGGTTGCTCCAACAGTGGACCTTTTTTCACCAAGCTGCTTGGCAATTTCCCCGTAGCCTTTTTCAGCCTTGTGGAGGTGTACAATTTTGTCTCTAGTGTCTTTGGACAGCTCTTTGGTCTTGGCCATGTTAGTAGTTGGATTCTTACTGATTGTATGGGGTGGACAGGTGTCTTTATGCAGTTAACGACCTCAAACAGGTGCATCTAATTTAGGATAATAAATGGAGTGGAGGTGGACATTTTAAAGGCAGACTAACAGGTCTTTGAGGGTCAGAATTCTAGCTGATAGACAGGTGTTCAAATACTTATTTGCAGCTGTAACATACAAATAAATAGTTTAAAAAAATCATATTGTGATTTCTGGATTTTTTTTTTTAGATTATATGTCTCACAGTGGACATGCACCTATGATGACAATTTCAGACCCCTCCATGATTTCCAAGTGGGAGAACTTGCAAAATAGCAGGGTGTTCAAATACTTATTTTCCTCACTGTATATGCATACGTGTTTGGGACAGAGGAGAACCCGGTCGCATTTGCAGCAGATATATGCTGCCTATAATAAATAAAAGCACTAGACATACTGTGGTCGGAGAAGAACACCGGAAAATGTGACCGAATGGACAATATTCATCTGTATTTGCAATACACACGCCACGGTTCAGCTGCGCGAGACAAACACTGGCAGTGTGAAAGCACAATGGGCGCGGGCGGCTCCCGCTCTCCACACGCACAGCTTCTGCTCTGCTACCGCGTGCAGTGTGAAACCGGCGTTACAGAGCGAACCAAGCACAGTTTTATTCGGCTTCTGTTTAAAGTACTCCAACACTTTTGAGATACATTTTCATTTTCACTAAGCCCGGGAGCGGAAGCCGGCATTATTCTAGATCTGTTCTATTCTAGAACGTAAATAATGTGACGCGTCGACGCATTTCACGCATGTCGACGTATTTTCGTAGTCGACGTCATCGATGATGTCAACGTGTCGTTGCAGCCCTAGTGTGCATGCATTCATATTTGCTGGTGTCATTACATGGCAGCAGACAGAAGTGGTGGAAAAAAGTTAAGAATTATTAGATACCTTTCAGATTAGATTAGATTAGATTCAACTTTATTGTCATTACACAAGTACAGGTACAAGGCAACGAAATGCAGTTTAGGTCTAACCAGAAGTGCAATAGCAGCAAGTGCAGGATATACAACGGTTGCATAAGTGCATGATATACAATGGATGAATAAGTGCAGGACATGAATATGTACTGAATATATATAAAGAAAGAAAGAAAGAAAGAAAGAGAGAAAGAGAGAAAGAAATAAATAATATGAATGAGATGGTTATTACTATAAACAGAATTTACAGGTGAATATGTACTATGAGTATAATATCAATATGTTAGGCTAAGATGAGGAATTTAGCAGTGGATTAAGGTAGTGCAATGAAGTATGGACAGAAGCTATCCGAAAAAAAAGTGTAAAGTGCAGTGGAAGTGATTGCATATTACAGTTAGAAGTACGGTGCAAATGTAAACAGTTGGTACTGTGAATACAGTCGGCAGTGCAAATGAGCATAATCCAGTTAAGGTATGGTAGTGCAAGATGCATACGTAAACAGTTTTTCCAGTAGTGCAAATAACAAGTGAAGGCAGATGTGAGGGGGAGAGGAGAGTTGGCAGTATATGAGGGGAGTGGATCAGCGAGGGTTAGAGTTCAATAAAGAGACCGCTCTGGGGAAAAAACTGTTCTTTAGTCTGCTGGTCCTGGTCCGGAGGCACCTGAGACGCCTGCCGGAGGGCAGGAGAGAAAACAGCCTGTGGGCTGGGTGAGAGGAGTCCTTAAGGATGCTGCGAGCTCGATGCAGACAGCGTTTCCTCTGGATGTGCTCGATGGCAGGTAGTGGAGTCCTTGTGATGCGCTGGGCAGTTTTCACCACCCGCTACAGTGCCTTGCGCTCTGCAACAGAGCAGCTCCCATACCATACTGTGACACAGTTGGTCAGGATGCTTTCTATTGCGCAGCGATAGAAGTTCACCAGGATAGCCGAGGAGAGCTGATTCTTCCTCAGTGTCCTCAGGAAGAAGAGGCGCTGGTGAGCCTTCTTGACCAGGCTGGAGGTGTTGGTCGTCCACGACATGTCCGCCGAGATGTGGACCCCCAGGAACTTGAAACTGGAGACACGCTCAACAGCCATTCCATTGATGTGGATGGTGTCGTGTGCCTCTTGACTCCCTTCCTGAAGTCCACGATGAGCTCCTTCGTTTTGGTGGTGTTGAGGAGCAGGTTATTATCAGTGCACCATGTGGCCAGGTGCTGGATCTCCTCCCTATAGGCAGTCTCATCTTTGTTGCTGATGAGCCCAATCACCGTAGTGTCGTCCGCAAACTTGACGATGGAGTTAGATCCATACACAGGCTTGCAGTCGGAGGTGAAGAGGGAGCACACAGCCCTGTGGTACACCAGTGTTAAGTGTGATGGACGTAGAGCAGGTGAATCCTGATCGAACATTCTGTGGTCTGTCAGTTAGGAAGTCCAAAATCCAGTTACACATTGAGGTGTTGATGCCCAGGTCTCCAAGTTTGGCTATTAACTTGGTTGGGATGACAGTGTTGAATGCTGAGCTGAAGTCAACAAACAGCATGCGTGCATAAGTGTTCTTATTGTCCAGATGGGTGAGCACAGAGTTCAGTGCCATGGAAACTGCATCCTCTGTGCTCCTATTGCTGCGGTAGGCAAACTGGTGTGAGTCCAATGTGGATGGTAGAGAGTCTTTTAGGTGTTCCAGGACCAGCCGCTCAAAGCACTTCATAACGATGGGTTATCATGATGTCATCATGATGTTTTCGATTGGATCAAGACTATGTAGAGTATAATTTAAAATGCTGTTTAAATATGCATCATCATAATGACAGTCGCAGGTAGCGCCACTAATTTTCTTGGCATGCTCTTAATATGCGTATGGGTCACAATCAGGTCATGTAGATCACCCTCTTATTGCTGTCATCGTGCTGTCACCGCTGAACCAGCTCTCCAGCTCACAGACTAACGTCAGGGGATTAATGTCAAGAGGCCCGAATAGGTGGTGTGTGAGGACCACGACAGTGTGAAAACATGGAAGATGTTTCCTATGCTTTGAGAGTATTTGTATGTTTTATGGGTTTGGCAGGGTGGTGTTCAGAATGACTCAGAATTAACTCTTTCCTCACCATTTCCCTGCATGCGGGTGTGTGAGAGGCGTGTGCAAGTGTTTGCACTGAACGTCTGACGTAAAGGAGTCTAAAAAAATGCATTCGTCTTACAGTAACGTTAAGTTTGGAGTCAGTAAGTTATTATATTTTTTCAGCAAGAATGCATTATTGATCAAATAACAGTAAAGACATTTATAATTTTACAGAAGATTTGTATTTAAAAAAAATTCTGGTCTTTTGAAATTCAGATTTGCCATCACAGAAAAAAAAATATATATATTTTGAAATGTATTGAAATAAAGTTATTTTAAAGGTATACTATGTAACTTTTTTCGCCACTAGAGGGCGTACATTCAAAACAACAACAATGTCTTAGCTTGATGACGATGTGAATGAATGTCGTCTTCAACTCCACCGCTGATGGTAATCAATCACACGGGAATCAGAAATCATGCTTATGGATGAGGTAAAGTAATAGTTTTATAAATGTTGCGTTTGATGACATGATTTTCTTTCACTATAATGAATTAGCCGCAAATAAAGTAAGGTTTAATACTAATTGGTTGTCATAGATGTTACTGTATTTCTCGAATTCAATTCAAAACTAACTTTTTGGTAAAACAAAAAAACCCTAAAGCTACAGTATAAACAACAAATTTACATTTACCAGTTCTTAACATGCCTTGAAGTATTCACAGTGAACATGACCTCACCATGTTTCACATCATATGCATAGACAATAAGACATTCAAACAATAAGACTAGCACTGTTGTTTGATATAAACAAATCACACGTTTTCTGTCAGTAAAGGAATTAAACCAATTACTCACCTGTCTATTAAACACATGCAAGATCGGCGTCTCTGTCTAGTTTAGTTTTTCGCGAAGTTCTCTCCATTTTGAAAATGCCACACCGATGTTGATCCTGGTTTTATTTCTCTTCTTGTCCCAAAATCGTCTTGGGTCATTTGGTTGACCTATACATTGACATTTACGTTGATGGGACTTGTCTTTGTCGACAGAATCAGCTGCAAACGGCAAAGAATAATTGTGTTCCATAACGACTGCGCGAAACAAACTACCGGTAGTTGCTTGATAGACGCTACACCGTCCGCATTTGTCCACGAGACTATATGCTGCCATGGTTTCTACGGCAACCGAGCAGAAACCGAGGGTAATGCGGAAATGACGCCATTGACTGGCGACTCCTTCACTCCTATTCACACGTCCCGGTACCTCGGTTAAAATCGCAATTTTCTCACAATTTACAAATAGTTGGAAACATTTGAGATATTGTAAGTACTCAACTGAACAAAATATATAACACTGGTCTAGTGGTTTATGGATATTTTACTACTAAAATCCTACATAGTGGACCTTTAAATGTTAATGTCATAGTATTACTTTTTTTTTTTACTATATTTTGGATCAAATAAATGCTGCCTTAATGAGCAAAATCGTTTACAAATTAGGGGTGGGAATCTCTAGGCTTCGATTCGATTACAATTATCGATGCATCTTTTTTTTACTCACTTGGTACTTTTAAAGCAAATTATTTGTAATGACCCATAATGAATTTACTTCCAATATCTTTTATTAATAAAATGGAAGTGATTTTTCAAGTCAACAGGTCAGGAAGGTTACATTTGCCAGAATATGTCCCAACATTGCAAAGAACCAACAGGAAAAGTGTCTGTAGCAGCATACTTGTAGTAAATTATTACATACTTCAGCATATTCTGAATCACTGACATAAAGTAATATTCAATACCCTCCTGGTATGTGCAACGAGCAATATAAACCTTCAGACAAAAAAAATAAAAAAAATTTGCTGTACCAAAATCACAGCTTTTATACAAAAATATAGAATTCTGTACCAGCAGCTCCCATACAGAATAATTATTGTGGACTTCAGCATATTCTGAATAACTAGTAACATACAGCTGCTTATACACAAATCAATAATAGACTCTAAGTCTTATGACTTAAAACTAAATTCTCAGCACATAAATTTTTTTGCTGTATATCACAATCAAAAACTGCTTTTATGAAATGAACATCTAAACACTAAATTAACATCAGAGAATACGGACGCAAATACTTGATCATAAAATTTGCAATCGAGTTTGTGGTCCTCTGGTTGGCAACTACCGGTACAACAGAGCGTTGGAAACATGTAATATGGTTTCTCATGTTTGTTGTGTTTCGAAAATATTTTAGTTTAGTTTTATACAACTTGCATATAGTGTGGCTCAGGTCATTTTTCCCCTTCAACTTCATAGAAGTGATTCTATACGCTAGCTTTTAATGCAGAGGGTGCTGGTCTGATTTCTCGCTCAGCCATCATGCGTCTGTTATGTGTACGCCACAGACGGTCCGGGTGCTGCACTTCCTGCGCTTCAGAGTTGCGCCTTTTGCGTTCCGTCATCATTACGTTATCAACATTTAGAAAATCGTTTTTTTTTTTGTTGTTTTTTTGACATTTGTGAATTGATTCAGAATCGTCTGCATCGCGATGCATCTAAGAATCAAAAATTTCCCCCACCCCTATTACAAATATTGGTGGTAGTGTAGATTTGTAATCTTTTTGCTTTAGCTTGAATTTGACTATCAATTGGTCCTAACTTCATTTTAAAATTTTAGATTGTGTTCTCAGATACAAGTAATTGCAGGGCTCAACGCTAATTATTTTTTCTACTAGCCTGGTTGTGCCAGTGGTTTTTTACTTGCCCTGCCAAAATGTATACAAATAAAAACCGCAAAAACAAACATACAATTGAAATAATCTTCTCAGGTTTTTGATGTAGGTCTAAACTAGATTTTCAGGTACAGAAATGGTTATCAAATGTAAAATATCACTGCATAGTAGGTCTGCACGATTTGGGGAAAATATCTAATTGCGATTTGCGAATAAAAATGTAATTTTATTTTTTATTTTTACAAATGATAGTGTGTGTATATAACTCTGTGTATATTAAAGGATTAGTTCACCTAAAAATGAAAATTTCCTGATAATTTACTCACCCCACTGCCATCCAAGATGTCCATGTCTTTCTTTTTTCATTTGAAAAGAAATTAAGTTTTTTGAGGAATACATTTCAGTATTTTTCTCCACACAATGGATTTCAGTTGCAACCAATATATTGAACGTCCACATCAATGCAGTTTCAAAGGGCTTTGAAGTGCTTCAAATGGTACTGCGCGATCCCAGCTAAGGGATAGGGTCTTATCTAGCGAAACGATCTGTCATTTTCTAAAAAAAATTCAAATGTATATACTTTTTAACCACGATTGATTGTCTAGTGCTGGTCTGCAATGAGCCAAGCATTACGAAAAGGTCACGCTGTAAGTGGGCGGAAGTACCGCCCATTGTTTACAAAGCGAACGTTCAAAGACAATGATAAAAAACAAAAAACAATGATAAATTAAATAATAAATGTCATTCAACATAAAATTAAATTTGAACGATCCTTTTCAACGTACGTCACGTAATGCCTGGCTCATTGCAGACCAGCACAAGACGACATCCACGCAAAATAAGAAATTCTGCTCTTATTAGCGTGCTGTCCCGTTTTTCCTGTTTCTTTGAAGCTTTGATTGTGTTTACAGTGTGCAATATAACGTGTTCATGTTTCGCATGTAAAAAAACACAGCATTTTTCACACAATTTACTTATCTGTACACCGCTGTTTTCACTGTCCTAAAAACGGGCTGATGACTTCTTTGTTCTATGAAGTCCCTCCTTCAGAAATATGTAACAAGGTCTGATTATGCCAGCGGTTCCTGTGTTGTGATTCGACAGCAGCTTAGCGCACGTTGCCCGGTTCCTGTGTTGTGATGCGACAGCAGCTTAGCGCACGTTGCCCGGTTCCTGTGTTGTGATTCGACAGCAGCTTAGCACACGTTGGTCGGTACCAGAGATGCATGCGCTGAGTGTTCTAGTGATGTCATTAAAGAAGGAAGGAGAGGGATGTAGTCCTAATCGGCCATTCACTGTAGGCTTTGAAAGGGGACTTCTGTTAAATAAAATATCTCGCTTGGCATTGAACTTTGAGCTTTATAATTTTACAGGTATTATTTATGCTTTAACAGCAACATTACACACTAACTAAAGTTTAAAAATGGGATCACGAAGAACAGGACCTTTAAAGTACCGGTACTAATACAATTCCATATCGTACTGCTTTTAATAGCAGGGTATCGCGGTACGTTTCTAGTACCGGTATATCGTGCAACACTATCACATAGTGCTTGTGAGTTACAAACTGAGAGATGTGGGTACTTTCATGTTTAATTGCGCTTGAATTTATGAGTTGGTAAGGCTTAAAAACACGTGCAAATTATCAACTTCCGTGAAGATGCAGCACTGGCCCAATCTGGCAAGTGACCGTTCCGTCAAGCACTGGATAGTATTTGTCACTGTATTCTTATGTTACAGTTTCAAGGTAAAAACTTCTGCCTAGTTTGCTGTTTGGATTTCAGATGGCTTGGTCCATTGCTTTACACCATAATGGAATCCACCAGCTGTGTTTTGATAGCCGGAGGTTGTGGATTATTTCTGAGTTGGCTGTATGGGAGGGTTCAGTAAAAGCGATAGCTCAGGTAGCTATAAAAAGCAAGTTCATGCATCCTGCCTTTGATATGCAATGATGGTAAATTCACTAATGGATGTTAAGTAGCCTAACCATATTTGAAATCAATAATCATTTCTTATGCAGATTATTTGATTCATAGCAATGCAATCAGTTTCTCAAAATATCTTAACTGTACAATGGAAGACAATAGTAACCGGTTTGTTTGCCAAGATTGTAAACTAGGGGCGTAACAAGACCCTCATAGATATCACGATACTGAACTCATGATACTGAACTCATATTATTGCGATACTCCCAAGACATATGGTTAAAGGTTAACAAAAAAATGTACTGTTGATGTTAAAATGCTAAATTTGGTATTACTTTGGGGGTGGGTATGAATGGGCTGGTAACCCAATGCACAGGACAATGGTGACACCAGAATGAAAGTATTCATGATTCTGGAGCTGAAAATCCAGAATTATTTTAGACGAATATGCTTGCGCGCACTCACTTATTAGATAAATTTAAAATATTAAAGGCCACTTTTTACTGGTAACAAGACCTTTGGCATTATCAGGAAGGACCCACAAATATTCCCCATTGTGTTATTATACAATTATACATTATATTCAACATTATATTTTAGGGGTGCAACGGTACAACTAAATATAATTTTAATATTATATAAAAATATTTTAATATTATTAAAAAGTGGTTTACTGAACAAATTTGTTCTTAAAAGAATTCAATTATAGCTACAAGTTTCTTAAAGATAAAAAAAAATGTATCTCTGCTAATGCTGTAAAGTGTAAACTATATAGGGAGCCCTTACTTGCATATTACTGTAGTAAAACAACAGAACCCAAATTAGCCTAAATTCAGTTGCTGTATATTATTAGATATAATAATCAACACTCAAATAACACATTGGGCCTCATTCATGAAACACGAGCAGAGCAAATTTGTGTGTAAATCGTTCGTAAAGTCGCTCTGACATAACTTTTCGAATTCACAAAAATGTTCGTATTTTCAAAATATTAGTTGGTACGAAAGAAAATTAAAACCTGCTCCCTACCATGTGTATATGGTGCGTAAAACATTTTAATGTTCTGTGTTCTAATTTAGGCAAACTGTGTTGACATACCATAATAATACTTAGAGCTCATTTGCCCTCTTGTTTTTTGTTTTTTTTTACTGTTCAACTTTGGGTAAAGCACAGTGCTCGTCCCTGTCTCTTTTTACCCAGCCGTGGAGCAATCACAGTGGATGAGGGGCGGGACAAATACTACTACTACACTGACCAATCATCCCACTTCTACACTGACTGAACAACAATGTTGAACTTAATATTGCTTTTTACTGCATTTTTATATTCAGTAATATTCTTCAAAATTAGATACTAGTAACACTACTGCCATGGATATTCAGCATCATAGCAACCAAAGTATTTCAGCTTGGTCGTTTTCAGAAGAGCACCAGGTGTTTTTTTAGCTGGCTAAAGCGTGTTTGTGAATCTGGAGGAGAGTTTTTGTAAAGGTCCATTTTACGCGCAAATTACTCAGAATTTGCTTGTATATTTGCGAAAGTTTCATGATTGAGACCCATTGTGTGCAAACATGTAAACTTCACATAAGGTAGTTTTTGCATTAACTTCTAAATCTAATTATAAAATTATGTTTTTACTCCAATTTGTTGTTAAAATAATCATTTAGTACACAGTGGCTGTTATTTTCATGACATTTTATTTAAACATACATTAAATAATCAAGACTTCAGTAATGGGTTAAGTATAATTTAAATCATATACAGGTCCTTCTCAATAAATTAGCATATTGTGATAAAGTTAATTATTTTCCATAATGTAATGATACAATTTAAACTTTGATATATTTTAGATTCATTGCACAACAACTGAAATATTTCAGGTCTTTTATTGTTTTAATACTGATGATTTTGGCATACAGCTCATGAAAACCCAAAATTCCTATCTCAATAAATTAGCATATTTTATCCGACCAATAAAAGAAAAGTGTTTTTAATACAAAAAAATTCAACCTTCAAATAATTATGTTCAGTTATGCACTCAATACTTGGTCGGGAATCCTTTTGCAGAAATGACTGCTTCAATGCGGCGTGGCATGGAGGCGATCAGCCTGTGGCACTGCTGAGGTGTTATGGAGGCCCAGGATGCTTCGATAGCGGCCTTAAGCTCATCCAGAGCGTTGGGTCTTGCGTCTCTCAACTTTCTCTTCACAATAACCCACAGATTCTCTATGGGGTTCAGGTCAGGAGAGTTGGCAGGCCAATTGAGCACAGTAAAACCATGGTCAGTAAACCATTTACCAGTGGTTTTGGCACTGTGAGCAGGTGCCAGGTCGTGCTGAAAAATGAAATGATCTCCATAAAGCTTTTCAGCAGATGGAAGCATGAAGTGCTCCAAAATCTCCTGATAGCTAGCTGCATTGACCCTGCCCTTGATAAAACACAGTGGACCAACACCAGCAGCTGACATGGCACCCCAGACCATCACTGACTGTGGGTACTTGACACTGGACTTCAGGCATTTTGGCATTTCCTTCTCCCCAGTCTTCCTCCAGACTCTGACACCTTGATTTCCGAATGACATGCAAAATTTGCTTTCATCTGAAAAAAGTACTTTGGACCGCTGAGCAACAGTCCACTGCTGCTTCTCTGTAGCCCAGGTCAGGCGCTTCTGCCGCTGTTTCTGGGTCAAAAGTGGCTTGACCTGGGGAATGCGGCACCTGTAGCTCATTTCCTTCACACGCCTGTGCACGGTGACTCTGGATGTTTCTACTCCAGACTCAGTCCGCTGCTTCCGCAGGTCCCCCAAGGTCTGGAATCGGTCCTTCTCCACAATCTTCCTCAGGGTCCGGTCACCTCTTCTCGTTGTGCAGCGTTTTTTGCCACACTTTTTCCTTCCCACAGACTTCCCACTGAGGTGCCTTGATACAGCACTCTGGGAACAGCCTATTCGTTCAGAAATTTATTTCTGTGTCTTACCCTCTTGCTTGAGGGTGTCAATGATGGCCTTCTGGACAGCAGTCAGGTCGGCAGTCTTACCCATGATTGCGGTTTTGAGTAATGAACCACGCTGGGAGTTTTTAAAAGCCTCAGGAATCTTTTGCAGGTGTAATTTTGATTCAGATGATTAGGTTAATAGCTCGTTTAGAGAACCTTTTCTTGATATGCTAATTTATTGAGATAGGAATTCTGGGTTTTCATGAGCTGTATGCCAAAATCATCAGTATTAAAACAATAAAATACCTGAAATATTTCAGTTGGTGTGCAATGAATCTAAATTATATGAAAGTTTAATTTTTATCAGTACATTATGGAAAATAATGAACTTTATCACAATATGCTAATTTATTGAGAAGGACCTGTATAGGCTACTATTAGTGATGCACCGATCATGATTTTACATGGCCGATTCCGATACCGAATTATTTATATTTTTTATTTATTTTTTTTCAAGCAAACTGGTCGATTCCAATACCGATTTCTGTTTTGTTTTGTTTTTTTGTGTGTTTTTTTTACACAATAAAAGAATAAAAGTATACATGAACAAGATGTTTATTTGGCATTTAACAGGCCAAATTGGCTTTTGGCCAATGAAAACAAGTCCGCAATCTGAAATCAATGGGAAATTGAATGTGAAATTAAAGGCAACAACTGCATATTCTGCAATCCAAACAACACAATCAACACGCATTCAACAATCAATACTTACATCAGCATTTGTTTTTAAATTCAGTGTAAAGAAAAAAGTCTTTACCAGTGAAATTAAATAAAACCAAAGTATATAATTGTTCCAAAATGTTAAATCAAATAATGTTTAGTGCTACGCAAAAACTAAGATGCTACAGCAGGTGCTTTTTAAATCAAATTAAGTCAATGTAATTTTAAAGGGTTAGTTCACCCAAAATTGAAAATAAAGTCAATAATTACTCACCCTCATGTTGTTCCAACCATGTAAGACCTTCGTTCATCTTCGGAACATAATTTAGTATATTTTTGATGAAATCTGAGAGCTGTCTGTATTAAGTCTATCATGCGACGAAAATACTTTTTGAGCGGAAAAAGTAGTAGATTCTACTACTACTAATCTCAGTTCTCGCGCATGCGTCGTGGCACTCCCGCGAACTCTCGTCAGAGGCTCAAATTGAACAACAATAATAGTGGGATAAAGTCGTTATTTTTGTTGTTTTTCCGCTCAAAAAGTATTTTCGTCGCATGATAGACTTAATACAGAGCCACTGTAGTCATTTGGACTCCTTAAATTACGTTTTTACTTACTATTCTGGGCCATCAAGTTTCATTCCCTCTGAAAGCCTATGGAGGAGTGAGACAGCTCTCAGATTTCATCAAAAATATACTAAATTATGTTCCGAAGATGAACGAAGGTCTTACATGGTTGGAACAACATGAGGGTGAGTAATTACTGACTTTATTTTCAATTTTGGGTGAACTAACCCTTTAAGGTAAAATTAAAAATGATCATCCTATAAAGAAATGATAGTATTTCATTTCAAAAGTGCATCCATATTCTTCTTTACAAAAACGAGTATTTCGGCTTTGTCACAAGTTAGTCTGTTTCGTTGTCATGCGATCCAACACGTGAGAAGCTGAGCTGAACAAACGCTCACTATCTAGGCTTGTGCACAGCACGGAGTGGTAAGCTTGCGCAACTTCAGCTCGCGCAAGAAAGCGGCTCTTCATTTCCTTCAGCGTATATATCTTCTCTTCCCTCAGTTCTTCAGTTTCCGTTTGTAACACACAAGCGACATGTTAGCGAATGATTGCAATATACGAATGATTGCAATATGGCGTATGTGCACGCAGGCGCACTTCCGGAAAAATCGGCAGAAAAATACAAAGAAAACCGGTTCCGATTTTTAGCCGGTCAACCATTGCATCCCTAGCTAATAAAGTGTATATATTTAGTGAAAGAGTTCATTTCTCAAGTGAACTAACCAGCTGTGGACACTGAATGACTTACCTGAGGTAAATGTAATGCTACGTGACATTACAAGCTGTTTTAATGAAACACTGATTGAACAGTTACCTGATGTTTCAGAAAGTTGTAATGTATCCTTCAACCCATATGTTTATTCTTTGACTAGGAAGAGATGATCGCGTTCACTTGCACTGCTTGAATTGAGGCACGCGCCTATACAGTGATATGTGTGTCACACCCCTATTCTAAACCATTATAAACCTTCCTTTATCACCTTGTCTACCATTTTATTTGACAGTGGTTGAAATCATTATGAATATTAAGATGAAATATTGCCTTTACAAGCAGTAGATCATTGCAGTGCTTATAATAGAAGGGAAGCATCACTGGTTTTGGATGTTTACGATGGTGTCTTCTTGACTACTTTATGAGGATCTTAAATGGTCTTGTCTATCGTGCAAACAAAGTTTCACTTTCTTCTTTCTTACAGCACAAAGTTTTCTGCTTTTCTGTTCATGTTGTCTTTTTCTTCCCCAGCAAACCATTTGGTTCACATAGCAACTTCTTCTTTGCGTGCCTGAACACCACCATTGTGGCGAGAAGGAAACAAGCGTCTGCTGTGAGTGTGTTTGAAAGATTCAGATGGTGCAGAGTTTTGAGGGAACTTGGAGATGCCATGTTTTGAACCTAAACTACTAAGCAATTTTTGTTCACATCGCAAAATCAGTGTCCCAAATGGCACCTTTTGTTTGCACTGCCACTGCACCAACTTGCTTTGGCTGACTTACCATGTTGTGTGGCCAGTATCAAAGACATTTAGTGAAGTAAGAGTCTTTAGAAATCTGTGTTTTAAAGAAGTGTTGCATTTTTTAAAATCTGTAACACTGCTGCTTGGTGTCTGTTTCTGATCTTGCTGTAGTCTAACCATCAAGCGTCACGCCCACAGATTGTCTGATGCATATTGCATACAAAAATGGCATGAGCTCGACACTACCAATCTTGATTGGCGTCTGCCCAATTTCTAAGAGTAAATGTCAGCCGATAGTTGGAAATCTGTCTACGTGAAACTTAACAGTACTGAGGTCAGTGAACACCATAAAAATGAAAAGCACATGTGAATATGCAATTGCAGTAAAAAAAATGTCACGACTTGAATGTTTTTTGAATCATAGGTACACAGTTTGAACTTTATCTCAAATGTCTCCAGCTCCTACTCAAATACGTGTTGCTTTGCTGTAACATCAGCGGGACTCAGTATTGCATGTTTGTTGTACCTCTATATACCTTTTTGTTCACATGCTGTGATCGCAACTGCTGCTCCTGCGGAGAGCAGCGATTCCAACAAGATGATGCTCTTCTCGAGTCTTTCGATTGAAGATTTCAAATTCTCCAGTTGTGTAGTACCTTGTACGAAAGAGTTTCAGGTAGTTAATTGTCATTTAATTTTTAACTTTTCCTTTTTTATACCCTCGGTTGTCTCTTATTCTCCTTGCACAGACTTTAAGACATTTTAGCGAGTAGACTGTCAGCTCACACCCTCAGTGGTTGTGTAAGCCTGCCAAAATCCACTTCCCTCTTATGCCGATACAATGTTTTTTGACTGCGTTTTTGCAGTACATGCCTTTGCTTCAGGTTTCACTATGTGGTTTTGATACAAATGACTGGCCAGTGACAACAGTTTCGAGGGGAAAGATGGCGAGAGTTTGCGGTTCCAACTGTGATAGGGCGGTGTGGGAGTTACAGTGCGTCTTTGAGGGGGCGGATAATTCATACAGTAGATGTGAGAGCTCTTCTGTGCTTTACATGTGTGCATGGGGAGAGGAACCCGACGTCGCATCTTTCATCCTGCCTCCAGAAAAGCAGAGGCCACATATGGTGTGAGTGATAGAAGAGGGGTAGGTTGTCGCTCTCCAAGCTCTGTGTTTACTCAGCTGAGGCTAGCTGGACAGATATAGCTCTCTCCATACAGGGCCTCGTTGCACTTCTTTTGTTTTGGTGCCTTGGTAATGCAACACATCTTCCTTTAGCTAAGGGAGTGCCCTGAAACTGTATTATCTGGTCCTTTGTTGCACTCCAACCACAAAAACACCTCTTTGTAACGGTTCTTGTGTGCTATCTTTAAACCTCTGTCAGAACTGGCCCAATGTCTTCACTGACTTGATAACCAAACAATGATGTAACTGGCTTTCTTGCTACATAACCTGCCTATAAATACACATCATGCATCATAGTCTGTTTATAAACCTTTCATAATTTGAATATGAAATGTTATTTTAGTTGGACAGGGAACATAAAGTAGCTGGAGCCACTGTACAGCACTACATTCAGATCCGGGCCGAGACCAGAAATGTTCCAGTGCGTAGGCCTTTTATAAAACGGGGTGGGCAAAGCGTAGAGTATGAAAACTGGACGGCAAATTGTCAAGAAACAATATAATTATGGCAGTGAATCCTCTACATTTTTCTGCGAATTTCTCCAGAAATTGCTATGATTGACAGTGATAACCATAGCAACGGACTGAACAAAATATTTGTCGAAATAGACCTGTGCATTTAGTGCTGTAGTGTAGCTGGAAAATCTGCAATTGATAATTGAAACTTGCTTTTAAAAGGGGTCATGAACTGGCTTTAAAAAAAATATATATATATATTATATTATAATATAATGTAATATAATATATTATAAATATAATATAATATATGTATTTATGTATGTATGTATGTATGTATGTATGTGTATGTATACACTCAAATAAAGGATTATTAGGAACACCTGTTCAATTACTCATTAATGCAATTATCTAATCAACCAATCACATGGCAGTTGCTTCAATGCATTTAGGGGTGTGGTCCTGGTCAAGACAATCTCCTGAACTCCAAACTTGAATGTCAGAAATGGAAAGAAAGGTGATGTAAGCAATTTTGAGCGTGGCATGGTTGCTGGTGCCAGACGGGCTGGTCTGAGTATTTCACAATCTGCTCAGTTACTGGGATTTTCACGCACAACCATTTCTAGGGTTTACAAAGAATGGTGTGAAAAGTAAAAAACATCCAGTATGCGGCAGTCCTGTGGGCGAAAATGCCTTGTTGATGCTAGAGGTCAGAGGAGAATGGGCTGACTGATTCAAGCTGATAGAAGAGCAACTTTGACTGAAATAACCACTCGTTACAACTGAGGTATGCAGCAAAGCATTTGAGAAGACACAACACACACAACCTTGAGGCGGATGGGCTACAACAGCAGAAGACCCCACCGGGTACCACTCATCTCCACTACAAATAGGAAAAAGAGGCTACAATTTGCACAAGCTCACCAAAATTGGACCGTTGAAGACTGGAAAAATGTTGCCTGGTCTGAGTCTCAATTTCTGTTGAGACATTCAGATGGTAGAGTCAGAATTTGGCGTAAACAGAATGAGAACATTGATCCATCATGCCTTGTTACCACTGTGCAGGCTGGTGGTGGTGGTGTAATGGTGTGGGGGATGTTTTCTTGGCACACTTTAGGCCAATTGGGCATCGTTTAAATGCCACGGCCTACCTGAGCATGGTTTCTGACCATGTCCATCCCTTTATGACCACCGTGTACCCATCCTCTGATGGCTACTTCCAGCAGGATAATCTCGAATCATTTCAAATTGGTTTCTTGAACATGACAATGAGTTCACTGTACTAAAATGGCCCCCCCAGTCACCAGTATCTTTGGGATGTGGTGGAACGGGAGCTTCGTGCCCTGGATGTGCATCCCACAAATCTCCATCAACTGCAAGATGCTATCCTATCAATATGGGCCAACATTTCTAAAGAATGCTTTCAGCACCTTGTTGAATCAATGCCACATATAATTAAGGCAGTTCTGAAGGCGAAAGGGGGTCAAACACAGTATTAGTATGGTGTTCCTAATAATCCTTTAGGTGAGTGTGTACTGTTGTCTGAGGTCAACTTATGACGTTGTGCATGTTTTTTTTTTTTCATTCAAAAACGTCTTAATGAATAAGTAATAGGCTATTTTTCTGCCCTTGTTTTGAGACTCTCTCAAGAAACGCTCTGTTTTTATGGGCGTGCCACACTGAAAACTTGGAAGTAAACACCCATGGCTAGGATTGGATAAGATTTGCATATTTAATGAGCTTCAGCTCCCCTGTCAGTACATGCTTTTACATCATGCGTGTCCCACATTTTATCTTCTACATGTCTATGTTTGCATACTAGGGGTTTTGAAATGAATCGTTTCTTTGATGCATCTTGATACAGACGAGGATGATTTGGTATCGGTTCAGTAATAGACCATAACCGATTATAATGTACTGACGCTTTTCTGCCATCATTTGTCACACACGTTAGAGCTGTAATCGGGCCTTAAAAGTTAGGCCCGACAAGGACCTAGCCCGACAAGTACATTTTGATTGACAAGTTTTTAAAAGCCCGAACCCGTTTACAGCCCGACATTATTGTGCACGCACACAGCTCTTTTGCCTTTTGTCAAGAATGAGTCTTTTATACATTGTTTTAACATAATTTATTCATGACTAACGTAGCTATAGGCCACTTGGAAGTTGGAACAAAGAAATAAATAAGTCCTCTGCAACATCGTAACTTTTACACTTAGCCTAAATAGGCTTACGGGCCCATTAAAAAAAAGTATTTCTTAACAAATGAAATCAAGATAAATTTTAAATTTAACGAATTAAGTCAACTAAATAACGAAATAAAACTAAAAGTTACATAAAATTGAGATTAGGCCTAAAATAAACGAAACCGGGACTTGCTTGCAGCCGCTCTCTCCACAATCACCAATACTCATATAAACAGGCCAACGCGCCAATAAAAAGGAGTATTTATTAACAAATTAAATTAAGATAAATTGTAAATTAAGATGGGCATTTGGTAATAACTAATTTAAGATAAATTCTCCGCTGGATTGGCTTCGGCCCTTCTCTCCACAATCCGACCTCAACGCGACGGTGAAAAGCAGCTGAAATTTAATAAAAGAATAATGCCAACATTAGCCTATACTCAGTCTAAATTATGCATTTAAGACTCAATTAATATTTAATTATAATTTGAAAAAAACTTTTACTCACCAAGATTAGGCTACATGTTTTTGTGGAGGACAATTATTGAATCCACTGTAGATGGCTTCAGCGCGGTCCTACGCTCACTGATAGTGCGTCCAGCAGCACTGAACACCCTTTCACTGCTACTGGCTGGGATGCATAATACTGATCTGGCTAATTTTGCAAGTTTTGGCAAGGATGGTTTGTTGGTCTTCCACCAGCCAAGAACATCCATTTCATTTTCCATGACAGCCGTTTCAATGTAGCGAGTGACCTCGTCATCTTCTTTGCTGTCGTACTTTAACAGAATGCCGCATCTTTTGCATTTTACATAACCCACTGGCTCATTATTCTCATTATGCACATAAACGTTTTCCACATCTCAGACTTTGCTTTGTATGCCGGTGCAACCAAAACGTAATCGCCAGAGGCCAGCCTCCATTTCACCTCCTTTTCGCAATAAAAAAAAAATCACCTGACTGCTCATTTTACCACGCAAACCTGAGCCCGGCCCGCGTCCGTGTAAAATGATAGAAATTAAGACAGAACCCATCGGGTTCAGGCAAAGATCTTCAGCTCTAACACACGTGCGTTATCACGGTAGCATACAATGGCAGAGGGAGGCGAGTGCGAGTAATTAAAAATGCTCCAGCTACTTTAAAAGGAGATATCTGGGCACATTTCGGCTTTTATGAACAACCTGGTAAGCACGACCTAGACTGTGTGTAAATCATGTCACGCACAAATATGTGCATGGGGTAATACCACTAACTTGAGAAACCACGTCAGCCGTTTTCATAGTGAGCTGTTAACACCTGTCAGTGCCAAGGTGGACCCAGCTCAGCCAAAAATGGATCAAATTATATCAACATTAGAGTTTTTAAAGGGCCTGTTTACACCTGGTCACTTCATATCTATGATTTATCAAAACGATTTCATTTACATTGTCACAAATGTATCTCTGCAAAATGGATATAAATCTCCGATCTCCGATTTAATGGAGTTGCGTCACTAAAAACAACAGATATGAGTTGCATTTTATTAACCATCTGCTAATTTCAAAATCAAAGATCGCAATAGGAGAGCGCGTGGCAACAGCACTTGTAAGATCATTCAGTTTCTTTACTTTTAATGAAGATGATTGTGTGTTGAGAATCTGTGACTTTCGGTTTTATTTGCGGTAGTGTGTGCGTTAGCTTGATGAAGAGATACTCAGCTGCTCGTCTGCGGCGATGCATGCTTTATTAGCGCTGTCATATCTGGCTATAACGTCCTATAGCCCATAACGCTCTCACACGTTTGTTTTTTAGCATTGTTGGGAGGAGTAAAATGTTTCAACAACTAAATACATTTAGACTTAAGTTTTGACTGTAATGCGGCCCAGACCACTTCCTGAAGTTGCTTTTAGTGTATTTGTTCTAAACACTCCTGTTGTCTTCTGTGCCCAGACTTGAGTTTTGTTTGATACGTGAAGGATGGGTTTTTTCTTTGAGCAGGTAAAATTAAAGGTTCAGTTTATATAACTGACTGACTAAATTATATACATGAGGATGCAGTGCATCATCGATGCATTGTGATATTGAACCGAACCAAATCGATGGCATGATAATCGTAATCGAAACGAACCGTGAGACCAGTGTAGGTTCATACCCTTATTGTATACCATGATACCGATAGACACTTTATTTCTGTCACCACGATAGCCTATACCTGTATATCATCATCATACCGCCCAGCCCTAGGCTCTGTACATTTTTATATGCATTAGTGTGCAGGCACTCAGAAAACTGGCAAATACTGTGAACTCGGTGGTGAATTTTAGAAACGGGCATAACTGTTAACTAGAGCTGTAATCTTCTAGTTGATTTTTAGTCGATACGTTCTGGCTCGACCAAAATTGATTGGTCGTATTATTATTATTATTATTATTATTAATTTAATTTAATTTTATAAAAAAAATTTCCGCATTCATTTCATCAGTTTGGCCGCGTACATTTCATCAGGTGGAAAGCACTAATTGCTAATAGGGGTGTTTACAGAGCAGCCCAGTTTCACAGGTAACAGTCTGTCTTCAGAACACCCCCCTTGTTTTTACTTATTTTGGATTAGCCCAACCCACTGGAGACGAGAAACAGATTGAAGTTAGGAGGCTACTTTGCTGTATAGGCCTATTATTTATTTAATTGTGAGCGTTTTCCTAGTCAGTCCTCTTCTACCATGTCAACAAAGACATCGGCAGTGTGGCAGCATTTTTAAAAAATAGAAAATGGGAAAAAAGTTGAATGCAAATTTTGCAAGCAACAGTTTTCATATCACAGCTTGATGACAAACATGTCATATCACCTAAAACGGTAAGCTAACTTGTCTGCGTTAGGTTGCCCCGTCTGTTTTGAGTTGCCCCGTCGCTTTTATTATTGTGCAAACTGCAAATTTATTTCTAGTATTATTTATTGGATTTGGGCTCTTTATTATTTTATTTTTTATTTGGAGCCTAATGCATGGTGTGCTGTGCCCAGCCCACTGTTTGTATTAGTTTTGAGCCTATGCTTTATTTTTCAGTTATGCACTTTATTTAGTTTCTGCTCTTTATCTGGCTTGTTTAATAAATATTCCTTTTTTTATTAAAGTGGACGTGCCTTTTGTGTTTAAGAGTAAAAGCTTTAAGTTAATAGTCTATTCGTGTCTCTGAGCTCCTGTTCGAGCTGCACAGAGCGGCTGAAATGATAGTGTCTGTCAGTTATTATAATAGCCTACATATGACAAAAACAATTGTCTAAATTAGTAGGTTAACAACTCTAAAAATGATGTAGGAACTTGATTTTCTTTAAAATATACTTTAAAATACGCTATTAAGGCTTTTGGAGTCGTTTTTGTGTGAGAAATGTACTTCCGCATCTAAAAATGCCAAATCCGGAAGTGACGTAACGAGAGGGAGTGCAGTGAATTTCAACGATAGAAAAACAATGGATCGCAATGACAGTTCGGACGCTGAGGTAATTATAAATGTTTATTAATACTCGTATGGTAGACCAAAGCCATACAATTATGACACACAATTAGGGACAGACCAGGATTAGACAGAACAACGATTTGAGGAGACTGATTGAGTATTAGTGTGAGGAGAAACAGTGGAGAACAGAGCAGGTGTCGGTGAGAGACCAGTGTTAGCTTCTGTGATATACACTCTGCTCAGATTACAATTCTGTACAGATTATCATCATGTATCAGGCAATAGGGATAATTATAATTTTTAATTACAATTGTATCTACATTTATGTTAACCTAGAGACTTTCAAACATCAAAATGTAATTTATTAATATGTATTCGTGTAAAAATGACAAACAACTTTTCCTATTCTATTTTGCCTGGAAACGCTTCCAACTTGCTGGCATGTCGCGTGAAAAATAGGCGCTGGTTCTATTTCTAGCATGCACGTGTTTTCAGCGGGACTCTATCCGCGCCTGACGCGTGTCAGGCAGTGTACGAGCTCTAACCTGTTAACATGAGAGCCGAAATAAAAAAGGACACGCCACGCAGCCAGTGTGTAGTGGTTCTACGAGCTGAATCTCTGACGGATCCGTGACCGTCATGCTGACGACCGAACCACAGACAGTGTTATTGTACGTGTTTCATGTTATCCTTTATTCATTAATTCTGTGTTATTATGGGTTTATTTCTTGTTGATTCACCGATTAGTATGAGATTGTGAGGATGTATATGACGTTATGAGTATGTAGTACATACATTTGGTGAACTTGAATGTTCATACGGCATGAATAAAATATTTACATAACCAGCACATAATCCCAAACTTTTTGAAAAGCGTGAGACTGTAGGGTGAATTCAGGGTGATTGGGACACTTTTTGCCATTGAGATGACTTGGAAAAAGTGTCCCAATCACCCTGAGTTCTCCCTATGCATTTGTGTTAATGTACATACTGTGTATTCATCAATGCTCAAATTGATTCACGTAAAAACAACGGCAAAGAAGCATCAAGTGTGGATGTTTATTAATTTAATTAATAAATTAGTATTGCCATGTTAAACACATCATATTGCCGCCATGATAATCCTCCGGTCTAAAGTGAACACTATAAACACCACCGCATGTTTCGAAGCAGATGCAGAAGTGAAATCCCCTCTCTTCACCTGCACAAAACGCCACCATGCAGGTTTTCCTCCCAAAAATTTTTTATAGGAAACCTGTGGACTCGATGTCCTGACAGGACACAATAATTTACCATGACAATGATACATTGGAATAGAAAATCTACCGAAAATACACGGACTCCAACTGAATACCAACCCATTCTGCATTGAGCCAACGCAGAGTTTGGCAAGCGACCCAATGAAACGGCCACTTTATCTACTAAATTTGTGCTCATGTCTTTTTAAAACATTTTAATTCCTTCATTACCTTTTCATATGGTATTTTCATACAAGGTTATATATTCATTTATACAAAAATTTAACCTGCAATATGCCCTTTTAAAGGATTGAAACTACATTAGGGTGAGTACATGACAGAATGTATATGTTTTGGGGTGATTTATGCATTATGAATACAGTAAGATGAGCCTATAAAACTTACTCTGTATTGTTAATCATATAATTTATATCAACGATGCATATCGTTGCATTTTTTTAATATTGCGATATCTCAAAATAACGTTGTATCGTTAAACCCCTAATGTTTAATCTTGCCTTCAGTGTGTGGTGAGGAGATAAAAGTAAACTGTCCCGTTTCAACAATCCCTTCCTCAGGTCCACATCAAGCCACCTTACCCCCCCTCTCATTTCCTGCTGTTGTGCCTGTTTATTAACGTTTGATCTGATACGTTTGTGCGTTTACTGCACCTGGTCTTGTGCTCTTGTTTTGAAGCCCAAGCATTAACAAAGCTTCCTCTCGAGTGTATCTGCCATGCTAATGGCAGGGTTTGATCAAAGCGAGCGCTGCATGATGGATCAACCCATTTACCCAGAGATCATCCTAGCCTCAAGGCCTTGGAAAAAGGAGGATCTGACAAGGACGTCTGAACATGAATGTTGGGAAGAAGCCCTGTTACCCTGCATGAATGACAGCCATAAGGATGCGGCACTTCGCCCCTGCCCACTTTCAGAAGCAAGTAACCCAGTCTGGGTTTGAAAGGATATAAATAGAGCCATGCTCAGAGGGGGAGGACCTGCCAAACCAACAGCCTGGCCAGCCGAGCCATGACACTGCACAACAACTTGTGCCCTCATCCATCCACACACACACACACACACACTCACTCCAGCTCCCAACCGCCTTTTTTGGTCAGATGCCTTCCATGCCTGTCGTGTGTGGACTAGTGAGCAAAAAGCTGGCTGTGGACACCACCCTTCTGGGTAAGTCTTGTTTTAGTCCCTGATGGGCCACATGGTCTGGTTCGGATGAGACCATGATCCTCTGAATGCTGGAACTTTCACTTGTTCTTGGCCCTGCTGACCGCTGCCAGTTCTCATTCTCCCAATGGATAAACAGACCTGCGAAGAGGGACGCTTCAAGATCATTGAGAGAAACTGTAATTTGACCTCTCCCATGACCATGCTTGTAATATCTATTGGCAAACCTTGACTTACTGCTAGTTAGTAGCGTACTGTCTTTTTTTGGGTTTGCTAGGTCAAGGTCCCAAGCTGTGATCGCATAGCTTACGAGGTGGCTCGTTCCATTTGTCTAATGGCTTATTTGGGCTTGTAATACATTTCAGTGGCTATTCCTGGAGTCATGTAATGGTCTTATGGTAGGGGTTTGCCCAAAGCGGCTTAAAACTGCTCTACACTTTCTAATCCTGCATTCAGATGGGGAATCAGACTTATGAAAAATACATTTAGCCTTCTGTCTTGGTATTGGTAGTAATCAATAATACATTTTTCCTCTGGCATTGTAAGTTCTGCTAAGCTCATTTAAAGAGTGTTTTGCATACATGCGGCGGTTGTGCAGTACACACATGTGTTTGCTGTCTGTCTGTGTGTGTGCTTGACTTGAGGATTGCCAAAGCCAGTTTGTTTTGTCGTTTTTGTTTTTTTTCCAAGCGTGGTTCATGATATAGATGACACTCGAGATGAAATATGATGCAGGAGCTTGAGTTACTGTCCGGACACACCCCATTTGTCTGTGTAGCTTATGTGTCCAGAAGCCTTTTTTGACATCCTTATGCTTTAATTTAGGCACAAAATATCAGCTTGAGTTGAGCTCCTTTTATTTTAATATATCACATCTCTTTACATAAATACTATTTTCTACTTAAAATAAATATTGTTATTTTACTAACCCAGTGTTTTGTATGTGAATGCTGTTTCACGTGAATATTACCAGGAGTGAAGCGCAAAGCTTTGTTTAGCCTAGAAAGGAAATAATGGTCAGATAGCTCTTTTTCCATTCTGTTTTGCGATCTGGTCACTTGATTTTCCGTGAATTTTAACAATAGGCCTAGTCCATTTTATCCCAATGGACATGGACATCTCGTTTCTTTTCCCAAATCTTCACTCGGGTCGCACCCATTTTCGCAGGGGATTATAAACGTTTCTTCCTTTCGTTTGCTTATAATTAAGTGTATTATAACTATTCACATCCTTTACTGTGGGAAAATATAAAAAACACTGTAGGATGAAAACCTTTTTAATAGGGATGCACCGATATGAACATTTTGGTCGATACCGATAATTCTTTATATTTGAAAGCCGATAGCCGATATATTGGCCGATAAATCTGAATGCAAATTTTAATAAACTTTGAGAGCCTGATTACAAAAACAAAAGGCTCACCATTTAAAGCCATGTCCCAAACACTTCAACATAAATCAAACCTATATAGTACAGTAGCCTATTTGAACCAATGTAAGATTCCTTACCTTTTCAAATTAATTTTACACTCCTATGGCCAACTTACTTTATTAAAAAAAAATGGTAACACTTTACAATAAGGTTTAATTTTGTTAGCATTAGTTAACCAACAATGAATGAACAGTACTTCAACTGGATTTATTCATCTTAGTACATGTTAATCTTAACATTTTCAGATCCAAAGTTGTGTCTGTTAACATTAGGTAATGCAATGTGAATGGACTGTTAATAAACACAAACATTTTATTACTAACATTAACAAAGGTTATTGTTCTCTGTTTGTTCGTGTTAGTTAATGCATTAACAAATGAGACCTTATTTGTAAAATGTTACCAAAAATTCTATTGCCTTAAAAAAATTAAAATAATATAGGCCTACCTAAATAATGCAAACAAGTTATTGGAGAGCATTGCTTAGGCTGCATAATAAAGAATCAGAATGCAAGTGCCATGCATGAAATAGTCTCCGCACGGACAATAAGGAAATGGTTTTAATCAAACCATATTGTTGATGGAAATGATACGAGAACAATAAAAGTGCTAGTTATTCAAAATAACGCTTCTGTGTTTTTGAAAAAAATATGTTTAATATTACAGTAATAGTAAACATCTTTAATATTAGTCTAGTCTATTAAATAATGTTGCTGTTTGAGAGCGCGCTGGAGAGAATGAACGGACAACCGTAAACTGAAGCTCTTAGAAGGTTAATTAACAACTAAATGCATCATATATGAGAACAATCGGATATTTATACAAAATAAATATAATATTACAACTTATATTAGCACAAAATCACGCATAGGTGAAGGCCTATAACTCCTGTGGATGCTCTTCCCTGTTTGAGAGCGCGCGCTGAAACTGAAGATGATCATATTTTTGTTATAAAACATTGTGAATTCTCTGGGTTATGTACAGGACCGTCCCAGTAGTTATGAATGCTGTGCATTTCTGTTTGAAATGCGCGCTGAAGCTAAAGACGGTACAATGAAGTGCTTTACTGCATCGTTAATTAACTCAACCAAACGCATCCTATATGAGATTATATACACAGCATAATAAATATAATATTACAACTTACAATGGCACAAAAGGCTGTGACTGTACAAGCGAACTTGACTGTGCTTGTAATGAAGGTGCAACTCTGTGGGCGCGCTCTTCCCTCAACAAACTCGCTGAAACACAATGTTCTTTTACAGCTGTATTCTCATTATCGTTTTATGGAGATTATATGTTAGACTTGCACCGCATATGTTGCACATAACTGTTTTTCCTTTTCGAAGTGATTCCAATCATATTTAGAGCCATTCAAACCTATCATGGTGGACAGCACGTCTGTCTCAGCTGAAGGAAATAATACATTATCTATCGGCTTGAATATATCGGTCAAATTTTCTTATCGGACCGATAACGATAACATCAAAAATAATAATTTATCTGCTGATAACGATATGTTGCCGATATATCGTGCATCCCTACTTTTTACTTCAATTTATTTTATTTAACACAGTTTGTTCTTGTTATTAAACTTGGTAAGGTGCGTCAAGTTGGGTTTATTTGAATAGCGCATTTCACACACACACACCGGTGATTTTAGTTTCGTTTTCTCTGGCAGTGAATAATCAAACATTGCCTAAATGTCTTGACAGCTTGTGTCCCACGTTCCTCTCAAAGCGCAGAGCGGTATATGACGCATCTTTGCGTGGAAATGGTATGAATCAAATATTTTTCTAACTAATATTTAATTTTCTTATATTCTTTAAGTAACCATTATTTACTGAAAATCGTTTAAATGTTTTATAGGCTGTAGTGTGTTGTTTCACTGACGGAAGTGCTAATGGATGTTTCAGCTTCAAATTATTTCAAAATGTAGGCTATATATATCTGGCATAGACTACAGTATTTAAAATAGCATATATGCATTAGTTACATTCTCAATTTATTTACAGAGCAATCCCTGCTAAGTTTTTAGTTTAACTAATACTATAGAAGAGGATTAGCTAGTGTGTGTCGCACTCACAACAGACTCGCAACGGGGGCGTGGCATCATGATGGTGGTGCTCCATCGTGATGTCGGTCAGCCATCATGATGGACGATGATATATCGGCACAACCCTAGGTCCGATACTGTGCTCGTAAAACTACCCCGATACAACTGCACCCGATACCACTTTATGGCAACGCATCTGCGAATGCGAAGCCGCGCGTAAAGTTATATAATTCGCTGTGCACACCGCGCTCTAATCCTCCCTCACGCGAGTGGAGATTTATCCAAAATGCCACAGAAAACAAACGCATGCATTGTTTTGCTGCAGGAATACACTTTTCAAAATATATTAATTTCAAGATATAACATGAAGACGACAGTAATTTAAACATAGCCTTAAATGTGCCAATGTTTTTTTTTTTAAATCGACTAGTCTCACACATCCCTAGCTCAGTGTCACACATTGCAGATGAAAACAGAAACAGGCTCATAGCTGATAATGCAGAGAAGCTTCTTTTCATCAAAAATAACCTGCCTCTCACTTTTCCGAAAAAGGCTGTATGGCTATGGTAGCACACAATTTCAGTTGCTCTGCTACTATGTTGTGTGGTACTGAAATCCACTGAATATTACAGGTTACATTTATGTGAAATGGGCAGCAGTGCCATGTTTGTTTAGGAAAACGCCAAGTTGAATGTTAAAATGTCAGCAACCGCATCAATTTGTATATTTACTTTGTTACAGTCAGAAAGTGAAAAACATCTGATGAAAATGAAAACATTGTTAGAAGAACTGCAATGGTATTAAGTACTCGTATCGGTACTTCGTATCGGCAAGTACCCAAATGTAAGTACTTGGTCTGAAAAAAATCTGTGCATCCCTAATAATTGCTGAGGCTTGTTTGAAATATTTAGTTGCTTTTTATGAGCTTTTGGTAGTATGTCTGTTATATTCTTATCTAGGGGTCTCCGCGGAGTCATAAAAAGTAATAAGTCCTAAATTTAATAATACAAATTTTAGGCCATAAAAAGTCATAAAAACATCCGGATTTTCCATACATGGTCATAAATTACATTTAGCCACGTCTTAAATTGATATGCTCATTCATTCATTCATTGGTTCCACCATCGCCTTTTCCCCCTGAAAATGCGCTGGCGGTGGCATTCCTTCGTTTCGCCTGTTGTAGTTCTGTCTGAGGAATTTGGGTGGTATCACAGCATTCCAGGTGCATGCGGCAGTGCAGCAAACAGACTTGTCGGAATGGACTTTCACAGAAACCCGCGCAAACTCACAAGAGTCTCCTCAGCTTATTACTGTATATGTCGTTGAGTCACTGCTTAGTTTTACTGAAATTATGGCTGTGCATTAAACGATACCGGAACAACTCATTTGAACCGTGCGCCACATGGACCATTTATCCGCTCGGCTCAAAGTCCAAACGGCAGCGCAGCGTGTTTACTCTGATCGGTCTCGGTCACAAGATCCAGTGAGAATCGCTTTAATTCAGCGAAGAACACAAATGTCTCAGTGATTTAAACCAGTTTAAAGGCAGATGAAACAGCGCTGACAAACAGGAGAAACGCTGTGCGCAACAATACAGTTAGAAGGCGTTTCCATCAACAAATCCCCATCATTTACCATGGATTTTCTGTAACGTTGGCCTAGTAATAACTCCACCGTGAAATGTGGGATATACATATTGAATTGAATCATATTTTATTATTAATGTAGACAATGTATTAAAGGATTAATGGAATATAATTAAAGTATTTAATGTATTTAGTATACTACTGTTTTTCATACATTTCATGAAGATACGTGCCATCAAAGTCAGGCGACACAAACCTGTTTCAAGACTTGAAACAATATCCTCCATTAGCACGTGCAGAAAATAAGAAATTAATTTTCCAATAAAGGTATTTATTTTGTTACGGACAAATGACAAATGTTTGAATGTTTTACCTCAGATTTGTGAAATGTTCACCTGTTTGGCATGATATGTTCTGACAATAAAGAGTAGTTTAAAACCACAATTAATGCTCTGGTTTCTACAATTTTCAGTTACGAACAAAAATCTGCCTTTAAACTTGAAAGAAATAAAGATTTGACATTTATCGTGATAATTATCGATATTGACAGATATATTATGATAATTGTTTAGTGTTGTTCCTGTTATTGATACTTAGGAAAAGGGAGCCTTCAGTTTGTTACTCTTAAGAAAATGGAACCTTTAAATCATGAAACTTGTTACTTTTAAAGAAAGACTTTTTTGAAAGGAAGTTTATTTTTTGTAATTCGTTTAGGTCATAAATTTAAATCATAATGGTCATAAAAAGGTCTTAAAAAGTCTTAAATTTGACTGACTAAACCCTGCAGAAACCCTGTATCTACGGTTACAGTAGCATTTAGATCACATCAAGATCTATCAGTAACTCAGTAGGCAGTTGTCCCTTTCATAGCCTTCATTCTCATACGTTTATACATGCACTGTTTCATGAACAAAAGAGGATTGATGACTTTGTATAATACTAAAGAACATTGTTGTCAGCGCTACGGCTTTGTCGGTGTGCTCAAGTGTTTGTTTGGCTGATGTCCTAAAAAAAGCCCAACCCGTGCTTATGGATTAAGTTGCCATTAACACATTTAGAATAACATAGCATGATATTGTTAAAGGGCTAGTTCACCTAAAATTAAATTCTATCATTTACGTCCATGTTATCTTTAAAACACAAGTTAAGATATTTGAAATGGAACCTTGTTTCTTTAAAATTATTTTAATTAGTTTTGTGACGATTAACCAGTGTCTTATTGGAACGACAGGATGGTAAGTAGATTATGACAGTTTAATTTTGGGAGGTAAACTATGCCTTTAACCTTTCATAATGCACTTTGTTGTTGTAATACTTAAGAATCATAAGTTGCTTTTTGTCATGTAAAACAGCTTTGCCTCTTTTTCTTGCAGACGGTGTCCTGAGCCATGGGGGCCTTCTTGGACAAACCGAAGACAGAGAAACACAATGCTCATGGGGCGGGCAACGGTCTGCGCTTTGGCCTGAGCAGCATGCAGGGCTGGCGGGTAGAGATGGAGGACGCACACACAGCTGTAGTGGGTCTGCCGCATGGCCTGGACGACTGGTCCTTCTTCGCAGTGTACGACGGTCATGCTGGCTCCCGCGTGGCCAACTATTGCTCCAAACACCTGCTGGAGCACATCATAACCAGTAGCGAGGACTTCCGTTCAGGCCCCGACTCCGTGGAGGGTGTTAAGAGTGGCATTCGTTCTGGCTTCCTGAAGATCGACGAGTACATGCGCAACTTCTCGGATCTACGCAACGGCATGGACCGTAGTGGCTCCACGGCGGTCGGCGTGCTGATGTCCCCCGAGCACCTCTATTTCATCAACTGCGGAGACTCCCGTTCAGTGCTAAGCCGTGCCGGACAGGTCCGGTTCTCCACGCAAGACCACAAGCCATGCAACCCACGTGAAAAAGAGCGCATTCAAAACGCAGGAGGTTCTGTGATGATCCAAAGGGTGAATGGTTCTCTGGCTGTGTCCCGCGCACTGGGGGACTATGACTACAAGTGTGTGGATGGGAAGGGCCCCACTGAGCAGCTGGTATCTCCGGAACCGGAGGTGTTTGAAATCCCACGCGTTTCAGATGAGGATGAATTCGTGGTGCTCGCCTGCGATGGCATCTGGGACGTGATGAGCAATGAGGAGCTGTGTGATTTTGTGCGCTCTCGGCTGGAGGTGTGGGATGATTTGGAGAAGGTCTGCAACTCTGTGGTGGACACCTGTTTACATAAGGTGAGAAGATCACAACATGCGTCTCTAATGGATAGTTTAAACAAATTGTTAATTTACTCACCCTCTTTAACTTTTACTTGCCTTAAACATTTAGGAGCCAAATGAATTAGAATTTTTTAAAGAGTACATAACATCTTGAGTACCTATCTTGAGTAGTATTGCATTCTTCATATCTCTCAAGAGTCTTTACTTTTAGCATGTTTATCAAAGACAGATATACTGTACAGATTCTTTCTGAAAACTGCCGAGCTCGTGCAGGCGTGCAGTGGGCAGAGCTAAAGAGTCACGAACGTGCGCACGCACGCATGCACACACACGCACGCACGCACGCATGCACACGCACGCGCACACACGTAATAGATCATGGCATTATCCCTGTATAACTTTCGCACTTATTATATTGCCAAAAAAACAGACATTTGATGCAGTTTAACTCGTGACTGGGATCAAACAAACACACTTGCACACTTGAACTCCGTTGCTGCTCCAGAAAAACTGCATCCACTGTTTCCTTAACGCTGGGTTATTTGGGAAGCTGAAGGTTATCTTTCCCTCACAACCAAAAACACACTTCTTTAGTGACATTGTTGATATTCGTCGTCTAAAAACAAAATGACAGTGCTACCGACGTCTAGCAGTTGTGTCTCTGAATGATGCAATGACTAATATGCAAGCAATCAAAACAGAGAACTGTTCTGACAAGTCTTTTTTTTTTCTTCTCTTCTCTAATCGGCTACATGGCTTGTGCTGTAAATCAAACATAGCAAGCAAGTTTGAGGCTGTTACTTGAATCTTTTTGATTGACTCATTAAAAAAAAAACGGTTGACAGTCAGTCATTTGTTTACAAATTGGACATCACGGCTTGTGCTGTGTTTGCTGTGTCAAATAATGACATTTAAATCTTGTTTTTACTCTAATGGTATACCTTCTTAGTCTATTTGTTCAGTTTTACATTAGTAATGAAGTCGAATCATGGAGTCTTTACATAATCGCTATAGTCCTGCTAGTCTCATTAGATTTCCCAGCTGTGTGTAACTCGTGATTCTATAAAAACAATCCCCCCTCCCCTTTTCCACGCTGTATTTAAAAGTCTCATGACATTCAAGAATCCAAAATCAAAAACCACATGAGCCCTCTGCCTGTGTTGACACCAGCTCTCCAGATGATCAGAGACCTAGTGAGTGAGGTCACAGCTCTGGATCTGGCATGGATATGCTCAGGTTGATGTCAGGGCTTTCTGAATTAGTCTATAACCTTCATACTTTTTTTTGTGATGTATGGCTCATATATACATTGGAAACTTAGCCCCCCCCCCCCCCCCCCCCTCCACTTGGAATATGTTTCTCTACGATGGTCTGCTTTGTGTCGAAGTATGAATAGATGTCACACATTTCCATCTGAGGTAAATATTGGCAAAATTAGAAGCGGCCTAGATTTATATTGGTTTACAATAGAAGCTTGTAGTGTTTTAAGCACTTGCTTGACAGGTTCGACTTTTGTCCGGTGAACTGCCTTTTTTTTAACCTACTATCTCTCTTCTTATTTTTTTTTCCTAACCAGGGAAGCCGTGACAACATGAGTGTTGTTCTAGTATGTTTCCCCAATGCACCGAAGGTATCAGAGGAGGCTGTCAAGAGAGAGGCCGAGTTGGACAAGTTCCTGGAGGCTCGTGTTGAAGGTAAGTGGCGGTACCTGTTAATTTTTCAGCTAGTTTTTTACATTGTCCATCAAGAGTTGTGGAAATTACCATCTTGTTGTTCAAAAAAATGTCCTAATTCCAAGACCTTATCATCAGCCATGTGTTTGAAAGTGCTCGCTGTGTATGTGCTGTTTATATTGCAGTCCTCCTCTTCTCCCTCTGTTTCTTCTCTTTCAACATTCTGGCATGTTCTGAACTGTCTGGAGGCTCATAGGATCTTTCCTGGATGGGGAATATATAAATTCTGAACAACGTTCTTGTATTTTCCACTAGATATTAGTCAGGACAGCTGTAATGAAACCTGTTTGGTGTTCTCTCTCCAGCTGGATGTTATTTTTCTCACACTGTGTCTATAAGTGGGATGGCTGATCCATTGCCTACACCTTTTTCACAGTGGTAGTCATGGTGGAAGAAATGCTTCAGGCTTCCATTAGCACACTCTTCCATTATTCCACATTTGTAATGTAATTGTCTATCTGCAGAAATCATGGAGAAGTCAGGGGAGGAAGGCATCCCAGATCTAAGCCACATCATGCACAACCTCCGCCCTGAGAGCATCCCCAACCTGCCCCCGGGAGGTGGTCTCGCTAGCAAGTACGGTTCCAAAATTAAGTAACATTTCTGCTGATCAAAGCTGTTTTGTAATTGCCCTTCTATTGTATTGGAGATGGGAATCGGCAGAAACTTGGCAATGCAATATTATATTGATATGATGAATACAAATCACAGTGTGCCTTGACCTTAGGGGATGCATGATTTTGGCCCACCTGGTGATACATATTTTTTTTTTTTACATTTAGATTAACTTTTTAAGCGTTAATCTGTAGTAAATGTCTTAATGACTATCCATTTTTCTTATTGTAAACATATGTTAGACCTATGATTTTGAAGTTGAAGAAGTTCAGTTTTTATTAGTGAATCGATAAAAAAACAACAACAACTAATTAATCTGTAATTAATCATGATTTATCGCAATTAAAAAACATTGGAGTTTTTAATATTTTGATATTGTAATAATTTCAGTTACTCTCCAAATTAATGAAGAAAATTTAAAAAGTCTATTTAAAATTAAAGGTCCCGTTCTTCGTGATCCCACTGTTCAAACTTTAGTTAGTGTGTAATGTTGCTGTTAGAGCATAAATAATACCTGTAAAATTATAAAGCTCAAAGTTCAATGCCAAGCGAGATATTTTATTTAACAGAAGTTCCCTTTCAAAGCCTACAGCGAACGGCCGGCTTGGACTACATCCTGGTACTTCCTTCATAAATGACGTCAGTAGAGCAGACTAACCTCCGCCCACAAGAATACGTGAAAAAAGGGGGCGTGGTCTTGTTGCTGTCCCACGTGGAGAAGAGGACGGTCGCGTGGAGAAAAGGAATTGTTGCGTTTGAGTGTGTTTGTCGCCATGTCGTCGAGACGCTGTTATTTTCATCCCGGAGTCAAATCACCTTTGTTTGGCTTTCCCAGGGACGCTGTAGAGATCATTAAGCGCATATATCTCCTGTTAAGAGGCGTGACCTTTCCACGTGCGCTAAGCTGCTGTCGAATCACAACACAGGAACCACTGGCACAATCAGAACTCGTTACGTATTTCTGAAGGAGGGACTTCATAGAATAAAGGAAGTCATCAGCCGTTTTTAGGACAGTGAAAACAGCGGTATACAGATAAGTAAATTGTGTTAAAAATACAGTTTTTTTTACACGCGAAACATGAACACGTTATATTGCACACTGTAAACACAATCAAAGCTTCAAAAAAACACGAAGAACGGGACCTTTAATTTAATTGAACTTAACAATATTTACATAACCCATTATATAAACATTATAATAAATGTTATATTTACCCATGGCCTTCCCTGTTAGACATAGTCTACACAGAAATTAAATAAAGTTATCAACGCCTTTCTTAACTGCATAAATAATAAATGAAATAAAGATTAATCATCATTTAAGCTACTTTTTTTTTTCTTCCCCCGTTGTTCTTTGATGAACATTAATGAAGGACATCGTTCAAGATCGGCCGCTGCCGAACATGACACGGATCTGACGCACTGTCCCGCGCATCTAATTTTCAAAAGTTCATTTACGATGTTATTTAACTAATTTAAGACCTCTAATTTGAGAATATTCGACAAAACTGGCATTTTGGCAAAATTCTGTGTTGTTGTTAGTTTTTTGCTCAAGAGCGAAAAAGAACTTGATGTGTGCAGGAGACTGGCGCGCATATTGATATGCACCCACACAGACAGGACATTGACATACAGCACGTTCTCTTTTGTCTTTTTGCACAGATGATATAAAAGCATTTACATGAATAAGAGCGTGATCATATAATGTAACGCTGGGCAGAAATGGATATAAAAACTGACGCTGCGTTAAATATTTTGAATGCGTTAAACTGAAAAAATGAATTGCCCGCGTTAACGCTTTAATTTGCCCAGCACTAGTTTTTATATAAAAAAAAAAATTCTCATTGATTTAGACACAATAGTGTTAAGTTATTGTCATAACATAATTATAGGACTTTTAGTTTCATCCAGAATTGTATACTAACTAAACAATATGTGCTAACTAAATGTGAAAATTGTCAATTTTTATAATGTTTCGGTTATATAATTATATAGTATATCAAATTATTTTAATGTGATTATTTAAAATTAATTGAAGATATTGATTCTTGGTGTGAGAATACAGCTGTAAAAGGAATATCAATATATAAGAATCAAGTAAAAAATATTGCAATGCTTAATGTCTTATTACTCTCGTTTATAAAGTGTAAATAAAGTGATTTATGCTAAAATGAAACATCTGAGGTTCTGTCTGATCTCTTTTCTCTTCTCTTTCAGACGAAGTGTAATTGAAGCCGTTTACAACAGGCTAAACCCACACAGAGAAGAAGATGGGGTGAGCGTTTCCTCACTTTTTTGTTCGTATAAAAATTAAAAACAAAAGGTCACTTGAGTCTTCTTGTAGACTTAAGTCCATTCATTTACTCATCATCTTTTAATACATTTAATGCATCACACCAGCAAATATTTTGACTGTAATCTAGGTCTTTGCTGACGCTACCTCTTTTATGCATCCATTTACTCCCTTGATCATGAGAAGTGATACATTTAGTAAGTGATTAGCAAATGTCCTACTTAGGCAAGTGTAACTGGTACTCCGAGATAGCTTTATATATAGGTCAGATTAAATATCCAAACACCACTATCGTTAAGAGCAGTGCCTCTGCATTTAAGATGTAAATGCAAGGCTTTTTTGCAGGCCTTGACTTTGTTTGTCCGTCTGTGCTTGTGCCACTCTGTAATGGTTTGTATTTTTGTGTTCGCATCTTGGTAATGCTACTTCAGCAAGTTTATCGCTCCTAGGACTTGTGTGAAAAGACCCCTGTTGACAAGCTCCTGCATCTTTTGAACACTCACTCGCACGCACACACAGACGAACACACATTCGCCACCACTTACAGCTTATTTTGTCGCTCCTCAAGCGTGCTTCTTTCTAAATGAAAGGGCAGTGTAAGGTCATGGGCAGGTGGCCCGCTCTTTAAGCGGGGTCTCTTAACCTGCTCTGTCCACTGACACTGGCGTCTTGCACCAGGACAGCCAGGGGGGAGCAGCCGGCGGTGAGGAGGAAGGCAGCTCTGCCGCCGCCCAACTGCTGGAGGCGCTACGACAGTTCCGGCTTAGTCACCGAGGCGAATACCGCCAAGTGCTGGAGCAGGCGCTCTCCACTTACCGGCTGTCCTGCGAGACTGGTGCCACGACACGGACCGACCCACAGGAGGAACCTCGCTCACCCCCACCGTCCCCGGCCACTGAACCCCTCAGCTCTGAGGAGGGACAGGACGATGCCGCCACGTCACCATCTCTGGACGAGCTCTCTGACGCCCCCACTGCATGACCCTAATTAGGACCCACTAAACCCAGCTCTGCTATCAAACCCTTTTCCCCAGATTGCTAGGTTGCTTTTGGCAATGTTCCTCCTTAGAGCATTTTCAGTGCAGGTTTTTGGTTGTCTTTATGGTTTTGAAATAGCACTTTGGGGTTTTTTTTTTTTTTTAGAGAGCTCTGCACAAAGTAAAAGTCGCATAAAAAGGAAGTTTTGCGCAGAATTCTTATCTCTAAAAAACTGCTCTGCAACTGCAAGTGAGGTTAATCTTGGCATATCCCAGCTCTGTCTGCTGTAAGCACTTTCTCGTATCTCTGCCCTTAGCCTAGTGTCTTTAAAATTAGACCTGGATGAGTAATCTATTGAAGGACTGAAAGGATAGTTCATCCAAATGTGAAAATTGATAATTTACTCACTCAAATGTCATTCCAAACGTGTGACTTTCTTCTATGGAACAGTTTTTAGTTTTGTTTAGATTTTTTGTGTGTTTTTCTGTCGTTTTGTCCACATTTGTGTTCTGCAGAAGAAAAAGTCATACAGGTTTATAATGACTTGAAGGGTGAACATCATTTTTGGGTGAACTGTCCCTTTAAGGAGATTTGACTACTGTCACACACACCTTGAATTTGACCATCACTGTTTCACACCCATTGAGTTTACCCATGTAATTAGTTGGGAATGGGAATGGGAATGGTTTAAGTGGAGAATCTGGGCTGTGCCAAGAATACAACTGTTTGCTCTCGTGCCATGCGATGCATGTGTACGCCTGATCCTGGGTTGTCTCGTGGTTGATCGTACTTCTAGGATATTAACGTACTGTAATAAACATCAGGTACAGCTTGATTTATGCTCTTTATCTAGTGTGCGTGTGTGTGAATCAAATGTTACGCAAGATGATTGATTAACTGATCAAAAGCAATTCTTTCACCATTTAAAAGGGAACTCTAATGCTGTGTGTGTGTGTATATCTTCTCTCCATTTCTCTTTCATATCAGTTTATAATTTGAGCTGACCTCTTGAATATGATTGTCCTGTGTCTGCTCTTTGAGTGTTCAGTTATCCAGGTGTTATCCTTGAGGAAAAAGCACAAAATGGGAATGCACTGGCTTTATAAGCATGGACCATATGAGATTAAAGAAGCTTACACAATCACATGTTCTCGCAAACTCTATTCAGTCAATGACTTTACATTTGCAATATAAAAGTCATTTGTTGAAGGGGACAATACAGACTGCATTACCATTAGGAGAACATGATCATTCATGAATGTCTGTACTCTGCAGTATTTGCACAGGGCTTCTTATTGCACTTATCGTATTCTTATGACCCAGGTTTTTTGGAAAGCAAGCTGAATTCCACATGGATTGTGTGTCATATCGCAAGAAATCTGTTCCAAACTGCTTTTGTGATGTTTTCTTTGGCTGATTTATCAAGCCATTTGAAGCTGATTACTTTGTTGATTTGGAAGTTAATGCATAATACAAACTGTGTAATCTTCTTAACCGTTAGAGTAAGTGCATGCATAATGCTGCCATTGTTATATTAAACTCATGTTACTAATATACCCCCTCAGCAGTATCAAAGAGCTTTACTTGATTGCCCATAGAGCAGTATTTCCAGGGCAAAGGTTTATATTTGTTTTGTTTCACGCTGAAGTTCTTTGAACAAAATAATCAAAATAAATCAAATTCAACTATTGATATCTGTCTTGGCTGCCATTTATTAAATCTCATCACTGTAGTGGAGATGGTACACCACATACAGTCTCATGAATGCTTTTTATGGCTCTCGAAAGAACTTGTGCACTTAACTATCATTCATACTCCTATATGGCTAATGTTCTTATTCATGAGCTCAGTGGAAGTTTGAGGCTTGAGGTAAGTTGAGCTTCAAATGTGCATTAATCAGTCTTCAGGCTGGGGAAAATTTGTTTTCTTTTTAGATGGAATTGCATCTTTAAAAAAATAAAAAAAAAGGAAAGAGAAATGCTGGCCGGGCCTTGCAGGTCTTTTCCCACCCATTTTGTTTGTAATTGTTTTACATTTAATGAGCTTTTATTATTAAGTGTATTATGTTTGAGAGTTTATGAATGAATGCTACTACTCCTATTCTGGTGTTATGCAGATTTTGTTATTGGTAAGCTTTTTTTTTTTTGTCTTTTTCTTTTCTTTTCTTTTTGTCTGCCTACATTGGAGTCACCTGTAGGTTAGATGGCACCCACACTTACTGTTCAAAAGTTTGAGGTCTGTAAGATTTGATAATTTATTTATAGCAGTCTCTTGTACTCACCAAGGGTGCATTCATTTGATCAAACGTTAATTTAAAAATAATTTTATGTAATGTTAAATAATGTTAATTAGGGCTGTCATGATTCCTTGATTATATTTGAGTACAGTTTTTTTTCTTTCTTTCTTTCTATAAAACTATACTGTGATTGCTTGATTTTGATACTTTACTTGAAACCAAAATAATCAATCGATTACTCTATTACCAAAATAATCATTAGTGACAGCCCTAATTTTAATATATTTAGGGGTTCAATAACGAAGTGCTGAAACCCTATTGTAATTTAAAATGTAATTAGTTGTGATGGAAAAGCAACTAAATTGCTTTTAACTTTTTTATTTATTTTTTTACTTTCAACTTTAATTCCTCGATTAAATTCGAGTACTCGTTTAGTTTTATTTGTTAGTGTTTTTCTATAAAGCTATACTATACCGATTTTGATACTTTATTTGAAACAATTGTTATTGCCTCATTGTTTTTATATATGTATTTTAAGTCGTTTTAAGGGCTATTGTTTTCTTGGGTCTATTTGTATTACTCGATTAATAGTCAAAATAATCAATCGATTACTCAATTACCAAAATAATAATTAGTGACAGCCCTAATTTTAATATATTTTAAAATGTAATTAGTTGTGATGGCAAAGCTGAATTTCAGCAGCCATCAGTCTAGTTTTTAGTGTTACATGATCCTTCAGAAATCATTCATGCTGAAGAAACGTGCTATCCATCAACTGCTTATTATTTTTGTGACAAATATTCAGGTGTTTTTGATTCATAGAAATTTCAAAAGAACGTTATAAATGTATTTACTGTCACTTTTGATCATATTAATTCATTCTTATTATAATAATAAAAGGAATATAAAAAAAAAAACATGCTGACCTGAAACTTTTGAACAGGAGTGTTTTTTCTATGAGAAGTATGTAAAACTGTTTAGTTAGTGGGTAATCGTGTTTCCGTTACTTGGGAATTCAAAAATGAATAAATCTTCCTTTCTCTCCCTATTCACACCCTCACACATTTCATTCTGTTTCTTTTTACTTCCCTGATTCTCACTAGTGAGTGCTCTACCCTTTTTAATTTTTCTCTGTTTGCTCATTTCTTTCCCTTTCTTGTTTTCTCCCTGTCGCAGAGCGGAGGTGACCTGGACGACCCCTGGTAGCCCGAGCAGCCGACGGCTTCTGAATCCACACGAGAATGTCCTCAGTTCACACAAGAAAACCCTTGCTCACACACTTTTTTTGGTTTCGATTCGGAAAGCGTCATAGGAAATGTTAAACGAGTCTGGGAATACATACGCTTGATTTTAAAGATGAGAAAACTACATAAAATGTTAAGATATTATTATAATTTTTTTTTTTTTAGAACTGCATTGTATGGTAGAGAGATTTATTTTTACTCCCCCCTCCCCCCCATCCCCCTCCCTCCTGAAATCTGTGTCGTTACGAGCAGCGACGAGACTGCTTGAGCAAAAGTTGCTGGATGCTAATTTGGAGGCATGAACTCTGAACTCAGCTGAAGGAGGGCGGGGCCAGCGGGCTCTGAGAGGGACAGGGACCCTCGTTCAGACGCGGCTCTCTTTTAACCCCTTCACACCACGCATGTTGCAGCTTTTTGGAGGCATGATCTCAGTTTCTTGTTCACCGTTTCCGCCGCCATCTACTTTAACCCTGCGAATCTTACAGGCTCTACCCGACCAGCTGGACATAGAAAAAATAATGTATCTGTTGTGGATTTTTCTTTTTCTCTTCTTGGGGCAGAGGCGACTTTCTTCTTGTGTCATTCATTTTGGTGCTTGCTGTTAAAACGAAAATGTAAAACAAAAAAAAGGACACTCATATTGACAGCAGGAGATTATGGCAAACCCAGATTGGAAGAACTTGTCACGGTGACTTCCTTATAGTCGTCCCAGAGACAGTACATAAAAACTGAACTCCTCTTCTTCTGCTCCGTACTCTTCGCCCCCCAGCTCTCCCCACCGAGTTCTCCCATCAGCTTGCCTTCTGGTTTGTGGTTTTCTCTAACAAAATTCTCGAATTTAGAATAGTTTTCCCCCTCTATCATTTTGACTCAGCATTTTTAATTTTTTTTTTATTACAGATTATATGGCGTAATTGGTATTGTTTGATTGCACTCACATTTGCTTATGAAAAACAAAAAATACTAAAAACTATATGAAAGAGAAACTATGAGATGGTAGAGTATTTCTAAAGTGAAACTGCAGAAATATGTATGTGTATATAGCTATATTTTTTTTTCTCCTTTAACAGCAGAGTGAAAGAGTGGGAGGGGACGCTCTCTCCTCAGACTGGCTGATAGGTACTTGAATATTCATAATGAGTGGTTCTGATTTTTATTTTTTTTTAATCCTTAATGTAGGATTGTTTTTGAACCGTGCCTGTAAAAGGTGAACCATGCTGTAAGGGTGTACTTGCAGGACAGTCGGCTATGGATGAATGTACCCCTTATTTCACACTGATACACATTACATATACCTTCACGCACCCATTTGTACATGCTCATGCATAACACTTTCATATGTGCATTTATCGTTTGATTCGCTTTATAGTATACATTCACGTTCTTACTCCATTTACTTCACATGCAAGTTTTTTCCTGCCCTGTCTGTACATCTGACGCAGACATGCTTTGGAGGCCTTCTTTTCTTCCTCCCTTTTTTGTTGTTGTTTATTCATCGACTTCACCTGCTCTGGTGTGTAGCTTTAAAATGAGTGTGTAATTGAATTTTATGAGATGATTATGTATGTATATATATTTTTGCAGTTTTCCCCTCTTCTGGTACACACAATTTGTAGCCATATGCTGGAAAGCTTAATTTTAAGATGAATAGATCGAGTCTGTTTCCAGATGGTAAAGATATATATTTTGTGCTGTGAGTGCTCAAGGACATTCATTTGCATTGTGTATATCAACAATTAATGTTGCATAGAATAATTGAGACAAAGTATTTTATTTATTCCAAGTCTGTTGGCTTAAGAAGAGAGGGCTTCACCGGAGGGGGAAACTACTGTCCCGTGTATTTTGGAGAGTGCGATCAAATTCTCTTGCTCTCACATCCTTCCTCTATTTCTCTCTGATTCTTTCTAACCACCCGACAAGCCCATGTAATGAACGTCCCCAGTATGATGTTGTGATGTTTCAGTAGCAAACCGTGAATATGATCTGTTCTCCTCAATAAAGGATTGCTAAAGTTTGATGTTAACACAATGACTTGCTTGTGGTTAAAATGGTGTCATCTTGCGATATTCCAGGAGGGGAATTAAGGATTCGCATCATGAATCATTCAGTGAAAATGATTTTTCCTCTCAGGAAACCTCTTGCCACCTTGTTTTTTTTTATTTAAATTTATTTTTTCTCAACGCAGAAGCTGTTTTCTATGATTCATTAGCCGTCGTTGAGTGCAACAGTGTTCTTCCACATTTTCAGCAGCCTTGGTTCCTAAAGTATTTTCCCAAAATGATATTTTCCCATAGGCATTTATAAAGTCTTTGAAAGTTAAGGCCAAACCAACCAGCTACCAGCATTGCAAACTCTTGGCGCAAAGAAGTATTTAAAAATTGGACAAAAAGACAAAGGTACAAGACGTCTAGCGGCTTCAGTGAGAGAAAAAACTACTATTTATAGTATGTTTATTTATTGCAAAATATGCTTATATGTGTGGGTACTAAGGAGTTCGTTTGGCACAATTTGTTGAGATTCTCTAATTGTAGAATTATGAGTAATGTAGTTTTTCATCTGGCATTCATGCAGTTGGATATTTATATTTTTTTAATTGAAAGTGCCTTCAACAAATGCATACACTCCTGGGCTAAGCCAAAAAATGGCAAATTATGTAGTGTTCTGTTAATGGTCTTAACCATGTTAATCACAAATCAGGAAATGAGAACTAATTGCACAAATACTGTACATAAAGTAACTTATCACAGAATAGCCTTCCCCAGCTTGCAGACAGCTTTTTCATGAAGAGTCAGTGTTGTTCCACTCAATGTTAAAGTTCATGAGTTGAAAAATGTCTCCCAGTTTGTTTGAGCTTAATGTGAGACAAAATATCTGCTATGGTTCAAATCTGGGGCCGGTTCTTCGTACCTCGCTAACTCAGTTAGCCGGATTTGATTGTTGACGATTTGGCATGATCTTGGATTGTTTGGTTCTTCGACGCTCATCCTGGACTTGCTGTCATAGCAACAGGTCCGTAAGCTTAAACCTGCTGGCGAGCAGGCTTATTTCATGTAAACAGGATTAGATTGCATCTTGAGGTGATACTTAAAATCTGTCCCAGCCACTTCTACTTTATTACAAGAGTTCATTACTGAACCAGGGGCAATAATAATCATTTTAAATAATAATAATATACACATTTTAAATTGTATATGTATATGAGAATGTATATAATATTATAATGTTGTGTATAATACTATAGACACAGCCACTTGATTGAGCGATTTATTTGTGATGGAATAATTACTTTATAATTTTATTGGAAGTTTGCACACATGTTGTACAGTTAATCTGAGCCGTGCATTAATTTAAGTGATGACAGATATTATGGGATGGCTTGATGCAGCGCAGGAGATGCAGAGAATTTGAATTTGATCTGATTCAAATTGAATTAAAAATTGAATTACAACATTGAAATAAAAATGTAAAGGGTGTACAAATACTGTATAAAATCGTGAATATAAATAATTGGTAATCATGTAAAAAAAAAAAAAATATATATATATATATATATATATATATATATATATATATATATATATATATATATATATATATATATATATATATATATATATATATATATTTATCATTGATCTATTATAACTTTTATGTTGGTTTAGTCGTTTGGCTGTTTCCTTATAAAGGTCCAGATATTCGTGGGGGGGTTTTTGTAAGTTTTTTGCCAGGTGGCTTTTTTAATTAAATGATGTCATTACGTTGCTGTCTTGACGCCAGCCAATCGCTGCATTGCTGATCATGGTTTCGAGTATCGATGCATCTGCCCTCTTCAGGGAAAACAAGAACGCGCAGTGATTTTAGATCATTTAATCCAGATCGTTTGAAGAACCAAATTAGCCAGACATCAGTTATCACGATTAAAAGATCTGGGATCTGTCAAATCATCTCAGATGTAGCCTATTAAGCGAAGAACGGACCCCTGGGCTCTGACCAGGCCAAAACATGAGCCCAATGGACTTGTTCTTATCCACTTCTTGGTTGTCTTTGCAATTTTGTGCAGGAGCATTGTCTTGTTTGAAAATAGCATCTGCTCATTCCTCTTTAAATAACTTTCCATTTGTGGGAAGCAAGCAATTCTACAATATGCTCCTGTACTCCAAAGCATTTAATGACTTCACAGTGAAGCAGCTCACCAATAGCCCCCCCCCAAAAAAAGAAGCTCTCCACACAATGACATCTCATCTTCCATACTTCACTGTGGTAGAGATGCATTTATATTTCACCGCAGATTTTTGGACACATCACATTTTGGAGCATCACCATGCAACTCTTACACACTTTCATCATGATTCATCACTCACGCAAATTCCCATAATCTGCCGAAAACTTGCATTTAGCTAAATTCATGACCAATTCAATTTGTGGTTAAGACAATTACAAGCTAAGTGTTTAGCCATTTTGGTCTTAGACCATTTTTTTTAACTAAAGGCTGTCTTTAGAGGTTCATAAGTTATCGTTACAAATCACTTCCCCATATCAAATGAATGCCATTTTACTTTTGGAACCCAACTGCTGCACTCAAAATAGAAGAATAGCCAGTGCGTTTGTGTACGATAATAAGTTAAAATAATATAGCTAAGCTAACAAATACCGATTTAGAATATCAAACAGCATAACGGAGTGTTTTTGTACCGCTAAAATAACTGGAAGTGGCCGAAACATTCACGTAAATGAGGTGAATAGAACGGATGTGTTAAACGCTGTTTTGAGGTGTGAACGGTTATATCAGTGGATTGACACAAGAGGGCGTGATAACTGAGTTGAAGTCAAACTTTCATTAGAGTAGATGAGTGCTGAATAAGAGAGCGTGCTGTGATCCAAACGCGTTCCTTGAGCAGTATCTAGTTTCTTGGAAATGTTTGGTATTTTCTTTGTGCCACCCTTACGAAAATGAACCATGGTTTTACTACAAATAAAGCCAAAAACCATGGTTATTGTAGTTAAACTATGGTAACCACAAATTAACCATGGTTTGCTACTCTAACCATAGTTTAACCATGGTATTTGTGGTAAAACTGGTTATATAAATGGTAATCAATAAGCCAAAAAAACATGGTTACTACACTTTTACTATAATAAAACCATGGTTATTTTTCGTAAGGGCAAGGCTATTAAAAATAAGTTGACTTAATTATAGGACAAGAAACTGCGGTTTAGGTTTAAAGGGACAGGAGTGTGTATTTCCTCTTGGTGAAAAACAAGTCTTTTTGAAGCTGAAAAGATTCTGTTTCATTAAGAGGATGTATGTCACTTTAGCCTTGTATCTGTGTGAATGACATGAGAAAAGATGAGGAACAGTGTGCATTACACCACAGCTGACTGCACATGCTCACCTGATAGTAGGCTGTTGAAGGGTCGTCACCTCTCACCCCTTCTGCTAATCAACAGCCTCTGAGCTGAGACATCCTGAACTGGGTTTTTTTTTTTTTTTTTTTTTTTTACATCTGCACCTCATTACAATGTCTCC